>OY728133.1:953824372-956324372 GCA_963277665.1 Viscum album | reverse complement strand
TTTATAACTATTGAACATTAAATAAACATTTCAGACAAAAATAAAAAATTCAATATAAGATAATTTGTATATTAAAATTATAATAATGATGTTTATTTTTTCAAATAAAATTTATAAAAGTGTTGAAAATTAGTATTGAAATAAGTGATATATTAAAATGAAGTGAATATGCATTTTAGAAAATTATGTCTCTTATACGTAAAATTTGATGTATTATTATATTTTATCTGGAGAATGAAAAGGATTAATGTTAAATATTATATAAAATATAAAATAAAAATATTTAATTAAAATCATTCACCAATTTTTTTAATTTGTTAATCTAAATCTTGTTTTTGCATAGAAAGTGGTTTTTCATAAAAGGGTTTTATTTATTTTTCAATAGTTATTACATTCATTAATAATAAATTAGTTACCAAATAATTAATTTTCTAAAAAATTAAACCACACTATCATAATTTAGTTAATCATTTTCATATCCACATTCCAATGGCTAGGTTATTACTATAATATTATATTAATAATATTCCATGATTCATTTAAACATAGTGTCGTGTGTAACAAAAGCTAAAATTTTTATTGATTTTATCATAAAATCTAAAAAAGTTAAATTAATTTAATATGAAAATTCAAAATACCACATGTTGTTACATTCTAAAACAATAAAATGTTTGTTTCCCTCAAAATTCAACTCTATCATAAAAGGTTTAATACTTGAATATTCCTTTCATAGAAACCAAAATCATAAAAAGTTTTATGAAACATAGTATTAAAAAAAGAGAATGTGATGTGAGAAGGCCATTTGTAAAATAAAATACTAGGTTAACTATAAATACCCGAAAATTCCATAGAAAATTTCTTTTTCTTAAATTCTTAGAAACTTTATGAGTCCGCAGTTTCTGACGACACACAATTCCGAGGCACAGAGTACCTGGAATGATCTGTCGAAGTTTTGTTAAGCTTAAATTAACGCGCATATACGGTTTTCCTGAAAAAGTGTAATAACTCTTAAATGTTTACTCAGATAAGAAATCTGAGGCTGCCGTTGTGCTTAGGATGACAGGTTTACTATAGGCGTGACTTAAATTTAGTCGGCCCGGGCCTCCGGTGAGAAAAAATGAAAATGGAATAACTGTAAATAAAATAATTAAATAAAGATATTTTATTTTTCAAATGCTTATAACTCACAAATAGTAACTCAGATTAAAAATATGATACTATCGCTGAACTCGTGTGGGTAGGTTTTCTTTAAGAAGATACTCACTTGGATCAGCGAGTGCCACCAGAGAAAGATAGTTTTTGGCCGAAAATAAAATAATTAAGTGACAATTATTTTATTTTAAAATTCATAACTTTTAAATGGTAACTCAGATTGGAAATCCAGGGGTACTGTTGGGTTCATTAGGGCGTGTTTCACATAGGCAGAGCCTAACCTAAACCGCAGTGGGTGGACAATGGATGTTAATAATTTTCCGAACTTTTTTTGGGTACGTTTAGTAAACGTCCGAGCGACGTTTTATATATTTTGAACCGGTGCTTGGAATTGAAATCTGTGGACACCGCTGAACTCGTAGCGCCGATATTATCTTAAGAATTCATTTATCGTAGTTGCATTTTATCGAGGTTGGATGTTAATTTTTGGGGACTCTAAATAAAATTAAGTAAAAATATGTGTAACATATTTTTATTTGGTTGGTGGTTAAAACCACCAAGTGGAGGTTAGAGGTGGGTCCCACCACACCCTAACCTCCCTTGGGAGGATTTAACTTTTTGGGGAACACTAGCTTGAACCCCTTTAACCCCCTTTTAAACCATTGATCTCCCCATTAATGGGGGAAACTCTTGAAACCTTCCACCTTCCCCTATAATGGTGCCAATTCACCAATTAATGAAGTGAGGTAGCTTATTTTAATTAAACTCTTCACTTCCTCTAAATGTTAATTTGAACCACCCCATAGCATTAATTAAATGACTTTCCTCATTTAATTAAACACATCTTTGTGTTGTTGCGGGAAAGAATTAAAAGAGGCCATCCTTTGTCATTTTTGGGGATGGAATAATCCTTTTAAAAGCTTGAGAGAGAAGAGCTTCGTCCATCCAATGAAGAACCATCAAAGAACTCCATTCTTTCAATGAAGAACATAAATAACACTCCTCATCTCCAAAGAACATGAATCATCATCTTCTTCCTTCATCAACCAGGGCATGGAAGGGAAGCACCGTCGCCAACGAAGTACACCTAGGGCATCGTCTCGACTCATCTTCACTGAGCTCTACCTCCTCTGACGTTGACGGAACGATGTCCATCTTTCACGACTCACTAACATACAATGAAAAATACTACATAGGGGGATTTGATTATTTTAATGAATAAATTATTCCCTTGTTCCTTGTCATTTATTTGGGTTTGATGATAGCCACTTGTTATCACCTATTACGAAGGGCTCAGGCCGAACCAAAATAGCCCGACACCCTTCTGTTGGTTCTTGTTCGGTTGATGTCAAAGGCGGAGCCGAAAGGGCATGGTGCCTTCGCACCATGACAGAGAAGAACTGTGGCTAGGAGGGACGTGGCGGATGAAAGAGGAACCACGACTGGGAGGGATACGACAGATGAAGAGGCGCAGCGCCATCACGCAGCACAGTGAAGCCGAAGGCCACGACCAGGTCAGGACATAGTGGTGGGGGTGCGGCGTCGTCGCGTAGTGTGGACGGTAGCATGATCGTGACGCCATATCTATGCGGTGGAGGTGTGGAGACGGCCGGTCGAGCTGACCACCGTGTAGTCGGACAAGCAGGACCAGCTGGGTCCCGCAGACCCTGAACTAGCACAGCGTGGTGGTTCTGTTTGAAGAACCGGGTGGGGGGGGGGGGGTGACACCCCATCCCTTGTGTGGTTGGCCAGGCCGCCATGATCCGGGCTACCCTCGGTGGGGCCGCACTCGGTCAGGCCACCCTAGGCAGGGTCACCCCTCGGTCGTGCCACCTTCGGTCAGGTCGGGCCGCCCGTCAGGCCGAGCTGTCTCGTCGGGTTGGGCCGTCCCCTCAGTTCGAATCAGTTCCTCAGACTGGGTAGGACCCGTGGACCGGTTCGGACACCGATTCAGACCGGGTTGGGCTGGGTCAGTCCGACTGGGTCGGACTGGAGCTGGACCCGCTATGGACATTTACACCTTTTAGCCCCCATCTAGGGCTACGGGTATCCGATTGACGTACCTCCTACGGCGATGAAATTCTTGGAGTGAGGCGATTCTTTGGAATACTCCACTTGAGGATTAGATGCAGTTGGAGTATGGCCAGGTTCGTTTAAGCTTAAAATCCAACTAGTCCCCTCGAACGGAAATGCCAATAACTCTTAGATCGGGCGTCCTATTGACATGGCATTAGTCATGTTGGTTTCCTTAAAATGACATAGAACAATAGTATAAATCAACTCAAGACTTCGTGATAGTTTATGTATCGACACTTGGCTCGAGGAGCGGACCCTCCCAAAATCAAGTGTGTTGTGTGCGGGAACCCTAAGGCTGGATGCGACTGAGATGAACCAGAATCATTCATAGGATCGACATCAATGACTACTATTCTAGAATCCTCTATGGGTTCACCAATAATGACTACTGTACTAGGATCCTCTTGGGGTCTGAAGGTTCTGACATATGTTTCTGTATCCTATGTGGGCCCGACAAAATAGCTGGTCCTGTATCCTGTGTTGGTCCGACAACTTATTTAGTCCCGTATCATGTGTGGGTCCGACATCTTAGATAAATCAGTGACTATATTTGAGAATCTCTATCACTCTAGAATAGCTTGTCATGTATCCTGTGTGGGTCCGACAACTTAGCTGGTTCTGTATCCTGTGTGGGTCTGACAGCTAAGATGAATTAGTGACAACATCTGGTTATCACTATTAGTCTACGAAAGATGTATACCTATGTGATATGAGTCTTGTCTATCAACCATTATCATCATTTTGATTGAGTTTACATCCTTTGTGGACTGGGTTGTGCTTGTTCTTGAGAGTTAGAGCTGAACTGTGATTGGTAACTTAGGTATATGTATGGGAATATACCTAATTAAGGTTGTTTGAAACTTTGTGTTTGTATATTTCTTTTGTGGTTTTTCATTAGTGGATTTTGGGAAAACTTTGGGGGTCTCGGGGTACCCTAATGAGTATTGTTATACTCACCCCCGCACGGGCTTCGCCCGCACCTTGTTGTGTTCTGTGCAGACGACGGACAATAGTGATCGAGGCTGAGAGTGACGGATGGGTGGTTGGTCAGAGCTGGACTAGACGGGACGTACCTTAGGGATGAGTTGTTTGAGTTCTGTACCTACCCTTCAGGTAGGATTCCCCTGTGGACGATCTATAATCTGTTTTCCCATACTACTTGTACTTGTTCTTGTTGTTCAGTTGGGTTTGTATACTGACCCATTTACTTTCAACACAACCTTTTTATATAGTTTTACTTAGTTTTTTGCTTCCAGTTGTGTACTCTGATTGTGTGTGATTTTTTTATGAATGCAATGACTTCCAAGGTTAGGGATTTATGCCTTCGGTGCTAGTCGCCAGCCCCTGGCCTATGGAAGGAGGACTTGAGGTAGTCATGGCAAGGGTCCCGAGGACAGGTCATGACAAATTGGTATTAGAGGAGTCGATTCTTCCGTAGAACATAGGACTCTGATCTGTCTTACTGTGTAGCAATATTGTTAAGAGTATTGAGTGTTGGTTTCTGTCCAAGGAGTCCAGTGTTGGTGCGGCGGCTGACGTATCTATACACCAGGACCCTGATCTCTGATTTCAAACTCAGTGCATGAAAACTCTGATTGTGTGTGTGTTTCAAGAGTTTCCTTTATGGTCTCTTTAAGTTAACTGGCCAGGTATTACTTATTGACCATGGCCCACATGTTCCTTATCAGGATGCCACTGTGAGGACAACCAGCTAGGGTTCCCGAGAGAGTACACAATGACGGCCCACCGAGCGAAGAGGCTCCTGTGCAGGGCCCTCTTTATATGTTGGTACCATCGGGTGGTGTACCAGCTGCACCAAAACATGTAGGGTAGCAGATACCCCCATCCGCACTGGTAGATGGTGTATGCCAACTGAGAACATTTTACGAGCTCTAGTAGTAGAGGACTATGCAGTTTCGAGGTGAATCAGATTCCTACACAGTTGAGGGCTGGCTGGAGGTGATGGCTAGAGTTTTCCACCTAGTCGAGACACCAGTAGAGTAGATGGTGATCTTATCTACTAATATTTTTTAGTGAGTGACCATGAGGATGGTCCACATAGTGATGAGGTTTCGATACTTGGACCGTTTTCCGAGATGGTACCTTCAGGCAATGTGCCAACTATATCACTGCTCGTTGGTCAGTAGACACTACCGGTGGTTTCGATAGAGTAAACTTATAGGCCTAGTGCCTTACATGTGTTTTAGCACACGATATTCCTCTTTTTCCAAGTCCAGCCCAACCCATAGGCTGCTGAGTACTTGCTTGAGGGGTTGGCTGAGAGTTTTCTAGAGCTTATATAGTTTCGGCATGACGACATGTCGGTAATTGAGTATTCATCGAAGCATACAGACCATTCCTGGTACTTGAATAATATGATGAGAGCAGTGATTTAGAGCACGGACCTCTAGGCTAGGTGTGTTTAAGGACATATGAGCCATCACATTTTCCTCTAAGCATTCATACTTATGTTAGGGTTCTATAGAGAACCTTTATGGATGAATGTTCATTGGCTAAGTGGATACAGCCAGTGAAGGTTACCTGTTGGAAAGCATGAAATTGGCGCCAGTCCCAGAGAATTGGGCATGTGATACGTTTCAAGAATAGGATGTTTTAAGGATAGCTGATTTTGTAGGGCAGAAGACGTGGGAGTAGAGCTAGGGGAGGGGAAGAGAGTAGTTTCATGCGGTCAAGGAGTGTGACCCAAGGGCTCTAGGAATTTTTTGAGGTACGGTCTATGTCTACTACTAGTTATCGTATCTATAGACATATGTACCAATCATTCCTTCCTTCCATGAATCTTATCCCAGACCTAGAGTTTCCGATTAAACCATTTACTTGACCATCACGTCTGGATATACCTTTGGGAGGACACTCGATAATCACACATACGTCGATGGTGTGATCTGGCCCTTGAGGTGAGAGTTTCGGTTGGAACCTCTTGGTGGAAATGTCGAGGCCTTTTGACGTTAGTTTGTGTATGGAATGGGAAACCACAGTTCATAAACAGATTGACCGTATTAGGCCAAAAGGTTGTGGTTTATCTACAATGTTGGTATGGTGTTTTCCTTGGTTGACGAAAAGGAAAACCCAAGTAGCACAGGATGGAATCATGCATAAGAGGGTGCAGTCGATCACATATGAGTTGGTCAGACTTACCTTTGTGTAAAACATCTAAAGAGTTGCATCACCACTATCAGCTTTGACGAAGAAGGGGAAACTCTTCGTATGGTCCGGGAGATGCGAGGAGAGATTTTCAGAGATGAGGCACAGGTTGACTAGTGCGCCCATCTTGAAGCTACCAGAGGTGGGTGTTGGGTACGTAGTTTACTGCGACGCATCAGGGACCGAACTCAGATGTGTCCCGATGCAGGAGAGAGAGGAGATCCCATATGGTTCTCGGCAGCTGAAACAACACGAGTAGAAATATGCTACCCATGACATGGAGTTAGCAACAGTGGTCTTCGCCTTGAAGATGAAGCGGAACTATCTTATGAGAAAACGTTTTACAGTATACTCAGATCACATGAGTCTCAAGTATAATTTTTCCCATGAGAACCTAAACCTGAGTCAACTATGACGGATCGAGTTCCACCCGGACTATGACTTTGAGATAGTCTCTACTCCTAAGAAGGGGAACGTTATAGCAGATGCTCTCAGCAGGAGATCAAACATTCAGCATCTAGGAGAGGCGACTATGGAGCTGGCCACGTTGCAGATATTCCTTGTGTATAGATATGGAGAAACCATTCTGCAGTCTCTCACAGTCACTCCTCAACTTCTTCAGTGAGTCAGAGAGGCACAGCTTGGGGACGTTGACTGTGAGACATGACCTGCTCAAATATCCATAGGGAAGGCACATGATTCATTTTCTGAATGTGGGGAACACGTCATTTTCTTCAGAGAATGTACTATGGTGCGAGTGTCACTTTAGGAGGAATTTTTGAAGGAGATTCACACATCCCCTTTAGCGGTACATCCAGGAGTGGTGAATATGTACTAGGGCCATCAATGATAGCATTGGTGGCTAGGTATGAAGAAGGTAGTAGCAGAGTTTGTCTATCGATGACTCACATGTCAGCAAGTGAAGCTGGAGCATCAGGTACCAACAAGCATGGTTCATACTTTAGAGGTCCCAAAGTGGAATAGGGATGAATTATCTATGGACTTCGTGACGGGTCTTCCACATACATCTAGGAGATGGAGAACTCGGGAGTTCGAGGATGGAGACCATGTCTTTCTACAGGTCTAACCTTGACGAGGTCTATGAAGATTTGGTCAAGGCAGCAAGTTATCTATGCGATTCATCAAAATTTTCCAGGTCCTCATCAGATTATGCAAGGTGGCTTACCTCTTATCCCTTCAATCACATTTGCACCAATTCCACGAAATCTTCCACGTATCTCAGCTGAGGATATACATGAACAACCTGTCCTACATCATCGACCACGGGGAGATGGACATCGATGATGGGGTGACTTTCATGGAGGTTCCAATGGAGATTCAGGATCAACAGGAGCGGGTCCTGCATGGACGGTCGATTCATCTGGTGCACATTTTCTATCAGTACGGGAAACTCCATGAAAGCACATGGGAGCGGGAGGCTCAGATACGTGCTCAGTACCCCCTTTTGTTTTCTTTATATGAGTTGTAGCTTATGGGGATGTATAGACCTGAGGTGGGAATAATGTAAAGGCCCAGAAATTCTGTATAATTTTTTTTCTTAAATTCTTGGTAATTTTATGAGTCCCCATTTTCTGACAGTGTGCAATTATGAGGCCCGGTGTGCCTGGAATGATCCTTCAAAATGATGTTAAGCTAAAATTAACGTGCGTATGCAGTTTTCCTAAAAAAGTGGACTAACTCTTAAATGGTTACTCAGATCAGAAATCTGAGGCCACCGTTGCACTTAGGATGGTGGGTTTACCCTAGGCATGGCTTACGTTTAGATGGCACATGCCTCTGGTGAGATAACCCTAAAATGGAATAACGGTAAATAAAATAAATAAGTAAAGTTATTTTATTTTTCAAATTATTATAACTCAAAAACGGTAACTCGGATTAAAAATCTGAGATCACCGCTAAACTCCTGAGGGTATGATTTCTTTATGCAGATAATAACTTGGGTCGATGAGGGCCACCGGTGAATGTCAGTTTTTGGCCGCAAATAAAATAAATAAGTGACAATTATTTTATTTTAATATTTATAACATTTAAATGGTAACTCAGATTTAAAATCCAAGGGTACAGTTGGGTTCATTGGGGCGTGTTTCACCTAGGTAGAGACTAAATTTGATTGTAGTGGGTCGAGGATGGATTTTAATAATTTTCTGAACTTTTTTATTGGTACGTTCAGTAAATGTGTGAGCATTGTTTTATATCTTTTGAACCGGTTCTCAAAATTGAAATATGAGGACACCGCTGAACTCACAACGCCTGTATTCTCATAAGGAGACCTTTATTGCAGTTACAATTTATCGAGAATGGAAGTTAATTTTTGGGGATTGTAAATAAAATTAATTAAAAATATGTGTAACATATTTTTATTTAGATGGTGGTTAAAACCACCATGTGGAGGTTAGAGGTGTGGCCCACCACAACCTATCCTCCCTTAAGAGGATATAACTAGGTGGGGCACACTAGCTTGAACCCCCTTAACCCCCTTTTAAATCCATGAGCTCCCCATTAATGGGGGAAACTCTTGAAACCTTCCACCTTCCCCCATAATGGTGCCAATTCAACCATTAATGAAGTTAGGTAGCTTATTTTAATTAAACTCTTAAACTCCTCTAAATTTGAATTTGAACCATCCCTTATAATTAAATAAATGAGTTGCCTCTTTTAATTAAACACATGTTTGTGTTGTTGTAGGAAAGAATTAAAAGACGCCATCCTTTGTCATTTTTGGGGTTGGCATAATTATTTGGAAAGATTGAGAGAGAAGAGATTCGTCCTTCCAATGAAGAACCACCGAAGAACTCCTTTCTTTCCATGAAGAACATAAAGAATGCTCACCGTCTCCGAAGAATGTGAAGAATCATCTTCTTCCTTCTTCAACCAGGTCATGGAAGGGAATCACCGGCCCCCACGAAGTACACTGAGGGCATCGTCTTGACTCGTATTCACCGAGCTCTACCTCCTCCAACGTTGACAGAACGACGTCCGTCTTCCACGACTCGTCAACGTATAATGACAAATACGAGATAGGGGGATTTGATTATTTTATTGTATAAATTATACCATCGTTCCTCATCATTTATTTGGGTTAGATGATGGCCACTTGTTATCACAAAATACAGAGGGTTTGGGCCAAACCAACACGGCCCGACGCCCCTCCGTTTGTTCTTGTTTGGTTGACGTCGAAGGAGGAGCCAAAAGGGCGTGGTGCCATCGCACCGCGTTGGAGAAGAACTGCGGCCAGGAGGGATGTGGCAGACGAAAGAGGAACCGCATCCAGGAGGGCTGCGGTGGATGAAGAAGCATGATGTCATCACGACACGCGGTGGATCCGAAGGTCGTGACCAGGTCGGGCTGCGGCGGTGGCGGCGCGACGTCGTCACATTGCGCAGAGAGTCGCAGGACCGCTGTGTCGTCGCACTACGGTGGAAGGGCTGAGGCGGTCGGCCGAGCCGGCCGCCGTGGAGCCAATCCATCAAGACTAGCAGGGTCTCGCGGCCCCTAAACCGGCGCAGTGCACCGGTTCTATTAGAAGAACAGGGGGGGTGACACCCCCTTCCACAGCGTGGCCGACCAGACCGCCATGAGTTGGGCTACCACAGCCGGGCCACCCCTCGGCCGAGTCGCCCTCGGCAAATCCGGCCTCGGCCAGGACACCCAAGGCCAGGCTGCCCCTCCGGCGAGCCCCCCATGGCCAGGCCGCCCCTCAGTTGTGCCGCCCCTATGCAGGGCCGCCTTCGACTGGGCCACCTCGGGTCAGGCTGCCCGTCAGGTTATGCCGTCTCTTCGGGCCAGGTCATCCCCTCGGGTCGGGTCTCTTCCTCGGACTGGGTCGGCCCCACAGACTGTGTCAGACCCCAGTTCAGACTAGGTCAGGCTGGGTCAGTCCTACTGGGTCGGACTGGACCCAGACCCGCAATGGCTATTTGCACCTTTTACCCTACATCTAAGGCTACGGGTGTCCGATTGATGTACCACCTATGGAGATGGAATTTTTCGAGAAAGGCGATTCTTTGGAATAAATCACTTGAGGTTTGAATGAAGTTGGAGTATGGATGGGTTGGTTTAAGCCTAAAAACCAACCGGACCCCTTGAACAGAAATGCCAATAACTCTTAGACCGAGCTTCTTATTGACACGCAGTCTGTCTGTTTGGGTTCCGTATAATGAGACAGAACTATGGGATACATCAACTCAGTACTTAGTGATTGTTGATGTATAGTCCTTTGGCTTGAAGAGAAGAACCTCCCAAAATAGAGTGTGCTATGTGTGGGAATCCTAGGGCTGGTTGCGACTGAGATGTATCGGAATCCTCCGTGGGTTCGACAGCGATGACTATTGTACCAGAATCCTCTGTGGGTTCGACATGAATGACTGATGTACCTGGATCCTCTATAGGTCTGATAGTTCTGACTTCTGTTCCTGTATCCTATGTGGGTCTGACAAAATAGCTGGTCCTATAACATGTGGGGGTCTGATAGCTTAGATGGTCCTATATCGTGTGTGGGTCGGACAGTTTAGATGAATCAGTGACTACAACTGATCATCTCTATCACTCTAAAATAGCTAGTACGGTATCCTGTATGGGTCCGACATCTTAGATAGTCATGTATCCTGTGTGGGTCTGACAGTTTAGATGAATCAGTGACTACATCTAATCATCTCTATCAATCTAGAATAGCTGGTCATGTATCCTGTGTGGGTCCGATAGCTTAACTAGTCCTGTATCTTGTGTCAGTCAGACAGCATGGATGAATCAGTGATTACATCTGATCATCTCTATCACTCTACGAAAGATGTATACTTGTGTGAGCTGAGTCTTGTCTTTCAAACATTATCATCATGGTGATTGAATTTACTTCCTTTGTGGACTAGGTTGTGCTTGGGCTAGAGATTTGGAGCTGAACTATGTTCGGTAACTTAGGTATATGTATGGTCATATACCTAAGTAAGGTTGGTTAATACTTCGTTTTTGTATTTTACTTTTATGGTTTATCCTTAGTGGATTCTGGGAGACCTTCGTGGGTCTTGGGGTCCCCTACTGAGTATTTTTATACTCACCCCTTCATGGGCTTTGCCCACACCTTGTTAGGGTCTTTGCAGATGATGGACAATAGTGATCGAGGCTGAGGGTGATGGACGGGTGGAAATTCAGAGCTGGACTATACGGGACGTACCTCAGGGACGAGTTGTTCGATTTCTATACCTACCCTTCAGGTAGAATTTTTTGGTGGATGATCCAGGAGATGTTTTCCCTTATTACATGTACTAGTTCTTGTTGTTTAGTTGGTTTTGTATAATGGCCCATTTAATTTCAGCACTACCTTTGTTTTCAGTTTTACTTAGTGTTTTGCTTCCAGTTGTGTACTCTGATTTTGTGTGATTTTTTTTATAAAGTCAATGACTTCCTAGGTAAGGGATTTACACGTTTGGTGCTAATCGCCAGCCCTTGGCCTATGGAAGGAGGACTTGGGGCAGTCACGACATGGGTCTCAAGGACGTGTCGTGACATTACAAAATATATGAACATGGGTGGGAAGTAGAAAATTGTCAGTGAAGTTAAAAATAACACCCAAATACATATAGAGGTCGATAGGGAGCACGGTCAAGAAAATATTAATGATCCCAAATCCATAAACAAAAGATTCTTTAAAAATATATTTGACATCATAAAAAATGTTGATAACATAACAATATTTTTATTCAAGACCCTTCTTCTTAATGTTGTTGATTTTTTGTGCGAATATATTATTATATTATTTCTTTCCATTTCATAAGCATAATCTCACCCTGTGGTTCTACCTTGATCAATTTCCACATCATCACTCACTCTATGAAATGAAGTTGAATTTGTTATTCCTAAATAACTAATGGATCATAATACCCATATATATAATGATAATTCATTTTTCCAACATATAGATATAATTAGTAAAAAATTGTTAACATAGGTTATGCCAAAATCTCGATATGGTAAAGTAATACATTAACCTCTAAAACATCATCCAATGTTCTAAATAAACCATTCCATAAATGATTAACATTATATCCCATCGAATATGTCAAATATATATATAAGGTCACATAATTTTTCAAACTAAACATTACAATTTTCATCCTAATATGATTAAGGAAAAAATAATAGTTACATTCCAAGTATTTGAATTCCATGGTAACATATTCTACTGAATCTTGGTAATAACCAAAATTATAGTAATGCATTTTAAAATATCCTTAATATAAATAAACTAACATCATATAAAACCATTAGAGGGGATTTCATTGAATTTGAACTTATTATCATCCTTATTCTTTTAAATCCATGTTGAAATCCATATATCTAATGTTAATTTTACATGTATTCATATACACTTATAGATGTTAATTCACCCTTTTTCCATATATAAGATCATATCTTACAAAAAACATTTTTCATTTGAATCTTGGTTTCATGCTAATACTGATAGAATATGTGATTTTATTATTATAAAATCCATGTAGATAATGACATGGAATTTGAATACTGTATGACCAATAATATTTTTATAGGGGGCTCATTCATACAAAATTAAACAAGAAACTCTCAACTAGGAAGGGGAGAATAAGTGTTCCCTAATTATCTTGGTTATCTTTATTCATTATTATGACATAGGCATTCCCATTATTATTTGTCATAAGAGGTTATTATGGGTTTTCAATAGTATTAGACCTTGTATTTAGGAACATGTTTGCATAATTACAAAACTCCTTTCAATTAAAACACTAAATTGTGGTAGGTGACTTCTTTGGGGATTTATCATTATTCACATCATTGAATAACCTTTTCCCATTACTTTGGTTTCCAGCACCTCAATGACACTATTCTCCAGTACTAAATCGATTAATTTTCTAATGAAGACAATTCCCTAATTGTTTCTTCCCATAATTTTGTCATTAATTAATTCTTATCTTCTTCTCTCCGCAGCTTTTATAATTTTCTTTGAATTCTATTTATATTTTTATCAAAAAATTGGAACTGATTTTTTACACTTTCATACATTTTCAATCTGATATCACAGAAAAAAATATCTTCATTGCAAGAAAATCAAAATATGGATAACCCCTTCAGTTATTTGGTTTTAATACACTGAAAAATCAATCAATCTTACCTTTAGGATGACTTATAATACTCGAAGAGTGACTCAGAAGCCTTGTAAAATTTTATTCATAAGCACTAACTAATTCATCATCCTTCTACTTTTGAAACATGAATTTCTTCTTCATATTTTTATGTAGAATACAATGAAAATATTTATGGAAAAATATGTTATTTAAATAATTGAAAACCATGGATTCAATTTAAACATTCCACATTGTATTATTGATATTATTCCACCATTGACCTATATCACTTTCTAGATGGTAGAATGCTAAAGTTACATATTCATGATCTAAATAGTAATGAATAGAAAATATATTTTTAGTGGTAATAATCATTTACTTAGAAACTAATGTGTTAATGGAACCACTAAAATATGGTGTCATTTTACTTATAAAGGACTCAATATAGTGGTCATCCCTGATTTTATTAATTTTATATTCTCCAAGATTCATTTATTGCGAATGTTGTGTGATCATAACAATGAGGTTCTCCATTTCTACTATAATAAAATTTGGTTTCATAGGAGTACAATTGTTTCCTTGTCTATTTCATTCCATATGGAAATTTTTCCTTTGGGTTTTATAAATTCACTAAAACCAAAACAATTGTGTGAGAATTACTAATAAAAGTGGGGACACACATGATCATGAAAAATAACTTATACAATGTATAAATCATATCACCTCTTATTTTATCTATAACCATATAGGTTTATCCAAGGTTATCCATATTCATCATCTATATAAATACTTCTTGATGGTTCATAAATGTTTTGTGATTTTCTAAAGAATGTCCCAGGAGAGTGTCAAACTAGGTGTATAGAATGTTCTGTTGTCTTATCGTAGATCCTAGTTGAGTATAGTTTAATATAGTGTCTTCAGGGTTGTTACCCCTGTGTACATATGTTATATAGTCACATCCAATTAACGTATCTATAAATATATGTATTTATTGAAAACCAATAACTATATCCTTTACCAAAATTATAATGCATTTTCCAAAACATTGACTCATCCTCACACTTATCATTAGATACATCCCTAGAAATATCCTTAAAAATAATCCTAGGGATCCCTCTAATGTTTTCTCATCCTAGTTTCCAAAGGTAAACATAATATTTCATTTTATACCACCAATAGATAGTAAATAATATCATATATAGATATTATATATATTTAGATGAATGTCATTACATTAAACTAACTCATAAATAAGGACTATAATAGTTTATTTCCTTTGGAAACCTGAAAACATAATATTCTAACATTGTAAAGGAACTTCAAAATCTCCCATAAATATCATCCCCATTACTAATCCTAAAAATAATACCCAACCTAAAACCATTCTTCATGACCTGGGGAAAGGAAACCTATGAATGAGTGAGATCAAATTCTCAGTAAGGGTAAAAAAGTAAAATATATAATCATGATGTAAAAATAAGGGCATTAGAACATGAAAATAACATTATAAAAACAAACCCTACATATCAAATATCATAATCTTGAGTCATTTCATATAAATTGGAATATCATGAGACATGATTTATAAGAGAACGAAGATAATAATCTATGAGACAATAAAATATTAATATGGTATGGAGTTTTTGGAATAAATAATACTATAAAATATATTATGTCATAGAATCCCACTTTTAAATTCATAACATATTAGGCTTGGGAAAACTACACAAGTAATTGTATTGGGAAAGGGATTAAAACCAGTGTACCATCCTATTCAAGCATGGTCTTACCAAAAATATACCCATATTAATGGGCATGGGATGATCCCTTTACCTTCATATTTGGGAATGTTCAATGAATTCATGTACCCCCAACTTGGTGATTGGTCTAAGATCCTAGGTACCCTCATATTTGGGATTGGGATGACCACCAGTGTACCCCCTTTTATAGACCTATGCTAAGAACCCATGTACCCTATAGGTCATATTTCATTTATTATTTCCAAATGAAATAGGGGGAGATATAGTTACCACACTTCACATAATGAAATAATATATATGTGTGCTTCAATATCATAATCAATCATCATAACATAACCTATGAAATGAAATGTGCACCATAAAACTTTTGTCATATCAGAACCCTTGAAATGAAATGGTTCTCAAAAAAAATTATTCATATCATAACCCATGTATTTATTTTGGTGTTATACACATTTCATCATATCATGACCAGTGAATAATATATAAGCTTTATAATCATTTCTTTATAGCTTAACATGGGAAAAAAAGAAGGTTTCATAAGTATTTCTTCATGATATAGCCCCTGGAAGATAAAGAGGTTTCATAAAAAACTTTTTATCAAAATCATGAAACATTTAATGGTATAATAATAATGTTATCATTTGATTATATACAAATTAAATCATACATTACATCAGATTATTTCATTTTATATGGAATATAATTCTAATTGACCATTAAAAACATCTCTATAGGTGAATAACATTTCTTGGAAAATAATTTAATAAAAAATAAATCATTTTTGGAAAAATATTTATTTAAAAATAAACCATGATGTTAATGAATAATTTCAAAAAAATTAAAAAAAAATTCTTTGGTAAAATATCCTTTACACTTTGAAAAACCCTTTTTATGACTTAAACCTTTTGAAATCCTTTTTCATTGCAAATGATATAAGAACATATAAAGGAATATATGAAAATTATTTTTAGGGTTTTATTAATATATAAAAATGTTTCAAAATATTTTATCATTAAAAATGTATGAATATATAAGTAAAAAGGATAATTAATTTTTTAGGAAACATTGTTTTGAAAGAACATTATTTTCAATCAAAATAGATGAATAATGTCATATTTTCTAAAAATATTTTTCAATTATACTATGAATCAAAGAGCTGATAAATTTTATAATATATCATGAATAACCATAGGTTAAAAAACATCATGAGATTTATTGAGAGTTATTTCATGATATTTAAACATTGGATACTTAATCGTAAACAAGACAGATAAATGATGAGATTGTAACATAAAATCTTTACCACATTCATAACATTGAATAATAAACCTAATGAAGGAATAAAATAAAATTAAACAAAAATTAACATTAGGATGAGTAAATTCATGATATTATATGTCAATGGGGGAATTATACACACCTCATGAAATAATATAGTTGCATATGATAATATAAATCTCAAAGAAGGAAAATAGAGATAAAATTCTCTTATAAATTTGTAAACATTTTAACAATAATCCTCAGGAATGTAATATAATCAAATTTATAAGAAAAGTAAAATAAAATTTATAATAATAATAATAATATGCATTGAATATAATTATATACACAACATAGAAGAAACGTGTTGAATATTGCATGTGTCTCACATAAGTAAAAAAGGGAGAAATAAATCCCTTACAAGTGGAGTATCTTTTGAATCATAATCCCCATAAAATAATAACATTATTAGATAATTAATTATCATAAAATGATTTATATTCATTATATAACATTTTATATGTAATTATATACATAAAAACGAAATGAGTGGAAAATATGGGATAAATCACTCAAAAATACAAGTGAGACTAGAATTCACCTTACATTATGTTTTGACTCTCATTGTAATTTGTAAAAAATCCTGATTAATAAATATAATTTTTTTTATAAATATTTATTAGAACCATATTTATATATATCATATCATATATTATTTTTGTATGACCTTTTTCTACAGGTTTATGAATAACTCAATGTTAAATTTAAATTATGGGTAATAATATCTTTGTTTTTTTAAATGTTTTGAGTTGTCAAATTTTTTATTCTAAAATAATTAATCAAGATTTAATCATCTAAATAATGATAAAAATGGTATAAATATATTTTATATTCATTATATATGTACTTATATTATTCCATACAATTTAACACTTCTTTAATTAAATCCCTATAAAGAAAGACTGAATCACATCGCTTCATGAGGTGGTAGTCAACCATACACACGAATGGTGTTATCATATTCCCGAAAAATAAAAAGCATGAGTTTATTTGTAATATAATAATTATATAAGAATAAAGGAATCATAAATATAATATAAATCATATATAAATATTATTTTAATCATTATTACCATCATTGATAGGTGGTAATGAAAAAATTAATGACATCAGTTCACGAGGAAATAGTGTGACAAACATATGAATGATGGATTCATAACCCATTTGAATTAATTTTGTTTTGTTATCTATATTAACCTCAACATTAAAAACCTTAGTATATGTATCATACTTATTTTATTATATAATAATTAAATAAAAATAATTTAAGGGGGTTGATAATTAAATAAATCAAAAATGTCGATTGATGAACATTACATCTTATTTGGGTATCTCATTTTAGTTTGAAACAAGGGAATTCATTTGTTGAATTTATGAAAAAATTAAAGATTTAAGTATTATATTATGAAGTTTAGAATTTATTTATTTAGGTATTCTCGGAAAAAATAGGTTTTTATGGTGTGAAGAGAGTGGGAGTGAGGGTGAACTTTTAAAAGGGAGGTGACTAACACTATTTTAATTTTTTGTAACAGTGAATTATACAAACATTTTTTCCTTGTAATTTGTCTTACATGTTTCACCATTAATAGAATTATAATGTAGATGTTCTTAATATGAATCTAAAATGTGTTTTATAGGTTTCGAGGTCATTTTATTCACTTATGATTAATGTTTAGTCCCCTCAAAAACTCATTTTTCTCTTAATCATCGTGATTAATTTTTTACTTCTATAAGTAATAATTATGGTTAACATTTATGATAGACTTATTAGATATTATATATTATTTTTATTCCAAATACATAATCCATTTTACAAATTTTATTCATATAATTGGAATAAATATTTTTAAATTAATCCCATAGATGTGTCAGGAAAGAATGTTTTTAAATAAAAAATATTCAAAAGTTTAGAATGTTTTTATATCCAATTTCAAAATTAAATTCATCCAACTAACCTAAATTGGATTAATATGGTTATAATTTATCTATTTATTTTTAAAAACAAAAAAATATAATTATATAATATAAATAATAAAAAAAGGCACTTTTGTATTAAAATTCTGTATTTTAACTATTCATCAAAAAATGAAATTTTTTATTAAAAAAAATAAAAACTAACCCTATGAAAATTTAGACATTAATATTTCAAAAAGGAAGTTTATTTTTTCAAATATAATTTATAATGTTGTGAAGAATTATTTTTAATATAAGTGCACTATTAAAATGTGGTAAAACTACCTTTTAGGAAAATTCTTCTTTCAAAGAATAGAAATTGATTTATTCATATATCGTTAACATAAAACATATAAGAATAATGTTAAATAATTTATTGAATATATAATTTATAAATTAAATTAAAATAATTCATAAAAATTGGTTTCTTTAATTTATCATGATACAATATGTATGTGCATAGAAAAATAGTTTATTATATGAAGAATTTATTTATTTTTCAACAGTTCTCAGTTTCATATTTAATTAATGGGTTACAAAATAATTCCTTTTATAAACATTAATATACCATATTTTTTAGTTTAGTTAATCCTTTTCATATTATTTATTTTAACAGCTAGGTGATATTTATAATAATATTTTAATAATATGTCTTGTTTCATTTATACTTAGTGTTGTGCGTAACACGTGATAAAGTCATTTTTGTTTACAATTATAAATATAAAATAGATTAAATTCATTTTAGAAATAAATTAATAAATTATTAGGGTTTTACAACTAATAAAATTACCATATATTTTATTTTTCTGACATAAACGATCATTTCTTATTTTATAATATGTCTTTAACATCTCCTAAAAAAATTTACACACATCATACACATCTATACATATCATATTTAATACATGTCTGTATACCATTTTGAAAATTAAATTAAATTATGGTTGATCTAAATTAGTTAATAAGGGGATGTGTATAAATGAAGTAAAAATGGAATAATCAACACATGTTTAATATAAAATAAATAAATAGTTTTCAAATAATGTCATATAACTGAAAACATGATCTTGTACTCTATCCATGTATAACATAAAAATGTTAAAAACATGGATAATAAAAAATAATTTAAAATTAATGGAACTAATAATTTTAAACATCTTACTCTTGTTTTCGGGTCCCACACTACGAAATCGTATATAAATGGATATGGTTTACACCAAATACCAAATATAGTTTGTCTCATGAGACCTACCAAATCTTTAACGGGCAATAAAAATTTAGTCACCACCCATAATAAATAATTAAAATCCATTACTTAGATGAATGGAATGAATATATAATTAAGAATAAATATTCCGTAGTAATAACTAATTATATGTATTAAAATAACTCATATACAAATTGTTAACAATTTCCCACTCAAAAATTTGAAAAACATTCATGATAATAAATTGTAAATTTATAATGTTTTTAAAAGACCTATTTTAATGGGGATAATTTGAAATTAGTACTATAGAATACAATTTAGTCATAGTAGAACTGATATAGAAATATATCCATAAAATAAAAGAATATGGACCAGAATGAAAAAGATAAATTCAAGAGGGAGATGAAAAGTGATAAAGCACATAACGATTATGTATAACATAGTGTATGAAATATAAATTCATGAAAAAATTATTGGATAATACATGAATAATAAATTTAAAGGAGATATATTTTTAGAGTTAATGAGGAAAATTAATGTTAAATGGAAAATCACTTTTTAGTCAGCATTTGTTAACACAGTTGTAAAAAAGTGATGAAAAAAGACAGTTTCAAATGATAATTTTTATTAGTTTCATTAAATAAATTTTAATTCATTATTTATTAAGAAATAAAAATATTGTATCGTTAAAAAATATGTAAATGTTATTTAGAAGAAATGTGTAGGGTAAGATAAAATATATGATCATTAAAGGAAGTCATTTTATATTTTTAAAATACCATTATTTAAACTCAGATAATTTAAAATAGCAATAAATCTTCACATTGGAAAAGGATATATAGATGTATGAATATCATATGAGGTAATATATATTATTATTTTATAATATAAAAGGGTTTTTCAAAAATATGTATACCAAAATTGATGAAAATAATCATTGACGCAGACTATAAATATTCTTAATAATGTTATACTTTTATGATATTTAAATTCATTAAGGAAGATTATTATAAATTAAAATTTCATTTTAAATTGAGTTATAATATTTAATATTTTATATAATACGAGAAGGAATAATATAGGGAACCTGGAATAATGGATTTCAATAAGAAACCAAAAAACTCAACGAAATGATGTTGTGTTAACCAAATCAAATATAATATGGGCAGTGTGTGAATTAAAAGATAATAAAAGGGATAATTTGAAATGGGCCAACAAATCTAATGATGATATTTTATTTACAATTCAATAATTTTTATAGAATTACATACACCATGTCAAATAATAATATGACAAAAATAGGAAATCAAGTATCAATGAGGTGTAACTGAGAAAAAAGGCCACCACTTTATTACCCAATTCCATTAATTAATAACAACATATTTTATTAAATGACATAAATATAATAAAAAATATTTTATAACCATTATTAACATTTATTAACTTTAATACAATTAAATTATAAGAATTAATTATATATTTATTAGTTATATATTGTATATTTTTATCATTAAATTCTAGAAACATGGATTGTTTTGTAATGGATTCATAATTTTTATGATGATAAATTTTATTTGATACCAATATACACCCTAAATAATTAATTGTTTTAATATAATATAAGTTAAATTATGATTTATATGTTCTAATTTTATTGAAAAATATTTTTATTAATGTTTTTTGATAATGAAATTTGCGAGGAGATTGTTTTTGTACTTTTTAACAAATAAAAAAATGTATATAAATTATGTGTTATATTTTTATGGAATGACTAATACAATATTTTGTTATCATAATCATCAAATAATAACATTATTATTCATTTAATTTATCCATATAACTATTGATGTATGAAGGTGATGAAAAATGTAATAGTACATTCATGGATGTTATAGTATGCACATAACATAGGTGATGCTTTCATTTTATAATATAATGGGAATAAATAAAGGTTATTCCATTTATATATAAGTATTTTAGTTTACAAGTGATAATGATATAATGATATTATTATTTTTCAATTTTTTCGATGAAGGAATATAAGGATAAAGAGTGTATAATACTCATGTTGAGTAGTTGAATATTCAATTGAACTAATTATTAGAAACAGAGTAATTGGGCAAATTTATTATGTCCAGGGGAAAAAACATGTAATAAGAATATATTGAGGTATAATTGGTATAGGAACAAGTGATTTTATAAGTATATATGAGGATTCAATTGGGTTTAAGTGACCTCCTTTTCTATATGAAAAAAGATTGATACATCCATGGAAACTAATGTTATATGAAGGTTACAAATGAAATGTTATGGGAGTTAATTGAATTTTATAAGAAAATATTTGTGATAAATGTTGGATTTACCATCCCATCTATCTAATATATTCTGAAATTTCTATTTTTTTGTTAATTTAGTAAAATTGAATCTATGTTATATTACCACTTTTTTATCCTACAACCTTCGTTAAATATTTATACCCAAAATTATCTCTTTTCTAAAAAAATATGATACAACCCTACTTACTAATTCTAAACATTTTTATTATGCATTTTGACTCAATTAAATCTAATTCGATTTATGTATTTGTAAAATTGTCATTACGTCAAATAAAAATATATAGAGGAGAAATATTATTTGTAGAAAAATGACTTCTTGAATAATAAATATTCTTATTAATACTTTATACTATTTTTTTAATAAATATTCATTATATATTACTTTATGAAATTAAATTTTATAATATATGAATAATTTTTTTATAAATTTTATTTAATAATATAAATATATAAAATATCTAGAAAAATGTAATTATTTGAAAAATTACAATTTTTATAGTAACTAATATTTTCATCAAAAAGTTATTTTTTATGTTCGAAATGAAATGATTGTATTAAATTAATTTCATATTTTGACTAAAAATTTTAATCCCATTTTATTTGATACTATTTTTATCCTTTTATAAAATTAGTATAAATAGAAAAACATGAAATATTTTTTTTTGGAAAGTAAATTTTTTAAGTATATTAAAAATTTATTCACATCACATGCGAGGAAATGATATTTTGAATAAATTTAATTTATTTTTTAATATATTTTACATAATTCATTAGTGATCAATTTGGTTTATTAATAAAAAATTATAAAAAATTAAATTTAAAATATAAATATTTAAAAACAACAATTTATTATTATTAAATTATTTTATTATTCATACATTAATATTGATTATATGTTTAATAATTATTTATATTTTTATGAATGATTAATAATTTAATATAATTCATTAATTATAATTAAATTTTATAAATTTCAAAATGTAAAATTTATATTTAATATATATCAAATGAAATCTATTAGTAATTATATGATTATATGATCTTATAAATAACTAATATAACTACTTAAAATATTTTAGGAAAACCAAAGGAGATGATATGATTTTGTGGTAGTCACATTAGAAGATTCAATTATCATTTATCTTGTTGAAGTTTCTATGGGATTGACTTTATCCCATAAATGAAGCTTCTATGGTCAAAATAGTTGGAGTTCCAAATAGGATTGGTCTAGGGAAAACCCTTGTTACATTACCTCCCTTACATTCTTAGAAAGATATTTCTCATAACCAATACATATAATAATTGGTGGAATGCCATGTTTTTACAATGTTATTTAATAATTTGATTACTTATATTAATAAAAATTAATTTAATGGTCATGTTACAATGAACACAGTTTAATTATAAAGTAGGTCATTTTTTATTTTGTTATTTAGGTTAAGAAAGCAATAAAAATATTACTCGTAATAATTTTTGGGGTGTTACAAAACTACTTGGATTATTGGAAAATAGGGAATTCTTAATCTCCTCATTACTATAAATAACATTTATGAGCATGTTTTCATATATCTCAATAACTCTAGGAATAGAATTTGCTGAGACACGGTATTTTTCAAATGAATCTTCATTAAAGTGAGGAATATACAATTCATCATTAAGAGAGGAAACATAATATATTATAGAAATTGTATTACCCTTCTATTAAATATCGTACAAGGGTCTATAAAACATCACAAATTATTGAGAATGGTAATCAATGCATTATATTGATTTTCACCCTTTAACCACTTCACCTTAAAAACATTTTTTATAATTTCATATTTATATTATATCTTTCAAATTTTTATTGGGATTGAGATATGTTTCCCAATTAAAATCAATACCTATATAAATTAAATGTGTTTATATTTTTTGAAAATATTTATTCTCATTACCCATTTATATATTTTTTTCTCATAATGTTTAGTGAATTTGTTTTTATTTATGTCTTAAGTATAAACTTAATAGAAAATAATTTAAATAAATAAAAATACATGACATACCAAAATATATAACCTATAATTTTTTAGAAACCACTATAAACTATGTATTAAAAATATGTTCATCAGAAAATCTAAAAAATATGGGTTTCTCTGAATTCTGAATAAAAAATAGTAGAAAATTAGGAGGCGACATGAATAAAATTGTTAGATCCATATAAGTGATACAAAATCTTATTAATATAAAGAGATAAAACTATAAAATTTGAAGACAATTTTACGACAAACCAATTTTTAATGAACCATTAAAATATAGTGTTATTTAATACAAAATTGATAAACCTCACCCATTGTATTTCTCTCAATATGTGACTTAAATTTATTTATAGTCAAAGATGTAAAATGAGTATCGATTTTATCTATATTTCTGGAATCAAATTAAAGAATCTTATAAGAACAAATATATTTGGATTTCAATATTGGATAAAATTCTATTGGACTCCTAAATATATATTATCCTTATACCTTTATTAGACTATACAAAAGAATAAATCAATTTATTTTCATTATTTTTTAATTGAAAAGCGATCATCTATTAAGGGGAATGATGGTTCTCTAAAATAGAAATTTTTTGAAAAAATATTGTCCTAAACAATCCCTTGGACACCAATCATAGTATTTTATTAATATTTTTCCATATAAGGAACAGTAATGGATCACGTGAACTATAATACCAATAAGAAGAAGATTATGATTCTTAATTAAATGAGAAAGAGTTCTTATTGATTAAATTTTATTTAGACCTTAGTAGTTATACAAGAGTACACTAATATTCTTAAAATTTTATTTTATTTCCTTCCAGAACTCATGTATTTTTTTCTTCTCAGATGTGATGTCATTATGTCTTCATATATTCTTATTATGAACCCCCTCTAAGGGTGTATTATGGTCTTTGTTTTCACCCTTCAATGATGTTTCATCCATCCCATGTGTGTCAGTAGCCTTTAAATTATTATTCAAAGCTGGTGATTCATTCCCTTATTTAAATGATTCATTAATTGTTTTCATATTAAGATTGTTCTCATTATATTCAGGGATATTTATTTTTATCTCAATAATATTATTTCATTTTACATAAACATATAATATAATTATAGTATATATTTTGGTGAAATAATATTATTTATTGGATATATCTTTACTATATGATTTCTCAGGAGATCTATCTATCACAGGGATATCACTACCATTTAAAATTGTATAGAATTTTAATTCTGTTTCCACTTGATCAATTGACTCATTTGAGGTTTCACTTTTTTATCTATTTCCCCCACACCATGATTTTCCCCCTTTAGACCCACTATTATTGATAAAATACATCATTATGATGTGGATAACACATTATAACCATTCATGTACTTTTATTTTAGTATTTTAAATATTTTTATTAACTCCTTTTACTCCACTATTATTTCATTCAAGGAAATTTTAATCTTTACTTTTTCTATTTTCCTACCAATTTGATTCTCAGAAGACACCACTACATGAGTAAAAGCTTCTCAAACCTGCTTATAGATATCACCTCTCTATATATTGTTATTTTTAAACACATGATT
This sequence comes from Viscum album, assembly GCA_963277665.1. Lineage (NCBI taxonomy): Eukaryota > Viridiplantae > Streptophyta > Magnoliopsida > Santalales > Viscaceae > Viscum > Viscum album. The sequence goes on along the minus strand of OY728133.1, from coordinate 956,298,693 downwards.
CTATTTATGTTTAGAATTTATTTTAAGTTGTCTATTATACACTTTTTGTCTTCTATAACAACATTACCAACATTATTAAAAATGTATTATAAGGTTGGTGTTTATTTATAGTAAACTTCAATAAAAAAATAAATATTAATGGCTATATGAGCTACCTACTCTATTGGAGAATCCCCCATGTTTTCATCCCACAAAATTAAATCATAATAACCATGTTTTCCTACATGATTGTCTTCATTTATCCTAAATGGGGTTCCAACCCATGTTTCCAGATCAGTCAAAATCTATGGGTTATAAAATAATAATATAAGACTATGATTTCTAATCATGATTTGATAATTTGTATTCTTATACTTAATATTATTGAAATTAAAATACCATTATCAGTTTTGGTAGAACCCCATTAATAGATTAACATTACCAAAATATCATGATCCTGAAAAATCATTTGAATTGTTTAAAATCAAACTACAATTTCCATTTACAGCTCATATAAATTTAAAAATATTAAACATTAAAATCAAATAAAACTAGATTTTAAATCTTTAACTATCCATAGTTCAACATGGTTCACTAAAATAATTTTACCAATGAATGTGATATTTCATACCTCAAACCCTTGTTTAAGAGATTACTAATTAGTCACCACCACAATCATTCTTTCCATCTGAATAAGTCACAAAAAGTCTGTTCACACCCAAAACCAAATCAAACCAATCCATAGTTTCTAAAATATTTAAATATTCTACATCAATTTCCCATATATGAACTTTTTTTTATTTTTTTTGAAATAAAATATTCTATCTTCTTTAAAAAAACATCCACTATTTTCCAATCTTTAAATATGGGAAGCATTTTTAGGATGTATAATCCCTCTCATTTGGGTAGTCTATATCTTAAATCTCTCTCACCAGCTTTCTTAACATTCCTCATACATATAGATATATAATAAAATTTAAAATTTTATTATTTATATAACCTGTTGAAATATAGTTAAATATAATAATAAATAATTATATCATTTATATCATTTATAGTTCAAAAAATAGTGTTTAACCACAATATATCTTAAAACCTAATGTATAAAAGTATTCAAAATTATCTTTCAAGAAGATAATAAACTATTCATGTTATCATAAATAATTTGTATCAAAATATATATATTTAATTTGTTTTTTTATTTCAAATTTTTTTAAAACATTCCTTGTATAAAAGTTTTAAAACGTAAAAAAATAACAATAGTAATTTATTATTATAATATAATATATAAATATATAAATAAAAATAATACTAATATAACTTATGATGATATAATATAAAGAATGACACAACTTCTCAACTAATGGGTTCATTGGATTTTGAGACAATCATTCCTATCATTCATTCAATAAAAAATTGGTAATAAACAATTAAATGTTTTCAATTTATTAACTATATAAACTACATCTTATATAAATTCTATATTTTTTGAATTTCTATATTTGTTTCTAGGAGTATGAAATACCATATTTGTGTTAAATTTAAAGGGATGATTCATGTAATTATATTACAATTTTATCAGTTTTTCTTAATATATAACAAATTGTTACATGTATTAAAGTAGTGGATTATATGATATGCTCCATGATATTCATGGTTCTATTGTTTCTGAGAATAAAAATTTTATGTATTTTACTCTATTATTTAAATATATAATTTTTCAATAATTTATTCCTCAACAGAATTAATGATTTTTTTCCAAGTATTCTGAAGATATACCTGGTGTAATTTAAAAAACCTTTTTCTATGTCATCCTGTCTCATTAATTCTCATAATGATCATTTTAATTCTCAATGAATGAATTATTTAAATTAGATTCATCCGTCAAGGTCGAAATCACTTATTAAGATTATAAAATGTATCATGATATTAAATATAATTTTCTTTTTCTAAAATATCAAAATAAATCATTGAATATTTTAAAAAAAGATTATTTCTTATATAGATGTATACAAAAACCCAACAACCTGCTAGGTTCTTGTAACATTTAAAAATACCATTAAAGATATTAGAGGAAATTATTTTAATATATTAAAAATATTTTACCCATATGACCTATGATGCTTGATTCTATTTTTATTTTAGAGGATTAACACATAAAATAAGAAAACTTCTTATATAATAAAGTGTTTAATTTTGGATAGGATGACATAAAGTTGTATCTCATATAGATTTTTAATCATAATGATGTTACTAAATAGGTTACATGATAAACTTCATCATTTGAAATCTAGATTCTAGAAGTGAATTTAGAATGATTTTTTACTTAGTTAAAGATGAGTGCGGAGGGGTTTTAAAAAATTGATTTCAAAATAGTGATGATTATATATATTATGGAAGATTTTAATAAATAATGTGTGATTTAATTTTTCTAAATCCTATGAGGGTCATTTATCCATGGTGTAATTTTCCAATGAAAAAAGTTCCTAATGATAAATTTATATTTCACTATTTGAGTGTTTTCATGGTATTACATATTTATCAAGAAATTATTGGGTGGATATGGGGGAATGGTTCCATGTTGTTACACAGTTATAATAAGTGAAAATAATGAAAATTAATATTATTTTTTATCATATTGTTATTGAAAAAAGTTTATAGAATTCACTTGTTGATCAAGAAATATTTCCCTTTGAGGTTATTTTTACATATAGGGTATATTAATCTTACATCCTTATTTATAAAAATAATTATTTAGAAGGAAATAGACATTGTCACTATGTTTTATTGGTATCTTTTAAAATGAGGAATGAATTTTACATTTGGTGTATCATTTTGAATATCCACTATGATAGCATCTACTTAAAAATATCATTCGAGTGTCGTAGTTTGGGATATATCTATACAATATTTAAAATTATCCTAATTGATGAATATTATTAGTGAAACCTATTATGGAATTTATTTGTTGATTAATATAAATTTAGTACTATAAATTATTTTTTTTCAAATGAAAAATAAATTTATTTTGTTCTAGAATTATAGAATCATAGGATTGTTTATAATGAAAATTTGTAAAATCTAGTTTTAATGGATATAATTATTTGAGGAAATTGATTAAATTTTATTAAATGGAATATATTTATTGTAAGAAAAATTTTAACATGCATATTTTTGAGATTATTGATTAATGATAATAGTGAATTTTTTATTAATTAATTATTCAAACACATGGAATGAGATAAAGGTTTTTATTATATACTTTCATTACATTTTTATTTTATCATCTAATTATTATGAGATAAATAAATTTTTAATTACAGAATTATTTCATGTCGATATATATATAATTTTTAAAATTTCATATAATAATAACTATGTATAATTATGTTTGAAATATCGGATAAATGGAATTTTTATAGTTTTTCTATAAATTGATGTAATGGGGTTTCTAGGATTTTAATATGATATAAACATTGATTTAAATGATAATATAACCATTTATTGTGTTAGAGAGAGGATATGGATTAAATTATGTGAATTAACATAGATTATGGAATGTAAAATTAGATAATTCGATAAGGGTTTGAAAAATTAAATTAATTATAAATCTTTGATTTATGGGGGAGTTGTATCATTTTTTTATATTATTTGGGAAGTATATTGATACAATAGCCTAATTGATCTCTCACTAATTAATTATTTTTCTATGGTGTACTTTTTGTAGTATAGTTCATAAAAGGTGATTACATACTAAGAATTTGTTATAGAATTAATGTATTTTGTATATGATTTATATATTTTATTTAAATTAATTTGAGTGTCTAAAAATGTACAACTATTCTAAAAAACAATATTTGTATGTTTTAATTATTGAGGCATATAAATAATTTATTAAAATATTTTGAATTGGACATAAAAAAGAGGAATAGATGTTATTCATGTTTATTCAACTTATCCCATCATATTACCTTTCTATTATACAAAGATAAAAATGAGTTACATGGGCCCATGAATTGTTTAATGTGGTCCATACCACTATCTCAATTGAATTCACCTTTTATAGAGAGTTTGACGAGGTTGTGAAAATTTATGCTAGGTCATACCAAAATATATTTATAAGATGATTTTGTTATTTTAGTTTTAAATTTTGACTCAAATAGGAATATATATGATAGTTAATACTATTTTAATCTACTAAGATCATCAATCACAAACATGTTAAAATTTTATAGAGGGGGAATCAAGGTAGGTGGCTCTAAATTGTTCCTATCATGGGCTTGTATTTATTTGAATTGTCAATGGATTTTAAAATAAGGGGTTTCTAAAAATTATTTGAGGTAAATTGTTAAATATTAGTTTTGAATCAAAAATTGATAAATTATTATATTTTAGAAAAATTGGGTTTTGATGTCTATTACATGTTATGTAAAATTACATTATTTTGATCAAAATGTGTTGAAATTTGTTTTAATGACAGATTTTAAAAAATATTTTCAATTTTTGGATATGTTTTTTGAAATATTTCTAGATGATTTTTTGGATGGATATTTATATTAGATGTTTATTATTAAGAATATGGGTTTATTAATATCTAATGGAACACTATTCATAAATTTTTCATCTTTATAGGATTTTATCCCTATCATAAAACCAGTTATAATATAATACGAAAACCAAGTGATATGATTTGGATCATGTTTTATGCCATTATTATTAAAAGGGTGAATATATAAAACTTCACATGTTATCATTGAAATTAGGTTATGTGTAACCATGGTGTTGGAATTTGAGAAAAATCAATCTTGAGAATTTTTTGAGGTGGAATAAGAAAATATATTATTTACGTATATTAATAATGATATGGATATATTAAATAATTTATCTTATAATATTTTATATAGTTTTCATATGTTTATAATATATGGGGGATAGTATTGATATTTTTCTAAAATAATTAAATCCATAAATAGTTTATATTCGATAATTTTTTTCTGATTATAATGTGTTTTGTTTATATTGATTAACTATTTTACTACAAATGTTCCATAAACCTTTAATTATCTTCACCAGTTTATATTATTCATATATTGGATTTTTTCGAGTCGCTGTCTCACCATCTAAATGAATATTATTAGGAATATAAAGATTTTATTTGACATTATACATGAAAATATATATTTTTCTATTCACTTGGGATGATCCATAGATCCATGACTTAAATTTGTAGGATTTATTTTGTGGATTTGCGATATGAGTAAAATTATCACTCTTATGTCATAATATTATATTTTCATTGATATTTCGTTATAAAACATAAATATTTTCAATACAAGGTCAAGTTTTATTAGTTATAAAAAATGATATTGTAAAGAAATATTTATTTATAAATCTATGCTTCCTGAAAAAATCATTACCAACCTATTTTTTTGACACCCTATGAAAAATTTCCAAGATTTTATAATTGTGACGTGTACATGAAGCAATGTGGAAATACAATATAACTCTTGAGATTACATTACCAAGGATAGGGCATTACACTTAGAAATCTAATTGAATCAAGTATTTAAAATGTCTCAAATTGATATCAACCAACCATATTTAGTGTAGATATAGTTCTATAGATACCACACATAATCTAATATAAATACTAATTAATTCAAAAAAATGTAATGAATCTATCAATATATAAATATAATTTCCCATTTTATTTATATAAGAGTGAAAATGGTATAAATTAGATAATCATTTAGAAAATACATATATGAATATTTTACCTAAAATCGTTGGTTTAATCAATTCAATATGTGAAGAAATCTATTGGTTTATCCAAAAATAACCAACAAACTGACAATAGAATTTCTATAATAGACTTTTAAATCATAAAATTGAATAAATATTTGATAAATAAATGTTTTATGATAATGGTTATGTTAAATTTAATAACATAATTTCACTTGAAAGGTTTATTAGAAAGAATTGGCTTAATAATGAATATAATTATGTAATCATATAAATCCTATATTTTATAATATAATCAGTTTTATTAGACAGGTTTTCAAACTATATACATGATATTTTATTATATTATAATTGTAAATTCCCCTAAATAGTAATTTATTTTTTCCCAAATCATGTATCTAACCTTTCTTTTTTCTATAACCACTCTAAGAAAATAGAAAACCCAAAATTCCAAAAATCATGTAAACCTTGTTAATCACAATATATTGACACACTAGGAAACAAATATTCAAATTAGTGTTTATTTATATCACCGTATTATGGTTTCAAATATAAAGAATAAGAAAAAATCATAAAAAATTCTCAATTAATAAGAATACAATATTAACGTGTCTAAATTAAACATCTTAAAAAAATTGATAAATTCCTCGAATAAAATATCTGAGAATACAAATTCTACTATATTTCATCATAATATGACATTAGAAAATTAGAATATAATTTTTTGACATATAACTAATAATACAATATCTTATCTCTATCTGAAAACAATATTTGGATAAACCATGACATGTATGTGCTACCACATACAAATAGAAAAAAAAATACTAGGATAAATAACAGAAGTCATCTAAAACTACCATTTCCCATCAATAATAAAAATCTTACCAACATGTTTTTTCATAAATAGACCCATGAAATCATGATAAAAATTATCTATATAATATAAATAATTTTAAATCTATATGGATAATAAAGAAGAAAAAATATAAATCTTTAACCTCAAGAGAGTCTATGAATATCCATACACATTTCATTACAAATCAAAATTACATTATATCAGTTTATCCTAAATCTCCAACGTAATCTAATCTAAATCATATATAATGAATAAATATATATGAATTTATATAACAAAAAGCTATTTAATTTATTAGAGTTTATAAGAGATAGATAATGTTGATAAAATAAATAACATCAAATATTGTTAGTCTACGGATATCATACCTATAATATCATGTTTTATCTAAAAAATATTTCTTGAATTCTATTTTTATACGATGAATTATATATGAAATTTACAACTACAAACCTTCAATTCATAAAAATTTTTAAAAGGGAAAAGTATTTGTAAAATGCTGGTTTTTTGTGAGCATCAAATTTAAATTTTGTTATCGTATGTCCTGGTCACTTTTAGCATCAATTTTTTATCCAAAATATAAATTCCTCTAAGAAAATTTAGAAACAATACAATGATTTATTATATATTTTCATAATTTTTTCATGTAAATCTACATTATCTACATCATTTATGTATTAAAAATATATTTCCTCATGGTGAATTTTTTAAAACTATTCACCTAAAAATATTTCCTTCCAAAATAATATCTCAATATCTTTTAGTAAACCATATTACCCAAAAGATGTATTTTTTTTGTAAAAACTCCATTATAGATATAAAATTGAACTAAAAATTTTATTTTTAAAAAAAAATCACGGAATTAAATGTATTGAATATAAACTATTAATATTACCCCCTCAAATTTTACAAATTTAATGAAAATAATTATTTAATTTATTTATTATGTATCTAAAAAAAATTCGCATAATTAAAAAATAAATAAAAATATATGATGCATATAAATAAAAAACATGGATAAAACAATGAATAAACTTTAATACTAATATAATACATACATATGAATATATTTTTATCCTTTAAATGTATAATTTCATAATGTAAGTAGAAAAGTTTAATAAATATGAAATAAAAATTCAAAATAAACATTATATTACTACATATAGAAAAATTATTATCGTAATTTTTGATGTTTGGTTTTCATTTGGGACCACCATTCCCTAGTTATCACCTATAAAAAAATCCTATAGATAAAAAATACTAATGGTATTAACCAACCTAGAAACACTGAATATTATTGGTTTTGGATATCCATTGCCCTTTATAAAATTGAAATATCATTCTCAATTAAAAACTCACTATAATCAATCATATAAGAACCGTTTAGAATAATATTTTTTTAAATATATGACAAAATAATACACCCATATTATATAGGGTAAATGTGACACATGATATTACATATTTCTAACATTATATACCACCACAAAGGGATAAAAAACCCTGATGAAATAATTATACCTCAATAAAACCAAAACTGACCAAAATATGAGATAACTTTGAACCAGTTTTAACAACTAAAATCAAATAGTAATGGTCTCTTTAGGCATTAATCATATTAATTCATTCGATTATATTCCATCGTAATATACTCTTAGGTTATCTAAACATTCTTCATCATATATTTTCCTAATGATAGTCTAACGATCACTGATTCATTAACATGAACCCAATACATAGGTGATTGGATGTATCCTATGAAAAATGCCTCAACTAGTTCCATACAATTAAATAATAAATAACTATCATTATATGAAATATCAACATTTTTTATCTGATAAACTGAGGATGAAAAATGAAAATTATATACCTTATATAGATTATATAATTTTTAAATCACCATCATAGTTTAACAATTTATTTATAGGAGGAATATGATACTAATTCTAAAACATTTGAAATATTTTATTTGATTCACTAAACATCCATGATTCAAACTAATTATCAAAATTATAAATAATAAACATCTAGGTAACATGATAGTAAATTATTATTTCTTTTTTATAAATTATTACCATATCATCCTTTTAGATTTAGTCCATAATTGAAATGAATTAAACAGGAATCATCACAATATTAACAATAACCAAAATATTATCATTACCTCTAAAAGAAGAATTCAAACCAATTATAAAATCTTTTAGAATTTCCTCTAACTCCCACTGTTGTATACTCAGCTGTTTTATCAAACATTATATAATCAAATTTTCTAATGTTACTTGTTATTGTATAGGATATATTTATACAAACATGGTTATTATTTCCGTTAACTCATTCCATTAAAAAAATCATTCAATTAATTAAAATTGTTTCTATATAAAAATATGCTTCTAAATATTATATGTAAATATCATGTAACATTGTTTCCTAAATTCTTTGAGGAACTTTTAATATAAAATAGAATAGCATCCAAAGAATTATATCATATTTCCAATAATCCAAACTATATCGAAAAAATACAATATCTCTTTAACACCATCATATGTTCTCCCATTTTAGAATCCTCATTCAATAATAATAATATATAATCCACTATTGGTCAGTATACGATTCCATCACTATAAACCTTATTAATATACAATTTTTTGTAAATTTTCGAAAATCTCACATTAGGTTTCTGAATTTTTTAAAACATCATTTCATGTTTTATAGATATATCCATAAGATACCATATTTCCTTTCAATAGAGTATATATAATCACTAAATCATAAATTTTTAATTATACTACACGTATTCCCTAACATATAATCAAGAACCATTGTGATATAATGTAAGAAAAAATATTTTGGTCCTTAATAAGAAAAAACATCAATGAAATATGTAAATTTTCCCCATTATTATAATATATTCAATGATTTAATGTGATGGTACTGAGTGGAATAGATATATTTATTAGGTAGTAATATTCCTAGTAGACAAAACTGATAAAACTCTATAAAATTAGAAAATTATCCAATCCATGATACCAAGAATCATAATTACAAAATTAATGATTCCATTATTTCAAAATAAATTAATAGGTTAAACAAGATTTATTTAATCGAAAAAGAGATGAAATATAGACACTAATATTATTTTCATCAGTTATTATTTGTATCATTAAGAAACCATTACCTAAAATGTTATTATTTTCTATTATTTAGGTAATCAGTTAATTATTATTTATAAATCATTACCTAGTAATAAGTTATATTCGTGAAAAAATTTCCTGTCATACTATTATAGATAATTGGGCAAGTCATAGTAGTCTTTCTCCGAAAATTATCCCACAAAATATATGGACTTTAGAGTCCCATGTATTGATGGAAAATGGGATGAGGGATGAGTTCAATGGAAAATAAAGTGGTCGATTTTGTCTATGGATTAAAGAAAAATTATTTGATGATTACACATTTGATTCCTACACATTATAGTTATTATATAATTATATTGGGATCATTAATAGAAAATATATTACCCTTTTTTATTGATTACCCCTCAAAACATGAAACCATGAAATCAGATTTCTGGTCCTTTGATAATAAACAATTGAATTATAATTTTTTGTCTCCTAACATAGATTATAAAATAAATAATTACAAATTCATCTTCATATATTCCTAATATATAAATGTAATGTTTGGTAATTTAACAACTATTTCATTTAGTAATATATCAATAATATAAGGATGGTATATTTTAATAAATGGATTTACATTTCTATGATACTAACTTGCTTACGCAATAGGGTATGATCATATCTTTCTCGCAGTAAGACCCTCAATTTTTTTGTCATGCCTATTTGAAGTAATTTTTTTTGAACTATGTTTATTGAGAAATAGTTGGGATGACTTATTAGTGGTATAATATAGATAATTTTAGTTGTAAAATATCATCATAAGTTTTATAGATCTTGGAGTCATCGTATAATAGGCGGTTTTGGTGTGGTTATCCAATTTTTAGTGTATTTTATTAGATGAAGTGATTTTAGTGATATTTCCACTTAGGGAAAACATATGTTGTGTTGGTTGGATATGGAAGAGTCCTTGCCATGGTGATTGAGTTTCATGGATTCACTACTGGAAATATAGGTTTTCCCAGTGGATATATACCAACGGTTTGCTTAAACCGTTGGTGTATATTAGTATACCATCCATATACCAACAGTTTATAAAAAACCGTTGGTAAAGGTATGTGGTGGTGAAGATATACCAATGGTTTTTTCAAAACTGTTGGGAAAGATTGTTTTTCATGAAGATATACCAACGGTGTGGTAAAACCGTTGGTAAAAGTGAGTTTTTGAAGGGCTTTACCAACGGTTTTTTGAAACCGTTGGTAAAATTTTTCGTTCCCAATGGTTTTTACAAACCGTTGGAAAATATTTCCTAGAAATAGACAGAACCTCGGGCTCCCCCATTCCGCGCGACTGGAGCCCTAAACCGAAGCAGAGAAGTGGGATTCTCTTTACCCTACTGTCCAAATCATTCCATCTTCAAAATTTCTTAGATTCTCATTTGTAATCTGTAAGTTATACTTTCATTTTAATGTTATGTCTCTTCTATTTTGATTTTATGTCTTCTATTTTGATTTTCTGTTTTCAATTGGGTGAAGAGGTGAATTGGGATTCTGTTTACCCTACTGCAAAAATCCTTCATTCCGACCCATCGTCAAAATTTCTTAGTTCTACATTTCCTGTAAGTGATAATTTTATTTTAATTGTCTACATCTACTATTTTGGTTTTTTCTTTATATTTGGGTGTTTATGAATTTTGTTTTCTGTTTGATTTGGGTGCGTGTGTTGAGCTTTGATAGTGGCACACATATAGTTATTATAGTATGAGTTTGGTCTATTGGGATAAATAGTAAAGTGAATCAAATTTTATTCAAAATGAATTTTGTGTTAATATCATCCATAAATTTTCAGTTTTTAGAAGGCTTGGTATTTCTGGGAATTTTGTGTTAATATCATTCATATTACACATTATTCACATCATGGTAAGAATGTGTGATGATGTTGTTGAGATTAGAGAGAAAACTCATAAACTCTAGGTTGTTTATAGTGGCATGGTTATTCATGAGTGATAATTGGCTTCCTAAGATGATTGTACTAATAAAGCATTTAGGGGAATTTATCATGTATGGGTGATTAATAAATTGGAATGTGATGAACCTTATAATTGAACCATTGCTGATGCACGTTATATACCAAAAGGTTATTGAATAAAAGTTATTCTTGTGAATTTCGTTACATCATAGATAAAAATGGTTGTGGTTATATGAGAGACACCTCTGATGGTTCTTTGATCATTGTTTTATAGAGAATGAATGGTTTAGGTCTGGTATTAATAGTAGCTTCCAGTGAGACCATTTTAGTATAAGGGGAAAAGAGATTATGATCTAAAAGGGGGTGATTGAGTTGGTAGAGACCAAACATTGTTTGTTCCTTATGTTGAAGAACCATAAATAGAGTGTTCCAATTAGGTGGTCATCAATAAAGACGTAGGTAATATTTCCAAGTCCTATTTCATGAAGTTGAATATGTGGTGATATAGTGGGTTTGGATTGTTTGAGGTACTCTTAGTGTATTATAAACCCTCATTTGTTCCATATTCATTTAAATTGATTTAATATCATTTTTTTCACACACACCATTATATCCTCTCAAACTATATTTAGAGTGTATTTTCATTCGTATGGTGTTAAATATATTAGTAAATGTCCATACTAGCTTCTTTTATGTGTTCTAGGGGTTTAGACTAATGAAAAGGCTGGATGATTATTGTGGGGGTATTCTTTTCATATAAATATACCTATACACCCTGACCACCTTGGACAACCTTACCACCCCCACCGACAACCCGCCCACCTGGACACCCCGACCCCCCTAGACAGCCCCCCACCCCCGGGACACCTTCGACCCCCCGGATGGCCCCACCACCCCCTAGACACCCCGCACCCCCCTAGACACGCCACACCCCCCTTGGATAGTCCCACCACTCCCATGATCCTCATCCTACTCCTCATCCTGATCTACTTGAAGAAGTTAAAGTATAAAACTCATATACTCCCAACAAGACCCTTAAGGATTATGTATTCCTTGATCCACTTCCAATATCTTACTGGTCAATCCTTGAATATAGGCATTAGAAATTTTGTATCTTATTTTCCTCTATACACTGTATTTTGTTGTATTTTTTAATATGATTCTCATATAGAGTAATGTGTCATTTATGCTTTTATATAGAGTAAACAATTGTCATTTACGTAAATATTTTGTTGATTAAACTTTAATATTATTGAATTGTTTTGAAATGAATAATTTCGAATTTTTTAGAGAATGGATAGAAGTTGCATGTACGAAACTGATCGGATTTCAACCGATTTTCAAAATAATTTGAAAAGATTTCTAGATTTTTCATTTGACAAGGCTTCAGATTGTGATCGCATACACTGACCATGTTTTAATTGTGTTGGAAGACCTTGGTTGGGCCATGAAGTAGTTAGCTATCATATAACCAAATATGGTTTCCAAACAAACTATTATGTGTGGTATCACAATGGAGAGAAAATGGAATCTCAAAATGTTGATGATCCAAATGATAGGACTGGATTGGAGAGTTTGATATATGATCGGTTTCCATTTATTCGACATCATGAGAAGGAAAGGATGTCCATCCAACAAGATTTCAATACAAGCACACATGATGCGTCCAATGAAAATGATGATGTTGATAGGGTGAAAAAATTGAATGATGCTGCGACGACTCCAGTATATCGGCAATGTGATAAAATGAAAAAGTTGGAATTTTTAATCCGATTGTTTCATGGGAAAACTATGTATGGGATTTCAAATACTGTAATTGATTACATTCCTACCTTCTTGAAGGACTTACTTCCAGATGATGTAGATATTCCCTCAAACCACTATATGGCATGGAAGTTGGTTGATGAACATGGATTCTCAAAAAAAAAATCATGCTTTTGCAAATGATTGCAGCTTATTTTGGGAGGAAACTACTGAATGAATTGATTGTATAAAATGTGGAACCTCCAGATGGAAGCCAAAAGATGATGGAACACCATCTCGTGTGCCACAAAAAGTAATGTGGCTCTTTCCATTGATCCCCAAATTACAGAACCTTTTCATGTCTGATGAAATATCCAAAAAATTGCAATGCCATGACACTGAGAGAAAAAAGAATAATGAAGAGTTGGTTCACCCTGCAGATGGATTTGCATGGCAGATATTTGATGCTCGATATCCTGAATTTGCAGCGGACATGCGTAATGTGAGACTGGGTCTTTCATGTGACGGTTTTAATCCATTAGGGCAGATGATTACTTCGCACAACACATGGCCGGTTTTCATACACATTTATAACCTTCCCCCATGGTTGTGTATGAAAAAGCCTTACACTTTCTTGAGTATACTGATATCTGGCCCTTCTGATCCCAGCAATGATATAGATGTATACATGAAAACTTTAATAAAAGAGTTGAAACTTCTTTGGGATGTGGGTGTGCCCACATACGATGCATGTTCGAAAGACATATTTCAGATGTGTGCTGCACTTATGTGGACTATCAATGATTTTCCGGCTTATGCAATGATGTCTGGATGGAGCACAAAAGGAAAATTGTCATGTCTTGTTTGTATGAAGAATACTCGATCGAGATGACTGAAATATCGTCGTAGTTTTAGTTTTATGGGACATCGACGATTCTTTCCAATGAACCATCCATATAGAAACAATCGTTGAAGATTTGACAATACCATGGGGAATGACGATCCACCTCAGCGTATGTCTGGAACTGATGTGCTTAATGAATTGAAATATTTTATTTATTCATTTGGGAAGAGTGTAATGTAATCTAGAAAGAGGAAAAATGTTTCCAATGATACATATTACAATTGGAAGAAGAAGAGTATATTCTTTGAGTTGTCATATTGGTCAACAAACATGTTACGTCATTGCTTAGACGTAATGTACATTGAAAATAATATATGTGAAATGTTGATTTCGATTCTTCTAAATGTCAAGGGGAAGACAAAAGATGATTTACGATCTCGATGCGACTTGGAAGATTGGTGGATCAGACCAGAATTGCATCCTATCTGTATCAGTGAAAATAAATGGCAAGTTCCATGTGCTTCTTATGTGATGACTCCTGCTGAAAAATTCAATTTCTGGAAGTGCTAGAGACTATTAAAGTTCCTGATGGCTATTCAACCAATATATCAAAACGGGTCAACAGAAAAGAGTTGAAGTTGAAATCTTTGAAGACTCATGATTATCACGTCCTTTTGCATGAGTTGATTCCAATAGAAATCTGTCATCTCTTGTCCAATAATATTAGAGTCTCAGTTATTCAGTGGTGCTATTTGTTTAGAGATCTTTGTGCTAAGAGGTTGTCCAAATCCCTAGTGCAAAAAATGTTCGCAGAGACACCATTAATTTTGTGTGAGTTAGAGAAAATATTCCCTCCATCATTTTTTACATGCATGTTGCATATGACTGTCCATATTCCGACCGAAATACTTCATGGAGGACCCGTTGCTTTCCGTTGGATGTATCCAACTGAAAGAAACATGTGCACATTGAAATCATATGTTCAGAACATGAATTATCCCGAAGGTTCTATTGTGAACGGTTACATGGCTCAAGAATGTATGGATTTCTTATCAATGTATTTGTCTGATCATACTATGAGAATAAATAGACCAATGAGAAATGAAGAAGAACATTATGGGAAAATTGAACCCAGTTTTCCATCACTTCCTCGGACAGGAGGAATTCCGGGATCATATACATTGACAACATTAAGCCTTGAAGAGCGAGAGATGGCACATCACACAGTGTTGTTCAATTGTGATTTGTTCGAAGAGTATATCAAGTAAGTTAATTGTACATGTATATGTTATCTTATCTCTTGTAATTTTAAATATTTGTTAAACTATTATTATTTTGATCTACAGGGAACATAAAGAATTGATATATAGAAAGAATCGTTCTTTATCTTTGAGAAAGAAGGAGACTTTGCATAGAAAAGGGTTTTCTGCTTGGTTGAAATTGAAGGTAAAAATATTTCTTTAATAACTAAATAAAAACAATATTTAATTAAGTTTACTATTTGTTTATATTTCAGGTATCGAGTTTGCCTACAGACTCTGTTTCTGAGGAAATAAGAGATTTGGCTTTTGGTCCTAATACCATGGTTCGTGCTTGTAAATCACTTGTGATCAATGGATACAAATTAATTATCACTGAACGAGCAAGAAACATGAGAACACAGAATAATGGTGTTATGCTAACTGCCACAACAGACTGTTATGCCAGTTCATCGGACACTAGACCTCATTCTGAAAATGTTTCTTATTATGGTGTCTTGGAGAAAATAATAATTTTGGATTATTACTCGCATGGTCGAGTCACGATGATGAAATGTCAATGGTTTGATTCAATGACGGGGAAATGCACCTTTATTGATGATTGTGGATTTTGAGTTATTGACATGACTCGCACTCTTGCCACCGATGAAACATATGTATTGGCATCAATGGTGAAACAAGTTTTTTATGTCAAAGATCATCATCATCCTAAATTCGGTGTAATTATTGAAGTAAATCCCAGACATGTTTTTGATGATGGTGATGATGAATTTGACACTATCCCTACTGCAATTGGAAGCAATTCGTTTATTACTTATGATGACCCCAACATTTCAATTGTCAGAGTTGATTGTGAACCCGAAGTTGTGGTGGGAAATATATAGAATCATACAGTCGTGTTCTCACCTACATGTTTCACCTACATCATTCAGAGTGTGTATCCTATTACTTACCTTCATAACACCATAAATCTGCTGTTTCATTATGTTCTTTTTATCATAATGGTTTTTCTATATTTTATTTTTTGGGTTACACATTAGTTATCTATTTCTAATTACTTCCATATTTGTTTTCATTGCAGGAAATGACACCCATTGAAGAGAGGTGGTGGAAAAAGATGACAGATAATAATCGCCACATGGTAGAGATGGGTGTTCCTCCACTCATCCCTTTTGTGAGTATTTTATTTCAAATATAAATATTTCAATAACTTATAATATCATGTGTTTACTTTTCTATCAAACGTTTTTTCAGGATCCACCCCCTAGATGACAGATATCTGATGAGGAGCCTGATATTGCTCCCAGTAGAGAGGTTGGTGGTAGGAGGGAGGGTGGTGTTAGAGATGGACGATCATCTAGTAGTCCCGGTACTGAGGCCTGTGGTATGAGGGCTTGTGGGGTGAGAGTTAGACGACCCACTACCACAGACGTATCTTCTATGCCCTATTTTGATCCTGGCGTGTCTTCAGGGACATATGAGATATTTAGACCACCGATGTTTACACTACCAGCTGTCCAGACGTCTATTCCATCATCTTTTTCTTCTGGTTCATTATCTCCAGGCAATTATATTCCACCTTCTTCGACTCCAGCTGCGACACAGTATGTGGCTGAGAAGCATACACTGAGGGACACTCCACCTATACAGGATACTCCTTCAGCTTCTGCACCCATTGATCCGACTACCACAGGTATATTTATATAACTCTATTAAATTTTTATACCAAAATTTATTTTTATTAAAACTTGTGTTGATATTATTTTTCTTTAATAACAGATTCATCTACAGATAGGAGGCGGGGGAGGGGGCGTACTCTCTTGCGTGCGGTATGGAACCGACAGACACAGTTGATGGTTGAATACAATGTTGATGGAAAATGAATGATAAATCTGGGCAGCAATGTCGGGGTTTTTTGGCGACGCTAGCCAAATACTCCGATATCATTCCGGTCAGCCCTCTCTCTTGGAGACATCTGCCACCCGAAGTCAAGCATAACGCGTGGGTACAAATATGGGTAAAAAATATATTGGATTTAATCTAGTATATTTTTTTATTTAAATGAACTAATCAATTTGGTTTCAGTTTCGGTTTAACTTCCCTGATGGCGAAGGTGCACGACCAGCACGTTTAAAAGAGCTAGGAGATCTTTGGAGAGCTTATAAGCATGAGCTGTATGTTGGATGGTGTGATAGAGTGGGCACGGAGTTAGAGACATTACCTATCGTGGATGACTGCTCGATAGAGCAATATCGCCAAATGATTACCCATTGGGCGACTGCCAAATTTAAGGTATTAATCTCATTTGAGTTATTTAAATGAGAGTTTTTATATTTTGCATTAATATAATATTATTAATTATTAATCATTATTTAGGAATCTTCTAAAAAAAATTGATTCATGGTTCATTTTTGGCATATAGGAGTCAACCCCGCCTCAATCCGAGGCGCAGTGTGGCTGGAACCACTCAAAGTGTCTATCTTTTATTTGAAATGGATAGGATTTTAAGTGAAAACAAAAATTGGCATATGGAAAACCGACCAAAGGCATTAGGATATTGTTGATACTTTAGGAAATGTATCCATGGGTCATATGTGATGTTTATGAGTCAACCCCGCCTCAATCCGAGGGCCGGTGTGACTGGGACCACTCAAAGTGTCTTTCTTTTGTTTAAAATGGATGCGCTTTTACGTAAAAAAAACCCACATAAGGAAAACTGACCAAATGCACTTGGATACTATTAATACATTAGGACATGTATCCATGGGTCATATGTGATGGGTACGAGTCAACCCCGCTTCAATCTGAGGGCCGGTGTGGCTAGGACCACTCAAAGTGTCTTTCTTTTGTTTAAAATGGATGCGCTTTTAAGTAAAGAAAAACCACAAATGGAAAACTGACCAAACGCAGTCTAATACTGTTGATACTTTAGGACATGTATCCATTGGTCATTTGTGACGTGTATGAGTCAACCCCGCCTCAATCGGAGGCGCGGTGTGGCTGACACCACTCAAAGTGTCTAACTTTTATTTGAAATGAACGTGATTTTAAGTGAAAACAACAACTGGGATACGGAAAACCAACCCAATGCATTCGGATTCTGTTGAAACATTAGGAAAACGATCCATGGGTCATATGTGACGTGTACGGGTCAACCTTACCTCAATCCGAGGGCCGGTGTGGCCAGGACCACTCAAAGTGTCTTTCTTTTGTTTAAAATGGATGCACTTTTAAGTAAAAAAAACGACATACGGAAAACCAACCAAACGCTTTCGGATTCTATTGAAACTTTAGGAAAATGATCCATGGGTCATTTTTGATGTGTACGAGTCAACCCCGCCTCAATCTGTGGCGCGGTGTGGCTGGCACCACTCAAAGTGTGTCACGTTTCTTTGAAATGGACAACAGTTTAAGTTAAAACAACAACTGACATACGGAAAATAGATCAAAGGCATTAGGATACTGTTCATACTTTAGGAAATGTATCCATGGATCATTTGTGACGTGTATGAGTCAACTCCGCCTCAATCCGAGGCACGGTGTGGCCGGTACCACTCAAAGTGTCTAACTTTTCTTTGAAATGGACATCAGTTTAAGTTAAAACAACAACTAACATACGGAAAACCAACCAAACGCATTCGGGTTCTGTTGAAACTATAGGGAAACTATCCATGGGTCATATGTGACGTGTACGAGTCAACCCCACCTCAATCCGAGGGCCAGTGTGGCCGGTACCACTCAAAGTGTCATTCTTTTGTTTAAAATGGATGCGCTTTTAAGTAAAAAAAACAACATACGAAAAATCAACCAAACAATTTCGGATTCTGTTGAAACCTTAGGAAAATTATTTATGGGTCATTTTTGATGTGTATGAGTCAACCCCATCTCAATCCGAGGCGCGGTGTGGCCGACACCACTCAAAGTGTCTAACTTTTATTTGAAATGGACAGGATTTTAAGTGAAAACAACAACTGGCATACAGAAAACAGACCAAACACATTCGTATTCTATTGAAACTTTAGGACAACGATCCATGGGTCATATGTGACGTGTACGAGTCAACCCCGCTTCAATCTGAGGGCCGGTGTGGCCGGGACCACTCAATGTTTGTCACTTTTCTTTGAAATGGACAACAGTTTAAGTTAAAACCACTCGCATATGGAAAATGGACCAAAGGTATTCAGATACTATTGATACTTTAGAACATGTATCCATGGGTCATATGTGACGTGTACGAGTAAACCTCGCCTCAATCTGAGGGCCGGTGTGGCCGAGACCACTCAAAGTGTCTTTCTTTTATTTAAAATGGAAGCGCTTTTAAGTAAAAAAAACACATACGAAAAACCAACCAAACGCAGTCGGATACTATTGATACTTTAGGACATGTATCCATTGGTAATTTGTGACGTGTAAAAGTCAACCCCGCCTCAATCTGAGGCGCGGTGTGGCCGACACCACTCAAAGTGTGTCACTTTAATTTGAAATAGACAACAGTTTAAGTTAGAACAACAACTGACATACGGAAAATAGACCAAAGGCATTTAGATACCGTTGACACTTTAGGAAATGTATCCATGGGTCATTTGTGACATGTACGAGTCAACTCCGCCTCAATCCGAGGTGCGGTGTGGTCGGTACCACTCAAAGTGTCTAACATTTCTTTGAAATAGACAACAGTTTAAGTTAAAACAACAACTGACATACGGAAAACCAACCAAACGCATTCGGATTCTGTTGAAACTGTAGGAAAACGATCCATGGGTCATATGTGACTTGTACGAGTCAACCCCACCTCAATCTGAGGGCCAGTGTGGCCGATACCACTCAAAGTGTCTTTCTTTTTTTTAAAATGGATGCACTTTTATGTAAAAAAAAACGACATACGGAAAATCGACCAAACACTTTCGGATTCAGTTGAAACATTAGGAAAATGATTTATGGGTCATTTTTGACGTGTACGTGTCAACCCCACCTCAATCCGAGGCACGGTGTGGCCTAAACCACTAAAAAAGTCTAACTTTTATTTGAAATGGACAGGATTTTAAGTGAAAACAACAACTGGCATACGGAAAACCGACCAAACGCATTTGTATTCTGTTGAAACTTTAGGAAAACGATCCATGGGTCATATGTGACGTGTACGAGTCAACCCCACCTCAATCCGAGGGCCGTTGTGGCTGGGACCACTCAAATTTTGTCACTTTTCTTTGAAATGGACAGCGGTTTAAGTTAAAACAAATGGCATACGGAAAATGGACCAAAGGTATTCAGATACTATTGATACATTAGGACATGTATCCATGTGTCATATGTGATGTTTATGAGTCATCCCCGCCTCAATCCGAGGGCCGGTGTGGCTGGGACCACTCAAAGTGTCTTTCTTATGTTTAAAATGGATGCTCTTCTAAGTAAAAAAACCACATATGGAAAACTGACCAAACGTAGTCGAATACTGTTGATACTTTAGGGCATGTATCCATTGGTCATTTTTGACATGTACGAGTCAACCCTTCCTCAATCTGAGGTGCGGTGTGGCCGACACCACTCAAAGTGTGTCACTTTTCTTTGAAATGGACAACAGTTTAAGTTAAAACAACAACAGACATACAGAAAATAGACCAAAGGCATTCAGATACTGTTGATAATTTAGGAAATGTATCCATGGGTCATTTGTGACGTGTACGAATCAACTCTGCCTCAATCCGACGTGCGGTGTGGCCGGTACCACTCAAAGTGTCTAACTTTTCTTTGAAATGGACAACAATTTAAGTTTAAACAACAACTAACATATGGAAAACCAACCAAACACATTCGGATTATGTTGAAACTGTAGGAAAATGATCCATGGGTCATATGTGGCGTGTAAAAGTCAACCCCACCTCAATCCGAGGGCCGGTGTGGCCAGTACCACTCAAAGTGTCTTTCTTTTGTTTAAAATGGATGCACTTTTAAGTAAAAAAAATGACATACAGAAAATCGACCAAACACTTTCAGATTCTGTTGAAACATTAGGAAAATGATTTATGGGTCATTTGTGACATGTACGAGTCAACCCCACCTCAATCCGAGGCGCGGTGTGGCCGACACCACTGAAAGTGTCTAACATTTATTTGAAATGGACAGGATTTTAAGTGAAAACAACAACTGGCATTCGGAAAACCGACCAAACGCATTCGTATTCTGTTGAAACTTTAGGAAAACGATCCATGGGTCATATGTGACGTGTACGAGTCAACCCCGCCTCAATCCTAGGGCCGGTGTGTCCGGTACCACTAAAAGTTTGTCACTTTTATTGGAAATGGACAACGGTTTAAGTTAAAACAACTGGCATACCGAAAATGGACCAAAGGTATTCAGATACTATTGATACTTTAGTACATGTATCCATTGGTCATATGTGACGTGTACGAGTCAACCCCGCCTCAATCCGAGGGCTGGTGTGGCCGGGACCACTCAATGTGTCTTTCTTTTGTTTAAAATGGATGCTCTTTTAAGAAAAAAAACCACATACGGAAAACTGACCAAACGCAGTCGAATACTATTTATACTTTAGGAAATGTATCCCTTGGTCATTTGTGATGTGTACGAGTCAACCCCGCCTCAATCCGAGGCGCGGTGTGGCCGAAACCACTCAAAGTTTCTAACTTTTATTCGAAATGAACATGATTTTAAGTGAAAACAACAACTGGCATACGAAAAACCAACCCAACGCATTCAGATTCTGTTAAAACTTTAGGACAATGATCCATGGGTCATATGTGATGTGTACGAGTCAACCTTGCCTCAATTCTAGGGCCGGTGTGTCCGGGACCACTCAATGTGTCTTTCTTTTGTTTAAAATGGATGCGATTTTAAGTAAACAAACGACATACGGAAAACCGACCAAACGCTTTCGGATTCTATTGAAACTTTAGGACAATGATCCATGGGTCATTTGTGACGTGTACGAGTCAACCTAACCTCAATCCGAGGCGCGGTGTGGCCAGCACCACTCAAAGTGTGTCAGTTTTCTTTGAAATGGACAATAGTTTAAGTTAAAACAACAACTGACATACAGAAAATAGACCAAAGGCATTCAGATACAGTTGATACTTTAGGACATGTATCCATGGGTCATTTGTGATGCGTACAAGTCAAATCCGCCTCAATCCGAGGCACGGTGTGGACGACACCACTCAAAGTCTGTCTTTTATTTCAAAAGGAAATCATTTTAAGTGAATACAACTGAAATTTACACTCATCAATGATAGTCACAAACTCTTTTTCATGAGTTGGTTAGTTTCACTAATGGGGTCATAAGTGACGAGACTCCTAAGAATTTTTTTTTCACCATATATTATAAAAAATACAAGTTCAATAAAAAATTCATCACAAATCATTACATACCCAAACCTAGTATCACAAAAAAATTGGATTTGAGTCAATTTGAATGTCTTATTCAACTCTAATATATATTTATCAAACTATTCCGCCTATTAGAATTTGATGGGTGAGGTGAATTAACACCGGATGATTGTTGTCATATGTGTTTTTTTGGGCTATTTTAGGTGTTTTTTATACTGTTTGAAGTCTGTATGTGGATTTTGTGATATTTTTTATGCAGTTGTATAGTGGAGGGTATACTGGAGGGCTGTTTTGCACTGTTTTTTATGCAGGTGTATGGTAGGGCTTCTGGAGGGCTTCTGGGGGCTGCAGTGCAGTAGCTCTAGGAAAAGCTTTACCAACAGTTCTCAACCGTTGGTAAAGCCTTTTCCAGAATTCTGGAAAAACTTATACCAACGGTTCTGAACTGTTGGTAAAGCTTTTTCCAGAATTCTGGAAAAACTTATACCAATGGTTCTGAACCGTTGGTAAAGAGTTTCCCATAATTCTCAAACACCTATACCAATGGTTTAAAAGAAACCGTTGGTATAGGGATTTCCTCACGGATAACCGGCCAACGGTTTGGAAAACTGTTGGTATAGCCTACTTTTCTAGTAGTGATTGGATAAGAGGACTACATCATGAAGGAAATCAACATGGTTTTTGTATATTTTAATCAATTTCCACCGCTTGCACCATTATGTTTGGCATTGGAAAAGATCATACTTTAGAAATGACATAACTTTGGAGTGGTTTTGTCATACCTCGAAATTTACCGCCCTAAATAAAGAGGTTTTGTTTCATGAACCTCAGAAAGGATCTCGAACAAGCATTGACGAATGAGGATGTGTCAGGGTCCCCTATGTTAGGTTGTGGTTTCCCCACTATCAGTAATTTATATAGGATATTAGAAGAGGTTTTTATGCCGTTTTATTTTTTAATTCTACCTATTAATAACCCCAATTTACATCCAAAACTATTTGGATCCTATCTCTTCCACTCAAACCATAGGAATCCAAGAGGGATTCATGAAGTTGAATGATTCACCTTTCGACCAGATTCAACCCTGACATTTTACTGATCAATTCATGGTCATTTTTTTATAATGGAAACCTCCTAAGAATCTTATTCATTGGGAAGATTGATTCATTATGTATTTTTATAACAAACCTAGAGTTAAAAATAAAGGGATAAGTTTGTAGGGACTAGCTTTTACTTCATGGGTTTTTATGTTTCTTTTATTATTTTAAGGTAAGTGGTCTTGAATGACTACCATTTTTCAGTTTCAATTTCTTCAAGTATCTATAATCACTACATTTGAAGAACCACACCATGTGAAAGTCCTAAATAATTGAATAATTCACTATATAATCCCATACAATGACCTCCAATTGGACCCAATCATATTTAATGGAATTAAGACTATAATTGCAGCTACCCATGAGGATAACCTTCCATTTAAATGATAACAAACTGGTAACTCTGATAATGTACATTTTGGATTAATAATGTGATTAATTGTTTTTACATGATGTTCCATAATAACATGGTAATATTGGTGTTTTTTAGAAATAGAACCACTTATAATAAAATGCATTTTTAGAATACAAATGTTTTGTCTTATTTAAATGATATAATACATATATATGTTGGCATGTTAATGATATTTGGGTTAAAATGAGTAATGGAATAGAATGTGTTGTAATTAATATAATAATTGGGAACCTAACTTCATGAAACATAAATTGATTGATAAGTATAAATTTGATGAATTGACCATTATGGTTTATGGTGACATGTGTGATATGATTGTAAGGTTATTATTGTTTTTTATTTCATAGAATTTTATATTTAAATTACACCTTTGGGGATTGATACATGAGGTAGAGATGTTACATGATTTCTTTAGATTTTTTGTATTTAGGAATTATGTTTGTGGGTTGTGCATGGGGGAACCATAAGCGATGCATGAGTGTAAGGTTCATGGTTATGTCCATTTTTGATATTAATATTCATGGTGTTAGACCCTACCTATTAGTAAGATACATGGGACATGAACCAGATAAGGGTAAGTTTCATCGTCACTAGATGACTAAGGGTGAGATTCATGACAACTTGAGTGTAGTGACTATTTCTTCGTGACACATTATGTGTGATTCATCCTTGAAATGTGAATCTTCTATAGACTTTGGTGATTCATCCTAATCTATGAGGATCTACCCTTGGATAGATAAATATTTGACGTTGTTGAAGAGAGATGGATCAGACCCTAGTATTAACCTAAAAAATGAGGGTTAGGGGGTTTTTTTACTTGTGAAAAATTAATTTATTACACTAATACAATTTCTTATCTCTTTATTTTATTTATTTTATTCTCAAACTATATTGTTTTAGCCACCACTGGTGGTGGAATACTAATTTGTACTCACACCTTATTTAGGATGTTGTTTGGTACTCTGTTGGACTTCACAATTGTTGGTATTGATAAGGGAAAGGGTCCTTATTGAAGATTGTTTCTTAAAATATGGATTTTAGCATAGAAATAAAAAAAATGGTATTAATGAATAGTTTCAATAAATTCATTCATAGATACATATAATATTTAAATATTTTATTTATTGTAAATAATTTAGATACATTTCAGCATCAAATTACATTGTTATATTATTACTAGACTGTTTTATTATTCATTTATTTTACTATGGATTATTTTTTGATTATATAGTGTTTTTTTAATTTTCAATAATTTTTTTTAATTAAATCCACAGTTATATAAAAATTGTACTAGGTGATATAGTCTCCCCACTATATTCCATACACCCTTTCATGTAGACATACTCTAGAATACAAGGATGTGTGCTTATGGTCATATAACCCACCTTACTCAATCACATGAAGGAGCACATGGTTAAGGATTTAAAAAAGTATAATTAGAGAACATGTTTTCATTATATTGAATAATTATTTTGGAAAGATAGAAAAGAGACTAGGACATGTCGCGAAATGGTAATTATCTTTTTCAGGGGATTAGTTTACCCATGTATGGGAGAGAATTCGAGTACCCAATGATGGTAATTTTTTTCAGAATGTTTTTTGGTTAAGAGTTTGTTGTTATTTCACATTGGCGATTTAATTTTTGTGTGTTGTTATGGTTTAATAAGATTATAAACATGGGTATGTATGGAAATATATGAGAATGCATGCATCATGGTAGTAATTTTGTGATATATATTGGAATTAATTGTTCATGATAGCAACATATTTATTGCATGTGACATAATTTAGAATATGTAATGTGAAAAGATATACACTAATACAAAAACGGGCATTAAAAGTGCTAAAAACCCCCCTTTATTAACGCTAAACAAGTGCTTCTTTAGCGCTGATAAATTATTGTTTTATCAGCGCTTTTTTAGCACTAATAAACTTATATTTTATCAGCGCTTTTTTAGCGCTGATAAAGGTGTAGTTTATCAGTGCTTTTTTAGCGCTGATAAAATCACAATTTATCAGCGCTAAAAGAGCGCTCATAAACTTATCTTTTATCAGTGCTTCTTTAGTGCTGATAAAGGTGTAGTTTATCATGTCTCTTTTAGTGCTGATAAAATCACGATTTATCAATGCTAAAAGAGCGCTGATAAATGCCCTCTCTGCTGCTATGATAAATCTGCAGCAGTATACCCGAACACTGGAAAAAAATAGCATCTCAATAAGCCAATTAAATCAAGTAAACCCATACAAAAATAACTCATAAATCATAAGCAAATTAGACCAAGTATACCCATACAACAATTATACCCATACACTATTAACACATATTTTATAAGTTAATCATGTACTTAATGAAATCAATTCAGAATTCAGAGGATTTGGGGGCTGTTCAAGGGTTTGGGGTGGCTGTTCAAGGGTTTGGGGTGGCTGTCCAAGGGGGGTAGGGGGTGTCCGGGGGCTTTCCAGTTCAATCCTAAGGCTCCACATGGGTATGTTTTATCAATACATAAATCTTTGGACATTTCTCTATCCACTATGCATCATGTTCTCATCCTCAAAGAAGTTATAAAGTTTGTACACACACTAAGGTGCACATAATAGGGGGGGGGATGAATCTCATTAATAAATCCCCAATATTAAACCAGCAATAGGCTATTGTAAGTGCATTATTAAGAAATATTCACAACCTAGTTGATAAAGAACAAGAATAAAATTAATAAAAAATCATCATTGATCCTCAAATCCATGACCATGATTAAACCCAAATTAAATTTCCAAGTGCTGAACTTTTACCAAGCATTTCACAAGGATCGTGTCGACATTATAAAAATATATTTTGACCATGTCCTACCCCATCTACATCAAGACACATTGATTCTCAAGTATTAAAGCTTGATCAACCATGCCTACTTCATCCAATGTTAGGGTTTCTCTGAGTACATCATAGGAACCCCAAAAAACATATAATATACCATGGTCTCCCCACTATATACATAATTATCATTGACCTCCAATATGTGAGTTTTATTTATACTCCATAATGGAAATCCACTTATGGGAGTTTTCTCATCTAGGGAATACACTTAACAGTATCTCAGACCACTCATATGTGTTCTTCCAATTCCGAGGCATAAGACCTAAAAAGATCTCATCCCTATACTATGGGAGTACCCTTATGTAATTAATAATACTAAGAAGCACATATTATTTACCATATGGGAGTATTATCATCCAAATAATAATCCCTAGAATCATATCAACCCTGCAATATGGGTGTATTCTCATTTGAGGCATAATCTATATAATCATCGCAGCCCTCCCCTATGGGATTATATTCATTTAGTGAATATTCCTGATAAGAATCTCATCACACTCTTATGGTTGTATTCTCATTTGGGGAATAATACCTATATACATCTCAGCCATCCCCTATGAGAGTATTCTCATTTAAGGAATAAGACCCATAAGCATATCCACCCTCCCAAATGGGAGTATTTTCATCCAGATATAAGCCCGTAAGTATTATAGACCCAAACACATGATCACCCTACTATACCAGGACAACCATGACATGATATATATGAGGCCCCTAATAGATCACTTGCAATGAACCCCCATTTAAAAGATCAATGCAATCCGAATGCATTTGGTCGGATTTCCGTAGGTCAGTTGTTGTTTTTACTTAAAATCTTGTCCATTTTAAACAAAATAGAGACCCTTTCAGGGCTAGCGGCCACACCGCGCCTCGGATTGAGGCGGGATTGACTCGTACACGTCACCAAGTACCCTTGAATCATTCTTATAAAATATCAATGCAATCCGAATGCGTTTGGTCATATTTTCGTAGGTCAGTTGTTGTTTTCACTTAAAATCTTGTCCATTTTAAACAAAATAGAGACCCTTTGAGTGCTAGCGGTCACAACGTGCCTTATATTGAGGAGGGATTGACACGTACACATCTCCAAGGACCCCTGGATTGTTATTATAAATTATCAATGCAATTTGAATGTGTTTGGTTAGATTTCCGTAGGTCAGTTGTTGTTTTCACTTAAAACCTTGTCCATTTTAAACAAAATAGGGACCCTTTGAGTACTAGCGGCCACAACGTTCTTCGGATTGAGGCGGAGATTACTATTACACGTCACCTTGGACCCTTGGATAGTTTTCATAAAATATCAATGCAATTCGAATGCGTTTGGTTGGATTTCCGTAGGTCAGTTATTGTTTTCACTTAAAATCTTGTCCATTTTAAACAAAATAGAGACCCTATGAGTGGTAGCGGCCAGACCGTTCCTCGGAATGAGGCAGGGTTGACTCTTACACGTCACCAAGGACCCTTGGATCGTTATTATAAATGATCAATGCAATCCAAATGCATTTGGTCGGATTTACGTAGTCCAGATGTTGTTTTCACTTAAAATCTTGTCCATTTTAAACAAAATAGAGACCCTTTGAGTGCTAGCGGACACACCGTTCCTTGGATTGAGGCGGGGTTGACTCGTACATGTAACCAATGACTCTTGAACTGTTCTTATAAAAGATCAATGCAATCCTAATACGTTTGTTCAGATTTCTGTAGGTCAGTTGTTGTTTTCACTTAAAATTTTGTCCATTTTAAACAAAATAGAGACCCTTTGAGTGATACCGGCCACACCGTGCCTCGGATTGATACGGGGATGACTCGTACACTTCACCAAGGACCCTTGGATCTTTCTTATATAATATCAATGAAATATGAATGCTTTGGGTCAAATATCTGTAGGTCAGTTGTTGTTTTCAATTAGAATCGTGTCCACTTTAAACAAAACAGAGACCCTTTGAGTGATAGCGTCCACACCATGCCTCGGATTGAGGCGGGGTTGACTGATACACATCTCCAAGGACCCTTGTATCGTTCTTATAAAATATCAATGCAATCCGAATGCGTTTTTCAGATTTCTGTTGGTCAGTTGTTGTTTTCACATAAAATCTTGTCCATTTTAAACAAAATAGAGACCCTTTGAGTGCTAGCGGCCACAACGTGCCTCAGATTGAGGCAGAGTTGACTCATACACATCACCAAGGACCCTTGGATCGTTCTTGTAAATGATCAATGCAATATTAATGCGTTCGGTCAGATGTCTCTAGGTCAGTTGTTGTTTTCACTTAAAATCTTGTCCATTTTAAACAAAATAGAGACCCTTTGAGTGCTAGTGGCCACACCGTGCCTCGGATTGAGGCGGGGTTGACTTGTAAATGTCACCAAGGACCCTTGGATTGTTCTTATAAAACATCAATGCAATCGAAATGCGTTTGGTCTGATTTCCGCAGGTCAGTTGTTGTTTTCACTTAAAATCTTGTCCATTTTAAACAATATAGATACCCTTTGAGTGCTAGCGGCCACACCATGCCTCGGATTGAAGTGGGGTTGACTCTTAAACATCAGAAAGGACCCTTGGACCATTCTTATAATAGATCAATATAATATGAATGAGTTTGGTCAGATTTCCATAGGTCAGTTGTTGTTTTCACTTAAAATCTTATCTATTTTAAACAAAATAGAGACCCTTTGAGTGCTATCAGACACACCGTGCCTCAGATTGAGGCGGGGTTGACTCGTACACATCCCCAAGGACCCTTGGATCGCTATTATAAAAGATCAATGTAATCCTAATGCGTTTGGTTGGAATCCCGTAGGTCAGATGTTGTTTTCACTTAAAATCGTGGCCATTTTAAACAAAATAGAGACCCTTTGAGTGCTAGTGGCCACACCGTGCCTCAGATTGAGGCGGGGTTGACTCGTACCCATCACCAGGGACCCTTGAATCGTTCTTAAAAAATATCAATGCATTCCGAATGCGTTTGGTCATATTTCTGTAGGTCAGTTGTTGTTTTCACTTAAAATCTTGTCCATTTTAAACAAAATAGAGACCCTTTGAGTGCTAGCGGCCACACCGTGCCTCAGATTGAGGTGGGGTTGACATGTACACGTCACCAAGGACCCTTGGATCATTCTTACAAAAGATCAATGCAATCCGAATGTGATTGACTAATTATTCATTATTCAAAACATAAAGGTACCATTAAATACTTACATTGCCCCAAACACCCATAACACAACCCAACCAAAACATTCATCTCAATGTACTCAACCAATATAAAAACCAAGATGGATTTTACCCAATACTATCTAATTCAAAATGACGATCATTTCATCAACTGACCACTTAATTTCTATGGTTCTCCCCACTATACGCTTTAGCTCACAAACACCACCATCTGATGTTTAACACCCCCATCATCGGGAAAGAACCACTAGAACCCCAACTAAAACTCCACAACATACCCAACATGTTTTCTATCTTGCCATGCTTAGACATCCATGAGAACACCAACCAATGTTATCATCTATCCTTTCCATCAAAACCACTTGGAATGGATGTGAATCCATCATCCATACATGAATCAAGGACAATTCAACTTTTCCTCAAATATTGAACCCATTTTCAAAACATAATTAATATTTCAAAACATCAAATAGATGTGGCTTACAACTCACCACATTTGTTCCTTATTCCTAGAGGAATTTGAAACATGCACCACATAGGTTGTTAAAGCAGTAGAGGATAGATCTCTTTGATCATACAAAGCCATGAACCCAAGTATATCCTTGAGGAAACTGATGAGTGATGTTTGTGAATGCTTTTTGGAACTATGAATTGACTTTCTTGACGAAAAAATGGAAATATCTTTAAATGTAGCCTCACTTTCCAAATAATCGAACAATTTCTTGTATTGGATACTCTTAATATCAGATTTAGCATCCCATCTTGTTCATTAAATGGATTGGTCAACTTCTAATCTATCATGGAGGCTGCTGCACCACCTTTACACGCAACTAATGATCATAGGCATATTGATTAGAAAAAAAATCCTTAGGGCACTGGAAATGAAAGATCATGCGGTGCCATAGTTACTCAGCAACCTCAATTTACCCCACATGATATAAGGCTATTGCATGACGTCCATGACATAGCGAGAGGAGATGAGAAGGTTAAAGTCTCGTAGATGAACAACATCAACAATGAACATCCACCACCCTTTCACTATATACGTACAAATCATATCTTTAAGAATGTCCTTGTGAATTTCTATCTTAATTCCATCAAGGATGATGCATTTTGGTCAACATGATTTAGAAATTTTTTATCTTCATCTGTGCCTTGTACTTGTACCCATGAATTTGAAGGTGAGTATGTATACACGATAGTTGACCTTCTTAGAGAAGAGTTTCTGGAAGAGCATAAGATACATGAAGCAATGAATATCATTAGAGTTTTGGAGCAAATGTGGTTTCTACAAACAATGTAGTAATAGGCTTGTGCAACGCGGCCTAAGTTACAACTTGCAAGAATTGTACTTTATTTTTTCTGGAGGGTTTCAGTGTAAATGAATTTTGGAATGATCATTTCTATTCATTGTCTTTTAGGTTTTTTTGACAGCCAAGGGGAAAGGGTGGGGTCTGCAGACATTGGAGGATATGTCGAAGGGTGACGTTATGGGAAATTACATCCTATATTTTTGCAACATATCCATAGTATCTAATATCTAACCAAATGTCCTCTTTTCCCTTCAAGCTCCCCGAACCCCGATCACCATCGGGGTTTGGGGAGCTTGAAGGAAAAAGAGGTCATTTCTCCAACATATTCACACACAAAATCACCCTTCGACATATCCTCCAATGTCTGCAGACCCCACCCATTCCCCTCAGCTGTCAAAAAAACATAAAAGACAATGAATAGCAATGATCATTCAAAAATTCATTTACACTGAAACCCTCCAGAAAAAAATAAAGTACAATACCTGCAAGTTGTAACTTAGGCCGCATTGCACAAGACGATTGCCACATTATTTGTAGCAACCACATTTTCTCCAACACTCTAATGATCTTCATTTCTTCATGTCACTTATACTCCTGAAAAAACTATTCTCTAAGAATGTCAACAATCATACACGTCACCAAGGACCCTTGGATCGTTCTTATAAAAGATCAACGCAATCAAAATGCATTTGGTCAGATTTCCGTAGGTCAGTTGTTGTTTTCACTAAAAATCTAGTCCATTTTAAACAAAATAGAGACCCTTTGAGTGCTAGAGGCCACACCGTGCCTCATATTGAAGCGGGGTTGACTCGTACACATCACCAAGGACCCTTGGATCGTTTTTATAAATGATCAATGCAATCCGAATGCATTTTGTCAGATTTCTGTAGGTCAGTTGTTGTTTTCACTTAAAATATTGTCCATTTTAAACAAAATAGAGACCCTTTGAGTGGTAGCGGCCACACCGTGCCTCAGATTGAGGCGGGGTTGACTCTTACACGTCACCAAGGACCCTTGGATTTTTATTATAAAAGATCAATGCAATATAAATGCATTTGGTCAGATTTTCGTAGGTCAGTTGTTGTTTTCACTTAAAGTGTTGTCCATTTTAAACAAAATAGAGACCCTTTGAGTGCTAGTAGACACACCGTGCCTCGGATTGAGGCAGGGTTGACTCATACACGTCACCAAGGACCCTTTGATCATTCTTATAAAAGATCAATGAAATCTGAAAGCGTTTGGTTGGATTTCTGTAGGTCAGTTTTTTTTTCACTTAAAATCATGTCCATTAAAAAAAATAGAGACCCTTTGAGTGGTTCAGAATTCTTGCATGTTTCTAGTGCATATCATCTATTAAAATCATAAAATGACTCATCGGAGAAAGGATGTTTTATTTAATAACAATTACAATTTTCCTACGAGCATTTACATACAAAAATGTTTCATCTTTTGATCCCCTTAACCCCTCTCAAAAATGACCACAAATTGTACATGTCCCGAAGTCAGATCTTTATTGTATTTGTGTACAATATTCCATCAGGTATGTGGCCCACTCATCTCTGAAAATATCTATATCATCTTGTGAGTATGAGGCTTTTCGGAAGTCATAGTAGTATTGCAAAATAAAAAATAAATAATTAATAAATAACTTAAACGAACATGTAGTTGTTTTTAAAAATACCTCTTTAGGGATGCTAGTTTACTGATGAAAAATGATATATTTCATAAATTTACAAACATAATAAGCGCAATTATTATCGTTTTTTTGTTTTGGACACTTTAAAAAAACTGATCATTAGGAGAATAAGTAACATGTGTTGAGATGTGTTTGGATAGTGAAATTTTATTATATATACCCTGATATTTGTCCAAATGTAGTACTTGCTCACCTCCTTATTCTTAGACCCTAGCATCATTCCTTTTTTAGACGATAATGATACACCTCCCTATCAGTAAAAGATAATATAAATTATATAACTTGATGTTTAGACCTAAAACGTAAGATATAGTGTCTTACAGATTCACAAACTCCATCATGTGTGGTCGGTTTGATGGATATCCTTGCTTTGAATCCAGATAATAAATCTTTGGAGTATCCAAGTTCACCGCAATTAGCAAGTAATGTTTCATAAAAACACAAAAAGGAATAAGTAATAAAAGAAGTGAAAATATAATTGATATGCTTTAATCGTAGAGTATTACCCCTGCATGGTTGGTATTAGGAAAAGTCTGTCATCTGTAATCTTACATTGAAATGTTTTCAGCAAGCCATTCACTATTTCATCCCTTTTTATGGCTCTATTTTTGTTAGGTGTGGTGATGTGATATGAGGACTAACCAGTCCAAATCTTGGCTCATGGGAAAATTCCTTCAAATTTTTTTCATAAATGCGTCTGTCAACAATATAAAATGCATTTAGTCATAATTTTCATGCTAGATCAGCTTTTGGAAAATCAATTCATGGAAACAATCCTCATATATACATTTACATCTGTGACACCTAGCCAAACGTTTTCAAGGATTTCATTTACATTTTCAGCAGCAATGAAATCTTGACTTTCCTCTCCGTATATATTCTCTTCAAAAACCACTATATTAATATTATCATATTTTAGCATCGTATCCACATGAGTCTTCAATGCTAATAAATGTGGAAAGAGAATAGGTGGTGTTATTGTGCGTTCAGTAGCTCATTGGGATCGGTTGGTCGATCCTTTAGATGGTTTTGAGCTGATGTTTGTCACCCCTTCCCTTTCTCCGTCTATAACAACAATCATTGGTTCAGACCCTTTTTTCATTAATTGTTAAGGTTTTAGCTTGAAAAGAAAAAGAAATAAATACCTCTTTGACCACATGTACTATTACATATTGTGACGACCATGCAATGAATGTCCCAATATCCTTTTTCGATTTTATGAATATCATCGTCATGAAGTGGAATAAGTAGATCTTCCTTTGGCTCATGAGATATAGTAATCGTCACTTTCAAATGATCTTTCAGAAGTGGTCTATTATGCAGTGTGGCATCTGGGATATTGAACACTGTATCCCTCACTACAAGGTGATAGGTGGGTGTTGACAGATATAAATCACAATCATTATCGCCCTGTAGAAGATGAGTACAGAAAAATTATCAGTGTTCGTATGATTCATATTTCATGGGAACAATTAGTTGAATATTGATTACCATGGCTAAGACAGTTCTTTGAGGCGAATGGCTCGCCTCAATGCTAGTGGGGGGGTCGGGCAGGATGTTCATGCATCAGTTGTTCTTGAGTTGTGGCTTCCCTTTGCTTCCCACCCATAAAAGTTACTAGCAACTCTCCCTTCCATTGCAATTGTTCTTCAAGGGTTGCTATTTTTTTGCCCATTTGTTCCAATTTTTCACTTGTATCATCCATTTTTTTCTTCTTCTCAAAATATACTTGGAGTGTCACCCCAAACCCAACACCTCTGACATGACCGTATTTTTTTGGATGCTTCAAAGCCGTCGATAATAGGTCTTTATCAGCTACATGAGTAACTGATTCCTGTGACTATCAGATATAGGAAAATAACTACTTATTTTTATGTAATGGAAATTTTAAACAAATTATTTTATCGTTGTGTCATACTTACACATATTTCCCACACTTTCTACATGTTCTCATCTACTAACTTCCCATATTTGTTCACACTTGCCTCCTTCCATAGCACATGACGTAGGATGGAAGTGCATTTGGTTTTAGACTCATCAATATACATATAAACATAGAAAAATAATTATGATATTGTTTAGTATCACCTAACAATATTATTGTAAATTTAAAATACGTACCAATTTCTTTTCTAATGAAGTGTACCCCATCCTTTCTTTACGATATGGGTATGCTGGTTTTGAAGCATGTTCCTTATTTTCATTACAGAGTTTCTATTTCATAAATGAAATATTGACAATCAAACTGATTAATACAGGTATCCTCAAACAACGTATTATCACTCACAATGTAGCTGAAACTTCTCATCCCCACGATGGCCATTAAATTCATCCCATGCTTCTTGGGATATCAGGTGAACGTAGACAATGGGTGGGAATAGGTTTATTTTACCTTTAGAATCTTTGAGGTGACATCTTGTTAAAATTGTGCGAAAACCTCGATGAATCTTTCCTTCAAGCCATAGTACATCATCCTTGTGTGAATCATCTACTATAAATATACTCTGTAGGAGATTGAGAAGAGTAAGACATTGTTTCATCATTTTATTTTCTAGTAAATTAAAGAAATAAATTAATAATGTTACCAAAATTTCTTCCCAGATCACAGCCTTCAGCCCAGACACAACATGGTTCCATGAATCTATGTCAATTGGAACACGTTGCCGAGTGACAACTCCAATGTAGCTGCTAAACATAGCCTTGTTGGGATTCACATTTTTGGCTCGTGCATTCCATCTGACTTCAAATTTGATTCCATTTCTTTTCGCCTTACAAATTTGGGATAACACCGTCAAACTACGACGCACCTGTGATTTCTGCGATGTTGGTCCTTCATTCCCGACCATTTGATCGATATCAACATCATCTATATGTTCATCTAGAATGGTATCAACGACATGTGTTGATGGTTGTTGGACCTCAACACTAAGAGAAACAGGAGCTCCAGTAGCAGGAGGAGTAGCAGGAGGAGCAGGAGGTGCAGCAGCAGCAGGAGGAGCAACTGGAGCTGCAGCAGGAGAAACAGTAGCAGCAGCAGGAGCTGCAGGAGCAGCAGGAGAAACAGTAGCAGTAGCATGAGCTGCAGCAGCATCAACTTCTTGAAATACTTGTTCAGCCTCAAGGTTAGGAGCATCAGAATGTGCAGAAGTCATTATTTGCAAAAGTGGTTGAACAGTTAATTCAGATTACATAAATTCAGTAATGATAAGATAATAAAATGAGATAACAAGATCTATATTACAAAAAAATATAACCTATTTACAGAACTCTCTTTCTTTTTTTCAAAGGTTGAAGGGATTTGACACGTTTATTTACTATCCAAATCCCTTCATTGTAGTCTCCTCTAATATACATAACATCATCTGCATTGGGACCGCTCTGAAATGATTGCGACGTACAACTAAAAGGATCGGCCTCAATTGAATTTTCATCGGAACCTTCATTAGTTTTGGACGATAACAGAACAATCGACCACTTTCGATTTGTGGGATCTAGAACTTAAAAAACTTGTACCGCTTGTGATTCCATTATAAACTGTTCGTCTTTGTACCCTTCTTTACTAAAATCAACTTTCTCAAATCCCCATTCATCTATTTTAACACCACTGTTGTTATCAATCCATTTTCATTGAAAAATTGGCAATTGGAATGTCGTATAATCCAACTCCCATATTAGTTTGGTAATGCCAAAGTATGACATATTTGCATAAATTGGATTTCTGTCCTTACTACCAGAAACATGCATCGCTTCAGCTACTAGTGTAACTCCACTATTTTGCATGGTACTATCTTCATCATGTTCATCTGTATAGAATGTATAACCATAAATTACATAACCATTGTAGGATAATACATAAACACTTGGTCCAGCGGCAGGCCATCAAAGACGTTCTGAAATTGAATTAGGATTTTCATCCAACTGCTTAAAAATATGGTCCTAAAACCATTCCATAAACTGGTGATTATGTGTATCTGATAACCATTTTTCAGTCCTCAATGGATTCAACTGCCAAAGAATTTCTTTGTGAGTTTTAATATATGGAGTAACCTCCCAACTATTATGCAATACATAAAGATGAGCCTGCTCCTGATCTGTAATACTGATTGTCACAACTTCTCTTCTAGAAATTCCCTCACCGATAATGCGTCCAGTGGGACGAGATTTTGGGAGACCAATGCTTTCCACATCAGATAGGTATTTAGTACAAAATTCAATGGCATCCTCAACAATATATCACTCCACAATACAACCCTCTGGCCGACTTTGATTTTTGACATACCCTTTCAAAATCAACATATAGCCTTCAACAGGATACATCCCTCTATAGTGCACAGAACCAAAAAGTCGAATCTCTCTCACCAAGTGAATCATCAAATGAACCATCATATCAAAGAATGATGGCAGGAAGAACATTTCTAATTCACATAATATGATGACAATTTCTTTTTCCATAGCTAGAAATTTCCCCGGGTCTAAAACTTTGCTACATATAGCTTTGAAAAAGAATCAAAGTTTGGTTAACGTATGACGAACATTCTTGGAAAAAATGCAATGTAAAGCTATAGTAATTAGATATTGCATCAAAATATGGAAATCATGTGATTTCAAACCTTTTAACTTCAAATCTTTCATTGACACAATGTTCTTGATATTTGATGAGTACCCCTCTGGAACCTTTACATCAATAAAGACGTTGCAAAACCGATATCTCTCTTCCCTAGAAAGATTATAAGTAGCTGGAGGAAGAAACATTCGATTTTTACCCTTCTCGGGAGCCAACTATTCACATATTCCAATGTCAACCATGTACAACCTTACCTTAATTCCATCTTTTGTTTTTCCAGGGGAATTTAACAACGTTCCAATAACACCGTCACATACATTTTTTCCACATGCATCACATCAAGAAAATTTCTGACGTACAAACAATTCCAGTATGGTAAATAAAAAAAAACTGATCTCTTTTTCCAACCGATTTTCGTAAGGTTTTTCCAAAATGGTTTACCAAAAATAGTGTTCAGATCTTTTACTTTCTCAAACAGCTGATCACATGTTAGTGGAGATGGTGTGGTGCATTTTTCTGAACTTCCGTTGAATGAGGTCGTTCAAGATCGGTACTTATGCCGACGAGGTAGAAATCTATGATGTCCTAGACAGACATATTTCGATGAATGTTTCAACCTAATTGATTCGGTATCTTCTTCGCACACATGACACCCTTGAGTTCCTTTAATTCTATAGCCTGACAAATTTCCATAAGCAGGGAAATTATTTATTGTCCCATACAACATCGCTCTCAACGTGAATTATTCACTTTTATAAGCATCATACAACATTACACTTGAGTCCCACAATAACTTCAAATCCTCGATCAAAGGAGACAGATAAACATCAATATCGTTACCTGGTTGTTTTGGTCCTGATATAAGCATTGATAACATGATGAATTTCTGATTCAGGCATAACCAGGGTGGAAAGTTATAATTTACCAACATAACAGACCATGTACTATGAGTGCTGGTTTGAAAACCAAAAGGATTCACTCCATCTGTAGATAACGCAAGACGATGGTTTGTCAGCTCTTTTCCAAATTCAGGATACTCATGATCAATTTTCTTTCATTGAGGAGGGTTGGCTGGATGACGTAATAACCCATCTTTATTTCCTTTATCTGCATGCCACGACAATTGTCTAGCTGTTTCTTCACTTCCATATAGATGCCTAAATCTTGGAATGATTGGAAAGTACCATACAACTTTTGTATGACTGGATTTATCTTTCTTGTATCGAGAATCACCGCACTTTGGGCATTCTATAAGTGATTTGTTCTTTTTGCGAAACAATATACAACCTTTCGGGCAGGCATGTATTCTTTCAGAAATCATTTCCATCAAGCGTAGCATTCTTATAGCTTCATATGTCCGGCTTGGGAGCTCATTATCTTCCGGGAGCATGTCATT
This sequence comes from Viscum album, assembly GCA_963277665.1. NCBI lineage: Eukaryota > Viridiplantae > Streptophyta > Magnoliopsida > Santalales > Viscaceae > Viscum > Viscum album. Next base: position 956,259,314 of record OY728133.1, on the reverse strand, counting down.
CAAGAGAGAAAGTAGTTCCGTAAAACTGAAATCACTTCATCCGTTTCCTACTTTCAATTTATACAACATCAGTACGGCTGACAATGCTGTATACCTAGTGCAAGCATCATACAATAGCATCTTTGCACAACTCTTTAACTTCTCAAACAATTTTGGGGAATCACGGAGTTCATCTTGAATTGTCGGTGTCATTTCCTCAATACGATCTTCATCATCATTGACATCTATAATCACATGCTCCATACGGTCTTCTTCATTATCAATATTTTTATTCATATCTGCTGATCCATAAAACGCAGTTTTATCCCAGCCAGTAGCTACATTCGCTTTTTTCCGTGTTTATTCCAACATTTATAACTCTGATCTATTCCGTGACATATCAAATGTTCTTCCAACTCCTTTGCAGTAAGTAGTCTAGAATAACAACAATGTAAACACAGACAATGGATTTGAGAAGGATCCTTTGCGTGATCCTTTGTGAACATGATGAACTCTTTCACTCCATTCTCGTACTCTATTGTTAAATGATTAGCATCCATCAAATATTTATTCATATCCATCCTATTTGAATCTCAAATATTAGTATTTATGGTTCAAGTACACAAAACGAGAATTCCAAATATAGTATAGGAGAACCACTTCCTTATAAAAAAGGAGATTAATAGAGCCTAACCATTAGTATTTATTCATCATGCCTAAATACTCACTGCTGGTGGAAGTGAAACTGTTCCTGATGATCATGCCAAGAATAAATGGAAACAAAATGGGGGAGTGAATCACATTACCCCAAAAAAGATGGAAAAACACGGTATTTGAGAATAGGTTAGTGGCTTTCATGTTGGTTAGAAGGAAACCAAATTTATTTCAATGAAAAAGGTTAATTCACAACAAGATACCATCCATTCCATATATTCTTTTCATTAATAGGGTTATTTTGTGCTTCAGAATGATCAAAAAATGTCTAACCAACTTCAAATGGATAAAATATGAATTCATGAAACAAATGAATCCCAAAAATAAGATATAGTATAGAAACACCGACTTGGAATCTGAATGAGTCTGCTTAAATGAAGAACATCATACATCTTCAACTACATCGATGCTTTCTCATATACAACGACACCACTAGCTAGACAGTGGCCCTCACCAAGAACATCATACATCTCCAAATAAGAAACTATAACCACTAACCATGAAGAACATCATAAGACGGAAATATATTAAGAACACATCCCTTCACCCAAATAAGAGAATACAACCACTAACCATTAAGAACCACTAAGATCATAATTTGAAACATAGGGAAAGGTACACCCAAAACATACAAATGAATTCAAATGAAATACTTTCTAATCCAAACCATTGAAATCCTCAAATGTTCCTAACATCAAACCCCATCATATCTCAAAACAAAATTCTTTGATAACACTATTTCATGGCCTATACCCATTTATACCCCTCTATTGGTTAGTAGATTATAGTCCAGTAACCCCCTAAAACCATCCTCCAACATGTCATGGGTTAGTGAATGCACTGAGGGTATTTATCACAACCATGTGCAATGTAATTCTAATAATAAATAATTGATATAGTTTAGATGATTTTTCGAATGATACCAAGTGAAAGTTAGTATGGTAAATATGTGTGATAAGACATTTTTGGTCTAACTAAAAGGGGATATAGCCTAATGAGTGTATTTTGGATTCAAAAAAAATATGACTCTATGTGGTATAGGGTTTTTTCAACTAGTAAGAGTATGGACCACTAAGTGAATATGGTCTTCTACGAGTGGGAATGTTTTCATTTAGAGCATGGCCTAATGTGTACGGTTCCCATAGAATAAGGCCCATTTGAATTGGATATTTGGGCTCATTACACAAGATGGATCACATTTTTCTTGTGAGGAATCTACACCAATTTGGTTCATAAAATATATTCACAGCACATAAGGATTTCTATATTCGTCAACTAATGAATCATGTTCTTATCACACCCGGTAAGAACATAAGATCATATACTAAGGGAAGTGTTTAGAGATTATATGCTCATCACATACGGGATTCTTTGGCACATCACCTAAGGAATCTCATGCTCCTCATGTGAGGTATAATCCTAGGATCATTACCTAGGAGATGAATAAGTGATCTTATGATCATCACTTAGAGGATTCTAAGGCATATCCCCTAATGAATCTATTTATAATACCATGAGGTATAATCAAGGGAACATTATTTGGGAGATAATGAATATCTCATATTCCCATAACATAGGGACTTCATATTCTCATCACCTAAGGCAACCTAGGATTATCACCTAGAGTTGGATGTTTCCGGAATTAAGAGTGATAATAGGTTTATATCTTGGTAAAGGAACTCACATATTTGAATTTTAGAAGAGGGAACCACCCGATACACTCATCGCGTAGGGGGTGAGCATTGTTTTATAGCCACCATTTCATTTTTATCCATGAAGTTATTCAATTCCCACCAAAACCTTTTCAATTTTATCATTAACAACTATATTCTATGTCGCTGGGAAACTAAAAGGAAAACCCATATCAACTAACAATGTCATCTCCCTCAATAACCCACTCATTACATCTTTTTAACAATGGAAATGTTGATGCTTCTCCACTGCACGATTTACCACCTCAACCATCTCACATTTTCCCCCAATGAAATCTATCACAACCAAACTAATAAAAAACTTCTCAAAAAACCCCACCAAAAAAATGATGATTTTCAACAATAAAAGTAAAAAAGCACCATGTTCTTGACAAATATAATAAAAATTAGTAAACACATGTGAATCATCCCCTTTAAATCATTTTCCATCAAGTATGGTTCAGTTTCTTCAATCGGTCAATCTATAATACTCACCCATAGAATAAAAGAGCATGTTAAAAAAATGATATACAAATGGGAGAGGAGAACAATATTGAAAAAAGATTTAGAAAACATGCCTTAAAATATGTCCTACAAACCGAATATTGAAAGCGTTGCGGGTGGCAGAGGTCCGGAAAACTGAAGCTCGAGGGCGATGGAGGTCCGGCAATGCAGACATAGCAGGTGGCGGAGGTCCGACAACGAGTAGCGAGCGTAGTGGAGGTACGGCAACGTGATCTCAACGGGCAGAAGAGGGGAGTCACAGAGTTCCAGTACCGTGAGTGCTTTAGGTCGCGATAAAATGAGGGCACTCTGCGACCGACTATATAAAAAAATGCACTAAGGTTTTATCAGCGCTAAAAAAGCGCTGATAAAGACTACCTTTATCAATAGTAACAATTTAGCACCGATAAAGAGTACTAATATCAGCGCTAAAAAAGCACTGATAAAGGACACCTTTATCAGTGCAAAAAAAGAACTTATAAATCCTTACCGTATCAGTGAAAAAATTTCACCACTGATACATGGAGTCTTTATCAGCGCCTTTCTAGTGCTGATAAAGGGTCTTTTTATCAGCTCTATTTTAGCACAGATATAAGGGGGCACTTCCCTTGCCCGTTTTTGTAGTATTGATACCTTTATATACTGATAAATGTATTAGAAGAAACTATTCTCTTATTCCAATTTACATGATATGTCATATTTAGGGTAACCATGATCCATTGTTTCATTATGTTCTTACCTTTTAAGGACCATATTTTGGAGTAACATGCATTCTAAGGTGTGTGTTAACTCTTGTATACAATATCCTTACTTGTCATCTTAAAATCGGATTCTGTGATAGTGGGAATCTATACACTCCTAATGTACCTCACTGAAAATTCATGTAGCTCATGATAATTAGATTGAAAAACATCTCCAAAATATATTCTTGGGGGTCATGTGATATATGTATGTGTATATTGTTCCCATAAAATCTATGGTGGACGATATGGAAAGAGACTTCTAGCTGCATCATCCCCCTACATTCATAGGGGATAGAGGACCCAAATAGTTGAGTTATTGATTATGTTAAACTAGATGTTCTTTGAGCACCATGAAAAACACATAAATAAGTGGTTTTGGCTTTCTACTTACATTTTACGAGGACTATCCAAGGGTTAGTGGGACATTACAGTGAATTCCATGTAGTAAGAGGAGTTGTCCAGGAAGGATTTGAAGGAAAAGCTATTGAGCCACATCGATCGAGAGAGATTAATGATGAGATCTCTCATTCATGTATGGACTTGATATGGGAGGAAATATTATTAATATAATAGACAAGACACTAAAATGAACAATAAATATTTTCTATATCTTTGGTTACTGATGAAGTAATCACGGTGATAAAATTATAGGGTGGCAATGTCTATGAGGTAATTTCTCCGTCGAATATATTTCACCTGAGTAGCTTTATAGATGCGACGAATAATGAATTCTTTCTGAAAGTTAACTTAAGATAGGCCCTGAGTGTTGTCCATATAGTTTAAATAGGTTGACCTAGAAGTTATTCCTATAGTGGAAAGAAGTGATTTAACAAAATTTATCACCAGGGTGGTAGAGGGTATAACATCCAACGAAGTGTGAATTTACCTTAGAATTGTAGTTTTTTATAGTGCTTTCAGTGTGTAAAGTTTATGCACAGGCACCCTCAGTATCCATATCCCATAGTGTAATGATTTTATTTTGGATTTTTGGGTCATTTATATATGTTATATAGGATATTTCCAATGTAGAGTAATGGTAGGGGGTCATGGAAGGAACTTGACTCAGGGATGGAGTCAACTACCACTTAAAAGAATGGTACCTTGAGCTCAAAATGATGTTCACATTGATGTTGGAGATGTACTAACCCATCATAGGAGCATATGTACCATCTAAAATGAGTTCCAATGTTGAGTCAAACTAGAGCCTAGGGTAGAGGGGAAATTCAAATCTACACTATTTACTATACTCCAACTTGGTCGAATATAGGGCCTTGTACCGTCATAGGTACAATTATTGTATCAACTTTTCTATCCACTTATTTGATATAGATGCATTTTATTTCTTTATATCTATTAATATTTCAAATGTTTTGGGTTTCACTGCTGTGATTCGTGATACTGGTAAGAATATGAAAAACCATTGGGAGTGTGGTCATAGGATATCAAATAATGTGAGGATAGTTCTTTTTAGTTCTATGCCTAACATTTTCATTGAGATATTTATATGCTAGAAATTAAGATATTTAATTTGATTCTAAGAATTGAATGAATAGTTTAATACATAGTCCCTATCTTCTTTTATCAGAGAATATTTTCTTTCATATATTCTAAAGGGGGAATATTTTCTCACCAAGGTGAGTGGGATCTTTTGGATAGTCATGTAGGTCGAATTTTATATAAATTGGATTATCTCATAGATTATATAAAAATACTTATTCTGTATGATATAACATGAATTAGAAAATTTTCACAACATTTTTGAACCATTCTTCGAAAGTCATTCTTGAAGAGTTTTGAGTCCTACCTTGTAAGCAAGAAAACGAGTAGACAATCAAGTTTGTTTTGTGATTCGAGTTAATTTTTATCCTTCCATTCAAGAATAAACCAGAATAGAATAAAGACTATAATGTTCTATTGGAACATCTATAAATAAATGGATTCATACAATATTGTACTTTTCCTTGGGGTCCCCTCATGATTTTTTTTCAAGAATGCATGTGAGACTTTGCACTTGTGTGTAGATTATTAGATTCTGAACCAGATGATAGTCAATAACTAGTTTCTCCTTCTACACATTGATGAAAAAAATTCAAGTTAGAGATTAAAGGATCTCCTAAAACAGAAACATATGGTTGGAGTAAAATAAATTGTGGGTGTGACCAACGAAAAAACACCAAACATATTTTTGGAAAAAGTATGGATTTCATTAGTTTTTTGTGAAGTCATTCAGTTTGGATAATAAAATATTTGTAGTCACAACCATGATAAATCAGATCCTTCATCCATTCCTAGATTATCTTTAATTAGTTTTTATTGATTAAATCATTGTGTGCACCCAGTCTGTATACCGTCATTCCCAATAACATAAGATCATTCTAAGTGTACTGAGAAAGAGTAAACCTTACACCATTCTATCTAAATGAAAATTATGGATTGATATAGGTCATGTCTTGGAACATATTATATTAGTGGTTGGATTGGATGTGGACCTAGATAAGGTAGAATCATGGGTATCTTGTGAAGTACCCTATAATTTCATTTTAGTATCAGTAATTTATGGGTTTAGCACACTATTATTAGCAGTTAATACAAGAATTTTATCATTTGGAATCGCTAATATCAGGGATTCCCCTGAATGTTGTGATATATTTTTTGGTTATATGAATGTAAATTTATTTATTTGATTTTAATAGATGACTAATCTTATCACTAAACCTCTTATTACTTATTCATGGTAAATAGTATTACATGAATTTGGACACTTCCGAGATTGTACGCTGAGTTTTTTATGAGGTAGGAATGTGTAATTTCTTATATCTACTAACAAATGATACCACATGGGAGGAAATAATATACTCATGACCTGGACCTATTTTTAGTGGTATATGAAATTATTATCTAGATATACTCACTATTGGGATATATTATTGTGGTGTGCATGGACCATAAGAGCCTTAAGTATATCTCTTCTAAGAGAGACCTACCCATTTGAAAGAGGAGGTGGATCTAGTATCTATGGTATTTCTATTTTGAGTTGTGATCAAATATTAGTAATAACAATATATTTTTTGATGTATTGAACTAGAACACACATACAAAAAAAGTAAGTGATTCTATCAAACAATATTAGCTAAAGGAACGTTTCATATTCATGTGTCTATATATTTCTCTGTTTTAGGGATGAGTATGCAGGACAACAACATCTATTTTACATATGATTCTATACTATTTGGAGACAGAGAAATTTTCTAATCTAGATGAATCAGCTATGAGGTACATATTTTATATTGGCGAGACACCATTAGGATAATCACTAAATAGTGAAATTGTTGTTCTTATCTATAGCCATGTATAGGTTTCTATGGGAATGCGTGTTGAGATGATGAGGTAATTTAATTCATCTTGTTAGTTGGTACATCTATTTTATCAAACTTGTATGATTTTCTCTATAGATAGTAATAATTTCTTCGGATGAAGAAAGAGATAGTGGGATTTATGGTGAGATGTTTCACCTATCAGCTGGTGAAGGATAAGCATCAGATTCTTACTGGTTTGTTGCATCCTTTAACCATTCTGGAATGGATGTGGGATTATTTTAATATCATCTTTAGGAAGGTATTATACATGACATAATAATAATAATGATGTGTTATGGGAAATCATCGATCGACTAATGAATTTATCCCTCTTGTTTCCTATAAGGAAGACCTTCGTCATATATGATCTAGGTAGTTCATATGTGTGATGATTTTTTGAAAAAAGGTTCCCTAAAGAGAATCATTTCATATATAGATTCACATTTATCATATTGGTTATTGAAAAGTATTTATAAGGATTAGGGATCCCAGGTTCTCCTGAGTGAATCATATCATCCTCGAACTAACGGCCAATAAGAATAGACAAATAAAAATATAGAGGATATGTTGTGAACTTCTTTTGTGTACTAGCTTTGTTTTTGGTATAAAAATGGAACACATGGAATTTTTTTATAATAATTTATTTGAAGCATCGGTCAAAATGGATCCTTTTGAGGATAAATATGGAGATCTATGCCATTTTCCTCTTTTACGGTTAAAGGTAGTTGAGCAAGTGCTCGTTGGACCTAGTCTCATATAGAATATGTCTAATCTAGTTCAGTTGACTAGAAAGTGGTTGGTGATCGAGAAAAGATGGTATAAATCATACATTGATTATTGGAGGTGACCTATATAGTTGGAGGTCTTCCATCACATTTTCAGTCATGTGTTTTCTAGGATGGGATAATTCAATATTATAAAAAAGGGGAATCCAACGCTTAGGTTTATCGGTCTGTTTGAGATAAAAGAATGTGTTGGTTGTATGGAATACCATTTACCCCTTCCGTAGTTTTATAACACCATTCATGATGTGTTTCACATGGTTCAACTTGAGAGATACCATTTTGAGCATTTTAATTTGATAGATTCTGATAACATCATGTTGGATATTGATGCGTCATTTGGGGAGAATCTGATCCATATCATGGACCAAAGTTCAAAGATCATCTAGGGGTGAACAAAACTCTAGTGGGAGTGTATTGGTATCATGGGTGTGTGAAATAGAAGATTAAGGGGGGATTGTTTGATATGCTGACATAGTGGAAAAACATTATCACTAATACCCTACATTGATGCTCAAAGTAGCTTGAGGATTATCTTTTATATAGTTGTTAGGTTGTATAATCTTGTATTTTTCTATGAAAAAAACCATTTAATGTATTTCTAAACCAATTATATTTGGTTTTTTAGGTTTGAGCCATGTTCTTTAATTCATAATAAGTATGAGTTGTTTTTAGAGGAATAAAGGGTTTTTGAGATGAAAAATATCATCATATAGAATGAAGATATAGGTTATGATATAATATAGATGGTTATGGCATGGTGATTGAGGTTATGGCTTCTTGGATTAGAGGAATAGATATCAGGGATACAACCAATTAGGTCACAATTTCTTCATGGTGGTGGGTGTAGGAATAGTTCCTTCTAAAGTGGTTGAGTGGTTGATATGTAAAGAATAGGGACATAACACAAAGGGCCAAACGATATAATTGATTTGTTCCACCAAATATGTACTGCTATGGTGTGGAGGTAGTTTACAACATTGATCCTAGCACATGAATGTCATGGGTGGAGTATAGTGTACTTAGTTGTGGTGTAGCCCCTCTCTAAATAAACAGGATGTGTGTTGTGGACTTTTGTGTGGATCTCAAACATGATTTGAATAGGGAGTCTATGGACTGGTCACTTACATTGAACATGGGTTTCCACAATATCATTAATTTTTTTGATGTGGTCCAAGAGTTTGTTATGGTATAATTTTTTTAGTATTCCTATAAAAATTCTCAAAGCTCATATGAACATCATTAGATAAAATCCCTTCCCCTAAAAACATAGCTATCCCAATGGAATTTCTCAAGGTGATTGAGAGCACTTTCAATTGGATTCATCCCCCACCTTCATAGGTACTATCCGTAGTGATCTATGCTCTTCTAGAAGAATCCTCCGAGCATCTTCTATAACTAAAATAATTATATACCTGGTAATTATATTCTAGATTTAGACTTATAATGGAATGAAGAAGAAGCCAGACACTACCTTGTAAATCATGATTCTGTGATTTTGTTTTCTAATTTTGATGGATGTAATCTAGAAAAACTGACATATTTGAGTTTCAATTTCTCATAGTATGTGCAATAACTGCATTTTCACTACCACACCAAGCATGGAACCTAAATAATTGAATAATTTACACTGCAATCCTATGCATATATATCTTGTTAGACTTAATTTTTCCATTAACATTGATGATATAATTTCTTCCATCTATGAGGTGAGTCGACCATTTAAATCATAATGAACCAGATATTTTAAAACATCAAATTTTGATTTAACAAATTTTGTTTTTTGGACAAATAAGATGTTTAGGAATAACAAGTGAATTACGATTATGTATTAAAATATATTCACATATGGTAAAGTGGATTTTTGGTATATAATAGGGTTGACATGTTGACATGCTTTTATATGGATACATATTACCTTGTTGAAAATTTTTGGCTTAAAATGTTGAATTGTATAATCATTTTTCTAATTTATATAAAAATTGGGAACTGAAATATATAGGACAAAAATGGATTTATAAATGGTAGTTGAGTGAATTTAACATTATGGTATGTGATGACATGTACGATATGCTAAGAAATTTCTTTTTTATTTTTATTTATTATCATTCTGTCTCAAAATGACACTTTTTTATTATTGATTATTAAGGATCATATTCTATTTGGATTCATGAACTATTTATAATTATGAACATTGTTTTTCGTTGGTGTTGGGGATAACCATGAGTGTATCCTGAGGGTATGGTGCATGGTTACATTCAAACATGTGGGTAATATGCCTGGTGTTTGAATCCACTCTTGGGTAAGATTCATTGGACAATAAGCACATGAATTTATGTTGCATAGCCAATAGATTTTTTATGGTTATATTCTTATTAACCCCAGGTTAGGGATCAATTTTTCATGATATTCTATTTTTATTCATATTTGGTAACATAATCATCCATATAATTGGGTGATATATCTAGATCATGTAAGATCCATCCCTAGATAGTGATATCTATCATGGTCTCGATGAAGGTTTGTCTAACCCTGAGTGTCATCCTAGAAGTTGAAGATCAGTGGATTTAATTTTTGTGAATTATTAATTTATTAAATTAATAAACATATACATTTCTTAATTAAATGTACTATATACTCAGAATTGTATTAATTTGGCACTGTCAGTGGTGGACTACTATTTTTTACTCACACCCAATTTGGGACACTGTCTGGTACCCAGATAGAAATTTTGGATTTAATTATGGATATGAGAAATAGAATATTTTATTGATTATTTCACGCTGAATTTCTCTGATCTTTGTGACGAGACTGGAATAGGGTTTGCGTATTGAGTCTTTAGATAATTTTATAGAGTATTATAGTCATTTTTTTTATTTTTAACAGTTAATTTAGATACATTTCTGTCTAAAATTACATGGTTGTATTTTTATCAGATTGTTTCATTTATCGTTTATTCTACAATATATGAATTTTGGATTATTCTTGTTGTTTTTGCTATTTCCACTACTATGTTATTATAATATATTATATTATAGAAACTTTATATAATTGTTTATAGTCTTCCCACTATATTACCTACACCCATGAAAAAATATTGCAGCCTCTTTTATACGGGGTGGCACACCTGTGGTCACATAGCATATCAAAATTGATCATGTGAGGGAGAAATATGTCACATATGTTATATTTTTTTAATAAAATCACTAATAAGTACACTATTACATATAAACCTATCTTTAAAATTTTATAAATTAATTTTTATTTAATATTTTTTTACAAATATATTCTAATATTTTAGCCAAATTTGATAACTATTTTCTAATTTTATCATGTTTGGTTTTTCAAGTAACACCCCACCATATTAATGGGTTAAAAAAGAATATTATATTCAGGGGGTTCTATTGAATGAGAATATTTGGAAGGAATATTAGGATATTTAAGGTCATAAATGGATCAAATATCCTTATGGGAGAGGTTTTATAACCCTTCTTATTATAATTTGATGCTTCAATAACACCTTATAAATTATAATGGTATAAAAATATTCATAAATAATGTTTTTACACTAAGAAAAAATGATCATGATCGAAAATCATTACCACATAATATAAAAAATGTTTATAGTAATTATTTTACCACTCTTTCATCCCTAATAAGGACTCAATGTTATGTTACTCAATTGAAGCCCTCTTAAGAATCATTTTAGGCTAATGGAATAAGTCCACATGATTTAATCATTTATAGTTAATGAATATTATTTTTTATTCATTAAAACTATAAAATATGACTTATAATAAATTGGATAAAAAATTTTATAAGAACAAATAAAAATTAATATGTTCAGTCTAAAAGAAGTGAAAGCCCCAATTGGTCATCATTTTTTGTGCTTTTCTGAATATTAAAGGGATAAATAAACCCTCTACGCTTTAAAATATTTACTTATTTCTTAAAAATTACATTCCTAATATATTTTAAATATTGGAAACCATGTATTAAATCAAAAATACGATGTGGTATGGATATATTTTCATGTTCCTGTATTTGAATATCATTATTACAATTACGCCATTTTAAAATTGTCGTAAAATAATATTTAAAATATCAATAAAATTAATTTAAAATAATTAGTTCCCACTATGTTAATTATTTATTGAAAAAATAAATTTTTAAGGAAATAATATAGGGATTTACAATATTTATTATTGTAATAATATAGATTTGAGATAGGATTTAAGGTCAGATTATATGAAATATTTTTATATTTTTCACAATATAATAATTTGTTGGAGAAATGAATTTTTGAACTAGTACATATGTTCATAATTATGATATAAATTCAATTATAAAAGATATAGAATAATTAAATTAATTTTAATATTCTTTTAATATTGATTATAATTATTCATTAGGATTGTTTTATTCCTTTTCAATATAGGGGAAGATACATAATACTATTTTTAAGAAGTTATATTGGTGGTTAATAAAATAGAATAAAAAAATGATGAAATGTTATCTAAAACCAAGTGAATTACATTATAAAAACATTAATGTGATTGAATAAATAACAGATAACTAACATAAAAAATGTATTCCTAAAATTTATAAAAAAATCATGGATTATATCTAACCTCTCTCTTTTCAAGATAAAATTGTTATGATAAATGACGAATTTAAAATTTAAATCTGCTATGAAAATTATTTAAAAAGTTAAAAAAAATATTTTCAAAGTATATATTTAAAGTTGATATATATGATTCCCCATTTTAATGATGGTGGGACATAAATCATATTATTATAATCCTGTATTAAATATATGTGGATTATAAATTTCATTGGGATAATTAAAAATGGGAATTTTTTTCATTATGCCTCTTGAATACGTTGAATATGTATTTCATAACTATTTTCTTATCCCCCTTAGGAAGAAGTTTTATAAATATAAATCTAAATAATGATCTATTTGATAAAAAAGAATGGATGATTTGGAATTCCTTCATATATATATAAAATTACTTTAGAACTATATAAAGTAAATTTTGTTTTATATGAATATTGCAAATTTCTAAATGCATAATATCATTTTTAAAACTATATATAGTTGATAATATTTTTCAAAACATGTTTTATATAATTTTTTTAAATTCAAAATTACATTTTCCATAAATAAAATAGAAGAAGAATGTTTAAATTTTCACTAATGAAGTAAACTATCCCAAATTACTCACATGATCTTCATAAATTTTATTGAGAATGTTTGTTGGAACTCCCATCTCCTAAGACATCACTAAGATATATGAATCTCTTAATATTTGAGAAGGAATTGCTTGATGAAATGATCTAATGGATCCTATGGTTTAATGTATGACTGAAGATAAGATTTAAGAGGGGTAAATAAAAAGGATGTTTTGTAGCTATATCTAATATTTTAACTCAATATATGTAAAATTATTGAACATAATTATTTTTTCCACACCGAATCATATGAATTTTTCAAATAATTGACCTATTGTGGAACATTTTCAAAAATATTTGATACACTATAAATCTTAGTAAATGTACACCAAATTAATTTCATTAAAAATTAACTATTTAATATATTAGTGGGAAAAAATTACTCCCCCTATATATATGAAATAAATATTATTAACCAAATAATGATTGTTCATGTTGGAAAAATTCCCTATGATATATATTATTTCATAATGTATACATTGTTACAACTTTACAATAAGGAAATGGAACACATTAAATCCTTATTTTAACTAGTAAAAATCATGATAAGGGTTATAACACGATGGAATGGTTTTAGATTTAGGGAAAAAAATTTACAACAAATTAATTACTCCAAAACATCATAGACTTAGAATACATTAACCCTATAGAATAAAATATTTCCAAAAAAGCATATTAATATAAAAAACTATATTTTTAGAAACGTATAATTCATTTTCACCTTATGATATGTCACATGTAACATCGTCTGAAAATATATCACGATAATATTTTGTATATCAATTAAAAACCCTTTTGAGTAAATTTAAATGTTTATAAGAGAAATTTATTAAAAAACATAATCATCATTCACATATATAAAAAGTATGAACACATTTTCCTTTATATTATTTAACAAAATTTTGAATTCTATAATATATAATCGTATTGAAAATGTGGCATTTAGAAATAAAAAATTTATTCTTAATATATAGAAGAATATTATATGATTTCAAACAAGAACATATGTCTCAATACATTTGACCACCTAATATATCATATACAATTATTCATAGTTATATAATAATTTTGTTCAAGATATATAGCTACAATGGGGGAAAATGTATGTCAATACAATATCTAACTCATAAATTATCAATTCTCATAGTATAATTGATTAGATAGATGAACACATAAAATTTATTTCACCAAGATATATGAAATCATTACATACCCTCATATATATAGATAATCACCCCATATGTGACATATATGTATATGGTCATATACTTACTTGGTCTCATTAATAAATTTCCTAGATATCATACTCAATAAATGTGAAGAAATATTCCATCTTAGTTAAACCTAAATTTATGACATGATCTATAACATACCCAACCACCTTTGTCTTTCTCAGCCTCCAGGAAAGAAAAATGATGGATTCAATGAATCTTGTTTCTCATTCAATATAAAATTTAAACATATAATATTGGGATTAAATATAAAATATTAACTATTGTAATCATAAAAACCTTATTTTTTCCTCTCCATGTGTTATATGTATTGGGACATATAGAAAAACCAATGTTTATGATTTGGTAGAAAATATCATATATCTATTCAAAACCCAACCCATTTTAATCTTCCCATGTAATTATAATATATAATAACCCCTAATGATCTTTAACTAGTTATAGCCAAAATTCATTCTCTGATATGTTAAATATCACTTCAATGCATATAATATATTTGCCCAAAATAAAATAATGAATTATCCGTGATTAGGTTTTAAAAAACATGTTATATTTTAATTATTTATAAACTAATTTATGGATATTCACAATAACATACATTGTTTCCCATCTATTAATATCCTATATTTTAAACCACCAGAGTGGAATTATGTTTGATACACTTTCATCATCTTGTTAAACTCATTATATAACTATTTAAATACTTCCACATCTCTAAATGACAAACATATAAATTATTCCACTAAAACCATTTTATACACAACATCAAAGAAGAAAGAATTTTTTAATAAAAGTGTTACTATGATGTATGTTAATCATGGTTATTTATTTAAATATAATATTCAGATGCATTTTTCTTACAAATTATTAGGTTATGATGTTAAAAACATTTTTTAAAATAATAAACTTTCAATGTTCATTATTATGACTGATCATTTCTATTAAAACTATTATTTGAAGTCATTTATATGTAAGTAACTGAATATTACTCTTTGTATTAGAATCATTATTTTCCAATACATCTTAAATACTTTGAAGATATAAATTTACTTCCACATTGAATCATACTAGTGGAAACTTTTGGTTACACATTAAATCACTCCATGTCAAATAAAAACCCAAAAAACCATTTTAAAAGAATGATTTCACAAATATATGTTTTTAATAAAAAAACCTTTTGTGTACTGAAATAATAATTTTTTCATATATGGGAATATATATTAAAAAATGGATACCATCAATTTCTTATATTATATTCCATTAATTTTGGGAAATATTTTATAATTAATAGTTTACACTTCAAAAATATCCTTCTATGGGTAGTGGGATCAAACAACTCATGTTTTAACAAAAAACATGGAAAAAACTCTTATAAATGGGAATTTTTTTTATTCTCATATTCATTACTGGAATTTTATATAATGGATAAATCATAAACCATGTTTATCAAAAAAAGAATCTTATTTTTTCTACGACACGCATTTATTAGATTTATTCTAAATTTCAAAAAAGAGGAAAAAACTAAAAAAAAATATATAAATTTTAAATACAATCAATATATTGACTAGATTATAGAATACATTTACTCTATGTAATAAACATTTGATTTATAACATGAATGATACATAAATCATTAACCCGTGTCAACTCATATTATTAGAGGTCGTGAGAATTTTTATTGAATGTGTTCTATGAAAATATAATAATTCCTCTAATGATATAATATGAAATGTTTTCTTCCAACACTCATTTGGTCCAAAAAAAATTCCCTAGGAAAATAGTTTTGTAGAAGGATCAGCGACATGATTTAAAAAAAAATAATTCATATTTAATTAATTAAATATAAATTTATTTACATGTGTTCATTCAGTCATATCATTAAAATGGAATTTTATATTAAGATTCCCAGCCCACAAATGAATCTAGAATGTGGGGTTTTCCATGGTGAGGCGTAACCAAGTATCGTGTCGTGGGACTAAGCCAGATCACATTTTTTTATTTTTCATTTTATACCTCTATTTTTATTTTATTTTATTATATTTTACACATTATATCCTTTGGTTTCCCAAGGGTCACCCTTAGGTATTTTGAGTGGTGTCTATGAGAGAGGGAGTGTGAAAGATGGGGAATTCAAAGTGGAGAAGGCATCACTGGGTTTTTGGTCAAGGATCAAATGTAAGTGTGGCATATATAGGTGGAAATTTTCCATGAAGGGTTAGTTATTTTGACCTAGAGGATTTCCCATTTTGTGTTTCTATTATAAATACATGTATCATCGTTATATTATGTTTTTAGGCATTGCATGGTTTATTGAAGACCCCATGGGGAATGATCTATGACATTAAAGGAGTAATGGATGTTTAATTCTATTTTGTGGGTTTTAAACTTTGTAAAACACATGTACATGGTGTATAGTTCAAATAAAAACATCACATGTGTTATTATTTTTTAGAGAATATTAAGTATTTGGAATATACTCCTTGTTTTTTGGCATACACCCAATGTAGTAGTCACTTAGGGTGTGGATGGGGGCATAGCCAGCCACCTTGTATCGAGTTAACATGGTAATTTTGGTTACATGGTCAATTCATCAGTAGAGTACATAGATAGTAGTCATGTAGGGTAATTGGGTAGGCCTTGTGTAGGTTACATAGCTTGGTACCGAACATGGAACTCATTTCATGTGTGTTTGGTATGTAGTGTGTTATCACGTGTTTCACATGTTAAACATAGATAAAGTATATCGATAGGTATCCCATGTGGGGTACCCACCATGTACATATCACCCATGTTATATACTTTGGAAAAGTGAACAGGGAGTTTCTAGTGGAACCAGTCCAAGGAAGACCATTGGGGTTACCCACTATGTACCTGAAGTACGTTCTAGTTACTTTTCCTTAGTCCGTTTTCCTGTTTTCACCATGAGATATACTTTCATTTATTATTAATCCATTTTTTCTATTTTTATACGTAAAATATTACTATGTAATCCTTTTAGAGTTTATAGGTCACATGGATGGTATTTCATTCGGAGAGATTTTATTATAGGGATTTCTATAAGTTTTGAATTTAAAATATAATAAAACTGATGTTTATTAAACATTTAAACCTGATTTATTACATAAAAATTCGATTAATACAACTAATATGATATAGAGGTAGAGTGTATTTTGGGATTAGGAAAATTACCTGACAAAAGAAGACATCAAATACAACTTCTTTAATGAAAACTACATTTACATGACCACAACATTCCTTCGATCATAACATTGCAAGGGATAACCTGAGGGAATACAGAAGAAATTCATGATCTATAAAGCCCAGTAAGGGAGTAAAAATGTAATAATATATAGAATAAAATACTTTTTAGGTAACAAGAATAATAGTAGAGCAAAAGAGAAACATGATTATAAAGGTATGATATATCATGACTATCATAACATGGAAACATGGAAACAACATTAAACATTTCATCATTAACATAAAGAAATTATGTAAACCCATGTACAAACATGGTGTAAAAATTCTCTAAATGTATTTATTTAGACCCCTGTATCAACATAATATATCATGAAACTAAACATTACCCAATGCATTGGAGCTCTATTAGGGAAAACCCATCACAGTTGATTCAATATCATAACTAAGTGCACCACATAGATCATATAACATGGATTCATTCAACATAAAAAATTATTCCAAAATAAAGGAATGTGTAATAAATACATGAAATTATATAATCAATAGGTATATGTGCATTATGTTTAATAACCATGATAGAGAAATGGTCAGGGTATTAACTACATGATGGTTTTGGAATAAAAAATTGCGGTGCAATTTTGGTAGCCTAAAAGCGTGACATAAAAATTCATAAAAATGGTTGATATGATTGAACAGGGTCTCTCATCATATGTACATGAAATTTAAAGTAATGGTTTCATGTATATACCTTACCAAATATAATGAATTTGGATATATAAGGCGTAACATAATAAGGAAACCGGAAGAAAGAGGGGATGTAGAATAACTCTTTCAAAATTTCAGCATAGTAACGACATGGGAGGGATTAATGAGAGATAAGAGGTCTATCATAATTCAAAAATAAGGAGAGAAGTATTGTGTATGTGAGAAATCATACCCAAAAATTTATAATTGAAAATAAAAGGGTATAACAAAATAAGGAAACAAGGACCAAAAATGAGAAATGAAGGAATCCCTTTACAAGGATGCCTGACTTCAAAATCTTGAAGAAGTGATTCTTGAGAGATTGGGGTGATTTGAGGGATTATATATATAAGAGTATAGAGTAATTATGTTCTCCATGTTTTTTTTTGATGAGAAGTGGGATATTGGGAAGGTTTATAGTGGAAATGAGAGGGGAATTCTTTAATATTTCCCAAACATAGGTTTTGGAACCTATATAATTAAATAGTCAAAACCACCAAACATACAATGGGGTTTTCCCATGGTTTTTTCCAATGTTTATTTCAAAAAAAATTTGAATGTAGTGGGACAAACTTAATAAAATATTTTCCTTGTTTATGTGGAGGTGATTTAAACCTTCAAGGAAATGATCTTAAAATATATTATACATTTTGGAGGATTCACTAAGACATTATAAAATGAGTAAAATAAATATAAAATTATATTATATTAAATTTAAAACATATATTTGGCCTATTATACCTTTTATATTATTTATTACATCACTCTTGGGTCATTATGATTTCATAAAACATACTATATATTTATATATTATTTAATTTTTACCCAAAACTTTTACTTTCTCAAAAAATTATAAATAATTCACCATTAGATAATTTCAACATCCTCATTTCAAAAATAAAGGTAATTTTATCTATATAATTTTCTAAATATTTTAATTTTCAATTTTAAATTAAAACCAAAAATTAATGAATATTGACGGGTTTGGATAAAAATTGTTTTCAAACCTTAATAAAAATTACCTTTGACATCATAAAAATTATTTGATCATTTATAGTTAATAAAAATATTTAAATAAAAATATTTCATAAAAAATATTATTTAATTCAAAATCCATTAATTCTTCAAAATATACTTCTTAATTGATTTTGAATATTAACCAAAATACTATTTGTGCTTCATCGTATGAGAATATAATTTTTTTTAAATGATTAATTAAAAAAATTGTAAAGAAAAAAATAATAAATAAATGTATTAATGATTTAAATGTAAATTAAAAATAAGTATACATACTATTATAGTTACTTTGATTCTCTCTATTTTTTCAAATTATTTTTTTATCATTAATTATCCTATTTTTCTTTTATCGTGATTAATAATATTTACTACATTTACTAATCATATTATTAAAATATTTTGATGATATTATAAGATAATATTAATTATTATGAATCAAAATATTGAATAAATTCTATCAACAACAATTTAATTTTATAAAAAATCCACTGGTATTATAGAAAATGATTGTCTGAAAAATACATTTTTAAGAAAAATATGAGTTCACATTATCTCTAAAACTAATAATATTAATTTTATTATTTTTAATTAATAATGATTGGTATAAAATATTAATATTTAATTTAGTGAATTTATCATTAGGGGTTATTTTAATTAATTAAGATGGATATACATTATGCATTTTAAAATAGTTTTCAGAAAAATGTGATTTTAATTATAAAAATAAACTTATAAGAAAATCCATAATAAATATTATTTAAATGTAATATATTTAATTAAATATAATTATATAATATTTAAAATACATTGAAATTGAATTAATTAATTTATCAAATTAATGAAAATTTTATGTAAAAAAACTATATTTTCACTATTTACAAAAAAATCTATATTTTTACAAAAATACCAAATTATTATCCTAAGTTAATTTTGATATGATGAGAAAAAAATTGAGTTTATTTATTAAATATATTTTATATATTTTCATTAAAATAATTATAATAAATAAATAAAAATTATTTGTAATGAAAATATATTTTGAAAAATAAAAAGACAATACCAAAATTTGATTGAGTAATCAGTAATCATTTATTAATATATTTATGACTTATATATTTGATAATTTAAATAATACAATTCATATCATATAATTTAATGTAAAATTTAAAATCAAAATATTTAAATAATAATTGATTTTTGAGGTTCAGTGTTGTGTATTGAATTTGTTATTGAAAATAAATTTAATTTTATTTTAAAAACATCGGTTGTTACAATCTCCCCCCTTTAATAAATTGCATTCTCATAATTGAAACATTAAATCAGTTCTTTATATCTCCATATGTTATCTGGAATAATGGGAAAAAAATAACGGTGATTATTTTTAAATTTAAATCAAATAACATTAAAGGGATAAATTATAAATTATATATATGTCTATAACTTTTGAATTTATGGGCTTCGATATATGTTATCCATTATTTACATCCTAACCTATATTTTTTAGGGTAATTTTTTATTCCATTAATAATGGTTTTCACTGAGATTATGAATTTATCAAAGCATATCCCCTAGGTGTGTCGATCTAAGAGTGCAGCTAGGAATGTTGTCATGCACCAGTTCCCCTTCGAGTCTATCTTAAAGTGGGGTTTTCTGGTTTTACCCCAATATACATCTCTAATAGAGCCACCTCTACATGGTCATATCTAGACATTAATGAATTTTCTATATAAAACACTTACTATATACTCAGAAAAATTTAAGTATAATTTTCTTATACTCAGTATTGTGTCTAAGGCTTTCAGTATAATTTTATAACCATAATCCTAAAAATAACTAAACCTATCCTTTGATGCCAACTATAACAACCCTGGTCTTTATTAAACATTTAAACATGATTTATTACCTAAAAACACACATAATAAAAATCACAATATCTAGAGGTCTTGTGTATTTGAAGCTTAGGAACATTACATGACAACTTAATACATAAAATACAACATCTTTATTGAAAACTTCTTTTACATGACCACAAAATTCATTCCTACTTACAATGGAATGGGATAACCCGAGTTCATAAAAAAGAAAAGGGTGATCTATAAATCCTAGTAATGGTGTAGAAAAGGCTTAACATGATGAATAAAATACATGTTATTTAACAATCATAATAGTGTAGCGCAATAGAAACATGAACATAAATGCTTGATATAGCATGATTATCATAACATGGAATTGTGGAAACAACTTAAAACATTGCATCATAAAAAAAAAGAATAAGGTAAACCACTATCCCAAAATAGTATAAAAATGTTGTAAATGTAATAAACTAAACCCCTATCCCAACATGACTTATCATGATACTAAACATTACCCAATGCATTGAGTTGCTATCAGGGTGCACCCTTCATAATCATTTCAAACTCATGCTTATGTTTCCCACATAGATCATAAGACATGGATTAATTAAACATCATAATTTTTTGTATAATAAAGGAGTGTGGAATAAATACATTAAATTATATAATCCATAAGTTTATGTGCATAAATTCAAATACCCTTTATAGAAAAATGTGCATTGTATTCACTACACTATGATTTTGGCATGAAAAATCGCGGTGTAATTTCGGCATCCTAACGACATGACATAAAAATTTATAAAAACGATTTATGAGATATAAAATGTAATATCATCATATTTTAATGAAATTTAAAGTAAGGGGGTCTTGTAGATACATGTCCCAACATAAGGAATTTAGATATAGAAGGCGTGACATATTAATGATACTTGAATAAATTAGAGGAATGGAATAACTCTTACGAAATGTCATCATTGTAATGGGTGTACATGGGATGGATTAATGAGAGAGAAAGAGGTATCTAATCATTCAAACATAAGGAGTGATATATGGAGGAGGTTTTAAATCACACCTCAACGTATTTAATTGAACAATAAAATAGAAAAACAACATAAATAAACTTTGAAAAAAATGAGAAAGGAACAAATCCCTTACTTGGATGTGTGACTTTAAAAGCTAGAAGAGGGACTTATTAAGAGTTTGGGGACCTTGGGGTGATTATATATGGGGTAGGAAGGAGTAAGGACATGATAGATGGATTTTTAGTGAATATAAGTGGGTTAATAACGACAATTAATGGGGAATTCTTTAATATTTCACAAACGTATGTTTTGGAACCTATATAATTAAATATTCAAAACAACAAACCATCCCATGGTTTTTACCATGGTTTTATAAAAATGTGAGTAGTTAAAATTATTTTATTAATTAAATGGATAAATTTATTAAAATATTTCCCTTACCCATGTGGACGCGAGTCATACATTCAAGGAAATTATGTTAAATAATTAAAATATATTATACATTTTAGAGGATTCATTAAGGCATTATAAATAAGTCAAATAAATCTAAAATCAAATTATTTTAAATTTAAAACATATATTTGGTGTAAACTCAATTTTATATTACTTATTACATCACTATTGGGTAATTACGATGTCATTAAAGATACAATATATTTATATATTATTTAATTTTTACACAAAAAATTGGTTGTCTCGAAAAATTATAGAAAATTTACTATTGAATAATATCAACATCTTGACTCAAAAAATAATATTCATATTATCTAAATAATTTTCTTAATAATTTAATTTTTATTTTTAAAATAAAAACCCAGATTTATTGAAAATTGATGGGTTTGGATAAAAATAGTTTTCAAACATTAATAAAAATTACATTTCACTTAATAAAAATTATATGAACATTAATATTTAATAAAATTAACTTAATAATCAAATTTTATTAAAATATTATTTAATACAAAATCCATTAACTCATCAAAAATATATTTCTTAGTAGAATTTGAATATTAACCAAAAATATTATTTGTGCTTTATTGTATGAAAATATAATTTTTAAACTGATTAATTAGAAAAATTATAAAGTTAAAAAAAATATTAAATAAATATATTCATGATTTAAATGATAATTAAATATAAATATTCATACTATTACAATTATTTTATTCTCCCGTTTTGTGTCAAATCATTTTTACCGTTAATTATCATATTTTCCTTTTATCATGATTATTATTATTTACTAAATTAACTAATAATATTTTCCAATTATTATGTTGAAATTATTAGATAATATTAATTATGATTATTCAATATATGGAATAAATTTTATCAAAATCAATCTAATATAATATAAAAATACAGGTATTATGGTAATTTGTTTTCTTAATAAGACTTTTTTAAGGAAAATATGATTTTACTTTAACTATAAAACTACTAATATTAATTATTTTATTTTCAATTAATAAAGATATATATATAATATTAATATTTTTTTAGTTAATTTATCTTCATTTTTCATTTTAATTAATTAAAACATATATACATTATGCATTTTAATCCAGTTTTTAGAAAAATGCAATTTTAATCATAAAAATAAACTTATAATAAAATCCAATATAAATGTTATTTACATTTAATTGATTTAATTAATTTTAATTAGATAATAACTATAATATCTAGAAATAAAATAAATTCATTTATCAAAATAAATGACAAATTAATGTAAAAACTATATTTTCACTATTCACAAAAAATCTATATTTTCTAAAAAATAACAAATTTTTACTTTATGTAAATTTTGATATGATGAGACAAAATATTGACTATATTTATCAAATAAATTTTATATACTTTCCAGAAAATAATTTTAATTAATAAATAAAAATCAATTATAATGGAAACATTATTATAAAAAAAAGACATTACCCAAATTTGATTTAAAAAAAATCATTTATTAAAAGGGTTATGATATATATATGATAAATTAGATAATACTAGTCATATCTTACAATTTTATTCAATTTTTTAAATTGTCATATTTATGAAATCATTGTTTTTAGGCTAAGTGTTGTGTTTTGCATTGGTTATCGACTACACTTTTTTTTAACTTTGGTCATTACAGAAAATCCTCTAATGGGATTGTTCGTGAGCTATAAGGCCTAGGTGGCGGTAATGAGATCAGTGATATGCTTAGAAAAAGTGTCATGTTTCTATCTATTTGATGTTTTTATGACACATCATGGAATTCTAGACCATATATTATCTTTGAGGAGATGTCGGTTTGATCCTACATGATTGGGCCACCTGAAAAAGCTTAGATATGTTAATATATATCATGTTCCAGAGGATCATAATTGTTAGATCCTTCAGATAAGGTTGATGTCATGGGATGGTTCTTATATATGGGTGTCATTTATATGTTGAGAAAAGTATGAGGTACTCTTGGTAATTCCCATGTGGCTTAACATCTGTTATTCTTTTCAATGGGATCCATAGTCGGCAGTTAGGAATTCATCTTTAACATGGTTTGGTATATAATGAGGACCCCTTGCTGGGTATTTCTTTTTTTGTATTCATTTAGACCATTGATAGTTCCCTTATTCTAATTTTTTCCTTCAGATTTCTATTCGGTGTGTTGTTTATCAAGGATTAGTTGGAGGCCACAGGGGGTTATATGGGATGTTTCTATACTGGGTGTGTCCCATGCATTTGATTTTCAAGGGGAACCCCTCAAAAGGTTTACAAATTTTAATTTATCCTTTTGGTCACTTTTGGATCTTTTGGCGTGTATAGACGGAGATATATGGTGTAGTAGAGGAGTCCCAAGATAGCCACCTATTTATTTTATGAGCCCAAGGACCATGGGAACCCTAAGTTATGTTTGGTACTAATTTTTTTTTGAGATCATGTAGTAGTGTTTTGTTTGATACCAAGATCTAGGAGACAGTGGATAGCTACCATTTTCTATCTCATATTTGGTTAAATAATATTTTTGTTACATTGAATACATGTTTGAGATTTGGATCATCTAATATTTAATTAGCATTTTTCCATGATGTTTATGAAATTTTATTCTCAATAAATTATTTTGAGCACGAGAGCCTTGGGGTATTTTTTTAACGCATTGGCCATAATTAATTAGATAGTTCTTTTATCTATCATCTAGATTTTGTTAAATAGAAATTTGGATCTAATCGATGATCTTGATGAGTGAACCCTTCTTTTAGTTATGTATATTCCCTATATATGAGGGATTTAGGGTCATGAGGTTCTAAGGAACTCGAAATATTGGGTGTGTTCACCATAAATATTGATTGATCCCAATACCTTGGATTTTTAACCCTATAGGGTTAGTGTATGTAGCCTATGGGATAATATTTTTTGGGTACATAGTTTGTTCTGGATTCTTTATACAAGAATATTTGGATTGATGCTTTATCTAGTTTTGTTAACCTACATGTTACTTTCACCAGTCTAGATCATGATTTTGGAGTCCAAGATCCTTGATAATCATGTAGTCATGTGGATACATATGATTATTCCCTAGGGTACTAAATTCATGTTGTTGTATTTATATGTCTTTTATGTCAAATGTACATCACATAGACATGCCTATTATTTTTTCGTTGGGTGATCCACTTGAATTAAATCCCCATGCAGGGGCTAGATGAGGAGTAGACTTATGTTCGATGTTAACTAAACCTAAAATAGGCTATTTTAAAAGTTTTTGTTTTGACACAGTATTTTTTATTCAATTTTTATTTATATACTTACTATTATTTGTCTTAATATATTCCTGACATATCACATGTGAATTTACAAATTATTAATGTAGATTATATGATTAATGTTGGGGGTTTAATACTATGATTTTTTCTCACGCATTTTAAATGCACCTTAAAATTTATTTAGACCAAGTTCATGATTTAATGATTGTGTATATGTTGTATAATGGATGGGGATGAGTCCTAGTGTAGCTTGATCAAGTAGATCCACCCATGTGGAATAAGAGGATTAGGTCGGTGTCATTTTTTCATCATAGATTCTAGGTATGTGGTTTGGCATAGTGTTGGTATTGGAACCTAAGGTTTGTTTTTCTATTTTTTAATTAAGTATATGTGGTAAGATAAATGAGGAACTGACAATTGTGTGTTTTCATGATTGTGATTCAATATTATTTTATTACATAATTCCATTCATCTATAATTCATTTCTTTTATTAATTATTTTTTATACTCCAATATTCATTCGTATGTATGATTTTGGTTATTTTCATCTTTTATTTCACACTAACTAGAGGCCATGGTCTCCCCACTATATATGTTATACCCATTGTACTTGTTTGTGGCCTTTGGGGTATGAAGAGATATTCTTAAGTTATTATGTTGAGAAAGATCATGTGAAGTTTCATTCAAACCAAGGATGGTCCATTAAAAAATGGTATCATAGGTGTTTGGTTTTACGATTTGGGAAGATTGTAAAGAGGTGTCCATGGTATATGTTAGATTTTGTAATGGATATGAGACAAGTGTGTCGCAAACACCTTTTCATATAGGAAGTCAAATTTTCCATGGCATGGGATTTCTGTTCTTGGACTCATTTTTATAGTTGTGTTCTTTCACCTAGTGTTTCTCACTTAGTTTTTAAGATTTAACTTGATTTATAGTATTCGGATATTTCCCATGGGAAAGTGGTTAGTATTCACACATCACTCTAGGAACACAGTATTCACATGCTATATGCATATTTATGGTGTGTTTTTAAATGATAGATGTTCAGCAATTTAAATTGTCTTAAATGACCTATATGGTGTATCACATATAGCTCATCAGTGTCATTCCACTAACTATACCATGTTTATATACTTCCATATGATGATAGTCCATGTAGATCTTATGGAGTTATGTGCATTGGTGATGGAGATACATCCCATTTTCTGAGGGATTCATAGGAATTAGTGTGGGTCTAGAATTAGATCAAGATTCTGTATTGGTGGATCAATGAAGGATAATATGATTCATGGATTATATTATTGGGATTGAGGTGTTGTTAGGTGGGGGATTTCCTAAAATCCATTATTATGGTAGTTTGGGAGGGCATTTTCTTTCCATGTGTTGTATGTCAGGTCTTGTAGTGGGGCATATGTGCCTATTATCTCAAATGCCTTGTGTGTGTGTGCTTGTTGTTCCTTAGTGCTTCCATTAGGGTCTTACATCATTGGGATATGTTTAGGCATGATGATGTATAGTGTTAGAGAAGTGGAGTTCTATGATTTCTCCATGTCTTGTGGTTGGCTTGAGAGGGTATGTTTGGTTTGACCCCTGGACCAATTTGGTTTGGTTGTGCCTTGGGTAGAACAGTGAGATCATGGTTGGATGATTGTGGATTTTGATCAACACATTGAGTAGAGGTTTTTTTGTGTGTTTTTGCTTGTCATTTGGGATGTTCCTTCATTTTTAAGATGATTTTCAACTGTGCTCATGTTTTTTTAGAATAAAATTTTTGAGGGTAATGATCAATGTTTTTAGGTGTGTTAGCCTTGTTTCCATATGACATGGCCCATGTATTCAAGTGGTCTATTGGGTGCTGATTCAAGAGTGATTTAAAGAATTCTTTATTTTGGGGTGTTCACTGTAGTCCAATGGAGGTCATGAAGTTGTTTTAAATGGTTTTCTAAGTGTTGAGGGTGCTATTCCTGGTGACCAAAAAATGATTTTGGGTTATAGAGATATTCATGCTTAACATAGCTATCATTATCATTAGATTATGGATGTATTATGGGAAGTGTGGTATATTGTTTTGAAAAGAGGGTTCTCATAAAGAAATTCCCATGGTGGGGAGAATCAGATCGGTTACAGTTGAACTTACCTCATCTTTTCAGAGAATTTTAGACACTATAATACCCATTTTTGTTTAGTTGAGTTAGGGTCATTCACACTAGTTAATGGGGGAGATCACAACTACTAGTTTACCACCACATCATTATGAGAGTTGAGAATCATTTTTTGTGGGGTGTTTTTGATTCCTCATGTGATAATGTTTTATTAATATTATGATGGATTTGACCATTTTATCCAAAACTGATTCTAGTGGAAATAATAATTTCCCCTTATAAATAATATCAACTAATTTCTCTAACCACTATTTTGGTCCTAAAATATTTTTTTTAACCAAGGATATGAGTTTGGTAAAAAATACAAGATGCTTAGATTTTTTCCAAAATATCTAATATACATTTAAAATAATATTTATTTATTCATTAATATATATTAATTCATATATTTTTAATGGAGAACCATTCAATTCATTCCTACTGTTTGAGTATAGAATAGTGGGTTTTCCTTGATGAGGTATAAACCCATTATGGGACCTGGGGTTGGGGATGGGGCTAGGGATAGGTCCCTTTTCTTTTTGATATTTATTCTCGTTGTATTTTTTCCTTTTATTTTCCCAGTTTATCTCTTTGGTATCTTGTGCATTCCCCTTGGGGGATTTAGAATCAAGTATCCAAGAGGGGAGTTTTAGTGAATTGGGAGAGGGATTAGAGGAGGAACCAATGGGGGTTTATAGAAGGAATGAATCTGAGTGAGCAATATACAAGTGTTATATTCAATTAGAAGTGTTGGCAGTTTCCACCCAGAGGTAGTTTAATTTTTTTTCTATAAATCCATTTAGTGTAATTATTTTACAATTTCAAGACTTGATTCGGTTTTAAGGACACATTAGTGTTTATTTGTGAATTTTGTGGAGAAACAAGCAGTTTTAGGTCATTTATGGCGTTTTCTATTTTGGACAACCCATGTATGAGATATAACATTTAGAGAAAACATTCAATTTGTTTTCTGATTTTTGGAATATGATGTTTTGGGACTTTATTCC
The DNA here is from genome assembly GCA_963277665.1 of Viscum album. Lineage (NCBI taxonomy): Eukaryota > Viridiplantae > Streptophyta > Magnoliopsida > Santalales > Viscaceae > Viscum > Viscum album. The sequence goes on along the minus strand of OY728133.1, from coordinate 956,230,362 downwards.
ATGTAAATGGGAGAAAACACTATATTTTCCATGACATAGTCTATGGATTTGGGAATAGCCACATACCCCATGAAAGAGAAACATGGCTAGATAGGGTACATGACCAGAACCAATGTAGGGTACGTAATAAAGAACCCCATGTGGGAGACATGTATTGTGTGTTCTGGTGATGGTGTGTATTCAGGTGTATTATCATGTGAGTGAGAACATGGTTCATGATAAGGTGCCCCATTTTTTGCACAAATAATCAATAAGAATCACATTCCATGTAATTTGTAAAAATAAAAACTAAGATTCCAGTAGATCATGACTAAAGAGTGAATTTGGGGTTATAGACATTGTACCCAAAATACATGTCATGTGCTTTTCCTTTATATGATTTCCTTTCTCAAAAATGCATTCATAATTTCACTTGTGAGTAGTCCATTCTTTGTGGCTTTCACATAGATCATTATGGTAGAATAATTTTTGTCTTTAAGACCAACTAGAATGGGTTTCTTACTAAGAGATATTGGTTGGAGGATTAATTTGAATTTTGGATTTTGAGTCATCATGTGGGTCTAGATATGATCTCTAAGGCCTTGGTGATGGTAGGAAGAATAATTATTCACCAAGATTTAGTGTTTCATGGTGATATATTTTAGTTTATTTAGACTAATTCCAAAATACCGGATTATATAGTATCTTTTCAAGAGATATTACATTGTCTATGCATGATGTGACTAGATTAACGAGCATATATATATTGTTTTCTAGATCCGATGATCAAGGACTTGAGATATCATATCCTTTGTGTTGGGCCAAAAATATGTTGTGGAAGTTATGGTTGGGTTTCATTGTGATGATGACAAGAGTTTTGGGGACTCTTGAGGATTCCATTTTAGGATAGTTTCTAATATTGCGATCATAGGTTTTTTTAGTCAGTGCATGAGAATTATTATATGGAACATTCAGGATCATTTTTAGGATCCCTTATAGCTACAAACTTTTTAGGTGGTCATGAAGATCAATGAGAATTCCCTTGAAGGTGTTATTTTAACATGAATGCATCTTTGGGTGCATTGTTGATCATGAAAAAAATAGATTCAATTGAGATATTTTCTATGTTTCTACGCGGGGCATGTCCAATTCTCGCAATGAACTAGAGGAACCCATTGTATGTTTTCCTACTCTTTTTGTGGACTTTTAGGCCAGATGTAGATCTTTTGAAGGGTGTGTCCTAAGAGATTGATTGCAGCAGTGTAGTCCATAATTTTATATTTAATTATGTTGTAACCCTACAGAAAATGGGATCCTTGAGTTTTTTTACCTGAGGGTGTTTTTTGAGAACTTGTTGTGTCTATTCATAAGAGGATGAGATCCAGGGGACATGTAGAGGCCCTGTAATTTTTTCCTGAGAGTTGGTCAGTTATACTAGTTTATCTATTGATATGGTGGGTTCTAGTGTCAGATCATCCCATATTAGGTTGGCCTTTTTAACATGATGTTGGTTGTAGTGTATACTTAGGAATGTATCTTGATTTGGGGACCCATAGGATATTTTGCATTGGGTATTCACTGATAGTTTGTATCTGGTTCTATAATTAATCAAATGGATGTGGCTAGATTAACATAGGGAGATAATGGATAATCTTCATGGTTAACCTCCCTATATTTTTATGCACAACATGTAGAAAGGATTTTGGATCATGATGTTCTGAGGCACACATGGAGTGGGTTTTTTCATCACACATATTGAGACCTCACAGTTCAAGGGATTTTTTGTGTTCTTGGGTTTGTGTATAGAGCCTATGAGACTATATTTTTTCGGTTCATTCATTGTCTCCAACTCATTTTTGATGAATTTTGAGAGGGTTGTGTCTTGTATTTGCCTCAACCCATGATGTTCTTATATCTAGTCTAGAATGTGTTATATTGGAGTCCTAGAGTTAGTTATGTGCATGTTATCATGTGGAAACCTATGGTAATGACCTAGGTGTAACACACCAAGGATTAACAAATAATTTTAATATAGAATGTAATGAACACAACATTTAGTCTCTAGAAAGCAAAACATTGGTATAATAATTTAAACTAGATAGTTATAACCTGGCTGTAAGACACAACAATATGAATAGTAATAACTAATATAAAATTTTGTTATCATTGTCTCACATAAATTAAACATATGTATAATAAAATATATTATTTTTTAATTTGGAATGTCAAAATAAATATGGGATGAATTTCTAGTATTTTTATGAAAACATTCATTTTTTGTTGAATAATGAAAAATAATTAATTATAGTTACTTTTTTTAGATAGTTATTATAATTGATTGGTAATGTTAAAATATATAAATTATACATAAAATAATCAAATGTGGATCATTATAATATTTTAATATTAAATTTAGATATAAAACCATATTGATATTTTGAATGTTCTTTTAACTAGTCTTCTTGCCACACTTGTGGGATTAGCATTAAACATATGTTTTCTGCTTTTGTGAATTGATTTACAAAAAATTGACATACACAGTTATGATCGGTAAGATTTTTATAGGATGATTAGATCAACTTACATTTTTTTGAATAGCATAACCCTTTGGAATAGTAATATACCCTTATGAATAGTAATATAACCCTTATGAATAGTAAAAATGAAAAAATGAATAGTAAATTCACTCATGAATGTATAAATAAATGTTTGGAATCTTATAAATTAATGAGTGAAATAATTATATCATAGAATATGTAAGTGAATATTTTAAAAAAATTAATATTTAATTGTAGGTATTTTATGGATGATAAATACTTAATTACAATTTTAAAATAAATAAATTTATTTAAAAGACAATTAATTTTAATAATATGTATTAATATATCAAGTTTTTGTTTTCCAATTATTTTATGATAATTTAAGGTGACGTTAGTCAATTTTTTCAGGTGATATAATCTCAGTTATAATTTTAATAATAATATTTTTCCAGTACACAATGATTTTAATTAAAAAAATATCATATTCAGAAAATTATTTTCCTTAAATGGAGTTCATTTTTTGTATTTCACATGTTGAATAATGGTTAGATTGAAATTTGGAGACTTTTCATAAATACTTGAATTTTTAGTGAAGACTGAAATACTTTAATTTACGATATTTATACATTAAAAGTTAATTACATTCTTCTTGACCTTATGAATGATGTATGAATTATTTTTTCAATCTCCAATGCAATTAGTAATATTTTTTTCACAAGTATCAAGATTATATCTTATCTTAAGAAAAATAATAAAATAATGAATAAGATATTCCAAAATCACCCCTCCCCTCCACTATAAAAACCACCTCTCACTCCCTCTTATCTTCACACCAATGAGCCTTGAATCAATTCAATGTTCTACCCATATCCTATTCCTCAGTATCTACCAACATATAGGAGACATTTTTCTTTCCAAAAGACCAAAAACCCTTCCCTTATGGAGGTTCTTAAGATGGATAATACAAGAGGCAAATCCTCTTCCGATTTCATCTAATTTCATTTCAAATGTATTTTCTTTTATTATTATCTCATCACCTCCTCTGTAAAATTACAATGATAAATATATTATCATATATATACTAGAATTATATCATGTTAATGTAATATAAATGATCAATTTCATTCCCCTCTCTCTTTTATTTTAAAAATGAAATCATCATCCATGAGGTGCTGATTTACAACCTTCGTGGACGACGAACATTTATTCTTCAATTTATCCTTCAAGGATAATCATGAAACCATTTTTATCATTGAACCGGATTATAAAGTATTTATTTTATTTTATTTAATGATATGTAACCATTATATATAAATGATATTGAATAATAGAACAAAACTAGATTGTTGTGTTAAAAAACCACTAAAATCAAACGAAACAATTATCATTAACCTGTTATCTAATGATTCATTCAAATACCATATAACGAATTTATATGTATAAAAATTTTTACTTTTGTTTTTTCATTTATAATATGTAATTAAAATTCTTCATAACTATACAAAATTTACATTAACTCTATTAATTATAATCAAGTAGACCGATTGTGAAAATCAAGTAAACGAACACTCTAGAACGACAGAATTCAATATTATAACTTATCTGAAAAATCTATAAATGAACATAATAAAATTATTATAAACAATATAAATGTATAATATGTTATGAATTAAATTAATAATGAATCTAATTTCATATTATCAGACATTAAGGTCTAGTGTAGAACACATTCAGACATAAAGTAAGTGATTCCTCACCTCCCTTCCATTTTTGTGAGATAGTACTAATTCACAACTATTTACTATGTATGGTTTTTTATAATACCCACAGATTTATAATATAATTAATATATTTATTTTCATTTTATTCAATGTATCATTTTATTCTTATAAATTTTTGGGCATATGATTCAAGTGATTATAAACTATAATGGGATTTCACCTGAACCCTCATTTTTTTCTTTCGGGTTACTCTTTCACTCTCTATACTCAAATGTAATTTCTTTTTCATTTTTTAACATTTATTCTAAAATATATTTATATGTTATAAAAAATAAATATGTTTATCATATAATACTACTTTCATGGGGATATAAATTTTTTAAAGTGGTTCACTTCTCAATTCTTCCCAATAAACAAGACTCATTCAAGGGAACTTCTGGAATTCATACCCATTTTCAAGTGCACTTTATAATCTATTTAAAGAAATAATCATTTCCCTTAAATATAAAATTTTATCATACAAAAATATCTCAGTTAATTTATGGTTTTATGAAAAAAAACATTCCTTAGAAATCTAAAATCTCTTTATTATTTTTTATAATCCCCACTAAAATGTTTTATTTCTAAAGCATCCTAAAAACTCATTTTACATGATTGGACATAAATATAATATCATTTATTACTAAAAGATAATTTCCATATCATTTAATTTTCTATTTTGGGATAAACATTTTTATAATCAGATTTTATGACAACGAAAATTATTTTCCAAAAGAACACGCTATTCCAAAGTAAAAAAGCATATTTCTCGTCTCACTTTCACTTCTGTGAGATATATGCCTTGAGAAAAACTTATTAATTATGTGTGTGGTGAATGTAATTACCTTTTATATATCATAAAAAGATTTTCCTTATTCTTATAACATTATAAGGAATTATGATTTAATCATTTCAAAGTGGTATGGGAGATTTAAGGGTGTTTATTAATTAATGTCCTCTAGAATGTTTCAATTGTATCACCAACTATATTGACTTTATTTGTTGAATCTTTTACTTTATTGAGTTATATCTCTTATGATACTATATAACATGTTTTGTGGAAGTGTTTATGATTATTTTTTCAGTATATTTTCTATTTTATACCATTTATAGATTATGGTTTAAGTATTCATGTGGCGTATGGAAATTTTTCAATACTAATGTTTATGTAATCTATGTTTCACTGTTTTCATATAAAGAATGCATTATACCTAGTTTGTGATAGGTGGGGCCTTCTATATCCCCTCTATTAATTTTTAGCTCTCCTGAAATAAAATAGTTTGGGGTTTTACCCATTTATGTGTGTTCTTGTAATGAGGACTTGAATTTATGGTTATGGAATCCAGTATTATGATTACCCTCATTATAAAACTAACAATTGATAGTCCACATGATTATTTGACTAGTAGAATATCCATGGTTATGTTTTATTATGGAACAATTAGTTTATATTTTATTACTATGATATTGTGTGAATATTATGTTTTAATGGCATGTGTGCTTTTATTTATTCACCATTCCTTAATAATTATTATTCTTCTATACTATTTACACTTATAGAGCATCTGAGCTCTTCCCTTTATTATGTTTCCTTTCTCTAGGTTTTGAAGAATAAAATTTGGATTAATCTTTCAAGGATTCAGTTTATTTCATTTTATTATGTATCATTTTTTTTGTTTCCCAATGTATTAAGGGTATCATGAATTAATGTTTTTTTCTAAGACTGCTAAATTGATCAGACATATATGATTTTATTCCTTATAGTCATGAAAATATAATAAAATATTTAACCGGATCTAGGTAACTGGGGTTGGGGAGGTATAGTTGGTATTAAAGTAAGTTTATTAGAAAACCCTGAAACTAGATTTAGAAAACATAGTTTAGGGAACAAAACTATAAAATAGACATGGAGGATAATCATACAAGAACATCTAATATTTTTGGTAAGTTATATATTATGCGGATCTTCCTAGAGAATACACCCCTGGCTGGATACTACAAGTGGACATGGTTCTATAACAAATGTAACTAGGAGTAACAACTCTGAAAAGGTGTTTCAGACCTAACTCAGTGTTACCTGGTATATTATAATGATCCTTACTCCACACCTATTTTTACATTAACTAGTCATATACTTAAGATAATTCACATTTTATTTACAATCCATTATTAAGTATGTAAATTTATACATGTCTCCAAAGAATCCATGATTATTTTTATGAGATTATAAATTTATAAAATTTAATTTATGATATGTTTTTTTTGTTCGACATTATATATTATGATTTATAACCTAATTTTTTATATTAATTTTTTTATAAATTGTTCATAATAGATGGAATTGGAACTAAATTAATGTGCATGATCCGAGGAGTATGAATTTTCATTTCCTTGATGGGTTGAAGCAAATATTTTGAATGGAATAAATCTATCAAAAATTCTCATCATATGAAGAGATAATATCATGTTCTAATAAGAAGGAGAATGATATATCTATGTATTATGTCTTCAAAAGGATGAAATAGAAAAAGTGGAAAGTAGAAAAATGATAGATAAAGGGAATAAGGGAAAGAATTATTTTCCCACATGTTATAGTTATGGAAGAATGAACCTTGCTATACGCATAAGAGGAAAAGCACGTGAACCTCAGCCCAGTTGTTGAGGACTCCTTAAGTGAAACTAGGTGCCCTGAGATCAAATCCAAGAAGAGGAATATTCCTTGTATTGTAGCCGTATTGTTGCAGGTACTGTTTGGCACTGTAGAAGAAAGGATTATTCCCCCATTTGTGCCTTCAGGCCACCTATTTGGTCCCTAAGTCCATTAAGGCCTTCGGGCCACCCAGAAATTCAGGTCAGTAAGGCCTCCAAGCCAGCTCAAGGCCTTTGGGCCATCTTAAGTGCAGATGCAAACTAGACACCCTACAAATAAAAAGGTATAGAAGAAGGATGAGAAAGTATCTTTCACCATTTTAGAAGATAAACATATTACAATAATGAGAGGGTATGACAATTTACATTGGGAAAATACAATGCTTACATGGGAAATCCAAGTAGAAAAACCATGAAAAAGTGGGTAGATGATTTCAGAATGAAGACGTTGGGGAGGAGCAGTTCCATGTAGTTAGTCTAGGTTCAATGATGTTTTTGAATCCTATGATAGAGGAATTTCTATAAGGCCTATGGGTTATGTAAAACATATGCCTATGGGTCTTTTAAGGTTTCCGCCTCACCCAGTGAATGGTGGATTATGAAAATAAAAAAAATGAATAATATGCTTAAGAGGAAAATGAGTTTTCATCATGTGTGGAGAAAAATGCCACCATGATAATAACTGAAAGGGAAGGAAAGAATTTTCCAATATTAAGTGCTTCAACATTAATTATTTTTGACACTACAAAAATTAATGTCCCAAACATTAATGAAATATAGCATAAAAAAGAAATGAATCATGGTTAATCTTATGAATTTCCTAATGAGCTAAGTAGAATAATTGTTGAATTTTTTTATATTCAAGAACTATGTTATTATATTCTTGTTATAAGACTTATAAGATATAAATGATTGTACTAAAATACTATTTCATTATTTATTTGAGGTTATATATCAAATTATACCAAGAAAAATGACTCAGTATAGATTTAAACATTGGAAAACACAAGGTAAAGGGAATGACAAACCTTAAAATATTTTTGGTAGTGAGATAATGACGTTTGATAGAGAGATGATTGATATGGATATGGTAAATTTGATTGTACCAACTACCATGGGAATGATTCTAAATTGATGGATCATTAACTTTTGAAATTTTTAACAATTTATGAAATGGTTTATCTTTATTATGGTATATGATTTTATAGGATAATATATTACTTAAATACATGACGCAATGTATGCTAAGAGATGGAGTATAGATAGTTCAAGGAATAATCAAAGGATAAGATTGTGTTTATGAAATAGAAATGTATATTTATAATCATCTATAATGGAATAATTCTTCAACTCTAAGATAAGAGTATAAAAAAATGATGTCATATTATCCTAATATTTGATTATATCAATGAACTTTTTCATAACTATATTTTATGTATTTGTCACTTTCCATCGGAAAATAAAGATGTGATTATTTTTTATGTACATATTTTTACTTCTCACTAAATTTATCCTATTATAAATTGCAGGTTTGTAGTATCCTATGCATTTCCATTTCCCTCATATTAAGAGGATAATTTGTTAACAATATTTCGGCTGTGGCTTTCCAACAATGGAATTTTAAAGTATCAAACATTAACTTTTGAAGTGTAAATTCAAATTGTGAGGAAACAATTTATTGAAGGAGTGGATAATTTAAGACCCCAAAGACTTATAAATAAATTTAATATATAATTTAATGCACATAACACTATGTCTCTACCAAACAACACTTTCTTATAATTATTTAGACAAGATAGTTATAAAAAAGCCATTAAACGTAGTAATATTAATAGTAATAACTAATGTTAAATTTTACTATCATAGTTTTCACAAAAATGAAATATATTTATAGTAAAATATATAATATTTGAATTTTGAATGTCAAAATTAATTCGGGGTGAATTTTTTGTATTTTTTGAGAAGTGTCATTTTTTATGAATAGTGAAAATATTGAATTATAGTTCAAAACATTGCTTTTAGTCCAAATAGTTATTATAATTGATTCTTAATGTAACAATATATCTCTTATACTTATTTTAATCAATGTTATATCATTTAAATATTTTTATTTGGAAAATAATTAGAAAACATATCGATCAGTTTAACTTTCTTTTTACCAGTTTTCTTGCCAAACATGTGGGATTGCCTCTAAACACAAGTTTTTTTACTTTTGTGAATTGAATTTCGAAAAATAGACATGCATGGTTTTGATCAGTATGATATTTAGAGGCTGATAGGATTAACTTACGTTTTTTGTGAATAGTAACTTGACCCTTTTGAATAGTAATGTTGCCTTAAGAATAGTAATATGACCCTTATGAATAATAAAATTGGCCAAATGAATATTAAAATCACTCATGAATATAGACCTATAATTTAGGGATTTTATAAATGAATGTATGATATAATTATATCATAGTTTTTGTATGTGAATATTTAAAAAAAAATAAAGTGTTAGTATTTTTATGGGTTACAAATATTTACAAAATTATAATTGATAAATTAATTTAAAAATAATTTATTTTCATAATATGTATTCAAAAATCAATAATTTTATCCCATTATTTTAGGATAATTTAATGAGACCTTTGTTAATTTTTTAGGGCATTAAAAATCAGATATAATTTTAAAAATAATATTTTTCGATTAAATGGTGGTTTTAATTAAAAATTAGTTTTCTCATATTTAAAAATGTATTTCATTTTTGAATTATACAAGTAAAAAAATGGTTAGGGTGAATTTTTTAGATTTTTCATAAATATGTAAATTTTTGGTGAATAGTGAAATATGATAATTTATAATATTTAAGAATTATCTATAAAATACACTATTCCTAACATCATGAAAGATGTAATCACACATCTTTGAAACTATCATGCACTTATTTCTATTTTTTCACAATAATCAACACAATTTCCTTTCTTGATAAAAAAAATAAAATAATGAATAAAATATTTAAAAATCACTTCTCCCCTCCACTATAGAACCACCCCTCAGTCCCTCTTATTTTCACTCTTCTATTCCTTGAAGCTATCATTGTTCTACATAAATAATATTCCTTAGTCTCTCCTAACATCCAAGAGATCATGGTATTTCTAAAATACAAAAACCCCTTCATTTAAGGAGGTTCTCAAGGAACTTTATTCAAGAAGAAAATATTCTTCTTATTTCATTTAATTGCATTTCAATTTTTTCCCTTATTGTTATTTCCCCACCTCCTCTTTCAAAATGATCATGATAACTTCATTAACATCTCTATACTATTATCAAATCATTTTAATGGAAGTTTAATTTTCAATCTCCTTACTCTCTCTATCTTATATTTTAAAAAAGAAATCATCATCCCAGAGGTGATGATTAACAACCTTCGTGGACAAAGAATATTCATTCTTAAATTGATCATTAAATTCTGGTCATGAAACCATTTTATATGGTGAAACCAGATTATAAAAAAATTATTATATCTTATATATATTTCTAAAACCATTCTTTATACATTATATTAAATAATATTACATAACTAGTTTATTGGGTTCGAAAAACCTCAAAAATCAAGCTAAATGATTATCAATAGCTTATTATATAATGATTCATCCTCATATAATATAATAAATTGATATGTATAACCATTTAAATTTCCATTTGTTCATTAATAATATGTAATTCCAATTCTATATAACTATACAAATTTTACCTGAACTCCATTACTGATAATCAAGAGGACTAATCATGAAAATCAAGTAAACGAACACACCAAAACAATGGAATTAAATCCTATAACTCATCAAAAAATCCATATATGAACATAATAAAATTATAATAAACAATATAAATTTCTAATATGTTATGAATTAAATTATTTTTAGTTTAATTTCATGTTCAGTGAGCCCAAGGTCATGTGAAGAACACATTAGTGCATAAGGTAAGGGTTTCCTTACCTCACATCCGTTTTTGTGATATATTTTTAATTCAACACCATTTATGGTGTTTTGTGTATGTATACTGAAAATTTATGTATCATGTCATTATTATCATTTTTTTCATGGTATTCAATGTATCATTTTATGATTATTAATTTTGGAACATATAATTCGATTGAAGACAAACTTTTAATGGATTCTACAAGAACCCTCGTTTTCCCTATGGGATACTATTTCCCTACCTCTACTAAAATTTAATATATATTTATTTTTTTATATTTCTTGTAACTATTTTATATGGTATAAAATCAGATATCCATATCAGATAGACCTTCTTTAATGGTTAAATAAATGTTAAAAAATAGTCCCCTTATAAATTCTTCCGATGAACAAGCCTGATTCAAGGGAATTTCTTGAATTCTTAACCACTTTTAAGTGCACTATATAATATTTTTTAGGAAATAATTTTTCTTATAAAATCACACATTTAATACTGAGAAACTATCTTGTTTCATTTCTGGTTTTAGAAAAACAAATAAACATTTCCACTCTAAAATATCTTTAATATTTTCCTTAAACTGCACTAAAAGGTTTTATTTTTAATGCTTCATAAAAAATATTTATACATAATTTCACATAAGTTGGACATAATTAATTTCTAAAATAAAATTTAAATCTACTTCACTTTTCCTTTTCGGTACACACATGTTTTTATTCTGATTTTATGACAATTCAAATTATTTTCCAAATGAACTAATCATTCCAAAGTAAAAAACAGTTTTTTCTGATGTCACTTTTACTTCTGTGGGATGTATGCCTTGCAAACCCCTTATTTTTTAGATTTCCGGTGTATGTACTTCCCATGGATATATCAAAACATGTGTCTTCTTATTCTCATGGTATTCATTGTTATTATTATTTTAATTTTTCAAAGTGGTATGGGATGCTTTTGGATGTTTAAATATTACTTTCCTTGAGAAGTTTTCAATGAAATCTGTATATATGATGATTTTTTTGTTAAACCATGTACTTAATTTAGTTTTATCACTTATGATACCATATACCATGTGTTGTTTAATGGTTTATTATCAGTTTGACAATGCATGTGCTATTTTATACCAATCATATATTATGGTTGAATTATTCATGTTTTGTATGCTAGTTTTTCAATACGAATGTTTATGTTTCCTATGTTTCACCATTTTCATATGAAGAAAGCATTGATCTTAGTGAATGACATGTGGGGCCCACAATAGTTGCTCGATTCATCAATAGGTGTCATGAGACAAAATAGTTTGGTTTTTTACCTATTTATTTATGGTCTTGGCTTGAGGTCTTGAAATTATAGTTTTGACATCCTGCATTATGAATTACCTCATTATGATACTAGTAACTGATAATCCAATTGATTATTCGATATGTATAATATAAATGGTTATGTTTTATTATGTCATTATTAATTCATATTTTATTCCTTCTATATTATGATTAAGTGTATGTCATAATGGAAAGTGTAATTTTATTTATTCACCATGCCTTATTACTTATGCTTATATTTTACTATTTACCCTTAATGGGCATCTAATATCCCCCCTTTAATATGTTTCCATTTTCCAAGTTATGAATAATAAAACTTTGAATAATCATTCAAGGATGTAGTTTATTTTTTTCCATATGTATCATGTATTGTTTTCTTTTCCAAATATATTATGGGTATCAAGAATGTAATTTATTTTTCCAATAATTCTAAACTAATCAGTCCTTTGGGATATGTTTCCTAGTAATAATGCCAATAAAATATAATAATTCTCCAAAACCAGGAAAATAGGGTCCAGGCATGACAATAGGGTTTAGTATTCTTTTCTATTTATTTAGACATCTTGGATATCCTGTGTAGATTTGGTTAATGTTCCTGTTATTGGGTGGATGGGTGATCCATGTGTTTTAATATTTTTGTGGGGGATATTGAATGAGTATATTAACAACATGTTTCAAGCTATGACCTACAATTTTCTATTTTCATTGTTTTACCTATTTTTGGATGTTTTTTATTTTTATATCAATATTTATTCATCTTTGGATAGGTTGGGAATATCATGTGTTCCTACAGTAGTTATGATAGAAGATATTGGTTCACCATTGGGGGTAACCTATTTTGGTTTATTTCTCACCCCTATAATGCATATCAGTGTTCATGAAGAGCTGATCACTAATTTAGGGTTGGACAATAGTTTTCACAATGGATAGGGATGAGGCCTAGTGTCACTTGATAAATTCGAGATTATTCTGTTAAATCATATGATTGTACTAGTTCAACTAAACCTTAAAGAATACTAGGTTTGTGATCTACATCACAATTAGTAGTTGATATTTATCTATTTGTTGAGTTTATATATTTTTTATGTGGTTGGCCTAGTGGTATACTAGCTTTTGTATTTCTTCATACTTGTATGTTTATATGACTGTATTTCATATTTGATTTATTATATCATGATTTTGATTCAGTTTATTTATATCCTTACTATGATGTTCATACCAAATTATGAGTTTGGTTATTTGACTCCTTTATTGCACTCTCACTAGAGGGTATAGTCTCCCAATGGTATTTTTATACCCTCACATCATGTCAACAACCATACATTCATGAAGTGTAGTTCAGGGTCCTTGAAGTGAACAATATCTGGTGATTGCCTATGTTGACTCGGGCTAGTTCATTACAAAACCATACATGGATCAATAGTTTTTAAAATTCATACATATTTACAGCATATATTTTAGGTAAAATGGTATCATACACAATTCACTATAGAATAGTTTCCTTCAATATGATTAATACCAGAATATGACTCACAAAAATGATTCTTACACACCCTTAGATATTCTAAAAAATTATTCATCTAATTTCATGGTTCTATATAGAGAAAACATTACCCTTCATTATGAAATTATATCATTATTTTATCAAAATATTACATAGACACTCCATACACTCTCATGTCATACTTCTTGAAAATAAATTATCACATATTTTATGAACCATCATCATGAAAAAGGAAATTGGAATTTCATGTCATGTTATAAATTTGAAAATATATTAACAGTTTGTGAAAGCCTTTATTGAACTCATTCATACTATGTTACTTAATTAATTTTTCGAACCTTCCAAATTGATACGTGTAAAATGATGTTCATGGTCAACTCAGATACGAGTGATAAACCTAGTATCTCCAAAAGTGATTACTCAATATAATGTATTGATATTTTTGTTAAATTAATTGATTTTATTATGTAACCAAATTAAAAAATTTAATATTTTTTGTTTTTATGATTTTGTGGCATGAAAAATTTAATTTGGAATCTGATTAAGAAATAATAATTTTTGAAGAATGGAATATGTCTTGTGAAAAAAAATTAAACGAACTTTATTAAAATTTGGACTTACATTATCTATAAAAATGTGAATACAACATCCATGACTGAATTAGGAATTCTTAATTGTGTACAACATAGGAAATAGAGATAGAGAGTAGACAATTTCTGTGCGTTGAATATGTCATGTTAAGGGGAAACATTTAACAGGTTTCCACTAGGAAATGTAGGTCCATTACTGTAGTGGAATGAGGAACCACAAAAATACTATTATCCCTTTCCCCATGGATTGTATGATAAGGATGTTTCAGTGTGAAGGGATTTTAAATGATTGAAAAGTGAATAATGAAACTCTACATGTCTTGGAGGTCACATGGAACTAGATTTTAAGGTTTTTTGGGATATTTATCTCCATAGATCTTAGGTTTTGGATAGGTTTATTTTTTTCCATACTTGGTTTGTTCCATGAATTTCTGTTGATACTGGTGGGGAATCTCAATATAGTATCTACCATCCCTTGGTGAATCACATAGAATTTTAATGATGCAACATTCATGTAACACCCCAAGCTTCCACAGTACTCTTCCATTTGAATAGTACAATAGCGTGTGTTGTAAGCAACTTCGAGTTCTAACATACACCACAACCAATCAAACTAGATGGTATGAAAAGTAATACCCAATTTTTTAAATTGTATAAATTTTATCATTCAAAATGGACTTCATTTTTGGACTCAGAATATCAAAATTATCTTAGGGTGAATTGTTTGTATTTTTCTGAAAACATTCAATTTTTGATGAATAGTGAAAAACATTGAGTTATAGTTTAAAACCAAATTTTTTATTTAAATAATTTTTTATTTTATTTAAATTTAAATAAGGTTAAAACAGATAAATAATACATATATATGTCCAATATAATTTATTGGAGTTAGTTTAGAATAATTGTAGATATCTAAAAAGTTTATTGAACTTTTCATTGTGTTTTACCCACCTCCTAGGAGAATATGGAAATTCATACAAAACATAATTTTACCGCTTCTGTGAGTGGAATTTCGAAAATTCGAGAGACATGGTTAATATCAAGGATAAAATTTGGTTCAATGAGATGAATATAATTTTTGGTGAATAGTAACTTTTTACCTTTATTTACCACAGTTAAAAGTAAATAGGGTAATTAAGGATAAAAATGATATTAATATTACCCTAACACATGTCCTAATTCTATTGTAGAAGTGTACCTAGACCAAAAACAAACTTAGGAATAAAATATTATAATTTAGGTCCACTTGGATTAGATTAAGACATTTATTATTATTTAATTCAAAGAAGTGTTAAAAGAGTTAAAATCAATTTTTAATTACTAAAACATTTTTAATATAGGGTTGTACATAAGATAAATTCGATTGTAAATATTCATTATAAATCTAAAAATATTTCCTACATAATGGTTTTTTATTTATAATATTTTAGACATTATATAATTTAATTTATTTGTGACGTAATGGGGATGAAGTAATTACCTAATTAGTGAAATATTAAAATAATTGATATTATGAATACCCAAATAAATAAAATTTGAGACTTTTAATGAATTACAAAATTGTATATCATAATATAACATGTTAGTATTGACCTAAATTTTTTTTCAAAGTAATCATTCTGTTATGATTCTCACAAAAATCATATTCCAAATTGTGTCAAAATTGACACAAAAGAGTTTTTAAAAATATATTATATTATTTATTGATATTAAATTTCTAAAAATCAAAGAATCAGCCAAAGGACTTATATCATGATAGGTGTATCATTAATGGACCACTTGGGGGTTGCTTGGATGTATATATTATGTTTATTAATAATATAATATAAAAATACAATGTGAAATGGTAAATGTCAAACTAATTAACTAAGAGTTAAAACTAAAAGACTAGGTTAATATAATGAACCAAACCGGTCTAAAATCTATTGGTTGAAAGGATTTAGACCCATACCTACCTTATAATTTGAATAATCTACTTTTATGTCTTTAGAAACTGAATATGAATTTATTATAAATTAATACTTGAAGTTTTTCCTAAAGAGTCCCTCCTCCCCCTTATAAAAGGACACCACTTATAACCAATTCTCTACACCTTCAAAGACTTTTGGTTTTACCAAAACCAGCCAAAATATTTTCTAAACTTCTCTAAATTCAACCTAGAGGCCTTAGTTTGATAAAAAATCCAACCTAAGGATCCCTTCTGATCAAATCAAAAGGCAGAACCCGATGAAGAGGTAACGTTTTCACCACCCTCATTCAAGTTCCTTTCTTCTTCAACTTCTTCTTTCATTGTAATTTCAATTATAAAATAATAACTCCAGTATCTTATATATAATTTGATGTTTTTATAAATATGGTACAACCATATTCATTATTATATCCGTCCTTTGAATGACATTTCACCATATGTGCGTACGTACGGCTTACCGTCTCCACGTCACTGTGTAATTTTTATTAAATACATTATTATTTGGATGGGTGTAATAATGTTGTTCAATTTATGTAAATAATAAATATAATATGATAATGATTCTGTATATATGATTTAACATCCAATTATATATTATTTTAATATCAAAATAACGATATTGTCCCTCACGCATACGTACAGACTACCGTCTCCACAAATGTGATGAGATTCATTCCCCATCGTATAGATTCAAGTATAATTGTCATTTGATGATTAAAAATAATGTTTAAGGACTTGATATAATTTTTTATACGAAGAAGATACAACCTATTCATAACAAACACAACTTACTTAACAAAACATATAAAAAACATGTAAGTTAACTCCCGAAATGATGATAATACTAAGATATTATTAACAAATCAATGTTAAAAGATCATATTAGTGTATATGATTCTTGTATAATTTAATAAAAATTATTTCACCATTATACAGGCAGTTAACCTACCCTAATAAAAGGAAAAGTACAAGGTAAGGGTTTATTTTACAATCTCTTCATTATCCGAGGTTGTTTATACGTAATTATCTACTAGGACCTTTTTATCATCCACATCCATGTTTCTTAAAAATGTATTTCAAAACATTATTAATATTTTATAGACTATGGGTTAAATTCATTTATACCCTTGTTGAATTTTTGTAAGATGTTTATAAAGGAATCTCTCTATAATTTTCCAAACAAGGTCCTTTTTATCCATTTCGACAAAATTAAGGTAAGAATGTCTTTTTTAACTTATACGATGGGTGCGGATATTTTCCACTGTTATAAAATCATCGAATCTTCCCTTGAAATATTATAAGAATATTTTCAAAGTAAATGTTTTATTTTATAATTATGTGACTTTTAAATGATTTAAAAAAAAAAGACATATTTCTCTCAAATAGTATTGATTTCATCTATGTCAACATCCTTTGATGGATTTTAAGAATATTTGAAGTTGATTTATTATGATACAAAACTTCCATATTGTATTGAAGGTTTTGTGATATGTTTAACTGTGGATGTGTTATTTTTATACCATTCATGGTTTATGGAGAAATTATTTACATTTCATATGCTAGTTTTAATACGAATGTTTATGTTATGTTTAAACATGTTCATATGAGGAATGCATTGTACTTAGTTAGTGACGGGTGGAGCCCGCTATAGCTCCTCGATGCATCAGTAGGTATCATGAGACAAAATACTGTCTTGGAATGAGGCCTTGACAAAATATTATTTGTATTCTTGGCACGAGGTCTTGGCTATTTGGTTATGATAGTCTAACATTATGCATTCCTTCATTATGAAAGTGGTTATTTCTATTTCATGTGATTATTCGACAAGTAGAATATCCATTGAATATGTAAATGGAATTATTTCATTTTATCTTTGTCATATTATGCTGATGTTCATGTTTAAAAGGATTTTTTTATTCATACATTTCCTTAAATGTTTATGCTTATTTATGAATGTTTTTGCTGTATTGTTATCCTTACTGAGCAACTGAGCTCACCCCTTTCTATGTTTTATTTTTCCCAGGATTCCAAAAAGTGTATTGTGATTTATATGCAGGGTTAAGACAAGGGAATAATGGCGTTAATAAAGGATTATTTATGTTTTTTTGTTTGTTATGAAGTGTAATGTAACATCCATGTATGTAATCTATTTTCCAAGACAGCTAAACTGATCGGTCCTTCGGGACTTGATTCCTTGTAATGATGCCAATGTATTAAAATAATGCACCAACTCTGGGTAATTGGGGTCCGGGCATTATAGTTGGTATCAAAGGCAATTTTAGTACAAACCTTGGAAGCTAGATTTAGATAAACTATGATTAATGAAAATAGAACTAAGATGGACTTTGAGCATTAGTATTGAAGAATTTCCTAGAATTTTGGTATTGTAGAGATTTTGTGAGTTTTTTGAGAAAAATACATCCATGTCTGGATACGACTTGGTAGAGGCGAGTCTGGCACAGATGTAGATAGGGGTAAAACCCGAAAACACCACTTTGATCTAGACTCAAACGAGAACTGGTGCACGACAACGGGCCTTGCTGCACTCTTGGTTACGACTTTCCCGGGGGTTATGCTTAGGATAATTATCATTTTATTTACAATCCATTGTGAAGGGTTTATGAGTATATACTTCCTCAATGAAATCATTTTTATGTTTATGGATTATATCCATAAATAGTTCAATTTATGTTAAGTGTTTTACAAGTATGGAATTATGTATTTTGATTCATAAACTGATCTATTTTATGGCATTGTTTGGAAATCGCACCTAGTGGAAGGAATGGAAACAGTATCAATGCATGCACTCCATGTAGGGATTTCCCTCCTGCTCATGATAATTATAGTGGATCTAGTGATGTGACTGGTGTTGATCAGCTAATCACCATACTGGGAAAACTCACTCAGGTTATGAATAATAACCTTACCCGTATGGAGCACCCTGATCCGCAGTGTGGAGGATCAATGTTATACCACTTCATGAGGCAACAACCATCAACTTTCAATGGGATTACAAATACCCTAGTATATGAGTAAATGGATAAGTTCCCTATAGAAAATATTTCAGGCTTTAAGGAGTAGTGAAAGGGAAAAAGTTAGCATGACAGTTTATCACCTCACTGGAAATGCTGATCAATGGTGGTCATTGATTCAAAACACAAAGGAAGATGATGAAGTATCAATTATGGAATGGAGGGATTTCAAAGATCCTTTCTTAGAAAAATACTTTCCTCGTGACCATGGAGCAGATTTGAAAAGGCAATTTCTAAGTCTGAGGAAAAAGGAAGATGAGAATGTCACAAAGTAGGAGGATAACATTACAAGGTTCGAAAGGTATGCTGGATATTATATACGTAACCCAAGAAGTAATATTGATCATTTCTTTGATTTGTTCATTATTTATAGTGGTGCATCAAATTATGGACTTGGTTGTGACCTTATCTATAATGATAGAGTTATTGCCTATGTGTCACGACAGCTGAAAATTCATGAGCAAAACTATCATATTCATGATCTTAAGTTAGCTTCTGTAATCATTGCTTTGAAAATATGAAGACACTATCTCTATGGTGAAAAAGGTGAGATTTATACTGATTACAAGAGTTTGAAGTATATTTTCTCATAGAAAGAACAAAACATGAGGCAAAGGAGATTTATTGAACTACTCACAGATTATGATTGCACGATACACTACCACCTGGGGATGGAAAATAAGGTGGAATATGCTTTGAGTAGAAAAGATCATGGAGTTTTGAACATGATGAGAATTGAAAGGGATCCTATTTTCATAGATCTAGTGAAGATGGATATGGGAATTACCATGGATGGTGAAACATCAATGCCTTTTCAAATTGTTGCCAAACCATCCTTACTAGAAAGGATTAAGAGTTATCAGACTGATGATGAAGAATTTCAAAAGAAGACTAATGCTGTGAATGTTGGGAGATTGAGAGACTTTTTGTATGAAGAAGGAATTTTGAAATTTGGGAAGATACTTTGTGTTCTTGGTATACCTGATCTAAAAAGGGAATTGTTGGATGCTGCTCATAGTTCGAATTTATCTATACACCATGGGAGCACCAAAATGTATAGATATTTGAAGGATTATTTTTGGTGGGACAACATGAAGATGGATATTGCTGATTTTGTGTCAAGATTTATTGTTTTTCAAGAATTTAAGGCTGGAAGGAAAAATCCTAGAGTAGTCATCCAACCTCTTAACATACCTGAGTGGAAATGGGATAATATCACAATAGACTTTTTTATGAGACTACTAAAGACTCCTAGAAGGAATGATGCAATATGTGTCATTGTTGATCTTCTTACCAAATAAGCACATTTTCTTGCTATAAGAGAAGATCTACCACTTGAAAATCTAGCAAGGATATATATTAATGAAGTTGGGAGACTTCATGGAGTACCCATATCGTTTGTTTCTGATCATGATCCCTGTTTTACTTCAAGATTCTGGAAGAGTCTTCAGAAGGCATTTGATACTGAAATTTGTTTGAGCACTTCCTACCACCCTCAAACAGATGAAAAATCAGAATGAACTATTCAAACCATAAAATACATGCCGAGATCTTGCTCACATGACTTTCAGGGTATGTGGGATCAATATTTACCTCTGGTAGAATATTCCTATAACAATAGCTTCCATTAAAGTATTCAGATGGCACCATATGAAGCGTTATATGGAAATAGATGTAGCACACCAACCTGTTGGGATGACGATGGTGAAAGAAAACTTGTAGGCCCAGAACTGGTGGAGGAAATGATAGAGAATGTGAAAGTAATCCAAAACCACATCAAAGCAGCTCTAAGTAGGTAGAAGAGCTATGCTGACAACCGAAGGAAGGATTTGGAATTTTAGGTAGGAGATCTTGTTTTCATGAAGGTATCTCCATGTAAGGGAATTATACGTTTCAATAAGAAAGGTAAAATGAGTCCCAGGTACATCGGACCATTTGAAATTCAAGAATGAATTGGTGCTATATCATACCTTTTGGCAATGTCACCAAATCTATCCAAAGTTCACGATGTGTTCCATGTATCACTGTTGATAAAATACATGGCTGACCCAACACATGTACTTACTTACGAGGAATTAGAAATGGAACCCGATCTATCATATTACGAAGAGCCCATAAGGATTCTTGATACGAGAGAACAGGTGCTGAGAAACCGAACGACTCGTCTGGTAAAAGTTTTATGGAGAAACCATAAGATGGAAGAGGCAACGTGGGAACCCGAGGAACATATGATAAAGAACCACCCGAGTCTTTTCATGTGGTAGTATTCTATTAATTTTGAGGACGAAATTATTTAAAGGAGGGTAGAATGTAACACCCCAAGCTTCCACGGTACGCTTCCCTTTGAATAATACAGTAGTGTGTGTTGTACGCAACTTCGAGTTCTAAAACACACCACAACCAATCAAACTAGCCATTATGAATATTAATCCCCACATTTTGAAATTTTATAAATTTTATCTTTCGATATGGACTTCATTTTTGGATTCAGAATATCAAAATTAGTTTAGGGTAAATTTTTTGTATTTTTGTGAAAACATTCAATTTTTGATGAATAATGAAAAAACACTGAGTTATAGTTTAAAAAAAAATTATTTAAATAAATATTTATTCTATTTTAATGTAATTACGGTCAAAATAGATAAATAATAACTATATAAGTTCAATTTAATTAATTCGAGTTATTTTAGAAAAATTTTAGATATATAAAAAGTTTATTGAACTTTTCACCGTCTTTTACCCACCTCCTAGGAGAATTTGGAAATTCACATAAAAGAAAATTTTACCACTTCTATGAGTGGAATTTTGAAAATCCGAAAGACATTGTTAATATCAATGAGTAAAATGTTGTTCAATGAGTTGAAAATAATTTTTTTGAATAGTAAATTTTTACTTTTATTTACCAGGGTTAAAAGTAAATAGGGTAATTAAAGGTAAAAATGATTTTAATATTACCCTAACACATGTCCTAATTCTACTGGACAAGTTTATCTTGACCAAAAACAACCTTAGGAATAAAATTTTATCATTTAGGTCCACTTTGATTAGATTAGAACATTTGTTATTATTTAATTCAAAAAAGAGTTAATAGAGTTAAAGTCAAAGTTTAATTACTAAAACATTTTTAATATAGGGTTATACATAAGAGAAGTTAGATTGTAAATATTCATTAGAAATATAAAAATATTTCCTACATAATGGTATTTTATTTTAATTTTTAGACATTATATAATTAAATTTATTTATGACATAATGGTGATGCAGTAATTACCTAATTAGTGATGTATTAAAATAATTGATATTATAAATACCCAAATAAGTATAATTTTTAATGAATTACAGGAATTTTATAGCATAATATGACATGCTATTATTGATATAAAAACTTTTTATCTAAGTAATCATTCTGTTATGATTCCCAAAAAAATCAAATACCAAATAGTTTCAAAATTGACAAAAACGAGTTTTTAAAATTATATTATATTATTAATTGATATTAAATTCCTAAAAATATAAGGATCAGCCAAAAAACATATATCATGATAGTAGAATCATTATTGGACCACTTGGGGGTCTCTTGGATGTATATAATAAATTTATTAACTATATAATATAAAAATACAAAGTGACATGGTAAATGTCAAACTAATTAACTAAGAGTTAAAACTAAAATATAAGGTTAATATAATGACCCAAACCTGTCTAAAAGCTGTTGGATGAACTTATTTCGACCCATACCTACGTTAGACTTTGAATAATCCACTTTTTTCCCTTTAGAAACCGAATATGAATTTATTATAAATTAATACTTTAATTTTTTCCTAAAGAGCCCCTCCTCCCCCTTATAAAATGCCACCACTTCTAACCAATTCTTCACACCTTCAAATCATTTTGGTTCGGCCAAACCCTGCCAAAGTATTCTCTCAAAATACCTCAATTCAACCTAGAGGCCTTAGTTTGATCAGAAAGCCAGCCTAAGGATCCCTTTTGATCAAATCAAAAGGAAGAACCCGAAAAAGAGGTAACGTTTTCACCACCCTCTTTCGAGTTCCTTTCTTCTTCAACTTCTTTTTTCTTTGTTATTTCCATTCTAAAATAATAAATCCAGTATCTTCTATATACTGTGATGTTATTATAAATATGGTACAACCATATTCATTATTCTATCCATCCTTTGAATGACATGTCACCATACATGCGTACGTACGGCTTACCGTCTCCATGTTGTGGTGTAATTGTTATTCATTACATTATTATTTGGTTTGGTATAATAATGATGTGAAATTTATGTAAATAATAAATATAGCAAGATAATGATTCTTTATATATGATATAACATCCAATTATATGTTATTTTAATATCAAAAGAATGATATTGTCGCTCGTGCGTACGTACGGACTACCGTCTCCACGAATGCGATGAGATTCATTCCCCATCATATCCATTCAAGTAGAATTGTCATTTGATGATTCAAAATAATGTTTAAGGACTTCATATTATTATTAATATGAATAAGATACAACTTATCCATAACAAACACATCTTATGTAACAAAAAATATAAAAAATGAGTAAATGAACACCTGAAACAATGATAATACTAAAAAATTATTAACAAATCAAGGTAAAAAGATCATATTAATGTATATGATTCTTGTATAATTTAATAACAATTATTTCACCATTATACAAAAGGTTAACCTACCCTCAACCAAGGAAAAGTATAAGGTAAGGGTTTATTTCACAATCACTTCATTATCCGATATTGTTTATACGTAATTATCTACTATGACCTCTTTATCATCCACATCAATGTTTCTAAAAAATGTATTTCAAAAATTTCTTAATATTTTATAGAATATGGGTTAAATTATTTTATACCATTGTTGACTTTTTATAAAAAGTTTATAAAGGAATATTTCTATCATTTTTTAGACAAGGTCCTTTTTATCCTTTTTGGAAAAATTAAGGTAACAATGTCTTTTTTTAACTTATACAGTGAGTGCAGATATTTTCCACAGTTATAAAATCGTTGAAGATTCCCTCAAAATTTTATTAGAATATTTTCAAAGTAAATGTTTTATTTTTTAATTATGTGACTTTTAAATGATTTCCAAAAAAGATATATTTCTATCAAATAGTTTTGATTTAATCTATATCAACATCCTTTGATGGATTTTAAGCTTATTTGAAGTTGATTTATTATGATACAAAACATCCATTTTGTATTGAAGTTTTTGTGATTTGTTTGACTGTGGATTTGTTATTTTTATTCCATTCATGGTTTATGGAGAAAGTATTTACATTTCTTATGCTAGTTTAAATACGAATGTTTATGTTCTGTTTAACCCTGTTCATATGAGTAATGCATTGGATTAGTACCTGATGGGTGGAGCCCGCTATAGATCCTCGATGCATCTAAAGTTCCCATGAGACAAAATAGTGTCTTGGCACGAGGACTTGAAAAAATATTATTTGTAGTCTTGGCACGAGGCCTTGGCTATGTGGTTATGATAGTCTAAGATTATGCATTCCTTCATTATGAAAGTGGCTATTGCTATTGCATGGGATTATTCGACTAGTTGAATATCCATGTGAATATGTAAATGGAATTATTTCATTTTATCTTCGCCATATTATGATGAAGTTAATGTTTAAAAGGCTTTTGTTTTAGTCATACATTGCCTTAAATGTTTAAGCTTATTTATGAATGTTTCTGCTGTATTGTTATCCTTACTAAGCATCTGAGCTCACCCCTTTCTATGTTTTATTTTTCCCAGGATTCCAAGAAGTGCATTGCGATTGATATGAAGGTTTAAGGTAAGGGAATAATGGCATTCATAAAGTATTACTTATGTTTTTTTGTATGTTATGAAGTGTAATGAAACATTCATGTATGTAATCTATTTTCCATGTTTGCTAAACCGACCGGTCCTTCGGGACTTGATTCATTGTAATCAAGCCAATGTATTAAAATAATGCACCGACTCTGGGTAACTAGGGTTGGTGCATTACAATTCATGTGGAGGGGAGATCAATCTACCTTTGAGAAGGAGTTACATTTTATGACTTTTATTGTTGCATTGTGGCTATCTAGAATTCACTCAAAGATATTTTTATGAAGGATATGATGATTCTCTAGTATTTTTTTCACATTTTACAAACTGTCATATGTTTAGAGAGTTTATAATGTTAAATTATTTAACATATTGTACACAATATCAGAAATGAATTGGGGACATCCAAATATAAGTGGATGATAATTCATAAGATATTGGAACACAACTTGTCTTCTAGACATACTCAACTATTCTGATTATCTATTTCATATGGTATATATGAAGAGTACATTCCATATTTGAGAATCCTTTGTAATTTATTTTGTTAATTATTATATATTTTTTTGGTGCACTGAATCTTTTTATGTGTTTGATTTTTTGAGTGAAGCATACATTAATTTCATTTTACAAAATTTGTAGAATAATATCTCATGACATGCCTGAAGTGTCACTCCATAATAAATGTAAAATATTTGGGGTGGGGGAATATTTAAGATATGAGTGGTACACCCATGTAGGTTTTCATCATGTTCCATGGGGGAAATTTAAATGCACTATAGGTTCCATTTCAAAATTGTGTGATTTTTAGTCCGGAGTTCATGTACGATGTGGATAATCTACAAGAAAATGGTAGTACAAAACACTAGTGGTTCAGTATACATACTATGTTGAATATGGGTGGTACTACCCATGATTATCTAAGGCATTGTTATTGTGAAAAAATTATGAAGGTATAATAATGGTCTAAAATTTTGAAGGATCACTCCATAGAGTGTTTCATAAGGTTTATCAAAAAGTAATAATGACTCTATAATGTTAATCACAATGAAAAGGAAACTCATAAGATGATTTCACACCGTCAAGGGAAAGAGTCACATTATAAAGATATTTATGAGTTTGTAAGAATCCTTGTATATGAATAATGTTAGTATAGATAGATTGAATGGATGATGACCTTTTCCATATAAGTAAGAATCATTTCATGTAGCACATGAAGCAATACAAACATGACATTCACTACATGAAACATCTAGAATATCCTCAATTTTTCCTTCACCATGGTTTTATGACTGTCATGGAACAAGAAAAGTAAATAGATCTCGATATTATAGAATATTGGAGTTCATTCAATAATGAACATATATCATTACAAAGATTATAATTTTAGTTATGATGTGTAACTACTGTATGAGTTCAGGGACATGAGGGTCTATGTTATGGACATTTCCATGTGGGAAAATATTTGAATAGTTACTTGAAGAATCATCCAGGGTGAAATTGTTTGGTTTCATCATATCCAATAGGAAATTATGATGAATGTTTAATAATAAGTTTCACCTTCGATCACATGGTTCACTCACACTATGACATAAATCATCAAGAAAATAAAAAAAAATGATATCTAGAAGAATTAAAGCCTATTTGATCCTTGATATTCATGTCGTAATTAGAAGTGAAATTTTAATTTGAAATTATATCACATAGAGGAAATTCTACTAATAAATATTGTTTTTATTATACACTAAATGGAGGATTCACCCCAGGGGATTCAGAGGAGCATCAACTGATCTATGCTAAGTTTTCTTTTACTATTTTGAGATAAGTTTTATTTTTTTCGTACACTTTATCATGACAATATTTATGGATGAGATTAATAGTTAAAATAATAAATTGAAGGGAATTATATCGATTAAAATCATTTTTTATGATTAATTATACGTTATTTTTTTCATATATCATATTTATTTAACTAAATTTACTTTACTCCATCATACATGTCTATTGTGTACTGAGTGTGGGAATATTCATTGATTCATTAACGAGATGCAATGAATAATTCATGATCATTATATAGAATGTGATAGTTACATTTTATATTTGTTTAGATCACCATCATTATTAATAAGTAAAATTACATGAGAATGAGAAAATTATAGTTTTGGATATAGAGTGTGATTACCAAGACCTTAGGAATATCTTATATCCAATTTCAATGTCATCATGGGAAATCCCCTATCATTATAACATAACTAGTTCATCAACCTAGATATACCATTCTAGGTATGTGTTTCTTGGATAGTATTTCCATCCATAATTTACTTTTTTCCCATTTAGTCCAGGTTTTCCTAGGTGTTTTCTAAATTCACCTCTATGGGTTTAACCTTGGAAAAACCACATAGTAACCTTTTTAGCTACAATTTAGTGAGAGTTTAATTATAAATTTATAAATATTATAACCCATATGAACTTATGATTCCCTACTAGTGACCATGTATTGAGATATGTTGTTGTGGATGGATTTTTTAAAATATAGTTTAATTAGGGGTTCTATATTTTATATTCTTATTTGATTTTCTATGATCAATTTTTGTTTATTTAATTTTAGGATAATCCTTTTCATTCAGGGGTAATCCACTCATGGAAAATATAAATGTCAAATAAATATGTGGGTAGGCTAGATGCCTAAACACATCACCAAAGTCCACAACCCCATGGGATTACATTTTTAGTGCAGCTTCTAAAGTGACACTTATTATCCTATCTTCCCATATCCACATACAACTACTCACGGTCCACTCATAAATGAGAATCCCAATGGATCCCCTTGGGTATCACTATAGGATATGTCTCCTACTCGATAACCTAAATCACAACTAACTTATCTAACCCACACTTGAACCATAGAGGACATAATGACCCTTAATATAATACATTTAATTTCATGAAATGTCATACCTTAGGGGTACAAAACACTTTTTATAGACCTATGATATGTCTCAACTCCCATCAGTATTTCTTGGGCCACAGTAGATTAGTTAACTCACCAAACACATGTCTCATCTCCCAACGGTCAATGCACCTAGGCTAAACATGTATCAAGGGTCCCCACATGATCAACTAATTCAATCTATTTCAAGTAATTACATACCCCATAAGATTTTTATCCTATATTATTTTGAAATATAAGTGAAGGTATTGGATACCAGTTGATGAGGTTTCAATCCAATTCCCATGTGACTAGATGACCTTGATACTTTATGTGTATAATTTTTAGTGATTGCATGATTTTAAAAATAAATATAATTTATCTATTTAAATATGATTATAAAATTCAATAATAAAATTTTTCATCCTATTATTCTGAGAATACTTGCAGACACAATGATATATATATATATATGATTCATAAATAGAAAGGGCTAGTACGGAGACCACCGACCTCACCATGTTTCCTTTCTAACTAATTTCTATACCTAAAATCTATCTGATTGGACTCATCCAATATAATATAAGGAAATATAATTATCATCAAAAACTACCCATATCCATGAGAAAAAATCAGAATCTAAAAAAAATATATCGATTTTAAATAGTTATAATTAAATAATTATGTTAAACCAATGCGACATAAAAGATGAAAATTCATTGGGAGACCGATGATCTTAAATTCATTAATAAAATGGGTTCTTAACCCCCTTGAAATATATAAAACCCATTTTAGATAAAAACCCCATCCTCATCTCCATATTAAATCATTAGATATATTCAATTTTAGTTAAAAATATGGGATAAATCCATGATTTTGTGTATATTTAATGAAATAACGAATGGAAACTATTTAATATCATATTTGGAAAACCCCTAGATAGGATTCATGAATTTCATGTAAAAATAATGTGGTTTTACCATTATACAGTGAAATATACATAAATTCACTAAACCTAGAAAACGAACATTCAGTGTAAATAAATAAATTATTATTATATAGAGAGGATATGAGACTAGTAAATGAATCTATTATTCGATCACACCATGAAAAATGGGAATGAAATGTGGGGGAGAATCACTGGAAATCATCCTCCCTGACATGTCTTACAATCAATCCAAAACATGGTGGAACACTTCTAAATACTATAAAATGGGTTTTCATGGTGAGGATTTGGGATTCACTATCGGAATATATGGGGAATGATATTTCCCTTTATTTTCAAAATTGAAAACATGAATATAATATTCATGATCTCAATCAGCTTTAGAAACCCCCATCTACCTAAAAATAACCATTTTTATTTTTTTAAAGAAAAAACACACATTGAACAACAATCACAAAGGTCTGAAAAAGTGAAATCCAAGTGCATCATTAATAACATGATGAAACCCCTCCCTTGGAAAAGACCCTAGAGTTGTGAAAGAGGACATATGTTGGTCTGGTAAATCCACGGATTCCAGGAAGTCCGCAACCATGTTCCCCTCCTGCCATTTGTGAAAAGCCTCAATGTGTTGGCCCAAAAGATATCTGCACCTTTGGATTAGACATTCAATTTTCCATGGAATAGACCATGTTCCCAAAAGATATTGATGAAGGATAAGGGAGTCTGTATCCACCACGCTAAGATGAATATGCCTCTGCTGACACAGCTCCAGACCAGATGCCATTGCCAGAGCTTCCACCTGCAAAGTGTCACCCCTACCGTAGAAGTCCGCAATGGCTGCAATAATAGCCCCCTTGTGATCGCGGATGAAACCTCTACCTCTCATATCCCCGCAGCGGAGTGACCCGTCCATTTTATGTATCAAACCAGCACAATGTGGGTTCCGGTGAACCCATTTTCCCTTCCGTAAGACGTTCGGATGATTGAGTATGGAGGAAGTTAGGATGAGAGTCCTAACCAAAGGAGATGCCTAACATGCAGTGCACAGGCGGACCACGTCCTAAAGAAGGTTCCATGATTTAGACATGAGACTGGTCCGTGATCCTTTTAGGACCCTATGTCATGCTTCATTCCTAGATGTCCAGAGAACCAAGCACCCCGCCAGTAAAAAGATGACCCTTTCCTTCCTCTCGGGCCGATTGTCCCCTGCTCCTAGAAACCAAGTGCTGAGAAAAGCCTCCATTGGCCCCCCTTTCCAATTCCACCTAGCACCATCCCCGAAAGTCTGCCAGACTCAATTCTCCCATTTTCTATTAAATGAGAGAAGTCATCGATTCTGTACCTAGTCCGAAAGGGAAATACCTTACCCGTTTGGAGGCATCGTTTAATATAATAGATACACACATTTTGGGATAGAATGAATAAAGTTGGGGAAAGAGGATCCCCCTTCCTGAGCCCACGACAAGCCTTGAAGAACCCATACTGGTTTCCCATAAACGAGGTTCAGATCCATGTTTAGCTGAAGCAGCGGAATAGGAGATCCGTATTCCAGGTAGAGAATCCCATACCAGCCAACACCCGGAGGATAAAGTTCCACTCCATTCATTCATAAGGCTTACTCATGTCCAGCTTAATCACCAGATTTCCCCCAAAGGACCTATTGGTAATATCACTGATCAATTCCTGCACCACACCAATTTTCCCCTCAATGGACCTCCCTTTAATAAACCCATGTTGCTCTGGGACCACCCAAGAATCTAAGTGTGGAGGCATCCTCTAATTCGGGATGATTGCAAGAGACCTATAAGGTATATTGCACATGCTAATCAGGCAGTATTGATCAATGGACTAAGGGCTGTGAACCTTAGGAATCCGAACCATCTTTGTTGCACAAGCAATTCGGGGAAAATCCCCACCAATGAAGAAGTCTTGGACTGCCCGCACTAGACCACATAAAATCCCATCTAAACTTTATCCTTTTGTACCTCCTTTGATGTTCTACCTAACACCTATTTCATGACTCTAGATTTTAACCAATTCAAAAACCACCCTTTTAAGTAATAAAATCATTATAATCTCTTTTAGAGTCCTGGTTCTCACAATAAACCATCAACAAACTCAAAAACTGAAATTTCCTCTTGAATTTTCATCCAGTGCGGACATGAATTTTTAAAATTTCCCTAGTAAAAATCTTTTTTTCTTGAAGAGGTATCACTGACCCTTTTCAAGATGAGCTTAATTTTCATGTGTCACTAACCCATTTTCACATTTTTATGCTTTGTCCCGGAATAATGAACACACTTCTACAGTGTGAATCTAAACACCAAACACACCTTTCATTGGAAGATGAGTTTCCTGCTCACTTTTCAATACTAGAAACAAGACGGTGATCAAAACACATGTCTATATAGACACCCCATAGTATCTTTTCAATTTGATCATCTATCCTATTAATCTTCCCACTATAGTCGTTATCTAATAGAGGCAAATTCTGATTCAGGATCATCTACAACATTGGTATACTCTCCTGAAATTATTCTTCTATTACACCAAAAAATAGATAATCACATCCCACATGATGCTGCTCATATGGTATACCTCTAACCATGTCCAACCTCAACAAATATTTCATGTTAGATCACAGTTTTATGAATATAATAAAAACATTTATTCACACCAACTGACGCAAAACTAGAAGAAACTCTTTCCTCCAATTTTTAATTTTCCAATAACAATCCCAAATGTTGGTCCCCACTAATAACCTAATACATAAAAAAAAATCTCTTTTCGTTCCATTAATTTTATGATAAAATAGAACATTCACTACTTTTCATCTCATGGTTCACCCCTTAGAACCCATCCCAAAATATTTTTCCATGTGATTTACCACCAAAACCATGTGATAGAACATGGTTCCACCACCTGAAACATGTCATGAATCATAGATCAATCCAAAAATCACCCTCGATTCACCCTATGGTCAACTTGAGGATGGTGGTATCACACTGAATCCATCCATTAAATCATCTAAACCTCAAATATGATATTTACATTCAAACCATGTAAAATAATATTCAACCTCTCATATTGATTGTACAATAAATGGTCTTACTAATCCCCCAACTATACCCTCCTAGGGTTATTCCTTGAATGGATCGATGCTCCATTCATCCTTACATGTAATGAATAGATGCAGTCATTCCACTCATATGAAAATGGTAAAAAATAAATTATCCCTCATTCCTAGATCATGAAGATGATATTAGATGTTTCTAAAACTCTAATCACAATGAGGGTGAAACACTTAGATGACCAATGGTTAACTAAAACTTATACGTATTACCATATACCATATCACAAGTAAAACCTCAACATGTTAATTTTTAAGAAAACTCATATCACTACTATTGAGTTGTGCTACATGTATTGACAATACCGAATCAGGATTGACCTAGATTAGTTGTGAAACTGAACCAGATCATTTGTATGATGCATCCTTTAACACAAAGTTATATTCCTAATTTCTTCCCAACATTAGGGAAACCATGCATTCCAAATTTTATCAAAAACAACATTCCTCAAATAACATATTTTTTGAAAATAATATCAACTCAGCAGGTATTCTCTATGAACATAATGAGTGCCACATCATCAAACTGGCACTAATAGATATTAGAGATATACCAAAATACCTATAAGAATTGTTTGGAAAATTATTGGAATAAATACCTCAAAATGACCCAATACCAATAATAATTTTCAAAACTATTGGTATAGTTTCTATTGAGAGACCCCATATCAATATTTTTCCCATAACCAGTTGTATAGGTTCCTTGTAGAGACCCTATACCCTTGGTTTTTACCAAACCATTTGTATAGGTACCAAGGAGAGACCCTATTTTAGTGGTTTTGACCAAAACTTTTGGTACAAGTCCATGTTAGAGACCTTATATCAATGGTTATCAAAACCAATAGTATAGTTCTATACCAATGGTTTTGATAATGGTTTTTTATAGGTACCCATATTTTATATTAAATTTTTTGTCTAACAACATTAACTACATCAAAATAAAAAACATTTTTATATATATTTTAATGTCCTAGACACTCCCGGTATAGCATCCCGCCATTTTATAACATAAACTTTCATTACATTACACAAAACTGACGATCTTTAAGGTCTAGTGTCTTGGAAACCAGGAACATAATACAAGAAAACAACATAAAACATTCTTCTTAAACACTTGAAAGGCGTATTCTTATATTCATTCTAGGTTCATTACTGCATCTCATAACCTGGGGATATACATCAAAAGAAAGGGTGAGAAGAAGGCCCCGTAAGGGAAACAAGAGGAACATTTTACATGTGAACTTGAGATACTTCAATAAGGACATGAGAAGAATTTTAAGGCATGAGAAAGAAATCATGAGGCATTTCATAATAAAAATAACATTTTCCATAACTTGAAGATGTGGATACATCATTTAACATAGAAAATCTTGAACATATCACCAAGGTCAATCCCCAAGGTGTCATTTGAAAATTACCAAGGTTATTCACCGAGGTATCCTGAAAATTGTAATCTCTAGTGGTTACATCATTACCCAATGCATTGGAGCGCTATCAGGGCGCACCCTTAAATTTTCCTTTATTATCATGTGAGGCAAATATATCATCATCAAACATTTCATAAATAACCCACATAGCATAAAATAAATGGGTTTCATTTCATAATCATATTGTTTTAAAAACTGCTCTAAAGGCATGATCTTTACGTCACTTTAAACCCACGAAAAGGGAAAGTGGGTCTCATGTATGTAAATACCAGAATTTAAAATAGAACATTTTGATATATATGTGAATACCCTTGTAGAAATAAGATCTTTGTGTATTCACTTTATAACATAAAATAATTTTTGAGAAAAGAGAGAGGCATTTTGAGACGAAAATTCTGCAGCATAATGGCTATGTTACAAGGTTTTATAAAACATTGTAAAGAGAGGGGAAATGGGTAACCCACTCAAAAATGATCCATAAAACAGTAGGGGGAGAGAATAAGATGGATATACGGACATGGTAATGAAATTTCAAGTACATACCATTTGAAATGAAAAACATGGAAGGAAGACAAAAATTAGATTTCTCTTATGAAAATTCGGCAGCCTAACGGCGTCACTTAAACTTCAATAAAAAATAATTGACAAGATCAAATAGGGTCTCTCATAATATGATCATAAGAGATCAGTATGATAGATATAGAGATCATACCCCAACATAATATGAAGGAACTTGAAAAACTTGACATGAAAATCGAACTTGAAAAATGAGAAGGGTGAAATAATCCCTTAAAAATTCGGCAGCCTAACGACATCACTTAAACATTCATAAAATGAAATGATGAGAATAAGAGGGGATATCTAATCACATAAGAATGAAAAGGGCAGTAAGAGGAATATAAAAAAACATCCTCTCACATAAGAACATGGAGCATAAAAGGAATGACATAAAATAGATTACATGAAAAGAAAGAGAGGGGTCAGATCCCTTACCTTAAAACGTGACTCTTGAAACTCAAAGGTTTGGACCTTGAGGGAGTAGGGGCACCTTGGGAGGACTCCATGGGAGGTAAGGAGACCAGAAATTCTTTGGGGGAGAGTTTGGAGTGAAAACTAAAGGAGGAAAGGGTGGGTATTTATAGGGAAAGTGAGGGGACAAGGCATTAATGGGCAAGGGACACCTCACAAGTTCTTTTCTCAAACCCATGTGCTCTCTCATGATATTTTTCATAAAGTTAGGCCACATGGGGCCCCCAAAACAATAATTCATCACCCTTGGACGGCCAACCCTTGAAATATCTCATGACCTCATCATGACACAGTTATGATGTCATTAAACATACCGAAACCCTAAAACTGTATTTTTACTATTAACTGAAAATTCAACTTTCTCATAATAATCCCAAAATTTTACCTTAACCAAATATAAATGCTCTTATTTCAAAAATGAAATCCATTTTATAAAAATAATTTTCTAAATATTTTTAATTTAATTTTTAAATAAAAACACTATTCTTCGAAAATTCATTTTTTTTTTCAGAAAAATCCCCAAAAATTACCTTAACATAATATCGATGCTCTAAGTTCAAAAATAAAGTCCTTTTTATAGAAATAATTTTCTAATTATTTTTAATTAAATTTTTAATTAAAAACACTATTCATCTGAAAAAACTAATACTTGACTAATAATTTATGAAACCGTTATTTACCCATTTTATTGAATCACATTACTTAATCTAGGTGTCTAAATTATATTAAAACATTCATTGAGTGAAATTACTAATCTATTTGCTCATATTACTAATCCTAAGCGTAAAATCACTATTCATAATTTACTATTCATCAAAAATTAAGTTGATCTTATTAGACTCCAAATTCCTTACTGAACACTTTTGTAGAAGACAATTTTTTGAAAATCATTACACATCATTAGTTATTTAGGGTTTACATAAATGTTTTAAAATATCCCTTTTTCAAAAATTCATCAATAAAATATATCCTAAAATTATCCGGACAAAAGAAAATCCACAAACATCACTAAAGGAAGATATCTCAATTTATTCACCCAAAAGGATTACACAAGGAAGCTAGGGTCTCGTCACATAGCCCCTTATAACACCGACATAAGACCTAAGTGTATGGTGTGCTATGGTGAGAGAATCTGAGGGAGGCTCAGATAACATTGCCCTAGTAGTAATCTCTACTAACTTGAACTTCTCCTGTAGTCGTTTCCGTTCAAGCTTGACACGGTAGAGTTTGTCTTGGGCTTGGTCCAAATCGAAGCCCACAGATGCTACCTCCTTCCCAAGCTCTGATAAGTGGGCTTCATAAGGGTCGAGTCTACTGGATGAAGCCATCGACTCCTCTTTCTGCATTGACCATTAACATATTATTAAATCATTAAGAGTAAGTTAATATACTACTCAAATAGATTGGGTCGTTACATTCTTCCCCCCTTAAGAAATTTCGTCCCCGAAATTTACACTTGAGGCCTAGTCGAAAAGGTGAGGGTACTTTTGCTTCATTGTTTCCTCAGTCTCCCAAGTCGCTTCTTCATATTTGTGATTCCTCCACAACACTTTCACAAGGTGGGTAGTCTTTTTTCGTAGGACCTTGTCTCTACGGTCCAAGATCTCCACTGGCTGCTCCTCATAAGAGAGGTCATGTTCCAGTTGTACCACCTCTGGGTTCAGTACATGCGAAGGGTCGGGTATGTACTTCCTCAAGAGAGATACATGGAAGACATCATGAACTTGATCTAGGTTCGGTGGAAGTTCTAGATGATAGGCCACTGCTCCTATGCGATCAAGGATTTCATAGGGGCCAATGTACCTAGGGATGATCTTCCCTTTCTTCCCAAACCGCATGACTCTCTTCCAAGGATAATTTCGAAGGAATACTTTGTCGCCAACACCAAACTCCAAGTCCCTTTGACGATTGTCAGCATAGCTCTTCTGCCGACTTTGAGTAGCTTTTATGTGTTGTTGGATGGCATGAACCTGTTCCGTCATCTCTTGCACGAGATCAGGCCCAAGAAGCTTCCTATCACCAGTTTAATCCCAAAAAGTAGGATTTCTACATCGCTTTCCATACAGAGCTTCATAGGGTGCCATCTGAATACTCGAATGGTAGCTGTTGTTATAGGAGAACTCAACTAATGGGAGGTGTTGATCCCATCCACCTTTAAATTCCATGGAGCATAATCTCAGCATTTATTCGAGTGTCTGAATAGTCCTTTCAGATTGGCCATCAGTTTGAGGATGATAGGCCGTACTAAAATTCAATTTATTATTCAGAGCATGTTGAAGACTTCTCCAGAATTTTGATGTGAATCTTGGGTCACGATCAGATACGATGGATAGTGGTACCCCATGCAGCCTTACCACTTCCTTCACATATATCATGGCAAGCTGATCCAGATAGAAATCTTCCCGAATAGAGATAAAATGGGCTATCTTGGTGAGACGGTCCACAATAACCCATATCGCATTATTTCCTTTGGATGTTTTCGGGAGACCAGTTACAAAGTCCATTGTGATATTATCCCACTTCCATACTGGTATGGGTAGCGGTTGTAATACCCCCTTAGGAAGTTGTCTTTCTACCTTTACTTTCTGACACACCAGGAACCTTGTAGTGTAATCAACAATCTCCCTCTTCATGTTATCCCACCAATAATGATCACGAAGGTCTCTATACATCTTAGTGATTCCCGGATGTATAGAGAAAGTAGAGCTATGAGCTTCATCCATCAGTTCTTTCTTTATCTCTGGAATAGATGGAACTCATAGTCTTGTACGAAATTTCAATACACCTTCGTGATCAACATTGAACTCAGGGAACTTACCATCCTTTACAGCCTCGAACTTCTCCTGCACCAAAGGATCTTATTTTTGAGCCTTCTTGACCTTCTCTAGTAATGAAGGTTGAGAAATCATTTGGGATAGGGTTGATGATGTCCCTTTCCTTATAATTCCCATGTCCAGTTTTACTAGATCTTTAATCAAGGGATCCCCTAGGATCCTCATTGTTGCCAGAACAACAGGATCTTTCCTGCTTAACGCATCCGCGACTTTG
This sequence comes from Viscum album, assembly GCA_963277665.1. NCBI lineage: Eukaryota > Viridiplantae > Streptophyta > Magnoliopsida > Santalales > Viscaceae > Viscum > Viscum album. Next base: position 956,192,714 of record OY728133.1, on the reverse strand, counting down.
TTTGCTCTTCCAGGGTGATAATGAATTGAAAAATCATAGTCTTTAATAAGCTCCAACCATCTCCTTTGTCTCATGTTCAATTCTTTCTATGTGAAAATATACTTTAGACTTTGGTGGTCAGTGTATATATCACATTTCTCCCCATAAAGATAGTGCCTCCATATCTTTAGAGCAAAAACAACTGCCTCCAACTCTAGATCATGCGTAGGATAATTCTGCTCATGAATCTTCAACTGTCGATATGCATAAACAATTACCTTGTCATTTTGCATGAGGACGCACCCAATCCCTTTCAGAGATGCATCGCTAAAAATAACGAATCATTCTCCGATAGAGGGTAGTGTTAACACAGGTGCAGTAACCAAACTCTTCTTCAGCTCTTGGAAACTTTCCTCGCATTCCTTTGTCCAGATGAACTTAACCCCTTTTCGAGTCAACTTGGTTAGTGGATTAGAAAGCCGTGAAAAGTTTTTCACAAACCTCCTATAATATCCCGCTAAACCAAGGAATCTACGAATCTCAGTTACTGTGGTGGGTTGAGGCCACTCCTCCACAACCATTGTCTTTGCAGGGTCAACCGAGATTCCTTCATTGGTTACTATGTGCCCCAAGAAAGCCACTTGTTGTAACCAAAACTCACACTTGCTGAACTTCCCAAAGAGCCTCTCCTTCCGTAGAGTTTTCAAAATAACCCTCAGATGATATTCATGCTCCTCATGACTTTTTGAATATATCAAAATATCATCAATAAAAACTACCACAAAGTTATCAAGGTAGTCCTTAAAGACTCTATTCATCAAATCCATGAAAATAGCAGGAGAATTAGTCAAGCCGAAAGGCATAACAGTAAACTCATAATGCCCATATCTTGATCGGAAGGCAGTCTTTGGAATATCTTCCTTCTTCACCCTCAGTTGATGATAACTAGATCGAAGGTCAATCTTAGAGAAGAATTGATCCCCGCGAAGTTGGTCAAATAAATCATCAATTCTTGGAAGAGGATATATGTTCTTCACTGTGATCCCGTTCAGTTCTCTATAATCAATGCATAGCCGCATTGATCCATCCTTCTTCTTCACAAAGAGAACCTGTGCTCCCCAAGGAGACACACTCAGTCAGATAAACCCCTTCTCCAACAAGTCTTGGAGTTGTTTCTTTAACTCTTCTAGCTCCACATTTTCCATTCTATACGGAGTCTTTGATATCGGTTGGGACCCAGGTACGAGTTCAATGGAGAACTCTACCTCTCTTTCTGGGGGAGGCCCAGGTAACTCCTCAGGAAATACATCCATGTACTCTTGAACAATTGGAACATCTTCAATTTGTATGCCCCCTTTCCCTTCTTCATCATCACCTATTAACTCCATAAAGAAAGCTATGGGAGGTGCTTCTAGATAGGGATCAGTTCGGGATATCTCTCCTTGGAAGATAACTGTAGGTCGTTCATTCATGACTACTGAGATTTCCTTACTTCTGCATTTGATCTTAGCATTATACTTTGAGAGCCAGTCCATCCCTAGTATAATGTCGAATTCAATCATGGGAATGACAACTAGATTTGCGATAAGATTGTGCTCACCAAAGTAAACACTAGAGTCTCTAAATACTTTTGATGCAAGGATAATCCCACTTGGAGTCTTGACTGACAACTCTACCTCTAGCAGTTCGGGGATTGATTCTATATTCCTTGCAAACTTGGAGGAAATAAAGGAATGCGTAGAACCAGAATCAAATAAAGTACTTGCTAGTTTTGAGAGGACAACAAGAGTACCTGCTACCACATTTTTCGGAACTTCAACTTCAGTTGTTGTGATAGAGAAAGCACGAACTTGCTCCCTTGGCCTCTGTAGAGGTTGATGGTGATTCCCCTCCACTGCCCCCGGATTTGGACATTGATTAGAAAGGTGCCCAAGCTGTCCACACTTGAAGCATGTGACTTTGGGTAGGGCCAGAACCATCTTTCCTCTGTCGTTAGTGTTGGGAAGTTGAGGCTTCACATCACTACGACAATTCCGAGAAATATGGCCTTCTTTTCCACACCTATAGCACTTACCACTTCCGATCAAGCAGTTCCCCGAATGCTTCTTCCCACATTTATTGCATGTGGCATGTTGCATATGCTTTCCACCTCTTTCCTGATCAAAACTTCTTCCCAGGCTTGGTTCTAGAGTTCTCTTCTTCTCATTAGATTTGTGAGACCACTGTGTCTCCCCAAACTCTAGTTCAACTTTCATAGCACTTCGAACAATTTCTTCATAGCTATCATAGTCCCTGTTGGCTAGATTCTTCCGTAGATGAGGTCTTAGTCCACCGAAGAATCTATCAACCTTCCCATTAGGGTCCATGACGAAGCTTGAGGTATAACGGGAAAGCCTTGTGATGTTTATCTCGTAGGTTCCAACTGATTCATTCTCCTTTTTCTCCAGCTCGAGAAATTATTTCTCCATTCTCGTTCTCATCGAACGAGGGAAATACTTATTAAAGAATACTCCCCAGAACTCTTCCCACTCCATAGCTTCCATCTCTCCTCATGGATTTGTGTTTTTGATCAGTGACAACCACTGATCAGCTTCTCCCTCTAGGCGGTAAACAGCAAGGGTGACTATTTCTTGTTCCGAACAATGAAGTACAGAAAAGATCTTTTCAATGGAGCTTATCCATTGTTCCGCAACCAATGGGTCAGTAGATCCACTGACTGTTGGTGGTCGTTGACGCATGAAGGACTCAACAGAAAGTTGTTCCCTTCGTGGTGAGGTCGGCCTCTCAACTTGATTCAAGTTATTACTCATAACATGAGTCAGTTGGTTCATCATTCGCATGAATGTTTCCATTCCAGCTTCCATCGGAGGGCTGTCAGCACATGGTGCATTGCGGTCACCATCGGCACGGTTCCTCCTATTCCCCGCCATTTTCTAGAAGAATAAAACCTTAGTGAGAAACTTATTTCATTTATGGATCTTTTAACTAAGACTTCATGCTTATACAATTACACTTTTCTTTAATTCCTTCATAATGATTCATAAAAATCTTGTGATTAACCAAACATATCCCCCGGGAGTGTCGTAACCAAGAGTGCAGCAAGGCCCGTTATCGTACACCAGTTCCCGTTCGAGTCTAGCTCAAAGCGGTGTTTTCGGGTTTTACCCCTATGTACATCTATGCCAGAGCCACCTCTACCTGCTCGTATCCAGACAGGGATGTATTTGTTTGATAAACCACTTACTCAATACGTACCAAAATACCAGGAAGTTTTCCTATATTTAAACTTTCCTATAAGGTTCTTCCTAAAGTTTTTATATCCTAATTTCCACAAATAACTAAACCATCATTTGATACTAACTATAGCATCCCGCCATTTTATAACATAAACTTTCATTACATTACACAAAACTGAGGATCTTTAAGGTCTAGTGTCTTGGAAACCAGGAACATAATACATGAAAACAACATAAAACATTCTTCTTAAACACTTTAAAGGAGTCTTCTTAAGTTTATTCTAGGTTCATTACTGCATCTCATAACCTGGGGACATACATCAAAAGAAATGGTGTGCAGAAGGCCCAGTAAGGGAAACAAAAGGAACATTTTACATGTGAACTTGAGATACTTCAATAAGGAAATGAAAAGAACTTTAAGGCATGAGAAAGAAATCACGAGGAATTTCATAATAAAAATAACATTTTCCATAACTTGAAGATGTGGCTACATCATTTAACATAGACAATCATGAACATATCACCAAGGTCCATCCCCAAGGTGTCATTTGAAAATTACCAAGGTTATTCACCAAGGTATCGTGAAAATTGTAATCTCTAGTGGTTACATCATTACCCAATGCATTGGAGCGCTATCTGGGCGCACCCTTAAATTTTCATTTATTATCATGTGAGCCACATATATCATCATCAAAAATTTCATAAATAACCCACATAGAATAAAATAAATGGGTTTCATTTCATAATCATAACGTTTTAAAAACTGCTTTAAAGGCATGATCTTTACGTCACTTTAAACCCACGAAAAGGGAAAGTGGGTCTCATGTATGTAAATCCCAGAATTTAAAATAGAACATTTTGATATATATGTGAATAAACTTGTAGAAATAAGAGCTTTTTGTATTCACTTTAAAACATAAAATAATTTTTGAGAAAAGAGAGAGGCATTTTGAGACGAAAATTCTGCAGCATAACGGCTATGTTACAAGGTTTTAGAAAACATTGAAAAGCGAGGGGACATGGGTCACCCACTCATAAATGATCCATAAAACAGTAGGGGGAAAGAATAAGATAGATATATGGACATGGTAATGAAATTTTAAGGACTTACCATTTGAAATGAAAAACATGGAAGGAAGACAAAAATTAGATTTCTCTTATGAAAATTCGGTAGCCTAACGGCGTCACTTAAACTTCAATAAAAATGAATTGACAAGATCAAATAGGGTCTCTCATCATATGATCATAAGAGATCAGTATGATAGATATAGAGATCATACCCCAACATAATAAAAAGGAACTTGAAATACTTGACATGAAAATTGAACTTGAAAAATGAGAAGGGTGAAAGAATCCCTTAAAAATTCGACAGCCTAACAGCATCACTTAAACATTCATAAAATGAAATGATGAGAGTAAGAGGGGATCTCTCATCATATAAGAATGAAAAGGTCAGTAAGAGGAATATAAAATAAAATCCTCTCACATAAGAACATAGAGCATAAAAGGAATGACATAAAAGAGATTACATGAAAAGAAAGAGAGGGGTCAGATCCCTTACCTTAAAACGTGACTCTTGAAACTAAAAGGTTTGGACCTTGAGGGCTTGAAGGCACCTTGGGAGGAATCCTTGGGAGGTTAGGAGACTAGAAAATTGTTGGGGGAGAGTGGGGAGTGAAAAATAAAGGAGGAAAGGGTGTTTATTTATAGGGAAAGTGAGGGGACAAGGCATTAATGGCCAAGGGACACCTCACAAGTGCTTTTCTCAAACCCATGTGCTCTCTCATGATATTTTTCATAAAGTTAGGCCACATGGGGCCCCCAAAACAATAATTCATCACCCTTGTCCGGCCAACCCTTGAAATATCTCATGACATCATCTTGACACAGTTATGATGTCATTAAACATACCAAAACCCTAAAACTGTATTTTTACTATTCACTGAAAATTCAACTTTCTCAGAATAATCCCAAAATTTCACCTTAACCAAATATAAATGCTCTGATTTCAAAAATGAAATCCATTTTATAAAAATAATTTTCTAAATATTTTTAATTTAATTTTTAAATAAAAACACGATTCATCGAAAATTCATTTTTTTCAGAAAAATCCCCAAAAATTACCTTAACATAATATCGATGCTCTGAGTTCAAAAATAAAGTCCTTTTTATAGAAATAATTTTCTAATTATTTTTAATTAAATTTTTATTTAAAAAACACTATTCATCCAAAAAAACTAATACTTGACTAATAATTTATGAAACCGTTATTTACCCATTTTATTGAATCACATTACTTAATCTAAGTGTCTAAATTATATTAAAACTTTCTTCGAGTGAAATTACTAATCCATTTGGTCATATTACTAATCCTAAGTGTAAAATCACTATTCATAATTTACTATTCATCAAAAATTAAGTTGATCTTATTAGACTCCAAATTCTTTACTGAACACTTTTGTAGAAGACCATTTTTTGAAAATCATTACACATCATTAGTTATTTAGGGTTTACATAAATGTTTTAAAATATCCCTTTTTCAAAAATTCATCAATAAAATATATCCTAAAATTATCCGGACAAAAGAAAATCCACAAACATCACTAAAGGAAGATATCTCAATTTATTCACCCGAAAGGATTACACAAGGAAGCTAGGGTCTCGTCACATAGCCCCTTATAACACCGGCATAAGACCAAAGTGTAAGGTGTGCTATGGTGAGAGAATCTGAGGGAGGCTCAGATAACATTGCCCTAGTAGTAATCTCTACTAACTTGAACTTCTCCCGTAGGCGTTTCCGTTCAAGCTTGACACGCTGGAGTTCGGCTTGGGCTTGGTCCAAAGCGAATCCCACAGATGCTACCTCCTTCCCATGCTCTGATAAGTGGGCTTCATAAGGGTCGAGTCTACTGGATGAAGCCATCGACTCCTCTTTCTTCATTGACCATTAACATATTATTAAATCATTAAGAGTAAGTTAAGATACTACACAAAAATATTGGGTCGTTACACCCGACCCCTTACTTTTCCAAAATAAGGCTCCACAAAAATAGTGGCACCGTGACGGTGGCACCGTGTCCTCACCCAGCCCTCCATTTTCTTTTTCCAGTTCTCCTCCTGCAATGTAAATTTTTAATGTAAATTAATTCTTTTACTTTTTTTAAAGCCCATAATTTATTCCTAAAAATCTTGAGAAACCTCCCCGATGGGGGGTATTAAATAACACCTTAATATCATCGTGTGTAACTACCCACCCGCGTAGCAAACCATGATCTGACTTTCCTGGCGTTCAAATTTTCATATCCCGTAACTGTAGGATCTTCTCTCTATACCGCCCACTAGAATTTCATTATTTCTTCTTGGCTAGATTTCTTTCTTCTCCCTGGTGTTCCTGGAGTTTCTCTCTTCCTGTGGATGGTGGTGCGCCTCTGCTGGAGCTTTCTTCACCTCTTGGAGTCCACCGAATTCATTCCCTACAAGCCGCACATCCCCTATTCTTGGCGCACGGAGAAAAACTTCGATCCTCAATCAACCAAGTAGGGATTTTCCTTTTTCTCTCCTTATTGTGTATCATGCAGGGTGGGTACGCTATTGTTTCTGTGGGGATTTATGAAACCAAACTTAATGAAGATAATGAACGGACCTTTAAATAATGAAGGGGGGGGGGGTTGATCGATGTTCTACTATACTCTTTTATGTTGATATGTGTTGTGAATTGTGTGGGCCTATGCTCACTAAAAATCAAGGTCGTTGGTGCTATTTCATTGCGCACTAATGAACCAAGTCTTATGTGATGATTAAATAACTGTAACGTGGTAATTGGTAGATCACTTAAACTAGGATGGTAAAATGGATGCCCAGTGAATATATACCCTTATGTGGTCACCCCGATTAATCAACAAAAAGAAGAAACTAATGAATTATGTGTTTGAACCTATAATTATCCCTATTTTGTTTCGGTAGTGGGTGTGGTTTCCTACTATATGCTTATGGGTGAATGTGGGAGATGATGGGATCCTCCGTTGTGGTACGGTTGTTGGTTGTGAATCTGAAGTAGTGTGTTTTCTCTATTGTGACACGAACTCGGGTGGGATTTTCTATTGCTGATAAATCGTTGGTTCTTGTTTTTCGGGACATGGGTCTATGTCTCAAGGTTTTCTTTGGTTCCAGTACTTTGAGGGATCTCACTAATCCACTTTTTTTGTTGTAACTTTACAAGACAATCAGGTGTGAATGCTTAAGTTGATGATAGTTGTTTCTCTTTTCCTCTAGCTTGTGGTTACGCCAGCTAGCTGCCCAGTAGTGTAGAATTCACTTAATTTGATTTTATTGAACATGAAACCATTATGATTTAAATGGGGAATTGATTTTGGGAATGAGTCGTGACTTGGCCATGAGTGTTGTGTTTCTTATGAATGAATAGTCACGAGGATGTTTGTGTTTAGGTTTGTCTTTGGAAACTCTAGGCTGGTATGAGTGCTTGTTACCTATACCTATATCTGTAGCTTTTATGTTTCTTATTTTCACCCCACCCATTTTTAGAACTTTAGTGCCAAACAACCCCATTTCTTGGGGGAGGGTGTTTTTTCCAACACTCTTAAGAGTGGCTGGTTATTAGCTCCTGTTCTGCTCCCTTTTCTGAAAAGCCCATGATTCTTTGAGGAGGCTATGATGGATTGAGGTCCATTATTAGCCCAAGAATCTTTGGGTAGGGTAGTTGTGGTGGTTGGCCTAGGTGTTTGTGGGTAGGTTGTTTCCCATGTGTCTTTGGGATGAGGCCCTGGTGTCTTCAGGCGTGACAGTAGTTGTTCTGACCCAGGTGTTTGCAGGTTTGGTTATGCATGGCGGTTGTGGCCCAGGTGTCTACGGGTGGGATGTGCGGTAGTGGCCCAGGTGTTTGTGGGTGGGATGTGCGGTTGTGGCCTAGGTGTGTGCGGGCGGGGTGTGGTAGTGGGACTGCGGTAAGAATCGTGGGATTGGTTTGATGTATATGATATCTTCAATAACCAGTGGGAAAGTGGCACGAGGTACCCATATATTGATGTTCTATTACTATATTTTACTTACCTTGCGTAATTTGGGGAGTGTTCTTTGGTGAGGCTTGGGTGGATAGTTTTCCTTGCTACCTGCTTGGGTTCTCTCCTTTTTCCACGGGGCATTAGAATGCCTCCCCACTTCAGCATGAGAGCTTTTGATTTTTTTCTACTGGGTATACTTGTATGCTCACCCTACGTAGATAAAATTGATTTCAGGTTTCCAGGAAGACATTAGGGATCGTGTGGGACCGTACTAGCTCAGACCTTGGGGAATTTGCTGTTTTCATTTTCCTTTTTATAGGTACTTTACCTTTGGAGTTTTGTGGCTTGTATCATTTACTCTTGAACATGCATATGGGATTGGGTTGCTTTTGGCTTTACCTTTACTTTCATCTTTGGTATTGTTGGGGTCACTATCATATCTCTCGATCTTATAAAAATAAAAAGGGTAATGCCTTCCATTTTGTGTGATATTCTAAACCCTTAGTGCGGGTCTCCACTCTGGGACATATTGAAGTCGAGTTTCAGGGGTCATTATCTCTCCTTAAACATAAAGAAGGATGGTCCTATAAATCTTCTGTCCCTTCTCTCCTTTTAGTGAAGACGGGTCATGAAAGAATAGTATCAGAGGAAAATTGAAAGGTAGGATGGAGTCTGAAGTTAGGAACAATGAGGATTGCATGGGGTGGTAGGTAAATAGTGTTGGGTGACCTTGGTGCGTGAATTAGGTCGGGGAAGACCGGCATGGACAGGGGATTTTAGGGCCCCCCGTGATCCGATGCAAGGACTCTGGACCTACCAAACGACCAAGTGAGGCTACATTGATTGAAGGGTAGAGACACTAGGAAAGGTACAAGAATCATAATGACTTGTGGTCTTATGTTTCATGGGTATTGTGGGGATTCAAAATAAATAATGAAGTCTAAGAAAATTTAAGAACAATATTCTACACTATTCGGGCTTAGGCATTCTTTGCTTACCTTGCAGCTATGGAACCTTGGAGGTGACCACGAGTAGTACGAGCGATCGAGGCCCCAGAGGCTGACTTGGCTGATCAGTAGAGGACCGACCGAGAGGAAGAGCATGATCAGTGGTCGAAGACTCTTTGAGGCTTTCAGCAACAACCCCTTAGGAAGTATAAGGGAAGCATCTCAGATATAGAGACAGAGAGATGGCTAGAGGAGTTGGTGAGAGCCTTCATCTTGATCCGGGATCCGACAGAGTACTGGGTTCCTTTGGCTATAAGCCAGATTCATGGAGCAGTGCATTAGTGGTGGACACTTTATCTTGGGGAGAAGAGGGAGACCGAGGTGATGTGGGATGACTTCGAGAAGGAGTTCTTGGCAGAATTCCTCCCGTTCACGATGAAGGATGAGAAGATGTAGGAATTAATCTCCCTCCAACAGGGGAGTATGTCAATGAGAGAGTTGGGGATCATGTTCAAGGATCTCCTTAGCTTTAATCCCGACCTCTTTCTAGATGAGGAGTCATAGGAGAGACGTCTGGAGGAGGCTCTTAGACCTTATCTTCAGTATGTTGTTACTCCCTTCACCCTACCGACCTACTTGGAGGTCTAGAAGAAGGTTGAAGTGGTGGAAAGAATTCACACACTGGGAGGTGTGTCACGAGAGGGAATCTAGTTGGACTCGTCAAAGGGGAAGGCCATCAGCAGTAGGCCTCCAGCATCAGGACCCTCTAGGTTTCGACCAGTAAGGATTAGGCCTCAGAAGTTCCACATCCGACCTTCCAGCCATCACCCTTTTCTTTCGGGCCCAAGGCTGAGATTCATCAATTGGGGAATCCATGGGAACCTTTGGAATCATTGACGGGACAGAGTACAGTAAGGTGGGTGTGGGAAGGTCAAGCACCTACTTTAGTAGCAGCAGTTCTCAGCTAGGCCCTTTCAGCAGCAGCAGCGGGGGCAGCGAGCTCTCGCTCTGCTGAAGGCAGACGTTGCAGGAGGAGGCCGACCTAAGGGTGATCCTCAAGGACCTCGACCTAGTTTGGTCAGGGAGGTAGCTGATAGCCTAGAGGAAGAGGAGTTGGGCGTGGGAAGTTGCACGCCACAGAGGTAGTAGTTCCGGCAGGGCATGAGGTTGTTGGAGGTATGATCATCTTGTTTAGTACCCTTGCATATGCCTTGTTCGATACAGGAGCTTCACAAACCTTTGATACACATAGTCTGGCCCATGCTCTAGGTTTAGACGTTGAGAGACTTCCAGTGCCCCTGGTGCTGAACACACCAGTCGGAGGTAAGACCGACTTGTTGTATGTTTGTCAAGGAGGAAGACTGAAGATAGGGCCACGTTAGTCAGTCAGGGATCTTCTACTGTTGTAGATACATCCATATGATGTCATCCTAGGCATTGACTAGCTGTTCTCTGTATGTGCCGTCATTGACTACATCGTTGTTAGGGATTTGTTTCAGACTTGGGTGGCCGACGGGTGACTTTCATCTGCGAGCGGAATTTCCCGGGAAGCAGCAGGTGAAGAGAACCCCTCCTCTCCTTGTTAGCCAAGCTATCAGTGGAGTCGGTTGATGCATAGATGGTGGAATTACTAGGGATCGTTAGTGAGTTTATGGATGTCTTACCTGAAGAAGTAGCCACTCTACCCCCTTGATGTGATATCGATTTTGGGATAGACCTGCAACCTGGTGCACATCTGATTTCGATGGCTCCCTAACAAATGGCACCTTCTGAGTTGTGGGTGTTACGTATTCAAATTGACGATCTGATGAAGATGGTTTTTTTCCGACCAAGTTCTTCACCATGGGGTGCTACAGTCTTATTCTCCAAGAAAGAGGATGGTAGTCTCAGGCTGTGCATATACAACCGGAGACTGAACCAGGTAATGATCAAGAACTGTTACCCCCTCCCGAGGATAGACGATATCTTTGACCAGATGAAGGGAGCAGGTCGGTTCTCTAAGATTGACGTGTGGTCAGGATACCACCAGCTGAGGGTGAGGGAGGGTGAAATCTTGAATAATTCCTTCAGGTGTAGATATGGGCACTTTGAGTTTGTGGTCATGTCATTCGGCGTCACAAACGCTCTAGCTATGTTTATGGGGCTCATGAACTCCGTATTCTGGGAATATCTGGATAGGTTCGTAGTCGTGTTTATTGACGACATCTTGATCTACTCAAGACCAGAGGAGGATAACGCTGAGCACTTGAGAATGGTTTTAGAGGTCCTCTAACAGCACAAACTCTATAATATGTTCTCCAACTGCATGTTTTGGATGCGAGAAGTGCACTTCCTTGGGAACGTGGTGTCCGAGATGGGGATAGCAGTGGACCCATCAATGTTCGAGGAAGTTGTTTCCTGGGCAGCACCCAACAACGTAGTGGAGGCTCGTATTTTCCTCAGGCTGGCAGGTTACTACTAGAGATTTGTGCCCAAATTCTCATGAGTTGCAGCACCTTTGATAGCTTTGACCAAGAAGGACAAGGAATTTGTGTTAGATGAGCAGTGAGAGGTGGCCTTTAGTTATCTAAAAGAAAAGTTTTTTAGTGCCCCAGAGCTAAGTTTCCCAGAAGAAGGGGCGGTGTATGAGGTGTTATTTGATGCTTCAGGTCAAGGCCTTGGATGTATGTTGATGCAACGGCAAGGGGTGATCTCTTTTGGGTCTAGGAAGTTACACCCCCAGGAGCGTAATTATTCCACCTATGATCTGGATCTTTCCGCGGTCATGTTCGCACTAAAGTTGTGGCGGCACTACCGTGTTGGGGAGCACTTTTTGGTCTTCACCGATCACAAGAGCATGAAGTATGTCTTCTCCCAGCGGGACAAAAACATATGGTAGTGAAGGCAGATGGAATTACTTCAAGACTAAGAATTCTAGATTTACAACACCTCAAGAAAGGGGAATGTGGTGGCTGATTCCTTGAGTAGGAAGTCACAGAAGGATGCGGTTCGAGAGTCGGAGATGCATATAAGGCAATGGAGGAGTTGGCTTCCCTGCACCTAGATGCAAGGGTGGATGGTGGAAGAGTTTGCCTGTGTTAATTGATTGTGCAGTCTTCTCTACTGCGGTAGGTGGAGGAGTCTCAGTGGGGAGACTCAGAAAGTGAAGTCGTGCGTGACCAGGTTAACCAAGGTGATGCTCTGAAAGAGTGGACAGAGGATGGTCAGAATCGAGTGAATTTCTGAGGAAAGTTATTTGTTCCAAAGGAGATGCGTGAGAGAGTTCTTAGTGAGTTCCACAACACACACCTAGCAGTGAACTCCAGATTTTCAAAGATGTACCTGGGTCCGAGGAGACAGTTTTGGTGGCCTGGGGTGAAATAGGCAGAAGTAGAGTTTGTAGCAATGTGCCTAGTGTGTCAGCAGGTGAAGGCTGAACATTATGTTCTATGTGGCATGTTGAAACATTTATACGTTCCCAAGTGGATGTGGGATTACATCTCAATGGATTTTGTCACGGGGCTACCCAGGGTTCAAGGAGGATGCGACGCTATCTGGATAGTGGTTGATCGGGTGACAAAATCGGCTCACTTTCTGGCGATCAAGGAGTCAGGAGAAGTAGATGCCTTAGCACAGAAGTATGTGGATGAGGTGGTGCGGTTTCACAAATTTCTGAGGTCTATAGTCTCAGATAATGATGGACAGTTTACCTCATGAGTTTGGAGAGTATTGCAACATGCTTTCGGTACCTGGCTACGTCTTGGCACTACTTTCCACCCTCATCCAGACGGGAAGACAGAGCACACCATTCAGATGATGGAGGACATGCTACGGGCATGTATTCTGGATTTTGGGGGATCATGGGCGCGACAATTTCCTCTGGTAGAGTTTTCCTACAATAATAGTTATCACTGTACCATTGGCATGGCTCCATTCGATTCTTTTTACGGAAGGTCATGTTGCTCACCCTTGTGCTGGACTGAGATTGGGGAAAGAAGTGTTCTTGGCCTAGAGGTGGTGCAGAGCACGATGGAGAAGGTCCAGCTTATACGAGAGAGGATGAAGGTGGATCATGACAAACAGAAGTCATATGCCAATAACCGGAGGAGAACCTTGGAATTCGGGGTCGGGGACCACGTATTCCTGATGGTCTCCCCCCGGCGTGGGTAGCGGAGGTTTGATAGAGGAATTAAACTTTCCCCAAGGTATTTCAGACCATTTGAAGTGATGCAGCAGGTCAGTGGGGTGGCTTATCTGCTGGTGTTGTCACCACCACTGCAATGGTTGCACGTCGTCTTCCATGTGTCCCAGCTCGGACGACATCTACACGACGATTTACACGTCCTCGACTGGGGAGAGCTAGATGTCGGGGACGACACAACATTCATAGAGCGACTAGTGATGATCGAAGGTCGTGAAGATAAGGTGCTTCATGGATGAACCATTCCTTTGGTTCGTGTGTTGTGGAGACACGGTGGGCTTGAGGAGAGTACATAGGAATGGGAAGCACAAATGCATGCCTAGTCCCCAGAGTTGTTTTTAGTTTTGTGTTTTTTTGTTTTTACTTGTTTGTGATGGAATGCTTTACCTTGTTGGCTATGAAATATGTAGTTTTCCTTATTCCGTGAATGTGTGTGAAAAGTCTTGTCTATGGGGATGGGAGGACCCAATCCATAAACAATATGCATTAAGGTGGATGCGATTAAACCCATGCGGGCGAGTCAGTGCTGCCCAAAGCAGAGAGTATCTTGACATGGAGGAAGAGACTCCCTAACCCATATGACTGGGCAGTTTGACCCTTGTATGTTTCCTGGTTTCTTGAGGGATAAGTGTTTCTAGATGACGATGAGGTTCTCTCTTTGGAGGTATCTTTTGAGGTGGTTGTTCAGACCCTCTCTTTTATTCTGGTTTGTTTTTTATTATAGAGGGTGAGAATAGTTTGATATGTATCTAATATAATGACCTAGATCATCCTGTCCCATTACTTTGGCAAAATAAGGCTCCACCAAAACAGTGGCACCGTGACGGTGGCACCGTGAGGGTGACACTGTGACGGTGGCACCGTGTCCTCACCCAGCCCTCCATTTTCTTTTTCCAGTTCCACTCCCGTAACTTATATTTTTGATGTAAATTAATTCATTTACTTTTTTTAAATCCCATAATTAATTCATAAAAATCCTGAGAAACCTCCCCGATGGGGGGTATTAAATAACTCCTTAATATCATCATGTGTAACTTCCCACCCATGTAGGAAACCACGATACAACTTTCTAGGCATTCAAAATTTCATATCCCGTAACTGTAGTATCTTCTCTCTATACCTCCAGCTAGTGTTTATTTTTTTCTTCTCGGCTAGGTTTCTTTCTTCTCCCTGGTGCACCTGGAGTTCCTCTCTTCCCCTGGCTTGTGGTGTGCCTCTAATGAATAATTTTTCACCTCTTGGAGTCCACGAAATTCCTCCCCTGCAAGCCGTACATCCCTTGTTCTTGGAGCGTGGAGAAAAACATCGTTCCTTGATCAACCAAGTAGGGATTTGTCATTGTCTCTCCTTCCATTTTGTGTGAGATTGTATACCCTTGGTGCTGGTCGCCACTACGGGACCTATTGAAGGAAGGTTTCAGGGGTAATTATCTGTCCTTCAACTTAAAGAAGGAAGTGCCTAACAATCTGATGTCCCTTCCCTCCTTTTGGTGAAGGCGGGTCATGAGATATATATATATATATAATTTTGTTTACAAATTCCATATTTGCATAGTGGTTAGGTTGTTAAAATATAAATTGGAGGAATAGGGATCAAAATTAGTTTATTTTTCTAAAATTACCTATAAAAATTATTTTTCAAAACTATTGGTATAGTTTTTTCAAATGACGTATAACAATGTTTTAATTTTTCTTTGTTATAGGTCTTTTCCAACAGTTTTCCCAAAACCATCAGTTTTGTTTTATACCAAAACCATTACATCCAAATCCACTCTAATCCATTGGTATATGATATACCAATGATTTTGAGACATATACAAATGGATTCAAACTATTTGAAAAATATTTATTCAATCAATGTAGGGTCATTATGATTCAAGGCATGTCCACCCATCATCGAAACAACATTCTCAGGTGACTCCCAGAATCATTCTAGGTCACTATAATCCTTATATGCCATCACCATGTGATAAAAACATTAAATATCTATAGGATCTGCTACTCAAATGATCTCACTCTTCAAAGACAAAATAAAACTATAGTCCTATCACTCTAGGTTATTTTTCTATAAAACAATACAAAATATCTAGGTCATCTAGGTCTCCCAAAAGATAAAACTATCCCAAATATCATATGAAATCACATTCTTAATCAAACTATGTTGGAAATAACTATCACCAGTCTTCCACTTATGTTAATTTTCTATATAGAGTCAAAAAAACATCTATTGTCATAAATTTATATAAATAATTATTTCTTCATAGATGTCATATACCGTAGAAGACCAAAATCATATGATTATTTGAGTATAAATCCATTACATGATTTATAGGTTGTTACTAGAACATTAAATAACAAAACAAAAATACTAAGCACACATAATGGGTTTCCCGAATAAGTAATCAAAGTATTGCATTCACCTACTGAGGTACCTGCACCCCCTATGCACAAAAATTTATACGACAACCATTGTTAATGAGTATCTCATTATAATTCAACATGACCAACAATCAGTATAAAATAATTACATACATTTCATCCCAGTAGATTAAAATTCCACTAATTACTTAAACCATATGGTATCATATGATATGTTTCTTACACTTTAATCTTATTATCCTAATTTAGTGAAAACAATCCCACTAGAATTTCCCTACATGTCATGAAATCCTATGTGCCAACACATGATGCATGAGATGACTCCACCTCTATGGGTGAAGAGTCCTATATAGAACCATTCTCTTTACAATGGAACTAGAGCAAAAAAATATAACATAAATCATAATATTATCATATATCTGTTTGACCCACCCAATGTGGAGATTATATTAACATTAACATAGCAAATCAAAAACATCAATCCCATCCTTGGTAAAGTGGAATTATTATCATATAAGGTTATCATGATGACCCAATATGATATCTATCAATGTAATTTCCAAATTTATATATATTAATAATACCATATCCATGATAGTAATAAAAAATATGGTTTTAACACTACTACGAAATGTCCTAATCAAGAGGCCACTCGATTGGTTCCCCATATTTGTTCATCAAAAGGTCATAGGTACACTTCCCCATATTCCTGAGGCTTCCAACTAGTATTCGTATATAGATGTATCATGGGGAGAATATACCACTATATCATAGTGTGAAAAACAAATAATAAGTAATTTAATATCATAAAAACACATAAACCTTTGACTAGGAAGATAAAAAATATCCAAAAAAATAATAAAATGAGGATAGAATATGCATAAAATAATACATGAATGATAACCCACTTGGTCAGTCACAAAAATTATAAAAAGTAAATAAAATACATTAGAGTCTTTATGAAATCACCATGCTATAAAAAATCCCAGAATCCTACTCTACTGATGAATCTCCAACTAACACATGAAATCTCATGCCTCATCCCAACTAGTTTCTGTAACTGAGTGAGAGTCGGCTTAGGTAACTTAGTGTAATGGTGGATCTAGTAGGGTGTGAGTACATTACTCGGCAGGGAACCACCAACATGTTCTAATAATATAATATTAGTGAATTTATATGTCCATTCCACATGAACAAATAAAATAAAAAAATAACTATAGGAAATAAATTAATAAATATATTTTAATCCCTGGGTCTGGGACCTCAATTATCCATACCTACATCAGCTAGTGATGAGGTGTATCTAGAGACATAGAAATGACCATTCTTCCATATAAATATCTAATCCTAGGGATTATGTGAGTAATACCCAATCCAAATTCTCAAATAACAAATATCACATCATAAATTGCTCTATGGATAGATACTAGTCATGTTAATAATTTCATCAATATCGTAGTATAATGAATGTCACGAAGCCAAATCATTTTAACCTTGATAAATATGTAAATCAGAATAATCTCCATATCACAATGCTAAAAGGCTGAATCATATGAATCCTAGAAATCTCGATCATGTATGAGTAATTTCACAAGTCTCAATTGGCTAGATCCTTTGTGTGACCTTTGCATATCAGTATAAAATAAATCAAAAAAATAATATAGCTTTTATAGTTCCCAAGAACAAACAAGTGGATCCAAGTCACGCTAGCCATACTTAGGGAATATGGAATCCAAAGAATACCATATTGACTGGATATAAATCCATACATCTCATGTATCATTAAATGGATCAGCAGTAGGATCCTAGGTAGAACTTTTAATCCAAGATGATATCATATTAAATGTTATCTCACATCAGTTTTACAAAATGTCCAAGGGAATATCCTAGGAATCACCTCTAGGCATCCTTTTAAAATTGTTTCTTCATTATGACCATAGTCCAAGTTTTCGAAATAATATCTTGGTGTTCATATATACCTAAAAATTAATAAGTTAAAGTATAAATATTTTTAGGGGTTGGCCAAACACTTCATCCCATGAGAATAGTTCACAACCCCATGGCCTCACATGTTTGGTGTGGCTTCTAAGGTGAAACCTCAAAGACTCAATACCCATATCTATATACATACACTCAACTCCATATCAAAAAGGAACACACATAGGGCTCCCCTAGGGTCATCTATATTGAAAACCCATCCCCCTAACGAGCCTTAGTCACAACTGATCCATCAGGCCTATGCATTATACTTTTAGGACATTCCACCCCTTAGAATCATCTAAGTAATCTCCCAGCCACATAGGGCTCAATAATTTTCCATAGTAGAGTATGTTTTCATAGATTGTGTAAGATAAATATCAATGCATCAGGAAACAATAGAATGTTCAACCCATTACCCATGGTTCTATGTGTCCTTGGCACTTTTTCTCTTTAATTTGGGGTTCTCACATGATTTAGAAATTTAAATTTAAATTATTATTTAAATTAAATTAAAAAATTAAATAATAATCAAGATAAAACAATTACGGTGATACCACACACATGTACATCCACATCGACATAATACATAAAGTAATATGGAAAGTACCTAGAAAACCTACCTCATTTGGAATATTTTCCAATTAAACATCCCAGAATCTCTCGTCATGGACACCCCTATGCTCAAACAAGGCCATACTATCACCACTAGCCACATACCACATACACATGAACCAAAATCAATTCATACAAAAAAATAATTAGTTTTGAATATTTTTTATTATATTTTTTTTTACCCCAAAGTAGAATAAATGAAAAAAAACTCATGGAGCATCTAATTATCACTGGTTCTTTGAGAAATGGGGTTTTTTCCAACATTATCACACTCTTGAACCCATATCAAATCAAATCACCAACCAAAAAAAGAATTAAATCATCATATAAATTCAATATTTATGTAAAATTTGAGAAAACCCCACATTTTTTTTGTACCATTGAAAAAATTATGAATAAAAACTAGAACACATAATCTCCTGATATCCCCTAGTTAAGTTCTGTGAGATTCCCATAAAAATTAGGTTATTTCACCATTCTCACACAAAATTTTCATAAAATCAATAAATATAGAAAATGATTAATTAGTTACAATTATGAAAGGAATTGAGGATGGAGAATAAAGGACACCCTAACCCAAAATCACCATTTAATCACAACATGGAGAACAAGGAATAGAGAGAAAGAATACAAGGGAGTATTCTTGGAAATCAGCATCTCACACATGTCTAGTTTCAAAGAAACATTGGATGGAACCCCCTGTGAAATATGAAAACATGATTTTATAATGTGAATCCCACATTTACACCTTGAATAAATGGGGAATGGGGTTTCTCACATATTTAAACATTCAAACCATGAATGGATTATTCACTGCCTCAATCCCCTACAATAAACTTCCAAATTCACTCCATAGTTCATTTTCTCATCCAATGTTCTCTTAAACCTCCCAGTCATAACCTAAGACCCGAAACCCATCATAAAACCATTTTGGTTTGTCCAAACACTCAAAATATCATTTTGAGTCATATTTTTCAAAACGAAACTTCCATTAACTAAAAAAATTAAAACTCCCACTTGAATTTTCAACTAATACGTTTTAAATATCATAAAATCTCCAAATTATAAAATTTAACATTCTAATTAATTCTAGTATACCATTTACATGATGAACATGACTTTGATATGTCACTAACTCATGATGAACCTTTTCGTTTGATCCATAAACACCCCACATAGTTCAGTTGGGTAACATTGAGTGTCAAACATATATTTCATTATAATATGAGTCACTTTTTATCTAACTGATGCCAACACTATGACAAAAATCACCACACCCATCTCTCTTGAAATTCTGAAGTTTCTTCTACAATTTATCATTTATCCTATAACAGTACCCACTATAATATTTATATCATAATTGACAATTCCAATCCAAAATGTTTGACATCTTTCGAAAAGTCTACTGAAACACTTACTATAGTGGTATTCCAACCCCCTAACCAAGTCCCTCATGATTCTATCAATATTTTACCCCCTTACCATATATAACCTCAATCTACAAATAAATTTAACCACTTTTAGAATATTACACTCAATATTCTTAGTCACACCCATAGACATGTCCCCAAATGAAATATATTCATCAAATCAGAAATTTCTTACTAAAACCCCCACATGATGGGATCCTATCATATCCAAAACCTTAAAAAGGGAAATCATTTTTACCATGATGTTTGACCTGAAAGGGAATATTCACTACTTTTTATCAAATGTTTCATCCATTAAAAATGTTATGTAATATTTCTTCATAAGATTCTGCCCTTAAACAATGCAACAAACATTGTCTCACCAACTGAAAGAAGTCATGAATCATGGATAAACCCATAAATCACCATTGGATCACCTTGAGATCAACTGAATCCTATTGATATCCCACATGATTTATCAATTATCTCATAATAACTATAATTTTTTTATTTTCTTCATAACTAAATAAAATTTACTTTACCCTCTATTATCTTTCATTTAATTACCATTATATTTATGAAAATAAACATGCTATCCTAGGGTCTTTACATCCACATCCCATACTATATCCATTCGTAGATGTGATGACTATATATGCCCATTCCAATTATACTTGTGTACAAAAACAAAACACCAATTAGAACCCATTATTAGCTCATAATAATGTCATATTTAGAAAATGTAATAAATATAATCATAATGAGATTCATGTCCTCAAATGGATAATAGTCCACTCCCAACCATATGTTATAACTTATTACACTTCTTGAGGGAAATATAAATAGGTTCATTCATAACTGAACTTGTGTCGATACTCCTGATCCATTCTCCCCATCATGTCAATACCTGACTAGGATATAACCAGATACGTCAGGAAACCATACTCAATCATTTTTTGATGTATCCCACACCATGATGGGACATTCAACATTTTTTGAAAAATCATGGGAAAGTATGCCTAAAAATGATTAAATAAACCATCATTCCTAGTTTTAGTCACATCAAAATAAAAAATTCAACTCAATAAGTCCCATGCTTGAACAAAATGCATGACATAGTGTCCTTTTAAAACATAATAGGAATACCATCTTGAAATTCCCATACAAAGAATCCCAAATCCATCTACCAAGAGTCATACAACATTAAGAATTGTTAGCCTTTTTAAACATCATTTAAAATCATTATGAAAACAACACTCTTATCCATCGCCATGAATTATTCCATGTCATGAGAGTCCCCTAGTACACTCACCATGTGCTAAAACACGTGTATTATCAATAGGGTGATGTACTCAAATGATCCAATCATTCGATGCCAAACTAAAAAAACTACTCTAGAACTCATGTTTCATTTTTTCATAATGATCTAAAGCATATCTAGGGTTTCTTGGTCTCCCACATATCCTGAACAAGAAAGAATATATATCATGATATGTCAAAACCCTCAAGAGAGTTATTTATAAACCTATATCAATCATCACACAATGTCTAAGGCCATCAGAATAACCTATTCGGCAATCATTATATTTGATCATACATATATAGGACCGCTCCCTAATGAATAAAATGTGAAATAGGGAAGAATATGTATATATATAACAATATTTACTGAGATAACCCATACCAAGGATATACCATACCCAGATCCTCTGTTAAGTAAAATTTTGTTACCAAATTAATGGGGAAACACCATATTATAGGCTATCACATGAACTATTTATATCCCAACATAACGCTAATAACATACAAGTGGTTTCTCCATTATTTCAGAAAATAATATCATTTACCTACTAAGGCTACTTACCTCCCTTTTAACATGTTTCCTTACAACAAAAATCGTCAGTGAGTGTCTCAACATAGATCAACATGACTTTCCATCTGTGGAAATAACACACAAACAAGTAAGCATAGTTGTGTATGTTGACAATAAATTAATATATAGGTAAGCATCGTAAGATTTTTTTACAACACTTAAAATTGGTAGACCTCATTTATTGTAAAATATAACACTAGAATGTCCCAATATATCTTGTGAAATCTACTTTTCAACTCATGATTCATAAGACATCTCATGTCTCTAGAGGATTTGGGATAAATCATAAAATAACCTCTTACCAATGGTCTAAGAGACCAAATTAGTATATAAATCATAATATCATCTGAAACACATATGTCCCACTAAAGGTGGAAATCAAATCTACATTAACATAATAAATCCATAACATCAATTCCATCTGTAATAACCTAGAAATCCTACTAATGATGGAGTTAATGGTACTCTTCAATGATATCCATCATATGTTAGTAACATTAAAATATATTAAGACAACCTTACCCATAATAGTAAGTCAAAATAAAGATCTAATATCACTTGTTATGAACCTGATCAGGACCCTACTAGACTAGATCCTTGACCTGGTTCACCAAAATACCTCTACTACTCCACCCTACACACTAGAGGATTCTGAATAGAATTAGGGGAATATGGAGGTATAATTTCAAGACTATAACAAATATATCAGAGAGTGAAAATAAAATAACAAGTTACTGAATTTAATATAGAACACCTGATTATAAGAGTACTTAAATAAATAAAACATGATTTTTTAGGTAATAACTTTTATATATTCATACATATCTACTCTCCAACTGTGTCGGTCAAAAATAAAGATAAAAAATAAATAAAATAAATTAGCGGTACTAAATCATAAACTAGAAAAAATATATCCAAGAATCATTATTTTTTCAATATACTCTATCACAATCATGTTAACTTGATCATATTCCAAACCAGTACCTGCAACTAGGTGAGAGTCTTATCGGGTACCCTGGTGAAAGGAAGTACTGATTTGTGTGTGAATATATAACCCAATAAGGCACCACCAAAATGATCATGTACTATAATAGATGTGTAGTTATATTCTCTTATGACATTATAAAATAAATGAAATAAATATCTACAATAAATAAATAATATCCTTTTTCCCCTTAGGTTCGTGACCATGATCAACTATAGACACTTTCTAAAATGTTTGGGTTTCTATAAGAACAATTTGATGGCCATTACTAGGTATAAATATAAGGATATAGGGTATAGCCTTAAAATACCCAATCTATAGTATAAAATGGCCAAAAAAATCATTGTGAATAGATCTATGACTATATCATACGAATCATATGAATATAACTAAACTCCATATACAGATAATGGCATAATATTGATTCCCAAGCACCCTAGGAAGTTGATAAATCATAATAATCTATATATCAACATTCCGAGTCGCTAAATCATATACATCCCAATTATGTAAGAGTAATTTCACTAGTCTTGACATGATTGATCTTAAGGGAGACCTATGTATCTCAAAATAATAGACATTTTGAAAATTAAAAGTGATCACAATACCTAATCCCAATTGGTATATCCTAGTTAAGAATGGAATATTACGGACCTAGGGAATCCATGGAATACCATATAGATATATTTTTTTAATTCTAGTATCTTAGTACTTAGTTATGTTTCCCAAATATCTAGATCCTTAGTGGAATTATAAATTCATGAAGACATCATAGTCCAACCTATCTAACATTAGTACCACAAGATTACTATAGACGGATAGCAGGAATGACATCTTCAAATCCTTCTCAAATTTCCATTGCATCGAGCCCAAAGGCCTGGTCCTCTATATATTTTTTGGGTGTTAATAGCTACACATTAAAGAATATGTTAATATGTAAATAATGATATGGATTGATCAAACCACTATTCTAATCACCATATTCAACATCCCTATGGGATCAAATGTTTTGTGTTGGTTCTAAGGTGAAACTTATGACCATCTCAACCCACAACCATGTACCCCTACTCTGGTCATATCATAAAGGAGAACACATTGGGGTCCCCATAGTCATCACTAAAATAGAGGATTCTAGATTAGGATCCTCGATCATAACTGGAATGTAGGACCTTCCACACAACATACAGAGGACATCTTATCCCTTAGTATCATAACATTCATCTCATAGTGTCACATACATTATGGGTACTCTAAAATGTAATGTTTCATGAGAGATGGATAAAATCCCATCTATATGTATCATGTTAGTGCAAATCGGACAATCTTCAAACTAATTCCTCTTCTTCATAAGGTTGATCTACGTAGGATAAAAATGTATCAATGGTACTAACACATTATACAAGGTCCATTCATTCGAATTGATGTCATACATCCTATCAGAGTATTCCAAGAATCTAGTTATCTTTTTAGACTAGGATTCGACCATATTTTGATAGGGCTTCAATCCAGTGATCAAGGCGCCTAGTTGAATTATAACATTGCCTCTTTAAATTTGGGTTCCCATAGGATTTAATGATTTAATTTAAATTAACTTTTTAAATTTAATTAAATAATTCAATAACAGTAGGGGTATATTATTATTATTTGACCACACATAGACATTCATATATACACCATTAATATAACAATATAGTTACTATAGAGACCACCTACATCATTGAGAATATATTCCAAATAATCACTGAAACAAAAAAATCTATGTGGCCTTATAAAGGAACAAGAAATGAAATATCCTCAACAACATCCATTTTCTACTTCATTAGGCACCTAAATCAATCCATAATTGGAAAATAATTAATTTTAAATAATAATATTTTTTATTTCATTTAAGAAGAACGATTTAAATGTCGAAACCTCAGTGGGAATACACCAATAACTATTTATTCAAGAAAAAATGATTTAGTCCCCCTCAACAAACTCCTAAACCCTTAATGAGTAAATCCAAAAACCTAACACAAGAATTATAACATTTAAAAAACTTATTTTAGTTAAAAAGTATGGATAAATCCAAAATGTGGTGTAACTTTTATGAACTGAAAATTTAAATATTATTGAAAATGTCTTTGGATTTCCCCTAGCTAGGCTACATTAAAGTTCTATAAAAATCACGTGATTTTACCATTCTTTTTAAAAATTACAATTGAAACTATACAAATAGACAATGATGAATCATTGGAAGTGATTAATGGAATAAAAATGGAGAGGTGTGGAGAACCATACCTATAACTACATAAATATCACACCAAGATTGTCCAGTAATGAGGGGAATGAAGAGAGGGAGGATCTTTGGCCAACAACCTCCCATGCATGTCTGACATCTTTATTGAATGGTGTGTTAGGGGGATTGAAAAACCTCTAAAATTGGTTTTTTAGGTGTGAATACTATTTTTTCATCATGAATCAAAAATTCCTTTTTCAAATATATGGTTGTAGGATTTCTTCATATGTTGAACATTCATAATGACAATATACTGTTGAAAACTTTATTCCTCTATAGGAGTCCCAAAAATACCCCAAGACCTACCATTCCTCCTCCAATATTCTACTGCTCCCACGTGTCCCCACTAGAACCTTAAACTGTATTCAATAAAACCATTTTTTATTTTCAAAACCCTGTTAATATTATTATAAGTCGTATTTTTCATTATAAACCTTCCACCCACTCATAAATTCAATTTACATATATAATTTTCAATATATATATATACTATTTCTAATATAGATGTGAAAAGTAGATAACCGAGGAAAATATTGTTAGTTGTGTATAATAATCCTTCAACGTTTGGGGTACAACTTGGAAATTATATGGATATGATTATAGAAAATCACATATAAATAAAGATAAAAATCATAATACTCATCTCTATTTAAATTAATTTTTTTTGGGATTCCAAAAAAATATATAAAAAATAACATATGAGTTTTTTTCATCACTATGAAACATTAATATTTTATGTTCTAAAAAATGAGGACTTTTTTAGGACTTTTATATTTTCATTAAGAGTTATTGATATGGAATGAATACAAATATTTTCTCCACATTTTATTAAAAAATGGTAAGAGTTGGAACGAATATTAGAAAAATGAATATTTCCACTTTTTAAATTTTTGAACAACCATATAAAATATTTTAGTTCATAAAATATAGTAATGGATCTATATAAAATACATGGGAGAGATTTAAGGCTATGTTTAATTTCAAAAATATTATAAGGGTATACCTCCTGGAAAATGGTATGTATTATATTTCCTTGTTAGAGGTTTATTGAGGGATAATATACATGTGAAATATATTACTTATTATATGGGATATAAATAAATATCATCCAATTGTAGATGAATGGATAAAGTAAGCGAGGAGTCCACAAGGTAGATTATAATGGATAGACTACTACATAAGTGGATGGCTTGAAAAGTATGATGGATTTAATGATGTTTATGAACTAACCCCAAGGTGTTCTCACTGAAGAAGTAAATATTCTTATTATATGCATAAAAATATTTTTTAGTGGTATAGGTCACACCTACAAAATGGAGGGTGCAAATAACGTGCATTGGTGATTCAAGAACCATAACAAGGAAATCATATTCTATAAAAAATTCAATTTCTTGAGGTTTCCTTATAAATATCATGAAAATCATCACGGCTTCCATAAATGAACTAAAATCAGTCTTAAAATATCAAAAGGATCCATTTGAAATCTATAACACCATCTTCGATGGATTGAATACCAATTGATGTATTATTATTGATAAAGACTATTATATGACTTATAGGTCAACCAATGTGGTGAGTTAAGGTCCATTATCATGATAAGTGTAAGTAAATATATGAAAGTCCTAAATAAATAATAATAAACTATGAGAATAAATAATTAAAATAATAGGACAAAAATAAAAAAGGTCGATGATAAAAATTAAAAAGATTATGAAATATAGGAATCACCACTACTATATAAACAACTGGTAATGTAATAGGATAACTTAAAGTAAGGTAACATCATAGAAGAAATAGTAATGTTTACATAAACCATCAATATAATTTCTATTAACATTAATTTTTATGATTCATTATAAAACATTCGCTGGTAGGAAAAATTATGGAATTTTTTTTTCAAATAAGAGTAAATTTGAATAGTTAGCCACAATACCACTCATATTAAAATGTAAATTTGTAGTCTTCAATAGTCTATAGATGGAGTGAGATGATATAGGTGTTTTGAAATTGCAATTAATATTATAGTAAATGAATTTTTAAAATAAATATTCTACAAAGAAGTGTTTGTGAATATCTTTTCATACTCATCTTTAAAGACAATGGAATAAGAAAAGTTTATCCAATAAGAGTTTATCTTAAATTAGCTGACATTATAGTGTGATGTCATGATATATGGGTAAATTCATTTTGGTTAAGTTGGATAACATTCCATACTCTATAGATGTCCTTTTTACTGAAAAAATGAATATATGTCACCCTTTATTATAGAAAGTACCATTTTAATAATGAGAATAGTATTGTTAATTGTTCATAATGTATTGTTTTCTATAAGGGTTTTTGTGTGATGATGCAGTATATATTTATCAAGAATTTTTTTTTGGAAAAGGTGGAATATTTAAGTGAATACAGAAATCCATAATAGATGATTATACTACCATAATGATAGAAATGAAGTATCTATTTTTGAGAATAAATAATAGGTTGAAATTGATGAAAGGAAGGGGAGAAAAAATTTTCAAGACATGATTGTTAGTGAGAAACGATTTTTTCATAAAAAAATATTTTATGGGGGGATGAAATTATGGTCAGTATATTATATAACATTTATTTATTCTAGAAAATCTAATACATGGTGTATTGTACCTATGAAATTATAGAGAGTGTAACCCCAAGGATGAGTGTAGATGAATTTATAAAAGGGAAGAAGTTCATCCTATATGATGAAATATCATGTGCGAACATTCATTGATCTAGACCTCATAATTTATTACCAAATGTTTATAACACTAGTACACAAGATTTATGTTTTAGTTAATATAAATTTAACAAAAAAATGTTATGGGTAAACTTATTTTTTCATTATTTATATAAATAATTTTTAGTACTTATTTGATGACATTATTTTTGAAGGAATGGTTAATTCCTGTAGTGTTTTAAGGTTAATTGAAAATGGATATAAAATTCCCACTTGGTTGTTTTTATTTCATAGGCCCATGATGATAAAGGCTTATGAATAAAATAAAAGAATAAGGGAAGAGAGTAATTTTAGCGGGATATTTCATTAAATTTTTTATATTTTAATTCTGATTTTTTTTAAAAGATACTTTGTTTTTAATGAAATTTTCATCAATAAAATACACTTTTGTACTTTATCTTTTATCTTGAGTAAAATTTTTATGTATGAATCCTACCATGCCATGTTTTATATATAATAATTGATAAAAGTAAATGTATAAGACAAAAGATGAATGAGTAGACTTGATAATGCCATTATTAATAATATGAATATGGACTTAATGGGATCAAATAATTTATTTAATCAAAATGTATCCCAAATGCTAGATGCTTTTGTTTTTGAATGTTTCTATTGATTAATTTTTTAATAATATTCATTATAGTAGAGATTGAAGAAAAATTATTTTATTTTACCATTATAGAGATAATTATATTTAACTTTTTTCATTTTTTTGGAAACATATTTTTGAGAGATACAAGGGGCATGTAGACCTAAAAAACCTTACACTGATATATACTCAAATTTTGTAAGAAAAAAGATCATGTTAATATGAGTCATGATTTTTTTAAGTCCCATTCAACCCTTATGACCTACGTCAAGATTTTATATATATTTTTACTTCAATGAATTAATTAACATGATAGGGTTTCCAAATTATATGATTTATTTATCCTTCCAATCATAATCTTAGTATTTTTTCATGATTTAAAATGGAATATGTAAGGTGGAAGTGGTTTTCTATGATGGAAGATGAATATTTATCCTAAGAATAAGATTTATGTTCTTATAATGGACTTGGATCCTTATTTCTAGTGGTTTCTCAGTCTTGGTAGATGATTTGGCTCCGTAAATGTAGGAGGTTTTTATGGTATCCCTATTATAGGAAACATAAATACTTTCTTTTTTTAAGTTTATGTTTTCATTCGTTTTAAAGGATTTTTTATAACTAATGAATGAACTTTTATATGATTCAAATATTGGAAAAAATATTCCTTTTATATTAGAATTTAATGTATCTTTAAATTAATGAAATTAGAGGATTATTTTTTTGGGTTTAATAAAATTACCTATTGAAATTGTTTTAATGATGTAATGATAATTCATTATATTTAGAAAATAATATGATATCATAGATATTTTATGTTATAGGGATAAGACAAGAATGACTTGGAATAGCACGACATCCTAGAAATGGATTGATCAAAAAACTCTAAATCAAAACTATGATGAAATGTTTCTTGAGAAAATTAATGGGGTTTCACCTTACAAATAGGCTATGAGAGTATTACCCCCTCTTATGGGAAAAAATGTTCTTAATTTAGTTCATTCACTATGTTTTGTGTGGATCCTGTATTTAATGGACACAAAATTCTTTATGAATTCTCAATGGTTCTAGTGTCATGTTTATTTTTTACATGGATATAATTTTATATTTTCATATGAAAAGAAAAATTATATATCATTATGATCCATTAACTATGAAAATTAAATATTTATATACTTTCATTCCCAAATATCATGCCCTATTTTATTTAATTATGACTATTTATGATGCACATGGTTGGATCATACATGACTAGTTATGGTTAAACCTTATATATACCCAATGCAGGTATTTTGAATTTGTTTTTAATGTGTTTGGCATGAGAAAAGGGATAGTTGGTAGTGATGGTTAATTTTATTTAGGATGTTTAGTTTGATGATGGTGACATGGTGGGACTAACCTCTCATTTCACAAAGTATGGGGTATTAGTTTTTGTATAATTTTTTAGGTTTAGGTTTTTGTTTAATTTAATTATGTCATATATTTGACTCACTATTTTTTTTGTATATGAGTATTCATCTCCCTCTTTGGAATTATGGTTTGTACATTTCCTTTTTTATCAATAGTATTTTTACTACTTTCTTGATATTTGGTTTATGTGTCTACATATAATCTATGTAATGCTTCAGTTTCATTTTATTTGGAGCACAGCCTTCCAATTTAATCAAGGGTTATTATGATTCCATGGAATGTATCAGTTTACTATACTCATGGGGTGAAACTATTCCCAAATTATACTCATAGAACCCATTATCTAGTTTCCATCCCATGGGGACCTAGAATTCCTTTCGGGCACTTGTAGTAGACCGGTTCAAGTTCTTATCTAAAGGTTAGACAAAAATTGGTTCATTAAAAAATTGTATCAAAGACCCAGTTTTGGTTTATGGTTTTTATGAACACCATATGTAAAATTGATAGGATTTTTGAGACATGAAGGGTAGTATATGTGTGAGTTTTTGGCCAACACTAATCATGTTGATCCTTACCTATCTATGGGATATTTCTAAAAGTGTGTTTGGAAATATTATTTTGAAGTTCATTTTAATTTTTTGAGGTGTGGTGTAGAAACTAAATTGGATAAGGACATTTGATATAGTGTTTGTTTAAGAAACATGGGCTAAAAACCATGTAAATTAACAATATATCATGTGTGGAATGGTTCTCATGTTACTAACACATTTATCACATAGTTTACAGAACCGTGTGGTCAAGCATTGAATACTATGAATGTCAAGATTTTAAATTTTTTATTATGATTAATTTAATTTTTAAGGAATATTTTTCATTCTAAGATGATATTTTTGAACTATTTGAATGGTTTCCTATATTATTATTATTTTTATATTATCATTCCCCTAGTATGAGCTATTATAAACTACCAAAGGATTCCATATAAATTTCTTTATGAGTAAATCCCAATGTAGAAAAAAAATATTATTAAAGATGTTTTGTGGATGTTTGGAGGAATGGAGAGAGGATAAGACCACAGATCAAACAATATTTAGAAAAAATGTTCATGCTCAAGTGGATATAATGATAGTTCTCAAGGATTTATTATCCATTATAATCCATTATTCTATGGGATTAATGATCCTAAATAAGTGAATGATTGGAGGGATAATACCTAGAGTATCACTGAATATCATATGATTCTAGTTTTTATTATGGTGAAGTGTTTTTTATTTTGGAGGGGAAAATAAAAATGTGTGGAAGATTGTGTTTCAAGAAAAAACATGAGAACATGGGGTTAAGGGACATTAAAGCTGTATTATCCAATCATATTAATAATGATGAACTAAAACTACAAATTTATCAAGAGTTTTTTATCTTTAATATGGTGTTTGAACAAATATTGAGTAAGCTAATAATTTTATTGATCATAGTAATATTTAGACTATAGTAGATTGTAATTGAGGGTTAAAATCCTCACCTTTTGAAATGGGGGTTTTGACATGATATGTGATTAAATTATTCTTGTTTAAGGACAAGACATATGTTAAATTGGTTGAATGGGACTTGATTATATATATTAACCAGGATGATATTCATGTATGGTATGAATATCTATAATTTTCTAGAATATGGAATGAAAAATCCTTAGGTAACAAGAGGAAGTTAGATGAGGTTAGAAGGTGAAGTGAAACTTATCCATGCTTCCACTATAGTTTTCATCATCTACATCCATGGGTAGTGGTGATCTCACATTTTATCAGTGTGTCATAAATGGTAATATGAAAACTTCATTAATAGTGAATCCAATATATTTTCACTCTTATGAGTATGTATGTCATCTGAATGGGTTTTTCAAGTATATTTTCTCTACCTAAATTGTTATGTGATCTTAATTCCCAAGGGATACACGATGTAGTCTGATGCCTCTAAAGTGAAAAGAATTCAACCTCATGGGAGGTTACTTATGATGGGTTCATCTTATGGGAATCGTTATTATAGGACCATGATCCAGGCTAATGGAAGACATTAATCTCATCCAGAGTGGGGGTAGTTACATGTAGTGGAGGATGTGACAATGGAGGCGGAGATGGACTCATCAACCGTGAGATGTATTATTATTTTTTATTTCTCTATAAAGACTTATTTATATGATTTTAGTTCCTCTAAATCATTTATAACTACTAATATAATAAATATTTCAAAATATCCCTTTGATCAAATCCATTATAAGACATAAATCTCAATTTCTCTCATAAATAAGAAAGATGAAGGCTTATTGTACCCTTCTTGTGTGACCCTAACATCCAATGTAGAGAAATTTATCAATATTCTAGACTTAGATATAGATATCATAGATGTTATTATTTAGATAATTGGGATATTTGTTTTTTGTTTTATGATGAATTAATCTACAGAAAACGTATGATTACAAATTTCAATGAAAATTCAAACAAGTTTTTTAAGGGAATTGGATCCATTATCGATTTAAGAAAGGCCCTCTTCCTAAATATCAGATTATTTATTGATAGTTAGAATCTTGATTAGTTTAATATGATTAAAATAATTTGGGAACTGTGCCTCTTTTTGTTATAATCATGATACCATATGTGTTTTTTATGAATTCTAGGATTGATCCCTTGAGTGTGAAGTTGATTTTCTCCATTGAACTAGTTCCAAAAAACCAACCATTCACATATCCTTCTTATATAAAGGAAAATGTGGTGTTGAAAGAATTAAAAGAACGTTAATATAATCTATAAGATATATTATTTATTTATCATAGAAAGTACCCTTGGACCACATTGGTTTTTTATAAAAAATAATATAGGTCAATATTCTTATCTATTCATTATCAGGAACTCCTCCATGCTACGATTAAGAATTTATATTCATTTCCTCATGTAGGTGACTTATTTGATCATCTAAAGGGGGAATGTTGGTTTTCAAATATTACCCTATGGCCAAGTTATCATCATATTTGTGTGGAAGGGGATTATATAACAAAGATAGTGTTTCAAAATTGATGTAGTTTGTTTGATAATTTTTTGATAGTAACTGAGTTAACCATTTATCTAGAGTTATTAACGGAACCCATGAAT
This sequence comes from Viscum album, assembly GCA_963277665.1. NCBI lineage: Eukaryota > Viridiplantae > Streptophyta > Magnoliopsida > Santalales > Viscaceae > Viscum > Viscum album. Next base: position 956,159,948 of record OY728133.1, on the reverse strand, counting down.
GAAATATTCCATCAATACCCTAAAACCATTTTCATGGATTTCATGGATGATATCACAGTATATTCTGTATGAGTTAAGGAGAATTGAATTACTCTAATATTTTTCTTCAAAACTCTTCATGACCATCACCATTATATCAATATATGAATGTATGATTTCCCAATCCATAAAGCGATGTTCTTGGTACATGTGGTTTCAAAATATGGTATCTCATATGAACATAAAAATATGAGAGGCTTTGTATATTATGAATAGATAAAGAAAATATTCAAGATAATACCTTTTTTTGGTTCAATGGGCTATTATTGAGAATTCATGATGGATTTATTAGTGTTTTTATTTCCTCTGAAAACTCTAACTAAAAAAGTGGTGATGTTATTATAATTTTCTAATTTCCATAAATCCTTTGAGGTGTTTAGGTAGTGGTTGACCTCATCACATATTCTCATTGTAGTTATTTATTACCATACTATACTATTTTTATGATATGACATGTATGTATTTGTGTTTCATCTTCAAGAAGGGCGACCATGTAGTAATGTATGATTCACACCAAAATTGAACACCCAAGAATAATTACCCAAATCATTACCTTGTTCTTTATGTATTCATCAATGACCCATAGAGTTATTCATATTATCTATTTTTTTAAATTAATTTTGGTTTATTCATACCACAATATATTATATATTATATTTTTTAAAATGTTATTTAAATCATAGTAAAATGTATTGGGATAAGTACCTTCTGGTTTTCAACTATTATATTTCCAATAATCCTAGAAATGGGAATGTGGTTATAGATGTTATTTGATGAAAATTATGTTATCTTTCTTTATGGGAGTCCAATAATAAATCAAAACTCATGGACCTCTTTACTCAGGTGAATATAGATAAAATGGAAGGAAATTATGATTTTTTTATTTCTTGATTTATATGTACCCCTTCCAATCTCATGATCTTCCACCCAGAATTGATGAGAGATTTATAATGATAATGGTCTAAAAGGATCCAAAATTATTGGGAGGCCTCATGAAAGTGGTATATATCATTCATCATAGATCATGGTTTTAGAATACAATATGTGGTCCATTTAGTATTAAATAGGGATGGAATGAAATATTTATTTTATTCATAGTGGGTCATCTACCCTGATATCATATTCATGTATTATAATATGGGACACTAATTTTGGTGGACATGTATGGGACAAGAAATCATGGATTTTTTTTCTTCTTTCATTGAATGTAAACATGTTATGTATTAGGATGAGAAAATATTTTGTCTATTTCAACCATACACATTTCTACTTTTAATTTTTATGAGATACACATTGATTTGATTATCAGGATTCCTTGTACATCTCAGAGTAAGAAATTAATATCAGTCATGAATGATTGACAAAAAAGATCTTCTCATTATATTTTTATATTAGATTCCATGAATGGTAAGGGACTTATGATGTTATACATACAAGTGATAATTCAATTACATGGGTTTCTATATCAAACCCTTAAAATATAGACCCTGAGATTATATCGTGGTTTTCGAAAGGCCTGTGGTAGGTAATGGGATAACTAGGAATGTTGATCATGCTCAATCATCGATAGATATATGAAAATATATTGTAGGTGATCATGATTTTAGAGATATTTTTTTATGTATTCTTATCATAAAAAATTCATGTGATAATAATAAATAATTATTTCAGTATATATATAATAATAGTTACAATTCATCAATTGGAATGGATACATTTATTATTTCTATTCTAAGCCTTTTCAATCTCCCCTATTATTAACTATGGTTTGTGATACATCATTAGTGAGACCAAGTTTCATATAAGAGACAATTTAATAGGTTTATACAAATAAAATATGTTAAGTGATTTTTCATAGTCACTATTAGTCTTATACTGATCATCAGTGTTGTCCCAAAAAACTTTTAGTAGTCGATCAGGTGTTATTAATGGTTGTAATTTTTTTAGGTCGCTGAAAATAAGATATATTAAGGAAATTTAATTTCAAATATGATTTTATCTTCAAGATAACATTTGATATCATAAAGGTTACATTTTAGATTGAATTTTATCCATTGTTGAAATTGACACTTAACATGTTTTGTGTTCTTAAATTTAAAAAGCATCATCCAAACCATTTCTATGCTCTAAATTGGGAAAATGTAGTGTTGGAACTTGATGTTTAATTTATAGAGAAACATTATCATATATTATAATACTAAGAGAATGTGTGTCATCTAAAATCTATCTCATTGGTGTGAGTGTTGTGGTTTCTCTCAAATGACTATCATTAGAGATGTGAATGTGGAATATTTCAAATGGTATTTGTGGACCTGCCTATTTATTGATAGAATGCCATTTAGATGCCTTTGTGCGTATAGAAAATGGAATTTTTGGTCAATTATAGCACTCATGGTTCCATTTTTTATTACAAAATGTCTTATTTATTTATTTTTCTTCATAATTTTTGTTTTAGGGATTATGTTTTTAAAAACAAACTGAAATAAGATGATAATAAACTATTAAATGGTTGTCACATTGTTAAATATCCATAAGAAAAAACATTAAAAATGAATAGATTCATAAAAAAGTTATTTTAGTGGTAGTGATATGAAATGTTGGACCATACCACCAAACCATGTGAATAACCATGTTTGTGTTGCGCCACTAACATAATTTAAAACACCATCCATCCAAAATATATGGAATCTGCATGAACATAAAAAAATGAAATAGCCAATATTATCCAAAAAAATTTAATACATTTAACATTAGTTTTTCCTACCCCACTGAAATTTTATAGCCACAGTATGTTGACCCTCTTTTCATCCTCCCTCTAAATTAAATTTACATTCAATTTGGAAAGGATTCATAAAGGAATCAACTTTTAAATTGGGTTTTCTCCCTTTTCTAGTTTAAATTTTATATTATGTATTATATTTTACTCATCCATAAGATCATGGGGACCTAGGGCTCATATTATAATATTTTAATGACAATGATATTTTTTAGGGTCTCGCCTTTATTTCTAGCGGTCTTATCTCCATTTTACTAGCATGTTCTCTTCATATATAGCTAATTTATCTTGGTAAACCTAGGTGGTTTCATATGCTATAATTTTTTAATTAACCATAAATACATTCTTATTTTATGACTATGAATAAATTTTGTTTAAATAAATTTTGTTTATAACTATTAAATGTCGTTTAATATGATAAAAATGTTTTGAAATTATTTTCCATTGATATTTCAATTTAAAGGATCTTGATTGAAAATAAATTTGGGGATTATTTTTTTTGATAAAAAGTACAATTATAATTGTTTTAATATTTAATAATAATGTATTGAATATGGAATGATCATTCAAACCTTGTTATTTTAGATTAATGTAATATCAAAATCCCATCTAGGAAAGAAATTACGTACCTATAAATGTAATGATTCTTTAAAACTAAATAAAAACTATGATGGTGTATTTTGTGAGTCAATTGTGGGGGTTTATCCATCCAATTAGGCTTTAGGAGTAATATCCTTAATAGTAACATTTACATGATCTTGATTTGGTTAGAGAATCATATTATTTCATGACCCTAGATTTCCTGGTCCTTATACATCTTAGAGAATCATCCTAGTTATACTTTTATGTTAATTATTTTCATGAACTTTAATATATATTTTTAGCAATTATAAAAGTATTATAAACCACTATTTTTCACAAACTATCAAAATCATACTTTCATATGTTTACTTCCAAACTAGAAATCCTTGTTTTTTCTAAAATGTCTGCATATGGAACACTTTCTAGGATCCTACACAGAATGGTGGGCTCATAATAAACACACAGGAAAATGGGTTTATGTAGACTACTATAATAGACAGATATAGAGGAAAAGGTATACATAGTGGTAGTGGTTCTTCTACTTGGTGTATCTTTGTAAAATAGTCGTGACATGATGTGACTAAGAAATCTACTGATATGAATATGGGTATCAATTCTTATTTCATTTTTTGTTCATTTTTTTATATTATGATATCTTAAATTTGGAATCATGTCACTTATTATATTTTATATGAGTATTTTTGAACCATATTATTATTGATGTATAGATAATTAATTTTTTTTATAAATTTTGGGGTTATTACATAATTGATATTTTAATCATTTTTTTTCATTTCATTTATCCAATGATTTAGTTTCACAATATTTGGACCATGAATTTACGAGTTTTAACATGTTTATGCCAAGTCATCAATATGGATCTTTTTTTGAAATTTATTATACAAAATTGATCCCATGTTACGTTCTTAATACCTAGGAACTGACTGTTAACACATCAGGATTGGTAACAGCATTCAATCCTTTCCACAAATTGAGGTGAATACCATTTAAATGGTATCCCAGGTTGGTTAATAACATTATTTTTATGGTTCATGTACTCAAGGTATCATTAAAATTATTAGTAGATATATGTATTGAGTTTTGAGAGAAATTATATCAATTCAGGTGTTTGAAAATTTTACATTAATACTAATAAATAACTGATATATATGAATTGAAGTTGGAAGAGGTATCTTTATTTAAAGTTGAAGAGAAAATGAAATGTTAAATATTTTACCTGATAAATGGGTATTTGGAAATATATTAATAGTGAAGTACTGGAATGTTATAATTCTTGGCGATAATTATTTCATTTTGTTGATAATGATGTTTAAATCATATTTGGATGTGTTACAATTATGTTTTTGAAATTTTCATTATTATGGATATAAATGGGTAAAAATGTCATGGATAAAATTTATAAATATCATTCATTGAGTTCTACTATTAAATTAAATGATTTTACTGTCTAATTCAATGATATTTCCAAATATCTATTAATTTTATGATTAAATGGAAATAAATTTTGAATTTTGAATTTAGAGAAGAAGGGTGATTTTTGGAAGATGGAGTTTTTGAAAGGGAATAAATAAAAATATGTATACTAAAAATGTATATATACATTTACTAGACTAAAAAGTCACCAATTAGTTATGAGGATGATAATATAGAACATCCATGTCCAATATGGGATGTTGTGATGTCGTTTAGATGGATCATGTGAAATGGTGCTAGAGTGTTAAAAGATTTCCTAACGTAGGGTAGTAGTTTGTAATGACGAGGAGTTGTCATAGTATGGGGTGGAACCAATGAAAGGGGAATATCCACTACCCCATGTATTGTACGATAAATAATGTCATAGAAGATGATAATTTTAACATCAGACGTGTGAATTGTGGTTCTATTCATGTTTTAAAATGAACATAAAAAAGAAATACCATACATTTAGTTTTTCTGATTCCATTGAGGTAGGATTATGAGAGTGTTCAAAAAATTCATTCCCATTTCATTAGGTGAACTACTATTGAATCCATTAGGTAATTTTGATGGAATACTTGTTTTCCATCTATTATCCATGAATTTTGGATATATCATTTTTGCATAGAGGGGAATTGATCTACCTTTGTGAAGGAGTTACCCATTGTTCCATGGGTTGTTGCACTATGGCCAACTATACTCAACTAAAAGAGTCTAAGATGAAATAAGAGATCATATTATTCTATTCTTTTTCATGTCACATCAATAAACACATAGATGTATATTTGAATATTTATGATAATTTCACACTATGTATGAGATGTCACATCCCTGTTGGTAACATTATGAGATTACAGATGAAGAATTTATACAATAATTCCACTCCATTCCTATCACTATCATAATGGAAAGCTGCTTTCATGGTCCATTGAATTTGAAAAATATAAAGAATTCATGTCATGTATTTAGATCTCATATCATGGATTACATGGCAGATGATCTATATGAATTTGGACCACTGACATTATGCATCTGTAAGATATTTTGAGTGAATCATTTGATAATTTCCTTTTACACATTATGAAGAGGAATATATCACATCTTTAGTGATATGTATCATTGTACGATAAGTGTAATATGGGATGTGTATTGAGTTTCTAGATGTTTGTTTTTCAATTTTAGAGGATGTTTCTATAGTTCACAAGAGAAATTCAAATACACCAGTGGTACTATTTTAGTTTGGTGCATAAAACATCCCAAACCTCCAATAAATATTTTTTAAAAACATTCTATCTTAAATTATAAATGTGAAACCTAAATGAATAACATTTTATAGATAATATATAACTAACATTTATAAACACATTTATCAAATAATCAATTTCAAATAATCACGATAATGAAAGATAAACAAATGAGATAATTAATATCAAATATAATTTTTCAACTGTAATCTTTTTTAAAAATATTAATGAATAATTTATATTGATTTTTCTTTTAATAAATATATGTTTATTATTCAAGAGGGTGATATAATATGAAATAAATTGGGATCTATTGTGATGGTTTTTTCTTGACTCAATTCCATTCCTTCACTCATAATGTTTACTATTTTTTAATTTTATTAAAATAGAGACTTATTTTTACATTTGATTATATTTTATTGAATTTCACCCATATTTTCTTCAGAATTTTCATTTTAAAATACAATACATCTTTATTAATGGGTTTATTTCTTGGGAAAATATAATGATTTAAAGAATAATAATAATTATTTCTATTAGTGGATTCTCCTATATGTACATATTCATTCCTTCCACAATAATTTTATTTCATATTTATAATCCAAAATATGTAATATCTCAGGTGTTCTTTATATTTATCTTTTAATCTTTTCAAAAGTAATCTTTCATGCTCTATTAGGGAGCCATGATTCATTTTTGTTATTTTGATATAATTAAAGAAATTATATTCAAATTAATATTTTTATCTTAAACCATTTTTGGTCATAAACTATATATCAATTAATTTTTCCAATACAGGGGTTTATTTTATATTTATTTATTCAATACTATTCCTATCACTATCATTAAAATGTTTTATTCAAAAGAGACTCACATCATTGATTTTAATGACAATTAAAATATATTTTATGAATACCCTTTCTTAATATTTCAAAAAATATTTGTTTATATCAATAAAAATATTTTCCCTATGGGGATATATTTCAAGAATCACCCCACCAATTCATTTATAAAATACTCCATTTGGGATTTCAATTTTTTTTGTTTAAACAAATCAAAATCCTAATTTCATTTCGCATGACTTACTTTTATAATGTCATGAATACCATTTTCTTTCCATGTGTTCTTTATTATGAGATGAATAATTTATTTCAAGTTGTAAAAAAAAAATTTGGAAGACTCTTATGTGATGGCTAATGTAATATCCTATTTATTTTTCAGAATGTGAAATAAGAAAAATAAAAAAAATTTACATTAGGTTTCTCATGTGGCGTGAAATTTTATTTTCCCCTAGAAGATGATCTCTTAAAAAAATTGTATCCACTATTTTGGTCATAGAATCTATATTTCACTATATAAAAGGAGTTTTGTGGTTTTGTATGCCATTAAAATTTTCATCAAATAATTTGTATTTAATATTTAATTAATTAAAAATTCTATTATTCATGCCCATTCAGATTTTATTGTCCTTTTAATATAGTGGGAGATTGGGATTCTATCCTTGAAATTTGATATTTAATGGTTTTTTTCTTTGGTTAGTTATAAACAGACATTAGGCATCAGGGACAGGTCCAATTTTCATTTTTATTTTAATTTTCTTATTTTATTTTTCCTTCTTACCTTTATTTTACTCTCTTCTCCCATGGATTCTCACATAATACCTCTTCAGCTTCCTTCATAATGTAAAAAATTTATTTATAGGTATAGTGAGATGGAGAGGGAGGTTACTCCTTAAATTTAGAGAGGATACGTATAGTCATGCAGTAGCTATAGAGTGTAGATATGGGTAATGCTTTGGAGTATTCTACTAAAAGAAGTTACGTTTTTTTATTTTATAAGTCATTGGTGATTTATTAATTTCTCATTTTATAGAACTTTTTATTAATTTTAAAGACCAATTGATGTCTAACTATAAATAATTCATGGAAAAATGGGTTTCTGGTCAATTAAAATGGTTTCTAATTTTGAAATATCAATCAATCAACGTGAAATTTCCATAACACACAATATATGTTCTTCTAGTTTAATGGAAGAAGATTTGTGAATGAATTCTTGATTTTTGTTCAATAGGACATGTTTTGTAGGTTCTATAATTTTGTAGGAATGTACATTTCTTGAAAACCTCTGTAATGGGGGCATGATCATTCTACACTACACAGCCAGAACCCATATGGGATGCGGGGTGCCTAGGGGTATAGGATTTGAAAGAACCCATGATCATGACATGAATGATACCTGGGAATGTACACAATGAGTGGGAAACATTCTATACTATAATAAAACATTTTGTAATGGGGTTTTATAATCCATGACTAACTATATTACCTAACTAGGTGGATCTTTTTGAGTACACATCCTGTACATAGGTTTACAGTCTGCATATAACCCATTTTTTTACAATTTATCAGTTTTTAGGGTTTTCTCCCCTATGTTATTACTAGAAATAATAGTAGTCTATTTTGAATATTTTTTTCACAAAAAACGTTCTAGTGGATTCTTTGGGGGTGTGTTGAGGACTCATGCATGTTTTTTTATTGTGGGAGTGATATGATATAGAGATTCTTCACCGAGTAATTAGTTTTAGATGTATCTATATAGTGAGACAAGGAATAATTCGAATATGAGGGTTTTTAGAATGGTTGGAGGACATATAATGAGGTCACTAAGGTCCTCATATAGTATAACATTGAACAATCCCTAGTTTATAGGACTAAGGTACCATTCAAAGTTGTGTAAATATTTGGTGTTCTCGACCAAATAGAGTGAAACATTAAAACTGAGATGGTCCATGATCCATCTCAATAGAACGATTTATATGTTTTGTTCCTAGTGATTCTAAGAGTTTTTTATTGACACTACCAAAAAATCATGTGTACCCCAAGAGACTATTTTGTGAGTGATGTTGTCAATAGGGATGCCTTTACTTATAATATGACAAAGAGGATACATAACAGGATTCCTCTACTGGTATATTTTTCATGAATGAACCATGAGGTATGACTCTAATTATTTAATGAATCTTAGCATCTGAATTTTAGTGCCTCCACATATGGTCATACCTAGAGTTCCCCATGAGGGATGTCTCCACCTATGTGTTTACCCCTTAGATCCAATGAGGGTTAACATTGAATTTTTACTATTTATGAAGATCACTAGAGGAAAAAAAACTTCTTTAGTGATGACACAAAGGATCCTAATAGGGACACCTCTACTTATTTATAGACAAGACATATCATAAATGTGATGAATCTCCAATGTTTTTCCCTAGGGGGCACATTGGGTGCCCAAGTGGTTGACTAAACTAGTGGGAGTACATTATGGGATATGCTAGATATGGTATAAGGTGTCACCCTAGATACCATACGAAAAATTTTAGCCCTAGGGGCTATGGATGGAGTGATGGGATTAGGTTCTTCTCTAACCCTACTCTTTTTTTATGATTTCACATCATTACTCTTAATATAGATATGAATGCCAAACGTGATTTTTAAAGCTCTTCATTGGGACCTGACATGATGTGTTGGCATGATGTGGATTCCCAAAGGTATGTACTGGTATATTTATAATGATATATATATGAATTTATGTTACTATTATAGTACATCATATTATATATTTATTTCTTCATCATAAATCATTGGATGATTTAAGAGCTTAGGATACACTATATAAGGTCACTATTAACATAATGACAAGTTTCTATGGGATTCATCCACTTACCCAGAAATATAGAAGTTTGTTTAGTGTATCCTGTAAATACCTCTTTGTTTGTGTGCCGTCTAGCATTCGTATAATTGTAGGATCCAAATAATACAATAGGTTTTTCAGCTACCACATTTCCAATGATAACTGGATTTTTGTGAAATCATGAAAGGTTAATGATGATTTCATTGATTGATGCCTAGCATACTCCATATGATTAAATGAACACACCATTATTTAATTTTTCATTGATGTATAGGAATAGGCTATGGATCTAGTGATTTAAGAATGTTGAGTTATCATATCCAATTGGGAGACTATTAATTATATATTTACTATGTTTTATTACCCTTAAAAATTAGTTCTAGTACATAGAGACTCTGTTTCCTACTGAAACAAATGTTGGAATCTACCTTTTATTGAATCAGAGGATTCTAAGAAGTTTCTTGGGTGCCTATGGTTACACAAAGATTGATTAGTCTGATATGGACCCATGGGATCCTTATAAATGAATTACTAATATAATTTCAAATTGATAACATAAATTCTAGTTTATATTTAGTATAGGTGAGTCAGGGTGAAACTAGATGAATGAAATGTATCCCCCAATCATGACATGGCTTACTCATATGAATGTAATTCATTAGATTAAGTCGATATTATCGATTGGGATAACATACACAGGGAACACTGACTGTTTTAATTTATTAATTTTATTCTAGGTGGATCATGGGTAGGATGTGGATATTTTATTAGAATTCTCGTACGACATTAGTTTATAGGTCCACCATTGGGGTTTAACTACTTATATTGATTTACCCCCTATATTTTCAACTAAGTGTGTATAAATCTCATAAGTCTATTTTCAAATTGATCACAGATACATGATGGATAAGGTGATGCCCAGGGTTTCATGATCGAGAAGAGCATCATGTGTAGAATCTTATTATTGGTTTGGTAAAACTTAAGGGTCATGGAGACCAATTACAAGACATGTATTAGAGTTATTAGTGGATCCTAATATATTTAATTATCATTTTCTTATAATTTTGTAATGTCCCGACCCCACTTCCATAAAACACTACCCCGTGCTGGTCGATCACATGTCCTCAAATGCACCTCCCTGTATGCTAGTGGGAGCTGAGTAGCAATGACGTTATGGTAAGCCAGTCATGGGGAGACTACACCCTCATTATCAGAGTAAAAAACCAGTGGATGCAAAAAATAATAAACAAGTCCGGAAGCATATAAATAACTACAACATAACCATAGTCAAAATCCTACGAATTAAAATTTACAATATTCAACTAAAATTCAAATCCTGCTATAACAATGTAAAGGCTATGTGTCTACAATGGAACCAAAAGAAAAGTCACAATGACTCCCATGAGGGTCCCGATCCCCATCTAATTCCCTCCACCGTGCGCTATCCCAAAAACAAAAATTTGTACGAAGGCTTTTCCCTTATCCTATCCTACAATAACAATGTCTTTTCAAGTGTCGATTAGGGAACCCAAATAGGTTCTAAATACAACTTAGTAGACCCCCAGCAATGATGTCCAAAATATTCTAGTCAAAAGATAGTGTATGCAGTTCTATAAAGTAATAAGTATAATGCATAAATGATCAGTTAAGAAAATAACATTTATTCTTAATTTAACTAGATCAACCTCCATGGTTCCCAAGGAGGACTATAACTAAACACTTACTTTGGATCATTTTGGGGCCGAAAGGTTTCCCCCAATTAAAACCATAAACTAATACCCACTTTGACTCACACAAGAGCTCTAAGTATTCAATGGTTTATGGAAACTCAATACCTGATCCGACTCATGCTGAATTTTGAAATATTCTTATCTCATGCCATTATTGAGAGAACTCATATTTCCATTATTATTTCACAATTTGTATGACCATGTTACCATCCATTTAAATTCACGATGAATGAAGACGTTACAATTAACACATCACACATTTTGGTTTACCGTGTCAGAACCCTTGAATTCATACCAAATGACTATGTTACCATTCACACATCACACATTTGGATGACCATGTTACCACACTTTAATTCTTGTAGAGTGAATTTTTTACCATTCGTACATCACACATTATTAATTCATCAATTAATACTTTATCATCAACCCATTACTAATTTAAAAAATTTCTAAACAAATCAATTTCATTTGTTAACTCAAAAATGAACCTAGCACACTAAAGCCATAAATTAATATATGAGTTAATTAATCAATCAACATAATACTTCTTCCATAATTTATTCTCCACAATCAATTATCAAATTCAACAACCAAAATATCATTATTAATCTCATAGTTAAATATCTAAATCAAAAATCAATGCACAAAATTAATCCACCATTAATTATCTCAATATAGACAAATAATTAACTCTTAATTTATTCCCCAATTAATTATCTCAAACACAACCAATTAAATATCTCGAATACAATATCTGAAATCTTAAAAAAAATTCCAAACCAATTATCTATTTGGGCAGCCCATTGGTCCCTTTATTAAATAAAAAAATTAATCATCTATATCTCCAAAACATCAACAATCCAATTTCAAATTAATAATTATCTCAATTTAGGAAAATAATTACTAAGTGATGCTAGAAAATCATTAATTTCACATGAAATTTTTAAATCCACAACTATAGGAACTTGATTTAGACCACCTACATCAGTTTTTTGATGAGATTTTCCTATATGAAACCACAAACATCCTAGAGGAATGACAACATCGATCAAGATCCGGATCTAAATCCCTAAACACAAAATTAATATCAAAAGCTTCAAGATCTGTAAAATCTAACTCTAGATCAACAATCCTAGATCTATATCTCATCTCATAGGCCTATATCTATAGAAACAGTGGAGATCTTCAATGAATAGATCATGAAAATTTAGAGGAAAGGCCAGAAGATGCATTGGGATGAAATCCACTACCATGATAAGAGTTGATCATCAATTTGGGCTTTCCATCTCAACAAATGGTGTTCAAAAGGCCTTGAAATCCTTTTGGAAAGCTCTAGAATAACCTAAAATATTCAAATCCAGATCCAAGTTTGAAAACGAAGATTTTTGGTGGTTTAGTTGGTTTTAAAACCAATTTTCATACAATGATGTTCTGCACAAACTGTTTAACTTGGCAGGCAAACATGGTTAAGGAAACCGTGCACAAACCATGTAGACCTCACTGTCCAGGTTCGCACGGTTCGAACGATTTCCTAGGTTTGAAAACATATTTTTTCAAACCATGCACACACAATGCACAATATTATGTCCATATAATATTAACATAAAATCACCTAAACACACCTCAAACCATAACTCCAGAGAAAATGTACTTAAAAAACATTTCCTTAATAACCTGCTTGAGATGACTCTAGAAAAGGCCAAGATCGTACAATCTCCCCACCTTATTACATTTGATCCACGAGCTGTACTCCCAAAGGTCCCTAAGAATCCAAGACAAAAATATTCAGCCATTGAGCCCCAATAGCTACTTCAAATTCCCATATTTTCTCTTCCACAATTCCATATTTCCCTAACACATGAACTATCGACACAATATTTCCCCAAAACACTTTCTCATTGTGATCTAGCACACATATTAGGTTCCCCTCAATGGAAACATAAGGCTCAAGGTAAATGTCATCCACATTGACCAAATGAGAAAGGTGGAGGTGATACCTCTGTAGTTGTGACACATGTAAAACATCATGCATAGAGCTGTATTTTTATGGAATATCCAACCAATATACCACCAGAATGATTCATTCCACTACCTAAAACTATCCCATAAACTGAGGTGACAACATTCCCTGCTTCTTTATCCTATGATGACCCAACCTAGGTGACAACAGAATTAATACATGATTACCCTCTGTAACTATAGGTGTCTTCTATGTTTGTCAAAATATGACTTCTGCCTACTTTGAGCCATAGCCATATGTTTTCGAATCAACTACACTTGCTCTGATGTCTCCTACACAAGGAACGGTCCTAAAAACATTGACTCAAATGACGTTAACTAGCATAGATTCCATCTAAATGGCATTCTATAATGTTCCTGATACGATTCCATCTATATAGTTTCATAATAACAATTGTTATTGGAAAAGTCCAGTAAAGTGAAGTGCTTCACCCAAGAACTACCAAAATAAAGATAAAATGCCTGAATCATATCCTCTAGCACCTATATGGTACACTTTTACTTCCCATCTATCTATGGGTGGAAATCCATACTAAAAAAACTTGTGTGCCAAATGATTTCTCTAATCGCTGTCAATAGAGTGATCTAAAGTGTGAATTGCAATATGAAACTATAATCTATAGAACCCCATGCAAACGAACTCACTCTTTCAAACATATAGTTCACCAAATTCTTCCACTATGATGGTTTCCATGATTGGAAATAAATGTTTTACCATTGTTAGTCTTTCTATAATGACCCAAATACAATCCATATTCCTTAGCATATTTGGAGGACATAAAAAAATCCATAGTCATGTTATCCCAGTTCTATTCTAGATTTGGAAATGAATTCAATAGACCTCCAGGTCATTGATACTCTACCTTCACCAAATGACAGGTGAATCATATCACTAGGAAACTTGTTATTTCCTTTTCCATTACTAACTACCAAAACTATCCTCATAGTTCACGATAAATTTTGGTCACACTGGGCTGTACCACCGACTTCGAGGCATGAAATTCTTGCATGAGATCCTCCTGTATTCTTATAGGCACAAAAAACAAATTTTTCACATAGATGACCTCATCCTAATCTATCAACCATTATGAAGGTGTATCCCCACCTTCAACACTTTCCCTCATGTCTAAACACTCTGTATCCTTTTACTGTCTTCCCTAGATTTGTCTCAAGAGTGTAGAATCTATTGCTACTAAAACCTGAGTGATCTAATCCTAACTCTCTTGAACCACCACATGTATTTCAGCCAGAAAATTCATTATCTTCCACTCTACACTTGACTCATGTACCAATTTAGCCTGATTATTCCATCTTAAGGCAGCCTCCACACAATTACCTTTCCCGGGAGTATATGACAACTCAAAATCAGCCGAATGCATATAATCTACCAGTATTTGATACTGATGATTCAAATCACACTGTGTAAAGATGTACTTCAAGCTTTTGGTATCTGTAAAAACTGTAAAATTTTCACCCAAAAGATAGTGTCTCCAACACTTACGAGCGTAAACCACTAATGCCAACTAAAGGTCATGTGTAGGGTAATTGTGTTCATGTGGCCTCAACTACTGAGGATTGTAAGAAATGACATGATACCCCTATCACAACACTACTCAACATCGGTTCCCAAAAGTGTCATAATACACCGTGTACTCCTCACTCGAATCGGATAGGATCAAAATTGGAGATGATGTCAAGCACTTTATCAACTCCTGGAAATCATTATTTCCTGCTTCTATCCACTCAAACATTATCACATTCTTGGTCAATCCTATAATTAGGGGTTCTAAATGAAAAAAGTATTGAGTGAAACTTTTTTAATACCCTGGTAATCCCCAAAATCTTCGGATATCAAAAGATTCTTGGGGTTCTCCCAAGAGGCCACTACATGAACCTTTTCGAAGTCCACTTCCACACCTTATTTTGAGATAACATGCCCCATAATGTGTACCCGGTCCATACAAAACTTAAACATAGATATCATGGCGTATAACTGATGATTTATTAGAATACACAAGACAATGTCAAGGTGTTGGGAATGATCATCAAGAGTCTTGGAGTACACCAAGATGTCACCCACAGACAAAACCACAAACCAATCCAAGTACGGATGAATGATAATGTTAATCAAGAACATAAGCACTACAGGAGAATTTTTCAACCCAAATAAGTCATCTATACATGGCAGTGAATATCGGTTAATGATGACCATTTTTTCAGATTCTGGTAGTTGAAACAAAAAGTTAAACTTCTATCATCTCTATTTGAAAATGGTATATGTGATTTTGAAGGAAACAGACTTGGACAGACAAACCCCTTATCCAATAGCACCTTCAACTGAGTCTTGAGCTATTGAATCCTAGTAATTTACATTCTGTAAGGGGGAAAAGATACTGGCTCCACCCCCGGAATGAGATCAATAGTGAATTATACATCTCTCTTAGGCAAAACCCTAATATGTCTTCATGAAAGACATCCAGATACAGTTCAACAACCGGTGGAAGGACGTCTTTCCTACCACCACCATCCGCTAGAAATAGACTAGAAACTTTGGTTGTGTGCTCTTCATGTTTCTATGTAATGGGACCTTCTCGAAATTTCATGGATATCCCACACTCCACGACGATCATTATGGTTACCCTTAAGATAATAAAGGTCACTCTCTTGCAATAACAATCTATGTTGGCTTGGTGTCCGACTAACCAATCTATATCCATAATCAGGTCGAATCCCTTCATATCAAGGGCATAGAGATCCCAAAGAAAACAATACCCCCCGATCTCTACTGAACATTCCTTTCATAGATGGATATATCTTGACCTCATTCCCAATGGTGTATCTATATTCATTACTCCACTCACGGACTACACCTCTTGGTAAACCCATTAACATGTTTTGTAGATATAATGGAACGAGTGGAACCTGTATCAAACACGGCCCTAGAAAAAGTAGAAGCTACTATAAAAGTACCTCTCACTATTGATGGCCCATCCACGCTCTCCACATGTATAGGTTGTATTGCTTGTAAATTTCCTGGATCTATTCCTTGTGATTCTGTGTGCCTCCCCTGAGTAGCACAACTCTACTAATAGAGGAACTCCTTCCACGAAGAATCATTTCCACTACCAATCCCATGTATTCTAGTAGAATTACATTTTCCCTACCTATATGGTGTAGAATACCCCCTACCCACAATCTTCATCTACACAACTACACCCCTAGAACCTTCATGTCGCTGCATCCTACATAACCTCACTAGGTGCCCAAAATTGTCCCTTTTCCTACACTCTATTAATCGTCAAAAATAGTTTTGAAGATAGTGTACCAGTCAACCATAGTGATGAAAGATCACCCCTGTAAGGTCATGTACAACCAAACCTCCTACTTGACTACTCTGTTTCCCACTACCTTGGGTAAATGTGTCATAACGGTGCTACTTTCTCTTGGAAGTCTCACATCCTGATTTCCATGTAATAACTATCACACCCCAAGATTTCATAGTTCATTATTTCTTCAATGTAATTCAATAACATGCACTACACGTAACACTGAGTTCAAGTGCATCACGACTTACCAAACTAGCCATTCAAAAGTGGTTATGAATAGTATTAACTGAATTTTGAACATTATATAATCCTTATAATTTTAGAATCCATATTATGAGTTTCTTAGACATAATGTAAGACCAAATTCATTTTTTCAGATAAAATATTTATTTTTAAAAAAATGCAATTTTTTCTGCATTTTAATGGAGAACCCTTTTTAAATCCAATATTTGAAACTTTTGAATATTTAATTTGACGAAATAATCTTCTTCATTATAATTGGGACATAAGAATTTAGTTTCAATAAATTTTTGTTGTTTTTCTGATAACTTTCATATTTGGGTGAATAGTGAAAAATAATATATTTTAACTGAAAACAACTTTTTTAATCAAAATAATTTATAGTGTCGAATTATAAATTTTAATGTCTTGGATGTATAATTAGATTATATTTTAACCCTTTAATTATATGTTGGTCATTAGAATTAATTTCACATTGAAATTATACATAAACAAGTTTCAATCTTTTGATAGTTATTGTTTCATAAAAACACGCTATTTGTTTTGACAATGAGAATTAATTATAAATTAACAAATGCAACTTATATGTTTTGAATTTGGTAAAATATACTTCATTTTTGGATTTGGAATTTCCAAATTATCTTAGGGTGAATTGTTTTTATTTTTTTGAAAACTTTCAATTTTTGATGAATAGTGAAAACACTTAGTTATAATTTAAAACCGAATTTTTATTGAAATAATTATTTATTTTATTTAAATTTATTTTAGGTCAAAATAGATATATAATACCTATATATGTTCAATATAATCCATTGATGCCTGTTTATAATAATTTTAGATATATAAAAATTTTATTGATCTTTTCACCGTCTTTTACCCATCTCCTAGGTGAATTTGCAAATTCACATAAAATTTAATTTTAAAACTTATGTGAGTAGAATTTTGAAAATCCAAGAGACACAGTTAATATAAAAAGAGTAAAATGTGGTTCAATAAGATAAAAGTAATTTTTGGTGAATAGTAACTTTTTACTTTTATTTACCACAGTTAAAAGTAAATAGGGTAATTAACGATAAAAATGAAATTAATATTATCCTAAAACATGTCATAATTCTATTAGAAAAGTTTATCTAGAAAAAAAAACAACCTTAGGAATAAAATATTATCATTTAGGTCCACATGGATTAGATTAGGACATTTATTTTTATTTAACTCAAAGAAGAGTTAAAAGAGTTAAAATCAAAGTTTAATAACCAAAACATTATGAATATTGGGATATACATAAGATAAATTCGATTATAAATATTAATTATAAATATATAATGATTTCCCACATAATGGTATTTTATTTATAATTTTTATACATTAAATAATTAAATTTATTTATGACACAATGATGACGCAGTAAATTTCGTATTAATGAACGATTAAGATAATTGATATTATAAATACACAAATAAATGTAATTTGAGATTTTTTATGAATGAAAATAATTTTCAAGGTTAATATGACATATTAGGACTGGTTATATGAATTTTGTTTGAAGTAAAAATGTTCTTATGAATTTATCAAAAACAAAATACCCAATAGTATAAAAATTGACAAAAAATAGTTTTAAGAAAAATATTATATTATTAATTGATATTATATTCCTAAAAATATAAGGATCAGCAAAAGGACTTATATCATGATAGGTGTATCATTAATGGACCACTTGGGGGTCTTTTGGAATTTTATAGTAAGTTTATTAACCATAAAATATAAAAATACAAAGAGACATGGTAAATGTCAAACTAATTAACTACGAGTTAAAACTAAAAGATAAGGTTAATAAAGTAACACAAACCTATCTAAAACCTATTGGTTGAGGGGATTTATACCCATACCAACTTTAAACTTTAAATAATCCACTTTTGAGCCCTTAGAAACATAATATAAATTTATTGTAAAATAATATTTCTAGCTTTTCCAATGGTGCCCCTCACCCCTCTTATAAAAAGGCACTCACCCTTCTCTATAATTCATAACTTCAAAGCCTTTTTTCTCAGCCAAAACCGGACCAAATAATCTCTAAACTTCCCTCACTTCATCCTAGAGGCATTATTTTGATCGGAAAGCCAACCTATGGAGCGATTTTGATCAAATCAAAATGAAGAACCCGAAGAAGAGGTAATGTTTTCACCACCCTCTTCCATGTTCCTTTCTTCTTCCACTTATTCCTTATTTGTTATTACCATTTTAAAAAAATAACTCCAGTATCTTCTATATACTATGATCTTATTATAAATATTTCACAACTATATTCATTATCTTATCCATCTTATGAATGATAATGTCACCATGCGTGCGTACGTAGGGCTTACTGTCTCTACGCTGTGGCGTAATTTGTTATTCAACACTATGTTATTTGGATAGATATAATGATGAGTAATATGTATATAAATAATGAAAATAAAATTGTAATTTCTCTGTAAAATTATTATACCATCCAACTCCACACCTTTAAGGAAATGATATTGTCGCTCCTGCTTACATACGGATTACCATCTCCACGACGCGATGTGATTCATTTCCAAATTCATCATTCATCAACGATTATAAATTTATATATACTGAAAATATGTTTGTAAAATATGACATATTAATTCTTATATATATATATGTACTTACATATATTTTATTCACTTAGTTTCATTCAATACGTTATGAAAATGGAAACAACGTTTATGCGTACGTAAGGACTACCATATCCATAAACGGTGTTTTCCATTTCATATATATGTCTATTATACCTAATTATATTCTAAATATATATGATATATAAATCATGTTTTATATTCTGGAAGTATTAAATTCATGATCTATGAGATACAATGAAGAGTAACAAGTTAAAACACGTACGATAATGATAGCGATTATTACCCGAAATGTTAATTTAACATGGTAATTATTATTAAATGGGTATTATAAATTAATAAATGAATAAGGTAGGATATAATAAATATTAATATGGTTCTGGTATAATTTAATTACATACTACGATCTTCATACAGGAGGTTAAACATACACTCGACTAAAGTAAAGTGCAAGGTAATGGGTTTTCATCTCACTTCTTATTCTCGTGAGATTCATACCATATTGCCACTATTACCTTTTGTGTGGTTTATTTACTTCCAATAATTGTATCTTTGTTTAATAAACTTTAATTTATGAGTATTTACATATTCATTTTACGATATCTCTTTCATGGGGTGTATGTATCGTATGATACCAAATTGGTAAGGGGTAATTTCACAATCTCTTTATTATCTGAGGTTGTTTTTATGTTAGTATCTACTGGGACACATTTATTATCAATGTCCATGTTTTATAAAATAGTTTTCAAAGGTATTATTTTAAGGTACTTTTTACTAAAACATCATTTTAAATGTTTTAAAGATTTATTCTTCTAAACCATTCTCATTAATGTCCATGTTTTCAAAATGGTTTTAAGGATTTATTTAAATGGACCTGAATGTTTTAAAATGTTAATTACTTTCAAAAGTTTCAAAGTGGTGTGGGAAAATTGGATTAAAAAATGTATTTAAATTTATTCCGTTCTAAATTGTGTGACTTTTAAATGTTTTTATGAAAAATGGATATTTCTCTCAAAGATTTTTACAAATCATTTTTATCTATGTCAAAATCCGTTAATTTTTTTTAAACTTATTTGAAGTTAATTTAATATGATACAAGTATTCTATATTATATTGATGGTTTTGTGATATGTTTGACTGTGGATGTGTTATTTTAACAACATTCATGGTTTATGGGTATAGTATTAACATTTTGAATGCCAGTTTTAAACCGAATGTTTATGTTATGTTTAAACCTTTTCAAATGAGGAATGCATTGGACTTAGTAAGTGATGGGTGGAGCATGCTAAATCTCCCTGATGCATCAGTAGGTCTCATGAGATAGACTAGTGTCTTGGCAAAAGGCCTTGAAAAAATCTTATTTGTAGTCTTCGAACCAGTTCATGACTATGTGGTTATGATAGTCTGGAATTATGTATTCCATCATTATGAAAGTGGTTATTGATATTGAATGTGATTATTTTACTACTATAATATCCATTTGAATAAGAAAATTGCATTATTTCATTTTATCTTTTCCATATTATGCTGAATTTCAAGTTTAAAATGATTTTTTAGTTATACATTTCCTTAAATGTTTATGTTTAGTTATGAATGTTTTTGATATATTGTCATCCTTACTGAGCATCTGAGCTCACCCCTTTTAATGTTTTATTTTTTACCTGGATGTGAAGAAGTATTTTCTGAATGACCTGCAGGGATAGTATGTGTGGAAATGAATTCAAGATGTTGTTGTAGTTTTTCTTCACATTATTATGTAATGTAAGACTTATGAATGTATCTAGTTTTTCCAAGGCTACTAATGTAATCGGTAATTCAAGAATTGATGTTTTTTATCATGGAAATATTGTGTAATAATGCACCGACTCTGGGTAACTAGGGTCGGGGTGTTACAGTTGGTATCAAAAGAAATTTATTATTAACCATGGATGCTAGTTTTAGAAAAACTCTGATTAGAGCACCTATCCCTAATATAGGCTTTGAGTATTAGTATAGAAGAACATCCTTGAATTTTGTTATTGTAGAGATTTTGTGAGTTTTTCGAGTAATACATCTCTGTATGGATACGAGAAGGTAGAGGTGGATCTGGCACAGATGTACCTAGGGGTAAAACTTGAGAACACCACTTTGAGCTTGACTCGAACAGGAACTGGTGCATGACAATGGGACTTACTGCACTCTTGGTTACGATACTCCCGGGGGATATGCTTAGGATAATTTCCATTTTCTTTAAAAACCATTATGAAGGGTTTATGAGTATATAGTTCCTCAAAGAATTTTTTTTTATGATTATGGATTATATCCATAAACTATTTAATTTATGTTAGGTATTTTACAAATTTGGAATTATTCATTGCAATTCATAAACCGACCTAGTGTTTAAATATTTATAAAAACGGCGCCCAGTAGAAGAAATGTGAACTCCAGCAATACATATGATCCAAAGAGTAAGAAGGATCATATCTTCCACGGTATTAAGCCCAATTTTAGAAGGGAAATAGTCTCTCATGTTTTCTCAAAATATGAATAAATAGTATCATGTGTTAATAATATAATTAAATAATTCTCTGAGTCTTATGGCTTTGAAGGGAAGAAAGAGAAGAAAAGTATGGAAGAGAGAACGATGGATAAAGGTAAGAGGGAAAAGAAGAATTTTCCATATGTGATAACTATGGGAAGAAACACCCTGGAACTTGCCTAAAAGGAATGGGAGTTTGTTATTAGTGTGGAGAAAAGAAGACACCAAGTACGTGACTGCAAGCATAATAAAAAGGTTTCAAATGTACAATACTTCATCTGTAAGTAGTTTGGACACTACACAAACCAATATCCAAATCATCAGAGTATGCCCAAAATGATGTTATTGGATAATAATCAAGTTATGATACTACCTCAGATGAAGAATAATGACTAGTGTTCTTATGTTGTTATAATAGGATTATTTCATTTGAGTGTTGTATGAACAATATATTGGTTATATGAATTATGGAAATAAATAAGGATTGTACCGCAGTACTATTTTATTGAGGATTTGAGAATGTATGGTCCTAAAAAAGTGACTAAATAGTGAGCTACACTTTTGGTATAATACATGGTTGAAGGAAAGTTAATCTTAATATGGTCTCGATAACACGGTAGTGATTTTGGAATAAGAGATGGTTGATTTGAATAAATTATATTGTATATTCTCGACTACAATGAAACTGATTAATGATTTGTCATTATTGGAGTTTACAAAATTTTTTGATAGACGCAGTATATCTAGTATTCTATGATGAATAAGGGATCATGAATGTAATCAATAAGGTTTTATGGTAATTCAGGATATTTCAGTTTTTTAAAAGAATACATGATGAAATTGTTCACTTCTTATTATGTGGCAAAAAGGATCTTCATTGTGTTTACCTTCCTTATAAATTTTGGACTCTGAGTTTGGATAGAAGTATTTAGGATAATTATAGTTTGAGATTATTTTTTGTTTTCCATAAAAGGATAACCTGGAGGTTGGGCGGCAACCCTTCACGTCTGTCAAGGCTGAAAGACATGAACTCGCAACTGAAGGGTGACAAGGGTGTATCACCTACCACTGTCCCACGTGATGTATTGGATTAAATAATGTAGTTATTTTTAAAAGGTCTGGTATATGAATTAGAAGTTCATTTTTTTAGAACCCTATACAAATAGGATACATGGAATTTTTTATGTTCTATTATCTTTTAGAGTGAAAGATGAGTTTGTGGTAGAAATTAGAGAAACGATGGAACTATACTTGTCAAATATATATATATATATATATATTTATATTCTACACTTATTATATGAAAAAATTAATTGATAAACATTAGGAAAGGGATCTTAAAATTAAAAATGTGTTATCCTAATACCTTATGTTTTGTTGAACCAATGATATTTTAAATCATCATAGATTAATGCCTTTGAGGCCCTCAATTCTACAATTGTTTGTGACTGATGACCTCAATAACTCCCTATAAATATTTTTGATTTTCCTTCAATTATGTGTCTTTAATTTCCACCAATGTTCTCCTAATCGAGATCATAGTTTGGTGGTGACCCTTTCATTTCTCTTTTCCTCTTATTAAGGCTAAATTTTATAAACCCAACTTCTGATGTGGGTTTTCCCACAAAGATATTTTCTATTTTCAACATTTTATTTTCGAAGAACAATTTCAAATTGCCAGGAGGCAATTTATTTAAGGATGGAAGAATTTAACACCCCAATATGTCATAGTATGTTATTTCTTCAAAGTAATGCAATTACTTTCACTACACGCAACACTGAGATCAAGCGCATCACGACTTACCAAACTAGCCGTTCAAAAGCGGTTATGAATAGTATTAACTAAAATTTAAACATTATATAATCCTTATAATTTTAGAATCCATATTATTAGTTTCTTAGACATAATGTAAGAACAAATTCATTTTTTTCAGATAAAAGAATTATTTTTCAAAACAAGCAATTTTTTCATCCTTTTAATGATGAACCCTGTTTAAATCCAATATTTGAAACTTTTTTATATTAAATTTGATGAAATAAACATTTTTTTTATAATCGGGGCATAAGAATTTAGTTTCAATAAATTTTTGTTGTTTTTCTGATAACTTTCATATTTTGGTGAATAGTGAAAAATACTATATTTTAACTGAAAACAAATTTTTTAATAAAAATAATTTATAGTGTAAAATTTTACATTTTAATGTTTTTGAAGTATAAATAGATTATATTTTTACCCCTTAATCCAATTTTGGTCATCGGAATTAATTTCACGTAGAAATTATACATAAACAAGTGTTAATCTTTTGATAGTTATTGTTTCATAAAAACACACAATTTGTTTTGACAACGAGAATTAATTTTAAATTAATAAATTCAACTTATATGTTTTGAATTTGGTAAAATAGACATCATTTTTGGATTCGGAATGTCGAAATTAGATTAGGGTGAATTGTTGGTATTTTTCGGAAAACTTAAAAATTTTGATGAACAGTGAAAAACGCTGAGTTATAGTTTAAAACCGAATTTTTATTTAAATAATTATTTATTTTATTTAAATTTATTTTAGGTCAAAATAGATACATAATACCAATATAATTTCAACTTAATTCATTGAATTCAGTTTATAATAATTTTAGATATATTAAAATTTTATTGAACTTTTCACCGTCTTTTACCCATATCCTAGGAGAATTTGAAAATTCACATAAAACATAATTTTACCGCTTTTGTGAGAAGAATTTTGAAAATCTGAGAGACATGGTTAATATAAAGGATTAAAATTGGGTTCAATAAGATAAAAATAATTTTTGGTGAATAGTATCTTTTTACTTTTATTTACAAAAGTTAAAAGTAAAGAGGGTAATTAAGGGTAAAAATAATATTAATATTATCCAAAAAAATGTCCTAATTATATTGGACAAGTGTATCTCGACAAAAAACAACCTTAAGAATATAATATTATCATTTAGGTCCATTTTTATTAGATTAAGACATTTATTATTATTTAATTCAAAGAAGATTTAAAAGAGTTAAAATCAATATCTTATAAGTAAAAATATTTTAATATAGGGTTATACATAAGATAAATTCGATTATAAATATTAAATAAAAATCTAAAAATATTTCCTACATAATGGTATTTTATTTATAATTTTTAGACATTATATAATTTAATTTATTTATGACACAATTTTGATGCAGTAGTTACCAAATTAATGAATTATTAAGATAATTGATATTATAAATACCCAAATAAATATAATTTGAGAATTTTTATGAATTAAAACAATTTTATAGGTTAATATGACATATTAGTATTGGTTATATGAATTTTTATTCAAGTAATAATGTTTTTATGAATTTATCAAAAACAAAATACCCAATAGTGTAAAAATTTACATAAAAGAGTTTGTAAAACAAATATTATATTATTAACTGATATTATATTCCTAAAAATATAAGGATTTGACAAAGGACTCTTATTATGATAGTTTTATCATTAATGGACCACATGGGGGTCTATTGAAAGTTTATAGTAAGTTTATTAGCCATATAATATAAAAATACAAAGAGACATGGTAAATGTCGAACTAATTAACTACGAGTTAATACTAAAAGATAAGGTTAGTAAAGTAACACAAACCTATATAAAACCTATTGGTTGAGTGTATTTAGACCCATAACCACCTTAAACTTTAAATTATATACTTTTTATCCACTAGAAACCGAATATGAATTTATTATAAAATAATATTTCTAGCTTTTCCAATGGTGCCCCTCACCCCTCTTATAAAAGGGCACTACCCCTTTACTCTAATTCACACCTTCAATGACTTTTTTCTCAGCCAAAACCCTCCCAAATATTCTCTCAAATTCCCTCACTTCAATATATATTCCTTATTTTGATCAGAAATCAAACCTAATGAGCCTTTTTGATCAAATCAAAAGGAAGACCCCGAAGAAGATTTAATGTTTTCACCACCCTCTTTCAAGTTCCTTTCTTCTTCCACTTTCTATTTATTTGTTATCTCCATTATAAAATAATAACTCCTGTATATTATATGTACTATGATGTTATTATAAATATTTCACAACTATATTCATTATTCTATCCATCTTATGAATGATGACATCACCATGCGTGCGTACGTACGACTTAACATCTCCACGCCATGGTGTAATTTGTTATTAAACACTATGTTATTTGGTTGAATATAATGATGAGTAATATGTATATAAATAATAAAAATAACATGGTAATGTATCTGTAAAATTAATATACCATCCAATTTCACCCCTTTAAGGAAATGATATTGTCGCTCGTGCGTAAGTACGGATTACTGTCTCCACGACGCGATGAGATTCATTTCCACATTCATCATTAATTGACGATTATAAATATATATATTACTAATATGTTTGTAATATATGAAATAATAATGATACTATAGATATATATATTTATATGTATTTATGTACTTACATATTTTTTTTCACTTAGTTCCGTTCAATACGTAATGAAAACGGAAACAACGTTTATGCATACGTACGGACTATTGTCCCAATAAAAGGTGTCTTCCATTTCATATATATGTCTATTATAAATAATTATATTGTAAATATATATGATATATAAATCATGTTTTGTATTCTATAATTATTTAAATCATGATCTATGTGATACAATCAAGAGTAACAAGTTAAAACACGTACGATAATGAAAGCGATTATTACCCGAAATGATAATTTAAAATGGAAATTATTATTAAATGGTTAGTATAAAGTCATAAATGATTAATTTATGATATCATAAATATTAATATAGTTCTGGTATAATTTAATAACATACTACGGTCTTCATACAGAAGGATAAACATACCCTCTACTAAAGGACAGTGCAAGGTAAGGGGTTTTCATCTCACTCTTTATTCCCATGAGATTCGTACCATATTGACACTATTACCTTTTGTGTGGTGTATGTACTGACCATAATTGTATTCTTGGTGTAATACACTTTAATTTATGTGTTTTTACATATTCATTGTATGATACCTCTTTCATGGGGGGTATGTTTCGTAAGTTACCAAATTGGTAAGGGTTAATTACACAATCTCATTATTATCCAAGGTTGTTTTTACGTAAGTATCTAATGGGACACATTTATTATCCATGTCCATGTTTCATAAAATAGTTTTCAAAGGGATTCATTTAAGATAATTTTTACTAAAACATCATTTTAAATGTTTTAAAGATTTATTCTTCTAAACCATTATCATTATTGACCATGTTTTCAAAATGGTTTTAATGATTTATTTAAATGGACATGAATGTTTTAAAATGTTAATTACTTTCAAAAGTTTCAAAGTGGTATGGGACACTTTGATATTAACAATTATTTAAATGTCTTACTTTCTAAATTTTGTGTATTTTAAATGTTTTCATGAAAAATGGATAATTCTCTCAGAGAGTTTTACAAATTGTTTTCATATATTTCAAAATTCCTTAATGAATTTAAACTTGTTTGAAGTTGATTTTTTATGATACATGTCTTATGTATTGTATTGAAGGTTTTGTGATATATTTGACTGTGGATGTGTTATTTTTATACCATTCATGGTTTATGGGTATAGTATTGACATTTCGTATGCCAGTTTTAATACGAATGATAATGTTATGTTTAAACCTTTTCATATGAGGAATGCATTGGACTTAGTAAGTGATGGGTGGAGCCCGCTATATCTCCTTGATGAATCGGTATGTCTCATGAGACAAACTAGTGTCTTGGCACAAGGCCTTAACAAAATATTATTTTTAGTCTTGGCACAAGGCCTTGAATATGTAGTTATAATAGTATAACATTATGCATTCTATAATTACGAAAGTTGTAAATGATATTGAATGTGATTATTAGACTAGTAGAATATCCATGTGAATAAGTAAATGTCATTATTTCATTTTATCATTGACATAGTATTCTGAAGTTCAAGTTTAAAAGGATTTTGTTTTAGTTATACATTGCCTTAAATTTTTATGTTTATTTATGAACGTTTATGCTATATTGTTATCCTTACTGAGCATCTGAGTTCACCCCTTTCTATGTTTTAATTGTTCCCAGGATGTGAAGAAGTATTTTATGAATGACCTATGGGGATAGTATGAGGGGATATGAAGACAAGATGTTTTTGTAGTTTTTTTTCACGTTATGATGTAATGTAATACTTATGAATGTATCTAGTGTTTCCAAGGCTACTAAAGTAATCGGTCATTCGAGACTTGATCTTTTGTGATCATGCAAATATTGTGTAATAATGCTCTAAATCTGGGTAATTGGGGTTGGGGAATTACATTTGGTATTAGAGAAAGTTTAGTATAAACCATGGAAGCTAGATTTAGATAAAATCTTATTAGAGTACATAGCCCTAAGATAGGCTTTGGGGATCAGTATAGAAGAACATTCTAGAATTTAGGTATTGCATATATTCTGTGAGTTTTCTGAACAATATATCCCCCTCTGGATACGAGAAGGTAGAGGCGGCTCTCGCACAGATGTACTAGGGGTAAAACCTAAAAACACAGCTTGATCTAGACTTGAACGAGAACTGGTGCACGACAACGGGCTTTGTTGCACTCTTGGTTATGACACACTCAGGGGATATGCTTTAGATAATTCTCATTTTCTTTACAAACCATTATGAAGGGTTTATGAGTATATACTTCCTCAAAGAAAACATTTTTATGATTACGGATTATATCTATAAACTGTTTAATTTATGTTAGGTATTTTACAAGTTTGGAATTATTCATTGAAATTCATAAACTGACCTAGTGTATGCCAATGTATAGAAATGGCGCCCAGTAGAAGGAATGTGAACTTCAGCAATACATATGATCCAAAGAGATAGAAGGATCATATCTTCCATAGTATTAAGCCAACATTTAGAAGGGAAATAGTCTCTCATGTTTTCTCAACATATGAAGAAATAATATCATGTGTTAATAAGATAAGTAAATAATTCTCTGAGTCTTATGGCTTTGAAGGGAAGAAAGATAATAAAATCATAGAAGAGATAAAGATGGATAAAGGGAAGAGGGAAAAGAAGAATTTTCCCATATGTGGTAACTGTGGGAAGAAACACCCTAGAACTTACCTGAAGGGAATGTGAGTTTTTTATAAGTGTGGAGAAAAATGACACCATGTACGTGACAACAAGGGTAAGAAAAAGGTTTTAAATGTACAATGATTGATCTGTAAGGAGTTGGGACACTACGCGAACCTATGTCCAAATCATAAGAGTACGCCCCAACTGATTCTATTGGATAATAATAAAGATATGATACTACCTCAGATGAAGAAGAATGACTAGTGTTCTGATGTTTTTTTATAGGATTATTTCATTTAAATGTTATAGCAACAATATACTGGTTATAAGAATTATAGAAATAAATAAGGATTTTACTGCAGTACTATTTTATTGACTATTTGAGATTATATGGTTCTAAGAAAAGTTACTTAATAGTGAGCTTAACTTTTGGTAAAATACATGGTTTAAGGAAAGGTAATCCTTAATATGGTCATGATAACGACGTAGTAATTTTGGAATAAGAGATGGTTTATTTGAATAAATTATTTTGGATATTCTTGAATACATTGAAACTGATTAAGGATTTTTCATTGTTGGAGTTTACAACATTTTTGGATAGAAGTAGTATATCCAGTATTCTATAATGAATAAGGGATCATGAATGTAATCAATAAGGTCTTATGGTAATTCAGGATATTGAAATTTTTTAAAAGAATACATGATGAAGGTGTTCACGTGTTATTACACGGAAAAAAGGATCATCATTGTGTTTACCTTCCTTATAAATTTTGGACTGTGAGTTTGGATAGAAGTATTTTGGATATTTCTTGTTTGAGATTTTTTTTGTATTGCCATAAAAGGACAACCCGGAGGTCGGGCGGCAACCCGTCGCGTCCAGCATGGCCGCGAGACTTGAACCCGCAACCAAAGGGCGACAAGGGTGTATCACCTACCACTAGCCCACATAATGTCCTGGATTAAATAATTTAGTTTTCTGAAAAGGTCTAGTAAATGAATTATAAATGAATTTTTTTTAACCCTATACGTATAAGATACATGGAATTTTTTAAGATCTATTATCTTTTAGAGTGAAAGATGAGTTTGGGGTAGAAATTAGTGAAAAAATTGACCTATACTTATCAAGTATATATATATATATATATATTTCTACTCTTATTATATGTAGAAATTAATTCTTAAACATTAGGAAAGGGATCTTAAAACTAAAAGTTTGTTATTCTAATACCTTTTGATTTGTTGAACTGATGATATTTTAAATCATCATAGATTGATGGCTTTGAGGCCCTCAATTCTACAATTGTTTTTGACTGATGATCTCAATCACTCCTTATAAATATTTATGTTTTCCTCCAATTATGTGTCTCTAATTCCCACCAATTTTCTCCTAATCGAGTTCATAATTTGGTGGTGACCCGTTCATTTTTATTTTCCTCTTATTAAGACTAAATTTTATTAACCAAATTTCCAATGTGGGTTTTTCCACAATGATATTTTATATTTTAAACCTTTTTTTTTGAAGAACAATTTTAAATTGAGAGGATAAAATTTATTGAAGGAGGGAATAATGTAACACCCTAAGATTTCATAGTACATTATTTCTTCAATGTAATGAAATAACTTGCACTACAAGAAACACTGAGTTCAAGTTCATCACAACTTACCAAACTAGCTGTTAAAAAGTGGTTATGAAAAGTATTAACTGAATTTCGAACATTATATTGTCCTTATAATTTTAGAATCCATATTATGAGTTTCAATGTCATAATGTAAGAACAAAATCATTTTTTTCTAAAAAAAAATTATTTTACAAAAAATGCACTTTTTTCCTCCATTTAATGGAGAACCCTTTTTAAATCAAATATTTGAAACTATTATACATTAAATTTTTTGAAATAAACTTATTCTTTATAATCGGGACACAATAATTTAGTTTCAATAATTTTTTTTGTTTTTCTGATAACTTTCATATTTGGGTGAATAGTGAAAAATAATATATTTTAACTGAAAACAACTTTTTTAATCAAAATAATTTATAGTGTTGATTTATACATTTTAATGGTTTGGAAGTATAATTAGATTATATTTTTACCCTTTAATCCAATGTTGGTAATTGAAATTAATTTCACATTGAAATTATACATAAACAACTGTCAATCTTTTGATAGTAATGGTTTCATAAAAACACGCTATTTGTTTTGACCATGATAATTAATTTTAAATTAATAAATGAAACTTATATGTTTTGAATTTGGTAAAATAGACTTCATTTTTGGATTCATAATGTAAAAATTTTCTTAGGTTGAATTTTTGGTATTTTTCTAAATACATTCAATTTTTGATGAATAGTGATAAACACTGAGTTATAGTATAAAACCAAATTTTTATTTAAATAATTATTTATTTTATTTAAATTAATTTTAGGTCAAAATAGATACATAATACCTATATATGTTCAATGTAATTAATTGAATTCATTTTATAATAATTTTAGATATATAAAAACTTTATTGAACTTTTCACCGTCTTCTACCTGTATCCTTGGAGAATTTGCATACACATAAAACATAATTTTACCACTTTGGTGAGAAGAATTTAAAAAATCTGAGAGACATGGTTAATATAAAGGATTAAAATTATTTTAATAAGATAAAAATATTTTTTTTGGTGAATAGGTACTTTTATCTTTTATTTACCACAGTTAAAAGTAAATAGGGTAATTAACGGTAAAAATGATATTAATATTATCCTAAAAAATGTCCAAATTCTATTGGACAAGTGTATCTAGACTAGAAATAACCTTATGAATAAAATATTATCATTTAGGTACACATGGATTAGATTAGGACATTTATTATTATTTAATTCAAAGAAGAGATAAAAGAGTTAAAATCAATGTTTAATAAATAAAACATTTTTAATATTGGGATATACATAAGATAAATTCAATTATAAATATTCATTATAAATCTAAAAATATTTCCTACATAATGGTGTTTTATTTATAATTTTTAGACATTATATAATTTAATTTATTTATGACAAAATTATGATGCAGTAATTACCCTATTAATTAAAGATTAAGATAATTGATATTATAAATACCTAAATAAATGTAATTTGAGACTTTTTAGGAATTAAAAAATTTTTATAGTTTAATATGACATATTAGGATTGGTTATATGAATTTTTTTTGAATTAATAATGTAGTTATGAATTTATCAAAAACAAAATACCCAATAGTGTAAAAATTGACATAAAAGAGTTTTTAAACCAAATATTATATTATTAATTGATATTCTATTCCTAAAAATCTAAGTTTCAGCCAATGTACTTATATAATGTTATTTTTATCATTAATGGACTACTTGGGGGGACTATCGGAAGTTTATAGTGTGTTTATTAACCATATAATATAAAAATACAACGAGACATGGTAAATGTCAAACTAATTAACTACGAGTTTAAACTAAAAGATAAGGTTAATAGAGTTACCCAAACCTATCTAAAACCTATTGGATGAATGGATTTCGACCCATCCCCATCTTAAAATTTAAATAATATACTTTTCATCCATTAGAAACCTAATATGAATTCATTATAAAATAATATTTCTAGCTTTTCCAATAGTGCCAATCACCCCTCTTATAGAAGGGAACTCCACCATATCTCTAATTCACACCTTCAAAGCCTTTTGGCTCAGCCAATACCTGACGAAATAATCTCTCAACTTCCCTCAAGTAAACCTATAGGCCTTAGTTTGATCATAAATCCAACCTAAGGAGCCTTTTTGATCAAATTAAATGAAAGAACCCGAAGAAGAGGTAATGTTTTCAGCACACAATTTCAAGTTCCTTTCTTCTTCCACTTCTTCCTTATTTGTTATTTCTATTTTAAAATAATAACTCCATTATCTTCTATTTACTAGGATTTTATTATAAATATTTCACAACTATATTCATTATTCTATCCATCGTACGAATGATAATGTCACCATGTGTGCGTACGTACGGCTTACCGTCTCCACGCCGTGGTGTAATTTGTTATTCAACACTATGTTATTTGGATGGATATAATGATGATTAATATATATATAAATAATGAAAATAACATGATAATGTACCTATAAAATTAATATACCATCCAATTCCACACCTTTAAGGAAATTATGCTGTCTCTCGTGCGTACATACGGATTACCATCTCCACGACGCGATGAGATTCATTTCCACATTCATCATTCATCAACGATTATAAATATATATATATATATATATATTACTAATATGTTTTTAATATATGACATAATAATGATACTGGATATATATATTTATATATATATGTGTGTGTGTTTACTTTCATATATTTTATTCACTTAGTTCCTTTCAATACGTTATGAAAACGGAAACATCGTTTATATGTACCTACGGACTACCGTCTCCATAAATGGTTTTTTCCATTTCATATATATGTCTATTATAAATAATTATATTATAAATATATATGATATATAAATCATTTTTTATATTCTGGAATTATGTAACTCATGATCTATGTGATACAATCTAGAGTAACAAGTTAAAACACATACGATAATGAAAGCGATTATTACCCGAAATGTTAATTTAACATGGAAATTATTATTAAATGGGTAGTATAAAGTCATAAATGAATAATTTATGATATAATAAATATTAATATGGTTCTATTATAATTTAATAACATAATACAGTCTTCATACAAGAGGTTAAACATACCCATGACTAAAGGAATGTGCATGGTAAGGGGTTTTCATCCCACACCTTATTCCCGTGAGATTCGTACCATATTTCCACTATTACCTTTTGTGTGGTGTATGTGCTGCCCATAATTGTAGTCTTTGTGTAATACACTATAATTTATGTGTATTTACGTATTCATTGTTTGATTCATCTTTCATGGGGTGTATGTTTTGTATGTTACCAAATTGGTAAGGGTTAATTTCACAATCTCATTATTATCCGAGGTTTTTTTTACGTAAGTATCTACTGGGAAACATTTATTATCCATGTCCATGTTTCATAAAATATTTTTCAAAGGGATTATTTTAAGGTTATTTTTACTAAAACATCATTTTAAATGTTTTAAAGATTTATTCTTCTAAACCATTCTCATTACTGTCCATGTTTCCAAAATGATTTTAAGGATTTATTTAAATGGACATGAATGTTTTAAAATGTTAATTACATTCAAAAGTTTTAAAGTGGTATGGGACACTTTGATTCAAAAATGTATTTAAATTTATTCCTTTCTAAATTTTGTGACATTTAAATGTTTTCATGAAAACTGGATATTTCTCTCAAAGAGTTTTACAAATCATTTTCATCGATGTCAAAATCCATTAATGGATTTTAAACTTGTTTGATGTTTATTTATTATGATACAAGTATTTTGTATTGTATTCAATGTTTTGTGATATATTTGACTGTGGATGTGTTATTTTTAAACCATTCATGTTTTATGGGTATAGTATTGACATTTTGTATGCCAGTCTTAATATGAATATTTATGTTTTTGTTTAAACCTTTTCATATGAAGAATGCATTGGACTTAGTAAGTGACGGGTGGAGCCCACTATAGCTTCTCAATGCATCAGTGTGTCTCATGAGACAAACTGGTGTCTTGGCACAAGGCCTTGAAAAAATATTATTTTTAGTCTTTCCATTAGGCCTTGAATATGTGATTATGATAGTCTGGATTTATGAATTCCATCATTATGAAAGTGGTTATTGATATTGAGTGTGATTATTCAACTAGTAGAATATCCATGTGAATAAGTAAATGGAATTATTTCATTTTATCTTTTCCATATTATTCTGAAGTTCAAGTTTAAAAGGATTTTGTTTTATTTAGACATTCCCTTAAATGTTTATGTTTATTTATGAATGTTTCTGCTATATTGTTACCCTTACTGAGCATCTTAGCTCACCCCTTTCAATGTATTAATTTTTTCCAGGATACGAAGAAGTATTTTATGAATGACCAATAGGGATAGTATGAGGGGATATAAACACAAGATTTTGTTGTAGTTTTTTTTTTCACTTTATGATGTAATGTATGATTAATGAATGTATCTACTGTTTCCAAGGCTACTAAACTAAACGGTTATTCGAGACTTGATCTTTTTTTATCATGCCAATATTGTGTAATAATGCACCGACTCTAGGTAACTGGGGTTGAGGCGTTACAGTTGGTATCAGATGAATATAAGTATAAACCATGGTATCTAGATTTTGATAAACTCTGATTAGAACACATATACCTAAGATGGGCTTTGGGGATTAGTATATAGGAACATCCTAGAATTTTGGTATTATAGAGATTGTGTGAGTTTTCCAAGCAATACATCCCTATCTGGATACGAGCAGGTAAGAGCGGCTCTGGAACAGATGTACCTAGGGGTAAAACCTGAAAATAGCGCTTTGATCTAGACTCGAATTTGAACTGGTGCATGACAATGGGCCTTGCTGTAATTTTGGTTACGACACTCCCGGGGGATATCCTTAGGATAATTCTAATTTTCTGTACAAATCGTTATGAAGGGTTTATGAGTATATACTTACTCAAAGAAAACATTTTTATTATTATGGATTATATAAATAAAAAGTTTAATTTACATTAGGTATTTTACATGTTTGTAATTATAAGGCCCCGACCTTAAACCCTACTTAATATTGAATTAAATGAATAATTCACATTGAGGATCTTTTCAGGTTTAGAGTTTTAGAGAATTAGGTCATAACTATTACATCTCAAAAGATTACATAGTAGACACTTCTACTAAGTTTCCATAAAATAAAAAAAAACATAAAAAGAAACAGGTCTAGTTCCATGTTTTAGATAGAATGTCTTTCCTTGATCCCATCATTGAACCTATTCATCTTTATGTCCTGTGGAAAACATTTCAAAAACATGGGATGAGCATAAAAAGCCCAGTCAAGGATACAAAAAGAAGGAAAACTATTAGTTTTTCAAAAACAACAAGTAAACCATGAGTACTTTACCAAAGTAATACTTTTCACCTTTATGAAGTAGTAAAAACTCTTCACTGAACAAAAGACCATTACTTACACTTTTGTAACCAAAAGATTACCATAAAACCCATATAAAGAACACATAACATATAAAGGTAAGTAGAACATAAGCATACTTAAATTGAATAACCATACGGTCTACTTCCACACATACTTAATGGAATAGCCATACGACCAACTTTCAAACCCAATGCATTGGAGGTTATAACACAACCACCCATCCTGGTATTCACGGCACCAACCGTCATATGGTTTATCACTTAACCACCCGTAAAATGTCCAATTACCATCATTACACATAAAATATTGAAAATATAAACATTTCAATAACAATATTTCATTTTCAATCACAATAAGTAATTCCATGATATTGAATTAATCAATCCATTTTCAAAAACCATTTAAAAGAGATTTTTGAATCAAAGTGTCTCATACCAGTTTGAAGATTTTAATGGAATTATAATTTTGAAACATTAATTTCCATATAAATAAATACTTAAAACCATTTTGAAAACATGGACAATAATGATAAATATTTAGAATAATGAATCTTTAAAACATTTAAAACAATATTTTTGTTAAAGAGTTTTTAACAAAATGAGAGACACTTGAATACAAATAATTGCGGAATAACATTTAATCTGAGATT
Organism: Viscum album; assembly: GCA_963277665.1. NCBI lineage: Eukaryota > Viridiplantae > Streptophyta > Magnoliopsida > Santalales > Viscaceae > Viscum > Viscum album. The sequence continues at coordinate 956,122,851 of OY728133.1, read as the reverse complement.
TATAATATCATTAGAATAAATGGATTCATCATATAATATGTCAAAGGATTGTATACACACCATATAAGTGTGAATTGGTGCATAACAACAATGAAGTCTCAATGGAAATGTAAATTGAGATGAAATCCATTATAAAGATGGTATCCTTAAATTAAGGATAAATCTATCACATAATTATGTGTGAGAAATAAAAATACACCCAATATAAGTGGATACTAAGTGTGAAATAATCAGTGTTCATTCACACATATTTATTGTATGAAATGTTCATGAAGAACAATTTGAACCCAAAGAAATCGAAATTGGGTTAAGATGTTCCCTTGTAAAAATTCGACAGCCTAATGGCGTCAGTTCAAAACTCAGAAAATTAGTCGATGAGAGAGAGAATGGTATCTCATCAATTGGACATAATATTTACATAAATAAGGATGTATAAGAACATATCCCAACATAATAATATGTAAATTAAAGGACATAACAAAAGAAGTCTTTTAAAAAGAGGGGGGTGAAGGGTCCCCTTACAGAGTTGGGTAACTTTCGAAACGTACACCCCATGGAAGAAGGGTCATACAATGAAGATGTCAATACCCATAAATGAAATTATATTACAAAAAGTGTATATTAATAGGCAGTACATACAACAATCAAAGGAAATAGTGGAAAACGTATCATAAATGTCACGAGAATAAAAGTGAGATGAAAAATCCCTTACGAAAATTCGGCAGCCTAACGACACCAGATAAATCTTCCAAAAATGGATTGATGAGATCAAATAGAGTCTCTCATTATATGAACATAAAAAGTAAATAATTATTAATATAAAAGAACATCCCCAAACATATGAAATATGAGCTTAAATGAAATGACATAAAAGAGAGTACTTAAAAAGAAAGAGAGAGGTTGGATCCATTACCTGGGGTCTGACTTGACTCGATCGTTCTTTAACGTACTGAATAATAAAATTGAGTTAATTAATACTTTCATAAGAACCTTTTTCAAGTTCATTATTACTTTTATATCACTTATTACCATTTTATAAAAAGTATGTAATCATTTAAGTTAATAATGTTTGTTTTGTCAATATATGGTTCTTAAGACGAAAGTGGACTTCTTACAATTACATGTTGTTCGTGGGGTCAAAAGTTCATTATATCCAGAATGATATTCATGATTTGGATATCATATATATCATATATATCCAGAATAAACATGTATTTATAATACTACATAATCATTTAGAGGTAAGAAATGAAATGCAACGTTCATGGAGACGGTAAGCCGTACGTATGCATGAACGCTACTTTCATTTCTATCTCATACTTTAATGGAAAGAAAATAATAATTATATAAAGGTATATTATAATTACAGTATAAAATCATATATAATAACTTTAAATCTATCCTTTATACATCCCACATATGGAATTAATGAATCAAATCACTTTGAGGGGGCGGTAGTCCGCACTTCCCAAAATGAAATTATCGTGTTTACCCACAATGGAAACCATAAAGGTATGCCACAAATGAAAAATACAGAAGCTTAAGTAAAACATAAACATATTATATATCATATATAAATATAGTGTCATCGTAATGGCCACTTTTGAAGGTGTTATATGAGTGTTGAACAATCATCGTTTCGTGAGGAAGAAATTCTCCATCCACAGAAACAGTATGTTCATTAACCATTAGATAATGGTGTGTGTAATTTTAGCTCGATTCCATCTTATAACAACATCCTAGTATAATTATGAAACTGTTTTTGTTGCAAAAGAAATTAATAAAAAGAGTTTAGTGTGTTGGAGAAGCAAAATAAAACAAAATAACACAAGAGAAGACACTACCTTTAAATCGGGTAACTCTTTTTTATTTGAGCTCAAAGACTTCCTTGGGAAGACTTCTTCCCAAAGTGAGGCTTTTATGAGTAAGAGAGGGATGTGGAGATAAAAAACGGGCATGGTTTGGCCAAGCCAAAGGCTTGAGAGGTTTGGGTAAGGAGGTAGAGGTGAGGGACTTTTATAAGAGGAGAGGAGGGGCACTCTTGGAAAGTAAGGAAATGTTACTTTATTTTAGAATGAGTTTCGGATTGTAAAGAACCCAAATTGATGTGTTTCAAGGATAAGGTGATAAGGGTTCGCAATCCACTTATCTAATTGGTTTTGGACATGTGTAGGCATTATATTTTATATTATCTTTCCATTTTATTTAAATCGGTAAATAATGAGGTAATCGTTGCATCATGATGGTGTCATAAATAATTTAATTTAGTTAATGTTTAAAAATTATAAAAAAATACTATAATGTAGGAAATCGTTTTATCTTTCCAATTAATAATTATAGTCCGAAATCTGACTTGTATAACCCCATATAAAAAATGTTTTAGTAAAACAACACATGTTTGTGACATTTTAATTTTAACATTAAATAAAAAGGTATTAATGTCATTTTCCAACCAAAGTGGCTCCATGGGGTCCCCAAGTTGACCCATGGATTGTCTTGGTCGGCCATGACACATCTAATGAGGGTTGGACATGTGTCTAGGTCATTTCATATTATTAAAACATTATTTTTACCTTAAATTACACTAATTACCTATAATCGCGATTAATAAACTTAAAAGTTACTATTCACCAAAAAATTATTTTAATCCCATTGAACCACATTTTACTTCTTAATGAAAACCATGTATGTTGGCTTTTTGAAATTCAAATCACAGAAGTGGTAAAGTTTCATTTAAACGAAAAATCAGTTTCTTTAACTACCACTTAGTGGTTTCATTATTCATAAAAAATTGATGTTTTTCAGAAAATTACCAAAAATTTACCCTAGGATATATTTGATATTCCAAATTCAAAAATGATGTCTATTTTAAAAAAATAAAAACATATAAGTTACATTAATTAATTTAATAATTAATTCCCACTGTCAGAGCAAATAACGTGTTTTTATGAAACAATAAGTATCAAAAGATTCACACTAGTTTTAGTCCAATTTCCAGACGAAATTAATCCCGACGACCACAGTTGAATTAAATGGTAAAAATGTATTCTAATTTAACATTGAAACCAATTCAAAAGATAATATAATCATATAAATAAATTATATTAAAAAGAGGTTTTGAATTAAAATACAAAATTTTTAACTATTCATTAAAAATGATCTTTATCAGAAAAATAACAAAAATTTGCACAAAGTGAATTTTTATGTCCCGATTCTAAAGAAGAGTTTTATTTGGTCCAATAGATTGTATAATAGAGACCAAAACTATATTTAATGACGGTTCGCCATCAAAAGATGATAAGTGGACCTTTAGTGAAAATTAGAGTATATATGCCTAAAATTGAATTCTTTTCATATTTTAAGCCTTTATCCTTTATTGGATAAATGTAAAAACATTTAACAGACATATATAATCATATTTTAGTTATTTATATTTATTCCTGCCAATACAAGGGCTATTTGTTAACTAACATTTAAAATAATTTTATTTTATTATTAGAGGGCAACATAAGATTTCAATGGAACTCATTGTTGCGTATTGGGTAAGCCATCAAGCATAGCATTCCCTTTAAATTAATATTAAAATTTTATTAAAAAAAGGGATAAATATAAAAATTTCATATTCTTTATTTACCTGGGGTGTTACATCCTTCCCCCTTTTGGGAATTGCGTCCTCCCAATTTTAAAATTGGGCTCGAAAACTTCATTGAAAGTCTCACATCGGAACAAGAGTCGGTAAAACAATCATTTTAAAAGAAATAAAGATAAGTATAGAGGTCACTAGAGTTAACCGACACTAGGATTCCATGTAGGAAAACATGGATATGGATGAGAAAACATAGGGTCATGTTCTGATAGAGAGTGATAGTAAACATGTTTAGGAGAAAGTTAACCATAAGAAAATCACAAACTTGTGATGGGTTAAACGGTATTCGATTCCCCAGTAGGAAAATTTAATAGAAAACATTTTTGTTTTAAGTTACTTTTTATTGAGAAAATTATTCATAATGAAACATAATTATTTATCATGTTGACTTTCAACTTTTATTAGATTTCTTACACAAAATCATATTTTCTCCAAAAGACGAGTATTTAGGAAGACTTGTTCACATTAAGAGTACTATAATAAACATCTAGAAAATCACCTAATCCACAAAAGTGAACTATATACTTACCATGTCTTTATACTTTAACCAAAACCAAAACCAAAAAGGTTATTACAAGATCAAATAATCCAGGAGAGGATAACCCTTTATAAAAAGAAAATCTATTCTTAATATCCAAAATTTGTCCAAAAAAACCCAAAGTTCCTCGAGGACCATTAGATAAACAATTTGTCCATAAAATTATTCAAAGTAAACCAAACTATGATTGAAACCCAAATATTTGAAGGATTTAGTCACATAGTCTTCCAAGATAAATCGTAACATTTATCTCCAAACAACATCAGTTGCTCTTAAAGTCTCGTATTGAAAAGTAATTAACCTAATCACATATCCTCCATGATAGGTTAATAAATTTCCATAGATAACCCAAAATCAACTTACTATTAATTCATAAAATCATATAACTAAAAATATACTGTCAAACTAATCAGGGACTTCACGTATTCCAGTGGTAGGCGATAAATACCAGTCACACTTTGGTTTTGGGTTCGATTCCCACAGCTTTTTCCGACGCGTTGGGTTGTCACACGGTCTTTGTGTTGTCCATTTTACAAACTATATAATTCTCAAATAATTCTCCAAAAAGAGATAAAATCATAAAAAATAACCATAACATAAGTTAACCTCAATTTTATCTCATACCTTTCACTTTCCATCATAACATATAGTAAACCATAATTACCTCAAAAGTAAGGATCATATAAACCCAAATGGTTCTTTATAACTATGTCCACAAAAGAACAGATAACTATTCCTTGAATAAAATTTTTATTTAACAAACATCAGGGTTACACATACTATAAAAAGTCTTCTAATGTAACCCCATCATCAAAAGAGACTTAATACTCTTAAGAATTTCACCATAACTCATGAAGCCCTTATATGTTGACTTCTTACTCATTCAACATTATTCATGATCCATTAACCATTCCATTACAACTTATTCTAAAATACTTATTTCCTACAAAAAAATCATGAATCATATCCTAAGATTCCAAAATAGGAAAACAAATGTTATGAAATAATCCATACCTTTGACTGGTCATTGTCAGTTTCTTCATCCTGAATCAGAATGGCATTAGGTATTGGTAAACGAATATTTGTACGATCTTGGTGAACCCATTCCCAAAACTTCTTCATAGGACATGTGTTTTCATAATGACCATGCCCACCACATTTAAAACTTTCAATTGATCCCTTAGAAAGAACTTCTTTCCCTTTCCTTGAGTCAACTGGATGCTTCCTTTTTCCATGGATGGTTCTTGCTTTATGGCCTTCCTTTCGACCTCTATAGCATATTTCTATTCCTTTGAAACATTTTCCTAGGTGTTTATTTCCACATATTTGACACATAGGTTTTTGAACACACTTACCTTTATGATTATTACCTGTAGTTCCGTAGGGATTTGTTTCTCGCATAGATGATGCCTTATAGAAATCACCATGGTTTAGGTGGTCAATCATGACTCCAGATAGTTGGTTGAGGATAAACACAAGAGTTCTCATTGCAGATCCCATATCATTCAGTTGCTCGCTCAGAAAACTGTCACAGTTTCCTTCACATTCACTGTTACTTTGTTGCCTGCTAGATCCAACCATTTACTAAAACCAAAAAGGTCAGTGTGAGTATATCAACAAAACCATCATGTACTAATCAGAAAGATAAACACTAAGATATAATTACTCATTCAATTTATCCAAAACCAGGAATCTTTCTGAAATCCTAACCATTATGGTAATGTCACTTTTGCTTAGAGAATACCCTAATCTCTAAAGTTATCTAAACCGACCTTTGAGACCAACTATAAGGCCCCGACCTTAAACCCTACTTAATATTGAATTAAATTAATAATTCACATTAAGGATCTTTTAAGGTTTAGAGTTTTATAGAATTAGGTCATAACTATTACATCTCAAAAGATTACATAGTAGACACTTCTACTATGTTTCCATAAAATAAAAAAAACACTTAAAAAGAAACATGTCTAGTTCCATGATTTAGATAGATTGTCTTTCCTTGATCCGAACCTTGAACCTATTCATCTTTAAGTCCTGTGGAAAACCTTTCAAAAACGTGGGATGAGCATAAAAAGCCCAGTCAAGGATACAAAAAGAAGGAAAACTGTTAGTTTTTCAAAAACAACAAGTAAACCATGAGTACTTTACCAAAGTAATACTTTTAACCTTTATGAAGTAGTAAAAACTCATCACTAAATAAAAGACCATTACATACCCTTTTTTAACCAAAACATTAACATAAAACCCATATAAAGAACAGATAACATAAAAACGTAAATTGGGACATAAACATACTTAAATGGAATAACCATACGGTCGACTTCCACACATACTTAATGGAATAGCCATACGACCAGATTCCATACCCAATGCATTGGAGGTTATAACGTAACCACCTGTCCTAGTATTCAAGGCACCACCCATCATATGGTTTATCATGTAACCACCCATAAAATTTCCAAGTACCATCATTACACATAAAATATTTAAAATATAAACATTTAAATAACAACATTTCATTTTAAATCACAATAAGTAATTCCAAGATATTGAATTAATCAATCTATTTTCAAAAACTATTTAAAAGATATTTTTGAATCAAAGTGTCCCATACCACTTTGAAAATTTTAATGGAATTATAATTTTAAAACATTAATTTCCATATAAATAAATACTGAAAACCATTTTGAAAACATGGACATTAAAGATAAAGATTTATAATAATGAATCATTAAAACATTTAAAACGGTATTTTTGTTAGAGAGTTTTTAACAAAACTAAGAGACTCTTGAATACAAATAATTGCGGAATAACATTTAATACGAGCTTTATAATATCATGAGAATAAAGGGATTCATGATATAATATGTCAAAGGACAGTATACACACCATATAAGAGTGAATTTGTGCATAACAACAATGAAGTCTCTATAGAAATGTAAATTGAGATGAAATCCATTATAAAGATGGTATCCTTAAATTAAGGATAAATCTATCACATAATTATGTGTGAGAAATAAAAATATACACAATATAAGTCGAAATTAAGTGTGAAACAATCAGTGTTCATTCACACATATTCATAGGATGCCATTTTCAATAAGTACAAGTTGAATCCAAAGAAATCAAAATTGGGTTAATATGTTCCCTTGTAAAAATTCGATAGCCTAATGGCGTCACTTCAAAATTAAGAAAATTAGTCAATGAGAGAGTGAATGGTATCCCATCACTTGGACATAAAATTTACATCATCAAGGATATATATGAACATATCCAAACATAATAATATGTAAATTAAAAAACATAAGAAAAGAAGTCTTTTAAAAAGAGGAGGGTGAAAGGTCCCCTTACCGAGTTTGGTAACTTTCGAAACGTACACCCCATGGAAGAAGGGTCATACAATAATGATCTTAATACCCATAAATAAAATTATACTACACAAAGTGTATAATAATGGGCAGTACATACACCACTCAAAGGAAATAGTGGCAAACGTAGCATAAATGTCACGAGAATAAAAGTGAGATGAAAAATCCCTTACGAAAACTCGACAGCCTAACGGCGCCACTAAAATATTCAAAAAATTGGTTGATGAGATAAAATAGGGTCTTTCATTATATGAACATAAAATTTACAGAATGAGAAATATAAAAGAACATCCCCAAACATATGAAATATGAGCTTAAAAAAATGACATAAAAGAGAGTACTTAAAAAGAAAGAGAGATGTTGGATCCCTTACCTGGGGTCCGACATGACTCGATCGTTCTTTAAAGTCCTGAATAATAAACTTGAGTTAATTTATACTTTCTTAAGTACCTTTTTCAAGTTCATTATTACTTTTATATCACTTATTACAATCTTATAAACATTCTGTAATCAGTTACGTTAATAATGTTTGTTTTGTCGATATATGGTTCTTAAGTCGAAAGTGGATTTCTTACAATTACATGTTGTTCGTGTGGTAAAATGTTCATTATTTCCAGAATGATATTCATGATTTGGATATAATATATATCATATATATCCAGAATATACATGTATTTATAATATTACATAATCATTTAGAGGTAAGAAATGAAATGCACCGTTCATGGAGACGGTAAGCCGTACGTACGCATGAACGCTACTTTCATTTCTATCTCATACTTTAATGGAAAGAAAATAATAATGATATAAAGGTATATTATAATTCCAGTATAACATCATATATAATAACTTTAAATCCATCTTTTATACGTCCCACATATGGCATTAACGAATCAAATCACTTTGAGGGGGCGGTAGTCCGCACTTCCTAAAATGAAATTATCGTGTTTACCAACAATGGAAACCATAAATGTATGCCACAAATGAAAAATAAATAAGATTAATTAAAACATAAACATATTATATATCATATATAAATATAGTGTCATCTTAATGTCCACCTTTTAAGGTGTTATATGAGTGTTTTACAATCATCGTTTCGTGAGGCAGAAATTCGCCATCCACAGAAATAATATGTTCTTTTACCATTAGATAGCGGTGTGTATAAGTGTAGCTCTATTACTTCTTATAAAAAATCCTAGTATATTTAGGATACTGGTTTTTTTGCAAAAAAAATTAATTAAAAGAGTTTAGGGTGTTGGAGAAGCAAAACAATACAAAACAACACAATAGAAGACACTACCTTTAAATTGGGTAACTCTTTTTGATTTGAGCTCAATGGCTTCCTTGGGAAGACTTATGACCAATGTGAGGCTTATATGAGTAAGATAGAGATGTGTAGAGACAAAATTGGAAAGTTTTTTCCGAGCCAACGGCTTGATAGGTGTGGGTAAAGAGGTAGAGGTGGGGGCCTTTTATAAGAGAAGAGGAGGGGCACTCTTGGAAAGTAAGGAAATGCTACTTTATTTTAGAATGAGTTTCGGATTTTAAAGGTCCCAAATTGATGTGTTTCTAGGATAAGGTGATAAGGGTTCCAAATAAACTCATCCAATAGGTTTTGGACATGTTTAGGTCTTATATTTTACATTAAAATTCATTTTATTTAAATCATTAAATAATGAGGTAATCGCTGCAGCATCACTTTGTCATAAATAATTTAATTTAGTTAACGTCTAAAAATTATAAAAAACTGATATGATGTAGGAAATCTTTTTAGCTTTCCAATGAATATTTATAGTCAAATATTGGACTTGTATAACCCCATATAGAAATTGTTTTAGTAAAACAACACATGTTTGTGACATTTTAATTTTAACATTAAATAAAAAGGTATTAATGTCATTTTCCTACCAATGTGGCTCCATAGGGTCCCCAAGTTGACCCATGGAATTTATTGGTCGGCCATTAAACATAAAATGAGGTTAGGACATGTTTCTAGGTTATTTCATATTATTATAACATTATTTTTACCTTAAATTATACTAATTACCTCTAATCGCGATTAATAAACTTAAAAGTTACTATTCACCAAAAAATTATTTTAATCCCATTGAACCAAATTTTACTTCTTAATTACAGCCATGTATGTCGGATTTTTGAAATTCAAATCACAGAAGTGGTAAAGTTTCATTTAAACGAAAAATCAGTTTCATTAACTACCACTTAGTGGTTTCACTATTCATCAAAAATTGATGTTTTTCAGAAAATTACCAAAAATTTACCCTAGGATATATTTGATATTCCAAAGTCAAAAATGATTTCTATTTTAAAAAATTCAAAACATATAAGTTACATTAATTAATTTAATAATAAATTTCCGCTATCAGAGCAAATAGCGTGTTTTTATGAAACAATAAGTATCAAAATATTGACACTAGTTTAAGTCCAATTTCAAGATGAAATTAATTCCAACGACCACTATTGGATTAAATGGTAAAAATATATTATAATTTCACTTTGAAACCAATTCAAAAGATAATCTAATCGTATAAATAAATTAGATTAAAAAGTGGTTTTGAATTAAAATACAACATTTTTCACTATTCATTAAAAAAAATCATCTTTATCGGAAAAACTACAAAAAATATTAAAAAAGTGAATTGTGATGTTCCGATTCTAATGAAGAGTTTTATTTGGTCCAATATAATGTATAAGAGTGACCAAAACTATATTTAATGACGGTTCGCCATTAGAAGTTGATAAGTGGACCTTTAGTGAAAATTAGAGTATATATGCCTAAAATTGAATTCATTTCATATTTAAAGCCTTTATCCTTTATTGGATACATGTAAAAACATTTAACAAACATAAATAATCATATTTTAGTTATTTATATTCATTCCCTCCAAAACAACGGCTACGTGTTAACAAACATTTAAAACAATTTTATTTTATTATTAGAGTGCAATGTAAGATTTCAAAGGAACTCGTTGTTGCATATTGGGTAAGCCATCAAGCATAGCGTTCCCTTTAAATTAATATTAACATTTGATTCAAAAAAAGTTATAAATATAAAAATTTCATATTTTTTATTTACCTAGGGTGTTACAGGAATTATTGATTTCAATTCATAAACTGACCTAGTGTATGCCAATATATAGAAATCGCACCCAGTAGAAGGAATGTGAACTCCAGCAATACATATGATCCAAATAGTAATAAGTATCATATCTTCCATGGTATTAATCCTAAATTTAGTAGGGAAATATTCTCTCATGTTTTCTCAACATATGAAGAAATAATATCTTGTGTTGTTAAGATAAGGACATAAATCTATGGGTCCTATGGCATTGAATGGAAGCAAGAGAAGAAAAGAATGGAAGGGAAAATGATGGATAAAGGGAAGAGGCAAAAGAAGAATTTTACCATATGTGATAACTATGGGAAGAAACACCCCGGAACATTCCTTAATGGAATGTGAGTTTGTTATAAGTGTATAGAAAAAGGACACCAAGTACGTGACTGCAAGTGCAAGAAAAAGGTTTTAAATGTACAATGCTTCATCTGTAAGGAGTTAGGACACTACGAAAACCAATTTCCAAATCATCACAGTATTCCCCAAATGATTCTATTGGATAGTAATCAAGTCATGATACTACCTCATATGAAGAAGAATTACTACTGTTCTTATGTTGTTATTATAGGATTATTTCATTTGAGTGGTGTATCAACAGTATACTGGTTATATGAATTATGGAAATAAATTAGGATTGTACTGACGTACTATTATATTGAGGATTTGAGATTATATGGTTCTATGAAAAGTGACTTAATAGGGAGCTACACTTTTGGAAAAATACATGGTTGAAGGATTGGTACTCCTTAATATGGTCTCGATAATGAGGTAGTGATTTTGGAATAAGAGATGGTTGATTTAAATAAATTATATTTGATATTTTTGACTACATTGAAACTGATTAATGATTTTTCATTGTTGGAGTTTACAACATTTTTGGATAGAAAGAGTATATCCAGTATTCTATAATGAATAAGGGGTCATGAATGTAATCAATAAGGTTTTATGGTAATTCAAGATATTGTAGTCTTTTAAAATAATACAAGATGAAGGTGTTCACATGTTATTACGCAGCAAAAGGATCTTCATTTTTTTACCTTCCTTATAAATTTTGGACATTGTGTTTGGACAGATGTATTTTGGATAATTCTAGTTTGAGATTATTTTTGGATTGCCATAACAGGACCACCCGGAGGTCAGGTGGAAACTCATCGTACCCGCAAGGCCGCGAGACTTTAACCTGCAACCGAAGGGCGACAAGGGTGTATCACCTAACACTGGCCCACATGATGTCCTGGATTAAATAATTTAGTTTTATTAAATGTTTTGGTAGATGAATTAGAAATTCATTTTTTTGGAACCCTATACGAATATGATAAATGGAATTTTTTAAGTTCTATTATCTTTTAGAGTGAAATATGAGTTTGTGGTAGAAATTAGTGAAACGATGGAACTATACATGTCAAGTATATATATTTATATATTATAATCTTATTCTATTAATTAATTAATTATTAAACATTAGGAAAGGGATCTTAAAACTAAAAATTTATTATACTAATACCTTATGTTTTTTTGAACCGATGATATTTTAAATCATCATATATCTATGGCTTTGAGGCCCTCAATTATACAATTATTTTTGACTGATGACCTCAATAAATCCCTATAAATATTTACGTTTTCCCTACAATTATGTGTCTCTAATTTCCACCAATGTTCTTTTAATCGAGATCATGATTTGGTGGTGACCCTTTCATTTCTCTTTTCCAATTGTTAAAACTAAATTTTATTAACCCAATTTCCGATGTGGGTTTCCCACAAAGATATTTTCTATTTTCAACCTTTTATTTTCAAAGAACAATTTCAAATTGTGAGGACTCAATTTATTGAATGAGGGAAGAATATAACACCCCAATATTTCATAGTACATTATTTCTTAAAAGTAATGAAATAACTTGCAGTACACACAACACTGAGTTCTAGCACATCACGACATACCAAACTAGTCGTTCAAAAGTGGCTATGAATAGTATTAACTGGATATTGAAAATTATATAATCCTTATCATTTTAGAATCCATAATATGTTTTTCTTAGACATAATGTAAGAACAAATTCATTTTTTTCAGATAAAATAATTATTTTTCAAAAAATGCAATTTTTTCGCCTTTTAATGGAGAACCATTTTTAAATCCAATATTTGAAACTTTTATACATTCAATTTGACAAAATAACATCTTCTTTATAATTGGTACATAAGAATTTATTTTCAATAATTTTTTTTGTTTTTCTGATAAATTTCATATTTGGGTGAATAGTGAAAACACTATATCTTAACTGAAAACAACTTTTTTAGTAAAAATAATTTATTGTGTTTAATTATACATTTTAATGCTTTGGAAGTATAATTAGATTATATTTTAACCCTTTAATCCAATGTTGGTCATTGGAATTAATTTCACATTCAAATTATACATAATCAAGTGTGAATCTTTTGATAGTTATTGTTTCAAAAAAACACACTATTTGTTTTGACAATGAGAATTAATTTTAAATTAATAAATGAAACATATATGTTTTGGATTTGGTAAAATAGACTTCATTTTCGGATATGAAATGTCAAAATTAGATTTGGGTGAATTGTTGGTATTTTTCTGAGAACTTTCAATTTTTGATAAATAAAGAAAAACACTGAGTTATAATTTAAAACCGAATTTATATTTAAATAATTATTTATTTTATTAAAATTTATTTTAGGTCAAAATAGATACATGATATATATTTATGTTCAATGTAATTCATTAAATTCAGTTAATAATAATTTTAGATATATAAAAATTTTTATTGAACTTTTCACCGTCTATTACTCATATCCTATGAGAATTTGTAAATTCACATAATACTTATTTATAACCCTTCAGTGAGTAGAATTTCGAAACTCCTAGAGACACGATTAATATCAAGGAGTAAAATGTGGTTCAATAAGATAAAAATATTTTTTGGTGAATAGTAGATTTTTACTTTTATTTACCACTGTAAAAATAAATAGGGTAATTAAGGATAAAAATGATATTAATATTATCGTAACACATGTCCTAATTATATTGGACAAGTTTAGATCAACAAAAAAGAACCTTAGGAATAAAATATTATCATTTAGGTACACTTGGATTAGATTAGGTCATTTATTATTATTTAATTCAAAAAAGAGTTAAAAGAGTTAAAATCAATGTTTACTAACTAAAACATTTTTAACATAGGGTTATACATAATATAAATTCTATTATAAATATTCATTATAAATACAAAAATATTTCCTACATAATGATATTTTATTTATAATTTTTAGACGTTAAATAATTTTAGTTATTTATAACACAATTTTGATGAAGTAATTACCGTATTAATGAATGATTAAGATAATTGATATTATAAATACCCAAATAAATGTAATTTGAGACTTTTTATGAATTAAAATAATTTTCTTGGATAATATGAAATATTATTATTGGTTATATGAATCTTTTACTAAGTAATAATGTGGTTATGAATTTATCGAAAACAAAATACGCAATAGTGTAAAAATTGACAAAAAATAGTTTTTAAGATAAATATTATATTATTAATTGATATTCTATTCCTAAAAATATAATGTTCGGTAAAAGGACTTATATCATGATATTTGTATCATTAATGGACCACTTGGGGGTCGATTGGAAGTTTATAGTAAATTTATTAACCATATAATATAAAAATACAAAGAGACATGGTAAATGTCAATCTAATTAACTATGAGTTAAAACAAAAAGATAAGGTTAATAAAGTAATGAAAACCTGTCTAAAACCTATTGGTTGAGTGTAATTCGACCCATCCCCACCTTATCCTTTAAATAATCTACTTTTGAGCCATTAGAAACCGAATATGAATTTATTATAAAATAATATTTCTTGCTTTTCTAATGGTGCCCCTCACACCTATTATAAAAGGCACTCCCTCTTCTCTCTAATTCACACCTTCGAAGCCTTTTGTCTTAGCAAAAACATGACCAAATATTCTCCAAAATTCCCTCAATAAAAACATTTGTCCTTATTTTGATCAGAAATCCAACCTATGGAGCCTTTTTGATCATATTAAAAGGAAGAACCTGAAGAAGAGGTAATGTTTTCACTACCATCTTTCAAGTTCATTTTTTCTTCCACTTCTTATTTATTTGTTATTTCCATTATAAAAAAATAAATGTAGTATATTATATGTACTATGATGTTATTATAAACATTTTACGACTATATTCATTATTCTATCCATCTTATTAATGATAATGTCCCCATGTGTGCGTACGTACGGCTTACCGTCTCCACGCCGTGGTGTAATTTGTTATTCAACACTATGTTATTTGGATGGATAAAATGATGAGTAATATGTATATAAATAATGATAATAACATGATAATGTATATGTAAAATTAACATACCATCCAATTCCACACATTTAAGGAAATGATGTTATCACTTGTGCGTACATACGGATTACCGTCTCCACGACGCGATGAGATTCATTTCCACATTCATCATTCATCGATGCTTATAAAAATATATATATTACTAATATGTTTGTAATATATGAAATAATAATGATACTAGATATATATATATATATACTTACATATATTTTATTCACTTAGTTCCATTCAATACATTATGAAAATGGAAACAGGGTTTATGCGTACATATGGACTACCATCTCCATAAATGGTGTTTTCCATTTCATATATATTTCAATTACAAATAATTAAATTTTAAATATATATGATATATAAATCATTTTTTATATTCTGGAAGTATTTAAATCATGATCTATGTGATACAATCAACAGTAACAAGTCAAAACACGTAGGTTAATAAAATCAATTATTACCCGAAATGTTAATTTAACATAGCAATTATTATTAAATGGTTAGTATAAAGTCATAAATGAATAATGTATGATATCATAAATACTAATATGGTTCTGTTATAATTTAATAACATATTATGCTCTTCATACACGAGTTTAAATTTAACCTCGACTAAAGGAAAGTGCAAGGTAAGGGGTTCTCATCTCACTCCTTATTCCCGTGAGATTCATACCATATTTCCACTATTACCTTTTGTGTGGAGTATGTACTTCCCATAATAGTATTATTTGTGTAATACACTTTAATTTATGTGTATTTACATATTCATTGTATGATACCTCTTTCATGGGGTGTATGTTTCATAAGTTACCAAATTGGTAAGGGTTAATTTCACAATCTCTTTATTATCCGAGGTTGTTTTTAAGTAAGTATCTACTGGGACACATTTATTATCCATGTCCATGTTTCAAAAAATAGTTTTCAATGGGATTATTTTAAGGGAATTTTTACTAAAACATCATTTTAAATGTTTTAATGATTTATTCTTCTAAACCATTCTCATTAATGTACATGTTTTCAAAATAGTTTTAAGGATTTATTTAAATGGACATGAATGTTTTAAAATGTTAATTACTTTCAAAAGTTTCAAATTGGTATGGGACACTTTGATTCAGAAATGTATTTAATTGTCTTCCATTCTAAATTGTGTGACTTTTAAATGTTTTCATGAAAATTGGATATTTCTCTCAAAGAGTATTAAAAAAAATTTCATCAATGTCCAAATCCTTTAATGGATTTTAAACATGTTTGAAGTTGATTTATTATGATACATGTCTTATGTGTTGTATTGAAAGTTTTGTGATATGTTTGACTGTGGATGTGTTATTTTTATTCCATTCATGGTTTATGGGTATAGTATTGACATTTTGTATTCCAGTTTTAATAATAATTTTTATGTTATGTTTAAACCTTTTCATATGATAAATGCATTGGACATAGTATGTGATGGGTGGAGCCTACTATAGCTCCTCTATGCATCGGTAGGTCTCATGAGACAAACTAGGGTCTTGGCACAAGGCCTTGACAAAATCTTGTTTGTAGTATTGGCACAATGCCTTGACTATGTAATTATGATAGTCTGGAATTATGTATTCCATCATTATGAATGTGGTTATTGATATTGCAAGTGATTATTTGACTAGTAGAATATCCATGTGAATAATAAAATGGAATTATTTCATTTTATCTTTTCTATATTATGATGAAGTTGATGTTTAAAATGATTTTGTTTTAGATATAAATTGTCTTAAATGTTTATGTTTATTTATGAAATTTTCTTCTATATTGTTATCCTTATTGAGCATCTGAGCTCACACCATTCAATGTTTTAATTTTTCCCATGATGTGAAGAAGCATTTTATGAATAACCTTCAGGGGTAGTATGATGGGATATAAAGACATGTTGTTGTAGTAGTTTTTTTTCACTTTATGATGTAATGTAAGACTTATGAATATATCTAGTGTTTCCAAGGCTACTAAACTAATCGTTCTTTCAAGACTTTATCTTTTTTGATAATGCCAATATTATGTAATAATGAACCAACTCTAGGTAACTGGGGTCGGGGCGTTACAATAACTATCTACCCAGTACTGGGAGCCTCCCTCAGGTTCGCTTCACCTCTGATATCATGTTCCACTACTTCAGCAAACATCGTTAGTTGAAAAGGATTTAATTGAGACTAAATATCACACATAAGTATATCATGAAAGAGTTAATATGTATCTTCCTCATCTCCTGTCAACTCTAGGGAAAAGAGATGAAGATATGTGAATCATCCAACATAATCCATCATGGACATGGTCCCATGGGAATGATGCATAACTCTTAAGCCTTATATTATCCGAACGTCTCAATATATATGTACCTAATGAACCTCTCCAAAAATTCCTTCCATAATAGACCATTAGTCTTCCCAATTCCAACCTGAATGTACCACTAGCACTTCATTGATCCCCAAAACATATAATTATCCAACATTACCCTCATCTCAGCCATAGTCTTCAAATGGTCATGTATCATCTCTGTGGACTCAACCAAAAATTCAGATCTCTTAGGTCCACCCCCTCAAATAAAAGTCAGGGGGTGATGTAGCTAAAACTCCCTTCGAAACTCAGACATGCTTTTCAAAACCCTCCTAGGGTCTCTCTCCATGAATTTCCTGAAACGAGAAAATTTATTTCAAAACTAGTCCCATACATCCTCATCCAACGCTAATAGTTCCTCAATCTCTAAGTCTGGATGATCATTTCGAACTGTACCCCTTGGTTATCCCCTCAACAAGCACCATAGAGGAATACTATCTACACTTTCAAACACATATATTAGGACCCACAAAACAACCTAATATCATTTATATAAGGGGAAAAAGAAACAAAAAAAGTTTTAACATGTCATTTCCATATTTTTCACCACATGGTCAACACGGAGGATCAACCAATACCCTTAGCCATCCTACTCATAGTTCTTTGATATAAGGGTAAGAATATTATCATTAATTAATTCCCAAAATTAATTAATTACATCATTTCAAATTAATTAATTCATCAATTAATTAATCATACAAATCTCATTATTCATGTTTCTGATTAGACACCCATTAATTATCAATTATCATAATTTTAAAACATATCTCATTTCATTTTAGGGACCTAATTTCAATTCAATATCATAATAAAACTAGTACATTATGTTCAACAACTCACCCATTACCCATTTTTACATGAGTTCCTAAAACGATGCATGCCACAATAACCCTTAGTTCTTAGAATGATGCATGTAGACTCAAATATCATTCCCATTCTGGCCATGAGTCAATACTAAAAAATTCTCAAAAATAATTGTCACATCACACCACAAGTGCATCACCCAAGGTGAAATAACATCCAACTGTAACAAAAAACAGCAATCATAATAATCCCACCCTGATTAATTGATTTTACCCCCACACATGGGTTTGAAACTCCCATGCACGAGGTCATTACCAAGCCCCAAATTTTCATAGTCTCTGATCTAACATTCCTAAAATTGTAATAGAGAATAAGAAGAGGTAAATAAAACTGCTTTGATACCACTTTATAACATCTGAACCCGGGTTCCACGCAACAGTTCCCCGATCCGGTCGGTCACATGACCTCATGCAAGCCTCCCCATACACTATATGGTACTGACTAGTAGTAAGGGTATGGTAAGTTAGGCCTTGGGAGACTAGACTCTTGTTATTGGAGTAAAACACCAGAAGAATCCAGTAATAATAAATTAATGAGGAAGCATCTAAATATCTAGAACAAAACCAATGTCACTATCCAAAAAAAATAGAAAATACAATACTCAACTAAAAGTTAAAACAAGCTGTTACAATTCAACTTCCAAGTGTCTACAATCCAACTAAAATAATAGACACAAAAAATCACATCTAGGTACTGAACCATGTTCAGTTCCATCAACCATGATCTACCCCATAAATAGGAATCTATCCCAAGGCCTTGCCCTTATCCTGTCCCCCAACAACGATGTCTTCTTAGATGCCGATCAGGAAGCCCGAATAGGGTGTGAGTACAACTCAGTAGGCCGCCACTAATGATGTATAATCAAGCCCACTAAAAATATAATGTATGAAGTTCTATAATAGAATAAGTACAATTCATAAATAAATAGTTAACACATTATCATTTATTCTTCATTTAAACACATCAATATCTAAAGTTCCTAAGGAGACTCGTACCTCAATACTAAATTTGGCTCATGACGGAGCCTGAAGTGTTCCAAAGGTAATACCATAAATTAATACCTACTTCGACATGTGTCAGAGCATGGAGTATTTAATGGTGTGTGTTATCTCAATACCTAATTAGACTCATACCAGAGTTCAAAATATTCCATTGAGAGGGAATTACTCAGAGTACACATATTACCATTCTTATTTCATAATTTGGATGACCATGCTACTATCCTTTAAATTTATGCTGAATGACCATGTTACCATTCCCACATCACACATTTGGATGGCCATGTTACCATACTTTAATTATTTCTAAATGACCATGTTACCATTCACACATTAGACATTTAGATGACCTTGTTACCACCATTTATTTCATGCCGAATGACCGTGTTACCATTCGCACATCAACCATTATTAATTCATCAATTAATAATTCATCATCATTGCATTACTGATTGAAAAATTAGTTAAACACATAAAATTAGTTAATGAACTCAACAATTAACTAATCAAACAGAATACATTAATTAATTCATCAATTAATTTATAATTCAAAAAATCTTATTACATAATTAATTCTCCTCAATTAATTATCCAAATTAAAATCTCAACTTGTAAAAATTAATTTCAAAATTATTTATCTAAATCAAACATCAAAGAATATAATTAATCCACCATTAATTATATCAACATAGAAAAATCATTAACTCATAATTAATTCCACATTAACTATCTCAAACAAAACCAAATCAATCTCTTGAACTCAATATCTCAATGAATAAATAATTTACTCAAATAAATTATCTATTTGGGTAGCCTCGTAGTCTCACGATTAAATAAAAAATTAATAATCTATATCTCCATAACAACCAAAAGTAAATTTCACATTCTAAATTATCCATATTTAGCAAAAAATTTACAAATTCATGCAAGTAAATCTTTAATCTCACATTAACTTATCAAATTCACAAATATGGGTGTTCTATTTAGACCACCTACATTTTATTATTAACTATTTTTTCCGAAATTAAATGCCCAAAAATCCTAGCCTCACAATGACATCGATCAATAACTAGATTTAAATCCCTAAGCCCAAAATTTATATCCAAAGCATCATTATATTTAAAATCTATTTATTGATCTGAAACCCTAGATCAAGATCTCTAAATATAGGTATAGATACATATAAATAATGGATATTATATATGAAAAGGTCAAGAAAAGTTAGTGGGATGAATGGGAGAAGAATTAGGATGAAATACACATGCCAGGATAAGAGTGGAGCTTAAATTTGGGAATTACATCTCACAGAATGGTATTCTAAAATCCTTTTAATCCTTCTGGAAAGCTCTAGGATATCCTTAAGTAATCAAGTCCTAAGCCTGGGTTGAAAATGTAGAGTTTTGGGAGTTTGGGTGGTTTTAAAAAAAATTTCATACAAAGCTGTTTTGGATGCACATTTCACCTTGTAGGGAAAACAGTCATGGAAACAGTGTGCAAACCGTGTGGAGTTCACTGTCCAGGCTCACCCATTTAAATGGGTTTGGTCACACGATTTTTCAAATCATGTAGAAACCTTACACAAACATTTTTCCATATTTGTTTCTTAAAACTTCACCTAAACACACATTAAACCACAACTCCAGGGAAAAGGTTCTAGAAACAACAAAATGTACCTATAAAAATTCTAGAGATGACTCTAGAAAAGGAAGATATCTTACAATTTTTTATGTAATCATCCTAGTAAGATATTTTTGTTTTATATATGAAATTATTGTTATGGACTTTACTGAGTTCCAATTATCATAATAAAATTTATTATATTAGATCTTATGCACTCTAATTATTTACTATTATAGATAAATTTTGGTATTTTCCAGTATTTTTCATACTTTTATACAAGTGAGTAGTCTCCCCACTAAAACACCAATGTCCCTCGCTACTAGTCAGCAGCCTCTAAGATATGGGGAGACAAACTTTAGGCTTTGTGGAAAACCAGTTCATCTACAGTTCAAAGGGTTATCTAGGGTAGGACCTAACAAACCGGAATCATAACAATTATTTTCAAATTTTCTTACTATTATGGAAATCATACATAAAAGAACAATTACTTTTTCTGATCCTATGATGGACATCATGATAATGTTTCAAGAACATTAGTTTTAGTATGAATTCAAATTATCAAGGGTTGGGATAGATTTTTTTAATATGTAATGTTATAGTTGAATATATATATATCACTGACCGAAACAAAAATGGGATGTAGATTATATGATTAAATATGGATTTATAGCTCTTGGACTATTGGAAAGAAGACATATATTGATTTTAAACCTTGGTATATAAAGGCAAGAGGAATTTGTTTATGCATCATATTTTTAACATAGGGTTTATATGTTACATGCCCACCTGTGTGTGATTTTACTACTAATTATGAGGGTAAAAATTTTAATTGGACATGCTGATTCATGGTGGAATTTAACTTAGTTGGACACCCACTTTTACATTTTTCTAAGACATGCCTTGTGGACTATGTAATTATGTGACATGGGGGTGGTGATGTTGGTACAAAACCTTCTTCAAAAGAGGTTCAATAATGATTAATTGTTTGAAATAGGTTTGCGGTGCCTTGTTAGTGACTCTGGTAGGCCTATAGGGGAATATGATTCCATAAAGAGGGACAATTAGTAGTTCCTTATTAGTGTCAATAACTAATTCCTTCCTTTTAGACTCAATATTGATGTATCCTTTCAGGCGTGGTTAACTAAATATTCAAAAAAACATATATAGAGTTTACCCATCCACCTTAATATGATATTTTACTTAACCAATATTTTCTTATTTTTATGTACCCAAATAAAATTATTAGAAAACTGATAATAACCTTTGTGCATCTTATTAAACATAATCCTTGAGGGGGTATTACCATATATGGATGCTCGGTGGGCATCAATTCATTATATGTTTATTTTTCATATTATTATCCACTAGGGATAAGTCGCTTATTAGGATTATGAGAGAGGAAAAGGAATTTATAGGTAACTATTTTTCAGTTGTTTCAATTAGATTCTTATTTTATGTCAATATTTACTAATGGGTAGCAATGAAATGGTTTTTTAATTATCATTTATTGGGTTTTTTACTCCATAAAATGGAATTCAAAACCTATAATTGAATCCATATAGTCAATTTTTTACTGTGGTAGGTCGATAAAAACATTAACTCCCTTATAGTCGATTGGCAGGTGCCCTAGATTCTATAATAAAGTTAATGAGGAAACATGGTTGTTTATTATGTGGTTTAATTAAAATAGGTTATGACGTGTGTGAATTACATATTTTTGAGCGGTGATCCACATGTGATAAAGTCATCCATAAGAACCCAGGAGTGGGTATTTTAGTATGATAATGTTGTAACTTGATATGGGAGTGTAGATAAAACACCATCAGAGGTGAACCTAGTTATACGATTGACCTATGGGTAAGATTTCATTCCTAGTCTCCCGATTATGAGGCCTATCAAATGTTATAACTGGGAAACCTAGAAAACCATTAGTTATTAAGGTATTGTAGTATCTCCATTGTTGGTTTGATTTTAGGGAAACTCATGAAAGGGTTTGGTCCAGATTTATAGATACATATAAGGGAAGACATCATTTTACATTCATATCGAGATCGATTAATGAGAGGTTACATCATGGTGTGATAATGTTTGGGGATACATATGTTTTTCGGTAATTTGATGAACCTTGAGTTCTTGTGATTATTGAAGATAGAATAATTAGGATATATAGCCATGGTGAATTACTAATCAATTTACGAGTGATATGAGGGTGAATTGGAGCTTTAAAATTGGAAATCAAATAGGTGATAAGTGGAATTATGAATAATCATAGAACGTGTTAGGTTCCTAATTATGAATATATGTTCTTGGGGAGATTCTTGATTAATGAGACTATCTTTCCGCAGAGAAAAGTGTTCTTAACTAGGATGATGGATAACTTTCAAGAGCCTATGTCAGGTCTTGTATCTGGTGGAATGTAATTTTACACCCACTATGATAGATGATATAGAAGTGGAACTTGTCATCTAATCATGTATTACCAATTAAATGATTAATTTTTTAATGATCGTGTGACAATTGAGAATGAATGGATTCAATGAAATATAATTGGAAAGGATTCAAAATATTTGTGATGAAATGAGAAATTTATATCTATGGCGGGGGATACATTGTGAACTTATTAAGTGTGGTGATTTTCACTTACTGGTATATTAAAATAAGAACATTGTGATCTATAGTGTATATGACACACAACATTGATCCTTAACGAATCAAATAATATTTTTATTTAAATATGAATTTTATAATATAGCCATTATATTTTTTATGAATAATATTAACTTATTTGTGAAATAATTATATAATTGATACTTAGTATTGATAACTATAGAGTAAATAATCACTAAATATTTATTAAAGTCCCATTATTCTTCAAAAACTAATTTTATTAAAAAATGATTTTTATTAATTTTTTATGATAAAATATTATAAATAATTTCTCGAGATTTAATAAATGGTATTTTATAAAAAAAAAAAATTTCTAGAATCCCTATACAATGATTATGTTAGTCTTAATTTTATTTTATTTTTCTATAATGAATAATTTTATATTAAATAATGAAATTTATTACATTTTGTAAAAATAGTATTTATTTTAAGTAAATTATGAAATTTAAAATCCCATTATGCATTGAATTTTATTTCAATTTAACATAAATATTATTTATTTATATTTAATCTTGAATTATATTTTAATTTTTTTACATTTAAAATGCTGTATAAGTTAAATTTTTACTTTAAATAAATTTTTCTAAAAATAATATTCATCGCATCTCTTGAGTCTAATATTGAATTACATTCTTCCATTTCCATGAATTTAAAATCATAAAAGTATTCAATATTTTGAATCAAGAGATCCATAATTTTTTAAATATTTCCTTATGTTTTATTCTTCTAGAATAGTGACTATATTAAATAATTAGCACTCTGGTATGGGTAAATCAGTTAATTATGGTTAAAAATAACATGATAGAGACAAAAAATTGACCCTAAAATTTTCTATTATCCTATTAGATGAGTGAAAATTTACCATTTCCATCCATCTCTAACATATATAGCCAATTTGTGTAATATTTCTATGATTTGGATATTTTTAATAATTATTTAAAAGATAAAGCCATAAATGTCACTGACATACTTTTAATATGAATAATATTTTTTGACAAGGATAAAAAAATTATATAAAATTCATAATATCATTTTGAATTATATATGTTTTTTTATCATGTTATTTTATTTAATTTTTAGTAATGAAATAATTACATTAATGTCTTATGCAATGCTGACATAAAATTTTCATCATTAAAAAAATTAAATAAATATGTTTAAAAATATTAAATGTAATATAAATAAAAAAATTATTATGATTAAATAATGTTTTAGAATAATATAACCATTTATATGTTCATAAAACAATTATTTTTGTTCTTTTATTTTCATTTTTTCAGTAAAGTCTAAATAAATTACTACTTCCATAAATGACCTTAATGTAATTTTATAATAAAAAAATTTATTTACTGATGTAAAATTCCCTAAAATACACTCTTTGTTAAAGTGATTATGATATGGTAAAAATATAAAACACGATACATTCATTAAACAATTTTTCTTTTAGTCACTATCTGGACCCTTAATTATTAAATTCTTGGTTTTCATGGTAATTATGAAAATGGGTTAGCGTTGGTTAAAAAATAGATAAGGGTAAAAAACATATCTAAAACTGTCCAAATTTTAGTGTATTAAATTATTTTGACCCATAATCACCCTATATTATAAATAAATTTTTCAGGATTATTTTTTATAAAATCAAATTTATAATAAATTAGTTTTTTATGAAATTCAAAAAGTGACCCTCCCCTCAATTATAAAAGTGAAACCACTATCTTATTATCTTCACACATAAATATAATCTTGATTAGAAAAATATGTATCCAAATAAATTAATTAAATAAATTACCACTTTCTTAGAGGAATCTTATTATAATAAAAGCCTCCTAGGAATGCTTTTGCTGTAAACCTATTTAGGTTGTCTAAAGAAGATGTATCATTCTCAACCGAGTGTTTTTGTTTAATTTATTCTTCATATCCGTGAAATATTATTCAACATTGATGATATAATAAAATCAATATATTCTATATAATAAAATATTATTATGTAAATTTTCTAACCTACATCCATCTCCTATTAAATTTAATTGGGAAAACACATTGCTCATTTGTACGGAGTAATATCGCCTCGTAAACCGACACAATTCATTTTCCATCATCAGCTATCATGAAATTTTAAATGAAATAATTAATATATATATATAATTAATGATATATTTATCATAATTTATAATTTATATATATTATATTTTCTTTCCTTTCCAGTCATTTAATGATTAAAATCTTGTTCATGTGTACGTGTGTATTTTCCTCCTCTATGAAGTGATGTTAATCATTTTTCATTACTACATAAATTTTTATGGTATATGTAACTCTATTTAAAATAAATTATGGTATATATGAATTATTTTTCATTATGGTAATATAAAATAACACTTACTTTCTTCCAATCATGAAATTCGAAAATTTAAAATGTTACTCATGAGTAAGTATGACTTACTATCTCCATCATTATAACATAGTTCATTTTTATAACCAAGTTGTGTGGTTGGTTTCAAATGTATAATTGATGTATAAAATTGAGAATTCGTTAAATTTAATAATTATATATATGATTTAATAATACCCTCATTGAAAATACTCAAACATCTGTAGTCATTTTGGAATTCTGAGCAGAATATCATAAAAACTAATGACATGAACTTAAATAGTTAATTAATTGAATATTAAAATATTCTAAATAAAATTAAATGAAAAATAAAATTGAAAAAAATTCCTTATAATGTAAATAAAAAATATATTTTTATTATTCAATAAGACATATGATTTATTTGACGAGTCAACCTCAAGGTAAGGGATCTCTTTAAACCACCATTTTCCTTCAGGTTATGAACATTCTATCCATAAGTAAATTCTCGTATCTCATTACTGTTATAAAATTTTTATAATTTTTTAATTATGTCTCTAACATATAAAGGGATTGTTCTCTTTCCCTTTTATGGTGAAAAACATGTTTTATAATCATTTATTAGATATCTTCTTTAAGAAATCTCTTTTTATTATGATATGATGTTAGATTATGCAACTCATTTCATTTACATGGTTTATTCATATGTTTATTCATTATGATTGATATTATTTTTTTAGGAACACATAATCATGAACATGTTATGATGATTTCACCCAGATGTTTATCTACTGCATTGGGTAGTAGTTTTTCCTCATGCGATGTTATTATTTGGGATTATAGAGTAAACCTAATCCTTTATGGGACCCTTCCAACCATTTGATGTGGTCTGTACTGTTATACTTGATTAATGAATATATTATATAATATTTTTCAGATGGATATCCTATTTTTTGTATTTTTTTAATTTTTTTAACAATGTTCTTTTTTTATTCACTAATGAGACTTTTCACGAGCGTTTGTTAAATGTGAGTATATTCTGCTTCGTAAGAGGGAATAGTATAATTTTTTTAATAAATTGATATGTTTTAATGATTAAAATACATTATGATTTTAAATTTTTTACATTAATATTATTTTTAAATTTTTTATGAAATTATTTTGGTATAAAATTAAATTTCTTATGTAATAAAATGTTCATTTTGTGCCCAGAGTATAATTCATAAAAAGTAAAATATTTTACAAGTATTGAAGAACTAACATGTTTCTTTAATTCCATTTATAGGTCCAGTTCTAAAGTATTTATACTCATATATCATTTTGATATGTTTTTAACTAGGTTTTATATATGGATTAGGGTAAGGTTGGGGATAGGATAAAAATTATGAACATATTTTCTAAAAACATGTAATTATAAAAGTGTTTTTTGTTTGGAAATAATGAAGACTAAGTGGAAGTTTCCACTGTGTGATGTAATACTTATTTATGTAAGACTTACTCATACTTAAAAACTCTAAACCATATGGATATATAAATGTAATGGAATGAATTCATGGCATAAAAAAGTAATATCATGTAATGTTTAAGTCTGGGTCTTTATAGTTTGTATCCTCATATAGGTTTAGATATCATTAGAGATTTTTATTATAACACCCAGATATTTTATGAGATAGATTATTTAAATTTAATTGATGTATTTTATTGTATTCTATACAAATAATATCATTCATTGTATGCAACATTATATTAGCATGATGTATACACAACACTATTATTATCTTGTGTTGTAAACAATATCATGTTCTTTTGATAGAATTCATTTCACACAACACTATATATAGATTTCATTTAATTTATAAAGGAACTATGTTTGAAGTATATTATAAGAAAAACCAAAAGAATCTTTCACTGTATAAAAAGCTGACTTGTCTTGTGTTATATGAAAGAGCGACCTTCATCGATTGCTTGCGGTGTACATGATACCGAGTTTCACTAAAAAAACATATTACTAAACTAGTAATATTTAATGGGATATAAAATGTCCATTATGACTATTATTAACCACATTTTCCATTTTATATAACATTATTTTTAATCTTACAAATTTTTAGATTATGATATAAGAACAAAATCAATTTTTCAGATAAAAGAATTATTTAAAAAAAAATGAAGTTTTACCTCTTTTTGATGGCGTACCCATTTTAAATCTAGTTTTTGACACATTTATAATTTATATATAACTAAATAAACTTCTTATTTAGAACTAGGACATAAAATTTTAAATCATTTTAATTTTTTGTAATTTTCAAAAAAAA
Source organism: Viscum album (assembly GCA_963277665.1). Classification (NCBI taxonomy): domain Eukaryota; kingdom Viridiplantae; phylum Streptophyta; class Magnoliopsida; order Santalales; family Viscaceae; genus Viscum; species Viscum album. Next base: position 956,094,592 of record OY728133.1, on the reverse strand, counting down.
ATTAATGAATAGTAAAAAAATAAGACATTTTAATTCAAAATAGCCTTTGTATCTCATTTATTTATATAGTTAAATTAAATTTTTAATTGGTTTTAAAGTTTAATTGGATTATATTTTTATCATTTAATCCAATTTTGGTCATTTTATGTATTTTCACTTTTAAATTGGACACAATGTCATGTGAAAATTTTGATAGCTATTACTTCTTAAAAACCCACTTTTTTGGTTTGGATAGTGGGAAGTAATTTTAAATTAATTATTGAATATTCTATGTTATTAATTTTGAAAAAATTGATTCCATATTTGGAATCATAATGTTCATATTGTGTAAATATTTACCTTTTACTTTTATACATTATGAATAGTACTTTAAGAAATTATTTTATTTTCCAGGGTTAAAGGGTAAATCTGGTAAATAAGGATAAAAAATATTATAATAATATTAAACTAACCTAATAGAATACCTAATACTATTGGATGAGATATTTCTCACCATGGTCATCCTTGGGTTGATTTTGGGACCTCATGGATTCACTTGGATATGAAAATGACATTTTATAAGAGTTAATTAAATGTAAAGATAATTATAACTTAAAAAAAATATTTTAATAAATATCATCAAATATATGGTTATATAACTGATCACTGAGACTATAAATAGTAATTAGAAATATAAAATTATTTCTTAAATCATGTTATTTTATTTATAATTTTTAGAAACCAAATAAATAAATTTATTTTTGACACAATGATGTTTTAGTGATTACCTTTTTAATGAATGATTTAAATAAATAAGATTAGAAATATAAAAATAATTTTATTTCCAACCTTTTCATTCCATCCTTTAATTTTATGGATTACTATGGCATGTTATCTTTTAATTAATGAAATTTTCCAAAGAATCATGTTTTTATGGACTTTTATAAACTCATGATATGAATATTATAAAAATAGAAAATAATGAGTTTTTAAAAGAAATACTATTTTATTAAATGATATAATAGTCTTAAAAATCTACGATTCGGACAAATTTCTTAAATAATGTTGATACTATCATTAATTAACCACTTAAGGTTCTATTTTCATTTTATAGTAACAATATTAACCATATAATATGAATATATAAGAATACATGGTAAGAGACAAACTATTTAACAAAGGGTTAATGCTAAAAGATAAGGATAAATTTGAGACCTAAACATGTCTAAAACATCTTTTTTTAGATTATTCAGAAAAATATTCATCTTACCTTATATGAAAATTATTTCTGGACATTTTTAAACCGAAAATAATTTTGTAACAAATTAATATTTTGAGTGGTTCTTAAAGTACCCCTCTACTCGCTTATAAAAGGAAACCTCCTCCCTCTCTTCTTCACCCCATTTTGAGCCTTCATGCTCATCCAAACCCTGCCCATTTATTTTATAAACAAACCTAGTCAAATTATATAGGTTCTATTATTCTCAAAATACCAAATCTAGTACCCTTTGAGGAAATTTAAAGGAGGCACGTCGAGGAAGAGGTAATCACCTCTACCGATTCATTCCAATTTATTTCTACTTCTACTTCTTATTCTTTAGTTTTTTCATTATAAAGTAATAACATAAGTATAAATAATATAATTATATGTTATTATAAATATGAAACTACCATATTTCACCTTCTATCTGACCTTTGAAAAACCAAATCACCATACGTGCGTGCATACGGGTTACCGTCTCTACATCGTGGTGTAATATGTTTTTCACCACCAACTTAATTAGATGGGAATAATGGTGAAAATAATAACTATATATTATTATTATAATATGATACTAATTATTAGATACTATGCACCATAAAATACTATTCCATTCAATAAATATGTGAACGATATCATCGCTAGTGCGTACATATGACATACCATCTCCACAACGTGATGAGATTCATTATCCACATTAATCATTCAAGAATGATTATAAATTATATATAATAAATAATCAATAAATAAATTACATAATAATTCTACTTGATATATATATCTGTGTGTTTGTGTGTCATTTTTATTTACATACATCCATTCAATTCAATAAAGAAAACAAAAATAGTTTTGATGCGTACGTACAACATATCGTCTCCATGAACAGTGTATTCCATTACATTTATTCATCTATTATATATATATAGTAAATATATATATTATTTAAATAATATTTTACATTCTAGAAGTATGTAAATAATTATATAAGTAATAATATCACGAATAACAATTCAAAACACGTATGATAAATAAAACGATTATTACCCAAAACAATGCATTAACATGGAATTGACAAATGAATGGGTAATATAAGGTCGTTAGTGAATCATATATGATATTATAAATATTATTATGGTTATGGTAAAATTTAATAATATGTTTAAACCCAATATACACTAGATTTAGGCTCATATGGATGAAATCATACATAAGGTAAGGGTTAATTTTTCAATCTCATTTTTATCTGAGAATGTTTATTCTTTTGTATTTACTGGGGATATATTTATCATCCATGTCCATGTTTTCTAAAAATGTTTTTATAAAATGTTTAATATTCACTTCTGTGTTTTTGAATATATTTTTACCCATTTTTTTCTTTTACTACATGATTTGTAAGGAATCAATCTTATATTGACCATACGAAGAACTTTTTTAATTTTCCAGCAAAAGTTCAAGGAGAATGTTTTTTAACTTACACGGCATGAATGTATTTTTATTGTTTCATGATGCTTTATTTCCATGAATCTTCCTATAAACTATCTCAATTTTATTTTGAATTAATTTTGTTTGTTTAAATTTGCTTGACATTTTGAGAAAAGAAAAAATATTGATGATGAAAGGATATTTTTCTCAAGAACTATGTTCAAGTGGTTTATCAAAATTATTTTCCATATAAGATGAAAATATTTAAATAGTGTTTTGTTATTATCCCTATTTTAACTATGATTTTATTATGTTAATTATGTAATAGTATTTTATATGGATTATGTTATAATGTAATGATGTTTATGAATCCCATTTTATTTCATGGGTTATGATATGATGAATGATTTGTGTTTTTTTGGGAACAAGTAAGATTGATTTAATTATGAGATGGATGGGACCTATATCTCTATATAATTCATTGGGTAATGTTTTACATTGCTTGAGATATAAATTCATGGAACAAAAAGTAAATATGGTTTAGTAATACATTATTGAAATGACAGGTAAACCCAGTTCAGTAATGGACTTTGTCCACTATGCTGGTATTGGCATCAATGCCTTCGCTACTATGGAATCATATTATGTGCTTATTAGTTTTCCACAATTACATGTTTTATTCCAATTCTATTAAACCATGATTAATGTTTCTTTATAATCTATGCCTTACATACAACTATGATTTAGTTCATGACTCATGAATTGGATGTTTAAACATTTTGTTCAAGTTATTACGTTCAAATGTTTATGGTTTGTTTCATGTTCTCCATGATTACCATTACTAAGTATTTTAGCTCACCCTTTTTATGTTTTAATTTCCCCAAGCCATAAATAAATGTTTTAGGTTGGAAAAAAAGGGAATATCTTTATGAGATATGTTGAACATCTCTTAACATGATTAGAAGATTATGTTCTGAGTTTCCAAAGTCAGTAATCTTATAAATTCATTGGTAGTTTGTTTGTATCATCTATTAATTATTTATCAAATGATATGTAATTTCCATGTATGTCAAGCTTGGATCTCTATACTTGGTATCAGATCGATGGATTAGTTAACCTTAGGAAACTAGGATGCAAAAACTTTTGTGATATACCTAGATGTATTTTTAATTTATATCTAGGGTTTTCACTATGTTTAAGTATATGTATTGGTTTTGGTACTAAAATTATGTTAATGATCATGAATAACCTATGATTAAACTTAAGATGTTAGATATTCAATGTACTCCCCCGTAATAATTTCTTTTCCTAGTATGATTATTTCCTTTCACATTATTTTTTTGGGTTCTAGACAATGGCTGGGACATGAAGGAACCATGTTAATGATAAATGCACCGGGAAATGAAATGATTTTCCCCCTAAACAACCAAATTTTATTGGATATGGAAGGAAAAATCTTATTTCTATACAAACACAAGATATGAATCATTATGGATATCCAAATGAGCATAAAATCTAACAACTTTCTATTGAGTCCTTCATGAGGAAACATCCACGTTATTTTAGTGGGCCCTCTGATCCACATGTTGTTGAACAATGGACCAGTACCATTGAAAATATAGTTTCCATCCATTGTTGTTCGGAACTTGATATGTAAATTTTGGCTCTCTATCATTTGGAAAGTGATGCAGACTAATGGTGGGATCTAATTAAGAATACAAGGCAGCAAGATGAAATTAAATTCATGGAATGGGATGAGTTTAAGAACATTTTGTTCAATAAGTACATCCCTATTATTCTTCGAAAAATATTGAAAATGGATTCCATGAGCTTATGAACAAGGATGATGAATATATTGGTACATACGAGGTGAATTTTACAAGACATGAATGATATGCTTCTAGATTTATCATCCAACCTAAATGTAATGTTGATCAATTATTCAGGGGCTTAAAAGTAAGTCTTATAATGTAATTAACTATAAAAGACATCAGTATCTAGGAATAGATTGTGTTTTTTTCTATCCAGTTAGAACAAGATGTTGGTGTAACATATGCATCTCACGGTTTTGATAAGAAATGAAAGATGGAGTTCAAGAAAAATCTCAAAATAATGGCGAAAATAATATGAATGTTTCTTTATTCTCAAAGTGTGGAAAGTAGCATCATGGAGATTGTATTAAAGGGTATAGAAAATGTTTCAAGTGCTGAAAAGAAGTTTATCGAATAGTTGGGTGCCGAAGTAATGGGGAAAAGGATGTTATTGATGTGAATAAAGAAAATACCATAGAGAACGCATCACCAACACTTCAATGTTACAAGTACCAGGAAATGGGGAATTATGCTAACCAATTCCAAAATACAAGGGTTAATGATGATCAAATTCATAAACCTATTAAGGGTAAATACAATGGGAAGTCAAATGTGATCACTTTCGGTGATGTTGAGTATGAAAACAATTTGGAGGAATGATTAAGTGTTTATGTAATGGGTTTCCAGAATAATGTTTTGGAATCTCATTTATAGTGTTATGGAATATTGTAATATACATGTATTGATATGTTATGGATTTCAATAATTATATTTTACTAGTAACCATTGAAAGCTTATTAAACTATTTTAGGATGGAACATGATAGGCACATAATGAAAGGAAAACGAGATAATGTGATTTTTGATAGTATTAATGAGCTCATGACTGATATAATAAAAAAATGATATGGTGGTTTGAATTTTTATTATCTTTGTTGTGTGGAATTAGTTAATTTGTTAGAATGCATTTCTCCACAAAGGTTATATGGAAATTCATGTTGGTATCATGTTTCATGATAATACATGAATAAGGTATTCAGATGTTTGTAATGTGTTTACCAAGAACATCCAAATAAGAAATGGGAGACAAATGTTTTGTTAATTTAGTTCACCTCCTTATAATGTTTTTTATTTTACTTTTTAGAAGTATTATATAAGTTAAATTCTGATTGAATTTTTTTATATTAATGTATTATCTCACTATAGGTGTCCTTAAGAATATTTCAATACCTATGAAATATTTTTTTTGATATAAATGGAATGACCTATCCTTCTATTTCATGATCTACTAACACATCAATAATGGAAAATTCAACATCATTTCTATATGTAATCGGTTAATTTTAAATTGGTCAAGGCATGAAAAATGGTGACATAGTACCAAAATAAAGTATGTATTTATTCTCATGTAAAATTATTTTATCTTTAGGTAAAGGATCTTGAAAACAAAAATGTTATCTTAGTATCTTATAATCTAATGATTTAGATGGTCCTTTAAATCATCATAGATTTACAGATTTCTAGTAGATAACTCACTCCAAACCTTATTCTCTATCACTATCCATTAGAACTTAATGGTTAGATTTATATTCCCTATCCATGTTTTCAATTCCCACCTATGCTCTCTTACATGGAAACCTAGTGATGAGTTACTTTGGGAAACTACTATGTCTCTAACATTCCTTTTTTAAAATGATGTTTTAGTATCCCTTTTTAAGATGTGGGTTTTCAAAAAAACGCTTAAGAAGTAAACTCGTTATTACCCCGGTGAATTTTGAGGGGGAAATCCATTTTAAGGGGGTAGAACATAAGACATGGAGATTTTATGATATACATTATTTCAATTTCTTACATTTATTGTGTTTTATGCTAGACCAAGATAATCATGTTCTATATGCAACACCGTATTAGCTTGCAGTATATGCAACACTATTCTTGGCTTGTGCTGTACACAATTTCATGTTCCTTTGAAAGAATTCATTTCACACAACACTGATTATATATTTTTTAATATTTATAAATGAACTATGTTTGGATTATGTTATAAGAATCAAAAAAGTAATCTTTCACTATAGGAAACACTAACTTGGCTTGCGTTACACCTAAGAGAGACACTCCTAAATAGCTTGCATTGTACACGATATAGAGTTTCACTAAACAATGATATATTGTTTAAATATTATAATTCAATGGGATATAAAATATATTTTATGAATTGTATTAACCACATTTTTAATTTTATATAACATTAGAATTCATCTTACACATTTTCTAGAACATTATATGAGAACATGAACAATTTTTTGGATAAAAAAATATTTTAAAAAAATGTAGTTTTACTACCTTTTGATGGAACACCAATTTTAAATATAGTTTTTAAAACTTTTATATGTTAAATTTGAAAAAATAAACATATTTTTTGGATTTGGTACATAAAAATTTACTTTTTTGAATTTTATTTATTTTTCTAATAAAAATAAAATTTCAATGAATAGTGAAAAATACTACATTTTAACTCAAAACTATCTTTTTATCTAATTTATTTATATAGTTAAATTAACCTTTTATTTCTTTACATGTAATTCGATTATATTTTTACCATTTAATCTAATTTTTGTCATTTTATGTAATTTCACTTTTAAATTGGACATAAACACATGTAAATCTTTTGATAATTATTACTTTTTAAAACCCTGCTTTTTGGTTTTGGCAACGATAATTAATTTTAAATTAGTTACTGAAACATACCAGTTTTGAATATGGAAAAATGTATTCCATTTTTGGAATAAAAAGGTTCAAATTTTATAAATAGGTACCTTTTATATTTATAAATTTTGAATTATAACTTCAGTAAAAAATTTATTTACCATGGATAAAGGGTAAATCTAGTAAATATGGGTAAAAAAATAATATTATAATAATATTAAACTACACTAACACATGTACCAATCCTATTTGATGACATATTTTCTACCATTGGCATCCCTAGGTAGATTTTTGGGACCCCATGGATTCACTTGGAGGTGAAAATGACATTTCATAATAATTAATTTAATGTAAAGATAATTAGAACATAATCGTATATCTTTTAATAAATATATTTAAATATTGGTTACATAACTCATATCTACGTCTATAAATAGTAATTATAACTGTAAAACTTTTTCCTACATCATGGTATATTATTTATAATTTTTAAACACCAAAAAAATAAATTTATTTATGACACAATGATGATGTTGTGATTACCTTATTAATGAATGATTATAATAAATGAGATTATAAATATTAACAAAAAGTTATTTTGAAATTTTATATGCCATATAGGAATTTTATGGATGATTATGACTTATTATATTTTAATTAATTATTTTCTCTTAAAATAATCTAGTTTTTATGGATTTTTGAAATGTCATGATATGAACACTATAAAAATTGACATAAATGGGTTCTTAAAACAAATACTGTTTTATTAAATGATATAATAGTCCTAAAAATATAAGAATCTGAAAAATGACATAGATAATTATGAAAATGGAATTATTTAACTACTTAAGGTTCAATTGGAATTTTATACAAACTATATTAACAATATATTATGAATATACAAGAAGACATGGCAATAGTTAAATTAGTTAACTATGGGTTAAAGATAAAATATAAGGATGAATTTTAGAGAAAACCTTTTATAAAACCAATTGATTGAGCGGATTTAGAAAAATAATAATCTTAAATTCTAATTAAATGAGTATTGGACCTTTTTAAATCGAAAATCCCTTTGCAATAAATTAATATTTCGAGAGTTTTATTAAGTGACCCACAAATTTCTAATCAAAGGGCACCTCCTCACTGTACTCTTCACTCCATTTTGAACATTCAATATTGGCCAACCCCAGAACATTTATCTTTTAAACATCAATAGTTATGTTTTAAAGGTTACGGACTTTTCAAAATACCAATTCGATAACCCTATGGAGAAATTTAAAGGAGGCATGATGAGGAAGATGTACTCTCTTCTACCGATTTGTTCAAATTTCTACTTCCTCTTATTTTGTTTTTCATTATAAATTGATAAATTAAGTACCACTAATATATAGATATGTTATTATAAATATGGAACAAACCTATTTCACCTTCAATCCATCGTATGAAAAATGAAATCATCGTGCATGCGTATATACAGCTTACCATCTCTACGCCGTGGTGTAATTGTTTTTTCACCACCACCTTTTATGGATAGTTATAATGGTGTAAATAATAAATATATGTGATTAATATAACATGATACTAATTATTGGATACTAGAAACCATCGTCTTCCATACCACTCAACAATAAAAGGAACGATGTCATTGCTCCATCGTACATACGGCTTACTATCTCCACGACATGATGAGATTCATTCCCAACAATAACCATTAAAGAATGATTATAAACTATAAATAATAAATAATCATGAAATGAATTACATAATAATTCTATTTTATTTATTTATTTATATATATTCTATTTATATACTTCTATTCAATTAAATAAGCAAATGAAAACAACGTTCATTCGTACGTATGACCTACCGTCTCTATGAACGGTGTATTCCATTTCATTTATATATTATATATATATATATATATATACTGAATATAAATGATATATAAATCATTTTCTACATTCTTTATGTACGTAAATCATGATATCTTTAATAATATCAAGAATAAAAATTCAAAACATGTACGATAAATAAAACGATTATTACCCAAAACGTTGCTTTAACTTTTAATTGACCAATGAACGGGTAATATAAAGTTGTATGTTAATCATGTATGATATAATAATTATTATTATGGTTATTTTACTAGTTAATAATATGATTAAACCCACTATACTGGAGTTTTAGACACATACAGAAGAAATCAGACCTAATGTAATGTATAATTTTGCAATCTCATTTTTATCTCACATTGTTTATACCAAATTATTTACTACGGATATATTTTTCATCAACGTCCAAGTTTTCTATAAAAATTCATAAAATGTTTACTATTAATATGTGTGTGTTTAAAGGAATTTTTACCCATTTTTACTTTTACTACATGGTTTGAAGGAATATTTCTTACATTTACCATATGAGGTACTTTTAAATATTTTGAAACAAAGCACGACGAGAATTTTTTTAACTTATACAGAATGAATGGATTATTAGGGTTTCATGATTCCTTTTTCCATAAATATTACTCTACACTATCTCATGTTTGTTTTTAATTAAATTATGATCTTTTAAGTATGCATGGAATTTTTAGAAACGAAAAATTTTTTAATACGAAAGGATATTTTCCTTAATAACTAAGTTCAAGTGGTTTATCAAAATAATTTTCTATTTATGATGAAATTTTTTAAATAGTGTTATGATTTTATCCTTATTATTACAATTAATTGGTTGTCTTAATAAAGTATTGGTATTATATATATTATGTTATGTTAGAATGATGATTAAGAATCCCATTTTATTTCATGGGATATGCTATGATTAAGGATTTATGTTTTTGTGAACATGTAAGAATGATTTTATTATGAGATGGGTGAGACCTATATCTCTCTCTAATTCATTGGGTAAAGAATTATATCTCATGAGATAGACATGTTTGGAATGGAAAGTAAATCAGTTCCAAAAATACATGGTTGGAATGGTTGGTAAACCCTGTACATTAATTGGATTTCTCCACTACAATGGTCTTGGCATCAATTCCTTTGCTACTATTGAAATATTATTATGTGTTTATAAGTTTTCCAAAATGAAATGTTATATTCCAAAGCTATTCTATCATGGTTAATGATTCTTTATGACCCATTCCATGCGTACTGCTAGGATTTATTTTATGACTCATGATTTTTATGTTTAAACATTTTGTTCATATTTTTACGTTCAAATGCTCATGGTTTGTTTTATGTTTTCCATGCTTATCCTCACTGAGAATTTGAGATCACCCTTTTTATATTTCCTTTTGTGCAATATATAAGGAATTTTTTTAGGTATGAAAACAAAAGGCGAGGATCTTTATAAGAGATGTTGAAGATCTTACACCCTGATTAGAAGATTATTTTCTGAGATTCCAATGACAATAAACTAATATGGTTTTTGGGAAACTGTTTATGTAATATATTAAGTATTATGATAAATTAATTTAATTTTAATGTACATCAAGCATGGGTCAATAAAGTTGGTATCAAAGTGAAGGTTTAGTTATCCTTTGGAATCTAGGATGCAAAAACTTTTCTGAGATCCGAAGAGATATTTCTAAGGTATGTCTAGGGATGTCCCTAAGGATAAGTATGAGTATAGGTTAATGTCATAAAATTATGGTAAAATTATGAATATAATAGGATTAAACTTAAGATGTTAGATATTGAAAGTACTCCCATGTGATAATGTTGTTTTCCTAGTATGATTTTTTCCACTCACACTGTTCATTTTGTGTTTTAGACTATAGATAGAACCCAAAGAAACCATGTTAATGATCAATGAACTAGGAAATGAAATGATTTTCCCCCTAAAAATGTTATGGGAGATGGAATTAAAAATCTTATTTCTATATGTACAAAAGATATGAATCATTTTGGACTTCCAAATGAGCAGATAAGGGAACAACATTCTATTGATTCCTTCATGAGGAAATTTACACCTTCTTTCAGTGGTTATTCTAATCCACATGTTGTTGAACAATGGATTAGTACCATTGAAAATATATTTTCCATCCTTCATTGTTCAGAACATGAAAACATTATTTTAGTTGTCTATCCTTTAGATGGTGAAGCATACCATTAGTGGACTCTTATTATTTATGCAAGGTAGTAAGGTCAAATTGAATCCATCGAATGGGATGAGTTAAAGAACTTGTTTTCCAATAAGTACTCCACTCGAATTTTTAAAAATGAATATGGAAAATTATTATCATGAGCTTAAGAAAAAGGAAGATGAATCTGTTTGTACATACGAGGTGTATTTTACAAGACATTCAACATGTTCTTCTGGATTTATCATCCAACTTGAATGTAAAGTTTATTGATTCATTAGTGACATAAAACCAAGTCTTAAAATTGAATTATATTTAATATAATTCAGTAGCTATGAAGATATTTTGTGTTGTTCTCTCAAGTTAAAACTAAAATTCGGTGTTACATATCCATATCATGGTTTTGTCATGAAACAAAAGATGGAAGTCAAGGAAAAATATCAAAAATAGTGAAAAGAAGATGAATATTTTGTTATGATCAATGGGTGGAAAGAACCATAATGAGGATTTTCTTAAAGCGATTAAAAAAAATTTCATGTGTAGAGAAGATGGTCATCGAGTAGTTTATTGCCGAAGCAATGGAATTTTTTTTGCTAATGATGTGAATAGATATAATACTACAGATAACATACCACCAATACTTCAATGCTACAATTACAAGGAAATGGGGCATTTTTCTTACCAATTCCCCAATCCAAGGGTTAATGATGATCGAATTCAGAAACCTCTTAAGGTAAAAGAGAAAGGTAATTCACATGCGATCACCATTTGTGATGATGAGTATGACAATGAAGTGGTGGAATGATTATGTTTTTATGTAATGGGATTCCAAAATAGTATTGTGGAATCTCATTTATAGTATTATGGAATATTGGAATATCTATGTATTGATTTATTTTGTTCTTTAAATATTTTTTTGGTATATATAACAATGAAAATGTTATTAAATTGTTTTTAGAAAGCACATGATATGCATATAAGGAATGGATGAGGAGATGACGATAAGTTTTATAGTATTAATGATTCCATGACTGGTATAAGGATAAAGTGATATCGTGGTTTGAATTTTTGGTATTTTTGGTCTCTTAAAGGAGTTAATTTTGATAGAATGCTTGTTTTCACTAAGGTTCTATCACAATTCAGGTTATTATCATGTTTCAAGAGAATACATGATTAAAGTATGCAAATGTTTATATTATATAAACCAAGAACTACCAAATGAGATATGGGAGACAAATGTTAAGTAAATTTAGTTCACCTCCTTCTAAAGTTTTATATTTTTAGTTTTTTGAAGGATTATATATGTTATATTATGATTGATGTTTTTTAGATTAATGTATTATCTCACTATAGGTCACCATATACATATTTAATTACATGTTATACTTTTTTGTTGATATCAGTGGAATTACCTATCATTCTACAACATGATCCTCTAACACTTCAATAATGAAAAATTATACATCAATTCTTTAAATAAGAGGTCAATTGGAAATTGTTTATGGAACGAACGATGGTGAGATTGTACCAAAATAAAGTATGTATTTATTGTTAGGTAAAATTTTTTAAACATTATGGAAAGGATCATGAAAACCAAAAATGATATCTTAGTACCTTCTTATCAGATGAGTTATACGGTCCCTTAAATCATCACAGATTAATGGATTTTTGGAAGTTAACTTTCTCTAAACCGTATTCTCTAACACTATATATCAGAACTTGATGGTTATATTTTTCACCCTTATTCATGTTTTCACATCCCACATATGTTCTACTATGTGGAAACCTAATGATGAGTTATTTTGGGTAACCATTATATTTCAAAAATTATTTTTCTAATGTGATGTTTTAGTATCTCTTTTTATGATGTGGGTTTCAATAAAAAAACATTCATGCAGTAAAACATTTATAACCCCAACAAATTTCAACAGAGAAATTCAATTTATGGTGGGTAGAATGTGACACCCTGATATTTTATGAGTTATATTATTTTAATTTCAATAATTTCTTGTGTTTTATGCTACAAAAAGATTATGTTTCACTATATAGAACAATGTATTAGCTTGAAGTATGCATAACACTATTCTTGGTTTGTGTTGCATAGAATTTCATGTTCTTTTGATAGATTTCATTTCACAAAACCCGGAGTATATAATTTGTTCTTTGTATAAATGAACTAGGTTTGTATTATCTTAAACACAACACCAAAAAAAGATTTCACCTCATGAAACACCAAAATGGCTTGTGTTACATGGAAGAGAAACCTTCCTCGATAGCTTGTGTTGTGCATAATACCGAGTTTCACTAAACAACGACATATTATTAAAATATAATTATTTAATGGGATATAAACATGCAGTTATGAATATTATTAACCAAATTTTTTATTTTATATAACATTATCATTCATCTTATAAATTTTATAGAATATGATAAGAGAAAAAAATCAATTTATTAGATAAAAGAATCATTTTTTTTTAAAATATAGTTTTACCGCATTTTGATGGAGAACCCATTTTAAATCCTTTTTTTGACACTTTTATAAGATAAAGTTTACAAAATAAACTTCTAATTCTGATGAAAGACATAATAATTTACTTTTTATGTAATTTTTATATATTTCTAATAAAAATAATATTTTAATGAATATTGAAAAATACAACATTTTTATACGAAATTTTATTTTTCTCTAATTTTTTTATATAGAAAATTATATTTTTGATTGGTTTTAATGTTTAATTGGATTATAATTTTATCATTTCATCAAATTTTGGTCATTGGGATTAATTTAAGTTTTATATTGGACATAATCACATGTCAATATTTTGATAGTTATTACTTATTAAAACCCAGCTTTTTGGTTTTTACAATGGGAATTAATATTAAATTAATTACTGCACCTTTTGGGATTTGAATTTGGGAAAATGGATTCCATATTTGGAATCATAAATTTCAGATTATGTCAATAGGGACATTATATTTTTAGACATTATGAATAGTAAATTCGGTAATTATTTTATTTACAATGGTAAAATGGTAGATCAGGAAAAAAATGGTAAAAAAATATAATAATAAAATTAGACTGCCCTAATAGATGTATATATCACATTTTATAAGATATTTCTGACTATGGGATTCCTTATGTAGATTTGGGACCACAAAGATTCACTTTGATTTGAAAATGAAATTTTATAAGAATTAATTTAAATTAAATATAATTATAACCTAAACATATATCTTTTACTAAATCGATTCTAATACTGGGATATATAACTATTATATATGACTATAAATAGTCATTATAAAAATACATATATTTCAAACATCATGGTATTTTATTTATAATTTTTAGACACCAAATAAATAAACTTATTTATGAAATAATGATTATGTAGTGATTACCTTATTAATGAATGGTTTAAATAAAAGAGATTATAAATACTAAAGTAAAATTATTTTTAAAATTTTAGGCCATATAGAACTCTTATGTATGAATATAACTTGATATATTTTAATTAATTAAGTTTTTTCTGATATAATAATTATGTTATGGATTTGTAAAATTTCATGATACAAATAGTATAAAAATTGACATAAATGAGTTTTAAAAAAAAATCTATTTTATTAAATGATATAATACTCCTAAAAATCTATTATTCCTAAGAAAGACTAATATAATTTTTACCATGTCATTAATGAACCACTTTAGGTTATATTGTCATTTTATAGTAAATATATTAACCATATAGTATGAATATACAAGAAGGCATGCTAAGAGTTAAATTAGTTAAGTTAACTAAGGGTTAAAGAAAAATGATAAGGTTGAATTTCAGACCTAAACATGTATAAAACCAATTGGATGGGAGGATTTAGAAAAATAATCATCATAAATTCAAATTTAATGAGTTTTGGACTTTTTTAAACATAATATAATTTTTTAATTAATTAATATTTTGAGAGTTTCCTAAAGTGACCCTCTCCTATCATATAAAAAGGAAGCTACTCCTTATTCTCTTCACACCTTTTTGAGACATCAAGATCTACCAAACCCATCCCATTTCTCTTCTCAACTACCCTAGTTATATTCTAGAGGTTCTAGTATTCTCAAAAGACTAACTCTAGTACCCTAAGTGTAAATTTAAAGGAGGGATATTGAGGAAGAGGTAATCTCTTCTACGGATTCATTAAAATTGTGTTCTTCTTATACATCAACTTATTTAGTTATTTAATTATAAAGTAATAACATAGGTAACACTCATATAATTATATATCATTATAAATATTAAATGACCTTATTTAACCATATATCCATCCTACAAAAAATGGAATCACAGTGTTTGTGTATCTACAGCTTACCGTCTCCATGTCGTGTTGTAATCTTTTTTTCAACACCACCTTAATTGTATTCGTATAATGGTGTAAAGAATTACTATATATTATTATTATAACATGATACTAATTATGAGGTACTAGGCGCCATCCACTTAAATACAATTCAATAATTATGGGAACGATATCATCGCTCATATATACGTTCGCCTTACCATCTCCATGACATGATGAGATTCATTCTCCACGTTAACCATTCAAGAATGATTATAAAGATTATATAATAAATAATAATGAAATAAATGAAATAATAATTCTACTAGATTTATATATAAATATATATATATATATATATATTATATACTTACTTCCATTCAATTCAATAAGAAAAAGAAAACACCGTTTATGCGTACGTAGGACCTACTGTCTCCATCAACGGTGTATTCCATTTAATTTATATATCTATTATAAATATATATACTGAATATATATGATATATAAATCATGATTTAAATTAAGGAAAAATGTAAATCATGATATAGAGAATAATATTCAGAATAACAATTCAAAAAATGTACTACAAATGAAACGATTATTTTCCAAAACGTTTAATTAACATTGAATTGACAAATAAACGGGTAATATAAAGTCATAAGTGAATAAAATGTGATATAAAAAATATTATTATGGTTCTATTACATGTTATTAGTCTGTTTAATACCACTATACATGAGTTTTCTACACATATGGAAGAAATCAGACCTAAGGTAAAGGATAAATATGCAATCTCATTTTTATCCGAGATTGTTTAAATATTAGTCTTTGCTAGGGATATATTTCTCATCCATGTCCTTATTTTCTAAAAATGTTTTAATACAATGTTTTCTATTCTTATATGTGTGTTTAAATTCATTTTTAACCATTTTAACATTTACTAAATGGTTTGGAATGGATCTTTCATATGTTTACCATACGAGGTACTTTTTGAATTTTATGGAAAAAGTGCGAGGAGAATGTTTTTTAACATATACGACATGGAAGGATTTGTATGATTTCATGAGGCCTTATTTCCATGATGATTCCTCTATACTAACTCAATTTTATTTTCATTTAAATTCATTTCATTTAAAAGTTTTTTGAAGAAGAAAGGTTATTTTTCTCAATAATTATGTTCTAGTGGGTTTTCAAAATTATTTTCCATCTAATATTACACTCTTTAAATAGTGTTATGTTTTTATCACTATTATTACTATGATTTTATTTTTTTAGTGATATAATATTATTTTAATGGGATTATGTTATGTTGGAATGTTGTTTAAGAATCCAATTTTATTTCATGGGTTAAGTTATGATGATTTATTTATGTTTTTGTGGAACTTGTAAGAATGATTTCATTATGAGTTGGGTGGGACTTATATATCCATCCAATCCATTGGGTAAAGATTTATATATCATTATATTGACATGAATGGAATGGAATGAAAATATAGTTTAGTAATACATGGATGGAACGGTATGTTAACCTACTTCAGTATTGGAATTTGTCCAATATGATGGTCCTAGCATTAGTTCCTTAGCTACTATGGAAATAATATTACAAGATTATTAGTTTTCCACAATTATATGTTTTATGCCAATTCTATTCTATCATGGTTAATGTTACTTTATGATCCATTCCTTACGTACTACCAAGATTTATTTTATGATACAATATTTTGATGATTAAAATTTACGTTGATGTATTTAGGTTCAAATGTTTATGCATTGTTTTATTTTCTCCATGTTTACCATTTCATAGAATTTTATCTCACCAATTATATGTTTTCTTTTCCCTAGGATATAAAGAAAGGTTTAATTTAGGAAAAAACAATGTGAATATCTTTATGGGAGATGTTGAATATCTTTTGTCATGATTGGAAGATTATGTTCTGTGTTTCCTAAGACAATAAACTAATACAGTATTTGTGAATCTGTTTGTGTCATGTATTTAGTATTCTTCAATATAAATGTAATGTTCATGTACATCAAGCTTGGGTATATATATTTTGTATCATAGTGAACGTTTAGTTAACCTTTCCAAACTAAGATGAAAATGCTTTTGTGAGATTAGAAAAGAAATTTTTAGGTTATGTCTAGGGATGTCCCTAAGGGTAAGTATTAGTATATATTACGGTCCTAGAATTATGGTAACGATCATGAATAACCAATAATTAAAATTAAGATTCTAGAGATTAAATGTACTCCATTGTGATAATTTTGTAAGAGTAGTATGATTTGGACCTATCAAAGTGCTCTTTTTTGGGTTGTATACAATGACTGTAAACCAAAGGAACCATGTTAATGATCAATGAAATGGAAAATGAAGTGAATGTCCTCCTGAACAACCAAATTCTATAGGATATGGAATGAAAAATTTTATTACTATACATACAAAAGCAATGAATCATTCTGGACTTCGAAATGACCAGAGAAGGGAACAAAATTTAATTGAGTCCATCATAAAGAAACATCCACCTTTATTTAGTGGGTCTTCTTATCCACTTGTCATAGAGTAATGGATCAGTAACGTTGAAATGATATTTTCCATGATTCACTGTTTAAAAAATGAAAAGGTGGATTTATATCATTTATATGGATAAGAAAACCACTTGTGGACTCTAATTAAAAATACAATGTAGTATGATGAAATTGAATCCATGGAATGGGATGAGTTCAAGAACTTATTTTTCAATATGTACTTCCCTTATATTCTTCAAAAAAAAGATGGAAAAGTAGTTCCTTAATCTTAAAAAATGGATGATGAATATGTTGGTACATATGAGGAAAATGTTACATGACTTTTAAGGAATGCTACTAGTTTTATGATTCATCCTAAAAGTAAAGTTGACCGATTCTTCACTGTCTTAAAAACAAGTCCTCAGAGGGAATTATCTACAAGAGACATCAGTATCTATGAAGAGATTATGTGTTTTTCTATCAAGATAGAATTGGAAGTTGATGTTATATATCCATCAGATTGTTTTGAATGTAAATGAAAGATGGAGTTCAAGGAAAAATCTCAAAACATGGATGAGAAGAAGATGGATGTTTCCTTATGCTCAAAGTGTGGAAAGAAGCCCGTTGGAGATTTATTTAAAGGGATTAGAAAATGTTTCTAGTGTGGAAAAGAAGTTCATCGAGTAATTGACTATAAAAGTAATGGGAAAAAAGGTTTATAATGATGTGAATAGAGAAAAGACTATAGAGAATGCACCACCAACACTTTAATGCTACGAGGGAAAAGAAATGGAGCATTAAGCTAAAAAAATCCCTATTCTAAGGGTTAATGATGATTGAGGTCATCAACCACTCAAGGGAAAAGATAAAGGGAATTCACATGAGATCACTATTCAATATGTTCTATATGAAAACAATGTGGTGGAATGATTAAGTGTTTATGTAATGGTATTCCAAAATAGTGTTGTGGAATCTCATTTATAGTGTTATAGAATATTGAAATATATATGTATTGATTTATTGTGATTTTAAATAATTATACGGTACTATTAATAATGGAAAAGAGATTAGAATATTTTTAGCAGGCACTTGATTTCAATATAATAAAGGGATAAAGAGATAATGAGATGTTTGATAGTAAAAAAGAGCTCATGACTGATATAAGGGAAAAGTGATATTGTGGATTGAATTTTTGGTATTTTTTGGTGGTGGGAAAGAGTTAATTTTGATATAATGCATGCTTTCACTATGGTTGTAATGAAATACATGTTTTTATCTTGTTTCAAGAGAATACATGATTAAGTTATTCAGATTTCTGGAATGTGACAAACAAGAACTGGAAAATGTGATATGCGAGACAATTGTTAAGTCAATTTAGTTCAAATACTTCTAATGTTTTGTTTTTTTATATTTTTGATGGATTGTATAAGTTATATTCTGATTAATGTTTGTTCAATTATTGTATTATCTCACTATATATGGCCTTATACATATTTCATTACCTGTTCTACCTTTTTTTGATATAGATTTAATGACCTATCATTCTGTCTAATGATCTTCTAATACATCAGTAATGAAAAATTCAACTCAATTTTATTAAAAAAGACGTGAATTGGAAAATTTTCAAGGCACAAACACCGGTGAGATTGTACTAAAATAAAGTAAGTATTTATTCTCATGTAGAGTTATATAACATTAAGGAATGGATTTAAAAAACCAAATAAATTTATCTTAGTACCTTCTTATAAGATCAGTCAGATGGTCCCTTAAATCATCATAGATTTATGGATTTCTATTAGTTAAATTTCTCTAAAACTTATTCTCAATCACTATCTATCAGAACATGATGGTTAGATTTCTCTTCCATATCGATTTTTTCACTTCCACCTATGTTTTCCTATGTGTAAACCCAGTGATGAGTTAGTTTGGGTAACATTTATGTTTCTAACATTACTTTTTAAAATGATGTTTCAGTTTCCCTTTTTATAATGGGAGTTTCCAAAAAAGAAATTTTCAAGTAGTAAACCATTTATAACCCTGATGAATTTTGAGGGAGAAATTCATTTTAAAGTGGTAAAATTTAACACCCTAATATTTTATATGATAAATTCACTTAATTTCATTGAGTTTTTTTATGCTACAATAATATTATCCTACGCCATACATAACACTTTATTATCTTGTAGTATATGCAACACTATTCTTGGCTTGTGTTTCCAACAATTTCAAGTTATTTTGATAGAATTAATTTCACGCAACACTGAGTATAGATTTTTTTCAATATATAAATAAAGTAAGTTTCGTTTATGTTATAATCAACCCCAAAATAAGCCTTCACTACACGCATCATGGACATGGCTTTTATTGCATGCACGAGTGACCTTCATTGACATCTTGCATTGTACGCGATATAGAGTCTCACTAAACAATGATATATTATTAAAATATTTTTAATTAATTGTATATAAACTAAAAGTTATGTATATTATTGAAAAAATTGTTAATTTTATATAACATTATAAATCATCTTAATCATTTCCTAGAACAAGATATGAGAACAAAATCAATTTTTTCTGATAAAAGAAGAATTTTTAAAAAAATGTAGTTTTACCTCCTTTTGAAGGTGCACCCATTTAAAATCTAGTTTGTTACACATTAATAAGATAAATTTTAAAAATTAAACACCTTCATTGTAAGTGGACTTAAAATTTTACATTTGTTAAATTTTTGGTATTTTCTATTAAAATTAAAATTTTAATGAATAGTGAAAAATACAACATTTTAATTTGAAACTGCCTTTTTATCTAATATATTTATATAGTTAAATTTTCTTTTTAATTATTTTTAAAGATTAAATGGATAATATTATTATCATTTACTCCAATTATGGTCATTTTTTGTTATTTAAAATTTAAATTGGACAGAAACACATATCAATGTTTTTAAAGTTATTACTTCTTAAAAACAGTTTTTTTGTTTTGACAATGAGAAATAATTTAAAATAATTTCTACATCTTCTGTGTTTTGAATTTGGAAAATTGATTCAATATTTGGAATAATAATGTTCAACTATTGTAAATATATACATTTAATTTTTAGACATTATGAGTGGTAACTTCAATAAAAATTTTATATACCATGGTTAAAGGGTAAATCTAGTAAATAAAGGTAAAAGAATATTATAATAATAATATTAAACTACCTAACATAGTTACTAATCATATTTTATGTGATATATCCTACAATTTATATCCTTGGGTCAATTATGAGGACCCATGGATTCACTTGGATGTGAAAATTACATTTTATATGAATTAATCTAAAGTAATGATAATTATAAATTAAAAATATATCTCTTACTAAATATATTTTAATATAGGTTTCTATAACATAAATCTATGTTTATAAATATTCATTAGAAGGATAAAAATATTTCCTTTATCATTGTATTTTATTAATAATTTTTAGACACCAAATAAATTAATATGTTTATGACACAATGATGATGTAGCGATTACCTTATTAATAATTGATTTAAATAAATGAGACTATAATTATTAAATTATATTATTTTTCAATCTTTTTATGTCAATCACTAATTTTATATACAATTGTGACTTTTTATATTAGAATTAATAAATTCTTTTCAAAATAATCAAGTTGTTGGGGATTTTTAAAAACATATGATATTGATAGTATAAAATTTACAGGAATGGGTTTTTGAAAAATAAATATTTAAATAAATTATATAATAGTCATAAAAATATATGATTCAGAAAAATTACTTATAAAATTTGAACATGCCTTTAATGAACCACTTGAGGTTAGATTGGAATTTTATATTAACTATATTAACCATATAGTATGGCTATACAAGAAGACATGATAAGAGTTAAATTAGTTAACTAAGGGTTAATCCTAAAAGATAATGTTATACTTAAGACCTAAACTTGTCTAAAACCAATTATTCAAGATGATTTATAAATATAATCATTTGTAATTTGAATTAAATAATATGTGTACTTATTTATAAATAAAATAATTTTGTAATAAATTTATATTTTGAGAGTTTTCTAAATTTCCTCTCTCCTCTCTTATAAAAAGGCACCTCCTCCCTCTTCTCTTCACTCCATTTTGAGCATTGAATCTCATCCAAAACCATCCCATTTCTCTTTTAAACATCGCATGATACATTATATAGGTTCTTGTATTCTCAAAAATCCAACTCTAGTACCCTAAGAGGAAATTTAATGGAGGCACGTCCAGGAAGAGGTAATCTCTTCTACTGATTATTACAAATTTCATTCTTCATCTACATAACCTTATTTAATTGTTTCATTATAAATCAATAATATATGTAAATATAATATACTTATATTTTGTTATAAATATTAAAAAACCCTATATCACCCTCTATACATCACACAAAAAATGAAATCACCACGTGTGAAAACAAACGACATACCATCTCCACGCGTGGTGTAATATGTTTTCCACCACCACCTTTATTGGATTGGAATAATGGTGTAAATAATAAAAATATATGATTATTATAAAATTATACTAATTATTAGATTTTATACAATACACTCTTCAATACCATTCAACAATTATGGGAACGATGCCATCGCTCATTCGTACGTACGACTTACAGTATCCACAACATGATAAGATTAATTCTCCACGTTAACCATTCAAAAATGATTATAAAGTATATATAATAAATAATCATGAAAAAAATGAAATAATAATTCTATTGGATTAATGTATATATATATATATATTATTTACTTACCTTCATTCAATTCAATAAGGAAATGAAAACATCTTTTATGCATACGTACGACATACCGTCTCCATGAAAGGTGAATTCCATTTAATTTATCCATATATATTATATATTTATATATATATATATATTTATATACTTAATATATGTGATATATAAATCATGTTTTACATTCTGGAAGTTTTTAAATCATGAGATAATTAATAATATCAAGATTAAAAATTCAAACACGTACGATAAATAAAACAATTATTACCCAAATCATTTCTTTAACATGGAATCCGAAAATGAACAAGTAATACGAAGTCATAAGTGAATCATATATGATATCATAAATATTATTATGGTTAGTTTACAAATAAATAATATTCTTAAACCCACTATACAGAATTTTTGGATACATACAGAAGAAATCCGAACTATGGTAAGGGTTAATTTAGATATCTCATTTTTGTCAAAGATTGTTTATATGTAAGTATTTACTGGGGATATATTTATCATCCATGCTCATGTTTTCAAAAAATGTTTTCATAAATTTTTTATTATTTTTCTATATTTTTTTAAATTTATTTTTACCAATTTTGACTTTTACAACATGGTTTGGAAATAATCTTTCTTACGTTTACTATATGAAGTACTTTTTGACTTTTCCTAAAAAAGTACGTGGAAATATTTTTTTAACTTATAATGAATGAATGGATTTTCACAGTTTCATGACACCTTATTTCAATGAATCTTCCTCTAAATTATCTCAATTTTATTTTAAATTCAATTCTTTTCTTTTAAAATTTCATTGCATTTTGAGAAAAGAAACCATTTTTTAAGAAGAAAGGATATTTTCCTCAAGAACTAAGTTGAAGTGGTTTATAAATATTATTTTACATCTAAAATGACACTCTTTAAATAGTGTTATGTTTTTATCTTTATTATTACTATGATTTTGTTATTTGAATGATGGAATGGTATTTTATATAGATTTTGTTTTGTTGGAATTATGTTTAAGAATCCCATTTTTTCATGGGTTATGCTTTGATGAATGATTTATGTTTTTGTGGCACATGTAAGTTTGATTTCATTATGATATAGGTGGGACATATATCTACTAGCAATGCATTGGGTAAATATTAATATCTCGTGAGATAAACATGAATTGAATGATATGTAAATATGTTTCAGTAATATTGTAGTACCCCCGGTTTGAGATATATGGCCTTTGTTTATGTTTTTATAGTGTTTAAAGTGTATGGGATGAGTTGGAAAGAGGTTGGGAGAGTTTGGATTGGTTTTGAATGAGTTTGGATGATTTTCTTAGGGATCATGGTTTGAGCATGGTTAGTGGAAACCATACGGATTCTCTAGGAATCCGTGTAGGGAGAGATAATAGGCATCACATGGCCTATGAACAATTTTTCAAATCGTGCAAGGAAACCGTGACGACCCTAGATCCTGAGATAGTATCGTGCACATGGTTAGTGCACAGTTTTCCAAACCGTATGGGAAAACCCTACGACCACATAAATATAGGTTTTTAAAACCTCGGCTCACTCGGTCTTGCCTCATTCCTCTCCAAATTTTCTCCCACTCAAGCCAAAAATAGGTTCGTCAGTTTTCAGGGGTGGGATGGGATCTCCCACTCATTTTGGAATCATTTTCAAGAGTTTTCTTGCTGTATTGAAGGTGGTTTCTCCCGGTTAAGTCTCTCCTCTTTGTTTCTTTGTGTTTTCCTCTTGATCTACATCTCCATATCTCTCAGTTCTCTATATCTACCCCCGTTGTGTGTAGATCTAGGGTTTTGGTTTCCTTGGATGTTTATTTTAGGGATTTTAATGCCAAGGAAGGGGATCTAGAGAGGTTTTGGGGGTGCGTTCCCCGGATTAGTGGTGTGGTTGCTTGTGGGTCAATTTCTCGGGAACCCTAAAGGTAAGAGACTTTTCTCTTGAATCCACTTGGTTAGATCTAGTGTTATTTTGTTACAATTAATTTTTTTGGTGTGAAATTAATTGTTTTTTGATGTGCAAAGTTGGTTGGAAATCCATTTAGGGATTTTTTGGGAAAAGGGGGTTTTATGGTGGAATGTTTTTTTGTGAATTTTATAATGGGATGATATGGTTGATTTGTGAAAATGATTGATGGAAATGGTTTTTCAATAAAGACGTTGTTTTATTGAAATGTGGTTTGGCATTGAAAATTATTTTCAATAAATGGGGGATTTATTGAAGTGGATTGATATGCAATGGAATTGGTTGATTGGATGTTGTTGGGACCTTGGTGGGTTATATGCTTGGTTTGTCTTGATTGGAATGTTGTGTGGATGTGGCGAGAAGTACCACTATAAAAAGGGGATTGATATTGGATATAAGGGCCACCATCAAAGGATAAGTGGATGGGAAGTACCGCATGGTGAGAATTGGTGAACGGGTTGGATGAAAGCTCCACCGTTTTGGTTGTTTGTTGTGAATTTCTTGGCAAGTTAGAAATTATTGTGCTCCTGTGTAAATGATGAAATGGCTTGTGGAATGTTTTTTTGGATTTCCCTTGGTTTCTTGGTTTGGGTGATATGGCTTGGTAAGGGTATGATGGCTTATGGAAATGGTTTCACATGTTATTATCTTATATAAACTATTTTATATAATTGTGCTAACATTTTTTTTCCTAGTGTAATGTGTTGGGAATTCATTTGGGGAAAACCTACTATGTTTTAGTACTCACCCCCTACTTTGGCACTTGGTGTCTTTGTAGATGTCATATACCGTGACGTGTGCAAAGGTAAGGAATCTACCCCCTTTAGTAGTGCATTGTGATGTCTTATAGGATCTTGGAGCTTGGACCTTGTTGTAGAGTTTTGGTGGTATCACATCACGTGGTGCTTTGTTATTTGGTCATCCACATTGTACTTTGATATTGGGTTGTTGTTTTGGATTTGGGTTGTATGGTGTAACAACTTGGTTTTCCTTTGAGAATGAATATTGGAATATTTTATTGACATGCATCATATAGTGTTGGTTAATGGATGGTTTGGTTGGTTTTGTCTTAAGGGAAAATCATTCCCCAATTTGATCTTGAAGCCCTCGGCATTTATTTCCAGCATTCGTCGTCTTGGGAACATCACTTATGGCCATGTAGCCCTCACCGCCTCCTCAAGGCAAAGTGGTTGGGGCGGGGTGTTACAAATACTTTTCTATAATGACAGGTAAACTCAGTTTAGTAATAGACATTGTCCTCTAAGATGGTCTTGACATAAATTCCTTGGCTACTATAGAGATAATTTTATGTGCGTATTAGTTTTCCACAATTATATGTTTTATGACAATGATGTACTATCATTGTTAGGTTCCTTTATGATCTATGCCATACGTAATGCCAAGATTTATTTCATGACTCAATATTTTGTTGAATAAACATAATGTTCTTGTTTTTATGGTCAAATGTTTATGGATTTTTTTATGTTCTCCTTCTTTACCCTTACTGAGAATTTGAGGTCATGCTTTTTATGTTTCCTTTTCCCCCAGATAGAGAGAATGCGTTTAGGTAGAAAAACAAAAGGGGATGATCTTTATAGGAGATGTTGAAGAACTTTCACCATGTGTAACGACCCGAATCCGGAGCCCCTCCACTGGTGCCCCATAACCGGTTCGCCACATGACCTCAAGAGCGTTTCCCCAAATGCCAGAAGCTGCCGACTAGCAGCAAGGGCCTTGGTGAGTCGGTGGGGAAACTATGTCCTCATTTGGTAAGGTATACAACGAAAAAAAAAACATTCAACAGTGGAAGCAGTAACAACATGCAAAACAGCAGAACCCAAACACTGGAAGAAATGAATATATATATAGCAATGATGACAATGATGCAATAGGTACAAGTATCTATGGAAAGAAGAAAACACAACAATGTGCAGGAATAAAACTGAAACACGTGCAAAAGAAAAAAAATATCTCCTCAACATCACGAGCCCCTGCTTGGTCCCATGCTCACAAGCTCCAGTGCCATCAAGATCCTGAAGTAGAAGGGAACTGGACCTTATCTATACCTATGGAAACATAGTCTACTTGGGCACAAAATCATGGCTCAAATAGGGTGTGAGATACAATCCCAGTAGGCAATCACCCAAATATTTGTGCCTAACAGTCAATGAATTCAAGGGAAGTAATAAAAATGGAAGCAGTAAATAGGAAAGCACAAGCAGCTACAATCCAAAGATCTAACAAATAAAGTACACAAGTAAGAAACCATTAATAAAAGTAAAAAGGTAACCCTCTAGGTATCTCTCACAACCTAACTCCTAAGGTTCAACCTATAAGTACTAGAAACCCTCTAGGTGGCACCCACAGTCTCACCCCTCTAGTTTAGTTATAAAATTAGTCAGACTCTCTGGGGAAGCAATCACCTTCAATTTCCCATATAGTATCATATCATGCTAAAGGATTTCTGGGGAAGCACTCAACATCTATTCCCCCTATGACCCGCGTCGAGGAACAACAGACTCTCTAAGGAAGCACTCAACATCAATTCCCCATGTAGTCTCGTATCGTAATTAAAAGACACTCTAGAGAATCCCTTCTTCAATTTGCCCTTTGGTCTACTACTCTAGGTTATCACAGTGCTGAGTGAAAGGTAAAACATTCTCAGTGCGCGTGTACACCATCCAAGTATCCTCAAAAACTACTTGGCTATAAACTAAGGCTCAACAGAAAAACAAGGAAATAGTCCACAATCCTACAACTAGGCATGGCAACTGGAAAAATGCCAAACAGGAAGAAAAAGCATAATAAACAATCAAGGTACAGTAAAGCTACCATAATCACAGGAAAAACATCTACTCTAGAAATAAATAAAAGAAGGCAATACAACAAGGGAAAAACAAGAACACACAATACCCTGTTCAAGGGTATTGGTGGAATTTGCACAAAATATTCATCAACCTTCTACGGAAAGGCACAAACCACCTACCTAGATCCTAGGAGATCGATATATGTGAACCATGACGACAGATTCCCCTTAAAATGATATATATCTGAAAAAACGCACAAAATGATCAACCCACGATAACTTAGAAACCAAGAGAAATCAAGAAACAAGGCTAAAGTAGAAGGAAGAACTCACCGCTGTGCTTCGAACGCAATCGACCATGCTTGAATCAGAGAACGGACGGCAAGGTGGGAGATCATCGAAGATATGGCCATACGGGTCGCATTAGACAGACGAAAACTAGAGAAGAAGATGAAAATGGGGGTTAGACGTGACCCCGGTCCGTTTAATGATAAAAAAATAAAGTACATGGCGTGTACTTTTTAGAGTACACGGCGTGTTCTGGGTCCCTTCTGTACTCTGCCAAAATTTGCCTCCACATCACCCCTACACACCATGAGTGTGGCCCAGGTACAACAAGCACCTGGATTCGAGCCAGATCAGAGTACACGACGTGTACTCAGAAAGTACACAGCGTGTACATTGAAAATTTCCAGAAAAAACATTTTTCTTAAAAACATCTAAAAAAAGGAAAACATACCTGAACGAAGATCCGGGTTCTTACAAACATCCCCCCTTAAAGAAATTTTTCCCCAAATTTCCTAATGGAGCACATAAGAAGAAACCCCGAACAACTCCATCCATTGCGATCGTACATCGGTTTCCCTCTCCCAGGTCTCGTCCTATACTCGCTCGTGCTTCTATAGCACTCATACCCGAGGAACAGACCGCCCCCGGAGAACCTTCATACTGTGATCGAAAATCCTGATAGGATACTCCTCGAATGAAACATCTGCTTCAAGTTCAACCTCGTTAAGTTGAAATACATGAGACACGTCTGAAAAGTAACTTCAGAGCTGAGAGAAATGGAAGACGTCGTGCATAGCCTGGTACCCCTGAGGTAGATGCAACCGATAGAAAACGATCCCAACTCTCTCCAAGACCTCAAACGGCCAAACGTACCACAGTGAAAGATTACCATATCTCTGAATCCTCTTGTGTCCCAACCTCGGTGTGACATGCCGGAAAACCTAATCTCCAACCTCAAACTCCATAGGTCGTCTCTGCTGATCATCATATGACTTCTGTCGAGACTGTGTCGTAGCCATCTGATTCCAAATCAGCTCTATCTACTATGAAGTTTCCTGAACGAGACGAGGTCCCATCATAGCTGCCTCTACTGCCACCATCCAGCATAAGGGGGATCGGCATGGCCTACCATACAAAGCCTCGTATAGTGCCATCTGAATGGTTGCCTGGAAATAGTTGCTGTAGGAGAAATACACTAGAGGAATATGATTCTCCCGAGAACTACCAAAGTCTAGAATGCAGGCTCGGAGCATATCCTCAAGCACCTGGATCGTGCACTCAGACTGGCCATCAGTCTCGGGATGGTATGCTGTACCCAAAAGTACCTGTGTACCCAAGTCCTTATGAAGTCCCTACCAGAACCGAGAGGTAAAGAACGCATCCATGTCTGATACAATGGAGTGTGGAACTCCATGATGATGAATGAACTCTCGGATGTAAAGTCTTCCAAGATCATCAACACTGAAGGTATCCTTAATCGGCAAGAAGTGTGCAACCTTCGTAAGCCTGTCGACGATATCCCAAACAGCATCGTTCCCTCGAGGCGACCTCGGTAACCCAGTCACGAAGTCCATCACGACATTGTTCCACTTCCACTCCAGAATGGGTAACTGTTGTTAAAGGTCTACTAGTCGTTGATGCTCTTTCTCCACCTGCTGATAAGTAGAACATATCATGACAAAACCAGCAACATCCTTCTTCATACCTAGCCACCAGTACTGGAGATCAAGATCCCGATACATCTTGGTGACGCCAGGATGAACTACCCAAACTGAGGAATGAAAATCCCGCATTAGCCCCTCACGTATATCAGCTGGCACCCATACACGTCCATGGAAACGCAAGATCTCATCCTCTCCCACTGCCCATTCAGGAAGAGGGTCCTTTCCTGACACACTCTCCCGCAGTACTAAGCCTTCAGAGTCTGATAGTTGCATCATACATACCCGACCAAGAAGTGTAGAGGTAACAACTACAGAAGAAAAGTATGTCTGTCCCGGTCTGTTGTGCACATTCAGATGCATCTCAGAGAACAGAGCCATCAGCTGCAACTCACTGCTAGCCTCCTGAACTACATGAATCTGAGTTCTCCTGCTCATCGCATCTGCCACTGCGTTGCCTTTCCCCAGTGTATAGGCATGCTTGAAATCAAATGACTGGAGATACTTGACCCACCTGTGCTGCCTCAGATTCAGATCATGCTGAGTGAAGATATACATGAGACTCTTGTGGTCAGTGAAGACCACAAAGTGCTCTCCTAGCAGATAGTGTCTCCAACAGCGTAATGCATGAACAACAGTTGCCAACTCTAGATCATGCATAGGGTAGTTCCTCTCATTTGGCCTCAACTACCGAGACCCGTACGCAATGACTCTATCCCCCTACATATGTATAGCTCCTAGCCCAATACCTGATGCATCATAGTAAACAGTGTATTTCTTTCTTGGATCCGGCAAGACTAGTATCAGTGCAGACTTCAACCTACCTTTCAGATCCTGAAAGGCTGACTCACAAGAATCTGACCATAAGAACATCACCCCCTTCTGGGTCAGACCTGTCAATGTTGATGCTAGATGAGAAAAGTCCTGAATGAAGAGTCTATTGTATCCATCCAGCCCTAGGAAACTCCGTACCTCAAAGACGTTCTTCGGCTGCTCCCAAGATACTACAGCTCTCACTTTCTCTGGGTCCACTGATAATCATGCCTCTGAGAAAATGTGTCCCAAGAAGTGAATATGATCCATCCAAAAGTGGCACTTCGAGAGCTTATCATAAAGTTGATGCTCTCTCAATTTACTCAGAACGATCTCAATATGTGTGGCATGGTCGTGTCGAGTGTGAGAGTACACCAAGATATCATCCATGAAGACCACAACAAAGGAGTCCATGTAAGGATGGAATACTCGGTTCATCAGTGCCATGAAAACTGCAGGTGCATTCGAAAGACCGAACGACGTGACTATATAATCTTATAGACCATACCTGCTGCTGAAGGCTGTCAGAGGTATATCTAATGGTCTAATGAGCAACTGATGATAACCGGACCTCAAGTCGATCTTCGAGAACACCCGGGCTCCTCGAAGCTGATCGAAAAGGTCGTCAATTCTTGGCAAAGGATATCAGTTCTTGACCGTCAACTGGTTCAACTTCCGATAATCCACACAAAGCCGAAGGGTATCGTCTGCCTTCTTTGCAAATAGGACATGAAAACCCCAAAGAGAAGTACTAGGTCGGATGAAACCCATAGCCTGTAGCTTCTCGAACTATTTCTTGAGCTCCTGGAACTCAGGTGTGGCCATCCTATATGGAGTAATGGACACCGGTGCTGCTCCTGGAATGAGCTCAATAGAGAAGTCTACCTCACGCTCTGGAGGCAAACCTGAAAAGTCCTCTGGAAAGACGTCCCTGAAGTGGTCCACCACTAGAAGAAAATACAACTTTGGAGTGCCCTGATTATCCATATAAAGACTAGTAATCTGGTTTGTCACCCTTCCTAGCCCAAGATGCTCGAGTCCTGCCCAACTCGCCCGAACGTCCCACTCGCCCTTATGGAGAAAAGAATCACCCTCTGGTGAAATGAAAATCACTCTGCGGCGATAACAGTTGACGAATTCCTAAAAGGGAATCAAAAAATCCATGCCGAGGATGAAATCATAGCATTTCATCTCTAAGACATAGAGATCCCATAGGAACCGATACGCTGCAACCTTGAGAGGGCACTCTCTACACTGGAATACACGAGATGTCCTCATCCCCAAAGGTGTGTCTAGTGTAAACGAGTCAATAAAAGAAAAGACATAGAGTCCAAGGCTCTCCACAATAGAAACAGAGATAATGATATGTGTAGCACCAGTATCAAAAAGAGCTGAAGATAAAATTGAGGCTACTAAAATCGTACCTCAAACAGTAGAAGGGTCGTGATCCTGCTCTTGATAAGTCTACTCCACAGCGAAGGACTGGCTTGTACCGCGGCCCTACGCCCATGGCTAACCACTCTGAGCTGAACCTCCCTGCTGGTGCTGAGGTACTAGTAGTTGACCGATATGGCCTCGACCTCCACCTCAGCTCGAATTGCCGGAAGAACTCCAGTTCCATGATTGGTGAGAAACTGGTGGTGTTGCTCTTGAACATGGAGTCATGGAGGAACCCAGGTCACCAGCTGCTAGTGTGAATACCTGGAAGAAATGCTGAAGGTGACCCATCGTGCCGCAAGATCGGCACTTCACAGGGTCCCTCTAACACTGCAGCCTCGTGTTCCCTGACCGGCCACACTGGTAGCATGTCATCTGGCTGCCTGACGATGCATCTCGATTCCTCGGATAACCACGTGTAGGCTCTCTATGGCGCTTATTGTTGTCATCTAGAGGAAGACTAGCTCTGGAAGCAGAACCGCCCTGGCTCGCAGCTCCAGAGTCTCTCAGATTGCGCACCACAATCAGTGCCGGGTTGACAATGGAATTAATGGAAGTCAGTTGGAGGATGTTCACTAGTGATCAGATATCCCACCTGAGACCATCCTCAAACATCCTTGCTAAGAACACCCCACTCCCTTCTCGGAGGGGTGTGAAGTGCTGCAGCTCAGTGAAACGAGCAGAATAATCCATGACAGAAAGAGTACCCTACTTTAAGCTCATGAACTCTCGGGCTCGGTCGGCCCTCAGGGTCTCCGGGTAGAAGTAGTCATAGAACACGAGCTATAACTCCTCCCAACCTCTATCCTACTGCTGACCTTCCTATGAGATCACGTCCCACCACCTCTTGGCGGAGTCTCGAAGCATGTAGGTGGCGAGCTTGACCCCCCTCTCTGGAGGCATCTCCTGATGCTTGAATATAGTCAGCATGGCTACCATCCATGACTCTGCAGCCTGAGGTCCCTCTTCCCCCGAGAACGTGGGAGGATGCTGCTGCTGAAAAACCCACGCCAAGTCTTCCATAGACGTGGAAGGAGGTGGCGCTACCTGGAATACCTGAATCATTCTCATGAAACCATCCCTGAACTGCGCATCTGCGCCTGCAACTGGTATGAAAGCTGGTGCCAAGGCTGGCTCGATTGGGGGTTCGGCAGGAAGTCCCTGATCAGCCCTGTCTGGCGTCTGATCACTGCCTGATGACAAACGTACGACTGGAGGACGTCTCAGAGGCATAGCTCTGAAAGATCAAAATCACACCTTAGATCAGGAAAACAAGGACAGAGAACACAAGAGTACAAAATGGAAATAGGGGAAGAAAAACAAATAAGTTTGATAAACACGACTACACGACGTGTATTCTTATCCCACTGACATGGGCTTGTACTCCTACCCCACAAGTCATGTACACTTCAAACTACACAGTGTGTTGAACCCACACACAGCGTGTACTTGAAAATTGTTCTCCTGTCCGAGTCTCCTTACATGGATAACCCACACAGTCTAACTTAACTCTATACTACATGGCATGTTCATACCACACACGACATGTACTAGACAGGAATTCGGTAGCCCGCGTTTGTGAAACACACGGCCGTCTACAGGGCTGAACCTTACACGGCGTCCTCCAAACAAACATGGCATGCATAGGCAAGGTGACCCTGTCCCATGTTGTTCGTGACATGGGCGGGTACCTGGACAAGACTACACGGCATGTGGAAAAGAAGGTAACACTGCTCCATGTTGTTCGTGACACGGTCGGGTACCTCGACAGGACTACATGGAGTGTTCTTTAAGGACACGACGTGTTCTACCCGAGCTTCCCCGACCCGTGTTGTTAGTGACACGGTCGAGTACATGGCTCCGAACTTACA
Organism: Viscum album; assembly: GCA_963277665.1. Classification (NCBI taxonomy): domain Eukaryota; kingdom Viridiplantae; phylum Streptophyta; class Magnoliopsida; order Santalales; family Viscaceae; genus Viscum; species Viscum album. The sequence continues at coordinate 956,060,882 of OY728133.1, read as the reverse complement.
CGGCTGTACCTACCATACATGGCGTGTTCTTAATGTTACATTCACGACACCGTGTTCTGCTCACATGATCAGTGAGACGGCCTGAAAACTACACAGAGTTTATCCAAAAAGTACACGCTATGTATTCTTGGATTTTCTAGGTAGTAGCTCAGAAACTGCTCAGACTCCTATAATCAATAGAAACAAGGGAAAGAGGTGCCAAATTCCAATCTGCGAGGGCCAATACTCTCCATGAATCAAAGCCCAATATCTCTCATAGTCACATACAAGGGAAACAAACAACTCTCTAACATAACAGTAGGGATTATATCAAGCATCTATCACAACAGCATGCATAATCTACACAAAGTCTATCATAACAGCATGCAATCGATAATGCAACCTAGATGACATGGAAAGAATGCATGGAATGTGATTTCTAGAAGTTCCTATATGATGCATGAGATGGAATACCCTCATCTCATCGGGTTGCGACAGTAATAGAACCGAAATATCAAAACAATAACCGCACAAGTCATGCAAATCACTCTAGGTGATAACATATCGACCATAAAAACTCAGAACTAGCAAACTGCAATTAACGAGGTAGTATGGATTTTCCCTGTACACGGGTTAGGTACTCTCGAGGAAAGATTAATACCAAGTACCGAGCTCGTCCTATCCCTAGCTAAAGTCTCCAAACCGTAAATCAAGAGAAAATAACTCCTCTGATACCACTTTGTAATTACCCGAATCTGGATCCCCTCCACTGGTGCCTCGTACCCGGTTCACCACATGACCTCAAGCACGTTTCCCCGAATTCCAGAGGATGCCGACTAGCAGTTAGGGCCTTGGTGAGTCAGTGGGGGAAACTATGCCCTCATTCGGTAAGGTATACAGTGAAAAACAAAAGTCAACAACAGAAGCAGTAACAACATGCATAACAGTAGAACCCAAACAGTGGAAGCAATGAATATATATATATAGCAACGATGAGAATGATGCAGCGGGTACAAGTATTTATGGAAAGAAATAAACACAACAACGTTATGGAATACAACCGAAACAAGTGCAAAAGAAAAAAAAAATAAACTCCTCAGCATCACGAGCCCCGGCTCGGTCCCATGCTCACCAGCTCCAGTGCAATCATGATCCTGAAGTAGAAGGGCGCTTGCCCTTATCTAAACCTGCAGAAACATAGTCTGCTTGGGCGCAAAATCATGGCCCAAACAGGGTGTGAGATACAATCCCTGTAGGAAATCATCCAAAGATTTTTTCCTAACAGTGAATGAATACAAGGCAAGTAATAAAACATGAAGCAGTAAATATGAATGAACAAGCAGCTACAATGCAAAGTTCTAAAAAATAAAGTACACAAGTAAGCAACTAGTAATAAAAAGAAAAAAGGTTACCCTCTGGGTATCTCTCATAGCCTATCCCCTAAGGTTCAACTTATAAGTACTAGCAACCATCTAGATGGTAAACACATTCTCACCCCTCTAGTTCAGTTATGAAATTAAGCAGAATCTCTGAGGAAACACTCACCATCAATTCCCCCTATAGTCTCGTATTGTGCTAAAGGCTCTCTGGTGAATCCCTCAACGTCTATTCCCCCTGTGGCCCACGTTGAGGAACTACAAACTCTCTAAGAAAGCACTTAACGTCAATTCCCCCTGTAGTCTCGTATCATAATTAAAAGATGCTCTGGAGAAGCCCTTCTGTCAATTATCTCTTTGGAATACTACTCTAGGTTCTCACAGTCCTGAGTGAATGGTAAAACTTTCTCAGCACGCGTGTACACCGTCCAAGTAACCTAAAAAACTACTTAGCTATCAACTAAGGCTCAGCAGTAAAACAAGGCAACAGTCCACAACCCAACAACAAGTCATGGTAGCTAAAAAAATGCCAAACAGGAAGAACAATAATAACAAACAATAAATGTATAGTAAAGCTACCGTAATCACAGGAAAAACATCTACTCTAGAAATCATGCAAAGCAAGCAATACAACAAGGGAAAAACAGGAACACACAATACCCCGTTCATAGGTATTGGTAGAATTTTCAAAAAATATTCATCAACTTTCTACAGAAAGGCACAAACCACCTACTTCGATACTAGGAGATTGATATATGTGAACCACGACGAAAAATTCCCCTTAGAATGATGTAGATCTGAGAAAATGCACAAAACACTCAACCCACGATAACATGGAAACCATGGGAAATCAAGAAACAAGGCTAAAGTAGAAGGAAAAACTCACCGCTTTGCTTCCAACGCACTCAGCCGTGCTCGAATCAGAGAATGGATGGTGAGGATGGAGCTCGTCAAAGATCCAGCCATATAGGTCACTTCAGAAAGACGAAAACTGGAGATGAAGATGAAAACGGGGGTTAGGCGCAATCCCGGTCCGTTTAATGGAAAACAAGTATGCGGCACATACTTTTTAGAGTACACGTCGTGTACTGGGTCCCTTCCGTACTCTGCAAAAATCGGCCTCCAAGACACCCCTACACACCGTGTGTGTGGCCCGGGCATGGCCAGCACACGACTTTGAGCCAGATCAGAGTACACGGCGTGTACTCAGAAAGTACACGGCGTGTACTTTGAAAATATCCAGGAAAAACATTTTTCTTAAAAACTCCAAAAAATGTAAAACATACCTGAACGAAGATCTGGGTTCTTACACCATGATTAGAAGATTATGTTCGGAGTTCCCAAAGACACTAAACTAATACGCTCACTGGTCATCTGTCGGTTTCATGTATTAACTATTCCATAAAAGAAATATAATTTCTATGTATGTCAATATTGGGTATCTAAAATTATATTTTAATGTGAGGTTAAATTAAGTTTCATTAACACCATAATTGGATTGCAATTTTAAATATTATCAAAAATTTAATGGAATATACACAACTTTGACTTTTTATGATATGTAATTTTATGGTAATTAATTACATTTTGGAGAAATTTAATTCAATTGAGGTTTATTTAATCCTTAAGGTCAAAAAGAAGTATTATTTGAGTAATAAGGATTACATAATTGGTTTAAAGGCACTGAAATAATTTATGATTTACATAATACTTATAATTGAAGTAATTATGTGTTATTACAATTTGGGTATTCAACACATTGCGATTTTAAAAGATGAAAATTAAGTTTGAAAAAGTATGTGACATAAAACACCATAATTAGTAGAACATATAATTCCTAGAGACATTATGATATATGTATTTTAAAATAAATTCAATATCTTCAATATATTTAATTACATGAAAAACTGATTTTATCCTCTCTTACATGAAATTATATGTTCATCTTTTGTTATAATCAACACTCAGTTTAGAATGTGTTACACAAATCACCGAGTTTAAAGGAAATCTTAAATATTATAATAATATTATTATATAATATAATTCGTGTATTATAGAAAATTAAATTAAATATTATGAATAATATTAAATAAATTATGAAAAATATTTTTAACTTTTTTTATTATTAATAGAATTTGAACTATATTCAAGAAAAAAAATATTTTCTGAAAAATAGTTTTTCTGAAAAGGTTGATTAGTTATGGCTAAGGCACATAATATTATATTATTTTTTTACCATTTTTATAAAACATATAAAAAAATTAGAATTGATTTTTTAAATCATAATAAAAAAGTATCTTTGATTGATTTTTTTCTTTTTTTGAAATATTTCATTTTTATGAATAATGGAAAATACTGAATTGTAATTGAAATTTGAATTTTCATTTAAATAATTAATAAAATTATATTTTACTTTATATTTGTGTTAAATTTAAATTATATCAATTATATGTCAATAAATCCAGTTTAATTCATTTTAATCATTTCCAAAATAAGTTTTGATAAAAAACATTGTAAACTTTTGAACATTTTCATTTAAAAAACATTTTCCTCATCATGAGTATAAAACTAATTCTAATTTAATATTTTCAAATTATTTTAATTTAATTTGGAAAATGGAATCCATAATTTCAATAATAATTATTTTAAATTTATAATAATTAGTACTAAATTATTGAACAAAACTAAAAGTGAACTTTTGAAAAACATAATAACAGTAGTTAAGGTAAAAATATATTTACCATGGGTTAAAATAAAACGATACAGGTAAAAATTACATATATAAATGTATAAAAACTATTTTAAAGCCACATTTAGATCATTAATACATGAGGGATATAGAATGGTCTATTTGGGACCCTTGTGACATATGAAAAATATGGGAGCACTCACTTATTTTCAGACATACCAAGTGTGTCGTCTCCCCCACTTATAAAAGGAAACCCCTCTCCTCCAATATTAACACCTCATAAAAACATATATTTGTCCATTAAATGAACAAATAATTTACCAAAATCCCTACCCAAATCCTAGAAGCCTTATTTTGGTAAAAAAATCCATCCTCGTAATGCTTTTAGTGAAAGCCTATGAATGATTCCTGAAGAAGAGTTAATGTTCGTTGAAAATAATCTTAATTTTATTTATTTATACCCCCTTAAATTGTTCATAAACAAAGATTATATAAAATAATAATCCTTTTTCATATATTGAGATTTTATTATGTTAATTAAATGACTTAAATAATTTTATTATTCTATCAAATGGGTTATGAAATCATTATTTATGCCAATATCACATTACAACCTTGCAAAACAAATTCATTCATATTTTCAATAAAACCTCTCACAGTTGGGAATGAAGATGGATAAAAATTTTATATATTTTATTTATAAAATTATTATCCCTATGTATTAATTATATTATACATACACTTTTTAAATTATAGACCATGGTGGATATAATTACATAGCTCGTGTACATGACATACTACATCCTTGTGAAGCGATGTGATTCATTTTTAACTAATGTGTTTAATGAAATTTAATTAGTGTAAATATAATGAATATACATGATATAAATTAAATAATTATGATATTTTTTACATATTAATATTTGTGGAGGTATAATATAACAATTACTTTCTTACCTTTGGACTCATTGAAAAAGTGAAAATGTCGTTCGTGGACATACAGACAACTGCCTCATCAAAGCGATGTGACTCCTTTTTTAAACACCTCACCACATGAATGATAAATATATGTATATGATATTTTATATGTTATATTATTATAATTATGTAATGGTACATTATTACTTACTATATTTCGATAATGATCATTCGAAAATCAAAAATTACTCTTGCGTACATACGACATCCCATCTCAATGATTGTGTAATAGTTAATTTTACATAAACATATTTCATGATTGGTTTTAAAATAATAAATGATATATAAATATGATAATTATTATATTATTATTATTATTTATTTTTTAAAATAATTACAACTTTTACAATAGTGAACTTAAAATTTTTATTTTCACACGTAAACCAGATATGGTAAATACAACTAAGGTAAACATAATTTATTGAGTTATTGTATGCAATATTGTAATAATTGAAATAAAAGTAATATTATTTTAAATATTTGTTACAATTAAATTCAATAATTATGCTAAATTTATTTTTTAGTTATATAATGAAACACTTGATGAATCATACATTAAGTAGTGGACTCTATCTCAATTTGATTCTGGTGGGGCATATGTTGATGTTTTGCACATTTATTGTTTTATAAGGTATATATACCACCCATTTGAAATTTTTTATCGTGAATTTACCTATTATAATGGTATTTAATATAATTTTCATGTTATTATTTTATGAGGATTGTGATTCAAATATTTTTAAGGTGATAATGGACTTTTCTTTATTAAAAAATCATCTATCAATGTTTTCCATCCAACTCTTTATGTTCTATGGCCATGATTTTAACATCATATTTTTTATGTTTTTATATATTAATTAATGAAATTATAATATAAATTATATGTATATTTTAATTTAATAAATTTTTTAAATGAATATATTTTACTTGTCTTACATGGAATATTTTGAAAATAGGAATTATCTATTCCTAATATATATAGTGAAAAAGGCCTTTATACCACCATAGAGATTATTTTATTTCTACATTCCATTGAAATATTTAATGGTACTTCAAAAAAATATCTTTATCTTTTATTTTGGTATATCAGTATTGAAAAATATTTTTTTAATAATGGGTTTTTTATTTAAAGTGATTGTAATATTGGTTTAAAAAATGTATTACAATGGCTTTTCTAGAGAAAGTGTTTTATTCTTGATACATTACCTGATAATTATATGAAAGGGGTGAGCCAGATATATATTATATTAAGGTATTATCCCCATTATAACTAATGGGTGGGACCAATATAACTTATACGAAGGGTTCATACCCATTATAGATTATGGAAAACAATAGAGCCCGATAGAGCTTATAAAAATAGTGAGCCACATTATAGATCTCCAATTCATTAGATAATAATTATATTTGAATTTATAAATATTATTATTCTCATTAAAATATTTTTAAAAGGGAATTGTGAATGTGATTCTTTATGTCACCAACAGGGTTTTAAAAATGCTTGCTTAGGGTTTTAAAATAATTCATTGAGAAAAAAATTGGTCTGTTATTCATGTGAAAATGTTTTATTTAATACTCTAAAATAAAATTGAAGGTAAATATAAATTATATATGAGTATTAATATTTTAACTAGACTAATTATTTTTATTCTTTTTATGCCCCTTATAATTTTTTTCTCATTGCACTATTAAAATGCTTTTTCATAGGGTTTAAGGATTGGTATAGAAAATGAAGAAGTCTTGTTGAATGTCATGGATATTTTACGTAAAAATTAATCATGATTCTGTTTAAAATATTAATATTATAGGAAAAATTGATACTAATCAGATGTTCCACTTTTTATTTCACGGTTTTTTTTATTATTTATGGAAATTTTTTATAAAACACTATCTCTCTAAAGATCCTCAAATTTAAGAGAATCATTTCATGACATAAAAATCTATATTATATAATATTTACAACTACATCATTATATTAGGTATCAAAGGATGGTTTAGAAAACATTATGCATTCGGAACATCTTAATAGCATTCCCTTTAATGATTTTTATTTATTTGTAGATTGAAATGATATATCATTTGATTATTACAATGTTCCTCCACAAAAATGGTGTCAATTAAAAATGGTTTTCCATAGAGTAATCATGAAATATGTAGTGGGAAGACATCAATAGGGAAATATCCTTCCAAATCAGCATACTGAGTTTTTTTGAATTTTAATAGAATATATTTTTCATTGATGGCTTGGTTGATAGATGCTATAAATATAAGGACTCTTCCTTTAACATTTTATAATCTTGAATTAAATGAATAATTCATATTTAGGATCTTTTAAGGTTTAGTGTTTTATAGAATTAGGCCATTAATATTACAATACATCTCAAAAATTAAAAGGTAGACACTTATACTAAGTTTCAATTTTTTTTCGTAAAATAAAAACTCATGAAAAAAGAGTCATTTCTAGTCCCATGTTTTAGACAGAATTACTTTTCATCGATCCCATCCTTAACCCTATTCATCTTTAGGTCCTGTGAAAAACATTTCAAAACTTGCGATAAGCATAAAAAGCTCAGAAAGGATTATAAAATAAATAAATAAATCATTTCTCCATCAATACATACAAAACATAAAATCTTTAACAGAACTCATGAAATATTAAGATTTATGAATAAAAAATTGAAATCATAAATCATAAAGGTAACTTGTGGCATCCATATCGTACTTACATTCTTGCTATCACAACAACGTATAAAGTTACATTTGGAATACCCATCATAGGATATTCACTAAATATCTTTGTAGAAACATTCACGTTAACCTCTGTCATGTTACCCAATTCATTGGATATCTATCTTGGGCCCATCTGCCCTAGGTTTGTCACAGAACCACCCATATACGTAAAAAATTCCCAAAAACAATAACATATTCATAACACATAAAATAAACATAAAAGAGAGATACAATTTTCACATTTAAATCACAATATATCATTTAAATATATTTACATTACAAATCCATTGTCAAAATCCATTTTCAATACCAAAAAACATAAAAAGAGTATATGTTATTTATTTTCCTTTTAAAAAACATTAGGACTTGTTATGGAATCCAAAGATCAAATAATACAAGCGGTGGTGGAAAGGTCATTGTCACCGCTTACGTTAAAAGAAACATTCCTTTTTGTAATTTAGTAAAATGCTTCAGAGTGAAAATATTACATTTGAATAAAAGTAAAATGCAAAGGTGTTTACACAGCGTATAAAATAAAATCCTGCATTAAAACAAAATATACCTCAATTAAAGGAGATTGAGACGAAGTCCCACACCTCATATACGACTTGGATCGTTCGTTCGTTAGTCTCCTGAATAACAAATTAAAGTTAATTTATACATTCTTAAGAACATATTTCAAGTTTATTTTTCTTTTTATATTACTTATTACCATGTTATAAACATTATGTAATCATTTATGTTAATAACTTTCGTTTGGTCGATATTTGGTACTTGAGTCAAAAAATGGACATCTTATAATTTAAAGTTGTTCACATGTTAAAATTTTCATTATATCCAGAATGATACTCATGATATAGATACCATATATATCATATATATCCAATATATACATGTATTTATAGTAGTACATAACATTTTGTGGTACGAAATGAAATGCACCGTTCATGGAGACGGTAAGTCGTACGTACGAATGAATGCTACTTTCATTTATATTTATTAATTTAATGGAATTAAAACATAATGATACATAGTTATATTATAATTCCAGTATAATATCATATATAATATAATATATTCCGTCCTTTATACGAACAATATGTGGCATTACGAGTCATGCCACTTTGAGTGTTAGTAGTCCCCAATTCCTCAAATGAAATTATTGAGTTTACCCATAATGAAAACCATAAAGGTGTGATATAAAAGAAAAATAAATAATCATAAAGAAAACATAAACATAATATATATCATATATAAATATATTTTCATCATAATGGCCACCATGAGGGGCGGTAGGAGATAATCGAACAATCCTCGTTTTGCGAGGCATTAGTTTTCCATTTATAGAAACAGTATGTTTTTCACTCATTAGATAGACGCGTGTGTAAGTGTAGTAATAATAAATCTCAAAAAAATATCCTAGTATATTGATGATACTAGTGTTGTTATAAAATAAAGGGATAAAAAGATCTTAGGGGTTGTAGAAGAAAAATAAAAGAAAAGAAGTTAAGAGAAATAGTTGCCTTTAATTTGGGTAACTCTCTTTAGATTGAACCAAATGAATTCTGGAAGTGCCTTATGCTTAAGGTAAGGATTCTAGGATGAGTAGAGGGATATTGAGAGCTTATTTGGTTAGGGGTTGGACGATCCAAGGGGATTTAGAGGTGTGAGGAATGGGTTAGAAGTGAGGAATTTTTATAAGTTGGAGGAGGGGCTCTTTAGGAATTTTTGAAAATAATATTTTATTATAAACTTATATTTGGTTTCCAAATATCCAAAACTCATTAAAGATGAATATAATATGACTGAAGTTCTAAATAATATCATCCAATAAAAATTGGTCATGTATTGGATATTGTTTTAATATTTATAATCTTATTTATTTAAATCATTTATTAATGAGGTAAATACTGCATCATTATTGTGTCATAAATAATTTAATATAGTTTATTTATAAAAATTAAAAAATAAATACCATAATGTAAGAAATTGTTTTAGCTTTCCAATTAATATTTATACTATAAATAATAACATATATATCCCCTTGAAAAAAATAATTGACTAATACATATTTGTTTTTATCATTTTTCTCTTTACTTTAAGATAATTATAATAAAGTGTCATTGTCACTCCCAATTGGCTCCATGGGGTCCCAAAATTGACCCAAATATACCGATAGTCGTAAGTGACTCATCCAATAAGGTTATAAAATGTTTTAATGTAATTTTGTATTATTATAAAATTTTGTTTACCATGAATTACCATATTTATCTTTAACCACGGTAAATAAAAGTCAAAAGTTACTATTCACCAAAAAAATTCATCTTATTGAACCACATTTTACTTACTAATAACAACCATGTATGTCAGATTTTAGAAATTCAATTCACAGAAGCGGTAAAATTTCATTTAAAAGAAACAACGAGTTTTTTAACTAATACTAAGTGGTTTCACTATTTATCAAAAATTGATGTTTTTCTGAAAAATTCCAAAAAGTCATCCTAAGATATATTTGATATTACAAATTTAAAAATGATGGCTATTTTACCAAATTAAAAACATAAATGTTTTATTAATTAATTTAAAATTAATTCCCATTATCAATACAAATAGCGTGTTTTTAAGAAAGAGTAACTATCAAAAGATTCATACTTGTTTCTGTCCAATTTCAAAGTGAAATTAATTCCAGTGACCAAAATTGGATTAAATGGTAAAAACATAATATAATTACACTTTAAAATCAATTAAAAATGTAATCTAACCGTATAAATTAATTAGATTAAAAGGAACTTTGGAATTAAAATACAATATTTTTCACTATTCATAACTAAATGAATTTTATCAGAAAAATACCAAAAATTTACCCCAAGTAAATTTTGATGTCCTGATTCTAAATAAGATTTGTATTTCATCAAGTAGATCATATAAAATTGACCAAATCTAGATTTAAATATGGTTCACCATCAAAAGGTTGTAAATCAACCTTTTAAAGAATATTAGAGTATTTATGCTAAGAATTAGATTAATTCACAATTTATGCCTCTAAATTTTATTGGATAAATGTGAAAACATTTAATAAACATTTATAATTATATATTAGTTAGTTCTATTCATTCCCAACAATATAATGGCTTGGAGTTAACTAAAACATAAAAGAATATTATTATATTATAAGTGTGCAATGAAAGATTTCAAAGAAATATGTTGTTGCGTATCAGGTACGCCATCGAGGATAGAAACCCCTTTAATGTAAAATTAATATTTAATTCACAAATATAAACAATTATAGAGAATGTCTTATTCTTTATTTACATTGGATGTTACAATAAATGTTAGTGGTATCTATGTCAGAGAGGAACTCAATCTAACTTGATTAAACCTGTATATATTGGATGATTTCATGAGGTAACATCCTCCATAATTTAATGGATCATCTGACCTAGAGGTAGAGGACGAATGGATCAATTCCATTGTGAATATTTTAGAAGTAATGGGATGTATTTGAATTTAAAAAGTTTATTCTTTCCATTTATCTTTTTTTATTGTAAATTTGATCAATGGAGGTCATTAGTTAATAATACCTGAGAGAAATATTATCATGATGCTATGGAATGGTACAAATTTAATAGTATTTTCATTATGAGGTATTTATATATGTTTTTTTTTTGACTTTTTATAGAGAAACACTTATTGTAATTGAGGTAAAAGGATGTTTATTCAGTGTAATAATTTAATGAACAAAATTCAAGGATTTGTAGGTACAATATAGATATTGTCTGGTTTATTAGTAGAAAAATTAATAAATTTTACTCAGGACTAAAAAAAGATTGTAAATATCTTTTGATGCATGTGAATTTAAAATTAATGGGAATGTTGTTTTTCTGATGAGAAATATGAGATAGTATTTTCTAACTCATTATACCATGGGATAAAAAGAGTAATAAATAATCACAGTGATAGGAAATAGATAAGAAACCCAATAAGAATCCAAGAGTTATTCCCCAAACATGTTAGAATTTATTTAAAATAAATTCCATAAAATGGATGTCAGGAACTAGAAAGGTTTATTGGTGTGGTATGTTTGGTCACAAGGTTCGTGACTGTAATGAAAATTGTCCAAAAAATATAAGAGTGAGATAATAGATAGGTTGTCAGTAGTGAGATGTTTTAGCTATAGAGATTTAGGAAATTATGAAAATGCGTGTCCTAATTTACTTACTCCTAGTAAAAATAAAAATGGACATTATGAAAAGGGGTTGAAAAATAATTTTCTTACCCTATAGTTGATGTTGGGCCATCATGTGAGGCATTGACAACTCTAGAGAACTTATTTTTCTAAGGATGATCATATAATCAATGAATTATACATCCATATTCTTTATGCAATGTATGTACATTTGGTGAAATATATTGAGTTTTCATGGATATACAAAATATATGTTTTTGTGGAAAATTTATTTTAGGAAAAATGTATTTACATGTTATAGACGTCGGTTTAAAGGTATTGGTAACCATTATTGTTATTATAATTATTAATGATATTTTTTAAAATCCAAATAATATTAATTCAAATTACAAAAATTATGTATTAAAAACATTATAAAAAAGGCATTAAATAAATGATTTTTATTAAATAAATATACATCATTTTCGTAAAACATTATTGGAATTTTATTAACCAAGTTAAAAAAGGAAAACCTACATACTGGGTGAAACCCATCACATCCAGACATGTTATAGGGCATTAATACACTACTAAAATACAATAAGGGTTTCACACATACCACTAGCCTACACGATTTCTGGGTTAATATTACAATTTTTTAGCTCACCATTTTGAAAAGTAAATTGTAATACAAAACTAGTTGTGTTTCTTTATATGTTTAGATATTAATTTATTATATGATATAATTTTTTCTAAAGCATATTGATTATGAAAAATTATTATTGATATATGGATATAATTTCCATCCCTCTTTTGGTCTTATAATCTGTTAAATGTCAATTTTATTACTTTTGGCATAACAAATTATTATTTTGGAGTAAAAGATGAATTGTAAATTGATTGTAGCATAACGAAATGATAAATTATGCATATTAAAAAAGATAATTATTAAGTATGTTAATTTACTTATATAATTAGAGAGTGAGATAATTCCTTAACATTAGGAAAAAATATTAAATTTTTTGGCATCTTATTATATTCATATTTGATAAATTATATATTATATTATATCATCATGCATTTATGGTTGTGATGCCCTTATCTTTCCATTGATCATTAAATTTATTTTTATCAATAACCGTATTCAATATCTATTATTATTATTGATTTTCTTCCATATACAAATCTTCATTTATTACCTATGTTATCCTATTTGGAAACCTAATTATTTGTTATTCCATATGACATTTGTACTACCCTTTATCACTTATTAAGAAGATATTTTTTTAATCATTTTTATGATGTGGTTTTATATAAAAATTGTTTCTAGATTTATATACCATGATTATTCATATAAATTCTAAATTTTGGGGAAATAATTTGATCAGTGTGGGGAGGGGGGATGTTATAAAAACCTGATGTTCTGAAAGAACAAATTTATATTTGATACCCTATATGGTACGAAACACCACGATTGGAAGAAAATATAACAACCTGAGACTTTTTGATATTTTTATTATTAAATAAATTAAATATATTCCATATATTCTATTATAAGAAAAACTTATTTTATCTTATTTTACATGAAACACTATGTTTTTCATGCATTACATGCAATACTCAGTATGGATTTCATTACACACACCACCGAGTTTAAATGAAATTTAAAATATTATTAAAATAATATTATTTAATATAATACTTATTTATATTCATTGAAAATGGAGGGTATGAATTGTAATAACTAAATTATGAAAAATCTGGTCACTAGTTGATTAATAAAAAAATTATCTTTTATAAGAAAAAGAAGTGTTCTTTAAAAAACAATATTCTAAAATATGGATTAACCGCCCATTATGAACATAATTTAAAAAAAAATTTAAACTTATTGGATATATATATGAGAAAATAAAATGTATTTTTTAAATACTAATTCCGAAATTATTTAATGGTAAATTTTGGGTATTTTTCTGAAAATTTCAATTTTTATTCAATAGTGAAAATTAATGAATTTCAATTGGAAACAACCATTTAATTAAAATAATTAATAAAGATTAATTATATTTTAAATTTGTTTCAATTTTATGTTAGATCAAATATATATCAAATTATCTAATTTATTTAAAATTTTTAATTTTAATTTTTTAATGATTCATAAAAATATTGTAATATTTTTGAACATTTTCACATTATAACCCTGATTTCTTATCCCGTCGGTGAGATTAATTATAAATAAAAGTTTTCCACTTAGTTGAATTGATTTTTGAAAAATGGAATCAATATTTTTAATCATAAATCATTATAACTGACAATAATACCGAATTAATTTTTGAACAATATGAATAGTGAATGTAGTAAAATTTAATTATGGCGGTTGAGGTAAAAATATATTTACTAGGGGTTAAAGTAAAATGATAAGGATAAAAATGAGCTATAAAATTTTAAAAAAACTATTTCATTGTCATATTTAGACCAATACATGTATTGGATTCTATAATGTTTTATTTGGGACCCTTTTGACATATGAAAAATGTGGGAGCACTCATTTCTTTTCAAAAACATCATGTGTGTCCCCTAACCCACTTATAAAATGCCACTACCTATCCTCCCTTATTCACACTTTGAAACCGATTTGGATAGGAAAATACCCCCAAAAATAAATACCAAAATTCACTCCCCTCATTCTAGAACATTTATTTTGGTTATAAATCCAACATAAAAGTCTTTCAGTTAATAGCTAAGGAGGATACACAAAGTAGCAGTAACACTCATCCAAGAGCATTTTTATTTTATTTATTTCTCGACCACCTTAAATTATTTTTAGACCATAATTAGATAAAATAATAAGTATATTATATATAATTATATTTTTTATGTTCATTTAATAAACTAAATCATTTATCTCTTCCATCAAATACGAAATCATTATTCGTTTGTACGGGGGATTACCGCGTCACGAATCGATATAATTCATTTTTTCTTTAAAACCTCTCACGGATGTGTATGGTAATGAATATAATTCTAAATTATGATATTTATAATTTAATTATACCTATTTATTCATTTTATAATATATATATTTTTTACTTTCCATACATTATGGGATATGACAACATCGCTCGTGCGGACATCAGACTACCATCTCATGAAGCATTGTGAATCATTTTTCACTAAATCATTAAATAAAAAGTAATAAGGGTAATTATAATGAATAAAAGTGATATATATGAAATTATTGTGATATTTATGAAATAAATTTGAATATCTAAATATAATATATAGTTTTCTTTGTTACCTTTACAATCACTGAATAATTGAAAGCTTTATTCATACCGTATGGACTACTGCCTTCTAAAAGTGATGTGATTAGTTTTTTCAACCCCACACCATATGGATGATTAATATAAATATATATTTTGGTGTATGTGATGTTATTTTCATTTTTTAATTATAATATATTACCTAACATCATTCTATAATGATTATTGGAAAATGGAAATGTTACTGATGTATACATATGGATTATCATTTCTAGGATCTAAATGTAGTTCATTTTTTATCACCATAATTCATGATTTTTTTAAAAGTATAATTTATATATAAAAATGAAAATTATTTCATAATTATAATTTTTAATATGTATAAATTTTTAAATCTTTTTACCATAGTCATCCTACCAAATTTGATTTTGACACGTAATCTACATATGGTCCAATCATCCGACATAATCATAATTGATTGAGTAATTGAAAAAATTATAATAAGTTAAATAAAGGTAATAATAAACATTAAAAAAATTATCTATCATGTAAATAATTAAAAAACAATATTATTAAGAAATATAAAAACACACCCAATGAATCAGACTCAAGGTAAGTGACTCCGTATCAATTTCATTTCGCTCATGCATATATTTATGTTATAAATTTTTATTCATTTATAATGTTTATATAAATCCTAATTGTCATGTTATATAATGAATATATCAATTATAATTTAATTTAAACTATCTTTAATGTTATTAATTATGTGTTTTAATGATTCAAATATTTCCATGGTGATAATTGACTTCTATTTTATGAAAAAAGTTCATTTAATGTTTTCCTTAAAAATATTATTGTTCTATATCCATGTTTGTAGAATTTTATTATTAATTATTTTACATGTAAATAAATTATTTTATAATATAAATTTTATATATGTTGTAATTTTTCAAATGTTTTAAAAATGTAATATTTTTCCATGTTTTATAAATAACGTTTTGAAAAATGAAAAAGGATTGTTCTAATTTTAACATACACAGTGAAAGTGAATTTTTTAAAGTCATGGACATTATATTATGGTTGTATTATTTTAAATTATTTCATTTCATATCAATAAGAAACCCTTTTTATATTTTTTTGGAATTTCGGTATTGAAAACGGTTTTTTAAAAGGGGTATTTTTATTTGAGTGTGTTTTCCATTTGGATTTAAAAGAGTTTTTCAAATATTTCATGGTGACACTATTTTATTTATGATATTTTACTTGAGAATAATATGAAATGAGTGAGCTTGGTATAGCTTATTAAAATGGTTGAATCCCATTTTAGCTCATTAGTGATCCCGAGAGAGCTTATATGAAGTGTTGAGCCACATTATAGCTCATAGAAAATGGGTTAGCACAATATAGCTTATATGAAGGGTGATCCCCAATACATATCTGCAATAAATTATGTAATGATACTATTAGATATAAGATATATAGTTATTTCAATTGAAATATTTTTTAATGGGTTTTATGAGTATGATACTATTTTTCACCAATTTTTTTAATTGCTTGATATGGGGTTTAAAGAATTTATTAAAAAAACATGTGTGTGTTTTTCATGTGAAATTTGTTTATTTCATAGTCTTAATGGAAATTTAAGGTATTGGAAAATGTTTTATGGGTTTTATTATTTTTCACAAGACAAATGGTTTTCTTTTTTAGTAGTAATTGTTGATATTTTTGGTAAAATCCCACATTTAAAATGTTTTTCATAGGGTTTTTAGATGGTTATGTGAAAAGAAAAAGTCAATTTGAATGTCATGGAGTATTTCCATGAAAATAACTAATGATTTATTTTAAAAAATTTATTATACGGTAAAAATGGTTACTAATCAGATGTTTCTACTTTTTATTTCATTGTTTGGTTATGTATGATTTATGGCATTTTTTCCTATGTCTCTACGCCTGAAAGGATCCTAAATTGTTAGAGAATGAATTATTGACAAAAACCTTGATTATATATTTCTTAAGGATTGGTCCTTATTAGAAAAATATGTTTTATTTTATATATAACACAGGGATTAAAATATGGTTTTGGTTATTAAGTGATTAATGTTATTTACAATTTAGATTAGTATAATTTTAGATAACAGTATATGATTAAGTTAAATAGAATATTATGGGATTTATGTTGAGAATTAAAGGATGTATTATATTTTTGAATCAATTTTTATTTTAATGTGAAATTAGGGAGATTTAGGTTATTTATGGATGTTATTACAATATTTTTAAAGATTATATGATTAGGGCATGAACATATCTGTTTTTATGACTTTATGAGTGACTAATTTTATTTGGAGATAATGTCATTTTAATATCAGAAGAATTTGTGTTCATATACTTTTCGAATCTATGTTTTGAACATGGTTGGGAACATTTTGAAGTAGTTTACGGTTAGTTATTTTATCTTGTGATCAATGTTTATCTTTTGGTATTGTTTTTTAGGTTTTGGAGATTAATATTTTATTTTTTTCATATGATGGTTTATCCAATGGGGAATTACCATTCCCTGTGAATCCCAATTATAATTTTGGCTAATTTATAAATACATGAGAAATTTCATGTTATATTTTTTTGTATTATTTTATTTTTGAGAAGATCATTTATCTATGAAAAAATGAGCTTGAATACTCATCATTTGGATAGAAATATGAGAAGGTGTTAGAAATTTATTGAAGGATGATATTATACTTATTACCTATATATATATATTTTAACTGTCTAAATGTTTCTGAAATCCTTCAAATCGTGGAAAATTACTAAAAACAAAAACATTTCCATATTACCTTTATTTCTAATGAAACGATGGTAATTTTTATATATCCTCCCTTTAATGTTTTTTGGTCATTAACATCCTCATGACCATTCACATTGTTGTAATTAGTGTTCTATGTCACTGTATATAATTAGTTTACACGTTAATTTTTCTTCAGTGGAAATATTTTTACTTCCCACTAACGTTATAATATTTAGAGATATAATTATGTGTTATTCCATGTGACCTTCGTATTTCCCATTCCCAATTCTCTAGAGAAATATTTATTAAAACTTTTTACGATGTGAGATTTCCAAAAATATATGTTCAGAGGTCTTTTATTTTCTTTAATAAAAAATGAGGCTTCAGCCCCAACCCTTAAAAAAATGGGCAGATAATTTAATACACTAATATTTTTAAAGAATAACTTTATGTTCGAAAGCATATATGACACAGAACACCGATTCTAAACAATTAATGAAAGATTATTATTTAAATATGACCACTATAAACTAAAATTAAATTAGTGGGTATCAATAGGATTAATTTATTTATGGAATATATATATATATATATATATTTATATTCTCTGTTATGATATCTTCTTAGAAAATAATCACTCAATTTTGAGTAAATTCATTTTAATCATCAAATATATATTCTCTTCAAAAAAAATTTATTGTTTTTTAGAAAATATTATTATTAATATCTTTATATTTTAGAAAATATATTTTCTACAAATAATCATTTTTTGAAATAGTCATATAAAAATTATCAAAGGTTAAAAATTTTAAAAGAATGAATCATCGGTGATTAGTGAAAAATAACACTTTTTGTAAAACTATCATTTATTTTCACTAAATTATTCAATATAAAAGTATTATTGTGATTATAAATATATTTAATATTAAAAAAAAGAATTATTTAGTTATATTTAATATAATTACTTATATTGTAATAATATTTATACCATATTTTTTAGTATAATTTCAGTTTTGAACATAAGAAAACAATTTTTTTTGGAAATCTATTTTCCAGCGCATCTCACTGGTCTAGTTTTATATTAAATTATTCAACTAACATGAATTTAATACTGTAAAATGGGTTCCTTATCTATATTCAAGAGGTCAAAATTTGGTAAATATATTCTTTTTATTTTTATTCATTATATGTAGTAATAATAATAATAAATTATTATAGCGGTAAGGCTAAAATGTTTAATTATGGTTAAAAATAATATGATATAAAAATTTTTGATCAAAATAATTAAATTTGTCCACTAAAAAAATATAACAGTTGGAGGAACTATAGCTACAATGACACTATATAAGTGGTGAGAACTATATTAGGAACTATATCTTTGGCATTACGGTAGAAGGTACTATAACAGCTGTGTACAGTTGTAGTTCTATTGAGTAAAAGGGCCTATGAAAAAATAATATGGGTATCTAGGACATGTAATGATATTTAAATCTCATTAGGACTACCAAACGTATAATATCATTCCTCTCCCCAAAAAATAGATCATCATATTTAATGTAAAAATATGCTTCAACATCAACTTTTTAAAAAGTAAAAGATAAGGTTCAAAATAACTTTTTTTCTTTTAATATCATTTGTATTTTGTGAATGGAATATGGAACATATGTTCACTTAAAATTTTTAATTTTTAATTAAAATTATATTTTTTTTCATATTAATATATGTAATATTTATTGTGATGAAATGATTACCTCAAATTCTTGCACTATACTGACACAACATTTATTTATTTAATAGAAAAATAAAATAAAAGATTATAAAATTTTAAATATATTATAATTCTGATGAATTTATACATTACATTAAAAATTTTAAAAAATTAAATATTAGAGTGGTGTTAAATTGTTACATTATAATTACTTTGTCTTCATTTTATTTTAAATGTAAAAATAAATCAATATTTCTAAAAATGGAATTAATTTTATTTTATAGTATGTAATAATTTATTAAATGATTTAAAATACATAAAAATATATTCTTGGGTAATTTTTTGTGATATGGTTTAAAATATTACATATTCGTCATTTATGTAATAATTAATTTTTTTTGTAATTATCTTGACTATGAAAGAGTAAAAATTTTATTGTCATGGTCGTCAAATAGGGGTAAAACGAGTTAAAACCAAGAGAAAAGGTTAAAAACCATAAATAAACTTGTGAAATATTTATTTTATGAACATATTAGAACTTATACTAATTTAGTATTTAATTTATATAATTTTTGATACATTTTAAATGAAAATTAATATATATGAACTTATTATTTTAATAAATCCCAAATGTTCCCCTCCCCTCACTTATAAAATCAAATCCTCTCTCTTATTTTGTTCACACTTAGAAAGAATTCTTGATCAACCAAGACTTACCCATATCACTTCCATTCATCCATTCTCTTATCATAGAGGCCATGGATTTATTAGAAAATCCTCCTAGGAAGTCTTTTGGTGTAAACTAAAAGAGGTTGTCCTAAAAAGAGGTATCATTATTAACTGATCTTTTTTTTATTTTTAGTTCCATGTCCATAAAACCATTCTCAACCATAATACAATAATAAATTCATTATATACCATAAAATTACATGTTAATATGATAATTTAATTACATACATCCATCTCCACATCCATCATATGGGAAACAAAGCTATCATTAGTGCATACGGTAGACTACAGCCTCACGAACAAATGTATTTAAATTTCCATAATCTCCTCTCATGGGTGTTTAAGATGATATATTTAATATAGAAATATATATATGAGAAAGTTTTCATTCTATAAAAGTTATATATTTTGTCTTTTCTTACCTTTCTATATATTAAATGATGGTAACATCATTCATGCTCTAATGAAGATTACCACCTCTATGATGTGATTTAATTTTTTTATTCATTTACACATCCCATGGATGGTATATATAATAATATTTAAAAACAATACTTATATTTGTTATATAATGATAAATATGGACTTATAATAAAACAATTACCTTCTTTCCACTATTATCGTTGAAAAATAGAACCCTTACTCTTCGGTATATAGGGCATACCATCTCCATGATTGTAACATAATTCATTTTTAATAAAAATATTTCAATGATGGTTTTAGAATAATAATTTATGTATAAAATGATAATTATGAAATTATTATTATTATATAGTTGATGAAATATTGACCATGTTGACCACAATAGACATACCAAACATATTTTGGAAATATGATATGAATATCATCAAAATGTACAATTTGAACATAGTTGTTTTGTAAATTGAATATAAAATTATAATAAATAAACCAAATTAAATAATAAAATTTAATATTTTTATTAATCATCTAAATAATTAGCATAAATTTATTAGTCAATAAGATAAATATCATATAAAAGAATTCGGAGTCAGGGTAAGGTATCTCTCTGAACAACCCTTTATATTTGTGCTATGAAATTTTTCCAAAAAACCCACTTTATCTATATATTTAATGTTAGATAATTTTTAAAAATTATTTGTATTTCTCTTTATCATATATACCTAGCTTATAATCTATTGATTTGATGGGTTAATATATTTTTTGTGATCACATATCAAATTCATTCTCTAAGATATCTATTTTGATTATGATATGAGGTAAGATTATACAACCCATTTTTAATCAACGATTAATTATTATGTAAATTCATTATTATTGATTTAATTTTTTATGAAATAAATAATCCTAGAAATTGTATTATTAGTGCACTTATTTAGTGTTCCAATTAATTGGGTGAAGATTTTTTCCCTTGAGACATTATTTATGTTATTGGAGAGTAACCCTAATCCACTATCTTATATTGTCCACCATGTGATATTATCTTAGCTATTACCCATTACATATTCTTATTTCATGATATAAGTTTCAGAATAATTTCCATGGTTTCCATGACCAAGTGATAGTATGTTTTTTATATTATTCTCCAATGTGTTTTCTCAGGATTCTTCTCTTTTATGATATCATGTTAAAACTCTAAATCAGACATTATATATAATTATCATGTTTAATCTCATAATAGGATATTTAAATTTTCACTTTATTATGTATTACCTAGGTCATCCCATGTAGTTTTATTATCTCAAATGGAATTAATTTCTCATAATTTAGATTAAAATGAAAATTATAAATTTTCATGTTGATGTTTTATGTACCAAGTTTTCCAACGACACTAGGACTTTTCTATCCTTGTTTTGTATTAATGGATATTTATGTTAAAAATAATGTAAAAAAAATTTATAATAGATTTGGTCACTATAGTGGAATGTTTTATCTTCATTATTCTTTGTCATGTTTTGATAGGACATAGAAAATGAATTATTTGGAGAATAATGCATCTGGTAATAATACCTATCGCGGATTCCCCCAAGGTGTCTTCTATGGTTTTCTATGTGGTGGCTAGTGTAGTGTTGGATGTTTGATGGTGGTGACCCTCCTAATTAGTTAATATTTAATAGTTAACATGGAAACCATTCACATTAAGAAATAAGGGGTGGGGTTTCATATTTTTTCACATATAAATGAGCAGTTATTGCAATGATAGTAATTTTATTTGCTAATGCATGGACTGTGATCTCTGGGTCTTGTAGTTTAGTTTCAAAGTTATTCTAATGATACTCCTTTGGTGGAGAGTACAAGAATAATCATGGTTAAATCTTCCATGATTTTTGAGATAGATGGGAATGATGTGAGACTAATTTTTGGATACTCAAGATATCATAATTGTGAAGATGCTCAGGGTGAAAGAATTTATTTTAGATACCCACCAAGACTACTCATGGATGGGAAGTGTTATGTTGTAGAGGTTATAAAGACCCTTGATTTTTTTGCTACTGAGAAATGTGTAGAAATTTTAATTTTTTCTGTTAGATACAAATGAGGGGTAAATATAGCTTATTTTATATAGTATATGATCTCTGAGATTTTTTTTAAAACACTGTTAGTATCGGAATATAATTTTTCCCTTAAGATGAGAGTTTAGCAGATTTTCATGAAATTAAAATTTTCATTGAATTATTTTTATTGAATATTTATTTTATTAAATATTATTTTATTTTTGTGTATTTGGATGGTTTTATATTTGTAATGGTGTGTCGGATTGAGATTCTATATATGTAACTGAATCTAAAATGGGGTTTTTTTGTAGCTGAGATACAAACTCACATCGGTCAGCTAGGTTGGGAATCAAATCACGTTTATGTTTTCCATTCATTTTATGTCCTCTAATCCTTTTTTTTATTTTATCCTCTTATCCTCTATCTTCCACGTATACCCACTTTTTGATTCCATCATCGTGGAGAAAAAAGATGGATAGAAATATAGAGGGTCACATATGGAGAAGTGGGGGGTGGGAGGAGATCTCACAATAATCGAGAGGAGATGGGTTGTTATGTACCAGATGTTGAGTGTGGATACAGGTGATGATTTAGTGGATTCCTCCCAAAGCTAGTCTATTTTCATGTTTTACTATTTAACAAATTATATATCCTTATTTCTTATATGAAATCCATTTTAAGACTATTAAAGACCCCTGAGGGTCAATATGATACTGTTTTAGTGAAAATTGGTGCTTTGGTTTGATTGTAGGGGTATCTGATTAATAAAACATGATTTCATGGTGTGTAGTTTCTATAAAACATGTTGTGTGTTCTTATTTTTTTGGATAGGAAGAGTTTAGGTTGACCAAAAACTGTTTATTCCAAACTACATATTGTGTAGCATCACCCAGCATGAAACGTTCTATGTGTCTAGTCACCCCATGTAAGGGGAACATAGTCGTGTAGTAGTATGTAACTTAATCATATATAGTATGGATGTAATGTAAGAGTAGAAAAAAAATTAGAACACATTGACATGACTTGTGAGGTACAAGGGAAGGTACCCCATATAGGTTTCAATCCATATATAGTAATAATACACCATGTACTTGGGTTTTACATTCCACATCTTACTGATGTATATGCCTGTGTGGATATTTGGGAGTGCCCACTGTTTACATAGTTAAACACATCCTATATTACCCAAATGTAACCCTTTTTATTGTTTTTGGTGATTATTCACTACCACTCACTGTTAGGATTGAACATAGGAGGAGTACATTTTGAGTGTTTTATCATATATAATGTGTTGGTGGAGCCCTTGATAAATTTTTAGGACTCATAAGAGGTGTTTTAGTTTAATTGAGCTATGATGGGTAGTTTCTTCTTCCATTAAGTTGTATCAAAATAATTCAGAGAGATTAACATGGAAATAGAACCAACTAAGGTTTATGGGAATTATTTTAGGGCATAACATGGGATCTATAAGGTCCTCGACTATATAACATGACAAAATCCCTAGTTACTGGGATTAGGTTTCTTTTCAAGTACACATATAGAATGGGGTTTTGGGACAACCTAGAGTGGAACCTTGAAACTAATATGTGACATGATGAATCTCCATAAAATTATTCTTAGGTGTGTTTTCCCTTGAGTTTGGGAGGTTGTTTCCATGTTAACACTTTTCAAAAGTGTGTTTACCCTTATTGAATATTTTGTAACTGAAGATTCCAAGAGGGATGCCTCAGCTTATTATCTGACCAGGGGATCCCATGTGGGATTAATATACTTTAATAAAGTTCATAAGGGTCCCAATAGGTTCACCTCCTCTTATGTACTAACTATATTGATCCCAAGAGGGACACATCTTCTTATGATATGGCCAATAGGTTCCCATGAGGGATGCCTCCGCCTACGTATTTACACCTAGAATCCCATGAGGAGTTCCTCTTATTTGAACTATTTCAAATGATCCAAATTTGGTTGCCTCTATTTATATTATGAATTAGTGGACCCCAATAGGGAATCATGCACTTATTTATAGACCTTGAGGATCCCAAATTTGAATCCACCCCTATGTTTTTTCCATTAGGCCCCCTTGTGGGTACCTCAATGGTTGACTGACCCTAGATGAGTATTTTATGGTCTTGGGAAGATATGGTAGTGTGTTTCACATAAAATTTCATACTAAACATTTGAACCTCATGGGATATAACATGTTTGAATAGTTTATGAATTCAGAAAACACTTCTCATTAATTTATTTTTTCACATAATTACTATTGATAAAATTTTGATAGGAAAAAAATGGTTCTCAGATCTTAGACATAGATCCTGACATGATGCGATGTCATACTAGGGATACAATTATGCGCTTATTTGGATCTTAATTATGAACAGTATATGAATTGTTTTCTAAAATTATTTCAATTACTCGTATATATGGTATTACTAAATGTAAATAAATATTTTTTTAGTTACATCAGGATACACTCTCATATTTTAGTACAACTAGAAAACCTAGTTTCTGTATGTTTTCTCTCAATATGATAAAATAAAGGAGGCTAATTAGTGTATCATAAAAACCTCATTTATTTAGTGTGTCACCCATGATAAATAGAATGGTAGGATCCAGGTGATTCTTGAAGTTTCCAGGTAGACATATTTCCCCTAAGAACTGGACGGATATGAGATCTTTGAGGATTGATGTAGATCTATTTGATTGATGCCTAGGAAGATCCCTCAAATTGGGTTAACACACCAAGATTGAATTTCTGAGATCTATTTGAGAATAATCTATTGAACCAATGATTTAAGGATATCATGTTATCAACTCGAATGGGGTAGTATTCCATATATATTTCCAACTGTTCATCCCATTGAGGATTTTATTCCAGTTTATGAAGTATTGATTTCCTATTAACCATGAACCAGGAATACATATTGGATTGGAATAGTTAATGTTGATATATTTTATAGGTTCTAAATTATACTGTTGTCTCATATGGGATGGACTTATTTAATGAGAATGAACATATGACATTTGGTTATAGGATCACCATTGTGGGGTGGATACTGAGATTTATTTATCACCCATTTTATAAGGATCACCGTGTAAATGTAGACCTTATGTCTACTTTCAGGTTGAGCATAAATGTATGATGGATAGGTTGAGGCCTAGAGATTCGTGATCTAGTAGAGATGCTCCAAAGGATTCAAATGAATGTGTTAGTTAATCATGGGTTTTTTGGATGAAAATTATGTTAAAGAGATTAGATTCAGTATAATTCGCTAATTAATTTACTTTTCATTTTCTTATATTGGATATGTGGTCAGCCCAATGAATAATTGGTTTTGTATTACTGACTTAGTTGTTTGGGCCTTTACTGTATTTTACTTATTATTATAATTTTTTTTATTTATTGGTTATAGGGTTTGATTATTTACTTTTGGGAATGCTTTTTTCTTAAATATATTTTTTATTTCATTGATTTAAGGGAAAAGTCTCCCAAAAAACACATGATGGGCCCTCAGTACTAGTCAGAATCTTCTTAAATATGAAGAGGTGATCTTGAACCCATGTGGTGAACTAGTATGACTATATTAACAGATTGATCTACATATGTCTTTGACATTTAGATTATTATATATCCCTCAAAGAAAATACAAAAAAGTTATACCTCATGAGACAATGATGGTTTACATTAACATGAATTATATTTTTCATTTATAACTACCATGTTTGGGGATATGATTTCTATTTTACTTATTCCGATCATTGTGAGTGGAAATGATTCCATTTAGCTTTGTTCATAGTGGTGTGATTTCATTGGCCTATTTTTATTACACACATTGATTTTATGTTTTCAATTCATGGTATATTTTTTATTCTTTTAGGTTGGACTATTTCTATTTATGTGATATCATTCCATGATAGTTATGTACTTTTTTAAATAAACATTTTAAATTAGATATTTCCCACATATTTGTGTTATCGCACATTTTTATTGATCAAAACCATTATGAATATTTGATATTTCCCCTAACTAGGAATTTCATCTGACACTTTATTTTGTTTTACATTTCCCCAGGAAATAATAATAAGGAATATGTATTAAAGCATGTATTATATAGGGATGTTTTTGGGATATGTTGAAACATGAATATAAAGAAATATATTTTTTATATATTATCCCACATCACTAAAATTTTACATTCTGGGATTCTTTGGTAATAATGACATGTACTAAATTATGAAAATAAATAAAAATATATGCATAATTTAGATTTGGTTTTGTCAATTGGTGTTAATGTAGGGTTTATTTTTTAGGGGGATTAGGATTGGAAAATATTCTAGAAACCCCCACGAATAAGTATAATAATTAGAATACATTTTACATTTTGTTATGTATATATTGTGTGGTTTACATTAAATGAAATAACTAGATGGATATTAACATGTGGATATAGGCTTTAGCAGAGATCTACCTTGAGGTAATAAACAATACGAAGGTGTGCAGGGAATTGACTCAATTTTAATTTGATGGACAAGAAGTTATCCAAACTATAATCCTCGTTATACACTACCAGAGAACATGTGTTGGTATGATTACATGATTTTTAAAAATCATTATGATGGTATTTAATAGATATTTATGGAATATTTAAAGAATCAAATAAGAAATAATCCATCAAAAACCAAGATTGAAACCATGAAATTTCATATGTTATGAAATATTTTTCATTTATGATTTATTAGTATTATGATAATAGTTTTCCTTTGAATGTGACATTAGAAATATGTATTAATTTACATAAATTTATTTTATAAAATGTTCCGTAATATAGTTATTTGAGTTAACAATGGGTGTTGTGGACAATGGGTTGATTTTCATAATTATAAACCAAATTTTATTAGATCACAATAATTTTTTATTCCAAACTATTAATCTCGAGTTTTTATTAAAGAATAAACCTAGTTTAATTTTCAAACACACAATGAAATATAATAATGCAGTTTCATGGATTTTAGGATTATAGATACCATATTGGAAAAACAATTCAACTTCCTCTATGTAAAAATATGGGAAGACTCAGCCATTGGAATGTCTCGATTGAATAATAAAATATTTCAATTGTGGAATGGTTGTCAATTGATGTAGTTTTTTTTGAAGGCATGAATAGGATGACTAATACAATAATGGATATAAATTTCTCAATAAATTTACTAGCCACACATAAACTCTTAAAATATATGTACTTTTTGAATTATGAAAATAGATTCCCCAATCGAAGGACTAATAAGGATCATAGGAATACAAAAACAACAAAGACCATCGAAATAAGGAAGAGACAATATAATCACAATTTCTGAAGTGGACTGGGATGATGAATTGGTATAAGGTACAAAAATTATCCACATAAGATTTATAAATTTCCAAACTGATTCAAGTTCATCATATTTTTTCATGTCATAAAAGTTTCCAAAAAATTTTGATTCACCACCAAATTATAGGATATGTAAATTTTGGGGAAATAACCTCATAGTGAAATGATCACTTAAATGTTATATAACAGTTTCTTAAATGATTTTTTTCAGAATATACTTCGGGTAGAGGTATTTCAACATCCTTGGAATGGTTTGATGATATATTTGGAATGGATTGGCTTTCCATGGATAGAGATCATACCAATTTTTTGGATAAGAACATATTATTTAATATCCCAAATCATCCCATTGTCAAATATAAATTAATAGATGATTAATACTATTTATAGAGATGACTTCTATAATATATGTCTTCATACCCAATAATGATTGATGTTTATAAAAAATTGATTGAAGTAAAAGTAAATATTATGATATTCCCAATATAAAGGAATGCACATGAGTTATTGTCATAACAAATATAGTGAGTTTGATTTTATATTTATGTATTATCTATCTTATGGATACCCTTTTCTATTACCCAAGTTAGTAATAATTAAAACAAAGAAGATTAAATTTATTTTATGGGATATAATGTAACAAGAAATAGTTACAATGAAAATTTTTTATATAGTTTTCTTATTAATATATAATTATAAGACCTAAATGAAACTCATTATTTTTATAATTTAATCTAATATTTGTAAATATATTTATAACCTACATTATTTGATAATATATTTATTAACTGTAATATAAATTTATTTTTTAATTTTTTTATGAAACGAACATCTTATACGCCGATGACAACCTATTATGCCTGGTAAGGTCATGGGGAATCAACCCATGTGTGATAAGCTACAAGGGTGTAGGGCCTTTTGATAGTTAAAACGTTGTCATGATTCCATCTTCCATCTATTTATATATAATATTATATCCCTTTTAATATTTTTTTACATATATAGATTCATTTGAATACTACATTTATTTTAGTTATATTTTCATATCATCATAGTAATTAAGTAAATATAAGATAATTTTTATTATTGTATGATACATGTTATTAATTTTCTAGATTCCATTCTTATTCATTATGGAAAATGGTTTATAATAAAATAAAATTTTAAAAACCCTTTTTATTTTAGATTGTGACTCTTATTTCATGTAATGTCTTATTATCAAAAAAGGATATTAATTTTTTGATAATGTAATATTTATAATAGTACAATGGTCATTGATATTAAATTTTGATCATAACATAATAAAATTTATACACAAAACCACTATCTTGATTATATTTTTAAAATAAAAATTCTACTAAATTAGGAGAAGATATTTTTTTGAATTTGTACGTCTTTAAATAATAAGAAACTAATTAGAAATAACCAAATAAATTATATGCAATAAAAAGTAATCACTCATGACAAATTGAACTATATTTATTCAACTAAATTTTTTTTATATATTATATGGACTTATTTAAAGTATTAATTTATAAAGATTAGAACAATAATTTGATTAAATGGAAAACAAAAATTGGATTTAATTTTCTTAATTATCTTTGGGTGAATATTTTTGATATTTCTACTGATTTTTTTTTGAGAAGTAAAAAAACCATCATTTTACAAATAATAAAACCTTAATTCCATAATTATGATATAAGAATGACTTTAAAATATATAAAATATTGTTTATACAAAACATATATTTATTGAGTAAAATAATTAATATAATAATATTATGTTGAATTTCTAAACCTATAATTGAAATTTTGAAGCCTATGTTTTATTTTATTGAAACTATTTATTGATTATTTAACAATTATGAGGTTTTTTAATGATTCCATTCGGTATTGGAATGCTGATAATTTCAATTAACCATAATTTATTTCATAGTAAATCATGAAATTAATTGTATTCATCACCAGTCAAAATTGTTATCCAAAATGATAAAATAATCAATAATATTACTCGAGAACACTCATATTCAAAAGTATAAATACCCCCTAAACTTTCCCTTGTAATCCCACTTCCTATTAACCGATAAAATACTATGTTATACCTATTTACCCTATCTTATGTCACTAATCTCTTGGGAAGACATTATTTTGGTACACAACACCAATACTTTATGAATTCTTCAAAGGTGTTAATTTATAATGATGTGGTATAACTGGTTCAATTTTCATTGTTTTTATATCCTCTTCTTTCTCATATCCCATTATATTATAATTTTTATAGAATTGAAAAATATTTCTTATAATATTATGAATCATTTAAATGTAACCATGATACTGTAATATGTATTCTAATTTATTTATATTATTTACTCTCTCTCCCCCTTGTGATATGTCTTGATAACGGTCAGTTTAATATTTATAAAAGGATATTTTAAATGATTTAAATATCACCAATGTATGGATGGTTATTTTATATTTTGAAATATAATTTTATTTTATGATATTTTAATATTATTTAAATATTTTTTAGAAATTATAAATTTCATATAATTAATTTCTCCAAATCAAAACATAATTTGAAAATTAAAAAAAACATGTATTGACATATTTAATTTTTAAAATGGAATTTTAATTAATTATTTTAAATGGTTATAATTAACAATTAGAAAAAGGAATATAATTCATTTATATATTTATGTTCTAATACATATAATTTTATTTTTCTAGAGGCATAAATATGATAAAATAAAATGGGATATATGGTTAGGGTAGTTTAACATAACTTATTCTCTTGAGACATATCCATTATTAACTTAAGATAGTATTACAAGAATGATTTGTTATATCCTATTAAGATATTATATTTTATTTCCCCCTTAATTTCAAGGTAATTTATTTTCTCACATAAAATACATCTTTTTTATGGAATTATTACTCTATAAATTTTTATGTTGTAAAGAATAATTCTTATCCAATCTATTGGTTATTTATACTCCATATACATATTCATTCAATCTACAAATCATTTACATTACTATTTTGAAACCCAAATATGTATTATCTCATTTAATCATAATAATTCTATTTACCAATATTCAACTGTAATATTTATTACACTTTTAATGATAAGGATTCCATTTTAGATGTTTTGATTTATTTAAAATGGTGTTTATTTTCACATTCTCATTTTAATAGTACAATACAAAATTAATGAATTAACCATTATCTATATTAAATATTGAATAAATGGGGATTATTTTAGAGTAATGTTTTGAGGGTTTTTTTACCTGCACTATCTCAGAGATGTTTTTATTCAAAATAGACTAGCATCATTTATTTTCATGATAATGTATAAAATATTTTTTATAAAATTATATTTCCAATTTAAATTTTTATCGTCTCTATCTCAAAATAATATTAATACCATTGATATATATTATTTTAATTATTAAATAAATTATATCATGAAATACACCTTTTGTGTGATTGAATTTTTATTTTTAACATAACAAATTATTTATGAAATTTCATTTGATAACTTCTACTTATTATAAGAAAACCATTTTCTTTCCTTGTGTTCTTTATTAAAAAAATAAATGTTTTATTACATATGGTACACATATGTATATAGTAGAGGTTCAATAAATAGTGTGTGATAAAACGTTTTTAACAAATATCTAAAGAAACTAAACCATTTGGTCATTGGTTTATGTGATCATAATGGAACATAATAAATTATTAAAATGAATTAAAATGTATGCATATTTTAGCTTGCCTCTCTTAAATATGATTCATGGTTCTGAGTATATGCATGAATTTGATATGTTACTGGAAATAGATAAAGTAACATTTATTTGGTTGACTATATGTTCCACTTTCAAGATTATTGGAGCTTCCCATGTTTTTTTATTCTCTAGTGATGAAGAATTTTTTATTCAGGTGCAGTAATATTTTATAATTTCAAAGATTCATTCAATTTAGACTTCCTTTATATCAGATATTCCATATTACTTTCTAATATGAGAAGAATAATTATAAAAAAAATTTGTGAAAAAATGTAATGGAGTTTTACTATGGATGTTTCAGTTAGTTTATATAACTCATTATAATTTAATTATTAACTTTTGGAGCTACCATAATGAATAATTTTTATGATTAATATTGAATATATATCTGCTATAGTTTTTTAATTTTCACACCATGACATTCACTACATGAAATATGATGTGTCTATAAGAGGTTATTCACATTTCTATTGAATGATGATCATGACTCAAAAAAGACATTTTTTGGGATCATAGTCCATAGTATTTTTAATTGTAATAAACAAAGTTTGTTTTCAAGATAATAGTGGTATTAAAGATGTACAATTCTTGGTATAATTTATGGATATGGGGGATTATGTCATGGGATCATCTATGAATGAAAAAATTTATATCTTTTCCTAAATAAGCTGTTACGTTGTGGGGGTTTGGTTTTTATAAAACAGTACAGAAGTAGAGGATGTGTTATGCTAAAAGATATTATCACATTTTAACTAGTTTTTATTAGGCCTCCATATGCATGGTCCATGAAATAAATATAAATAAAATACTACAAGATCAATGGTTTATTTTATCTTGTTTGAATATAGATATTCATTCACAACAAGGATGGTATATTTTAAAAGAAAATAAAAACACTTGGGTAGAAATTTTTCATACACATAAAGGGGTTATTAGGATCATGGTGTAG
The DNA here is from genome assembly GCA_963277665.1 of Viscum album. Lineage (NCBI taxonomy): Eukaryota > Viridiplantae > Streptophyta > Magnoliopsida > Santalales > Viscaceae > Viscum > Viscum album. The sequence goes on along the minus strand of OY728133.1, from coordinate 956,027,907 downwards.
TATTTTCACTGAAGGACTCATAAGATCATCATGAGATGCATCCTAATCCTACAACATCTACATCTTCTTCTATGTTTCCTTTTTTTAAACTATCTAATAAATTATATGTGTATTTGTGTGGGGGTGTATTTCTAATTTTTAGTAATGTATTGATGGGGTATTATATCTAATGAAATCATTATTATTATGAATAATTAGTGTTGGGTTTTCATCTATTTTAATTTATTCATATACCTCCTATAAATGTTCAACCATGATCAAATTTGTCTGTGATTTGTTGAATTAAAGAGACAAATTTACTCATGCATGAAAAATGTGTGGGTATGGGTTGTTATACATGAATATGGTCTAAGGTCGCCTAAAGTCTTAAAAAACTAAGGTACCTTAGCTTGAAAAAAGGGGGGTTACGTATTGAGGGTGATTACCCAAAAGGAAATTTCATAAACCGATTTCCAACCAAAGTATTTGTAATCCATTGTCATTTCTACTTTGATAGTTCATAAACCTGGATATATTAATCTTGGTGCATCTTTCTCTAATTTAATTTTCAATAATACATTCCTTTTTTTCACATAAAATCCTATAATTTCAATGTTATTTTTATAAATTCATATCTATGGTCTTGACCTTGAACTAACCACAAACCATAATTTTTAGTTATTAATAATTGTAATTATTATTATGTATTTATAAACTAGATAACACAATGGAAATAATGATTCAATAAAGGAGACTAAAAAATATGAATATTATCAAGTTTCTTATAATGTTTTGGATCTATAAAAGTGATCATAAATGTATATAAGTTAATAAAATAGTTAATAGGATTACTATAATAATCCATCTTACATTATAATAATGTGGTTTGAAAGATTTATATTCCTATAAGAAGAAAACATTTCCATCAACTTCATGAATAGTTTCAAAACACCAATAGTAGTTTAGAAATATTTAGCCATTATTGTCTTCAATAACCATAATTTTTCTTGAAGTTATGATTAATGATGATTAAATAATTTATATATAACTAAAATTTTATAATATGAATATTACTATTTATTATCATCTAGAAATGGATTTTATTAAATGTTATCTATCTAAAATAAATACTCATTTTGTTACATTATATAAATTAGTGTGACAAGAGGAATATTTCTATATGATTTGATATATATTTAGTATATATTTTGATATATATCTATTTAGGTAAACCATAATGTCAATCATATGGTACATAATCTATTTATAGTTGAGTAGAAAACAACTTTACTAAATATATCCATCTATAATCCTAAATTTATTTCTATGTTATTTTAACTCTTAGGGTCTCCAAGCTATGTATAACCCAAATTATATAGTGGGAGTTTCCCTCCAAGCTCCTAAGGTTGGATATTTCTACTATAACATAGAAAATATAATTATTGGGAGACAAAATGTTATATAAACTTATAAGTTAGATGATCGAGTTCATGACATGTGATCTCTATGGAAAAAACATTTACATTGTTTTTGAAAATGATTTGAAGTATCATAAAATTATCTCAGTAATTAATATAATATATTCATTATTCTTGTGAATTATTATTAGTCACCTTTAACAAGATTAATTTTTTGAAAACATAATAATGTATAGCAATTTATTCAAATATTTTCTTTTATTACATACCTAATAATAAACTCCAATTACATTCAATCATATCCACATTCAACACAAATATAAGGTACGCAAACCCAATTTTCAAAAATTCCATAAAATAAAAAAAACAAAAAAGGAATGAAAGATGTTAGCAATAGAGAATAGCAACATATATAGATAGGGACAAAGACCAATGTATAGTTAATGTTCTTAACCAATGTCCCATTATCCATTGTTTACCACTCATAGAATACATTCATTCCAAGGAAATCCTAACACCAAATATTTTACAAAAATAGATGAGTAATGGTTGAACATAATTGAATCTTATGTCATAACTAGCATGTAATATCTTATATAACTGGTAGAGAATACATAAATGTATTTTAACAGCTTAAACGAAGATATATATATATATTCAATGTTTAATGAATATCATATCCATGAACATTGAATGGAATATAACTAATAAAATTACATTTTAAAATTTTATACATAATGAAATCATTTAGAAACATTTAATAAGTTATAAACATTATAAACATTTTTATAAATTTTACATGATTTTTAAACACTAAATAATCAATGAAATATGAATATTTTTCATTTATTTGAATCCAAACTTCTAAAGTATCAATATAAAAGGTTTTCAAAATAATCAACTTCATATTTAATATATTTGACCCTTAAAAATAGACATATTCATAAATATATTTCATATTTCATTTTACACATTACATTTCAAATATTACATATATTATAAATAAATCGTTTTAATGTTAACATTTCTCATCATTATTCATGAAATTTTAACAAATAGATATAAAATATTTAAAATTTTAATTTATTGTTATAATACAAAAACACCATAAAAATATGAATCATTGTCATATATCTTTAATCCTATATCATATCTTTAAAAATGATAAATTATGGTATAAAAACCTCCATAGTATATATTGTGATCAGAAATGGTCAATGATAATAATGATGTTTAAAGAAATTATTGAAAAAATATTTTTCTAATAAATACATAAAAATAAATTTTTTATTAGAATCTACTAATTTATAGTAACCCACCATTTTTATTTATGAAATTTTGATTATCAAAATACATTTGTGTATGGTATTGTATAAATAATTCATATAAACGACAAAATAAAAACTGATAATGACTTATTTATTCAAAATGGAATGTTACATATGGAGAATAAATATAGTCAACACAATTTAAAGAATCACAATTGAATATTCAACAAAAAAATAACAATAATAAAATTTGATATTTTGAACATTGTGGTAAACTATTTTTATTGAGGATGTGTAACCAAACAGTAGAAAATAGTCAAATCCATAGTAAAATAATCAAAATTTGGAAGGTTAATAATATAGATCCTTGAGAATAAATGTTGTTTATTACGACGAATGAATATACATGGTCTGTATAAGTAGTGTAAAACTAATAAGACTGATTTAATAGTAACATGATCATTAAGAATAGTAACCCAACTATTAGGAATAGTAACCAAAACATTAGAATAGTAAATTTACTTGTAAATAATATATAATAGGAATAAAATAATTATACATTAATACTATTTTTTAATATAATTTATATTGAAATATGAAAACTCAAAATAATGTATAATAAAAATTTCAATATATTCATTTTTATTATAATTTTGTAAAATTTATTTTATATAATAAATAAAAATTTACAAATTTTGAAAAATTATGAAATGAATATAAATTTGTGAATTAGGACATCAATATTACATTATAATATTATTTTTAATTTCTAAAAATGTGGAATTCATTTGGAATAGTACATGATTTTTTTTTCATTATACCCTATTTTCTAATATATCATAATTAATCAATAAGGGGAAAATAATTTCTACAATATTTCTAATGAATCCAAATTTATTTAATTTTCAAAATAATGAAAATAAAAACAATAAAATTTATTTTGAAATCTATTAGTGAATTTCCAGTGTAAAAAAAATTTTTTATTCTACGAAAAAACAAAACGTGATTTTTTAAATTCAATAAAATTATTAAATTCTGAAATTTGGTTTTAAAATTGTACGGATGAAAAAATTATATATTTATTTTATAATAGAAAACTATTATTTTTCACATGAATCATTATTACTCATAATCTTCAGCTGAAGTAATACAATACACAATAGTTTATCCAGAAAAACCCATATACTTCAACTATATATAATCTCCCACTTCCACCCCTTACTCTTCAATATCAAACCTCTTATATATCCAATGCCACAACAAAATTACAAATATTGAATCTATCACCTTGTTTTAGAGTCATTGTTCTATAAAATACCATTCTTTAATGTTATAAAGAGTAGTCTAAGGAAGTGTCTCCAATAAATGTATGTTCTCTCACCATAAATATTCTAAATTTCAATGCTCTTCTATAACAACCTAAAGTAAAACAAATCTATAATTATATGGTTTTATAGTTATAATTCAAAAATAATAAAACATCATAACAAAATTCATTATGTTCTCTTCTATTTATTTTATTATTAAGAGCCCTCTCACACCATGGGGTTTCTATACCACATAAATGAATGATGAAGTTCATATCAGCATATTAATATTATAGTTTTTATAGTTATTTTAAAATTTTATAATAATTTTAATAATATTATTAGTTTATTTTAGAGATTATATAATTATAAATTATTAATAATATGAATAATATTAAGGATAAAACTTCACCGTCTGTTTTATTACATGATAATGAAATTTTTATTGAGAAAACAATTTCCATATTAATATATTATGATAATTTACAAAACTATAGACCCATTGTACTACTGGAATGACTTAGAACTATAAAATAAAATCACTAAAACATATCGAAAATTGAATAAACACCTTTTATTGATACGAAGTTATCATAACAATGTCGGAACTACGAGCTAAACACCTCAATGGGCATTATAAAAAGAAAAAAACTTATTATTAAGTAATATATAGAGTAAAAAACAATGTTAATAAAATAATATAAAATAAGTTATTAACCATGTAAATAATATGTATTTTACAATTAAAGACGTTATAAGAGTAATTGAAAGAGTGTTGGACATGAGATGATGTTTTCCTTAAAATACATCATTATATTTCATGTTTTGTATCCATTATGGTATTTATCTATATAACCGTTATTATATATACTATTTTTTTAAATATCCTACTCCTTTATTCTCTTTATTTTAGTGAAACACAAAATTTCTGATTCTTATCCTCATGGTTCATAAAATTAATCCTTATAATATTATATGTGAAAAACATTATTTTTTCCTCTCCTTGAAGTATCAATGTTTCTTCCTCTATCCCAATATTTATATAAAAATTCTATAAACCTATTCTATATATTAATTCAGGTTAAGAATGTAGTTTCCCAATTAGGATAATTGTATCACTAAGAGGGGGAGGGGTGGAATCAATGATAATTTTTTACTTTATATTTCCTTGCAAATGAAATAACATTTTCCTACTGTTAAAGATTTACATCCATCCTAAAAAAATCAAATTCACATATATAGGAACATAATTATTTACAAGGTTTGTTATTCCATAAGAATAACTATATCCTGGGTATGGTATGGAAATATTCCAATACTATACAATCTTGTAGAAAAAAATTCCTTTGTGTGGAATATAATGAGAAGGATATGCCCTTTCACTCATGTAGAAGTATGTAAAAAATCCAATAGTGTGTGTACTCCTTCTAGGACAAATGATTTGATACAATGTTTGTGTAACAACACATGTAACCTATGCCTCTTTTTAAACATACACCATTTTTTTCATCAAAAAAACTCTTCAATTTCTTACCTAGAAGAGGGTACAAAAAACAAAAGACTATATTACAAAACTCATTTTTATTGTAAAGGTTGATTATCCTAATCTGATCATCAAATTTGAGTGCCCAATATGATATATATAGAACAGTTCGAATATGATTGATAGAATTCAAAATGACTTCTTCGTTAGTATAGATATTCCAATAAAGAAATCTTGATCCAATTTCCCATCTCGATCTGATGACTAGATGAATAAGATGTTAAGAAGAATACAAAAAACATCTGGACATGATGATCAGCCAAACAACATCGCAATCTTGTCTCTTATCCTTTCACTTCTCTCTATCGAAACTATTACAACAAAGGCTCAATACAGAATCTTATTTCTCTCTCTTAAACTTTGGATCTTATCTCTCTTTTAACTCTGAATAATAAATTGGAAAAAATAAATGTACCATTTACTTATAACCATTTATAGGTGACCCATGAGTTGTTTTGGCTAGAATCCCCAAAAGTTTCTTACTCGTCCAAATTCACCAAAATATCAATTTCCATTAAATTTTGAATCAATTTATTACTTCTTCATTGCTTCTTGACTCTTCTTGAATCTTCTACCACCTTCAATCTTTATTTAGTTTTACTTTCCATATGCCATTCTGGATTAGATTTCCTATTTCGATTTCATTATTACTATTCTTTGAACGAGTTATATATATGAAGAAATATCATACTTTCATTTTCTCACAAAATCCATTTTGATTCTTCTTAAATTTTTTCAATATGATTGTTTCAATAAATTTCTCTGTATTAGTTGAATAATTAAAAAATATTCTTTGAATTTCAGAATCCCAATTTGGGAATACAACCAGTTATTTCCTTTCTCCCTATGATTCATCCAATTGAGTGAATTGTTTCAATCATATATACATAATTTTATATTTATAAATATTAATTGGTATAAACTCAGATACGATAGATCATGACCCAATTGGAAACCAAAAACAATTTAATAAAATTAGTGTTTATATTTCTCTTGAAATAAACTTCCCATTCAACCAATGAGGATTTATATCTTTTGGATTTTGGTCTGACTGAAAACCAGAACATTTGATTTCTCACGTTTTTCAAAGATCTCCTCTCATTAAAATCCACATGTCATCCTTCAAAAATGCATCACACTATCTCAAATTGATGACTACATTTTTTCTCGATCTCTATCATTATGTTTTACATACACTTTAGGTCAATTACTTTACCATCATTATTGTTGAAAACTCTTCTTCCATTGATGAATACAGTGGTATATCGAATATGGTGGATCGGTGTCAACATCTTCAACTTCATAAAATTACTTAAATAATTCTTCTTGTTTTATTACTTCCTTAATGACATTGAATACATTTTAGAATAACTTCAACATCGTCTAATTTACATTGGAGAGTATTGTAACTTCCCATACTTTCCATCAGAATATTCAATTACCTCTTAGACTTAATAGAAATGATCACAATTCAACTGACCTAAAGAAAATATATATTATTACAATCATCATGGTTATGATCATGCTTAATATTATATCCAATTATTTTATTTCTCCATCCACATATAATCAATTTGAATATGATGGTCATTATTATGATAATACAAGATACATTTTAGATGACCATTTAGTTCAAAGAACATTGTTCCTCAATACGATATAACTTTTCAAGCAATGTAAGTCTTATTTCATGAATATGTTGTTTAGTAAAATTCAAATAAAAAGTGTGGTTATTTGTCTTTCTTCTTAAACTTAATTTTTTTTCTTAAACATCATTAACAATAAAAGTAAGAAACTTGAATACAATCATCCTTATCATCTTGGCCCAAACAATTTACCCTTTTTATTTTGTTTTCAACCATGTTTCATAAATAATTGAACTCTGTCTCTCCAAAAAATGGATCAATTATAAAAAATTATATTCTTAAGTGAGATAACTCATTTTAGAAAACAAGAATCAATGACAGAAAAACCATGTTATCTAAAATCAGTGATTATGAATCCTCTTCATATTTTCTTCAAAACTTTTTCCTCATATTTCCACAATTATTAAATTTCCCTGGAGAACAAAAAATATTTTTTCCTACAACCACTCTAACAAAAAAAAATTCAATATTTCACATATAATACATTACTAAAGTCAAATCATTAACAAAAGTCACCCTATTTACATGGTTCCATAGATATATTAAAGAAAATATTCCCCCCTTAAATATACTATCCAAATATAAGATGAGAGATTAGACAAAAACACATACCTCAACCTTGATGAGAAAGAGTTTGGATGCCCATGTTTAACCTTAATTTATAAAGTTATTCCTTCAGTAATGTTTTTGTGAATTTTTTAGCATCTTGTTCTGATGAAGGAACAAATTCACGATTCAATTAATTATTCTCCACATTCGCAGAGAAGAAATGATATTCAATAAAAATATGTATTTATTGAAAATGATGAACCATATTCCTTGTGAGATTAATTGTACTTTGATTATCACATCCCAAGAGCAAGGATAAGATCAATTCAACAAGTATGTTATCTAATTGGTTTTCATCATCATAAATTGAGTAGGATCATGAGTGATAGAAATATACTCATCTTCATCTATACTGAGAGTTTCTGAATTATATTTCAATGTATTCCAAGAAACACAATTCGTTCCCAAAAATATTCCACCACCAGTTGTGAATCATATATCATCAATATTTCTTACCCAAAAAAATATCTAAATACGTAAAAAAATAAATTTATTTTTAGAAGTCATACTTGATTCCAAAGAATTTTGTTCCTTTGACATATAGGAGAATTATTTTTCTATCAAGTAAATGTGATTATTTTAGAGCAATCTGAAATCATGCACATAAGGTAACTTCATAACGAATGTTGGGTTATGAGTTAGTCAAATACAACAAGCATCCCATCATATTTTGGAATTCTTTATGATCATATTTTCCCCTTCTATATCTTTAGAAAACATTATTAAAAATAAAATTGATTTGGAAATTGGTTTGGAGTTTTTTATTCCAAAATTCTTCAGAAGTTCCTCCTCATACATTTCTTGGGAAAGAAATATGTGTTTCATCTTTCCTAAAATATTTATCCCATGAAATAATTTCATTTACACCTTCATGTAAGTCTCTAAAATAATTTCATTTCATCGAAAAATATTTTAAATTATCATTCAAAATTTCCAGCAATGATAATGTCATCAACATAAACAATTTCAATGAGGGAATAGTCTCTACTTTCATTGATGTAAATAATATTATTCACTATTCCTTTATTAAAACTCATATTATTTAATCATGTATCCCATTTTTAATACCATCCCTTAGAGATTTTTTTATTCCTTATAAGTCCTTCTCAAATCATTACACATAACATTAATCATTCTAAATGAAAAATCCACAAGGTTGTTCAATGTAAACTTCCTCATCAGAATCATCATTCAAGAATGTAGATTTATAATCCATTTGAAATATCATGTAACCTCGTTGAGTTTTAATAGAATGTAAGATTGTTATTTTATTTAATATTACAACTAGTGTAATGCTTTCATCAAAATCAATACCTTCACTTTTTTTGTAACATTTTTATACCAACAACGATTTTTTCATTCCACATCACCTTTGACATTATGCTTGTTCTAGAAAAACCCCACTATTTATAATAATGGTTTTTTTATTTGGATTAGGTACGAGTTCCCATGAATCATTCATTTCAATTTAATCCAACTCTTTATTCATAGAATGAACCCATATTGGATATATAAAATATTATTTTACATCATTTTACTTAACTTTTCAATATATTGAAGTATGTGTAATAGCATTTGTTGTTCTTCGTGTTTGAATCATCTGATGTTGATCACCAATAATTTTTGGAGATTCCACTTTCATTCCTATCCTAGGATGACATTTTTGAAGATCTACCTCATTGCTAGAAATAGATGACTACAATTCTTCTTCATATGTAGGATTACAATTCTATGTATCCTTATCTGAATTATTCTCCTTATACTACTCAACTTATTTGTTTGTATGAATATGTTTATATTCTTCTTTGGACCTTTCAATAAATTTCACATGAATATAAAAAAATATTCATATTCCTTTTTTGAAATATCTATATCGTCTACCTTCCGAAGTATAGCCAAGAATGATTCTATCATCGCCTTTTTTCTCAATCTTTCAAAAGTTTCCACCTTTCTTATTCATAATACATGCAGTCTTAGAAACTCTTAAGTATTGTCATGACCCATCCCCCAGGTCCTGTGCCATAACTAACCCCAAGCCCGCCATCCATAGGCCATGGGATGGAAACTAGTACAAAAGGTGTATTCTCTAAAACTGGGAAGGCATTACCTCTATAACCTGTAAACATAGGAAACCAACCACACAAAAAGATACAAACGCAAGTCAAATGTATAGAAAAAGGAGTGCTGAAAGTAAAAAGGGGCCAGAATAAATTCCCAATAGTAATAGTACAAGTACAACTGAAATATAATAAAACTGAAGGAAAATAAAGGTATCTATTGGGTCAGCCTCTAGGTTCCTACCTGGAGGGTAGGTACAGATACCCTCCACAACACTCCACGTCTATCTGTCACCTCTACATACCAACACATCGTATGCCCCACCTCCGAGCACCGTCCAGTCCTAGTACTCTCAACCTCGATCAACATTGTCTGCTGTATGCATCCAACACAACAAGGTGTGGGAATATCCCGTTCAGGGGTGAGTATAATGATACTTAGTAGGGACCCTGAGACACTCATGGTCTCACAAATCCCACAATGAATAAACCACAAAGTGTGAAAACAACAGATAACCCTATATGTGTATATTCCCATACATATACATATGTTATCTAGTAATCCATCTCAATCGTTATGTAACATAGAGGTTCTGACTCAGTACACACAAGGTATAACATAGGTACGGGATTAGAGATGTTTAGTTATATCTACTGAACCGTCTTACTTAGTTAAGAGGATCTTCTGATGATCTACATAGAATCTCTAGGAGATAACCCGTACATGATCGCTAGGAGATGACCCATATGGGATCGCTGTAGCTGACCCACACCAGATCTCTAGGAGCTTGCCCACATAGGATCGCTATGAGCTAACCCACACAAGATTGCTAGGAGATGACCCACACTGGATTGGTTGGAGAATAACCAAATAGTATTGTTGGAGCTAACCCACAATGGATCACTAGGAGCTGACCCACACAGGATTGCTGGAGATGGGCCACATAGGATTGCTAGGATCTGACCCACACAGGAACGTTGGGAGCTGACCCGTACTGGATCGCTCGGAGCTGACCCGCACAGGATCGCTGGAGCTGACCCCCACATGATTTCTCAGAACTCATCCACACAGGATTGTTGGAACTGACCCACAAAATATTTCTAGGAGAAAACCCACATAGGTTCATTGGAAGCTGACCTGCACAGGATCACTCGGAGTTGACCTGCAAAGGATTGCTAGGTGCACTCTTCTCATCAAAGCCAGCTATTGGGTTTCCACACTAGGCTTGCTCGTCTCCGGGAGAGTCTTCTCTCTAATCCACTGGTCGATTCTCCAAACACCACTTTGTCCCATTAAGACATATCTAAAAGGACGGACATGTCATATTGGTCTCAACGCAATAGATGGTGCGTTAATCAGACAAGTTTTCTGTGAGTTATTAGCATTTTAGTTCAAGGGGCCCAATTGGATTCGTGCTCGATCCAACCTGACCATACCCCAACTTAATCCAAATCTCTAGTGGGGTATACATAAGACTATATTCTTGCTCCAAGGTACCCAACGTCACTGATGGTTCATCAAATAGATGTTAGGTGGAAATATTATGGTCAAAAGAGAGTAATTGGGTCGTAGTGGGCCTGGGTCCGATTTGATCTGGTTGGACCGACCCGGCCTGACCTGGCCTGAGGAGACCCGGTATGAGTCGACCAGGCCAGACCCAATGGGTCTGGTTCGGAAGGCCGTGAGGGGTCGCGGGGGGCCGCTACTGGCCGCGAGGCCGCAAATGGTCATGGAGGGTGCTGTGATGGCGTGAGGCCACGGAGTGGCTCGACCAAAAGGGTGGCAGCGGCTCGGGTGGCAGCTCAGTAAAGATGGCGTCGGTGGCCCGAAAGGTGGTAGTGACTCGGACGGCGGGGACAGGCCGGATGGTGGTAGTGGTGTCGTGGGTTGGCATGGTGAGGCCACAGGGTAGCCCGGCCGGGGCTGTGCGGCTCGGCTGCGGGTGGCGGCACTGTTTCCTCCGTTGCCCTCATCACCTTTGACCATTACAAATAAAACACCAATGAAATAGAATGGTGGAGTGTTCATGGAATCTTTTTTTTGGATCACTCCCTCCGCGTTAGAGCGGCAACAAGCGGCTAAATAGAAAAAAATTGTCAAGAACGACAAATTCGACAATTCAATACAAATCATGGATAAACTTGTTTTGGTTGATCCATGTTATCCATGCTTTCCAAGAATGAGGATATTAATTGAGAGAAATCAAGAATTCAATAATAACCCCTACCTCATTTGATTCATCAATAGAGATCATGAGGGAGAAGATGCCATTGTTGGGGAGGGGAAGACGATTGTTGATTGATGACGTCCCACATTGGAGTATGTCATGGGGATGAATGTTGAAGTCGAGTTTTGCATTCTTCACTGGCTTTCCTCGTTGGAGAGCTTTCTCCCAAGGCTCCATGTTTCTCCCTTTTTCCAAGAGTTTCCCCAATTCCACCAAAAATGAATTAGCCAACATTATAGAATATGTTTTCACAATTTCAAATTGGGATAATTAATTACACAAGTTGGCATAATTAATTATTTTTTGGGGCGGTACAATTATGGTTGGAGGGAGTCCAAGTGGGTTTTCACATTTATGAGCGAAGTTCAAGAGGTTTCAAGCCTTGGGTAGTCCCCACTAACATAAACTCTCATGGGAGATTAGTTTAAGTGGTCCCCACCACCATAACCTCTAATGGGAGGTTTAGGTCTGGTGGTCCCCACTTCTCAACATTCACATTGAGTTTAAAAATAAAAATAAAATAAAAAGATACACAACATTATTTTTATTTTTATTCTTCCATGAAAAACCAAATACCATCTTTCAATATCAACCCACTATGGTCGAGGCTAAACTCTCCTTAAGATAATATTGGTGCTATGAGTTCAACAGTGTCCTCAGATTTCAATTCCGATCACTAGTTCAAAAGTTATAAAAACTCACCCGTACGTTTATTAAACGTACGTGAAAAAATGTTCAAAAATTAATTCTTGGCACTTCAGGCCTTAGAATCTTGCACCGTCAATTTTCCGGTACTCTTAAATATCCCATTTACCAAAACAAATACATGGAATTTCTAGGTCTTTACATTATCCCCAACTCAGGGCTTCGTATCCCTGTAATCCACAACTAAAAATTGTAAAACCAGTGGGTGTACTAAGCATGAATCTAAGCCTCTCGCTCCCATGTGATATCCTGGAGGTTTCCTTGCTACCAATGAACACACACTAGAGGTATAAACCATCCACAAAGGACCCAGTCCTATCGATTCTCAATCTCTACTGAAACCTCCATAAAAGTCTCCCCATCGTCGACTTCCATCTCACCATAGACGATGATGTGAGAATGGTCATGCACGTATCTCCTCAGTTGGGATACATGGAAGACGTCGTGCACCCTATGCAACTAAGGTGGAAGAGATAAGAGGTAAGCCACCTCACCAACTCTACTGAGGACCTAGAAGGGTCCGATGAATCTTAGAGATAACTTGCCATCTCGACCAAATCTCAGTAAACCTCATCGGGGTGAGACCTATAGAAAGACGCGGTTTCCATCCTCAAACACCAGAGGTCTCTGTCTCTTGTCATCATATGACTTCTGCCTACTCTATGTAGTCCTTATATGCTCCTAGATGATATGCTCCATCTCTGTGGTAGCCCATACCATCTATGTTCCCACTAGTGCTGACTCCCCTCGGTCAGTCCACCTCAAAGGTGATCTACAAGGTCTCTTGTACAAACGCCTCAAAAGGTGTCATGTAATTGGTGGAGTGATAGCTGTTTTTGTATGAATACTCCACCAAAGGCAAGTGATCCTCCCAGCTATGACCAACGTCGAGGAATGAAGCACACATGATGTCCTCGAGAGTCTTAATGGTTTGCCCAGTCTGACAATCCGTCTGAGGATGGAAGGCGGTGCTCAAACGAAGCTACATCCCGAAAGCCTCCTAAAACCTCTTTCATATCCGGGACGTAAAATGTGTATCACGATCATAGACAATCTTCGAGGGTACTCCATGTAGCCACTCAATCTCCTGCACATAGAGGCGTCTCATGATCTCTACTGAACCCTACTCTCTGATCGGTAGGAAGTGGGCCGATTTGGTGAGTTTGTTGACGATCACCCAAATCGAGTCATGTACCAGGGATATACGTGGAAGAACTGTCACAAATTCCTTGGATATCCCATCCGACATCCACTCTGGGACCTGTAAAGGCTGAACCAAGCCTTCTGGTACCTGATGCTTCGCCTTCACTTGCTGACAAGTGAGGCATTGAGGGACCACCTTTACTTCTCATTTATTCATTCCTAGCCACAAGTGTTGTCATTGGAGATCCTGGTACATCTTCACCACTACTAGATGTACCGCCTGAGGGGATGTGTGGAACCCCTTCAACACTTCCTACTGAAGTGTCACCGGTACCAAATTATGTCTTCTGAAGAGGATGACGTGATTCCCACCTTTATAAAATCCATCAGGTGCATGTCCTGTGGATATTTGAGCATGTTGTGTCTTTTAGTCAGTGTCCCCACATTACGCCTCCCTGACTCGCTGAAAAAGTGGGGGAGTGACTGTAATAGACTGAATAAAATCTTCCCCATCCTGATCCACAAAGGATATCTTCAAGGCAGCCACCTGATTAGTTGCCTCACCAAGCAGATGTATACCACATCTTCTACTGAGTACATCTGCTACAAAGTTCCCCTTCCCATGAGTATAGACTATCTCGAAGTCATAGTCCTGGATCAACACAAGCCAACATTACTTTCTCAAATTCAGGTCCTTTTGAGAGAAGATATACCAGAGACTCTTGTGATAGAGTAGATTATAAAGCGTTCACTCATTAGATAGTGTCACCACATCTTCAAGGTGAAGCCCACTGCTACTATCTCTAGGTCATGGGTAGTGTAGTTCTGCTTGAGTCGTCACAGCTGTCGAGAAACATATGTGATAACTTCTCTCTCCTGCATCAGGACTCATCCACGTCCGGTCCCTGATGTGTCGCCGTAGACTACGTACCCTATGCCCTCCTCTAGAAGCCTCAAGATGGTGGCCCTAGTCAGCCTCTGCCTCAGCTCCTGAAAACTCTGCTGGCATTTCTCCAACCACACGATGGGTTACCCCTTCATTGTCAATTTTGAAAGTGGTGCTGCAAATCTGGTGAAATATGGAACAAATCTCTAGTAGTAACCATCAAAACCCTATAAACTCCATACCTCCAACACACTCCTGGGTGGATCCCAAGCAAGCACCTCTTCAATATTCAATGTATCCACGGAAACTCCAGCCTCTGATATGACATGACCCCGAAAGTGAACCTCTCGGATCCAGAACTGGAACTTTGAGAGCTTACCATAATGATGGTGCTATCAGAGTGTGTCCAATACTACCTGAAAATAATAGGCATGCTCCTCCTCAATAGCTTAGTATATCAGAATGTCATCGATGAAGACTACTACAAAGCGATCAAGGTATGGCTGAGAGATCATGTTCATGAGTCCCATGAACACTACTGGAGAATTTGTCTTGCCGAATGGAATAACCAAGAATTTTTAGTGGTTGTACTAACATCTAAAAGTCATCTTATGCACATCTTTGTCTCTCACTCTGAGCTGGTGATAGCTTGATCTGTGGTCTATCTTCGAGAACCAACAAGCTCCCTTAAGCTGATCAAAGTGGTCGTCAATCCTCAGGAGTGGGTACTTGTTCTTAACGGTCAATTGGTTCAGGCACTGATAATCAACACAAAGCCTCAAGCTCCCATCCTCCTTCTTCATAAACAAAATCATGGATTCCAAAGGAGAAACACAGGGTGGATGAATCTCTTCCCCTACAAGTCCTCTAGCTGTACCCGCAGCTCGCGAAGATCCGTGGGAGCCATCCGATACGCCAGTGTTGATTTCAGTGTCATCCTGGGGTACAAGTCAATGTAAAAGTGAACCTCTCTACGAGGAGGTAGACCCGGAACATCATCATGGAAAACATCCATGTACTAGTCCACAACTATAGGATAACTCGGACTCTCCACATCAACCGCTCTGAGGGTAAGGCTAGCCCACTAATGTGTAATCGACTGCACCCTCCTCTGGGTAAGTCCATCCTACACTGCAAAAGGCTCCCGTCTTTCCAGTGAAGGAAAAATTGGTCCAATATAAGTGGACACACCACATTTTTCACCTAATACAGTCAATATGAGCATGGATTGTAGATAACCAGTCCATACCCAAGATGACGTCGTAAGGCCTTGACGCTGCTACAAGGAGATCCTAGAAGAAGCTCCCGCCTACTAGAGTAAGCTCGCACTGCTGACACCAATGTGTAATCATAAAATACGCTCCGGTTGGAGTCTCTATCCATAAGGATCGAGCCAACAACTCCATCAAAATCTCTGAGCTCCGAACGAGGGCACTGTCAATAAAAGATTTACTAGCACCTGTGTCTATATGAACTGCAGATATGGTGGAGTAGACACATATCATACCTCATATCATCTCCGAAGCGCCATGATCATTGGTCTCAGCTAGAAGGAGCTAAGATCACCCCTGTCTACTTACTCCATGTGTTTGGGGTGGACCACGTGGTGGTGGTGGCAGTGACATCTCGAATCGTCATCCAATGCTAGTTGCACGACCAGCTCCTCTGCCATGTCTGCCTACTCCTTATGGACCTCCTCGGTCAAATATATGTCTATGACTGGGTGGTTCTTTGAACTTCCACTTATCATCTGTACATAGGGTCTGACAGTCAAAATCCATGTGACCCTACCCACCGCATGTGAAACAATGCCTGCTCCTGGCATGACTGGCTTTGCCTCGGGTG
The DNA here is from genome assembly GCA_963277665.1 of Viscum album. NCBI lineage: Eukaryota > Viridiplantae > Streptophyta > Magnoliopsida > Santalales > Viscaceae > Viscum > Viscum album. Next base: position 956,011,273 of record OY728133.1, on the reverse strand, counting down.
CCATGCAAAATCGATCATGTGTCATGTGGTCATCCACCTGTAGGACTGGTCCTCTTGGAACTATGTGAGATCAATCTGTTTCCTGCTACAGAAGACTCCGCTACGTGATGACTAGTGGTGGATCTCGTTGATAGAGACTACTTAGAAAGGAATATATCCACTATGAGGGCTATCTATAACACCCCCGCCTGCGTCGGGATACTGAGTGAGATCATCGAAGACTTGAACTCCTGCCTAAGCCCCGAATCAAAGGTTCGGGCCCTAAATAATAGGTTTTCACCATATTTGTGGATTAGCGTGAGAGGTCAGTGAACCACACTGAGTACTCAACTATAGTTATGCTTCCCTACTACAGATGAATAAGCTCCTATATTCCCACTCCATGAAGTGTCACTGGAACAAACTCTTCCCAAAACAGGCTCTCGAAGTCTTCCCAAAGAAGTGTCACCTCGTCATGGACCTGGAGCATCAAGCTCCACCATCTTCCTGTTGTTGCTTATAGAAGTCTAGCGGTAAGGATCACCATGATATTGGTTGGTGTCCCTACCAGTCGGAAGACTCTCACCACTACCTCCAGTCAATCATCAGAAGCATGTGGATTCGTCTCTCCCCTGAACCTGGGTAGCCTCTGGCCCTAAAACTCATGAAATGTGCTCAAGTGGCGTGTACCGCCTTCTACTGGGGTTGGTGGAATCAGTGGCCCCAATGGGAAAGGTAGTGATGGTGCCTATTCTGGTGCCTCTATTGGAAAATGGCCCTTCAGCAAGGCGTCGTCCCTTGGTGGGATATCAGTGCGTAAAACTCTCAAAACCCTAGCTGGCTATCTACATGGAGGCATCCTATAATGAAATAGGTGTGCCATGGTCTATAAGTTATACCTTGTGAGATGACATAAAATATAACAAAGAAAACTTTTGAAAACACACACTCAATCCGTGTTTTCGTGCACTGAGTCGGAAATCAGAAGTCAGGGTCCTGATGTATAGATATGTCGGCCACCGCACCAACACTGGATTCCCTAAACTGGTAACCACACTAACTACACAAAACACTATTTCTGTTAAAAAGAAAGATCAGAGTCCAATATTCTGCAGTAGAACCGACTCCTTTGATACCAATTTTTCATGACCTGTCCCCCGAGGCTTGTTCTGTGACTAATCCCAAGACCACCTTCCATAGGCCAGGGACTGGCGACTAGCACCATAGGAGTATTCACTAAAATAGGGAAGGCTTTACATTTATAACCTATAAACACACGCAACCAAGCACACAGCAAGATACGAACACAAGTCAACTATTTAGAAAAAATGTGTTGAAATAAAAAAGGGGCCGGAATACAAGCCCAACAGTAATAGTACTACTACAACAAAAATACAATACAACTGAAGAAAAAGAAATGCAGATACTGGGTCATCCTACAAGTTCATACCTGAAGGGTTGGTACATGTTTCTTCTACAGTACTCCATGTCCTCTCGTCTCCTTTGCGTACCGACACATTGTATGGTCCACCTCTGAGAACCATCCAGTCCCGGTACTCTCGGCCCCGATCAGTGTTGTCCTTCGTCTGCATCCAACACAACCAGGTTCGGGCATAGCCCGTGCAAGGGTGAGTATAATGATAGTCAAAAGGGACCCCGAGACACTCAAGGTCTCACAAAATCAACAAATCATAATCCACAAAGCATGAAAACAACATATAAACCTACGTGGGTATATGACCAAACATATACCTATGTTATCAAGTAATCAATATCAATAATTAAGGAACATAGTGGTTAAGAATCAGCTCACACCAGGTATAACTTAGGTATGGGAGTAGAGATGTTTAGTTAAAACTACTTAATAGTCATACTCTGTTAAAAGGCTCTGCTGCTGACCTGTACATAATAGTTAGAAGATGACTCGTACAGGATAGCTAGGAGATGACCAACACAGGATCCCTGGAGCCGACCCACATAGGATCGCTAGGAGGTGACCCACACAGGATCACTGGGAGATGACCAACACAGGATCACTGGAGCTGACCCAGATAAGATCGCTCGGAGCTGACCCACACAGGATTGCTAGGAGCTGACCCACATAGGATCACTGGAGCTGACCCACACAGGATCGCTAGGAGCTGACCACACGAGATCACTGGAGCAGACCTACACAGGATCGCGTGGAGCAGACCCCCACAAAATTTCTGGGTGCTGACCCACACATAATTGATGGGAGCTGACCCCACAAAATCGCTCGGAGATGAGCCCCACAGGATCACTCGGGCTGACCCACACAGGATCGCTAGAGCTGACCCCAACAGGATCGCTATGAGATGACCCGCACAGGATCGCTGGAGCTGACCCAAAGTGGATCGTTAGTAGCTTACCCAAAAAGGATTCCTGGAGCTGACCCACATAGGATCCCTAGGAGCTATCCCCCACAGGATCATTGGAGTTGACCCACACATGATCTCTAAGAGCTGACCCACACAGGATCGCTGGGAGCTGACCCGCACATTATCGCTCGGAGATGACCGACACAAGATCACTAGGAGCACTCTTCTCGTCACATCAATCTATTGGGTTTCTTCACCAGGCTTGCTCGTCTCTAGGAGAGTCTTCTCCCCAATCAGCTAGCTGATTATCCAACTTCCATGATGTCCCACAAAGAAGTATCTCAAAGCACCGCCACATCATAGGGGTATCAACGCAATAGATGGCATGTCAATTGGATGCTCGGTCTTTGAGTTATTAGCCTTTTCATCCCAGGGGCCCGGTTGGAGTTGTTCTTGATCTGACCTAACTATACCCCAAAATAATCTAAATTTCTAGTTGGGTATACTTAAAGGGACTGTCTTACTCCAAGTTACCCGGGACAGCTGACGGTTCGTCAAACGGATGTCTGGTGCCAATGTTATGGACAAATGAGCGTAAATGGGTCATAGTGGGCCCAGGTCCTATCTGACCCGGTCAGACCGACCCTGCCCGGCAGCCCACGAGAGGTTAGAGAAGGTCATCGGTGGCCGCGAGGCCACGGAGGGTGCCGCGAGGGCGTGAGGCCATGGAGAGGCTCAGTCGGGGTGGTTTTGACAGAAGTGGGATGACGGCTCTGGTGGTGGCTCGACTCAGACAGTGGCGACATCGTGGAAGAAAGCGGCGGATCTGGCAGCAGCTCGGCTCGGACGGTGGGAGCGGCTTGACCTGGATGGTGGCAGCCACTCAGACTTCAGTGGTAGCCCATAAGGCGGTGGCTACTTGGAAGGCGGCGGCGGCCCGGACGGCGGCGGCGCGACAGGATGCAGGGTGGCTTGGTGGGGGCAGCGGGCCGCACAGCAGCGCGATGGGGCTACGATGGCGGGGTCACAGGGTAGCGCGGTGGTCCATAAGGCCGCTCGGCTGGGGTGGCAGGGCAAGGCCGCAGGTGGTGGAGTGCCGCGGGGTGCGGCGGCTGTGGGCGGCAGAGCCGTTGCCTTCATCGCCTTTTCCTCCTTCATCTATTAAGAAGAACACAACAAAGAATTAGAATGGTGGAGGGGTCAGGCCCTGTTTGTTTGGCCCGTACCCTCCGCATTAGAGTGGTAGAAAGAATCTCAACATAAAAAAAATGAAGAGTCAAGAATGAAAAAATCTATAATTTAATACGAATCTTGGATCAACTAGTTTTCATTGATCCACGTTCTCTATGCTTTCCAAGAAGGAGGAAATTAATCAAGAGAATTGAAGAATTCAATAATAACCCCCTACCTTGTTTGATTTTTCGATGGAGATCACGAGTGAGAAGATGACTTCACTGGGTAGGGGAAGGAGATCTTCAATTGAAGACGCCCCACATTGGAGGATGTCCCAAGGAAGAAAGTCGAAGACGAGGTTGGTGTTATTCATTTGAATTCATAGTTGGAGAGCTTAATCCGAAGGCTCCTAGTCTCTCCCTTTTCCTGGTGTTTCCCCCAATTCCACCAAAAATGAATTACCCAACATTATAGAATATTTTGTCCCAATTTTAAATTAGGATATTTAATTAAATAGGTTTACATAATTAATTATTTTTTGGGTTTGAAAAATTAATGTTGGAGGTATTTCAAGAGGTTTCTCACATTTATGAGGGGATTTAAGAGGTTTCAAGACTCGAGTGGTGCCCACCATCATAAACTCTCATGGGAGGATAGTTTGGGTGGTCCCCACCACCATAACCTCTCATGGAAGGTTTCGGTCTGGTGGTCCCCACTTCTCAACATTCACATGGAGTTTAAATATAAAAATAAAAATAAAAGTTACACAACTTTCTTTTTATTTTTATACTTCCACAGAAAACCCAAATTCTCTCGTTCACTCTCGACCCACTGCGGTCGAGGTGAATATCTCTATAAGAGAATACAGGAACTGCGAGTTCAACGGTGTCGTCAGATTTCAATTCCGAGCACCGTTTGAAAAGATAGAAAAACTTTCTCACACAATTACTGAACATACCAAAAGAAAATTTCAGAAATTTATTCCGGGTACGCCGAGCCTTGTAATCATGTGCCATCAATTTTTGCAGACTCGTAAAATTCCCATTTAATGAAAAAAATTACATGGAATTTCCGGGTCATTAAAAGAATTTAAAACATGGAGTTTTTCCATAAATGAATTTGTAAGGAGTCATATCTATTATTGGACTATAGTAACATTAGTATTGAATACACACAATAGTACTAATTAATTGTCTCCAATAGTAATGAGGATCTCCATGTTCATGTGACACAGTTCTTCCAATTTCCAACAAACATCAAATATTTCATTCGACAACCCCGTTTTTCAAGGAGTATATGAGGAACTATAATCAACCTAAATTCTGTGTTTCCCAAGATAACTTTTAATTTATTAATTTCTATATTAACCATGATTTTATATTCTTATCTTCTTTACTGAATACTAATATTCTTTCTCATCTTTTCTTCTGAATGTTTTAAAATTTTCAATGAAATTCAGGAATTAATTATCTCCATTTTTTTACTACCTTCACATTTTCCCATAAATATCGAAATGAATATGATCTAGGAGTTGTCATGAATAAATATCAACTTTCTTATGCATGTAGTTAGTAAAAATTCATTTCTGAAAAATAGTGCAACCCCAATATATTTTTCATAGAAAATCGGTTTTGTATCAGGAAGAGTTTCTTTTATATAACATTATCATGTTTCATTGACATAAATCCTAAAATTTTATTCCAAAATATATTCTCTTCCAGGATACAATTGTAACAACAAATTTGAATTTCACCAAACTGAATCATGTTTCCTTTTATACATTTTCCTCTTGTAAAAATCATTGTAATCTTTTCAATATTCACAAAAAAACATTATTTTGTGAATATAACTTTGTTACCATCACCATTAAATTATAAAAAAATTATAATATTTCATTTATTCACATAAACATTCAAGGTTTTCAACGATTTCATATTTTATTTTCCAATGAAGGTTGATCCAGCACCATTGAATTTAAAGGATTTATCATTGAAAAATTATACGGATACATGTTTAAAATCATTTAAACTCTTCAAAAAAATTTAATCTCCATTAATATGAGAATAAAACCTTCAATGAATAATTTAACGGTGTTCCCCTTTTGTATCTTTTAATGATGTTTCAAAAAATTGTGCTTCTTTTTCTACTTTTTCTTGCTTCACCTTAGGCTTCTAAGAATATTTATGAAACTTTTGTTATGCCAGTGAAAAATGAAGGAATCTTTTTTCATGGTTTCCAAGTTGTTAATATATTTCACAAATATTTTCCAATGGTTACAATATTTTATCAATATTTACTCCATACTTCTCATATTTCTTCCAAACAACCTTCTCGTACTTCTTTCTTTGAAGAGATTGAATCCCCCTCAAACAATGCCTTCCATAACCTATGGAATAATAGTAATGTATTTAGTTGAACCAATATATATTGGATATTTTCACGAATCAAAGACAATACTAGTAGTAGTTATAGAAAGACTATTTTTCTCTAAAACATCATTATAGAATGAAGTTATAGACATGTTTCTTAGAAACCTTCTTGTATTTCTTATAAGAACGACCAATAATTATTTTATCAATATTAATATTCCTTTTTATATAAACCTTTTATGAATAAGATGTACTTGAAACTTTTCTAGTTAATAATAATAATGATCAAATTTACTCAAGGAAAAAAGGTACAGAAGCATGTAGGGAGAAATCGATGCCTAGGGAGGACTAAAATAGTGGAGACCAAGGGAATACCCTCGAATCAAATTAATCCCCATAGGTTTTAAGTATGTTATGTTGGGGAATAATTTGATTTTAGAACCACGATCCTCCATAGATGCAAGGTGATCCATGACATTGGTACCCTTTCTCTATGTGCGGGTTACATATAAAATGTTTTTTATGAGATATCTACATTTCCAGATGTTGTATGATATGGACCTAGGGGTGGATCCATTTTTATTTAATGAATCATGTATGATCATAGAGTCTATTTCCACTAGAGTGAGGCAGAAATTCTCCTGGTTTCATATGTTAAGCCTGGTGATAATTTCTTTAGCCTTCTCCTACAGTGAATTTCCACTACCATAGTGAGCTGTAAAGGCTAGAACAACACTCCCCTTGGATTCATGGACAACACATCCTCATAATATGTCATCTAAGGTAGATGAACCATCCATATTAATATTTAAATCATTTGTTGGATGAAGCTAATGTACCCAATTTTCATGCATCCAAGTTATGGGAGGATAAACTGATAGAGTGTTAACTTTTAGTGATCATAGAGATGGATCTTCATGCCAGTTACTATAAGAGTGACCCTAAAAACTATTAGACTCGTTTTTGTTGAAATAATGGACCTCCATGTGGAGGGAGACCCATCATATCTATATTTATTTCTATAATTTCATAATAACCAACAACCAATACTGAGAACAATGCATCTAACCATTTTTCAGGCTTGTATCATTATTCCCTTGAAACCATCGATCCAAGAACAAGGCGTTAGGAATGTCCTGAGAGTCAAAAGTTGTAAATTCACTAAAGAACCTCTACACATCATGATACCATTCACCTTTAATGAATAGGTGGCTTGTTCTCTAATTCCATTTATCTTTAAATAAGTAGATACAAGATTCCAAGAAGATGACCACATTTTAAATATTGTCATCCAGTAGTACTTTTTGTTTCCTTATCATCTAAGTAAGAATGTTTTATTTTTTTGGAATTTTGTTTCCCAAACCATACCATTATGTCAATATCTATGATCCTATAATGTAGAGATCATTTTAATGTCCTTTAATGATTTTCTTATAAGTTGAAAGGCATGAGTACACATTTTTTTGGTTCCGAGTTAATGAAAATTGAATCAAATATATTTTTTCTATTTTTTTTAATGCCGCCCTAATAAAAGAAGGATGCACACTCAAATTCTTAAATGAGATATTTGGGGCATGATTCCCTATAAAACTATTCACAGATCCCTCCCAGTTGTGATTCAGAAAGGGGATGTTACCTTCCCATACTATCCAACATGAATGTTGTTGACGGTTTAGGATGAGATGGTGGATGATGGAAGAAAAGGGGTAGACATGTGAACTTTAAATATTTGCATTTCCTCTACATTTATGGGACATGATCTTCCACTATATCATTAACTCTTCTATGTTTACCTCCATAATTTTCACATGCATGTAGTGAATTGTGACTGCTAAAATCTTAACATTAATCCCTCCATCACAAATGGGTATTTCCATCCTATCCCATGAGACCTAATGCCTCTTAACTTTCAAGAGAGAATCTCTAATTAAAAAATACAAAAAAAATTCAATGGTTTTAATGATATCATTCATCCCTTTGGTGGAAGTAGGGACATAAACTGGGATTTCTAACAGAAAACTATTAATCAGGGAAATACTGCCCCAAAAGGATAAGGAGTGTTATTCCAAGTATAGAAAATGACTCTGTATCTTTCCCACCACATTATCAAAGTCTCATATGTGAATTATTCCTGAGGATATAGAAGTGACCACACAGTGATTCACTATTCAAATCCAACATTAGACTGCTGTTTTAAACTAGTTTTGTAATGAATATTCCAAATATAATAATAAATTTCACATTATGTTAGAATTAGTTAATAATTGTTAATAACTATTAAAATAGGCAATTTCACTTTTTTTTATTATTTCAATGTAGGAGGAGATTATTTAGAGGGCCCTTGATGAAGTGGACGAAAAATGGGCCAAAATTGCATGGATCCATGAAGACCTGTCCACTGTTGATCTTGTTTAGAAAATTCCATTCATCCAAATGTGCTCATATATTTTGGGTTGGTCCAAAATTTAATGTTATACATTTCATATTAAGGAACTGAAGCCTTATTGAGCCCCAAAAATTCCAATCTGAAAAGATCAGTCCAAGGAATCAAATCTGCACAAAGTCAGATGTGGTGTTCTATATTTTATCAATATCACGAGCTGTATGTGTCCAAAGGGTGTCAAACGTTTGGTGGAGACATTTAAGTGATGGGATAAAACTTTTTATTTTCTAAAATGTACAATAATGTTGTCTGAAGGCCGAAACATGTGGTACAAGTGGGTTGATGATATTTTTGGGCCTTAAACCACCTTCCCACATTGCCTATAAATTGGAACCTTGGGCACCCCATTTGGGAGTTCGAACCAGAGGCAAGGTTCTTCCATTTTATAGTCCCAAGGGTGTCCTTTCATCATTACCAGATTTTATGGAGGCTAGGGGTGTTCTACTTCAACATCTTCATCTCCCCCCTCACATGGATTTCTAAACCCCTTGTGATCAACCAGGGAGGAACGTGATGTAAATCCCAAGATTAATGTTTGTAATATTAGAATTATATTTTTCATTATAGGTTGTTTTCGTATTTTTCGTCATCCTATATTCTTATTTTATTGAGTTATGTACTGGTACGTCATGCTCAACTCATATGATCATGTTTGGGGTACCCATTAATGTGATGTTTCACACACGGTTCACCACATCCTTTTACCCCTTTCAATTGTGGTGTTTTTATGGTTCTTATTGGTTAATTGAAATCACATAAGTACTGTCAAGGTCTTGTACATTTATGTCATGGTATCACAATGAAATAACATACAAACCTGGATATCACATTGAGTCCTTCGTGTGTTGCCATGGTGAGTTTCGGTTATGATGTCCAACACACATCACCCAATCATCAGCGGTGTCTGGTGAATCATTGTGGGTTTTCAACTGAACCGTAGGGGGTATCCTAGTATAAAATCAGTAAAATTCTGGTTCTAGGTGTTACAAACAATTGATTAAATGATCATAACACTATATCATGAATTGGTTAAGGATGAACATCATTAGAGCACCCTGGGTTGATCACGCTAAATTAATTCGGTTAATTTCTTCTTTGTTTTATGACATTAATTTTATATTTTCATCTTAAATATTCAAACCCGCAAGTTTTATAAAATATAATTCTCCTTCTACTTTTATAATAAAAACCTTCTTTTAAATTAATGATCTAAAGCTCCATCGAGAGACGACCTAGGGTTTCTTCTATACTGTAAAAATTCTCGTCAAAATTAAACAACTAATTTGACACGCTTGCCAACGCGATCAAATTTTGGTTCTGTTTACGGGGATTCAAGATCATTTATTTTCTTGATTTACTTTTATTTATTTATTTTACTTCTTAATTAGTACCCTTTTCAATACCCCTCTCCCACTTGATTGTTTTTATTTTGGGTTTGGTCTTTATTTTTTGTTGTTTTTTGTGTGTTCTCTCTCTATCATCTTCATCTTCTCCATCTCCATCTCAATAATTAGGTATTATAAAATTCTATTCTCTTTTAACCCTTATTAATTTATTTTATCCATACAAAAAAAATTCACAACCTATTTGCATGACCCGATCAGAAAAAGATAAACTGTTTGAATTTTACCCGGAAATTGAAAAGACACTTCAGAAACAAATCAAGTCATATAGAGAAGGTCAATTAAGTAACACTAAGGAACTCATTGTGGAACCTCAAGTGTTCATAAACAAATCAAAAATTGAACCCAATATTATCCAAGAAAACATGGCTACAAATAATAGAACCTTAAAAGAACTAACTACCCCGAATGTGGAGTACCAATATGCATACATCAAATATCCCAAGGAAGCATCCAACATTGAGCTGAGATCATGTCTCATCCACCTTATTCCTAAAATCCATGTTCTTCCCAGTGATTACCCTCATAAACACCTTACGGAATTTCACATAGTGTGCTCCACCATGAAACCCGAAAATGTGTTTGAGGACTTAATTATGTTTAGGGCCTTCCCTTTCTCCCTTGATGATGTAACCAAAGATTGGGTATACTATTTTCCTACCATAATTGGGGGATGGAATTACCTAAAAAACTCTTTCTAGAGAAGTTCTTCCCTACCTCTTGAACCACATCTATTAGGAATGAAATCTATGGCATTAGGAAATCACAAGGAGAGACCCTTCATGAATACTAGGAGAGATTCAAATGACTCTACTCAAGCTACCCTCACCACTAGATTAGTGAAAAACTATTAATCCCATACTTATATGAGGGACTAATCCCCATAGATCATGGAATTATTGATACAACAACTGGTGGTGGCTTGGTTGACAAAACTCCTTCTGTTGCTCATGACATAATAGCCAACAAGTCTCAAAATGAACAAAAATTTGGTACATGAGAAATTTCACCAACTTGAGGAGTTCATGAGGTAAGTCATTCATCTCTAGAAAAAAAGGTAGATAACATGCTTTATGAGATGCATACCCTTCTAAGGCAATTAGCTCATGCACAAGGTAACTCACAATCTCCTCCTATTTCATTATACGATGGTATTTGTTCTGACAATTCTTATTTTTCTGACCAATGCCCAAAACTTTAGGATTCACCCGAGTCTTGTGCAGTTGTGTTTCTAGGGTGTCCATTCCAAAAAGAACCTCCCTTCAAGAAAAAACAATTCAGGGAAAATCCCAATCCAGGGTGGCAAGAAGAACCCGTGTATCAACAAGGATAAAACTAAAGCTACCCCATGTAGAATTGGTATCAACAAGGCCACGATATGAAACCTTCTTATCATTCAACTTCTCAAAACAATAGTACTCCTCCTCCCAAATCTTAACCAAGACTTGAGGATATGGTGAAGGAAATGGAAACCCAGAACCTTCAGTTCTAATATACCACACAATCGGCAATTCAAGACCTACGAACTCAAGTGGGGCAATTGGTGAACACCATTGGTGAGTTTAAGATGTAAGGTTCTGTAAAACGACCATCCCAACCCATTACCAATCTGAAGGATAAAGGTAATTTATGTGCAGTTACACATCATAGTGGTAAATAAATTTCTCCTTCTACTGATTCTACGCAACAGGTATGTCCCCCTCTTGAAAACACTCTTTCTCCACCCATAAAAGGTTCCAAAGAATAAAAACAAAATAAAAAGGGCAATCAAATTAACATTAAGGATTCCCATGAACAATCCATTCCTCTTCCTTTCACTCAAAGGCTCCCTAAATATAAGAAAAACATTGATAATGGGATTGAAAATGAAATAATGGATACACTTAAAAAGTTCAAGTTAATATTACATTGTTGGTTGCAGTCAAGAAAATTCCTCATTTTTCCAAATTTCATAAATAACATTGTACCCATAGACGGAGGATGAAGGGGAATGGAAGAGTAAACACTGGGAGGAATTTCTCGACCTTGGTTCAACCAGAAATGCCAACCAACTGCAAGGATCCTGTCACATTCCCAATACTGTGTACCATAGGGGATACTTTATTTTCTGATGTTATTCTAGATTTAAGGGCTTCCATTAATGTAATGCCTCACTTCATATACAACTCGCTACAGGCTAGATAGATGTATCGAATGGGAATTGTCGTACAAATTTCTAACCGAAGTTCTACGCATCCAATAGGAGCGATTGAGGATGTCCTTGTAAGAGTGAAGAATCTCATATTCCCTGCTTATTTCTACATTATTGAGATGAAAGATACCTGAACCCAATGAAATTATCCTCTAATAATTGGGAGCCCATTCCTTAAAATAGAAAAGTAAATCACCAATGTTCACAATGGTATGCTTTCCATGAAATTCAGAGGAGAAAAGGTCAGTTTTAACATCCTTGAGGCTATGAAACACCCCTTTGATGAGGAATCCACTCTTCCTGTCTATTCGATGGAAGTTCTCTCAAACGATGCACACACACACAATTCTCTCTTCAACCCAAATTTTGATTTGTTTTTCTTTTCTTCACCATTTGATGATTTGAGTTTTGATTCATGATTTGAGTGTTTTGTGGGTTCAGAAAAGTGTAAATTTTGTGCTTTAATTGATGAGTGTGTTCATTCTGAGGTACCCATGACCGTCGATGATTCTAAAAATCTCATTTCAATAGAATCTATATCTATAGAGAATAAATATGAGTGGATAGATAGTTTAATGGACCTCACTCCCACTAAATCCTCTCCCTCAATCCACAATCCACCGTTTTTGGAACTAAAACAACTTCCTTATAATTTAAAATATGCATATCATGAGGGTATTGGCCAATTTCCCATCATTATTTCCAATAACCTCTCTCCACAACACGAATCGAAACTACTCAATCTTTTGAGAGAGTGTAAAAAGGCAATTGGATGGACATTTGATGATATTAACAGGATTAGAAAATCTATTTTTATACACCATATACTTTTGGATGATGAGGCTAATACTCTAAGACAATCTCAATTCTGGTTGAATCTTACTCTCCTTGAAGTGGTAAAATTGGATGTTAGTAAATTACTTGTTGTAGGGATCATTTTTCCTATATATGATAGTAAATGGGTTAGTCCGGTCCAAATTGTGCCTAGAAAATCGGAATAACAGTTTTTTCAAATGAAAGGAATGAATTGGTTCCAACACGTGTGAAAAACATTTAGTGAGTCTGTATTGACTATCATCGACTGAATCAAGCCACGTGGAAGGACCACTTTCCTCTACCGTTCGTTGACCAGATGTTAAAATGATTGGATAGTAAGTCCCATTATTGTTTACCTGATGGCTATTCAGGTTATTTATCAATCCATATAGCCCATAAGTATCATGAAACGAAAACATTTACTTGTCCCTTTGACACATTTTCATACAGAAGGATGCCATTCGTTCTATGTAATTCCCCTAGTACCTTTCAGCGATGTATGTTGAGTTTTTTTATGAGTACCTTGAGAGTTGTATGGAAGTCTTTATTGGTGATTTCATGGTATATGGTTTTTATTTTGATGATTGATTATAACACCTAGGTTCTATCCTCCATTGCAGCATTGAAAAAGATATTGATTTAAATTACGAGAAATACCATTTCATGGTTGAGCGGGGGATAGTTCTTGGGAATGTCATTTCAAATAACGTAATTCAAGTTGATAATTCTCAAATTGAATTAATTTCAACCCTTTAATATCCAAAATGTTTTCTTATGGTGCGATCTTTCTTGGGTCATGCTGGTTTTTACTGTCGATTCATTAAAGACATTAGTAAGATCACACTTCCTTGGTCCGGGTTATTACAAAAGGATTTAGAGTTTTTGTTAGATAAATATTGTGAGGATGCATTAAATTCACCAAAAAAGAGTCTCACATCACCTCCCATCATCAAACCTCAAAGCTGGGATCTCCCCGTTGAACTTATGTGTGATTCCTCTAACTCTGCAGTTGGGGTAGTTTTATCAAAAAGTGTTGAGAAGGCTCCCCAGTTCATTGTGTATGCCTCACGTACCCTTGACCCTACCTAGGAAAAATACACAACCACTAAAAAAGATCTTCTTTCTATTGTTTTTCCTTGGAAATATTTAGATCATATCTTATCGGGTCAAAAATCATTCTCTTTTCTGATCATGATGCCCTTCATTTCCTTCAAATGAAATCTGAAGCTAATCCCCACCTCATTGGGTGGATGATACTCCCCCAAGAGTTTGACCATGAGATTAGAGATAAGGGAGGAGTGGAAAATGTGGTAGCTAACCAAATTAGTAGGATTTCCCAACCATTGGACCATCATGCTGACTAAGCCCTCCCCATTGGGGAATTATTCCATCATGAGAACCTTTGTGATGTTGTGGACCATACCCCCTAGTATGCGGACATTGTGAATTTTTATCCAACATACAGGTTCCCCACTAATTTAAGCACTTCCCAATCCCAAATACTTAAACATGATTCCTAGTGGTACATTTGGGATGACCCATATTTATGGAGAATTTGTGGTGACCAAGTATTTCAACGTTGTGTCCCTGACAATGAGTTCACCTTTGTTTTGACCTTCTGTCACACTTTGGCCTGTGGGGGACACTTTGGCTCTCAACGTAGAGCTCGAAAGGTTCTTGACATAATAATTTATTGGCCAACACTGTATAGGTATGCCCATAGATTTTTAAAGTCATGTAATCGTTGTCAATTCACAGGGAATATCACCAAGAAGAATTAAATGCCCCAACAACCCATGTTATTCTGTGAAATTTTTGATGCATGGGGAAATGACTTAATGGGGTCTTTTCCAAATTCATTGGGATTTTTATACATTTTATTGGTTTTTGACTATGTATATAAATGGGTGGAAGAAAATGCCACTGTGACTGATAACTCTCATGTGGTTGTTGATTTTGTGAGGTCATAGATTTTATGCAGGTTTGGTTTACCGAGATTCATTTTTAGTGATCAGGGTTCACAATTTTCCAATCGAAACATGAAAATTTTGCCTCATAAGTATGGGGTTGATCATAAAGTCTCCACTACATATCACCCCCAAACTAACAGACAAGAAGAAATCTCAAATCGGTAAGTTAAACAAATCATGGAAAAAATGGTACAACCCAATAGGAATGATTGGAGTTTGTGCTTGGAGGATGCACTTTGGGAATACCATACAGCTTTTAAAACCCGAATTGGAATGTCACCATACAAAACTGTTTTTGGAAAGGCTTGTCACCCCTCAGTGGAGGTAGAACACCGTGAATATTGGGATGTTAAACAATGTAATATGAATCTTTTAGATGTTGGTGATCATAGGATATTGCAGATTCAAGAGTTGGAAGATATTAGAAATGATGAATATGAGAACTCTAGGATTAATAAAGAGAAATCAAAGGCTATTCATGATAGCATAATTCATCAGTATAAGTTCTATATTGGTGAGAAGGTCATCATGTACAATTACAGGCTCATGCTCCACCCAGGTATGCTTCTTTCCTGATGGCTCGGTCCTTATTCTGTTTCTAATGTTTACCCTTTTTGGGTAAATACAGATTTTTCATGACAAGAGTGGACAAAGTCCTCCCATTAATGGGAAGAAACTTAAACACTTCTATGAGGATTTTTCAAAGAATCTAGTGGAGGAAATCCACCTTTTAGATGAAACATTCTAGTAAAACACACCAGTTTTTGTCCTTCTTTCTCACATTGTCAATTATTCTAGTGAGGAAACTGCCCATTCTATGTGGGGGGGGGGGATACATTCCTAGGTTCATTAGGATTTCCATTTTCTTTATTCTTTCTTCTCTTTATTTTCTTTTTATGGTATTTTCATTTCCCCGAAAAAAAATTCCAAAGTTCCAAGATTTGGTGACCCTAAGGGGGGAAAGTAAAAATACTATAAGGAAGGCGAAAAAGACTATCAGGGAGATATTTTTAGTGAATTGGGTTTCTGTCAATGATATAAATGGTTGTATCTATGTATAACCATTGATATTACTGATTCTCCTTGTGTGAGTTGTTTTTAGAAAAAATTGTGTCACTAATATCTGCACACATTTTTCCACCAAAACACAAAGTGTGAATATTTCATACTTACTAGAAGGTAAATATAATTTAGTTTAATATTTTCAGCTTAAAATGATATTTACATACGTTCGTTCCTTATCCGATATGTTTCATTAATGTATAGAATTGACCTATGTGTGTGTACCTGATATCCGACTATTGCACACCCTTAAAAAACAATTTTTTGTTGTGTCTTGGGCAGGTCAAAAACCACTCCTCCTCAACCTTTTATCTTTTTATAACTATTACAATTAGCGTCATGAGGAGATCAAACAAGGGTTGAGAGATGAGTGTGAGAATTCCTCCAAATGAAACTTTTGAAAAAAAATAATAAATGAGGGGAGTGATGAAATGTGAAACATATGGGGATATCTAGGTTGGGAGATTATGGTTTGACTTCCTAGAATTATTAAGTGAGTGTGTCTTGAAATATGATTGCAAAGGATGTAGGGCAGGTTCGGTGGAAAGTAGCTTTTATGATGAATAATGTTAAAATATACAATATTAATTTGATATTAGTAGAAAGAATAATATTGAATGGTTTTAGCACACACACAAATGTAGTGTTAATGTCATGGTTAACTCTTGGATTCCTTTATCTACTTGGTATCATGAATCTCTTTGAATTTCATTGTGATATGATTTATGAGACATCTTTTTCCATTTTCACAAGGTAGAATTCCTTGGTATAGTTTGTGCATTGATCAAATTACTTTAATTTACACATGAATCATTTGGTTTTGTTTTTATATATATATCTTTTCCTAGGAGTGTAGATGTTTAGGTGTGGGTGTGTGATCACACATCGATTATGTATTCAAATCCACCCTCAAAATGCTGTTTTAAACAAGTTTTGTAATTAATATTCCAAATATAATAATTAATTTCACTTTATGTTTTAATAAATTAATTAATGTTAATCAATATTAAAATGTGAAATGGCACTTGTTTTTATTATTTCAATGTAAAATGACATGATTTGGAGGTCCCTTGATGAAGTGGATGAAAAATGGGCCAAAATTACATGGATCTATGATGACCTATCCATTGTTATTCTTATTTAGAACATTATGTGAATCCAAATGGGATCATATTTTGAATCATGGTCCTAAATTTAATTTTCTACATTTTATATTAAGGAACTGAAGCCTCATTCATCCCCAACAATTCCAATCATAACTGATCTATCCAAGGAATCAAATCTGCCCAAATTCAAATGCAGTGTTCTGTGTTTTATCAATATCTCAAGTAGTATGTGTCGAATGGATGTCATACTTTCAGTGGATACATTAAAGTGGTGGGATACCAATTTTTTATTTTCTCCAAAGTTTGATAATGTTGTATGGAGGCCAAAACAAGTGGTACAAGTGGGTTGAAGAAATATGTGTGCCTTAAAACACCTTCCAACTGTGCCAATAAATTGGCACCTTGGGCACCCCATTTGGGATTTCAAACCATAGGAAAGGTGCTGCCATTTTTGAGTACCACTGAGGAAATTTTCATCATCACTAGAAGTTCTGGAGTCTATGGTATTTTCTAATTCAACATATTCTTCTTCCTCTCCTCCCATGGATTTTTAAACCCCTTGTGATCACCCGAGGAGGAACGTAATGTAAATCCCATGCTTCGTGTTTGTAATATTTGAATGATCTTTTTAATTCCATGTTTTTTGGTTTTTTTTCAAAATTTTATATTGTTATTTTATTGAGATATGTACTGGTAAGTCATGCTCAACAAATATGATCATGTTTGTGGGTAACCATTCATGTGATGTTTCACACACCATTCACCACTTCCTTTTCACCCTTTTAATTGCGGTGTTTGTGTGGTTCATATTGTTAAATTAAACTCATATAATCAATTTAAATTCCATGTACATTTATGTCATGGTATCACAATTAAATAACATAAAAAAATAGACATTGCATCGAGTCCTTCGTGTGTTGCCTTGGTGAGTTTCAATTATGATGTCGAACACAAATCACCCAATCATCGGTGGTGTCTTGTGAATCATTATGTGTTTTGCACTGAACCCTAGGAGGTCTCCTAGTATAAATTTAGTTACAATCTGGTTCAACGTGTTAATAACCAGGGATTAAAAGATCATAACCCTATATCATGAAGTGATGAAAGATGATCATCATGAGAGTGCCCCGGGTTGATCACGCTTAATTAATTCTATTAATATCTACTTTGTTTTATCACTTTCATTTTGTATTTTCATCTTAAATCATAAAACCCCCATGTTTTATAAAATGAAATTACCCTTCTACTTTCATAATCGAACCCCTATTTTTAATTAATGATCTAATGCTCTGTCGAGAGACGACCTAGGGTTACTGCTATACTCCAGAAATTCTAGTCAAAATTAAACAACTAATTTGATGCGCTCGACAACGTGATAAAGGATTTCCAAGGTATTCTGTCAAGAAAGTATCTCACTTCATATCCAATATATATAACAGATAAGTATCCCATCTTAAAGAAAATTTGTTTGATATATTGAAATTTCTCTTCGATTTATAGATAACCTGGCCACTCTAGTAAAAATACTCTTCAAGAATCCTATTGATACCACACAATGGCCTCCTTCCGAAATTAATGAAGGTCATAGTTTCTTTTGAAAAAGCCAAATGGGAAATTGACTGAGAGTTCATTTTTTTCGGTAGGGGAGTATATCTCTTTAGACATGAATCTGTTTATAAAGTGACTATGAGTATCCTACATTATAATAAATATCCTTAGGGATATGGGGTCGCCTTGCTAATGTATATAATTCACCTTGAAGAATCCATGAGTTTTACCAATTATTAAAACAACTATCCATGAGTATCTAAAAAAAATCTAGAAAATGAGGTCACCAACCCATGATGAAATATGCATACATGTTAACACCCTATTGTGGAAACCACATTCAATTATATAATATGCCTTATTCATGTCAATTTTTTTCATGTTAGAACCGTGAGTCTTGGTGTTGATGTCTCTTAGCATTTATTGCAAAAAATATATAGCTCCTTGGATTGATAGGACCTTCACAAAGTAATGTTATTAAATAGAGATCCATTGGGGAATATGCATGGACATTCTCAAGTTGATGTTAATTGATAGAATAATTTAGGGAAAATTACACATTCTCCTAGGTCGATAGTGAAGGATGGATGAGGGATAATTAATATTTAGTATGATAAAAGTGTCATAGAACATGAAACCTACTCAAGGATTCCTCCATGACATAATTCTTATATAGACGAGACAATATCACTCTTGACAACCTCCCAAGAGCCATTATAAATCATGATAGGAAAGTCATCACGACCTGATGCACTCTCAGGGTTAAGGTTCATCATGAACGTATGGATTTATTCTTCTTTGGGGATCTGTTCTAGTGATTTGTTATCCGGAGAAGAGACATGGATAGGGATCCCTCCACAAAACTCTGCCCTCCTTCCTGGGTACCCAGTGGACATACACATGTTCAGGACTTCAAGGTGATCTTTGAATAATGTATGTGCCATATCCCTAATGAAATTTATATCATATGTATAAGTACCATATTCTAGGACTATATGGATATTAATAGGACATATCTTCTCACTTATTGATGCATAAAAATATGATGTGTTCTTGTCACCCTCATGAAGCCATTTTATCCATGATCTCTCCATTTCCTTATGTTACTGGGTGGGAATCAATTATGAAAATCTATTCTTGTTATCATAGAGGTCACAAAATACAATGTCATCCCAAGAATCCTACATGATGGCTTCAAGTGAATCAGTATCCTATTTAAGATAATCCATGTTATGGTCCACATGTAGGAGGTCTCTAGCCCATTCTAGTATACCAAGTTTATGTTGACTCAACTTGTTGTGAATAGCCACCCATATTTTACCATGTGTTAGTTATCCCCATAACTCACTTAATAACTTTTAATACCCTGGATTACATGTCCACTAATCATAGAACATGAATATTTCATGAGTGAACTACATGGGAAACAATGATAACATCAACAATGAACCACTAATAATACCTTAGACCAGGTGATTTACCTTTTCATTGGGAAACATGTTTATTGAATAAAAGTTGGCTATGCATGAGTCGAGTCGACTCGAGCATCATCTACTCCCCTTTTGGATGTTTCACCATGTAAAGAAATCACTAGAATAACCATATCCAAAAATCCATTTCCGACACTGAATTTGAGAAAATATATGTTATCTTACCTAGTAAAAGATCTTATTCCATCCTTCTTACTTGGTTTTGTGATAACATTGAAATCCCCACAAATGATCCGCATCAATTCACCGTTGTTTAACACACTAGGATCATACTACAGTACTTCCCTTATTTGAGTGTCACAGCTTCCATAAACCTAGGATACTAATAGGGTGATCATACCATTATTATCTATCATAGTAATATATTTATCACCCCTAGAAGTAGATCCACCAAGATATACCTGTTTTAAAAGATCCATATATGCCAATTGATTGGGTATGCATGCATGGATGAATGTAACTCAACTTTGAGAGTGAAATCAATTAATTTAGCTGGGTTTTTCTTGAGATCAAGGATGAAGAAAATATTAGCCTTTTATTCTTGATATCTTAAGAAATGATATCGTTTTTAACTCACATGCTAATGAAGTGGGTGTTCCAGATGAGGGCATGTATCATTGATAAGATGATGGCCTAGTTTTGGCCTGATGCACCATGGTCTCTTTTGGGTAGGAGGAAGAGCACTACCAAATCTTGTTATATTTTAATATTGATCTCTTTCATATACTCAGACTCAGGGAAGATGTATTTATTATTGAATATGGAATGAAAGAGTGTAATTTTTTGTTCTTCCTTCTCCCAACCCTTAGCATAGACTTAATCATTGAGACAAGCATTCGAGGATATCAGGTATCTGGAGGGCCTAGATCTTAGTGTATTTTGATATTTCTTGAATTCCTTACTTTTTCATTCTTTTCAACAAACATAAATTTCTGACATTTCCTCTTTTTAGAAATAATTCCATATTTATTCAAACATTTGGAAGGCAACATTCATTGATCATTTTCATGTTTCCCATTATGAGCACATTCACAAACTTTAGAGATATATTTTTTAAAATTTTAACCTTTATGATTAAATTCAAAATGATTTTAATGGAAAAGTTCCAACTCTTATTATTTTTCCTTTAACTTCTCCTCCAGATAGTCATTAAAGTTATTTTATTCCTCAAGTGATAATTTGAAAGCGCTAATCTCTACCTGCATTTCGTTTTTATCATCTGAAACTAGTTGATTATTTATTGAGGAATAGTCCTATTCCAACTTCTTTTTTTGGTTTTCAAGTCATCTAATATTTCTCAAGCAAATCTTTGACTCTTATTTTAAATTTATTTCATGTTTATTTTATTCTTCATCAGAAAAGTTGCTTCCAAATTCTTTAACATTCACTATTTCAATAAAAGTATTCTCACGAACATGTTCAAGATATTTATTAGACTCAGATCTAGTATATGTTTCTTCATAATATTTAGATATGAAACTTATTCTTATTCATTTGATGAATTTTCTATCTTTCCCTTTATCAAAATATTTTTCTTTATCACTCTTTTTCATCCATGATATTCTTGGATTTATTTCTTACTCATCGTTATCTTTTTCATTCTTTCTTCTTGGGAAATTGGTCGTGAAGTAACCAATGACTTCACATTCAAAGAATTTAAAGGTATGTTTCCCTTTGTTTTTCTCTAATAAAACAAGTATAAAATGTTATCATGATTTTTATAAACATGATTTTTATAATCAGATTCACCAGCATCATCTTCAATATGAATCTTCTTTGAATTTTCATTCATGGAATCCATGAATTACATAACTCTAACGACTTTTGATTCTATTTTCATAGAATTATCCCTTCTAATTTCATAAGTGGTGAGAATTCTATGTAAATCATCTAGAGACATTGTTTCAGGATCCATATCATTTAGTGAGGAATCTATTTAATCAAAATTTGTAGGAATGATTCTAATGATCTTTCCAACAAATATATAATCTTTTAACATTTCACCAAGACATATTATCTTATTGTCAATTTTATCCACCCTTGTATAGATCTACACAAAAAATTCATATTCACCCATATTCAAATCATCATACTTCAGCCTCCATATTTCTAACTTTTCCTTATTTACTTTTTTATTGCTTTCATATTTGTTTTTTAATTAGTCCCACATACCATTGGATGTGGCCAAAACATTAACCCATAGAAATTTATATTTAGAAACTGATTATAGTAAAGAGTTATTATACATTAAATTATTCTCAACATTCATTTTTCAATAGTTATCGGGGGAACTTATAATCAATAGAATGAAATCCATCTGTTGGGGCTTCAAGATCATCATCTAAAATAGACATGAGATAATTCAACATTCTATCATTCCGGATATGATAATTATTACCATAAAAAATTGTAATAACTTTATTTTTCAAACAATTTAGATTATCCATAACCCTTTATTAAAAATATCAGCAAAGTATAAGGGAAGGGATCTTGTTATCTGATAAAAATTGTAATTTCTTAGATAGGATAATTTTATCACTGATATGTGTTGGATAGAGTATATAAAAATGAGATTCTCAAATACAAGAGGGGTTGAATTGTATACTTTAAAAATCACTAAGGAAATTTTTGAGTAACCAAAATTCACAACACCTATAAGTTCTAATAACGTTCTTGATTCCGGAAAAGTGATTATGGAAATGAAACTTAACAAAAGTTTACAACAACTATGCTTATACCTTAAATCATATATAATCCTATATAATCAGAGTACAAGTCTAAGGATGTATAAGAAGATTAAACTTTCCTCAACAACTAAAAGTGCATCGGTAAACAAAATAGAAATAATGAAAGTAACAAGTAGTAACTCTATTAACCTAAAGAGAAGGGTATCCAACAACCTTGGATAAAATTCCCTTGATTTATAATTTCAAGAAAGTCAGTCTTATCCACAATAGGATAAGCCCTCGATATGAAGATCAGAGTCTATCTTGCTATCCCTGCAAGCCCTCAACATCAAGTTAGTCGGCACCTCTGTCTCCCTCAGCAAGGAAGCCCTCAAATTCATTGTAGTTGGCACCTCTTTCTTCCTATCCCTGGAAGCCCTTGATTGTACACAACAAAAATTGGGGTCGCACAAAGAAAATCTGAACAAGTAGTTTAGTATGCACTAAGAAATAAAGACTCTCTCAATATAAATCACTTCACCAGCATGTAATCTCTAGATTGATCAACTTGTTGTGATCTCTTTCAAATGAGCTCCTATATATATCCACAACATCAACGGTCAGCTCCCTCATCCCATAGTCATATTTTTTCATGAATATTAGAATGACCTGTACATCTTTCACTCAAAAAAAGATTAGATAGTAACTGAAATCACGACATCGTTTTATAAAAAAACAAGTGTTAGGAAAAATATGGTTATATAACAAGAAATACAATATTTGGAATGTAAGAAAATGAATTTTTGGATTCTAACCATAATTGAATTCAGATTCTATATTACAAGGATATTCAGATTCTATTTTCTATGAATTCGGAACCTGAACTCTATAGAATTCCAGAGTTTAAATTTCAAGGAAATTCAGAATCTGGATTCACAATAATTTTGAACCAGAACTTAAAATGATAGGAATCCGAGGTCATGAGAATTCGACGTCAGAACTCATAGGAGTTTGGATCATGAATTCAGAGAACTCGGAGTAAGAACTCAGAAAAGCTCATATCCAGAATTAGTATTCCAAATTCAGTGTCAGAACACTGATGATTTAGTATCTAGAATTCGTATTCATAATATGGAGTCAGAACTCAGAAGAGTTGTTATCCAAAATTATTATTTGGAATTTGGAGTCAGAACTCAGAAGAGTTCGTATCCATAATTCGTAATCATAATTCAGTGTCAGAACTCATAAGATTTAGTAACCAGAATTTGTATTCGGAATTCGGATCCTAAAACAGAATGCATCATATCTTTGTAATTATAGGATTCTGAGGTTTTGTTTTCAAACCAAATTTTCCACATAGAAAAATTATGATATTTATAATATAACATGGTAAGGATAAATTTCCTTGGGGAATGAAATTTATCCTTATAGAGGTAAAAAATAGGGTAAAAAGAGTTTTTCCTTGAGATAAGGTGTTTGTTATTTTCAAAATAAGAAGGAATTTTAAGGTCATAAGTAAACCTTATTGACTAAACAATCTCCCCCAAGTATAAAGGAATGGAAAATTCATATGGAAAACCTTATTGACTCAACAATCTCCCCATTTTTGGAAATCACAAACATCCTTATGAAAAAGAATATAAGGACTTAGAAAAAAAATACTAGACTTCGAAATAAAGCTTATCTCCATTTTCTCATTGTTAAAGATGAATACGACTAACTCCCCCTTAGGCTTTGGAACTCTATGGATCGTATTATAGATTTCCAGAATGATAATTTTCATTATATTGAGTATGAAGATCATTGTAAAGAGAAATTCCCCTTAGATTATCTCCCCCTTACTTAGGGATATTTCCTCTTTACATAGAATTATTTTTCCTTTCTCCCCCTTTGTGATTTTCGAAAATTGTTTGAGGGAATGGGAAAAATGGTACCTGAAATATTAGTAAAAGCATCCAAACAAAAACAAGAAACCACAATTTCATTAATATTAGAAGAATTTGTACAAGGAAAAATATATACAACAAAAGATCGTGTTTGGATCTATTGTGCTTCTTTTTCCTTGGGTATCAGCTTCTTCACAATGGTTTTCACATTCTTTAGAGCCCTAGTTAAAAATGAGAAAATTATTCCATTGATAACTATTCATAGTGATCATGGAGGAGAATTTAAAAATTCTTATTTCGAAACTTTTTGTAGTAGAAAAGGCATTACTCATAACTTCTCAGCACCCAAAACACCACAACAGAATGGCGTTGTTCAATGAAGAAATATAATTCTTCAATAGATAACTAGAAACATGTTGAGTGGGTATTTTGTAGCCAAACATTTGTGGGCTAAAAGTATGTCTTACCCACACCAGGGTAAGCCCTCGATATTAAGATCAGATTCTATCTTGCTATCCCCGCTAGACCTCAACATCAAGGTAGTCAGAACCTCTATCTTCCTCAGCAAGGAATCCCTCAATTTCAAGGTAGTTGGAACCTCTGTCGTCTTATCCCCAGAAGCCCTCAATTGTACACAGAAACAATCGGAGTTGCACAAAAAAAATTTGACCAAGTAGTTCAATACGAACTAAGAAATAAAGCCTCTCTCTCAAGAAATCACTTCAGCAGTATATAATCTCTAGATTGATCAACTTGTTGTGAGCTCTTTCAACTGAGCTCCTATTTATAGGCATGGATTTAACTGTCAGCTCCCTCCTCCAATGGTCTTATTTTTCCTTGAATTTCAGAGTGACATGTACTTGTGTCACTCAATCAATGGTTATTTAGAAACTGAAATCACGACATCGTTTTATAACAAAACGTGTGTTAGAAAAAATATGGTTACATAACTAGAAATACAATATTCAGAATGTAAGAAAATGAATGTTTGGAGTCAAACTAAAATTTAATTCGGAGACTATAAAACAAGGATATTTAGATTCCGTTTTCTAGTAATTCAGAACCTCAACTATATTGAATTACAAAGTTTGAATTTCAATGAAATTCAGAATCTGGATACGCAAGAATTTGGAACCAGAACATACAAAGTTTAATATCAGAGTTCATGAGAATTCGGGGTCAGAACTCATAAGAGTTTAGAGTCTGAATTCAGAGAACTTGGAGACAAAACTCAGAAAAGTTCATATCCAGAATTTGTATTCAGAATTCGGAGTCATAACGCTGAAGAGTTTGTATCTAGAATTCTTATTCAGATTTCAGAGTCAGAACTCAGAAGAGTTCATATCCAGAATTTGTATTCGTAATTCGTATTCAGAACATACAAGAGTTTGTGTCTAGAATTCATAATCAGAATTCGGAGTCAGAATTCATAAATGTTTATAACCAGAATTAGTATTCAGAATTCGTATCCTAAAACAGAATGCTTCATATATAGGTAATTATATGATTCTGATGTTTCAATTTCAAAATGAATTTTACACTTAGAAAAATTATTATATGAACAATAAAACATGGTAAGGATAAATTTCCTTGGGGGATGAAATTTTTTCTTTAGAGGTAAAACATAGGGTAAAAAGTGTTTTTCCTTTCGATAAGGTGTTTGTGATTTTCAAAACAAGAAGATATTTTAAAGTCATAAGAAAACCTTATTGACTAAAGAATCTCCCCCAAGTATAAAGGAATGGAAAATTCATAAGGAAAAACTTATTGAATCAACAATATCTCCCTTTTTAGAAAGCACAAATATCCTTACGAAAAAGAATATAAGGATGGTGAAAAAAATTCTAGACTTTGAAATAAATATTATCTCCCTTTTCTCATTGGTAAAGATGAATACGACTAACTCCCCCTTAGGCTTTGGAACTCTAAGGATCGTATTCAAGATTTTTGGAATGAGAATTTTCATTATCTTGAGTATGGATATCTTTTTAATGAGAACTTTTCCTTAGATAAACTCTTCCTTACTTAGGGATATTTCCTATTTACTTAGAAATCATTTTCCTTTCTCCCCCTTTGGGATTTTCATAAAGAGTTTGAGGGAATGGAAAAAAATGGTACCTCAAATATTTTTACAAGCATCTAAACAAAAAAAATCAACCACAATTTCATTAAGATGAGAAGAATTTGTACAAGGAAAAACAGATACAACAAAAGATCAGATTTGGATCTATTTTGCTTCTTTTTCCTTGGGTATCAACTTCTTCACGATGGTTTTCAGCTTCTTTAGAGCCTAAGTTAAAAATGGGAAAACTCTTCCATTGAAAACTATTAATATTTATCATGGAGGAGAATTCAAAAATTCTAATATTGAAACTTTTTGTAGTAGAAAAGTCATTACTCATAACTTCTCAACACCCAGAACACCTCAATAGAATGGTTTTTTTAAAGAAGAAATTGAATTCATCAAGAGATAACTAGAACCATGTTGAGTGAGTATTCTATATCCAAACATTTTTAGGCTGAAATTCTATCTTACCCACACCAAGGTAAGCCCTCGATATGAAGATCAGAGTCTTTCATTCTATCCCTGCAAGCCCTCAACTTCAAGGTAGTCAGCACCTTTGTCTACCAATGCAAGGAAGCCCTCGACTTCAAGGTAGTCGGCACCTCATTCTTCCTATCCTCGGAATCCCTCAATTATACACAACAACAATCGGATTCACACAAATATAATATGAACAAGTAATTTAGTACACACTAAGAAGTATAACCTCTCTCTCTAGTAATCAGTTCTTCAGTATGTAATCTCTAGTTTGATCAACATGTTGTGAGCTCTTTCAAATGAGCTTCTATTTATAGGCACGACTTCAACGGTCATCTCCCTCATCCAACTGTCATATTTTTCCTTGAATTTAGGAGGGATCCGTAGACGTGTCACTCAAACAAAAGTTAGTTAGTAACTGAAAGAACGACATTATTTTATAACAAAACAAGTGTTAGAAAAAATATGGTTACATACCTGGAAATCTAATATTTGGAATGTAAGAAAATTACTATTCGGAATCTAAACAAAATAGAATTTAGAGTCTACAATACAAGGATATAAGGATTCTGTTTTAAATTAATTTGGAACCTGAAATCTATAGAATTCCAGAGTCTAAATTTCATGGAAATTTGGACTCTAGATTCACATTAATTCGGAACCTGAACTTAAAAAGTTTAGACTCGGAGTTTATAAGAATTCAGGGTCAGAACTCATAAGAGTTCGGAGTCTAAAATCAGTGAACTCAGAGTCAGAACTCAAAAAAGTTTGTATCTAGAATTTGTATTTAGAATTCAGAGTAAGAACACTAAAGAATTCATATCCAGAATTTGTATTTAGAATTCAGATTCAGAAATCATAAGAGTTCGTATCCAGAATTTGTATTCGGAATTCAGAGTCAAAACTCTGAAGAGTTCGTATCTAGACTTCGTAATCAGAATTTGGAGTCAAAACTCAGAAGAGTTCGTAACCAGAATTCTTATTCGGAATTCTGATCCTAAAACAGAATGCTTCATATCTAGGTATTTTTATGATTCAGAGGTTTTGGTTTCAAACCGAATTTTACACATAGAAAAATTATGATAGGAATAATAAAACATGGCAAGGATAAATTTCCTTGGGGAAGGAAATTTTTCCTCATAGAGGTAAAACATAGGGTAAAAAGATTTTTTCCTTGAGATAAGGTGTTTGTGATTTTCGAAATAATAAGGGACTGTAAAGTCATAAGGAAAAATTATTCACTAAACAATCTCCCCCAAGTATGAAGTAATGGGAAAGTCATAAGGAAAAGATTAATGACTGAAAAATATGGGGTGAATTAGTTTTAAATGTTTCATTTATGTTTCCTTATATATGAAACAACCATCAACTCAAATTATATATTTCCTTCCCAACTAAAAAAAGACACACACATCCATAGGAACACATGTATTCACAAGGTTCACTATTAAATTAGATTAGTTATATCCATGGTATGGTTTGGAAATGATCCAATACGACATAATCTACTAGAAAACAATCGTTTTTTATATAATACAAAGAGTATGGTATACCTTTTCACTCATATAGCACAAATGATGTAATAAAAAGTTTGTGTAATAACAATTATTATATGTGATACCATTTCAACTTCCACAAAATAATTATTTGGAAAAATATTCATAACAAAAATATTGTAAGAACAATAAAGGAAATTGATATAAAACTCAATCTGAATGCCCAATCTGATTCTCTAAATTTGATATCGAAATCCCATTTCCCAATACGATGGATATAGCACTGTCTGAATTTGATTGAGAAAATTCAGAATTACTTCTTATTCAATTTTTAAATAGTAATATTGAAATCCAGATATGATTATCTCTCTTGGTATGATAAAAAAATGAATATGATGTCAAGAATAATATAAAAAAAATCAAATATTTTGATCAGTTGAAAAATGTAGCAATCATGTCTCTTATCCTTTAACTTCTCTCCATTGAAACTTCTTTAACAAATGATAAATACAAAAACTTCTTTGTCTCCCTCAATATTTGATGATTCTCTCTCTTCACTATGAATATTACATTGGTTATATGAAAAGTATGTTGTACTTCTAAGATTTTACAGGTGACCCATGAGTGGTTTTTGACAGGAATCTACAAATTTTTTCCCTCAAATAAATTCACCAAAATATCTATTTCCCTTGAATTTCGTATGTAATTATGAATTCATCAATTCTTCTCAGTTCTTAAAAAATAATTTTCTTTATTTAATAATTCCTCATAATTCCATTCTAAATGACAATTTCGATCTATTTTCCTATTCTGATTTTCCGAATATGATTTCATCATTACAATGATATGAACCAATTATATATATTAACAAATATATAGCTTTCATTTTCATCACAAAATCCCTTATGATTCTTCTTCCCAATTAGTAATATGAATGCATCAATTCATTTCTCTATATCAATTTATATATCAAAAATTACAATGTCTAATTTTAAACTCCCCCTTATGTAATACAATTAATTATTTCATCCAGAAAACTTCTCGATCCACTTTAATGAAGTTATTCAATCACATATACTTCTATATGCCTTTAGAAAGAAGAATTGGTATCAACTTTGATACGATGGATCCTGAACTAATTTAAAACCAAAACAATTGAAAATAAAAATCATATTTTATCATTATATTTTGGTACTCAACTGATTTAATAATTGTGGATTTATATATTTTGGGTTTTGGTGTGATTAAAAACTAGTAAATTAAGTTTTTCACATTTTTTAAAGATCTCGCTAGCCTTCAAATTACAAACTCGTCTTGTAAGAATTTAGTCACCCATATTAAATGGTTCACTACATTTTTGATCGATCTCTAGAATTATATTTTTCATCAGATTCAACTCAATTCATTTACCATCATTCTTATTGAAAAGAAAATCTACCTTTGATAAATATGCTGGTATGCCAAATACAATGGACCATCTTCAACAACTTATTTCAATCACAAACATGTTCTTGAATCATGATTTCCTTCATGACATTGAATATAATTGTGATCTTCTTCAGCATCATCTGATTTAAGTTGGAAACTCTTATAACAATACATCCTTTCTAGCATTATATTTATTTAACTATTTTCCTTAATATGATTGTCCATAATAAAAATTACCTAAATACAACAAACATGGAAATGACTAGCATGATTACAATTATGATGAATATGATCTGTAGAATTATTCTTTTCCATATATATATGATCAATATGAATACGATTGGAATGATTACTATTAGACTTGATACTATTGTAATCATCTCTTTCCCTCTTTCTGGTCCTCAATCTTGCATCACATGTTTTCAGAATACTTGTGACTTCTGAGAACTCCATGATCAAAAAAGCACTGCCTCATTTATATCATAGTCATACAAACTCTGATTCTTCCCATTGCAATCAAACCATTAAAATGAGATTCAGATTGAATCCAATGGACTTTTACTTATTGAAAGATTCTTCCTCAATACGATTGAAAAATTGAATAAATTTAAGTACGATTACTTTAATGTGATCGTTAGTATGATTCAAATACAAAGTGTATTGATTTACCTTTTTAATCAAACATTATTTTATTAGTAAAATTCATTGACTATAAACAAAAACCCATTGAATAAAATCATCTTTATCATCTTATACCTTACAATGAATATATAATTTGAAATATTCTATTTTATTTTGAGTACCTATCTGACACATAATATGATTAAAATTCACCCCACCGTTATGTAAATAATTTTATTTCAATAATTTTATTTCTTTATTAAAATTTATCACTATTTTATGATTATATTCAGAAAACATAAGTATGATATGTTATGATATATTGAGTTGGGATATAATATATATCCCCCAATCTATTGGGAAATGTTTTAATCCAGAGAGATTACATGTAAGGTTCATAAGGAGTTACCTAATAAAACATTGATATTATATCTTAGAAGTTATATGTGACTAATGTTTAGAACATGTTTTATGTTTCTTCCACATTATCATGCCTCTAATTATTACCAGTTATTTTGTTTTAAAATAAATTTTCTAATCACCCAAAGACACTAGGCCATTATATGTATAGACTTATCTTATTCAATCTCTAATCAAATTAATTTAATTCTATGTGAAAGAATTTTGGCTCTATAGGGATGTGGTTTCTCCAATGTTATATCTATTTCAATGGGGATCCATTTTATTTTCATTCATTGACATCATTTTCATCCTAAAAATGATATTTCATAATTATAAAACTATTGTGTGGTTATTTTCATCTAGGATTGGGGTTTATAATGGGTATAAAATTTCAATAAAGACCATAATTATTTTATGAGAAAAACATGAAAAAATTGATCTTTTTTAATATGTGTTTTTGAATATATTTTACATTATTTTTTAATTAATCCTAAATCTCATTTTACTATATTGTTTTCCATAGTATTTTTTTACTTAAATAGGCATTGGATTCTTAAACTATACCAATTTACCCTCTAAAGAACATCATATTTTGAAAAACAACAAGAAAAATACTTATCATTAAAAAACACATATAGGTTATAGAAAATCTCAATTTCCAAATTTAATCTCCTAAAAAACATGAATAAAAAATAAAGGATATGGATTTGGTGCGGCTAGATGGTTTTAGATTAAGAAATCATTTTCCTAAAACATCAATATAAATCAACCAAAACCATGTTTTCCATGATATTAATTTGAATATTAAATCTAAATAAAATATATAAATGAA
This sequence comes from Viscum album, assembly GCA_963277665.1. Taxonomy (NCBI): domain Eukaryota; kingdom Viridiplantae; phylum Streptophyta; class Magnoliopsida; order Santalales; family Viscaceae; genus Viscum; species Viscum album. Next base: position 955,979,511 of record OY728133.1, on the reverse strand, counting down.
CATGTATCATTCTTCTAATATGTAATTTCTATAATATATCACACTAAAAAATGATAAGGGTCAATGATATTTTTCTTAAAAACATTTTATTACTAGTCGAACCATGGTCTAATAATATCTTGATCCTTTTAGGAAGGAAATGTTTTATGAGAAAAACATATAAAACTTTTGGATATATAATTGAATAAAAATAAGAGATAAAGGTTTATTTTCATAGTCAAAATTATATTTTTATTCAGTTTTTATTTAGATTAATGTATTTTTAAATCATAATTCGTATATTCAAATGCTATAAATAGTTATGGATTAAAAATTTCTATATTGACCTATAAGAGACATATTCATTTCACAAACATTTATCCAATTGAAAAATAATTTCATAAATATTTATAATATTAAAAATAATTTTAACTCCCATTAAAATTCCTCTAATTATTTTATAAACATTTAAATAGTTAGTTAAAAATTAAAAATAACTCAAAAATCAATATAAAATATTATAAATCGATAAGTATAGAAAATATTGAGTTAAAGATGCTACATCAGAAAATATTATATAGAAAATGCACCACAATTCACAAAACGATAGACTCCTGATTCTCACTATGATATGGTTTATAGAAAACCAAACCATTAAACGGTATATTATACTATAGTTTTGTTTTAGTTTTATTTATTATCCATAAAATCTGTCTCCATAGTTTTTATTGAGTCTTGAATAATCACTGAGGATAATAATATTAAAATTGTAAAAAAATTAATTTATATAACTTCTTTTCTATTGATTCAAACAACCCTATTATTACTAATATTCCCAAAACAAATTCATTAAAATTTATATATGAATAACTAATTAGTCCTAGATGTGCTATAAAAATCCATATTTTGTAATTGTTTAACCTATGAATTCATATAAAATATCCTAAATGACTCTATATTGTTCTAAAAGTTAATTTAATTGATAATCGAATGTGTCTAACAATATTATTATGTTATTCTAATAATGGTAATTTTTGGCATAATTTTTAATGTTGGGAGGCTCATATATTGGTTGATCCTAACTATACGATCTTATTTACTTTAAGAAATGAATATTTATATTGAATAATTGAATATACATTGAATTAAAATAATTAATATTTCATCCAAAATCCTATCATATTATAAAATAAAAAAATATAAATATAAATTTTTATTTTACATTTTAAAAGATTATCCTGATTTCATAATTATTATTTATCGATCATTGTTTGAATTTGAGAATGATTTTGGGCTTTATATAAATCATAAAAGAATTAATTTATTCTTTAGTTGAAGCTCCCATTTCATTAGAACGAACATTAAAAACAATTCCAAATTTTTAGAAGGAACATTACCTATAAAATTTAAGATTGATTGTATTTAATCAAAGAATTTATCTATGTATGAATGCTATACTTTAGTGGAGAAAATTTAATTCAGAAGATTCTTATGGATAAAAATATTTTTCACAGCTATGTCATAGAAGTGTTTTCTAATTTTATATTCGATGTTTTCCTATTGGGGTTGAATTATTTAAACTCATAGGAATATATTAACTATGAAAACTGAAGTTGGATGATGATTTATTTCACCTCATAAGAAGAGGAAAATATTATTCTATATTATGGGGAAAATATGTTTTCCAATTAAAATGGATGTTTATGTATCAAATTTTCCTAATAAGTTAATATGGCTTTCATTTTCAAGGTAATATTTTTTATTGATTTTATTAAAAGAATCACCCTGGGTGAAATGGTTCAATCACTAATAGCTTTGATGATTTTACGTTATGATCATTCTTCATTGGGATATTTTCATATCAGTGATCCAATTTATTGAAAATAAAAGTTATAGTTCCCTTTATTACAACCAATTACACGATGAATAAATTATATTAAAAGTTATGTGTGATCCTTAAACTATTGTTGTAATGACTATTGATATTAGAATATATATTTAGCTTTATCACTTTTTATGTGCTCGAAAATTTTCTTTGTTAGAAAAAATAAGAATATATCAACCACATAATACGATTGAAAAGGATATAGAAAGTAATTACATAATGAAATGAATAATCAGTTATGTATTTATTATCAATTCATTATAAATGAAGATAAAATGTTTTGATGGTAATAGTGATAATTTCCTTTAAACTACTCTAAAGTCTGAAATGTATTTTTTTTAAATTATTAGATTACATTAATCACAATTTATCAATGATTATAATGAAATGTGTATACTATATATCCATTCAAATGAATATAAATTCATATTATTGTATTTTTGTTTTCAAGGAATGAGATTAAAATAGATTTTAGTTTTAAAATTAGGAAGGTTGTTTTTTTATAGAGTAATGTGTGACATCCCAGACCCACAATCCAAGATATGACATCGATAAAAAATACATTATACTTGATTTGAATAAAAATTGTATGTTCCAAAAGGAATCCACCAATAGTTAGATGACGTTATGAAAATATTTTTTTCACACGTTCCCATGATATTTTAGTTTATGAGTAGTAGAGAATTGGGATGAAACATTAACTTAAAAAAGCCACGTATTTCTCAATTAAAGGACAATTTTCCACTATATAAATAACTAAATTATCTAAAGAAAGTCTTCAATGTCTCCCAAAAATTCATGAAACATTGTATTTTCTCCTAGAAATATCATTTATAATATATTTCTTCATAATCTAGATAAATGAAATCATAATAAAGGTTATCTCAATCACACAACAAGGGAAAACAAATATTAGAAGTTAACATGGGATGAAGATTATGACAGCAATAAATAAGAGTTTGTTTAATGATATATAACTAAACACATGATCTTGAAATAAATCAATTGATAAAAAATAATATAAGGAATCACATGGATAACGAAATCTAAATTCACTGTGACTGAATGCATAAATCTAGATATATTTTACCGTCAAGGACCTAGTCAAAAAATTATTCTCTTTAGCATGGTCATAACCATGAATTCATGGTTATATTGGGTAGTCTTACACCAAAAACCCAAACAATTTATATCACTACGAAATATATTGTATTGATTCTTTATACAATATTAGAAACCAAGTTTTGCAACACCTTGTCCTAAGAGCCTAGAAAATGGTTTGCTGATATGGTTCATCACATGGAATCATGTGCACATCCACGTATTTCAAAGGCATCTCACTATAAGTGAGGGTCTATGGATTGTATGTTTTTGATTTTATACCATCATGAATAGTTTATGGTAATGTTATTTTTGGATATTAAAATAGTTTAAGTAAATTAATAAGATATAAGTAGGAGATAATAAATACAAATAATGAATAAATGAATGAATATACAAGAATGAACATGTTACAATGGGATATAATTAAAAATAAAATAAGAAATACATAGTTAGCAATAGATTTCAAAGAATATATAAATAAAAAATAATAAAATCTAGAATATATATGTGTAAATTTCAAACGTCAACTCCCATGATTCCATGTAAATTCACAATCCATAATGAATAATTGCAATAAAGAAAAATCCATGATCATGACGTATTACCATGTGGTATTTTGAGCTACTAAATGAAGACCTAAACAGGGTGAATGATAAACTCAATAGGGCACCACCTATAGTTCGTTATAGAATATAGTCTATGAATATAAAATTAAGTAGTTTATAGTCATAAAATAAAGCTATGCATAGATAAATAAATATAATTTAGTTCGTATTAGGTTCATTATAGACACCTGGCCAACCATACCTACATCGGCCTAAGTCGGAATGTCATTGAATATGAAATCACACACACAGACAAAAAAACATATATATATTGATATATTTAACATATATATGAATATATGGGAATTAAACATTGATTATGTTAGGTGGAAGACAAAGTCATCAATATATAATAACAATAACATAATAAGACTCTCATTGTACAAATATGTGAATGAGCCCAAGAATCTAAACAGATGATAAAATGTGCCATCCCTGACCATCCTAATCAATGATGTGAATCATACTTTCTAAAATCCTAATCATTAATATCAAAAATTAGTTCTATCAACCCAAAATGGTGTGAATCTTATTGTTCATAATCCTAATCATGGGCGTAAAAATCATATCCAAAAAGAAAAATGATGTGAAACATCAGGTAAAATGTCTTAGACAATGGAGGTGTGAAACATATTTCCCAAAAACCATAATTGATTCCACTCAGTAGTAACCATATTCAATGACATATGACTCACCTTATGAGTCCTTAACCAATTATTTCTATTGGTATAAACATAGATTCTCTCCTAAGATGGTGTAATTCTATTTGTCATATGAGACAATATAAAGATTTCCTACATGGGAACCCAAGGTTCACTCAGGGTGTAATATCAAGTGTGACAGTAGTGTGTATTTTTCATTTAGATGTGGTTATTTAAAACATTCAATCCAATTTTCCATCCCTTCTTATAAAAAATTAATTGGGGCTAGGTGAACTATTCATAAATTATTAGCCCCATATATGTATAATTATTTCACAGCCTGTGAGAATTATCCACAATGAAATAGATATGATTAATCCTGATTTCTATATTCATAAATTTAAATATATAAATTATATAATCCCATATAGGTATACATTCCATAAGACAATTAATCATAAATTATTTATTTAGTGTAACACGTCATGCATTATATTTAACAAATTGTTCAAGGAAAAGTGCATAAACTTTCATTAAATATCCCACTCAATTATAACTTGAAATTTATTTTACAAAGTATGGATATAGAATAACATAAATATCGATTATAAACTATATAGTTTATCTGATCCAAATATATTTTACTTTATTCAATTTATACATTTAATTTTATTAAAGGAAATTAACATTCCATAATGTTTAATTTTAATTAAAAATTGAAGACATAAGGTTTATGGAATATAAGAGAAACAATCCAAGGAGTGGTTCAATTTTAGATAAAGAACACCCAATGATGAAATTTATTTCATAATGAGTAACTGAGTTGAGGGATTATAGATTACTTAATTAATGTCAAATTGAAAAGGAGATGCTCAGAAATTCCTGTACGAGACACAATAACAAATTTCGTAACATTCTAGACATTAAGTGAAAGAAATAAAACACCGAACTCTTGGTTTTTATGCTCCAACCATCCACCAAATGAAAAGTTCAAAAACCATTAGAAATAAATCTGGTTCAAAATACAAGATATTAAAATATTCTCACCTTTGAACCAATCATACATGAGAATCCTTGGGGAACAAAAAACATCCCCTAACCTTCTTGGGTAATAAAATTTCCATATAAATGGATTCATGTCATTTCAGCTTCCCAAAACACCTACTATCAATTTATTAAACATTCAATACTTAAGAAACTAAAACATGATCTAACTCTCATAACTATAAATGAAATTCAAATACAAGACTTATATTACCCCATATAACTAGTATAAGATCACAACATCATCCATTTAATTTTATACTTTATACCCCTCAACTATATCATATATCATTCCTAAGAAAATTCATTTCCACAATACTCCCATCGACCAAATTGCAAATTGAGAAAAGGCCATACTGCCCTTAAAAAACTTTTGGAATGATTGTCAACTTGATTAGATAGTTGATTCCTAATCAACCTCATTAATACTATTCAATCCTTGGAAATAATTATCTGTTTCTTTCACTAAAATATCCTTATTCAACTAATGTTCCAAAAGTGGTTCCTCACTAAACATGTATCACAATTTTCTAAAACTCAAACTGAACCACCTTTGGATGAATATTTAAAAAAATTGCATTAACAACTGATAAATACCATAAATAGATACCAACATATTTTATCCATGGTTTTTGACACTTTTAATTTTACAAATGAAACATCAGTACATAACCGAGATATACACACTGTGGAACCACTGACCAAGCTCTATGGTGGTATCTCACTTAGAAACCATGTTGATGCATCTGTTTGTGTTTGAGAGTAAATATAATGAATTCCTACTGAGGTATCCATTTTTTAACATAAGTCAACGATACCTACATATAGATCATGGTCCATGACCATGGTCAAGAATAAAAAAACTAATATACTCCTTTTTATGTTCTGAGATTTCCATATATATTCAATTCCATTTATTCAAAGTCATTAGGTTCAAAAATGATAGTCAAATGACCATAACCCATGTCCCATGACTGTTTTCAGAAAGGTTTTATTTTCCAACATAAAAATCATTTTATTATCTAGGATTATAGATGAAGATATCCCATCACAATTAAGATGATATCATGAAATGTTATAAGTAACACCCATAGATTTTAAGTTATAGATTCATTTTTAATTTCTTTAATGTCTTATGTTGTACAATACCCCAAGACAAGTATGCACTACAAGAAAAACCGTCTTAGCCTGAGATATACAAAATATTATCCTTGGATTGTGTTATACACAATCTCAAGTTCTTTTAACATATTCAATTCCATGAATGGCTGAGTTTATGTGAAAAAATAAATATTAATATGTTACCTTATAACCAATTCATTATAATGGAAGGTATGAACAATATTAACTTTTTTTTAGAAAAAACTATTTAATAGAAAATAAGTGAAGTTATAAAAAAATAAATTCACTCTTGAGGGATTTTATTAATATAAATATTGTGTTATATCATCAATATAATGTTTAAAAATTATCATATATGTTTTATAGATTTGATATATTAACAAACTCATTTTTTCAGATAAGAGAATTATTTATAAAAAAAGCATTTTTGCAACCTTTTAATGGATATCCAATTTTAAATAGACTTTTGTCACTTTTATGCATTAAAAATTTCAATATAAACATAATATTTTGAATAAGGAAATCAATATTTAGTTTGGATAAATTTTCATTATTTTTTGGATAACATTAATATTTGAATGAATAGTGAAAAATAATGCATTATAATTTAACACACCTTTTTATCTAATTTATATAACTTTTTAGATTATACTTTTCATTATATTTAAATTATAATTATATTAATATTCTATCATTTTATCCATTTTTGGTCACCATATGAAATTTTACAATGAAATTTTATATAAACACATATCAATCTTTTGATGGTTTTTACTTTTTAAAAACTCGTTTTATCGTTCCCTCAGTAGGATTAATATTTTTTAATTACATTCCACCAATTATATGTTTTTAATTTATAAATAATAAATTCCATATTTTTATTCATAATGTATAAATTACATAAATTGGTTTCTTTTAATTTTAGACAATATAAATAGTAACTGTAGTAATTAGTTTATTACCACGGTTAAAGGTAAATCGTGTAATTAAAGGTAAAAAATCATTATAATAATATAAAACTACCCTATAAGTTATTATAATTTAATTGTATGGGTGTATTCTTACCATTAGAATCATATGGTCTATTTTAGGACCACTTAGAGCCACTAGGAAGACTTTAATTCATTTATAATATTATGTTAAATGAATAATCATTTTTTACACTTTTGTTTTTTTAAAGTATAGTATTTTAATATGGAGTTATACAGGGATTATATTCAAATATAAATATTATTTATAGATCTAAAATAATTAGGTGTAGCATGATAATTCAGTTATCATTTTTAAGGAAAATATAAATTAATTAAATGGTTACACAATGATGATGTAGTCATTACTCAATTAAAGAAAGATGCAAATAAATGTTATTTTAAATATTAAAATAAAACATATACGACATAATTGATGTGATCAAATAATTTTAAGGATTACTAGGACATGTTATTATTGATTTAATGTATTTTTTTTCTAAGAAATCAGGTTCTTATGATTTTTATAAAAAGTCACGTAATGAATATTGTCAAAATTGACATAATTCATAACTTAAGAAAATAAAGTGTTTAATTAAATTTTTTATGAAGACTAAAAATATTATAATCATCCAAAGTCTTATAAGAAGTCCTTATATGTCATAATTAACACTTTTTTTGGTCATTTGGTGCGTTATGATAATTACATTAAACCACATATTTGAAATATCAGGATATCATGGTATGATTAGAAAGGGTGAAGTAAGGGTTAAAACAAAAAAATTAGGAATAAAAAAAATAAAACGCCTATATAATGTTAATTTGATGATGATTATTTAACAAAAAATAATATTATATTCTAAATAAATCAATTTTTGTCAATTTGGATTCTATATTTAATTTATATTAATTTAATACATTTAATAATCCCAAGGGTTCCCCTCCCCTCTCTAATAAAAGGGTTGTTCTATATCCATTTTATTCACACCTCTAAATTATTTTTGGATCAACCAAAAATGTAACAATTCAACTTAAAACATCCTGAACATCCTCATAAAATAATTCCCATAATAATAAAGGAACTCAAGGAATTTGTTTTGGCACAAATCTAAAGGAGTTACCCAGTTAAGAGGTAACATCTTCTCTATTGATCTAGTCTTAATTTTTTTTATCCACCCCTACCCTCTCTTAATTAAATTATTTTTTGTAAAAATTATTCTAAATATAATAGGATGATTATATACTATGGTTTCAACCTTAACTTATAGACACCTCTATCAAATGAATAGTGAACATATTGTTTCAGTGTATGATGAATTACTACCTCAAGAAATGATGATTGTTCATTTTTCCTTTACTGCCAATCATGGTTTCCATTATGATGGAAAAACATTATAGATATGTTATATATAACATATATTATTTCATTAATATTTTAAATTCATTTTTAAAACACATACCATTTTCTAAATTTCTATTTTTTTAATAAGATATTTTCTTTTGAGGAAGTGTGGACTACCACCCCCTCAACATGATGTGATTCATTCACACACCACATGGAATTTATTAAGGATGCGTTTAGTGAACTTATATGAAATATATGATATAATAATTCTATTGTAATAATGATATATAAATTTATACATACAGTTATATATATAAATATACATGTTCCATTTTCATATATTCTTTGAATATGACAATTAAAATGGAAACAAAGTTCATTCATACATACAACTTACCATATTCAGGTATTGTGTATTCTATTTTATACATTGATTTTATATAGATTATTATAATATAGATATAAATAATATAAATAATATTTATATCATGATTTACATTTTTTATTCATTATATAAGTATAAGGACCAACCATATAACGAGTTAAGACACATGCGAAGAACAAAGTGAATATTACTCCAAGTAAAAAACATAACATAGGATCATTAATAAGAGAGTAATATAAGGTCATAATAAAACCCTATGTGGTATTATATATGAGAATAAAATAATCTAAAATACTTATAATAAAATTATATTTATAATACAGGAAGCATGTTTGAGTATGAAGAGAGTCATGACACAAGGTAAGGGGATTTATGTCTCACCTATATTTCTATGAGACACATGTATTATACACTAATTGTTTCTTCTAAGTGGTATATATATTTCACATAAATGTATTTTATGATTCTTATCAAGAATATTATTTTATTTCTATATTATTATAATTTTCTTACTTACATGGGGCCTATAATTCTATTGATTATATTGTGCTGAGTATTGATTTCACAATCAATTCCATATATTGGATTATTTTAATTTAAGTATTTGTTGGGTAATACTTTTAATTCACATCCATTTTGTCAATTTTTTTAATATATTTTTTCTCCTATGGATATTTAGATTTAATTTTACAAATTTTTGACTTTTTTAAAACATAGTTTGAAAGGAATCTTTCTATTATTTTCCAAACGAGGTACTTTTTGACTTTTCTAGAAAAAGTATGAGAATAATGTTTTTATGTAATATGGAATGAATATATTTTTACACTATCATGAAGCCTTAATACCTTCAATATTACCATACAATATTACAAGTATACTTTCAAAAATAATAATTTCATATAAAATTGTACGACATTCTAGAAAAAGAAAACTATTTCAAAAAAACAAAGCATATTTTCCTTAAGAACAATTTTAATTGATTTTAATGATTACATTATATGTTTTCAAAATGATATAATAGATATGGGTTTTGAAAATATTTTATATTCTAAAAACTGATTTATAAGTTAAATTCATGATCAAAGTAATATTTCAGTATCCTTCCCTGAGTATGATGGAAAACATTATTATAATTCAACAATTCCATTCATATTATTTCTCTGAATGGTTTATGTTTTGATGAAATTATTTTTATAAAAAAAACTTATTTTCATAGTTTAGGATTTTGATGAAATGATTATCAAACCTATTGCTTTTTTCTTGGTTTTTATACAATTACATGTTTATGAAACCCATTCAGTTTTATGGGTTATGATTTGATTGCTTTTGATCATGTGGAATATGTATGTATGATTTATTATGAGATGGGTGGGACCTATATCTCCCTCCAATGAATTGGGTAATGATTTATGTCACATGAGATAGACATGACATGCCTTTTCCACTAAGATGGTTATAGGAGTGAACCGTGACTACCAAAATAGTTATGGGAGTGAACTATGACTACAAAGATGGTTATGGGAGTGAATCATGAATACCCTAATGGTATGGGAAGTGAAACATGAATACTATTATGTATATGGTATAAATTCCTATACTAATATGGAAATAAGTTTATATTCTTATGTGTCTGACAAAAATTGGATTTATTATTCTTATGTTATGATTTCTTAAATTATGTTCATTATTCCCTTATTATTCATGTCTTATTAACTATTAATTGTTATTTCACGACTCACACATATGATCTTTTGATATCTAGGGGAATCGTCATTGAATTTTATGCTCATGTTTTAATACCATTTTTTTAGTATGCCCACATATCTTTCATGTTTACTATTACTGATTATCTGAGCTCACCCTTTATTATGTTATCATATTCCCATGATATAAAGAAAATAATTTAGGTAGGAAAACTAAAGGGTAAGATATTATGGGTGATGCTTAGGATCTTTCACTAAATTAGAAGTTTGTGTTACAATTTTCCAAAGGAAGTAAACAAATACTGTCATTGGGTGTTTGTTTATGCGAGGTATTCAATATTCTGTAAAAGAAATGTAATGACCATGTACGTCAAACTTGGGACATTACTGATGGTATCAGATATAAGGATTATTTAACCATTGAAATCTATGATGTGAAAATATTAGTGATATCCCTATTTATAATTCTAATGATATGTCTGGGAATGTCCTATAGATATGTCTATGTATAAGTTACAATCCTATAGGTTTTGAAATAATCAAGAACAAATTAGGATTAATCCTAAAATATTGAAGATTTAAATATTATAAGAAATTTCCATTAATTATTTGTTTTTAATCTCTAATATGTATTTAACACACATTTATTTCATGTAATACTCAATTTCAAAATTTGGAAGGCATGTTTTTTATATTTCCAAAGTGGAAACATCATGAAGATAATCGAGAAGTTTCTATGTGTATTGGTTATACAGATGAGGTTAAAGAGACTTAAAATGATATGGTAAATGTATAAGTTGATATAACCATATAATTTACCTTAAACATAATAAGCATGATTTGATTAAGGTTGAGTTACCTTATTACATTTTGCACATTTCATATTCTTGGTTTAAATAATATAACAAATATTCAATAATGGGCTAAGATTAATGTTAGATAATTGATGCGTATATGTTTTTTAATTAAAGGGTTATGTATATGAATTTTAGTAAAAAATTTTAATTAATCATTTAAAATGATATATTGAATAGTGATGGAGACATAGAAGAGTTTTTTAAAGGAACGGTAATATTCTGATTAAGGGAAGGTAACCCTTAATTTTTTGTAATATAGGAGGAAAATTAGTGATTAACTTCGATAAAGATATATTGTATATGAATAAGTAAATTGGATGGTAATTATTTCCTCAAAACCCATTCTGGATTTTTTGTATAGTGGGTTATTCTATTATCGATGAAGTATAAAATTTTTTGGGCAAATGAAAAATATCCCAAAATCTTGGAAATAAGGAAACATGAATGTTTTCAATAAGGTTACATATTAATTTAGGTTATTATCATGACTATAGAGGATACATGATGAAGTCATTCACATTTTTTGGAATGTAAAGAAAAGAGATACCTTTTGTTATATGGGAGATAAATGTTAACCTGAGTTAGTTCACCTCTTTCTAAAGTATTAGTTTTTTATATTTTAAATGGATTATAAGGTTATCAATTTATAGAAAGTTTAAAATAATATCCTGATGTTTTTTGTTAGAAAAAAAGTATTATCTCACAATAGATGGACATATGTATATTTTATAACTTCTGTGATCTTTTCTGTTCATATAGAGACTGATAGAATGACCTATCACTCTATATATGTATTTTATGATATACTAATACTTCGAGAATGAAAATTTTAACTTCATTTCAGTGAATAAGAGATGCAGTGGGAAATTTTCCAAGGAACAACCAATGGTGATATTTTACTGAAATCAAGTAATTATTTCTTTTCGTGGAAATTATTCAACATTAGGAAATTGAATTTTTATGAAAAAGGGTATCTTATTATCATCATTTTTAATGATATCAATAACCTATTTCAAACTTCTTTATATTGTGGTTTTGTGATTGTTAACTTTTACTAGATCAATAACATTCATGTGATCAGTGAGCTTTATCAATCAATATGATTAATTTTTTTCTTTTCGACCATCCTTAATATTCACCTACGTTTTTCTATGTAGATTCCTAGTTATAATTTCTTTGGGGAATAGTTATTTTTCATCTATTTATTTTTAAAAGGGTGTTTAGTCCTTGTTTTTATTATGAGGGTTTCTATGAAATAAACATGCATGTATTAAATTCATTAAAAATAGAGACGAATTATGTGGGATAAATTCATTTTAATGTGGGTTGAATGTAAAACACCTATATTTTATGAGATATATTAATTTTTATTTCTTTTATATCCTGTGTTTTATGGTATACAATGATTATTTTTTGCGACATGCAACATTGCCTTAGCTTGTGGAATGCACAAAAAAATGACTGGATTGCGTTACAAACAATTTTGAGTTATTTTTATAAAATAAATTTCACTCAATACAATGTTTATGTGAGAATATAAATATTAATATGTTACCATATAACATATTCATTATAATGGAAGGAATGAAACATATTAACTTTCTTCTTGAAAAACAATTTAAAAGAAAATAAGTAAGTTAATAAAATAATAAAATCACACTTGATGGATTTTATTAATGTAATATATATGTAATATATTCAATATAATCTTTAAAATTCAATTTATATGTTTTTTTGACATTATATAAGAATAAATACAATTTTTTAGATAAAAGAATTATTTTTCAAAAAATGTAGTATTACCACATTTTAAAAGAGAAACCTTATTAAATAAAATTTTGACACTTTTATAAGTTCCATTTGGAAAAATAAACTTCTTATTTTTATATGGGACATCAATTTTTTTGGATAATTGTTTTGTATTTTTTTTATAAGTTTCAAAATTTAATGAATATTGAAAAATACTGCATTTTAAATAAAAATTGATTTTTCATCAGATTTAATTATATTGCTATATTATCATTTTATTTGGTTTTAAAGTATAATTAGATCATTTTTTTTATCATTTTATCCCATATATTTCATTTTAATAAATTTCACATTGAAATTGGATATAAACACATGTTAATCTTTTTATGGTATGTAGTTTTTAAAAACGCAATTTCTGATTACATCAATGGGATTAGTTTTTTAATTAATTTCGTTATATTATGTGTTTTGAATATGGAAAAATGGATTCAATATTTTGGAATAATAAGGTCCAGTCATTTTAAATAGGTTCATTTTATTTTTTGGATATTATGAATATAACATTAGTAATTTTTTTTATTACCACATTTAAAGGTAAATTGGGAAGTTAATTTTAAAATTATATTATAATAATATAAAAACACCCTAAAAATTTTATAATTTTATTAGATGAGTGTATTTAGACAATGATCACCCTTGGTAAGTCTTTGGGACCACTTGGAACCACATGGATGACTTTAATGCATTTATATTATTTTATTCAATGAATAGTGTTTTTTTGTTACACTTATGTTTTTCTAAAAGTGAAGTATATTAATATGGCGTTTTACAAGGGATCACATAAACTAAAATTAGTTTATAGATATATAAAATAATTACTTATATATTGGTAATTTATTGATAATTTGTAATGAATAAATAAATTAACTAAATGGTGACACAAATATGATGTTGCAATTTCATAATTAATGAAAGAATCCAATAAATGATATTATAAATATTAAAATAACTATTATTTTACCTAATTAATGGCATAAAATAACTTTATAGTTGAATATAAAATTTATATATTTAGTTAATTTATTTATTTTTATGTACTCAAGTTGTTATGGTATTTTAGAAAAGTCATGAAATGAATAGTGTCAAAATTAACATAATTCATAACATAGGAAAATAAAATATTCAATTATATGATATAAAATTCCTAAGTATATAAGATGTGACCAAATGATTAGGATAAGTCCTAATACATCATAAATGGAATATTTTTTGGTCATTTGATATGTTCTGGGAATTATATTAACGCAAAAAGTGTAAATAACAAGACATCATGGTAAGATTAAAAATAGAGAAATAAGGGTTAAAAACAAAAGCTAAGGATTAAAAAATATTCAAAACCTATATAATTTTAAATTTATTATGATTAGACGACCCAAAATAATATTATATTATAAATTCATTAGTTTGGGGCCATTTGGGATCTAAATTGAATTTATATTAATTTAATAATTTTAATAATTCAAATTGTGCCCGACCCCTCTATTATAAAAGGAAACCTCTCCATCTCTTTTATTAACACCTATAAAGAATTTTTATTTTGATAATTCATAACCATTTATTCTCCCAGACACCCTCCCTCCCTCCTATAATCCTTTCCGTAGGCCAAAGGTAACCCAAGGAAGCTTTTTGGCCAAACCAAAAAGAGTTACCAGATTATATGGTAACATTTTCTCTAAAGCTCCTTTATTAATTTCCCTTATACACCCCCTACAATATATTTAATAAATTATTTTATTAAAACAACAATATCCTAAATATACTGTGATTTTTTTATAATTTGTTTTATTGCAACACTTATACACGCAATCATTTAATTGATATCGAACATACCATTTCTGTGTAAGACGAACTATTACCTCACGAAACGATGGTTGTTCATTTTTCTTTTACAACCAATCATAGTGGCCACTATTATAGAGACTATATATATAAGTAATATATAATATTTATTATATATTTAATATTTTTTTAGAACAAATACATTTTTTACATTCTATTTGGTGTTAATACGATAATCTCATTCGAGGAAGTGTGGACTACTGTCACTCAAAGCGATGTGATCCCTTCACACAACACATGGAATGTGTTAAGAATGGGTTTAAAATTATATGATATATATTATTTAGTAATTATACTTGAAAATTTATATATATATATATATATATACATATTTTATTTACATTGTTTCTTTCAATATGACAATTAAAATGGAAACACCATTCATGCGTACATATGACTTACCATCTCCATGAATGGTGTATTCCATTTTGAACATATTTTATATATAATAATAATATAATATAAAAATAATGATAATAAATGATATTTATATCATTATTTATATTCTTTAATCATTATATAAGTATAAGGACCTGGGATACAATGAAGTAAGAGACATGTGAAGAACAAAGAGAATATTTCTCAAAGTGAATCCTTAATGTAGGATCATTAACTGGTGGGTAATATAAAGACATAGTCTAACAATATGTGGTATTAGATATAATAATATAATTATGTAAAATATTTATTATAAACATATATTTTTTATACATGAATCTTGTTTGAGTACAATGAGATTCCAGACACAATGCAGAGGGGTGTATGTCTCACCTTTATTTCTGTGTGACACATGTATTTTACAGTACTTGTTTCTTCTAAGTGGGGTATATAATTCCCAAAAATGTATTTTATGAGACTTATATAGAATATTATGATATATCCATATTATAAAATTTTTTACTTACATGGGGAATACGATTCTATAAATTATAATATAGTTAGAATTGATTTCAAAAATACTTATAAATTTTGGATTATTTTGTTTTAAGTCCCAGTTAGGGAATATTTATCATCCACGTCCATGTATTATAATAATTTTTTCATAAAATTAATTCTACTATGTCTGTTTAAAGTTATTTTCACCCATTCTTGACTTTTTACATCATGATTTGAAAGGAATATTTCTTTCATTTTCCAAAATAGGAACTTTTGGACTTTTATGAAAAACGTATGAGAAGATTGATTTTTCAAATATATGAAATGAATATATTTTTACACATTAATGAATACTTATTACCTTAAATAGTCCCCTATTATCTTTTGAGATAATTTTCAAATATAAAATTCAATTTTAAAATTGTGTGTCATTTTAAGAAAAGAAAACTATTTCAACAAAGAAAGGATATTTTCCCCAAGAACTATTTTAAATGATTATCATGATTCCTTTATATGTTTTCAAATTGATTTAAAATAAAAGGGTTTTTAAAAGGATTTATGTTTTAAAAAGTGATTTATAAATAAAATCATTGTTCTATGTGATCATTCAAAATCCTTCCCTACCTATGATGACATACATTTTTATTGTTCAAGAATACCATTCATTTTATTTATCTGAATGGTTTAACTTTTTATGACATGATGTTTAAGAAGTACACTTATTTTCATGGGTTATTATTTTGATGAAATTAGTATGAAACATGTCTTGTTTTCATAGGTTATTATATGATTAAATATTAATGACACCCATTCCATTTTATGGGTTATGACATGACTGTTTAAGATCATGTGGAACAAGTATGTATGATTGCATCCTAATAAGGGTGGGACCTATATCTCCATCCCATGCATTGGGTAATGATTTATATATCTTGAGATATACAATAATGACTTTGTCTGCCAATATGGTTATAGGAGTGACCCATGACTACCAACATAGTAATTTCAGTGAATCATGACGTCCATGATGGTTATGGGAGTGAACCATGACTACCATGATGGTATGGGGAGTGAACCCATAATTCTATGATGGTCATTGTAGGGATTCATTAAACACTATGGAAATAATTTTTTATACTTATGTGTCTCTCAAAAATTTGATGGCTTATTCTTATGTTATGATTTTATGAATTATGTTATTTATGTCCTTATGATTAATGTCATGTTATTTATTAAGATTTATTCCATCGAAATGCATATGATCTTTTGATAAACTTTGTATGATCTTAAAATGTTATGCTCATATTTTAATATGCTTATTTTATTATTAATCATTCAAATCATTCATTTTTATCCTTACTAAGCATCTGAGCTCACCCTTTCTTATGTTTTATTATCCCCATGATATAAATTAAGGATTTAGGTATGATAAATAAAGGGGAATATCTTATGGGAGATGTTGAAGGTTTTTCATCAAATTATATGTTTGTGTTCCAAGTTTCCAAATGCACTAAAAAAATAAAATAATTGGGAATCTGTTTTTGCAATGTATTAAGTATTCCACAAAATCAATGTAATATCAATTTTCATCAAGGTTGTATCTTTACAATACATTATGGTATTTGGACTTTAAGACAACCAAGAAGTTATTGAGGATTACCATCAATAAATTTATTTATGTCCCTTGATCTCTAGTCCATCAAAACAATCAATGACTTCATTGGAAAACCAATAGAACAATGTATCCCGATGATGTGTGACTAGATCCAACTATAGATCAACTACTACAAACTAAATTTTCTTACAACTGAAGTGTTAGTTGATCTACTCAAAACTAAACTATTGAGAAAAAAATGTCATAACAATAGACATAGTCTTTTATTCCTTGATCACTTCACTTTAAATCCTATGGTATCTATGATCATTCAAGATAAGGCACTCAAGTATCATTCTAATTCTTATTATTCCTAAATGGTTAGGTACTCAACCAATAGACTAGTTTCCCTAATGATATTATAGGACATACTTGTTATCAAAATATCAAATCCTTGATCAATTATTCATCACGAGTCTAAATATTGAATATAGACTCAATATCATCCCATAACTAGTTTATATACGGATAATTATCCATAGAATGTTAAAAATCAATCTCACAAGCCCCACGAGCTTCGAAAGTTGTTCTGACTATTTCTAAATTGTCTTATACAACCACATTCCCTATACATAAAAGTAAGTTATCTTTATAACTGAATCAATACTCTCCACTATATTATTTTTATAGTCATTACATTATTAAATCATTTCTTATTCCACAAAACATGCTATATCCCCCAAAATGACGTTCCTCGACATGGCTAGTATGCTTATACCAAGTGAAAATTTAAATATAGTTGAAAACCATATACATGAAAGTACACAATATTAGAATCACTCAAGATTAATTTTTGATAATATCATGAGTATTTATCACATCTATCATTAGATTCATAAAAAAATATAATAATAATATTTATTAGTAGAGTTATCACATCTGATCAGTTTTTATAACATTATATTAAGAGCTGGGATAACTCATTTATCTCATGAAATCTTTGGGATTTGTCTCTCTTGATAAGATTTCACTTCAAAGACACTCTAGCTTGGAGATGGGTGATAAAACTATCCTTATTTAATTCATGGCCGTTTCTC
The DNA here is from genome assembly GCA_963277665.1 of Viscum album. Taxonomy (NCBI): domain Eukaryota; kingdom Viridiplantae; phylum Streptophyta; class Magnoliopsida; order Santalales; family Viscaceae; genus Viscum; species Viscum album. Next base: position 955,960,658 of record OY728133.1, on the reverse strand, counting down.
GAGCAATTTTGAATATCTAGTTAAGGTGTTATGTGACATTTTCAATCAATTATCAAGTCATTTATCATATAATTTCTTAACCCAAAAGGCACGACATGGAACAATGTGTGATGCAACCATCCATGTGATATTATACACATGGATCAACATATATTCATTATATTTATATGAAAATTAATAGGTTAGTAACTCTCAATTAATACACCATTATAAAAGAAAAAAGGTCACATAACTATCAAAATGACTTACCATGCCCAAGGAATGTTTGTCCTATAAAACCAGATGATTAAAAAATACTCATAAACTTCTTATGTATTATCTTATAGAATGACTACCAATATACCTTTGTGTGTTTTATTATAACTAAAACTCCTACAAGAGTCAAATAGACCCTGAATGAAACCAATCACCTGAAACTATTCACAAGAATTTATGATTCTAATTTACCTTTTCTAGAACTAAATCACCATGGCTAGAAAATTACTAAATTTTATGTATTTGTCTCAAAAACATGGTCATACATTAAAAGGAAACTATAATTATTTTCATATCCTATAAGATCACTATTAAATAAATGGATAATACATAATTATGGGAATCATACCTATTTCTATCAAATGAAAACATTTATGAAACACTTAAACTAACATTAAATTAGTTTCAAAGAAAATAACACATCTTTAGGTTTTATATTTAAGGAATTTAATTTATTCCTTTGATCACAAAATTTATAGATGCTTGTTTATAAAGAATATCAAGTACCACTTATTAAAAAAACTCTAACAATCAATTTATTCAGCCAATGCCATGAAAAAAATAGGAAAATTATCTCAAAATTTATTTTTCAAACATTCAAAAATTATTAATGAAACTATGAGGTTTTCTCGATTTTATTAGTTAAATAAAATAAATATTCAAAACTATAGGAGGAAACCCTTTAGGTTGAAATTTTAACATTAATTCATGTATGCTGGAAAATAATAAATGTCAAAAAATTCTATAAGGTCTATATCATATTAATGGAATCAGATCAGTATGATGCCACCATACATTTATATGTAACCCATATAATTGGTTGATGGTAATTGAAATATTCATCCCTATTTATATGGAATATTCCCCTATAGTGTTTTTTACTAAGGAGTATAAATATAAATAAGACCAACGAGGGTCCTGTTAAGCCATTATGGTTTCAGTAATATAGAAAACCATTCCCAATTTATTTAATCAATTATCTATAAATTAAATTATCATTCAATTTTAATGATACTTATAATTTTTTCATTCAATATTTAACAGAACCTTAGTGGGTTTATCTCAAGATCTAACTGGACTACTAGGGTCTGGTTGTGAATTTTTGGTATTTAGCCATATGATTCATTACTATAAAATCATATAAGTAAAAAAAATTACATATATATAACATATTTTATTTGGATGAGTATCCATTCTAAAATAACATGGTTAAAATCCTTTGTAATTTACAAGTTTCATTTCACGTAATTAGAACATGGTTTCCACCTTCAATATTATAATATAAGAAATCTAAATGTTACAGTTTGATTTTATGTGTCATCATTTCCAATTTTATAAGCTCATAAATTTAATAAATTAAATATAGGACACATTTAATTGAAACCATTAACAATTCAACCAATTAAACCAATGGTTCATGGCTAAAACATGTCATAATTGGTTTGTTATGGTTCCACCGTCAAGAAATATGGGAAAACCCATTTTGGTTCATTCCAAAATTTTAATAACCAATTATATATTATAATTATAAAAAATAATGTAGTGTCAATAAATTAAAAGATAATATAGATAAACATGGAAATAACCACATGGTTAGGGTATACAAGAAGGAATTCTAAATAATCTGGGAAGCATGGTATACACACAATATTTTTTTGGTCTAGCAATGCAACATACATACCATGGAATATGAATGTCATGTTAATATCTATGTACCTATAATGTTTCTTGTATAAATAATTCCATCCATATATTACTAAGGGTAAAATAACATAAATCTTATAAATTAGGCACAACTGGAAAACACCCTAATAATTCAAGGTGAAATAACAATCAATTTCAATAAAATAAGTATGAACAATCACATCCTTAGAATCTTAATATTTCCCTCATACATGGTTTTTCTAGACCTTGACACGAGCAATCTACCAAGAGATATAACATTATTAATCTTTTATCTACATCTGAAAATAGTAATACAAGGAAAATAAACACCTATAATACTACTTTATTGAGATCCATTAACATGTTTCCCCAAGTTGGTTCACCATATGGCCTCAGGCGTACTTGTATGCCAAAGGCTAACAAATAGTAACGAGGGTCTAATGGTGGTACATTCGGAAGACCGTATCCTCATAATCAGAGTAGAAAAGTGGTATATAGTATGAAAAACATAGATGAACATGAATAATAGTTTAGTGGAAGATAATACTAAAAATCAATAATTAAATGAATGAATAAACATGAATGGATATTCTATAGTGTGAATGATTTATATACACAACATGTAAAAGATAAAAAGAACTAAACAAGAAAGAATAAATTAAAAAACTATGAATATTGATGTAATCATGAGTATATTCTTAATCGATAAACATAGGACCCTATGTCTAATCCACATATACAAATAATAACAACATGTGTGAAAACCTATTGATCCTAACCTTCAACCTTGATATTTTTCTGGGTACCAACCTTCAGCCTAAACAGGGTGTGAGATAATCTTAGTAGGACATGTCTGATAGTGTCTAATAGAATTCATTACTTGAATATAAAATTAATTAGTGTTCATGTATACAATAATGTAGTGAATATATAAATAAATTTAAAAATTTAAGTTCTGGTTCCTCATGGACACCCGGTTGACAATACATGCTTCAACCAATTATGGAATATTTCTGAATATTCTATAATGTATATATATATATATATTCCTAAATGTAATAAATAAATAAATATATATATATTTAGTTTCTAGACAGTACATGAGGTGTAAGAATAATTCATCCATATATAATAACAATAATAATATAATAAGAGTCACATTATATAAATTTGGGTATTAGCCTAAACATATAAACTGGGGATATAGTGAACAATGACCAACCATCCCAATCAATTATGTAAAGAATCATATCCAAAATCCTAATCATGGGTTTTAAATTTCATTTCCACAATCCAAAAATGATGTGAAATTTCATGTTCAATAGTCTAATCATGTGTATGAAATGACATGTCCAACAATAAAAAATGATGTCAAATGTCTTTTCCGACATCTACGACCAAGGTGTTGAGTAAAAAATTTTACTCATGACATTTCCATTCCATTAGTTTTGGAAATAAAAAACACTTTATTAATTGAATTTTTACTAAATTTTTATATCCAAATTATTTTAGATTTTTTAAGAAAACAAAATCCTTTTACAATACTTACAATTAATTCAAAAGAATTCATGATTATAAACAAACAATTTTTCATTACAAAATATAGTAATGAGTATTGATCTGATAATCATTAAATTATCCTTTATCTTAAATATTACTAGTGTTTTTCATATCATTCATAAGGACAATTACCTTATAATAAAAATTATGATGGAACCGATGAACATCAAATTCACATCCAAAGTGATTAGCGTAAGGAAATATGTAAGGATTTTGATCAGACAGACTATGTTTAAATTGAAAATATAGAGAACTAGATTTTAATATAATGGAATCCTAGTGCACAATAATGTTTTAATTCAGTACAATGTTATACATTTAGTTATAAAAGATTCATTGAATTCCCATGTGTCTAAGGTGTTAAAATAAACATAGAGAAATGTGAACATTGCGAAGGAAATATAACCATTGGGGATTTTCCCATAAATTCATAATCATTTAAAGTGCATGGAGAAGTTTCTACAATAGTTGATACATTGAAGTTAAATTTAATTTTCATGAGATATCTAAAGATTAAAAAGAATTAACAACTTTTTCATAGTCTTTTCCAATGGTTTTAGAGTTTTTTATTATTAATCGAACCATATAATGTTATCACCCTAATAATTATTTTTTCATTGTAATCCGGCATTTAAAATATCATTACGACCAGGGGATTCTAGGAATATCAAGATAGAGAGTATGATATTGTGATTTAGGGATTATAGGGACTGCAAGACAAATCTTATCCCTCATAACAAGGGCCACTAAAGCTAGGTATATAGAGAATACATTATTTGTATCATGAGATTTCCTTGATGAGAAAAGACATACTTTCTTGTATGTATAAAACATGATATACCTTTATCCAATGTTTATGGATATATCATTATTAGTGTTAAAATATATTTAATCATTTAATATATTTATTTTATTCTTACTATTTATATCTATTATATTACATCTTTATTATAAGTTTTTTATTTTCACTAATTGTTTATAAATTGTTTTCTCATAACGTATCTGAGTATGATAAAAAATAATCTATTTGTCATATTTTCTATGAATTTGATCCTTTTACTCTGATATAATAATATCTGTTCTAATTATGATTAATATAACATGATATGTCGAAATCATCTTGATTATGATAGTTATGTAATTGGGATGAGGGTAAAGTTTTAATCCGATCTTTTTACTCTTAGTGGTTTTAAATTGGTTTCATTTAAACTATTTAAACTAAACATTCTAAAACTATAGTTAATCCACTCATGTAATTAATTCATCATGAACATATTATATCAATCCTAATATCAATATAACTCATATTGATACCCCAAAAATAGTATCCAAGTAGTTTTACACCACTTATATATTTGATGAACTATTTTTTATTTACTAAAACAAGTATGTTGTGTTTTATTTTAAATTTTTTCTTTATAAAACATTTTTACATTGAAATGTTTATCGAAAAAATTGTTTTTATATTAATATAAATGTTTTTAATGTCAAATCCATATAGAATATGAATCAAAATAGACCTACTATTTTTATGGAACTAACTATGAATATTTGAGAGATAAAATGATGATTTTATTTACCAACACTAGAGTTGATACCATTGTTATGATCACTAGAGATTAAAAAATTCCAGATAAGGAAGTTACCACATTCACACATCCATAAAAATTCTAATATTAGTTAAATTATAGAGTTAGGAACTCTTTTTTATGTTCCATAATAAGATTCTGATATAATAAAATATCACCATTATTAGTCAAAAATAGTATATTGAAAAGGCATTAGGTTACACACTTTGGTACTTCAAAAATTGTTACAACCAGAAGAGAAATAGTAAGAGGTGACTATGAGGCATTTGATTTATTACCTGGTGAATCTATTTCAAATATGTATCAGATATTCATAATGATTATAATTATTTTACAAAATCATAGATAAAAATGGATTATATGATGAAATACTATAGAGAATATAATAGGTATCATTCCCAATGAATGGGAGTATAAGAGGATAGTTGTTGATGATAAAAAATCATACTATTGAGGTTATTATTGGAACCCTTAAGTTGTATGAGTGAAGATTAAAATGTGATACAGAGAAAAAGAAAAAGAAAAATAGAGGAGTTTCTTTTTACACTACTAACATACCTCCTAAAATAAAATATTGAAAGTTTTAAATATTTAAGAAAGAAGATAGTTGTTCTAAATCAGATTCAAGTACTTATTAGAATTCTAAAAATGAACTAGATAATATTTATTGGCGGATAAATAATATATTTGGTAGGAAATATTTTCAGTATCAGTTTATGAAGGGTAACATGTAATGAAGTGAAAAGAGTGATTCTGATGTAACTTATTATAAATTTATGAAAGCTAGAGGTATTAGACCAGGTTGTCTAAAGATAAGAAGGAAAGATAAAAAAGAAAGAAATTTTGATAAGAATAATAGAATTTTTTATATATTAATAGAAAATAATTTCCTTAATGATAATAATTCATGGAGTGAAAGTAGATGAGATTCCTCCAATAACCCTTTGAAAAAAAATAGTTCTGGATAAAGGAACATTGGTCTTCATACTAGTGTAATAAAGGAAAATATGTGTCTTACAGACAAGGTATTCACTGCTAAGAACCATAAAAACAACCCTTTAAATGAAAATTATACCGAATCTTGTAATGAGAAAAATTCAAAATCTTCTGATGAATAATCTTCATCAAATAGTGAAGATATTTCATTACCTTAATATGATAACATGTCCCACTTTTTAATGTGATAGAAAATGAAAATTGAAAATTTATTAGAAAAACATTATAAGGATAATTACAGAATTGTTTTTTAATAATGGAGGTATCATATGTTTCTAAATATCATAATGAATCTAAATTCAAAAAAACCAATTCTAATGTATTAGAAAAAGTTATTTCTGAAAAAGTTATTTCTCAAACTAGTTTTGATAAACTCAATTTAGAAATTATTATTAAAAAGGAATAAATATCAGTTGTTAAACTATAGTTTGAAATTTAATCTTTGTAGAAACTATTATCAAACTTTACTATTGGTAAAGAAAACAATGATACGATGTAAAAATATTTTCTATTGTGGAAGTAGTTATGGAATACGTTATACTCATAAAAACATGTTTTTGATAACAATTATATAATTCCTTAAAATTAACCCTTTTATACTAAATTTCAATGAGGATGCCAATGGAAAAATAATTTTTCTCCTAATAAAATTAAATCCCTAGGTTTCCATAAATACTATTTTTCTATACATATTTGGATTTATAAAGTTTTTTTTCTAACATTACTAGACCCAAGAACGATTGGGTTCCAATTTCTTTGTTTTTTGATTTTCAATAAAACAAATAAACTAAAAACAACATGGATAATTAGTTTATCTATAGTGTATGTTCCAAAAAAATGAATGGTGTCAAATCCATGACTTCTTTTAAATGTATTTTTCATTTAATTTCCATTCTTTCTTTGTTTTTGGGGTTTTCCATTCATTTTGGTGTAAATAGAGTGATTTCAAAATTTAGGCCAAACCGTGTGCCCAATTCCAGATTTAAAAATAATGTTTATTTCTTTTATAACTCCTTCATTTGTTAACATTTTTCATCCATTACTCTTCCCACTTTTCCTCCAATGACCTATCCAAATCACTATATCCATTTGGCCCCTTTTTTAACCCATTAGCATTTTGGGTTTGACTGAATTAATTTGGATTTGGGCCAACCCGTGAGTCATTTCTAGTTTTGAATTGTTTTTTTATGTTTTTAATAAAATACTCATTTTTACTGTATTCCCATAATTCTACCTCCCGCCTGAATCCAAAATCCCAAGCCTGACCCCCATTATTCATTTTTCCACTTTGGACCTCATTTGCCTCGCAGAGTAGGGAAAAATGTCTTAGGGTTCCTAAAATCTTCCATATTTGAGAAGGTAAGTTGATTCTTTCATAATTCTTTTAATTTTCACTCTATTTCACCCATTTTAGACCCCACATGACCTTAACATCCTAATTAGAGCCCCCATATCAGTTTTGGTTGCTTAGAGATTCAAATTTTGGTGTATTTGGTTCGTTTGATTCAAGATGTTTCAAGTCAGTGTTTTTTCCTTTATTTATTCCTCTTCCTTAGGGTTTCTTTCACCCTATCTTGAATTTCCTCATGTCAAGAAGTTTAGTTTCAAACCTAGGGTTTGATTTGTTGTCTTTTGGTTCAAATATTATGGTATAGGGTTAGATTTATCATCCTTGTGGTGTGGCGGTGGTGCGGTTGATGTTTCACACCATGTTTTGAGGGTTTCCACATAAAAGGTATGTGATTACATGTGTAATCATTTCTAGATGAGTTATTTTATTTGAATTACTTATTATGCATGTTCCTAATATGCTGTGTGTGGTGCAAAAACTGTTTATGTTGGATTTGGTTAAGCATTTATTTTTTATAGTTTTATTTTAGCTTCAAATTGGGAGTTTTTCATGTGTAACCCTTTGGGTATTATATGGGTGTGTTTTTATAACATATGAAGTAGGTTTAATAAATCTTGTTTGGGATGAAAATTCTGATTTTTTAGGGTATTGGTGTGCCATTAGGTTTTAAAGAGGTTTTTTTCAATGGGTTTAAGGTGTAAAACCTTATTGTACTTCTTCAAAGTGAATTTTAAAACGTGTTCTTTTCCTGTGGATCTTTTGTGGTATTGGTTGAGGAGGTGTTATAACACATGGGTGTAGTTTAATAAATGTTTTTGGGGATTCCAATTCGGCTTTGAATTTGTATTGATGTTATTTGGTCCTTGAAATACGGTTTTGAAATGGGTTTTATGTGAAAAGCTTTGGTACCCTCTTTAGAATTTTGTTATGAAAGTTTTGAATGGTTTAATGATTTATGTAAGAGGTGAATCCATTTTGGAAAAATGTTTTGGATTTTTTATACGTTAAAATAGACCATTTTAAATGTTAATAGGTCTTTCATGTGATGTGTATCTTCTTGGAAATGTTTTATATATATTTTTAATGGATTTTCTAAAATTTGAAAGAGGCGAGACATGATGTGGGCTGTTTGTGTGAGTGCGATGTGAAAAATGGATTTTTTTTTATAAAAAGGGTTTTAGGAAACATTTTAGTGGGATGTTATGTGATTTTTATCATATTTTTTGGACTTTAGAATATTTCTAAAGGATGTGTTGGATTGTGAATGTTATGCAAAAAGAGTTGTGGGCAATTTTGCTGTGAGTTTGATTTCAAAATTCATTTGAATGAAAAGTGGAATTTGTGAATTTTGTGATATACATGGGGCTGTTCGGTTAATTAGTGATGTGGAAGTGATATTTTCATGTGAAAACTATATTTCTTGGCTTGTTGAACTTGTTTGAGCACAAAGGGAAAACCCGGGTATCTAGGTTGGTTGACGTGTACTAAAATTCTAGTGAATCTGTGGGGTATGGCCTCAGTTTCACTTAGCAAGATTGATGCTTACAACTCTAACTAAACTACGATGATGATGATTGGGGACCACTAGGTTATGGGTATGTTTCCTACTAGTGTCTCGTGCACAAGAACAAATATATTTTGTGGTTACTCTCACTGAGATATGAGGTACATGGGACCCACAGCTAGTTAGAGCCTAGGGATTATTTTCAATGGCTTGTGCTCATTATATCCTTTATAAATACCGTCGGAATACAGTATATTTGTCTGGAAAAATTCATTAGATTTGGAATTTATTTTAAAATTTATTATTCTTTAAATTGACCCACTTGAAAAATGATTTTTTTAAGTTGCATCTTTTAGATATTGTTACTAGAAATTACATGGTTTTGAAAACTTGATTGATTTTCATATTTGAATTTTTATCCCAAGGAATCTCTTAGTGGTGGTATCCTAATAATAATTTGATCACACCCTACTTACACCCATGTGTGTAAGTAGACTTTTTTATTTTTGTGGTCGTAGGTTTGGGTACAACTTTTGTGCCAACAGTTCGGGTTTTCACCGGCCATTCATGATGCGGTGTTGTGGAGATGGCTTGAGGGAAATGCCTCTTGCCATGTTGAGGTTCTTGGGCTGATAATTTTTGGTTTTTTACCTTTTTTATAGTCATAGTGAGTTGTTTTATACTATGTAATTCTGTTCTGAATTTTTTGTACAACATTGTTTTTTTATTGCAAATTCGTTTTATTGTATTCATTTGTTATTTTATGTTTATAAACTTGGGTAAATTGTTCCCAATTCTAATTTTATAATACCCTGGAACTTGTGCCAGCCCATGGGGATTGGTAACACCCTTCGGAGCTTATCGCGGTCTAGGTTTGGTGACGGATTTGGTGGAGATAAAATTCGGTTCGTGACAAAATGGTATTAGAGCAGGTTCTCTATCTTTGGGTCATGTTATTTGGGGAACAGTCGGGATATTCTGGAGTTTGGATTTTTGGGACATTGAATTTTTTTTATGAGTAGCGTGGAAGATTACCAATCCTCGTGACAGGACTCAAGTCTCCAGGGGAAGTCGGGGCCTTTCAGAGTCCTTTGGTTTTTTCTGTTTAATGATGATTATAGGAAATTAAAAGAGGGTTGGGTTAATGGTTTTTGTGAGCACCCAGGGACTGGAAAGCCATGTGGAGCCGGGGATATTCCCTATAAGACTATCTAAGATAGTGAAGTTATTGGAATATGGCATCTAACCATATGTCTTAGTCACCTGCTAAAACTAGTTTCCTCTCGCATTGTCTTCTGTTCTTTAGTTTTGAAATCTTTGAACTTTGGTTTTAAAGTGACTTGGTTTTAAGAAGAAAAATGTTTTTGTGAAATGATTTTAAAATAAAGTGGGAATGGTTTGACTTATTAAATGTTGGAACTAAATTTTAAGACTTTTTTTTAAATGAAAAATTGTGTGCATATTCATTATTTAAAATTAGTAACTACATTGAAGTTGGTTTTGAAAAAGTGTTTCCAATACAGTTTTCTAAACAATCAAATGGTGTTTTAATGGGATTATATGTTTTGAAATTTATGTGAATAACATGATAGTGAGTTGTTTTATAAATATTTGTGTCTTGGTGAAATGTTTTTTAATATGTGAATTGTTAATTTGATCTTTTGGTTAGCATTTTTGAGAAAAAGGATGTGTTGGTTAACCATTTTGGTTTTAAAAAGTGTAATGAATTTTTATTTTAACCTTTGGTATTTTCATGAGAGACCACATTCATGGGGTTATATGGGATTATGGATAGTTGATGGAATGATTGGATAAGTTCTAGGATGAAAATGAGGTGGGTGCTCGGTGTGGCACAGAAACATGGATGTGTGAGGCCCATGGGGTACCATTGGTGGATACGCTAACTATTGAACTGTTTGTTTTCAAAGAGATTTTTTTAAAGAAAAAAATGATGTATTTTTGAATTTTTTGGGATTTTATATATTATTTTTTTTTGGAAAATTTTGATGTTGTGGGATGTTTTGAATCCATGGACCCCTCTTGTTCGAACCATGTTTTGGGTTTGTGTTTGGATGACAAGTTGGGTAGAAGGACCACTTAGTAGTCTCTTCTGAGATATGTTTCAGGACACCTTTACAGTGGTTCCCTTCATGTGTTTGGATCTGGTTTGTGGCATGTTTTTTCCAATGGACCATCTTGGTTAGGTCATTAGGTTCTATCATTGGATAAGGTTTTCCCCCATTAAGGATTAATACACAACTAAAGATAAACCCGTATTGTTTATCCATTGGAAAATCCTCTAGTTGATCAATATAAGGAATATTTTATCGATATTGGTTGATTGAGTCTACAAAAATTAATTTTTTTTTATTTCTGGATCTTCTTGTAGTGTAATAGTGCTTGTGGAAGGTTGAAAGTGACCTTATTTTCTTAAGTTTCCACATTCATCGAAGGTGGAAGTGTTCTGGAGTTGTTAGTTTGGATGAGTGTCTCAATGGTGTCTAAGAGGGCCTCTGGGTTCTTCATAGTTTCTTTAATGCAATAGTTATTATTTAAACCACCAATTTTGGGATTTTGGCCCTCAGAGGCTATTGTGTCCACTTTTTTGACTTGTCTGTTTTTTATGGACTTGGAATAATGTCCGGTTCCATGTATTGTTTCTATCAATAGAAAATGTCATGTTCGATGATGCATTGTGATGTTGTATGCCCATTTGACTGTAAAGGGGAAGGTCGTGCAATCCTCAGAGATTCTCTATTATGTTGGGACTATGTCTCCCTAGGGAAAAACATCAAATCCTCTATCTTATAGGAAAGTGTTTATACGTGTCCTGCCCTTCTGTTGTTTCTCACCCAAAGAAACAAGGTACGATGCATGTGCATCTTCTGATCCCTTGTTTCAGTGAAATTTCAGGTTTCGGTAAAGTGAGTTATGAAGTGTGTTATGTCTTGGTGAACCCATCGGGCTATGCGGTTTAGTTGTTTGTGGCTCCGAAATAATAAGTTCCACACAGGGGTTTCCACAGACTAACTGTGAGGTCGAAGATGCTTCAATATTTTGAGCTCCATCCATAGGTCCCAGAGAGAAGCTGGCGTGTAGTTAGGGGAAACACCAATGTCGTTTAAACCCTTGTACAATGTACTATAATTAGTATGAAAGATAGGAAGAGTGTAAACTTATAGTTTCATCATCATTCTTTTATTGTTCTCGTTCGGTGGAAATAGGTGGAGGACCTTGTACCCATGTCATCACCAAATATCTTCCCCCCTGGTTTCCATTGAGTCTTTGGAGAAAGGATTGAAATTTGTCTAGACAGGCTAAGCACACAGTTTTTGCATGATTAGTAGTGACCATGTGCCGGGAAGCCATGTGAAAAGAGTGATCTGCACAGTTAGTGCATAGTTTCCAAAAATGTGTGCACTAACTGTGAATCCTTCCCAAATTTTTAATTTTTTGGGGTCTTTTTGTGTCAGCCCACACCGGTCGGTTAAGATGGTTGGTTCTTGTTGTGGGGAGACCCACCATGGGTATTATACATATTATTTTGGAAATTTCTAGTGTATGTATACCCCTTGTACTCGGGAGTCTATTCGGGCCTCCCCCTATTAGTGTCCTAATTCTGTCTTGGAAAAAAATTTTAAATTGTCTCTTATTGTGGGGAGCCCATTTGTGTCTCTTCATACGAGTAACTCATATTTTTTCCTTGGTCTTGTCTTGGAAGTAGGTATTATCATTCAGAGATATCTAACTACCGACATCTTCCTTGGGTAAAAATTGAGATTAGAGAGTGACCAATGGTTTACTTATAGTAGGGTAAGTGTAACTATGTTCGATATTGTTGTTTGTTTTGGTAAATTGATAGTGTATTGTTCAGATTGTGATTGCATATTTTTCCTTTGGGATAATGCTTGAATGTGTTTGAATATTTCATGAAAGTGTTGTAAGTTTTTGTTGAGAGATTAATCCTTCCATAAAGGATCACCGGAGGTGTTTTGGCCTTTCAGGGATAATCTTGGCAAAGAATTACTTCTTGGTTTATCAGTTGGGTTTGGTTTTTTGTATTTGGCCTTGCTATGGCTTTCTGGGGACGAAACGTTTTATGATGGGGCGAATTTCCATATCCATGACTTCTTTTAAATGTATTTTTCATTTAATTTCCTCTCTTTCTTTGTTTTGGGGGATTTGCATTCATTTTGGTGGAAATGGAGTGTTTTCAAAATTTGGGCCAAACCGTGAGCCCAATTCCAGATTTAAAAATAAAGTTTATTTATTTTATAAGTCCTTCATTTGTTAAATTTTTTAATCCATTCCACTTCCCAATTTTCCTCCTATGACCTATCATAATCAGCATGTCTATTTGGTCCCTTTTTAAACCCATTAGCCTTTTGGGTTTGATTGAATTAATTTAGATTTGGTCCAACCCATGAGCCATTTCCAGTTTTAAATTGTTTTTTATGTCTTTAATAACTTACTCATTTGTTACTATATTCCTGTGACTCCCCCTCCCACCTGAATCCAAAATCTCGAGACTCTCCCCCATTATTCATTTTACCACTTTGGACCTCATTTGCCTCATGGAGTAGGGAATAACGTCTTAGGGTTCCCCAAATCGTCCATATTTGAGAATGTAAGTTGATTCTTTCATAAATAACTCAATTTTTACTCTTTTTCAACTATTTTAGTCCCCACTTGACCTTCTCATCCCCATTAGAGCCTCCATATCTGGTTTAGTTTCTTGGAGATTCAAATTTAGGTGTATTTGGTTCGTTTGATTCAAGATGTTTCAAGTAAGTGTATCTTTCCTTGATTTCATTCTCTTTCTTAGGGTTTATTTCACCCTTTCTTGAAGTTCCTCATGTCTAGAAGTTGAGGTTCGAACCTAGGGTTTGATTTTGTGTCATTTTGGTCAAATATTGTGGTCAAGGGTGGGATTTATCTTCCTTGTTGTGTGGTGGTGGTGCGGTTGATGTTTTACACCATGTTTTTTAGGGTTTCGACATAAAAGGTAGGTTAATCCACCTGTAATCATTTATAGATGAGTTAGTTTACTTGAATTACTTATTATGGATGTTCTTAATATGTTCTGTGTGGTGCGAAAATAGTTTATGTTTGATTTGGTTAAGCATTTATTTTTATATTTTCATTTTAGCTTCAATTTGGGTGTTTTTCATGTGTAACCCTTTTGGTAGTGTTTGGGTGTGTTTTTATAACATATGAAATGCGTTTAATAAATCTTTTTTGGGCAGAAAATTATGATTTGGTAGGGTATTGGTGTTCCATTAGGTTTTAAAGAGTTTTTTAATGGGTCTAAGGTGTAAAACCTTATTGTACTTTATGAATGTGAATTTGAAAACTTGTGCTTTTCATGTGGTTATTTTGTGTTATCGGTTGAGGTGTTTGTATAACACTTGGGGGTAGTTTAATAAATGTTATTGTGGAATCCAATTCTATTTGGAATTTTTATTGGTGTGATTTTGTCCTTGAAATACGGTTTTGAAATGGGTTTTTTGTGAAAAGCTTTGGTACACTCTTTGGAATTGTTTTATGAAAGTTTTGAATGGTTTAATGATTTATGTAATAGGTGAAACCATATTGGAAAACTCTTTTGGATTGTTTATACTATAAAATAGATAATTTTAAGTGTGAATCATTCTTTCATGTGATGTGTATCCTCTTGGAAATGTTTTTTAAAATGTTTAATGGATTTACTGAAATGTGAAAGAGGTGTGAACGTGATGTGGGCTATTTGTGTGAGTGTGATGTGAAAAATTGATTTTGTTTATAAAAAGGGTTTTATGAAACATGTGAGTGGTCTTTTATGTGATGTTTATCATATTTGGAGGGACGTTATAAAATTGTTAAAGGATGTGTTAGATTGTGAATGTTATGCAAAATGTGTTGTGGGCTATTTTGGTGTTATTTTGATTTCAAAATTCCTTTGAATGAAAAGTGGAATTTGTGAATTGTGTGATATACATGGGGTTTTTTGGTTAATGTGTGATGTGGATGTTATATTTCTATTTGAAAACTATATATCTTGGCTTGTTGAACTTGTTTGAGCACAAAGGGAAAACCCAAGTATCTAGGTGGGTGGAAGCGTATTAGTATGCTAGTGAATCCATGGGGTTTGGCCTCAGTTTCACTTAGCAATATTGACACTTAAAACTCTAACTAAAATATGATGATAATGATTGAGGACCACTAGGTTTTGGGTATGTTCCCTACTAGTGGATCGTGCATGAGAACACATATTTTTTGTGATTACTCTCACCGAGATATGAGGTAACTAGGACCCACAACTAGCTAGTGCCTCACGGATATTTCAGGTTTCTTGTGCTCATTAGATCATTTATACATACCATCAGCATATGGTATATTTGGCAGGAAAAATTCAGTAGCTTTGGAATTTATTTTAAAATTGTTTATTCTTTAAATTAGCCCACTTGAAAACTGATTTTTTTATGTTGCATCTTTTAGAAATTGTAACTAGAAATTACATGTTTTTTAAAACTTGCTTGCTTTTCGTCTTTGAATGTTTATCACAAGGAATATCATAGTGGTGGTATCCTACTCGGCATTTTCTCACACCATACTTACACCCTTGGGTGTATGTAGACTTGGTTATTTATGTTGTCACAGGTTTGGGTACAACTTTTGTGCCAACAGTTCGGGTTTTCACCGATCAATAATGATGCGGTGTTGTGGAGATGGTTTGAGGGCGATGCCTCTTTCCATTTTGAGGTTCCTAGGCTGTTAATTTTTGGATTTGTACCTTTGTTATAGTCCTGGTGTGTTGTTTTAGACTATGTAATGTAGTCCTCAATTTTTGAAAAACATTTTTTGGTTTGAAAAATCCTGATACGTTTTATTGGATTCATTTGTTGTTTTATGTCTATAAACATAGGTAAATAATTCCCAATTCTAATTTTATGTTATCCAGGCACATGTGACAGCCCATGGGGATCGGTAAGGCCCTTACGGGCTTTTTCACAGGCTGGGTTTGGTGCCGGTTTGGGTGGCGATCATATTCGGTTCGTGAAAAATGGTAACAAATTATTTTTTTAATGGATTATCAAGGTAAAATGTGGAAAGGTTACTTTTAGAGATAATGCTCAATGAGAGGTTATAAATATTGGTAATAATGTTCTTCTTGGTCAATATTTAATATATTATGTTTTTTATAAAGGTCATAATAGAATTATTATAAGAAAATTTTAATTACATGATTATGGTTACCATGCGAATTTTAGAAATGAGAAATGTTTAGTACAAAATTAAAAGGATGAATTTATTCTTTGTGAGAATTTGTATGATAATATTTACACTCATAACATAGAAGACATTAAAATATAATAATTATTCTATTAGTGAAATGGTAGATCATTCTTGGTTATGAAATAGAATCTTATGACACTAAAACATTAAAATATTATCTAATTTGTTAAGAAAATAAATGTGAAGGATCAACCAGATCATAGGTTTTGATTCTTCAAAATTATGTGACCCTTTTTATATGGTAATCAAGATATCTATAGTTTTAACTCTGTTAGTGAAGTCTCAATGACTAATTATTTGAATTTAGTGCACATGGATTTATTCATTCCTAAAAATATTCAGTGTATTGGAGTAAAATTATATGTATATATCTGGGTTGATGATTACATGAGAAACACTAGGGTCTATTTTGTATAAAAGATATTCAAAGGATATTTTTATATAAAACATTAATATCCATCGTTAAAAATTATAAAAACCTTCCCATGAAAACTAATCGTACGAATCATGGTGGGTAATTTGTAAATATTTTTTTTATCTTTTTGTAGTAAGAAAGGTATAAAACATAAATTTTTAACACCAGAACCCATCATAAAAATGGTTTGTATTGAAATATAAAATCAAATTCTTCAAGAAATGACAAGAACCATGTTGATTGAACTCTCAATTGATGAACATTTTTTGGTTGAAGTGGTTTGTAATACCTCATATACTATAAATTGAGTTTTTGATTGATCATTTCTAATAAAAATCCTTATGTATTGTGGACTAGTCAAAAATCAAAAGTTTTTTATATAATATTTTTGGGAAGGAATTTATTCATAAGGATTATAAAATATAACTTACAAAAAGTACCACCCAAATATGATGAAGGAAAATTTTTAGGTTATTCAACATCTTCTAAGTCCTATAATGTTTTTAATAAGATAACTTTTACTATTAAGGAAGCGATAAATGTTATGTTTGATGAATCTGACCATTATGTTTTCAAAAAACCCCATCCTACATCAACCTCGAATGTTATTTCAAAAACCAATTTTCATCCTTTTTTAAAAAATTATTCTTATAATGAAATTACTAAATAATTTTTTTCTGAGGTTATTAAACATGAATATGTTTTATCTAGTGTTGAGGAGAATTTTTTTCAAAAGACAAGTAATCATTTTAATCATATTAATCATCTAAGTGATAGTATAATTGGTGATACTAATATACAAGTTAGGAGTAGATGTTACTTATGAAAAAAAAATTTAAATTCTATATTTCCTTCCCCAATTTAGAAAAAAAATAAGAATTAGGGTTTATAGTATGTGGATAGGATTATGTATATGCAATATATAATCAATGAATTTGAGAGGAAAAAATTATAGAATTTTTTTGAAAGAACTAATGAATATTATATATATAGTAGTAAAATGATTTTTAGAAACAAATTTCATGAATATGAAATTTTTATTAGAAATAATGAAATACTTTTTGCTAATTTTTATAATAAAGAATAAGTTAAATATTTTGATAAAAACTATTAACCTATAGAATGATCAGAATCTTTTCATATTCTATTAGACTTTATAGCATTATTTAATTTGAAACTTTTTCAAATGGATGTGATGTGTGATTTTCAAAATATATATGATTCAGAGGATGTTTATATATGAAAACCCATAGTTTTTAAAATAAAAAACATCCCGATATTGTTTCTAAACATACCAATGATTTATATGGACTTAACAAGCTCGTATGGCCTATTATGACCAGTTAACATGATTTTTGTTTCAAAACAATTTTGTTATGGGAGATGAGATCCAAACCATTTTATAAACGAATATAAAAAAATATTATTTTTGTTGAAATATATATTGAATAAATTATATTTGGATCGATGAAATATCATTAACTGATTCCATTGTGGATATTATGAAATCAGGAGTTTGATATCAGTATAATGGGTTAGTTAACATTTTCCATAGTTTTTAAATTTCATAGAAAATCTATGAAAAATATATATCACAACATATATATATCAAATATCTTCTAAAAAATATTGGATATGAGAATACCGAAATTATATGTACTCCAATCAGTACCTCAAATAAACATGATCTTAATGAGGCTTGGAAAGTTGTTTATCTAAATATTTGTAGAGATGTGATAGGAATTTTAAATTATTTAAATGCTAGTCATCATAACATAATTTTTTATGCATGATTATGTGAAATATATAATGAAAATATAAAGTAATCCTATATAAAATCATTAAAACTAATTTTTTTAGGTAAAGTGAATTTTGGATTTAGGGATTCTGTTTCATTCTTGAAATGTTTATGAATTAAATTTTTTTCCGATGCGGAAAATGGTGGTTATGGAATGGATTCGAAAAGAATATATAAGTTTTTTAATTTCTATGTAGATTCATTAGTTTCTTGGTCATGTATGAAATAGCACGCAAAAGAACATTCCACTGCTGAAGCTGAATATTTATCTGTTGGAATTTATTGTTTGAAAGTGTTATGGATGCAACATATACTAACTATGAGATGAGTTTTACAAAAACCCTAATACAATGTGATAATATTAGATCCATTAAATTATTTAATAACCCTTCATATTAGTCTAATGTAAAACACATAGATATTTGGAATCAAATTTCTATGGGATCAAATGCTTAAAGGAGATATCATTGTAAAATTCATTTAAATGAAAGAACAACATACTGACATTTTCAAAAAACCATTACATTCTGATAGATTTAAATATATTAAATTTAAGTTGGTAATAATAAATTTAATGTAATCATTGATATCTAATTATTATTTACCCATCTTCTTACATTAAGATACACCTATTGACGAGGATATTACATATGTTTGTTGTTTTAATAAAACATTTATTCTCTCAAAGTTTTTGTTTTATTAAAAACATTATCATAATTATTCTCCTAGAATCGTATTTATTTATAAAATTCTTCAATCATATTTCATAAAATGTTAATTTAAATTAAAAATTGTTATTATTTTAACAAAATAAAATTCTTTTATAATTTTTTTTGTAATTACGTTTTGAAAAATAGATTTTTTTTCATAATTAAACTATCTACTTTAATATCTATCATAATTTCATTAATTTTAAACAATTTATGAAAATGTTTTTTTCATACTGATGAAATTATCCAACTCAGAAAGTTTTTCATATTACTCTTTAAATTTTTACACTATTGTATTACAATTGATTGTCTATGTTTTTGATATTATTATGTTTATTTTTTATGAATTTTTTTTAAATTATTTTCAAAGAAATTATATTTAGTATCTATATTAGAATTGTTCTCAAAACAAAGAGACTTTTAAATTATATTAAAACATTGTTTGATATATTACAACCATTAGATCATACAAGGAATAATCATATCTATTATATTCAAAGTGCAAAATGATATGGAACCTTCAAATTTCCTATATAACGTGGGTGCCATGTGTCCCATATTAAATATCTCGGACCTCTTGTGACAAATTACTATTACCTTATGAATTATTCTCTCCAAAATATTTCTATATGGCAGAATCCCTAGTTTCATCTACAAATATGATGGATTCTTCTAAATATAGGAATGAAGAAATCATATTCTGAGAATGTTTAGTTGGAAAAAATATTTTTTTTTAAAGTATGATTCCATAATAAAGAAAATTATACAATTTCATGTTTGGGAATATTTATTTTTAGAAATGATTTATAAGGATCATGATTTGATGTATCTTGATATTGTTTGAATGTTTTATAGTTTAGTCAAGCTTTTAAAAATTGGTAGGAAAAAAAAACCTTTCAAAATTTATTTTAAATGATATTATCTTTCATATTTGAAATCCTAAATTTTTTTGGAATATTATCAGATGGACAAAACTATTTCCCCTCTCACAAATTACCAGATGTTATTAGTTATTTTTAAAATAAAAAGGTATAAGATTCCCTATTTGATCATTATGAAAAGGATACATAATATTCACACCTGACACTATACAATAGAGTTATTACATTATAAAATCATGATATTTTAATATATATAAATATAGTAAATGGGATCGTGATACTTTAAAGGTTATTGATGTTTTTGTTTTAGATTTTCACATAAATATTATAAAGATTGTTCTTATTGGTTACATATTTTATACAACTAGAAAAATCATGTTCAGATCCATTAACACTAAAATTATTATGTTTCCAACTATAATACCCATGATAATGTTTTAATGTTTTAATTTTTCTAAAATTTAAATTCATTCAAGGCTGAAGAAGTTGAATATTATTTTTATTATTCATTATAATATGAAATGGGCAAGACATGGTTCTGATGATAAATTAGTGTTGTTTTCCTTGGAAGGTGAATCTTTAAAAAACTCTAAGCAGGGAGATCAAAAAAATAAAAATAAACCTATGTAGGGTAACTAGTAAATGAAAATGAAAGTAGGACTTCATCACCTAATAAAGTAAATAAGATAATGAATAACCTTGATAATATAAGGGACGAGTGAATAAAAATAAGGCATTGATGAAATATAGAGATCCATTTATCAGAATTTACCCATCAATGGTTGTTGACTTAATAATACATGTTTATGATGTTATATAAAAAAAATGAAAGAATCAAAGTTTGAGGAAAATGATTTCATATGTTTACCTATGTGATATATTCATAAAAAGAGTATGAATTACTTCCTTGAATGTGCTTCTGATACCTCATAACAATCCACTTAATTGTGATAATGGTTATCTTTCTAAGATTATAAAGTGGTTTTTGTGGAAGGACCCAATATCATAGGAAATATAAATCATAATGTAGATGATGAATTGGTACCATATTATGTTCATGAAAACCCATCAGAATTTGTACTTGCTTGAAATGGTTATTCATGAAATGAGTCATAGATTCCCAAAGAACTATTTAATGTCATGGATGAAGGCACTATAAAAATTGATAGTTTTTCTAAAGAAGGTTAGTATGGTGATTAAATTAAATATTTTTAGGATATTGTTTATGAATTATTAATACCTAACGAACATGAAAATGAAAATAATTATCTAACTGAAGAAATTTAAATTTTAGAAAAAGAAAATTTTAAATCTGATAAGATTTCATCAGCAAAGACATCCTAATCAGCCTTACCCTCAAATGTAGATAAGGGTAGTGATGATAATAGTTTTGAGATGAAAATATCTCCACCAAATTAAAAATCCCAAAACTCATCTATGAAATATGAATAGAAAAAAATCAAAGAAAAATGGAAATAAATTAGAAAATAAGGATGATGAGTTCATTAAATTATTCGATGGAAATGAAGTTGTAGAAAAATATGTTAATTTGGTCTCAATTAAAGTTGATAAAGTAAAATAAATAGAATTTAGAACCAGAAAAAGTCATCCTTGTCTTCCTCAAATTGAAAGAGAATTATATTCTGGGAAATCAATAACTATGCATGGAGTTGATTATATCATACAAGCTTTAAAGATGATCGATGGAGAAATTATGTACATTCCTTGATTTGAAGCCAAGGTGGAATGGATTGATGATAAATAGAATTAAAATTTTGAGTCAATAAATGTTTTAACTGATAGGATAATCAATTTACAGGCTGATCTCAAGGTTTTACAAGAAATTATAGGACTCAAAAAAAGGCATGAGATAATACTATTTATGTGGTCTCATAATATTGATGTCGATGTCAAATTTCATGAAGAAAGTCTAGATGATATAAAAATCACATGAATTAATCCATAGAATCCTTAAACTATCTATCCAGATATATGAAATAAAGAGTAAAATTCATCGAAAAATTCATTGATTCAATTACAATTCAAACTTCTAAAGTCAAAGAGTTGGCAGAAATATTGAACTATTTGTAGTTGTAATTGTCATGATTAAAAATATATAAAGTGGAAGTTATCAAATTATATAATCAGAATGAATAATTTTATGAAAACATTCAAATTCAAGAAGAAAATTATTAATCTGAAGAATGGAATATTTAGATTTATGGTGAGAATACTGAGATGTTAGATTGGGATAAAAATGAGCTCAAGATGATGAAATATTCTCTCAAATTGCTCATGAAGAAATACTGATCTTTTTTTCTAAACTGTTGTAACAATTTATGTCATTAATCAGTGAATTAATTAATCTATTAAGCAAAATATGATTGTCTTAATTTTTTCCGAATTATAATTGGTTTATTATTCTTTAATAATTTTTATGTATAATTAGTTAGTTCGTTAAATTTTTTTCTAGTTGATTTCTAATCCATTTGAGGTTAATGTATATTTATTTCCCCGTTCCTTTTTGTAAATCACAAAAGGGGATAGTTTTATAGAAAGTAGAATAATGTAACACTAAGGGGGAGAGTATCACACTAAAAGGGAGAATACGATCCTTATGGGGTGCTTGTATCATAATTTTACTTAATCATATTCATTATAGTATTCAGAGGAATCATAATATCAGAGTGAGATACGGATTAATGTTTAATTTTGAATAAATCTACCTAAATAAAATTGAATATAATTTTATCAATTTTTTTAATTTATGATTTCTGTTTGTTCTTCCAAATGGAGGGACATTATTGAGTCATATTTTTTACTTATGAATTTTCCATTACATTATTTTTAGAAATCATAAACATTTTCTTAAATACATGATTACTAAATTTTAAATTCCAATGTATTTTAGAACATTTTTTAGAAAACATATTAATTTTACTATACATATAATTAGTTATAATTTATTAATAAATATTAACTAACAATTTTTATTAAAATTATCATAATGAGTATGCATCCTATAAAAAATTGATGTCCCTTTATCGTAATAGATTTAAGAATTTTTTTCTTTTCTTTCATACTATAAATTTTCATATAATCGTACTGATGATAGAACCGATAAACAATAGATTAAAACCAAAAATATCATCGTAACAAAATATATAAGGATATCCATCAGATTGACAGAGCCTAAATTATGAATAAGGAAAATTTATTTCTAATATACAAAAAATATTTCCCATTGTAAAGTTGTAAATGAATATGACATTGGAAATTCAGTTAAAAAAGATCCATTGAATTTCAAGGTTCCCAAGTAGTTTTGAAAAACATAGAGAAATATAACCATTGGAAAGGAAATATAACTATTAGAGATTTTCTTATAAATAACGGAACAATCAACGAATTTGGAGAAGTTTCTATAACATTTTCTATAGTACTGATCGAGTTTATTTTCATGAGAGATGTTAAAAATCCGAACCACGAAGGACCTGTACTTAGTCTTTTGTATTTTTTTATAGTTTTGACTTCTTAATGGAATCTTTTATGGTTATCCCCTTAATAATTATTTTTCATTGTAATCATGCATTTGATATGTGATTATGATCGAGGTATTGTAGGAATATAAATATAGAGAATCTAATCATCTGATCTATGGATTTAAAGTATAGGATGAAGTATCCAATCCATCGGATTCAGGTTTGTCGAGGCTATGTATATAAAGAATACAATATTTATATTGAGGGATTTCCTTGATGATGAAATAATGACTTTCATGTATGTATAAAATAAGAGATAACATTATCCAATGTTTTTAGCTACCTTACTCTTAAGAACAATTTATATTTATTCATTTCAATAGATGTATGTCTTTTTTCCTCTATTATTGGTAGTATATTACTTGTTTCATACTTGTCTTTTATTTCAGCTTCTTGTCATTATAATTTTTTATCATAAGGCATATGAATATCATAAATTTTAATCTATTAATATAATCTTTTGTGAATATATTTTGTTTATTCTAATATAATAATATCTATTTTTAATATCATTATTATATTATGATATATTTAAAACATCTTGGTTATGATAATTACGTAATCAGACTGAGATCCAAGTCTGAATCAGATTATTTTACTCGAAGAGGTTTGTGAATTGGTTTAGTTTAAACTCTTTTAAACTAATGTTTTTAAAACTACAATTCACCTACACTTTTAATTTATCTATTAATAAAATATTCTCTTGATCCTAAAATCAATATAACTCATATTAATCTCTAATATAGGTGTGTGGGAAAAATCATGTCCAAAAACCCTAAATAAGTCCTTTAAGTAGTAACCTTGTATATGTTAAGATCACTCTTTTTATGATCCCTTGACCAAGGTGTTCCATTTAGAGTAAACCAATATCGTTACAAGAATGATGTAATTACATTTGATCTTTTATACCATCTGAGGAATTATTACATGGGAACCCAACGTTTACTCAGGTCATGATTCTTAATTGTGTATGAATTTCACATTTTTCATTAAGATGTTTTCCCTGAAGACTTTCAATCAAATTCAAAATCCATGTGTATGTTAAAACATAATATAGGCCAACTGAATTGTTCATAAATAGTCTCCACAAAACATTTAAAATTATGATATAGGCCATGAGAATTATCTTGATGAAAATATATATGATTTATCATGACCATTCCAATTTTTAATTTAATTATATAGAGTATATAAGGACAGAAACTATACATTCTATAAGAAAAATGATCAGAATTTATTTTTCATGTAAGATGTATAATGAATTACATTTAACAAAATTTTCAAGACTGAGGGTAAATCCATAACTTAAATAACTCACTTGATTCTAATTGGTCATTTTAGTCATGAAGGTTGGATCTATAATATTGTAAATATTTTCCATTATCTAAGTGCATCATCCACACCACTTATAGTTTATTTAATTAAATATAACTATTTTATTTGATGAAATAAAAATTAAAAATCATGAAGGGGTGATTTGATTTACAGATACATAGAATAATCATTATGGAACATATGAAATAAATCTTGAAGGGTGATTTCTAGTAGAGATACATGACCTCCGATTGTGTAATTTTGTGCATATGGTGATTCATGATCAAATTTACCCAAGATATGAAGGTAGAACGGTCCTTGTAGTTTAGGTTGGGTTGTCGAATCATCAGAGACCTAAGAAGTAACCTATAGACACATACATTCTATGGATTGTTTTTGGATATGAAGTGGCCAAACTTGGTTGATTTTATATGGGTTTAAGGTATCACTAACATATTTTGTTTAATTCAAATTAAGATAATGTGTTGATCCTATGTTATCGTTTAGGGTGGATTGAATGAATTCCTTTTTTAATGATTTTAATTTCTTATATTTGAGATTGGTTCATTTTAGAAGATCAAAAAACATCATAACATGATGGTTTAATATCTATAGCCTTTAATACTAATCACCCATACACTTGAAGGATTAAAGTTTTTATCACTTCAAGGTAGAGGTTGCTATGTGCACTTGAAGTGTGTGGCCTTAAATTCAACAAGAATGATGGAGTTTAAAAATCATCAAATAAAAATCTCAATTATAGATGTGATTAGACATTAATGGGGTTATAAATAACATCTAATCTAGCACCTTTCTACTCCCTTGGATCAACTCATAAGTTGGTTAGCCCCCATTGATGGTATGGTTTCAATGGAAGTGAGAAATAGACTCATGAGGGAGGAATTGAAGAAGTATAGAAAAAATAAAAAGAAAATTATCACTCCACCATTGTGTGAATGATTTCACAAGGTTTGGTGTGAATAAATTCACACCAAGAACCAACGGTATCAAAGTGATATAGAGAAGAATAGAATAATAGGACAAGAAGAACTTTTACGAAGAAACAATGATGAATTAAAACAACTTACATGTAGGAGACAAATTTGAGACAACAAAATCGTAGCATAACATTATAATGAAAGAATGATCAAAAGATGATCAAATAATCCACCACCACTACCTTAAATAGTAATTTCCATAGGATTGGGTTGATATTTTAATAGTACAAAAGATTGAAATTGAGTATGGTAGGCCTAGGGTGGTGGAACGTAAGGGAGAGGAGACTTTTCCACCCTTGACCCGAGGTGGCAGCTAGCTTTATTCCACCGAACAGATGCGCCTGTAAAACCTTTTAGATGGCCGGATTGGAGTGGGCCATGGCAGTCAAAAATGAAGATCCAGATTTTCCCTAACCTTCTATAAAGTTTCATCCCAAAATAGTTTATGGTTAACGAGATATGTGTAAAATGGTGGGCTATTTTTCTGGGTCGTAGAATCTGGACCAGAATTTTAGCTTCTACTTGTGCCACCTAAATAACAACAATGGGGCCGAATTTGAACTGTATATTGAATAATAATTTGTTCCTATTTATTTACTATATAATCCCACAAAATTTGGGCTACATTGTGTTTGTATTGTGGTTCCCACATTCTCATCAGTGGGTTGGTGTCCAATCTGCCTTCTCCGGAATTTTTTCCTTTCATCACCAAATATCTCTATTGTATCTCAACAATATGAAATTCAAATCCCCAACATGAGATTTGATACTCCGGAGAAAAATGTATCTCAACAATATGAAATTATAATCCCTTTTCCAAAAACATTTTAATACAAAATGGTCACCAAAAACCCTTATACCAAATAATCATGAAACCCATCAAAATGTTTCAATACAAGATAGTTTCATAAGCAGATCCCAATCCCAATTCCATTCCTTTGTTCAAATTTATTTCCATATTTCATCAAATATCAATAGTAAGATGATGTGTTGTGTATCACAAGAGTCATGGGGGTTCATCTTTATTCAAGGGGAAATGACGAAAGCGTTAGATGGAATCAAATTTAAATATTAAGATGAGTATTAAAAAAATTATTGTAATAGTTTTTTTGTTTTTTTTGTTTTTTCAATTTTTCCATGGTAATTCATATTTCACTCAAAAGAGTCAACCCCTGTAGCGAGACTTTTCCGATGACTCCCAGGCTCAATGATCTTTGGGCACCAAGTGAAGCCCATATACTCAGGCATCATCTCGTGTTAACTAAGTCAGAAAAATTCAAATTACAAAAAATAGAGATAAAATTACTAACTCTGGGCCAGACAACTATGGAGTCCCAATCCCCAAGTGCCGAATGCCACACATTAGGTTATGTCATTACTATACGCGAAAATTTATTGTTTTTTTAATTTGTTTTGAATACTAATATTAAATCTAAAATGATCACCAATCCTATGATATTTATTTGGGGGAACCAATGAACTCATATTAATACCCCACTATTCAATGGACATGCATTGTGATTCTTTTTTTATTTGGATGAAAAGATGAACAATGCAATATCACATTGGATAGACAAACCTTCCAAACTATATGCTCATGAAATTATACAAGGATTAAAAAAATAATCAGGGCATGCTAAATTATTTTAGATTCAGTTTTAAAGTGTGAAATGTGTATTACCATGTTCAAAGTTAAAGGAATTTTTCCTTTCATTTACACACATTTTATTCAAATCATTTATTTTTTACAGAAAAGATTTTTTTTATTTCATCCCCCCACAACTTAAAATAACAATGTCCCCAGTGTTTGAAAAAAATGAAAATTTAGATGGAGTAGAGGCAGATAAGGGAATTTCAAAAAGGAAATTAAAATATGTGGATCATAGAATGAAGTCACCTGGTGGTTGAAGTTGAAGTTCTTACTACTATAATTTAGTCTTTTGATATCAATGTCACTTGCAGAGTTCCCTAGTAGAAAAAGAAAAAAAAGAAGAAAAAAAACAATATATATATATATATATATATATTTATATAATAAATAAAGTAAAATATAAGTATATATATATAAATTATTGAATAAGGAAGCACAAAAAGCCATAGGTCAGTTGTAAGGGTGCACCCCTGTCTCCCTTCAGTCCCGAGTTTGAGTCCCTGCAGCTTCGCCGGTTGTGACGGGGTTTTCCCCATGGCCTACGATGTGGAATTTTTTTTATTATTATTTATTTTTTTGTATTTTTATTTTAACCTATAATCACATAAAAATAAAATAAAATAATGTGATGATACATTGTCTTCTTTTTAAATTTCTGGTTACGGTATTACTCAAGTATCACACCACATGACTCGGATGAATATGGTGCTCCCCTTTCGTACCCATCCATACCCATAATAGAATAACAGGTCAACAATATATCTTTTGTTTAAATATCAAAATGATTCATTAATCCTATTTAAAATATAAAGTTTATTCAAACAAAAAAAATGATTGGAAACTTGAAAACCATGGGTTGCCTCCAATGCAGCGCTTTGTATAACGTCACTAGCTCAACTTAGACCCTTAATTATTTAAGTATTTGCCTCATCTAAGGTTGGTTCACACAAGTTTTCATCAACTTCATTTTTTTGGAATGTCTCAATGAATGGTTTGTTTTTTTGACCATTAACTTTAAAGGATTGACCATTGGTTGGATCTTCAATTTCTACAGCCCCATGGGGGTACACCTTATGCACTATATATGGACCAGACCATCAAGACCTCAACTTTCCCGGGTGTAAATAATGTTTAGAACTATACAGAATAAATGGTTTACCCGGTACAATGTATTTGGTTTTAAGATTTTGATATTGGTAGGCTTGTACTTTAGCTTTATTGATCCTTGAATTTTCATAAGCCTCCGTCCTAAGTTCCTCATGTTCTTTCAGATATAATTTCCTTTTTGTTTCGTCCAATGAGACATCATAATTCATTTTCTTAAGAGCCCAAAAGGCCTTATGTTCAATCTCCACTGGAAAATTCCATGCTTTACCATAAACCAACCTATATAGGGACATTCCTAAAATGGTTTAATATGCTGTTCGATTAGCCCAAAGAGCATACAATATTTTCTCAGACCAATCTTCCCTAGAAGGATTAACAGTTTTTTCAAGAATATTCTGGATATCCCTACTTTCTAACTCATCTTGAACATTGGTTTGAAGATGGTATGTTGTGGAATCTTAATAAGAAATCTCATACTTATACATGAGTGAAGATAATGGATGGTTGAAGAAATGGGTTCCTCGATCACTGATTATAGCCATAGGAATTCCAAATCAGGAAAATATGTCCTCTTTCAGAAATGGGATCACAACATGATGGTCATTATACTTGGTTGGAATGGCTTCAACCCATTTTGTTATATAATCAATATCTAAGCGGATGTAGAGGTATCCCCTATAGTTTTGGAAAGGTCCCATGAAATTGATTCCCAAGCAGTCAAAGATTTCAATTACTAAGATGGGAGTGAGTGGAATTAGATTCCTTTATTGTAATTGACCCTACTTGTTTACACGTAGGAGAACTTTGAAAAATGTGTAGGAGTCCCTTGAGAGGGTGGGCCAGAAGATACCACACTTAAGAATCTTAGTAGATGTTTTCATAGAGGAAAAGTGACCTCCATATGCCTCACTATGACAGATTTTAAGGATAGACTCTTGTTCAGATTCTGGGACACACCTCCTAATGACTTGGTCAGGGAAGAACTTATAGAATTATGGATCATAAAACACATAGTTCCAAACATCAGAAAGGAATTTCCTTTTAGCATTATCCCCTAAGAAATTTGGAATGACTCTTATAACTATGAAATTGGCTATGTCAGCAGTCCAAGGGAAGTCACTCATATAGTATAAGTGTTCATCAGGAAATGAATCAGACATAGAAAGGTGATTTGAGTTGTCTATTAATTCCATCCTAGAGAGGTGATAAGATACAAAATTTTCAACACCATTTTCATCCTTGGTTGTGGAGTCAAGTTCTTGCCAGAGAAGGACCCACCTAATCAGTCTAGCCTTAGCATCTTGTTTTTTGAAGAGGTATTTTAGTGCAGAATGGTCAGTGAACACAGTGATGGGGGATCCTAAGAGGTAGGTCCTAAACTTCTCTAAGGCAAACACAATAGCAAGTAACTCTTTTTCAGTGGTGGTGTAGTTGATTTGGGCATCATTTAAGGATATTCTTGCATAAGTAATGACATAAAGAGTTTTATCACAACATTGTCCTAACATATATCCTAAAGAAAAGTCATTGGAGTACACATATTTTCGAAAGTAAGGTTCCAATTTGGAGATTTCATAATGGGAGGAGAGGTGAGATAGGATATGAGGGTTAATAATGAACCCTCACAGCTTTCTTCCCAAAACAAATATAGCATCCTTTATTAAGAGAGCACAAAGGGGACATGAGATTTACCTAAAGTCCTTGATGAATCTTCTACAGAAACCAGAATGTACTAAGAAAGACCTCACTTACATGATAGTTTTGGGTGATGGAAGGTGAAGAATGATGTCAACCATGGCCTTTTCAACTTCAATCCCCCTACCTAAGACCAGATAGCCTAGAACTAGTCCCTCTTTAACCATGAAATGATATTTTTCATAGTTTAGGATCAGATTAGTTTCTTCACATCTTGACAAGACTCTCTCCACATTACTCAGAAATACCTTAAATGTATCCACAAACACAGATAATTCATCCATGAAGACCTCAAAAAAATCCCCTACAATGTCTGAGAATATTCCCATCATGCACCGCTGGAAGGCTCCATGGTCATTGCATAACCTGAAAGGCATGCATTTGAAAGAAAAGGTTCTGAATGGACATGTGAATGTAGTCTTCCCTTGATCCTCTAGGGATACCTCAATTTGATTATACCCTGAGTACCCATCTAAGGAATAGTCGAAGGCATGACCTTCCACTCTCTCAAGGGCTTGGTCAAAAATTGTTAAGGGGAAATGGTCCTTCTTGGTAAACGAGTTTAGCTTCCTATAGTCGATGCAGACTCTCCAGCCACTACTCACCCTTGTTGGATGAATCTCTCCATCCACATTGGTTATCACTGTGATTCCATCGTTTTTTGGAACCACTTGGATTGGGCTCAGCCATTCACTCTTAGATATGGGATATATGATACTAGATTTTAACAATTTCAAAAGTTCTTTTCTTACTACCTCCATGAGATTCGGATTCAGTCATTGTTGAGGTTGATGACATGGATTTGAATTAGATTCCAGAACAATCTTATGAGTCCCGATAATTGGGCTAATCCTAGGAATAATAGACAGGGTCCAACCAATGGCTTTATTATGTTTTCTAAGGTCATCTAGAAACATCCTCTCATGATTGGATTCAAGAGAAGAAGAAATGACAATAGGATGTGTTTGATTATCACATAATAAGGAATACATGAGTGCAACAAGAAGATCCATCAATTCAAGATCATGTTGGTTCATAGTTTCAGCAGATGATTGGGACATTGGATCAAGATTAATTTTATTTCCTAATGTTTTATATAGTATTGATTCCCCACATGTAGAAGTTTCAGATACTAAATTTCCTTGATCGGATTTAGGGAAGGAAGTTGGAGTGGTCTCGATGAAAGTGGTTTCCTAAAAGGTTTCACTGATTGTTGGACCTAAGACTTCATCATAAGAGCAATTTGAAAATGATTCAAGCCAAGGAGATAAACTTCCTTCATATGAAAAATGGAAATCAATCTCATCCTGACTTAAAGATCCATCAAATATTCCTTTATGTTCTATGGATTCATTATCAATGCTTCCTATCATTTTTCTCATGAATGTCCTCATCATACCCTATTTGAGAGCTTGCATTATCGATATTCAAGTCTAGACTCATGTTTCCAAAGGTGATGGGAATATACCCGTTTTGAACTTAGATAACAGAGTTTATTGATGCAAGGAAAGGACGACCAAGTATGATTGGGTTTTGTTCTTTATTTCCTAGGTTTGGATGGTTGTCAAGGACAATGAAGTCAGCGGGGTAGTTGAAGTTTTCAAACTTTTCTAGAATGTCCATTAAACTCCCCTTTGAAACCCTAATGCTACGATCAGCAAGTTGAAGTGTGAAAGATGTGGGTTGGAGTTATTCTAGGCCTAACTGGCATTACAAAACATAGGGGATGCAATTGACACTAGAACCTAGGTCAGACAAGGCCTTGAAAACTTTGCTCTCTCCTAGTTCAACATTGATGTAAGGGAAACCTGGGTCTTTTATCTTATGAGGAATGGTCCCTTGAATGGTGGTACTCACATTAGTAGAAAAAAAGAATTGATTTTTATGTGAAAACATTATTTAAAAGGTGAAAACGTCCGTAAGGTACTTTGAGTAGGTAGGTATGGTTTGAATTGCATCGAGAAGGGGAATGTTCAACATGACTTGTGAGATTATTTCTCTTAATGTTCCACTTAATTAAGGCTTGGTTTCCCCCCTCATGCACTGAGAAAAATGGTGCAGGTTGTGGGGTTATTTGTTGAATAGTTGTTTGTTTGAAAATGTTATCGTGTTTTTTAGTTTGATCATTTAGTTCATTTAAATTTTCATCCATGTTTGAATATTCAGATGGGTTTTGAATTAGTTGTTCAGGTTTCTCAATTGATTTCACACTTCATAAAACATTCACATCCTTTAGTTGTTCATGAGTAGTTTGAGTGTAACTTTACTGTCCACTTAAATTTGAGGATGGTACCGCCTATGTAGGCATGGGTGCCTTTCCAGTTTTCACAGTTTGAAGTTCTTATTTAAGGGAAGAGACTATCAATTTCATTATTTCCATTTGTTTGCACAGTTTTTCTAGTATGATTTGTGGAACACTTTGGTTTGGTGTTTGAGAGGATTGGTTTATCCCAGGGGGATATTTTGGAGGTCATATGGTTTGTTGAAAATGTACCGGTGGCTATTGGTATTGGATAGGTTGGGTTGGAACTAGTTATGGATTTGGTTGTTTTGATGGGGGAAAGTATTTTGTCCCTGTGGTTGGATAGGTTGTTGGTTATCTTTCCAGTGGAATCCTGGGTGGTCATTATACCATGGGTTAATGTTTTTTTGGTATTGAGGCTTTTGAAAGTTCAAGGAATTTACTTCTGCTGGGGGTCCTCCTAAAAGAACTTCCTTGATGGATGGAATGGTTTGGAATTTCTCTGTCTTATGGTCATTTTTGTCACAAATTGTGAAAAAAATTGATTAATTCTCAAATTTACCCAAGAGATGAAGGTAGAACGGTCCTTATAGTCTAGTTTTGGTTGTCGAATATTCAGAGACCAAAGAAGTAACCCATAAACACGTACATTCTATGGATTTTTTTGGCTACGAAGTGGAAAACATGGGTTGATTTTAGATGGGATTAAGGTATCACTAATAGATTTATGTTAATTCAAATTATGATAATGAGTTGATCCTAGATTATCGCTTGGGGTGCATTGGATGAATTCATTTTTTAATGATTTTAATTTCTTTTATTTGAGATGGGTTTATTTAAGATGATCAAAAAACATCATCACTTACAGGTTTAATACCTACACCCTTTAATACCGATCACCTATACACTTGAAGGATAAATGTTTTGAGCACTTCAAGGTAAATGTTCGTATTATCACTTGAAGTGTGTGGCCTTAAATTCAACAAGGACGATGGATTTTAATAATCATCAAATAAAAATCTCAATTAAAGAAGTGATTAAACATTAATGGGGTGATAAATAACATCCAATACATCCCCTTCATACTCCCTTGGATCAACCAATAAGTGTTTTAGACATCCATTGATTCTATGGTTTCAATGGAGGTGGGAAGTAGACTCATGAGGGAGGAATTGAAGAAGTAAAGAAAACAATAAAAAAATGGTCACTCCACTGTTGTGTGAAGAATTTCACTAGGTTCAGTGTGAATAAATTCATAGCTTGAACCAATGGTATCAAAGTGATACGGAGAAGAACATAATAATAATAGAAGAAGATCTTTTATTAAGAAAGAAGGATGAATTAAAACAACTTACATGTGGGAGATAAATTTGAGACAAAAAAATCGAAGCATGAAATTACAATGAAAGAAATCTAAAATGATTAGAAAATACTCCACAACCATATCCTTATATAAGAATTTACAAGGTCTTGGGTCGAGCTTCCAACAGTACAAATGATACCACTTGAGTATGGTACTCCTAGGGTGGTGGAAAGTAAGGGAGAGGAGACTTTTTTACCATTGACCCGAGATGGCAGCCAGCTTGCTTCCACCGAACAGATGCGCCTGGAAGACCTTAAAGAAGGTCAAATTGGAACGGTCCATATAAGATAGACATGTACCTCTAAATATTCCCTAACCTTTTTCAGACCAAAATAGTTTATGGTTCACAAGATATGTGTAAAATGGTGGGATGTTTTGCTGGGCCGTAGAATCTAGCCCAGAATTTTATCTTCAACTTGGGCCGCATAAATAACCACAATAACGGCCAAATTTTCACTGGATCCTAAGTAACTATTTGTTCTTATGTATGTCCTCTAGAATTAAAAGAAATTTGGGATTCAATGGGTTTGTATTGTGGGTCCCACATTCTCATCAGTGGGCTGGTATCCAATCTGCCTTCTCCCAAATTCTTTCCTTTCCTCACCAAATATCTGCATCATACATTATGAATCCACTATTGATCCCTGAATGAAAAATGTTCATATTTAAGTTTAGATACAGTTACCAAAATATCAAATTAAAATATGGATAATTATAATCTTTAAAATCAAAAGAATCATTGGACCTAAATTGGGGTACATTAGCCATGAACTCCAAATATGATAAGAATGGATGTTAAAAATTAAAATCCATGAACTCATGCCCATAAGATCAAAAATGAACCCTTAATACAATTAAAATGTAATTAAAATAGGTATTTTTATTGGCATATCATAAGGTCTAATAATCAAATTCAATAGTGTTTACTTAATTATTAACATTTTTAAAGGGAAACACTCAAAATATATGACACATGACACAATGGGTTATTTTAAAAATAATGTAGACATTATGGTAAAATCTATAGGTAACCAACATTGTTTTATGGAAAATTCACTAATATAGTATTAGTATTTGAACTGATATAAAATTAGATAAATAAAAAGAATCAAAAAAAACCTACAAATAGGGATTATGATATCATATAGAAATAGCATTAACCAAGTGAAGGGAAAAATAAAAAAGAATAAAGAGGAGAGTGAAACATAACATTAGGCTTCCAATGTATATTACGATGATCAAAATAAGAATAATAATGGAGGAGAAACCCCACAGAGGAAGAGAGGGAGAATAGGGGATGAATGGGGGAGTAACCTAGCTGGATTGGGGAGAAATAAGGGTAAACCCCTTTAAATCGTGAAGGATAATTTTTTTCATTTTCCATTTATTTAAAAGGAACACAGTTTGGATGAATGGTTTGAAAAACCACAAACCAATTACTCAGATAACACTTTTCATGATCCATACCCCACATACTTCATACACATGGTTAGACCAAAAATTTATAGATCATTCCCTAGTCATTCTATCAAAACCAAATCCTTTAATGGTTGAAACGCATGGTTGTATGAACCATTAACCAACTGTGCGACATCCTACATGGATATTCACAATATAACGAACAAGCCTGGGTCATCCCTGAATCTATCAACCAGACTGCTTCGTGAAAATTCCTAAGAGGCATTCTAGATCCTCTCAGGAAGATGAAAAGTAACAAGGGGATCAATAGAGTGACTAGGGAATGACTTCCCCAAAATATAATCTTCTAAATAAATAGTTGAAAAAATAAACCTCCCAATATATATTTATATAAAATTGAACTGAAAATCATTTTTATATGAAACTAAAAGTACAACTAAATCGAACAACTCAACCGACCAAACCTGAAACCAACTATATCCATGTGACCCCACTTGTTTCTATATGATACAATGATCACACATATCCCAAGGTTATCGATCTGAAGATGAAACCTTCAAAAGGTCTAAAATTGAAGAAGACAATAAGTGTCAATATTAAAACTCAGTAGGCTAGAATGATATTCTATTTCCAAAGAACTTCCTCTAAAATAAAAGAAACATAAATTTTATAATTAAAATTCAATATATAAATGTTTTGTTTCTAAACAGGGTTCCATGATATAATCATTATAATGTAAAATGCTTGTGATTTTTCATAAACCAGAAATGCTAGTATACAATTTCATGAGATGCAACATCAAAATGAAAAATATTTTTTAAGAGGGATGAATTAATGAATGTATAAATTTAAATAGAACACGCACTCTTATGAATTTACAAACCAAATATATCGTATTCTGAAGGTGATTGAAAAATATCCATTGAGCACTAGTCACCAAAAAAACCATAGGAACTAGTTCATTGTGGTCCATATATACCTCATATATCGGTGTTAAATTAACATTAAAAAATTCCCATTCTCATGTATGAGCCACTGGTAGGGAAGAATACCCATAACCTAGTGTTCCCCAAAATCATCATCATAGTTTTTTCAGTGTTTTTTTCATCAAACTAGCTATGTGAAATAGGGAAGAACCCACTCTGTATCACTAGTACACAAGTACATGTTCTCCCACCATGATACCCAGGATTTCGTCACTGTGCACAATAAAATTCCGCATGTTATTGAATACACATGGAACATGAAAATTATCTTTCCAAATCATATACACATAAAACAACATTCAAATGTGTTCAACATCTCTTTCATAAATCAATATACCAGTTAAAACATTCATAAAACTATTTAAAGATGTTTAACAAGGATTGGTATAGAAAACCCATTCAAATATGATATTTAAAATGGAAATTACCACCAATACCATATATACCATGATTTGGAAGCCCAAAAACTAATTATTGAACCAATTTCATGAATAATAAAATGAACCCATAGTGTGCCACATGGAACACACATGAAAAAACCATTCTTATGAAAAATGTTAAACCAGCCCTTAAGAATTTTACCAAAACAACAAATACCAAAGAGTCAAATTTCACCTATCATAAAGTGGTGTAAAAATACCATTATATACAGAAAAAAATTTACATAAACCCTTTAAATCATTTGGGTTACACATTCAAAGCTCTATTATTTTTATTAGGATGCCAAACATGCCATTTTCTAGAAACTCAGGCCTAAACATGTTCTAAACCAAAAATCATTTGTTAAAAAAAACAAAATCCACATTATAAAGACATATACAGACCAAATAAACCATTATTAACATGCATAAAATATTTTTCATATTCCAAAACAATCATTTTATATCATCTTGAGAACACAAAAGACAACCAAGAACTTTCTCGAAAACGTGGCATGAAAAATTTAATGAAACATATTCTATTTAAAACTAAAAAGGTAATTAAACCAGATTTTAATGACATGAATTTATTTAAATGGCTCTAACAAGTAATAAATATCACAAACTAGGTGCTAATGAAAATTTAACATTTAAACAAACACTTGGTGTGCACTTTTCTATCAAACCACACTATTTTCACAAAACAAGTTATAAACACTATTTGGCACAACATATAAATTTTTTAAGTCTTATAAATCAATAATAAGAATATGTATAGGGTGAATATACTATGAAAAATATTAATATTAAATAAAAATGAAACGTGGTATGGGGAACCTACCTCAAATCCTTGGAAGAATGGAAACACACACCTGATAATGCCTTTGTAGGGTTTATAAACACTAAACCTATGAATACCATACCCAAAAGAACAAAAGAACAATAATAAATAATTGTATTACATAATTCAATGACATGCATTACCAGGTAGGAAGAGGGTGTGAAGAAATAATGGTAGGAGGAGAAATGAGAAGGTAACTAACCTTGATAACTAAATATTTATTCATCTTCCCTTATATCCACACCCTTAGAGGGCATGAAATGGCTTGGAACTCAATGGAGATGCTCCATAGGTCAAGAAGAACCAGGGAAAGATGATTTTTGGAAAAAAGAGTAAAAAAATAATGATTTATCAAAGAAAAAAATTTACCTCATCAAATCTGGACAACTTATGAAACCCTGAAGAAGTTCTCCCTAATCCCCAATGAGGATGAGATCCAAAGAAAGAAAATGGAATATGGGAGGTGTTCATAGGGTTTTTGGCTCGAGTGAGAGGTATAATGACGGAAAAATATTAAAAATGGATATGATATAAAAGAAACAAAATATTTTTTAAAAAATAGAAATGGTCTCATAGGCTTGCCTAATACATAATAAATAACCCAAATCCACTATGATTATGAGTTCTTAATGGGTCAAAATGGAGATTTTGGATTTTATAGGTTAGGTAAGGCCATGTGGAAAGTGTAATGTGTGAAATCTGATGAAAAAATAAGGACTTATAAAAGAAATATATTTTGTTTTCAAATATGGAATTGGGCTTATGGTTTGGGCCAAATATTTAAGTAACCACCCTTTTCTCTAAAAAAAACCCAAACCAGCTATGGAGAACCCTTGTTCGGATGATTATACCTTGATGGAAATTTTAAAATAAGGATTTATCTCACCCAAAACCAAATAAAAATATCAGGATTTCCAATGAACCATATCAAAACCATGACATGAAAAACTGGGTGTGATAATTTTCCACACCATTAAAGTGTTTCACCGAAGGAAATTCATAAAACATTTCAACTGCAAGAACAAAACCTAAAGATATATCACCAAAATGATCCAACATCTTATTCCAAGGAAATATCACCCACCATCAACTAAACTTATGTCTCTTTTAAAAACAAAACACAAACTCACAACTTCTTCTATAGAATCAACAGAAAGATCAAGCCACCACCTCCACAACCAACCCAAAAACCAGATTGTTGGGCCTTATACAAATGAATCCAATGATCACCTAAACCAAAGTTCACTCATGAAATCCAATGAATTGGTGAGGGGTTAAGTCTAAACTATCTCCCCACCATTAAATAAAAACTACCATCAAACAAATCCTTAATGGAATTATCATGGAGACTCATAGTGGGTCTCCCCACCATTAGAGACTAACTGTAAATGAACAAACAAAAATTCAACATGACCTAGAATTGGGTCTCACTCTCACAGGCCCAAAAAAACTCTCCCAAAAAAACCTATAAACCCCATGTTAAGAGGGTTACAACATGAATATTTAAACCACCCACTTCTGAATGGAGGTGACAAGAACTGGGCCAAAACCATTAGTACAGATCAAAACCCCCACACTCAGGGTGGGGAAGGATGGAGACCTAATATTTGGGACATTGAAACCATAAATGAAATTGGGGAACCACCCAAAACTCTCCACTAATGAACCAGTAAAACCAAGACTACACCTAATTCAAATTGGCGGATCACACATAAACATTGATTGGAAACCTACATCTGAGAAGGCATAACCATAAACATTGTATGAGGGGTAATTCCACCATGCTCTTTACTATAATAGGATGTTCATTGATATGAGGAACCAAAATAGAAAAATATAAACAACATCACAAAAAAGGTGGAGGTATGAGCTTAGTTGAGCTCCCCATAACTCTAGCGATTTCTTGACTGTAAGAAAAGCATTACTTTGAGGCCTATGGCTGGAGGCCTGATGTTTGACGCATCTGTTATGCCGTACTCAAGAGGTAAAAATCACAACACCTCATGAAACACACTAGCTCATACTAAAAACCAATAAAAATATACACTGAGGGACACACACTACCATTATAAATTACATAGAACGTGGAGTGAAATGAATAAGGAACATGATGAAACATACCAAGCATCACCAAACACAACCAATATTACAGATAAAATCATCATAACCAAAAGTCACTATAAATTGAGCCCAAAAAACTTTCTATTTCAACAAACAAGACAAGTAATTATTCGAAGATGTGGCTCTATATTTTTCAACATGAGAATGAAACATTAGGTAGATCAACTAGAAATCATCCCAATAGAGTACTATCCACGGAAAAATCACAACATCCAAAACTTCTTTGGAATCTCATTGAAAATTGTTCCAAAACTAATCCCCCAATAAGTTCCAAAATCAAGACACAACAAAATTATGACTCCTAGATCATAAGGATTCGTACTGAATAAACAAAACTGCTAAGACATAGAAACAACCAGCCACATAACCATCAAATATATAAATAAACAGACAAAAATTTCACCTTAAAACTCTTTTGTAAATCAATAAAACTTGATGGATTTTTACATTCATCAATGGTGTTTCATCAAGTCTTACTCACATGAACATTTTCGTGATACCCCAGCCACTCAACCACAATGTCGTACCACCCATCCAAAAATATATAAATAAGATATTTCATGTGATAACCCTTGAAAACACCAAAGGATAAAACAAAACAACATCATTCCATGCAAAATTATCTAACCCATTTGAA
This sequence comes from Viscum album, assembly GCA_963277665.1. NCBI lineage: Eukaryota > Viridiplantae > Streptophyta > Magnoliopsida > Santalales > Viscaceae > Viscum > Viscum album. The sequence goes on along the minus strand of OY728133.1, from coordinate 955,920,327 downwards.
AAATAATCCATATTCCAAAGGAACATTGACCACCAAGTCAAAAATAATTTTTAGATTTCAAAAAACAACCAACATATCAAAAAGAAACCCTTAGTTAAAAAAAAATTCAATTTCATTTAATACATATTACAAAACAAATATTCCATTCAAAAAACACTTCCTATATTAAAAAATCTCATAGGGTCTCTTTTCATAATCCGATATCCACAAAGGCCAACAAAATTTTCTAAAAACACCAACTACTCAAAACCCATTTCCCAAACCAATTGATCATGTTCAAACACTTTTCAACCACCCAGAACACTCCATTTAAAACAATGTTTCAAAACCACTTTAAAATAATCCCATCGTTCCAAAAAAACATTTATTCAACAAATCATATGATTAGATTAAATAAATTAAATCACATTAAATAATTTTCAGTTTACCCCTATGATTTTTTTTTTAAAAAACCAATATTCTAAATACATTCACAAGTTAAATTTTGAAAACCCAATTTAAACATCTCAACAAACAACTATTCCTTAAAGACTCATTTTTAATATTCTCACACAAGGATTTTCAAAACAAAATTTAGAATTCAAGAAATGTCTAAGAGACCCACAGAAGAGAACTAGTTTTTTGGGTGACATGGCCATATGTTTGGAAGCCACATGTCAAACACACCACCAACCAGTAGAGCCATATTAGGATAATCCCTAGATCTTCTTAGCTTTCTAGGACCTGAGATCTCACAGAGACCATTAGTCTAACTGCCCTTGTTGTATCCCAATACCAACCAATCAATAAAAACCAAGTACACTAATAAAACAAGACTTCCTATAGACACTCGAGGATTCAAACGAGAAAGAGTTCACAACACTCTTCCCATACCTACCCCTCATGTCTAGAAAATATGACTCCATATAACTTGACATACCCAATAAAACATGGGTCCTCTAAAATACAATGTCTGCTAAGAGTCGACCTGCTCTAATACCATTTTGTAATGAACTAGCCCGGGTCAACCCTGAACCGGTCACCCGGGACACTCTGTGAAAATTCCCATGAGGTTTTCTCCATCCCCCCTGGATGGAGATAGGCACCATGAACATTAATAGAGTGACAAGGGAATTATTTCACCCAAATATAAACATTTAAATAAATAGTGGAATGAAATGCAAAACCCAACATATATTTATATAAAATTGAACTAAACATCATTTGTATACAAAACATAAAGAAAAATTAAATCAAAAAACTCAACAGACCAAACCTGAAAACAAATTAACTCTTTATGTCCCTACAGGCCACTCTACAACACAATGATCACATGTCACCTAAGGTGATCGAACTCAAGCTAAAAACTGCATAAGGGCTAATAAAAGAAGAAGACTATTGGCGTGAGTCTTAAAATTCTGTAGGCTAGTCCAATATTCTATTCCCAAATATCATACATTAAAACAAAAGAAACATCAATTTCATGTTTGAAATGAAATATATAAAAGTTTTTTTTTTAAAAAATTCCACCAAGCTATAAATATTATAAAGTAAAATGCTTGCATGTTTTCATAAAGTGGAAATACTAGTATCCAATTTCAAGAGATACATCATTAAAATGAAAAAATATTTCAATATGTCTACATTAAAGAATGGACATGATAAAATAGAATACACATGTAGTAGAAATTACCAACCAAACACATCATATTTTGACAGTGACAACAAAATTTCCAATGTGAACTAGTCATAGGAACACTCCAAGGTACGAGTTTGTTGGGGGCCCCAAGTACCACGTATCTTAGCGTAAAAGTAACCATAAAAATACCCATTCTCTTGCACATTACACTAATAGGAAAAAATAACCATAACCTAGTGGCCCCAAAAATCATCATCATAGTTTAGTTTGTGTTGTCTTAGTCAAACATGCAACATGAAATAGGGATGAAACCACTCTTTATCACTAGTATACTGGTACACATCCACCAACTTAGATACCCAGGATTCCCTCTCTATGCTCAATCAAGTTATACATGTTTTCAAATACAAATTGTACATAAATTTTACATTTCCAAACCATACACACACAAAACATCCTAAAAACATGTTCCACATCTCTTTCACAAATCAATAAACCACTTAAACCTTCATAATACAATTTCAAGATGTATAATGAGGATTTGTGCATAAAATACATTCAAAGATTCTCCTTAAAATAAAAATTCACACCAATACCATATAAAAAAAAATTATCCCCAATAATATTTGATAAAACTATTTCAATAATAATAAAATGACCCCACGGGATGCTACATAGAAAACACATGAAAACCCCTTTCTTAAGAAAAAATGAATTATGGGCCTTTTAGCATTTTACCCAACCAACATATATAAAATAGAAGAAATTCACCTTTAATGAATTAGTGTAAGCACACCATTAAAACTATAAAAACATTTACATAAACCCTTTAAATCTTTTGGGATACACATTCAACCCTCAACTTTTTTATAAGGACACTAAACGGGCCATTTTCTGGAAACTCAGGCCAAAACATGTAATAAACATAAACCTGTTTGTTTATTAATAAAAAGCCACAATATAAACCCATATAAGGACCCTAAAAACATTTATTCAAATGTTGAAAGTATTTTTTATATTCAAAAACAATAATTTTATACCGCCTTGAGAAAAAAAAGGTAATCAGGCACTTTCTCGAGATCATTGAATGCAGCATTTAATGAAACCAATTATATTTAACATTAAAGAGGTCATGAAACCAAATATTAATGCCAAAAAATTATTTAAATGGATAAAATAAGTTATAAACTTCAAAAAACCAGGTGAGAAAGATAACAGAACATCTGAACAAACACTTGGTGTGCACTTTTATAACAAAACCACACAATTTTTTCACAAAACAAGGTATTAACACCATTTTACAAACCTAATAAAATTATTGGAAGCCTATAAAAAAATAAAAAAAAATTTAGTATTAAAATACTATGACAAAGATAAATATTAAATAAAATGGACATGATCAAGGGGGATCATACCTCAAATCCATTGTAGAATGGAGAAGGACACCCAATACCACCTTCCAAGGGTTTATAAACCCAAAACCTTTGAATAACACCCCCAATGAAACAAAACCCATAAAAATTATGGTATAACAAAACAATATGTCTTTCATTACCAGAGAGGAATATAGATCCAATAAATAATGGAAAAAGGATGAGGAAGGAGGAGAAAATTGAAGGAAACAAACCTTGATAACAAGAGAACTCTTAAACTTTCCTAAGTTAACACCCTTAGAAGAGATTTAATGGAATATAAATAAATAGGGTGGTTTTTTAGTCCTAGAAGATACAAGGAAATAATATTTGTAGGAAAATAGAAAAAAAGACTTATTTATGAAGGAACAAAATTACCTCTTCAAATATAGATGATTTGAGAAACCTTAAAAAATTTCACTTTAATCCCTGATAAAGATGATATCCGAAGAAATAAAATAGCATATAAAGGTGATCCTAGGGTTTTTGGCTCAAGTTAGAGGTAGAATAATAGAAAAGTATCAAAAAATTGTATATGATATAAAAGAAACAAAATATTTTTTAAACTAGTAATGGGATCACGAGATGGACCAATACCCGATTAAATAACCCAAATCCACCATGACTATGAGTTTATAGGGGGTCATAATGTATATGGTGGCATTAATATGTTAGGGGAGGCCAATTAGGAAGTGTAATGGGGGTAAAATTATCTAAAACCAAGGAATTATAAAAGAGAAAATTATATTTTTAAATCTATAATTGCGATCACGATTTGGCCCAAATCTTGAAGCAACCACCATTTTCTCAAAAAATCCCAAAACTCATATTAGGAACCCATGATTTAATGATTAGGCATAGATGGAGCTTCAAAAATCAATATTTAACTCACCCAAAACCCATGAAAAGTATCAGGATTTTCAATAAACAAGATCCATACCAAGACATGAAAAACTGGGTGTCACACACTATTTTTAAAACCCAATGCTCCTAAAATTCATATGGACACTGGGGACACCTCTCAGACCTTAAAACCCATCTAAAAACTTCATTTTATTTTTTTTAATTCCAATATTTATATTATGAATCTTGGTTTATAAATATTCTAAATAAACCGAATTAAAAGTTAAATAACATTTAGAAATTCATTTCATTAAAAACATGGGATCTAACACCCATAACTTATTTATAACTAATAAATTCCTCATAGGAAATATATTAAAAAAAATATAATTCATAATGAACTTTGACTAAATAATTGATAAAAAAATTATTGAGATAAAAACATACAAAATGTAATTATTTTCCTTGTCGAAAAATGGAATAATATGATTAAAATAACATCTAAGAATGAATGTGTATTGAGAAACAATAAAAAATAAAATTTCATGAGTATCCATAACATTTTGTATTACCATAATATGTATAAATATTCAATATTTAATAGAAGAATAAATTTAATATATTTCAACAAAATAATTTGTTAAACTACAAACATATCTAGTATAGAATATAAAATTAAGTTAATAATTTCACTATTCAATCAATTTATAAAATCTAGGTGAAAATATTTCAATCAAATGAATGAAATATATTTTTCCCAAATAAGAAATGTATTAGAAAACAATATAGGATGATTTGGAAATAAAAAGGTATTGATGGACATTTGCATGTTTATCCCCCTAAAATAATATTTTATGAGAGGATTTAGAAGGTAATCCTTGACTAATATAAAAATCACAATAGGGAAAGATTCTGATTTTAAATTTTACAATACCATACATTAAACAATCATTAATTATATGATTTATAACAATTTTGGAACTTTTTTATATTTATTATATGTATTTGATTTAGTGTTATCTATAAGTATGTAATCAAAGACATAATAAAGTTGAAATTTCCACTCATTATCGACTTTTACCAAGGAATATTTACTTTATAAAGACAAACAATCTTTTTTAAAGGTAAAACTAATAATCTTAACTCTAACTTTCTTAACAATTATACCCATCCTTAGTTCTATAATAAATCATTTGAAAACACATGATGATAAAAACTAATAATAATAAGGGGCATAAAATAATGGAAACTTTTTAGGCAATTTCTAAACTTAAAAAATCTACAAGAATGTTTTCCTTTTTCACAATAAACATATGATATCAAATAACTATTTAATTTTCTTTTTAAAAAACAATTTCCCAATATATTATATGAATTATTTTATATAATCATAAATGGGACATCATAATCATATTTGTTTAAAAGGAATCCTAAAATCTCATTAATACCATTCCATAAAAATTAATCCATCCACATTTATATAAAAAAGGTCATAAGATTTCCTTGCTAATATAAAATCACATTCTTAAGTTTTGAAATCAAAAGATATACATTATAAAACATTGTATGTTTATCATGTGGTTTACTAGGGAAATTATCCTTAAAATAACACATAGAATAAATCTTATAGTGGAATCCCCTAAATGGATAATCTCATATCACATTAGAGTAACTAATAATAGTTATATTCTGTCACTTTAATTAATGCATTAGATAAAAATATAGGGATCACAAATCATCAAATCTATTCCAGGCTCACCCTTAATTCATATAAAATTTAAAATAACCGTTTTATAAATAAAACACATATAGATTTCAGTTTGATAATAAATAAAATAGTTATTTGTATTTAATAAATTAATTAACAACACTTTTAGCTATAATATATTTCTAAAAAAATTTCTATTTCCTTATAAAAATAATTTAAAACAACAAATTTAATAAATACAAAGTTATGTTTTTCATAGAAAAAATATTCTAGTAAAACTGTTAAGTAATCATGATATTGTAAAATATTTTTGATGGTGGGAGAATGTGGTCAATATTTATATGATAAATAAAATGACTTTTTCACTATTTTAAAAAACAAATAAACTCCCTATTCGGTAAATTTTTAAATGATTAAATTTTAGTCTAATCAAAAAAATCAAAAATAGGTGAAAATGATATTTAAAATCCTTTTAATTATATATATTATCATTACTGAGAAATTATAAAAAACATGAAGATGAAGTAAAATTATTTTAAAATAATACTTCATGGAGACAATAGTCTATACATACACATGAACACCATATTAATTTTTTTCTATTGAGTGGAAAATAGATAATATTATACATTCATTGAATAATAAATATTTTATAAATTTCATATTTATTCATTATATCCATCCTTATGACAATATTTATGAGGTTAAAATGAAAAATTAACATCATCACTTCATGGGAGTAGCATTCCACACACACATGAGAAAAATTATTAATTTCCAATTTATTCAAAGAGTTAGAAGGTATGAAATATATCATTATTCAAAAACTAACAAATTTATTCAATAATATTTTAGAAATTTAGTTTTTAAATACTTATGTCAATTAATTTGATCCGGCGATGAAAAAATGGAACACATCACTTCATAGAGTTGGTATTACACATGTACGCACAAGCAACATTTTTATTTATCAGAATATGTAAAAGATTAAAAAAAGGGTCATACCCTAATAATAATAATAATAATAATAATATTTAATTATATTTTGGATACTTATTTTCTTATTTCAGCATGGTTGATGAAAATTTATTTGTGGTAAAAGACGAAACAATATGGAAATAGTTCAGTTGGGACTATATTTTCTCCTCAGATATATCTTTATATAAAACCTTAATCCTTTAATGTTTTGACTTGTGGTTAGGTATAATAAAAATTAGAGTTCGAAAAAATTGTGAGGAACATAAGAGGTTATTTTACCTTTTACAAGTGAGGGTTGGGGAACACATGCAATAAATTAAATTATTAAATTAATATAATTTTTTTCATCTTATAATGGAAAAAGATAAAATATTTTTAATATATTCTAAGGATGAGAATATATACTGTCATAAGATAAAATTTTAACAGTTTAATGTCATTTTTTCATTGTTATCTCCTAGTTTTAGTCTCTAGAGAAGATATTTGATGATTACCATAATATCAATTTTATTACTCAATTGGAGTACAGAAAGTTATGATAAAAGGACATGTGACTAATTCATGGAAAATGGATGAACTTATAGACTATATTTCATTTACATTGTTGAATATATTAATGTTTTGAATTTTAAAAAATTAAATAAAATATTATATGACTTAATATACCGTTAATATCATTTTTGGGAATATTCAAAAAGTTTAATTTAATGGAATCAATATAGTAATAGAATTAAAATATTTTAATGTCTCTAATTTTCCATGTAATGTCTTTGAATATTTATAATACTATTTATCGAGGCTAGGCCTTATGATGGGGCCTAATTCTAAGGCCTAGAGAGGTCGAAATTGTATTTGGAAATTATATTAAATATATTAACTAAATTCACATGTTGTTTTGCTAAAAAGTAGAATGACACTCTAATGGGGACATAGATTTAAATTCAGAGGCCTACTTTTAGTTCATATCATGCATTTTACTAAAGGAACAACATAATAATTTTCGGCGTTAGAAGGTTTTGAAAATGTTATCACGGGATTAAATACTGAATGAATTTATTTATTTTATTTAAGTGACACAACAACCAATTTTACATCTATTTAAACATTCTTATTTTAATATTCTATAGTTAGACACATGATATTGAGAATTGAGAGAGATAATTATAGGAATCATTAGAAAATTATGATAATGGATCGAGGTTATTTTAGACTAATTGAAATCAGGGATCACATCAACAACTACAATCTGATTTCGTTCACTACCAAACGTTGATCCAAATTGAAATTTTACATTTGGTTTATATGGATTTCCATCATTTTTTAGATATCCTGAATATGAATCAATAAACTAATTAATTTATTCATTGATTGGGTATATTGTCGGTATGGTATAGATATATCTAATATTGGAAATTTCTATTGTTGGTCATTTATTTCTCATCATTCATCATCTAATTGAAATGAATCAAGAAAGATATTAATGTTTCCCTAGTTTTATTCCTCATGATTGTAAATTGGTAATCTCATTCTTCATTCTTCGCATGTTCAAAATAAGAAATTCCTTTAGCTCATGGATTGATTAATACCCAATATTTGATTGTTTCATGATCATTATTCATTAAAATAAATCAATAATTAGGGTATAGATTCAATTAAGGTTCTGATTGTAAGGTTATGGGTGTTTTTTGTGAAAGGCTAGTATAAATTTAGTAGGTTTATGTATACGACCCAGAGGCACCATGGTTGATACAAGGTATGATATGTGTCATTTATAAATTAGTTATAAAATTAATAGATATTGGTTTTAGTAACACTATTATTTTTTCTTATCTAGTTAGATATATATATATATTCTGATTGAGACCATGGATCGACCTGTTATCAGTGAGACTCCAAATAGAGGTGACTTATGTGTCATCCACTTATGATAATGGTGTGACATGAATCTTAGAGACAATAGTTTATTTTGGGATCTCTTTATAGAAATGATGATGTATTAAGATTCCATTTTATATATGTCATGATTATCTATGGTTTATGAAGAGATAGAATATTTGAGGTAGTGGATTGGGTGTTTCCATATTTCTAGGACATTTTTTGAATTTTTGAGTGAAAAGTAAATCTAAGTGGAATTTGATGGTATCATGTGTTGGAATGGGAAACCGAGGACACCCCAGTTGGCTAGAATGAATCTTTGTGAAGCGGATAATATGATATTTATGTTTCCTACAGTGGTGGAATAGTATAGGGAAATGTTTTGTAATACACCAATACATTACAATATTTTACATTTAGAAACCATTTAGTTTATTCCAATATATCTTTACATGAAATCCCATTTTATGATTATTCTATAGGAAACAAAATTTTCATCATTCTCTAAAATGGAAAACAAGGTTATCTTGTGTTACACAAAAAATTATCTTTCCTTGATTTCATTCATTACACGCAAGACCATGTTTTACCAAACAATAATATATTATTAAAAATACTCTTATTTAATATATTAACATATAACCTAGCTTTTAATTCAATATAAATGTATAGGATTAACTAACATATAAAAATATATCATTTAATTCATTAGTTACCAATTAACTAGAAATGAATATAAAAGAAAAATGAATATAAAAGGAAAGAATTTATAAAATACTATATTTATGTGAGAAATGAGATTTTCTTAATAAGTTAAATTTACTAATATTATTGAATTATATTAATTAATTATATATATTTCATGTTAAATTAAATATTTTCTATAGTCATCAAATATTATTCATTGGAATAATATGAGAACTAACACAATTTTATAAATAAAAGCTTAAATTTTTATAAAGTCGGTTTTATGGCCTTTTAATGGCCCATCTATTTTAAATATACATTTTGAAACATTTATATATTTTATATTTCAAAATAAAAATATTTTTTTAATGAGATGCATAATAATTACATTATGGTTAATTATTCTTATTTTTAAGTAAAGTTTCATTTTTAATGAATAATGAAAATCACTGATATTTTATTGAAAATTAATTTGATATCTTTTTTATTTATTAAAATAAATTATATTTTTAATATTATTTAAAATGTAATTAGATAAACTATACATGAATAATCCTATACATTTCATTGTAATAAATTTTACTTTGAAATTGGACATAAAATCTTATAAAACATTGAATAATGTTTAATTAAAAAACATGCTTTGTCATCTTATCTGCATAAATATATTTAAATTAATTTCTTCCACTTATTAATTTTATAGTTTTAAACATAGATTATATATTTTGATTAAAAATAATTTATAATTAATAATTAGATAAACTTAGTTTTTTACCAAAAATATTAGTGAATGTGATTTAAATTAATTATAACTATTAAGCGGAAAATTACCTTAATAAGGGACTAAATCTTAAACATAAGGTCAAAAATGACCTAGAAAATTGTAAAAATGATAATTGATTACCAAATTTCAACCCAAAATAGAATTTTATTGGATTTGATCCATTATTTGATCAAATTTTCATAGTGATAATGTTGGTGGAATTACATTCTCAAAAAGTTAAAAGAATTCCACTCCTCCTCTACTGTAGAATGAAACTCATCACTCCCACTTATTCACACATATAAAGGCAATTATATCACCAAAAATATTCTCTAATAATGTATAAAAATACCTCCCATAAACCTAAATTCCTCATATCGGGTATAAATCCATCCAAATAATCCATTTGGTTCAAACCAAAAAGATTTTCCCAAATAAGAGGTAACATCAATCATCATGATCTTTCATTTTATTTTAATTATCTACCTCATAAAGTATTATTATTCCATTATTACATAAAAACCAGAATATCTTCAATGTACTGATCTATTTTTATTATATAGTTTATACCTACACATAAACACCATTCAATATAATGGGTAATAAAATTATGGTATATGTTTACGTTGAACTACTGCATCGCCCAACGATGTTGTTCTTTTTTCCATTAACGCATCTCATGGATGGGAAATATGATGGAAACATTATGTATATTATATATATATATATGATAGTTATAATTTATTTATTATTCAGTAATTCTTTATTAACATAAACCATTATGCACTCTATTTTGTGGGAATATGATAACACAGTTTCTAGAAGTGTGGACTACCGCCTCCTCAAGGTGATGTGCTTCATTCACACATTTCATTGAATATATTGAGGACAGGTTTAAATAAAATATTTGACCAAAATTAAATAAATATGATATTAATTACATAATTACCTTTCTATAAATATAATATATCATTTTCTTTATTTCCCATTTCAAACACTGAAAAGTGATAATGTCATTTGTGGATGTACGAACTACTACATCCTTGACCCATTGAGAATCTTTTTAAATAAAAAAATACTATATATAATTACAAATGATTAAATAAAATGTTAATGATGATATAATTATAATTAGGTTACTATATCATATTACATAACTTCTTTCTATAATGATCATTGAAAAATTGTATTGTTACTCATCTGTATGTATGACCTTCTGTCTCTATGATTGTAATGACGATTAGTTTTTTATAACCATATATAATAGTTGTTTTTAAAAGTACAATTCATTCTTAAATATGATAATTAATTCAGGATTATTATTATAAATATTACTATATAATGATCCCTTTGACCGTATTTGACACAACAATGACGTTTTTGACAAATGAACCAAATTTGTTCAAAGACACCCAACGTAAAAAAATTTGTTTAAGAAGTTTCATAAAATAAAGTAATAATTGAATTAAAATTAATAATAAAATATATTTTTTTGAATAATTTAATTAATTAACATAGGTTTATTATTCTTTAATATAAAAAGATAAGTTTATTATTCTATAATATAAAAACTCAAATGAAAATTCAAACTCAAGGAAATGGATTCTTGACTCACATTTCATTCTCTGACGCATACCCCATTTCATAACTTGTTTTTTTTTGTTTATATATTTAACATATTGTGTTTTATATCATGAATACCATTATAATAATTTTATTTATATTTAAATTTTAGATTATTTCATTCACGAGGATTTTAAATACCAAAATTACTTTATGGTAAAGGATTAATTCTAAATGAATATTCCATTACGAAATATTTGTTGTTATGTACTAATTCACTATTATATTGGGAATATATTTCCCTTTGAAGTGTTATCTCCTAAATATCCTTATTATCATGATAATATATGTTTCTTTTAATTTTATTCCTGAATGGGTATTATTATTTAAATGTATCAATGTGGAATAGGTCACTTTAGAGTGTTTAAATATTATTTTTCTAAAGAATGTGTTAATGATAATTGAACAGTATTTCCATTAATGAATGTAAAAAACCCTTGTTGTTACCTATCCTAAATTGATGAAATATTAATAAATCAAAATTATTTATTTTATATAGATATTTATTAAGGTATATTGTCTCCTTATTAAATATATTACTCAATATAATTAATGATTTGGACATGAAATGATAGGTTGGGCCTGGACATTATATAGTGCCACGATGTATCGACTGGTTCTCATGAGGAAAATAAGTTGTACAAATTAAATAGGTGATTTCATGTAGTTTAATAATTTCTTTAGGAACTATCTGGATAGTATATTTCTTTATTTTCTTAATAAATTGAATCCATTAAATAATCACTCCCTTTATTATGATTCAGTGTTTATTGTACATGATATTATAACTATGAAAAATCCTACGGATGCATATTATTCTATGTTTATTTATTTAATGGAATGTGATTTAAATTTCATATATTTTCATATTTAGTAATCCATATCTAGTTAATTAAATGGAATGTGTTCTTTTTTATTCAACATTACATGCTGATATATTCATACTGATTCATTATTACATCAGTTGTAATTACCCTTTTTGACAATTTTGAGTTCACTGTTATTTTTTTCTTTTCTCCTTATTATGAAGTTGAATCCATTGATTGATTTTTGAGGATGTGTTTTATTAGTTTTTTTATGTATTATTTTGTATATTTAATTTCCCAATGTAATATGGGTAGCATGTATGTAATCTGGATTTCCAAAACTACTATATTGTTTGGTCCCTTGGAATTTGAATCATGAATCTATGCCAATGTAATAAAGTAATGCACTAACTATATGATTCTAGGTTCTGGGTCTTAATGTTGGTATTAGAGGAAGTTTAGAAGCATCATTGGAAACGTGATTTTGAAAATATAGACTAGGGAACATAACCCTAACATAGACATTGAGGATAAATATAGAAGAATAAACTATAATTTTGTAAGGTAGAGATAATGTGGATTTTCCTAGAAACAAATCCCTTCCTGGATAAAAAAAATGGAAATGGTTCAATAATAGTTGTACCTAGGGGTAACCACTATTAAATAGTGCTTCCGGCTTGACTCAAACATAACCTAGTACATGAAAACGGTCCTCACTACACTCCTAGTTTAATAGTCCCAGGGGGATACCATTAGGATAATTCACATTCTCATTACCTACCTTTACTATGGATTTAAAATTAATGATTTCCCAAGAGAAACCAATGATTATAAGTCTATAATTTAGTATACATAAATTTATGTACTGTTTTATATCGTATTTGGAATTACACATTATGATTTTATGAACAAATCCAATATTTTCCATAGTGTAGAAATGACACCTATATGGGTGAATGGTATTAATATATAAGGAAAATGTAGATATTTCACTATTTATGAAACCAAAAAAATTGGTATTATAATGGATAAATTATTCAAATATTGGGTTAACACAATCAGGTTATGAATAATAACCATATCTGAATGGGGAAATGTATTCCCTAGAGAGAATCTTCTATGCTGGATCGATTTATGCGAAAGAATCCACCATTTTTTAGTGGGACTACTAATCTAATTATAACTAATTAATATATTAAGTCTATTGGAATTATTTTTATGGTCATCAGATGTAGTTAAATGGAAATGGATACACTTATGTTGTATTGTCTCTAAGGAGATATTGATCAATAGTGGTCCTTGATCTAGAATACTATGGTGGGAGTGGAAATAAAATAAATGGAATGGAAAACATTTTAAGATACAATATTTGATTAATAATTCCCCCATGATCAAAAAACTGAGATAAAGGTAATGTTTTTTATATTAAGAAAAAATGAAGAATAAAGTATTGTAGATTACGAACGGACATTTACATGGTTATCTAGTTGTGCCACATATTTTATATGTAACAAGAAGTGAATGATTTTCATTTTTTAGAGGGCCTTAAGAAAAATACACTGTGGGTGATATTTTCGTAGACATTTTCATCATATGATTATAATGTTTTATATTCAATGAAGACATAGATAAAATTTTCCATGTATTATAGATTCATAGGTATATAAGTGTATAGGAGAAACCTAGTGAAAATGAATGATAAAGTGACGAATTAAAATAAGTATTTTCCAACATGCGATAACTGTGGATAGAATCATCTATATAAATGCTTAAAATTATTAGGAGTTTTTTATAATTGTTGAAAAGGGGTTCACTAGGAAAAATAATACAATGAAATAAATTAAAATGCTGTTATTCATTGTTACAACTTCATAAGGATGGAGAAATATACAAATGAATACCCCCTAGAATCAAGGGAAGGTACCATATATGATGTTAACAGGCCATGGTTAAGTATATGTTTTTGAAACAACCAATGTGAAATAATTAATGTGCTTTGGTATTTGGATATAATAAATATTTTTTAAAATTATTTTGTTTATGATTTTCTCATCATATAAATTATAAAATATATACAGATTGAAATTTACTACTTTTTTCAAATTATTTGAGATAATATATTGAATGGTACATTAAAAATAGATTTATTTTCAAGGTAAACATTTTTTGAAACACATAGTTAAGGGAAATATAACACTTAATATGTTCATGATAAATAGATAATGATGTTGAAATTGGATAGCACTGACTACCTTAGAACCGATTAATGGTTTGATGAAAATGTGGTTTACACCCTAATTGATGATGTTTAAAAAACTATTTTATTTAAGTAAAATATACAATAACATGTGTATTACTTATGTAATAATTAAGAATTAATTTTTCCAATAAAATTTTATGGTAATTCATGTGATTCCCATGTTTAAATATAATACATGATGTATGTGTTCACATATTCAGCATGTGATTATTAAATAGCTACTTCATGTTTATTAAATGGTAATGATATGTTAATTTTGGAAGTTCAGTGATTGTCCTAATGTTTTGGATCAGAATCTTTTTGAAAATTTATCAATTATGAGATTTTTTATGTTTATATTTGGATTATGTTTTAGAGGGTAATGTAATATTTCACCATATTATGTATCATGAAGTAAGAAATAATGTATAAATGGTTCATGGAATAACTAAAGGAAAATATTATGTTATTGAAATATAAAATAAAATTTACTTATACACTGATAGAGTGAAATAATTGCTCAAATATTGGAAAAATGGTCTCGAATAAAATTTTTTGTCCAATTATAATCATTTTTGAATATATCATTGAATTTTTTCATAAAATTATGGTAAGGATTTATGGTCAAAAAATTTAAAACAGTCATGTTCTCTATCCCTCTAAATCAGAACTTTATTGGTTAGATTTTTTACTTTGTATATGTGTTTACATTTCTCACCTTTGTTCCCCAATAAGGTAACCTAGTTACAAGACCATTGCTTCCCTTTATAACTTATTATGAAGATGTTTTATTTAACCTATTCTTGATGTGGGTTTTTAAACAATTATTTATTTTCAAATATCACCCCCTTGATTACCGATGTCAATTTTTAATTGTGAGGATAAAATTGAATTAGTTAGGGGAGAATGTAACACCCCAAGATTTTACAATATTTTCCTCTTTTAATTAATTTAAATTTTTTTTCATAGATTTATTTATATTAAACAAAATTTAATATTACATTACACACAACATAATTTTTAGATTTCTCTATATGGAACACTGAGATTATCTTTTGTTACACATAAGATTAACTTTCCCCAATGGCTCGGGTAACACACAAGACATAGTTCTACCAAATAATAATATACTATTAAAATTTTTATTATTTAATATAATATGACATAACCTTTCTATTAAATTTAAAAAAATTAATTGGATTAATTAAATAGTAATAATATATAGTTGACTTCCTAGGTTTTCTATTAATAAGAAAGTATTATAAAATCCAAATGAATCTAAAGGGAATGATTTTAAAAAATATAATATTTATTTGAAAAAGGTGATTTGTCTTAATATGATTAGTTAATTACTATTAGTGTATTATATTACTAAAATATTCATATTATATATTCAATAAAATAATTTTAACATTCATCCAATAGGCCTTATATGAATAATATAAGAACAAATTCAATTTTACACATAATAACCTATATTTTTAGGAAGGATTTTTCACCGCCTTTTAATAGAGAACCTATTTTAAATATTAATTTTGGAACTTTTATATATTTTATATGTCAAAATAAACTTCACTTTTTAATAATAGACTTCAACTTTAGGTTAGGGTGATTTTTTTTTTCATTTTTAGGACATGTTTCATTTTTTGATGAATGGTGAAAAGTACTGAATTATAATTTAAAAATTATTTTTAATCTAATTTATTTATAAGGTTATGTTATATTTTTTATTTTTTTAAAATATAATTTATATAAATTATTCATAAACTAATCCAATTTATGTCATTTTAATCATTCTCCCTTTGAAATTGGATATAAAATATTTTCAAACATTCATACATTTTTTCATTAAAAATATGATTTGTTGTAACGCCCCGACCCCAGCTACCCAGAGTCGGTGCATTACTTCGTAACATTGGCATGATCACAAAAGATCAAGTCTCGAAAGACCGATTAGTTTAGTAGCCTTGGAAACACTAAATACATTCGTAAACGTTACATTACATCATAAAGTAAACCAAAACAACAACAACATATTGTCTTCATATCCCCTCAGACTATCCCTGCAGGTCATTCATAATATACTTCTTCAAATCCTGGAAAACATTAAAACATTGAAAGGGGTGAGCTCAGATGCTAAGTAAGGATAACAATATTGCGGAAGCTTTCATAAATAAACATTAGCATTTAAGGCAATGTATAACTAAAACAAAAGCCTTTTAAACATGAACTTCAACATAATATGGCAAAAGTAAAATGAGATAATGCCATTCACTTCTTCACATGGATATTCTACTGGCCGAATAATCACATGCAATATCAATAACCACTTTCATAATGAGGGAATGTATAATGCCGGACATTCTGAAACATTTTTTCAAGGCCTCGGCCAAGACATCTAAAATGATTAAGGCCTCGGCCAAAACCATAAAACAAATTGGGAGAGGGCCTCGGCCAATTCCACGTCTAGTTGTCTCATGAGACCTACCGATGCATCGAGGAGCTATAGCGGGCTCCACCCGTCACTTATTAAGTCCAATACATTCCTCATATGAATAGGTTTAAACATATCATAAACCATAACATAATCATATCACATAAAACATGCATAAAGGAAACATAACATTTCCACATTTCAATCACAAGATATCAATACAACACATTGATATAATAAAAACGCTTTCAAAACCATTTTCAATACCAAAATAAAAGAATGTTAAAACTTTGTATTTATTTTTCATTAAAAAAGAAAATGATGGCTTGTAGAGGAAGCCGAAACTCAAATAATGGTCACGGCGGCGGAGAAGTCGTTTTCGCCGCATAAGTACGGAAAGAAAAACATTCCCTTTTGTCGTTTAGCAAAACGCTTCGTATAAAAAAGATTCCTTTTGAATAAACATAAAAGTCAAAGGGGTTTATACAACGTATAAAAGAAAGTTGTGTATAAAACAAAATATGCCTCAATGAAAGGAGATTGAGACGAAGTCCATAAAAAGATCATTTTTAAAATAAAATAGTTCTATTATGTGTATTCATAATATGTACACATAAAGAAAGTAAAAATACAAAATAAGACATAATAATATCATGACATAATTTGAAAGTGGAGATTAACCCAAAGAATAGAAATTGGGTTAAGATGTTCCCTTACCTTGTGTCCGACTTGACTCAACCGTTCTTTAACCTCCTGAATAATAAACTAGAGTTAATATATACCTTATTAAGAACCATTTTCAACTTCATTATCCTTATTATATCACTTATTACAATGATATGAACATTATGTAATTATTTAAGTTAATAACGGTCGTTTTGTCGATCTTTGGTACTTGAGTCAACAATAAGCTTCTTATAATTACAAGTTGTTTAGGTTGGTGAAATATCCATTATATCCAGAATTATATTCATGATTTAGATGTCATATATATCTTATATATCCATTATATACATTCATTTATAATATTACGTAACATTTAGAGGTAAGAAATGAAATGCACCGTTCATGGAGACGGTAAGCCGTACGTACGCATGAACGCTACTTTCATTTCAATTTCATATTTAATGGAACTAAATCATAATGATATAAATGTATAATATAATTCCAGTATAATATAGTGTATAATACCATTTACTCCATCCTTTATACATCCCACATATGGCATTAACGATTCAAATCACTTTGAGGGGGCGGTAGTCCGCACTTCCTAAAATGAAATTATCGCGTTTTACCCATAATGGAAATCATAAAGTAAGCCATAAATGAGAAATACAGAAGCATAAGTAAAACATAAACCCATTATATATCATATATAAATATAGTGACATCTTAATGGCCACCTTTGAAGGTGTTATATGAGTGTTGAACAATCATCGTTTCGTGAGGCAGAAATTCGCCATCCACAGAAACCGTATGTTCTTTAACCATTAGATGTAGGTGTGTGTAAGTGTAGCTCGAATCCTTCTTATAACAACATCCTAGTATATTGAGGATACTGGTGTTGTTACAAAAGAAATTAATAAAAAGAGTTTAGGGGGTTGGAGAATAAAAATAAAACAAAACAACATTTGAGAAGACATTACCTCAAAATCGGGTAACTCTTTTTGATTTGAGCCAAAGGCTTCCTTGGGAAGAGTTCTGCCCAAAGTGAGGCTTCTATGAGTAAGGGAGGAATGTTGGGAGAGTATTTGGGCAGAGGTTGGCCGAGCCAAATGGATTGAAAGTGTAAATGAGGTGGGAGAGGTGGGGGCCTTTTATAAGTGGAGAGGAGGGGCACTTTTGGAAAGTAATGAAATGTTATTCAATTATACAATGCTTTTCGGTTTCTAAAGGTCCCACACTTATATAATTCGAGGCTAAGGTGATAAGGTTTCGAAATATCTTCATCCAATAGGCTTTGGACAAGTGTAAGCCTTGGATTTTGCATTATCTTCTCATTTTATTTAAATCGTTAAATAATGAGGTCATCACTGCATCATAATGATGTCATAAATAATTTAATTTATTTAATGTCTAAAAAAAATACTATAATGTAGGAAATCTTTTTAGCTTTCTAATGAATATTTATAATCAAAATTTGGACTTGTGTAACCCTACATAAAAATTGTTTTAGTAAAACATTTTATGTTTGTGTCATTTTTTACTTTAACATTAAATAAAAGGTATTTATGTCATTTTCTAACTAAAGTGGCTCCATGGGGTCCCCAAGTTGACCCATGGGTTGTCTTGGTCGGACATGACTCATACAATAGGAGTAGGACAAGTGTAAAGCTCATATCATATTAATAAAACATTGTTTTTACCTTAAACTACACTAATTACCTCTAATCGCGATTAAGAACATAAAAGTTACTATTCACAAAAAAAATTATTTTGATCTCATTGAACCACATTTTACTTCTTAATGACAACCATGTATGTCGGATTTTTGAAAATCAAATCACAGAAGTGGTAATATTTCATTTAAACGAAAAATCAGTTATTTAACTACCACTTACTGGTTTCACTATTCATCAAAAATTGAAGTTTTTCAGAACAATGCCAAAATTTCACCCTAAGCTATAATTGATATTCCGAATTCAAAAATGATGCCTATTTTACAAAATTCCAAACATATAAGTTGCATTAATTAATTTTATAATTAATTCCCGCTGTTACAACAAATAGCGTGTTTTTAAGAAACAATTTATATCAAAAGATTGGCAATTGTTTATGTCCAATTTCAATGTTAAATTAATTCTAATGACCACCATTGGATAAAATGGTAAAAATATATTCTAATTTTACTCTAAAACCACTCAATAGTATAATTTATCACTATGAATTATTTTGATTAATAAAGTTGTTTTAAGTATTTTTCACTATTCATAAAAATTTAGAAGTTCTCAGAAAAATACCAAAAATTCAACATAGGCTAATTTCAATATTCCGAATCCAAAAATGAAGTCCATTTTGATAAATAAAATTTATAATATTTCAAAAAGTAGGTATTACTATTCATAACGGCTACTTTGATTAGTCGCGGTGTTTTAGAACTCGAAGTTGCGTTCAATGCAAGCTATTGCATTATTGAATGAGAAGCGTATCGTGGAAGCTCGGGGTGTTACATTCTCCCCTCCTTCAATAAATTGCGTCCTCGCAATTTGAAATTTTTCTTGGAAAATAAAAGGTTGAAAAGAGAAAATACCTTTGAGGAAAACCCACATCGGAAATAAGGTTAATAAATATATAACATTAAAAGAAAGCAGGATAAGTACAAAGGTCACCCAATATAGCCCATTCTAGGATTCTATGAAAATATGGATATGGAAGAAAAACAAACCATCACGGTCTGATGGAGAGTTATAGAAAACAGGATTAGGAGAAAGTTTAACCATAAGAAAATCACAAACTTGTGATTGGTTAAACGGTCATTGAATCCCCAGTTGGAAAAGTTAGCCGACAAATTTTTTGTTTTAAGTTACCTTTTATAATGTTGACGAATTTATTTATGAGATTTACTAAGAACGTAAGGGAATATACATACTTGTTATGTATACTTTCATTCGTTAATAAATTTTTACCACAAACCCAACTTTTACTCCAAATGGTAACAGAACTCAAAAATATTCTATTTATCCTAATTGTATAAGGTTCAAAATGTTAACACATACCATTTAGATTAGTAAAACTATTTTGTAATAACCAGGGACTTCATGTAGGCTAGTGGTAGGAAATAAAGGCTTGTCGTACTATGGTTGTGGGTTCGATTCCTGCAGCTTTGTCCGACGCGACGGGTTATTCCCCACCCTGCAGGTTGTCCTTTTCCTAAAAATATAGTACTATACTATTCCAAAAATAATCTTCATAAATGTTTTAACCTTAAACAATACTATCCAAAGTTCAACTTAATCCACTCCAACCTTTATAGTTATCCAAAATACCTTCATCCAGACTTTCTCTAAAAGGTCTCTAAATTCCAAAATCAATTGTAACATCAAATTCCCCAAACAAAGAAAAGTTTCTCTTATTGTCACATACTAAAAATATGATTACCTTAATCATATTAAAACCTTACTGAAATCAAAAGTACTGCAGTACAATCCATATATATATATATTACATTATTCTTATAACCAGAATATAATCCTTGAGTCCAAAAGCACCAATACATTAGTTATTCTGCTTCAACTGTAGTAACAGCATAAGATTGTCCTTGATCCCTTGGCCTTTTCTGAGGTAAGTTTCCCTGACGCTTAGGACATTCATTTGCATAATGACCCATTTCTCTACAATTGTAGCATTCAACTTTGACAGCCTCTTTCTTTCCCTTGTAATCACGAGCCTGGTGACCCTTTTCTCCACATTTATAACAAACTCCCATTCCTTTTAGGCAAGTACCAGGGTGATTCTTCCCACAATTATCACATAATGGAAAATCCTTCTTTCCCTTTTTCCCTTTATCTGTCTCTTGTTCCACCGTTCTCTTCTTCTCTTGCTTTACTTTGTTGTCATAAGACTTAGAGAATTCCTTTTCTGTCTTGATAGCACACGAGACAATATCTTCGTATGATGAAAAGGATTGTGATACCAAAGCTCGACGGAGAAATGGTTTTAACCCATCAAAGAAACGATCAATCTTACTCCTTGGGTTACGTATGTAATCTGCAGCATACCTTGCTAACCTTGTAAAGTTATCCTCATACTTTGCGACATTCTCATCCTCCTTCTGCCTCAGACTCAGAAATTGCCTTTCCATATCTGCTCGATGGTCATGAGGAAAGTATTTTTCTAAGAAAAGCACTTTGAACTCCCTCCATTCCATATTCGATACGTCATCATCTTCCTTTGTGTTTCGAATCAGCGACCACCACTGATCGGCATCTCCAGTGAGGCGGTAAACTGCCATGACAACCTTCTCCCTTTCACTACTCCCCAAAGCCTGAAATATTTTCTCTAAGGAATTTATCCATTGCTCAGCTACTATAGTATTTGTACTCCCATTGAAGGTTGGTGGTTGTTGCCTCATGAAACGGTCTAGCATTGATCCTCCACATTGCGGATCAGGGTGCTCCATAGGAGTAAGGTTATTATTCATAACCTGAGTGAGTTGTCCCAGTATGGTAATAAGTTGATCAGCACCAGTTGTATCTCCAGATCCACAATAATTATCTTGAGCAGGAGGGCAATCCCTACACAGAGTTCGTGCATTGATATGGCTTCCATTCCTTCTACTAGGCGCCATTTCTAAACAATGGCATAAACTAGATTAGTTTATGAATCAAAATACATAATTCCATACTTGTAAAACACTTTACATAAATTGAACTATTTATGGATATAATCCATAATCATAAAAAGAAATGTTTTCTTTGAGAAAGTATATACTCATAACCCTTCATAGTGGTTTGTAAATAAAAGGAGAATTATCCTAAGCATATCCCCCGGGAGTGTCGTAACCAAGAGTGCAGCAAGGCCTGTTGTCGTGCACCAGTTCCCGTTCGAGTCTAGCTCAAAGCGGTGTTTTTGGGTTTTACCCCTAGGTACATCTGTGCCAGAGCCGCCTCTACCTGCTCGTATCCAGACAGGGATGTATTGATCGGAAAACTCACAAAATCTCTACAATACCAAAATTTTAGGAAGTTCTTCTATACTAATCCTCAAATTTCATCTTAGGTCTACGCGCTCTAATCAGAGTTTGTCTAAATCTAGCTTCCAAGGTTAGTACTAAACTGCCTCTGATACAAACTGTAACGCCCCGACCCCAGCTACCCAGAGCCGGTGCGTTACTTCATAACATTGGCATGATCACAAAAGATCAAGTCTCGAAAGACCGATTAGTTTAGTAGCCTTGGAAACACTAGATACATTCGTAAACGTTACATTACATCATAAAATAAACCAAAACAACAACAACATATTGTCTTCATATCCCCTCAGACTATCCCTGCAGGTCATTCATAATATACTTCTTCAAATCCTGGAAAACATTAAAACATTGAAAGGGGTGAGCTCAGATGCTCAGTAAGGATAACAATATTTCGGAAGCTTTCATAAATAAACATTAGCATTTAAGGCAATGTATAACTAAAACAAAAGCCTTTTAAACTTGAACTTCAACATAATATGGCAAAAGTAAAATGAGATAATGCCATTCACTTCTTCACATGGATATTCTACTGGCCGAATAATCACATGCAATATCAATAACCACTTTCATAATGAGGGAATGTATAATGCCGGACATTCTGAAACATTTTGTCAAGGCCTCGGCCAAGACATCTAAAATGATTAAGGCCTCGGCCAAAACCATAAAACAAATTGGGAGAGGGCCTCGGCCAATTCCACGTCTAGTTGTCTCATGAGACCTACCGATGCATCGAGGAGCTATAGCGGGCTCCACCCGTCACTTATTAAGTCCAATACATTCCTCATATGAATAGGTTTAAACATATCATAAACCATAACATAATCATATCACATAAAACATGCATAAAGGAAACATAACATTTCCACATTTCAATCACAAGATATCAATACAACACATTGATATAATAAAAACGCTTTCAAAACCATTTTCAATACCAAAATAAAAGAATGTTAAAACTTTGTATTTATTTTTCATTAAAAAAGAAAATGATGGCTTGTAGAGGAAGCCGAAACTCAAATAATGGTCACGGCGGCGGAGAAGTCGTTGTCGGCGCATAAGTACGGAAAGAAATACATTCCCTTTTGTCGTTTAGCAAAACGCATCGTATAAAAAAGATTCTTTTTGAATAAACGTAAAAGTAAAAGGGGTTTATACATCGTATAAAAGAAAGTTGTGTATAAAACAAAATATGCCTCAATGAAAGGAGATTGAGACGAAGTCCATAAAAAGATCATTTTTAAAATAAAATAGTTCTATTATGTATATTCATAATATGTACACATAAAGAAAGTAAAAATACAAAATAAGACATAATAATATCATGACATAATTTGAAAGTGGAGATTAACCCAAAGAATAGAAATTGGGTTAAGAAGTTCCCTTACCTTGTGTCCGACTTGACTCAACC
This sequence comes from Viscum album, assembly GCA_963277665.1. NCBI lineage: Eukaryota > Viridiplantae > Streptophyta > Magnoliopsida > Santalales > Viscaceae > Viscum > Viscum album. Next base: position 955,896,241 of record OY728133.1, on the reverse strand, counting down.
GTTCTTTAACCTCCTGAATAATAAACTAGAGTAAATATATACCTTATTAAGAACCATTTTCAACTTCATTATCCTTATTATATCACTTATTACAATGATATGAACATTATGTAATTATTTAAGTTAATAACGGTCGTTTTGTCGATCTTTGGTACTTGAGTCAACAATAAGCTTCTTATAATTACAAGTTGTTTAGGTTGGTGAAATATCCATTATATCCAGAATTATATTCATGATTTAGATGTCATATATATCTTATATATCCATTATATACATTCATTTATAATATTACGTAACATTTAGAGGTAAGAAATGAAATGCACCGTTCATGGAGACGGTAAGCCGTACGTACGCATGAACGCTACTTTCATTTCAATTTCATATTTAATGGTACTAAATCATAATGATATAAATGTATAATATAATTCCAGTATAATATAGTGTATAATACCATTTACTCCATCCTTTATACATCCCACATATGGCATTAACGATTCAAATCACTTTGAGGGGGCGGTAGTCCGCACTTCCTAAAATGAAATTATCGTGTTTTACCCATAATGGAAATCATAAAGTAAGCCATAAATGAGAAATACAGAAGCATAAGTAAAACATAAACACATTATATATCATATATAAATATAGTTACATCTTAATGGCCACCTTTGAAGGTGTTATATGAGTGTTGAACAATCATCATTTCGTGAGGCAGAAATTCGCCATCCACAGAAACCGTATGTTCTTTAACCATTAGATGTAGGTGTGTGTAAGTGTAGCTCGAATCCTTCTTATAACAACATCCTAGTATATTGAGGATACTGGTTTTGTTACAAAAGAAATTAATAAAAAGAGTTTAGGGGGTTGGAGAAGAAAAATAATACAAAACAACATTAGAGAAGACATTACCTCAAAATCGGGTAACTCTTTTTGATTTGAGCCAAAGGCTTCCTTGGGAAGAGTTCTGCCCAATGTGAGGCTTCTATGAGTAAGGGAGGAATGTTGGGAGAGTATTTGGGCAGAGGTTGGCCGAGCCAAATGGCTTGAAAGTGTAAATGAGGTGGGAGAGGTGGGGGCCTTTTATAAGTGGAGAGGAGGGGCACTTTTGGAAAGTAATGAAATGTTATTCAATTATACAATGCTTTTCGGTTTCTAAAGGTCCCACACTTATATAATTCGAGGCTAAGGTGATAAGGTTTCGAAATATCTTCATCCAATAGGCTTTGGACAAGTGTAAGCCTTGGATTTTGCATTATCTTCTCATTTTATTTAAATCGTTAAATAATGAGGTCATCACTGCATCATCATGATGTCATAAATAATTTAATTTATTTAATGTCTAAAAAAAATACTATAATGTAGGAAATCTTTTTATCTTTCTAATGAATATTTATAATCAAAATTTGGACTTGTGTAACCCTACATAAAAATTGTTTTAGTATAACATTTTATGTTTGTGTCATTTTTTACTTTAACATTAAATAAAAGGTATTTATGTCATTTTCTAACTAAAGTGGCTCCATGGGGTCCCCAAGTTGACCCATGGGTTGTCTTGGTAGGCCATGACTCATCCAATAGGAGTAGGACAAGTGTCAAGCTCATATCATATTAATAAAATATTGTTTTTACCTTAAACTACACTAATTACCTCTAATCGCGATTAAGAACTTAAAAGTTACTATTCACCAAAAAATTATTTTGATCTCATTGAACCACATTTTACTTCTTAATGACAACCATGTATGTCGGATTTTTGAAAATCAAATCACAGAAGTGGTAATATTTCATTTAAACGAAAAATCAGTTATTTAACTACCACTTAGTGGTTTCACTATTCATCAAAAATTGAAGTTTTTCAGAACAATGCCAAAATTTCACCCTAAGCTATAATTGATATTCCGAATTCAAAAATGATTCCTATTTTACAAAATTCCAAACATATAAGTTGCATTAATTAATTTTATAATTAATTCCCGCTGTTACAACAAATAGCGTGTTTTTAAGAAACAATTTATATCAAAAGATTGGCAATTGTTTATGTCCAATTTCAATGTTAAATTAATTCTAATGACCACCATTGGATAAAATGGTAAAAATATATTCTAATTATACTCTAAAACCACTCAATAGTATAATTTATCACTATGAATTATTTTGATTAATAATGTTGTTTTAAGTATTTTTCACTATTCATAAAAATTTAGATGTTCTCAGAAAAATACCAAAAATTCAACATAGGCTAATTTCAATATTCCGAATCCAAAAATGATGTCCATTTTGATAAATAAAATTTATAATATTTCAAAAAGTAGGTATTACTATTCATAACGGCTACTTTGATTAGCCGCGGTGTTTTAGAACTCGAAGTTGCGTTCAATGCAAGCTATTGCATTATTGAATGAGAAGCGTATCGTGGAAGCTCAGGGTGTTACATTTGTCTTCCCATGTGCATGGATAAATTTTAATTAATTTCTACCATTTATTTGTTATGATTTTTGAAAAATTGATTAAATATTTGTAATCATCATAATTTATAATTTATAATATGGTAAAATATGTTTTTTACGTAAAAATATTATTGTAATTGATTAAAATTTGTTACTGTGATTAAGAGGAAAATTATATTACGAAGGGAATAAACCTTAACCTTATGGGTTATAATGACAAATAAACTTGTAAAAACATATTGAATGGAAATATTTATACCATATATGTCACGAACCACCTCCCCGGGCCTTGAACCTTGTCATCTAACCCCATGTGTCTCCTGTAATACCTTGCTTGCCTTCCCAACACCCTAATGGCTATTACTCACTAGGGCCTCTTATCAGACTGTTGACTATCCCCACAGGACAACACATGTTATTTCAATGTGTATTTTCCTCACTCACACACACCCTGGGAATCTTCCTAGAAGGTCACCCATCCTGATTACTACTCCAGACCAAGCATGCTTAACTGTGGAGTTCCAATTAGAGAGGCTCCCAAAAAGAAAGGTGCACCTTGTTGACATGGGTAGTAAAATTTAGCCTTTTAAGTCTCACTTTTCTAGGGGTGTTATATTATCCACACCTTTAAAGGAAAATTCCCTCGTTGTGGACCCCAAGCCTCAAACCCAGGCAGTTCCTAAGTAGTTCCGACAAGGTATTGGCTATGATATCATTGTGTCATGACCCGCCTCCCTGGGCCATGAACCTTTTCATGTAACCCCATGGGGCTCCCATAAAACATTGGTTGCCTTACCAACACACCATAGGCTATTACTCACCAGGATCACTTATCAGACTAATGACTATCCCTATAGGACAATACATGTTCTTTCAGTGTGTTTTGTCTTCACTCACACACACCTTGGGAAACATCCTAGAAGGTCACCCATCCTGATTACTACTCCCGGTCAAGCATGCTTAACTGTGGAGTTCTAATCAGGTAGGCTCCCGAAAAAAAGGTGCACCTTGTTGACATAGGTAGTAACATTTAGCCTTTTAAGTCTCACTTTTCCAAGGCTGTTACAATATATTCTCTTGTATCAGACTTATTCCATTTGTGTATCATATTTTCTATATTAAAACAAGAGTGGAATTCCCTTTTCCAAAATTTACAAGAAGGACACTCCACCTCCACTATATAAAGGAACTCAACCCTCTCAATTATTCCCAACTCTGAAGACTTTTGTATCATCCAAAATATAATCAAATAATCACCCAAAATCACCCCAATAAACCTATAATCCACAAAATTATAAAAAATCTATCCAAGTAATCCCTTTGGAGAAAACCAAATGGAGTTTCCCCAAGAAGAGGCATCATCCTACCTCAATCTCTTTTTCTATATTTTCATTCTCTACCACAGAAAATATTATTATTACAGTATTACATAATAAAATTTGTATCCTGAATATATTAATGTATTTTTATTCTAAATTTTTTACATACACCTACAAATAGTTCAATCTAATGGGTAAAAAACCTACTATTTATGTGTATGGTGAACTGCCACTTCACAAAAAGATGTCATTCATTTTTTATTTTCAATATATCATGGTTCAGAATTATTAAACATAAATTATTTCAATATTATATATGTGATATTTATAATTTATTTATGTTACTTTAATTATTTATTAACCCATACCTTTATGCACCACATTTTTTAGGAGTACGATAACATTGTTTGAGGAAGGGTGGACTACCACCTCCTTAAAGCGATTTGATTCATTCACACATTACAGGGAATGTATGAAGGTTAGTTTTAATTCATAAAATGATACATATGTTAAATATATATTATATTCATGAATGAATTTATTTTCTATAAATATAATATATCATTTTCATTGTTACCCTTTTAACATAATAAAAAGTCATAGTGTCATTTGTGGGCGTGTGTACTACTGCCTCATCGACGTGATGTGAATCCTATTAGACCACTAGAATATCATGTATAATAATATATGATTAAATAAATTTTAGTAATGATATAATTATAATTATGGAAAGATATAATGTTACTTACCTTTGTTCTATAATGATCATTGAATAATGGAAAAGTTACTCATTCATACGTACAACCTACCGTCTCCATGATTGTTACTTTGGTTCATTTTTTATAAACATAATTCATAATTTGTATTAAAAATTTTAATTTTTATATAAATATGATTATTTTTTCATGATTATTATTTATTTGTATTTCTATATAATGAATCCTTTTCCTATACTTGAAATGGAAAAGTTGTTTTTGACACATGATCCAAATTTGATAAAAAACACCTGATGCAAACATAATTGTTTAAGATGTTTTATATTAAATTTTTATAAGATAATTAAAATAAATAATAAACGTGAAAAACTTTATTATAAAATTAAATAATTAATATAAGTTCATTAATATGGTATATAATGTCACATGTGACATGTATGACTCAATGTGTGGTATTCTTCTCTCACATTTATTTCTATCAGGAATATGCTAATTTTACAAAAAAAAAATTTTGGTGTATATACTGATCATATTCTATTTCATATCTTGAACACCATTATTTTCATGGTATTTAATATTTTATTTTATTTTATTTCTTTTCGAGGGATTAGAGATCCAATAGTTACCAAGTGGTAAGGGACTTCATCTCAATTTACATTCCATTGAGGATTATTTTTTGTTATGTGCCAATTCACTTTTATATGCTTCATATAAGGGAATTTGACAATTTATATCATGAGTATCCTTATTCTCATGATATTATTTGTTTTATTTAATGTTATTATATTAGGGGTAATATGATTGAAATGTTTCAAAGTGGTATGTGAAACATTCAAGTGTTTGAATATTATATTCCTCAAGAATGTATAATGATATTTCAATGGTATTTCAATTCATAAACATCAATGACCCTTATTGTCGCCTATATTACAAAGGGAAGATATTGAAAAATCCATATTTTTTATTTAATACAGATATTTGCTATGTAATATTTTCTATTAATTAAATTGATTACTCTATATAAAGAATGGTTTGGAGATGGAATGAAGGGTGGGGACTTAACATTATATAGAACCTCAATGCATCGATAGATTCTAATGAGGAAAATCTGTTGTCTAAATTAAATAGATTTCTACGTGTTGTTTTAAAAAATATATAGGATAGATATTTATAGTAGATCATTGGATGTCCCTAAGACATTATGTCCAAAAAATAGGCATTTCCTTAATTTTTATTCAATATATTATATAGATTATATTTTCACTATGAAAAAGTCCATGGAAACATATCATTCCCAGTTTATTGATTTAATGACATGTTATTTCATTTATAAGATTTCCATATTTACTATACCTTCTCCAGTTATTTAAATTGAACATGTTCATAGTTATTCACCTTTACATGTTGATTTATTGTTTATGAATCATTATTTATTCTATTGTACGTACCCTTTCAAATAATTGGAGCTCACCGTTAATTTTGTTTCCTTTCCCTAGGTTATATAGAAAAATCCATTTAATGAGTTTCAAGGATGTAGTTATTTAGTCATTATAATTTTTATGTTTTATTTTCTGTTTCGAAATGTAATATGGGTATCATATATGTAATCTCATTCTGCACAACTGCTAAAATGTCCAGTCCCTAGAGAATTTAATCTTTTCTTTATGAAAATGTAAAAATGTAATGCACTGGCTCTGGGATTATGGAGTCATGGAATAACATATTTTCTGAGAAAATTCCAAACATTCCTTCCTATCAATAGATAAAATTACAGATTAATCTACACACAAGGGAGGTAATGATATCTATTATAAAATATCAGAGGAATCCAAAAATATAACTCAAGTTGATGGTGAAGTTAGAGGACTTATAGAGGAAGGACTATTTCATACCATGTGTTCCACACTAGGCATCCTCGGTATTATTATCCATTAATTTTGATGGGATATTTAAGATGTGTGTAGATTACCATCACCTATATGTGGTGAATGTAGTATCCACTAATGAGGATCTTTGACCTATTTGATTAGTTTATAGGGGAATTGTGGTTATGGAATATTATCCTCATACTAGGTTATCAGTAACATTGAGTATGAGATGAGGATATATGTATACTTTTTTATTCCATTTTGTGAGAAGAAATCCATAGTGGTGTTCATGTGACTGATGAAATAAATTGTTCGATGTTTATTAGACAGGTTGTGGTAGTATTCATCAAACATATCATAGTGTACTCGATATCTGATGAAGAGAATGAAAGTCACTTGAGAATGGATTATTCTAATCCTATTGGACTTAGTTATGTTTGATAATGGATTTTCACCCCTAGACTGATAGCCATAATGGGTGGACCATTAATGCCATAGAGGACATGATATGTAATTTCTTGTTAAACATTGACCATAGTTGGGGGGATTACCTATAATTAGTGTAGCTTTCTTACAACAACAGATACCATTCCACCATCAGTATGGCACCATTAAAATCTATCTATGGGTAACCCTACAGGCGACCAATATGATGGAGTGACTAATTAAACTCAACACATGTGGGTCTAGAGTTGGTGTGCCCCATGATATAGAAGTTCTAGACCATCTTGTAGTGTATGAGGATTGCATAGAGCCAGCATAAGAAATATGAAGACTTATAATGGGGTCCTTTAGTGTTCATGGAGGAATTACATGTGTTCCTTTAGGTCTCACCTCAACATGGATTGTACATTTTTTTTCTGGGGAGACAATTTATCTTTAAGATTCAATATCCCTTTACTTATATTCCATAGAGTTAGCAAGGTGGTGTACTACTTTTCTCTACCCCCGTAGTTGGACTAGGTACGTCACATCATCCACATGTAACGACTAGGGAAGTAGAGACATGACCCATTAAAAGTTATCCAATAGAGAAATACACACATAGAGAATGGATATATATTTTTAGAGTACCTAGTAGAGATTTGGTATTCATAGTATAATATCCTCTATGGGTGAGGGATTCCTTTAGTATGTGTTTAGTGGAAGAAAGGGAACCATCAGGAGAGTACCTAAGAGCAGGAGAATTGGATACATGTTCAGTACCCAAATCCATTTGTGTAGTATATTTTTGGTTCATTTTGTGACATAAAAACATAAGGTAGGGATAATTTGAAATATCTATTATTTCTAAATAAATTATTTGAATATATATCATAGCATCTTGTAGAGAAATAACTAATATGGCACATGGTTCTGCGCCACGATAATCATATCATTCATGTTTGAAAATATAAAATAGATTTATTACAAGTCGTGATATTTTTATGAAAAAATGGAATAACTAAAAAATGGGGACACAGATTTGAAATATGAGGCCGATTTTGAATTCAGAGTTTGGGTTTTACCCTAGACAAAAGATAATATATATCGGTGTTGGATGTTTGTGCAAACGTTTCCACATGTTGGAATAGCTAAATAATATATTAATTAATTAATTACATATATTTAAGTTATATTGAGACCTAATATTCCTCTCTTAAAAAATATATATTAAAAAAATATTAGGTTTATCTACATAAACCAATTAACTAGGAGAGATCATTGAAGGAATCCTTGGTGAGAAATGATGAAAGACTATGCATCATTCATGACAACGGAAATCAAGGATCTCATAAATGACTATAATGTGGATTCTTTATTCACCTATAGTTGATAAAATTAATCTAATGATATTTTTTATATATATTTATCCTTGTTTTATTATTATTATGAAGAATACAAATTATTTAACTAACAAATTGATTCATGGATCAAGTGCATTAAGGCTGCAGGTAAGTTTTATTCGAGATTGATGATTTTTATTTTTGTTTAATTATATATCTCATTTCATCATCAAATGGAAATGAATCAATGAATACATAAACATTGGATTAGGTCCATTTCATATATTTTTTGTTTATTTCTTACCCAATTCATCATATGTTCATTACAGGAAAATAAATTGGGCCTTGGTTCAACGAATTCAAGATAAGCGATTATTGCATGATATTTATTCAGTGAAACTGATAAATAATGTTGGTATGAATGAATTCAAGGATTTCATTTAGGGGCATAAGGACAATGTATGATCTGTAAAAATATATTTAGGGATTCCCATTTTTCATTTCCAGGATGTGACAACAGTGTGACTCGACGGATGATTTATGAGAAGATCGAGATATAATGTTCAAAGTTAAGGATGTAGAGGGGATAAAATGAACCAGATCTATGATATCTAGGGAGGATGTATAAAGGAACTAGAGGTGAAGGTATCACGAGATTGTGTGAAGGAGGAACTGGAGGATATTATAAATCACACATCACATAGTGTGGCATTCAAAACAACACGTCATGTGGGGAACCATATGAAACTCTATAAATTTAATAGAGGATATAAGTGTCACACAATGTGTGATACATGTTACAAAACATGTGATCCAACCTAGAAACTAGATGTTATTTATTGTACTACACATGCATACCCATGCACAGGTACATATCTGGCCACACATCCAAGCTAAGAGTACACAGGTAGAGCCATGTACCTGGTCACATCAAATTACACAATAATGGATATGTGTATAGTGACATGGAAACTTCCATGGGTTTTGAAACATGGGTAGAACACATGACAAAGAGAAAAATTATGTAATTATTGTTAAAAAAATTACTTCCTCAAAGATGTATTAGATCCCTTGTTTCCCTGAACATGGAAATATTTTTTTTGTTTTTTTCCCATAATAATTTCCCTAAAGGATTATTTTGTAATTAAGTCTTGAATATAGGTTAGAGATCTCATATGAGGAGCTTCAGTCTTGGATAGAGTATTTTGAATCCATCTATGAGGCATGGAGTGAGATCTAATATCATCATTAGTTTTCTATGTGGGTTTTTCGAGATATTTATGACCAACAAAACATGGGAATCAATCAAATACAAAGTAGGTTAATCAGTATTGGGTTGTTCGTATACCCCATGGATTTAGGCTTTATCCCCATGTGTTTATAGTTCTATTTAGACAAACATTGTGTGATCATTATATTGAGTTCCGATAAGGATGGCATAGTAGATGTAAACCATCCGTACAATCTAACAAGTGGAGTGTGTTTTCTTAGGTACGTGTTATATAGAAGATTCGATCAAGAATACCAAGCTGGAAATATGGCTGTGAACCTACCTTGATATTTTGTGTCAACTATAAATATATTTTCAAGTTCTATTATATAAATTGCTAACATATCCCAATGATAAGTTGAATAATATTCTGGAGGCTTTATTGCTTTTGATTTTAGAGTGTCTTACATGGTATTGTTATACTCAAACATGCATGGGATCTACCTGCATGAGGCATGTCTTATAAATATGATCGACTGATTTATGGGTTTATCGGTGGATCAAAAGCATAAAGATCTTAGATTTGGGCTAAACAGACCATGGTTCATTCCACGAGTAACATTTGAATGTATTCCCCTATATACATAATGTCTTACCTCTTGACAATTTATATGGTCTTGTTTGTACCTTGTCACTTTCCAATAATTTTAAATCATTGTTTTTTGGATTGATATGTGTTCATGAATTTGGTATTATTTGTATTTAGCATTTTATAATTTTATGGGCTTAGATATGTGTGATTGTGTGTGTTTATTTAGGTTTGTGTGTCTAGTAACCTTGCACTAAGGCCTCTATGTGTGTGTTATTCCTATACGTCACTGGTCACCAGCCCCTGGCCTATTGGAGGTGATATTGGGGTAATTACACTCAGCATATCATAAACCTAGAATGCAATGATGGGCCAATTTGTAACCAATATAAAATTTTAACACATCCCTAATATTTTATTTTTTTTTAAATAATACAAAGAACACAGTAATTAACTCAAATTGTATTACTTTTAATGTTTCGAAACCCTTTAATTGATTTTTATATTACTTGAACAAGTATTGTGTCAACATTTACTTTGAACATAAGGTATATATTCCATCACTACAATTTAAAATAAATTATAATCCTAAAAAGATTCATTAAAATTTAAAATTGTAACACCCTAATATTTCATAGTACATTTTCTCTTTAAAGTAATTCAATAGCTTGTGCTACACGCAAAACCGAGTTCGAGCACACCACAAATTACCAAACTATCTTTTCAAAAAGCTGTTATGAAAAGTATTAACTGAATTTTGAATCTTATATACTCTATATAATTTTTTCACTGATATTATGAGTTTATTAGACATAATATTAAAACAAATTCAATTTTTCAGATAAAGGAAGTATTTAAAAAATGCAATTTCACCGCCTACTAAAGGTGAATTTTTTTAAACGCTATATGTGACACTTTTATATCAAATTTTATAAAATAAACTTTTTATTTATATGTGGGACATAAAAATTTAGTTTGAATAAATTTTTGGTTTTTTTCTGTTAACTTTCATATTCTGATGAATACTGAAAGATGCTAAATTTTAATTAAAAACAAATTTTTTTAATCAAAATAATTTATAGTGTTAAATTATACTTTTGAATGGTTTTGAAGTATAATTAGAATATATTTTTATCATTTAATAAAATTTATGTAATTATAACTAAATGTACATTTAAATTTGACATAAACTAATTTCAATCTTTTTATAGTATTTACATTTTAAATACCTCGTTTCTTGGTTTTGAGAATGGAAATTAATTTTAAATTAATAATTGAAACATCTATGTTCTTTATTTAGTTAAATAGACTTCATTTTTTTTTGTAATATCAAAATTATCTTAGGGTGAATTTTTGGTATTTTTCTAAAAACATTCAATTTTTTGATGAACTGTGAAAACCTCTATTTTTGTTTAAAATCAACATTTTATTTATTTAATTATTTATTTTATTTAAATTTATTTAAAGTAAAAAATATATAAATAATACCTATATTAGTTCAATGTATTTAATTGGAGTAATTTTATAATAAAATTAAATGTATAAAATATAAATGAATTTTTTAACGTCTTTTAACCACCTTCTAGGCACGTTAGCAAATTTTCATTAAAATAAATTTCACCACTTCTGTGAGTTGAGTTTAAAAAATATGAGAGAGATAGGTGATATCATAAAGTATAATGTGATATAATAATATGAAATTATTTTTTGGTGAATATAAACTTTTGACTTTTATTTACCATAGTTAAAAGTAAATAGGGTAATTAAAGATAAAAATGATATTATAATTACCCTAACACATGTAATAATACTATTTGATAAGTGTAATTCGACCAAAAACAACCTTATTAATACAATATTATCCTTTAGTTCCACTTTTATTAGTTTAGGAAATTTATTATTATTTTATTTAAACAAGAGTTAGAAGTGTTAAATTCAATGTTTGTTAACTAAACCATTTTTAATATAGTGTTATACATAAGATAAATTCGACTATAAAAACTCATTACAAATATAAAAATATTTCATACATAATGGTATATTTTTATATTTTTAAGAGATTAAATAATTAAATTTAATTATGACACAATGAGGATGTGGTGATTATCTTTTTAATGAATTGTTAAGATAATTGATATGATAAATATCCAAATAAATATAATTTGAGAATTTTGAAGAATTCCACTAATTTTCATGGTTAATATGAGATGTTTGGGTTGATTATAAAAGTTTATTTTGAAGTGATAAGGTTGTTATAACTGTGACAAAAACAAAATTCCAAATAGTGTCAAACTTTCCATAACTTTGTTTTTAAATTTTTTTTATATTACTGGTTGATATAATATTACTAAAAATATAATTTTTGGGCTAAGGTCTTAAATAAAATTATATATGTCATTAATAAACAAATTTATGTTCTCTTGGATGTCTAGAGTAGATTTATTAATCATATAGTGTAAGAATACCAGAAGATGCTGTAAAAGTTATACTATTTTACTAAGAGTTAAATCTAAAAGATAAGGTTAAAATGGTAACACAAACTTGTCTAAAACCTATTGGTTGATAGGATTTAGAACCATAACCACATAAGGCTCAATAAAAATCATTTTAAGCTACTATCAACTGAATATTACTATATAATTAATTAATATTTTAATCTTTTCCTAAAGTGACCCTCATCCCTCTTATAAAAGGCCACTTCACCTTCTCTCAAAATCACACATCCAAAGACATATGGATCGGCCAACCCCTACACCAATATCGTCCCAAAAGCCCTCAAGTCAACCTAGATTCCTTACGTTGATCAGAAAGCCAACCTAAGGAGCCATTTTTATCAACTCAAAATGAAACTCCCGAAGAAGCGGTATTAATTTCACCACCATATTTCATGTTCTTTTCTTCTTCCACTTCCTCATTATTTTTTGTTTCCATACCAAAATAATATCTACAGTACATCTTAAATAATGTGATGTTATTATAAATATGGTACAACCATATTAATTATTCTATACATCCTATAAATGTCAAAGTCACCATACATGTGTATGTATGGCTTACCGTCTCAACGTCATGGTGTAGTTTGTTATTCAAACACTTAATTATTTGGATGGGTATAATAATGAGTATAACTATTGTAAATAATAAATAAAAATTTTTAATGATTCTTTATATATGAAATTCCATAAAATTAAAAACTATTTCACTGTCAATATAATGATATTGTCGCTCGTGCGTGTGTAGGGATTAACGTCTCCACGAACGCGATGAGATTCATTCTTCATCGTAATCGTTCAAGAATAATTTTCATTTTATAATTAAAAATAATGTTTAAGAACTTAACATCATTTTGGATATGAATAAAATATATCCTATCAACAAAAAACATGGCTTACATAACCAATCATATAAAGTAATATGGATCAGTTAATATCTAAAACGGTGATACTACTAAAATATTAATAACAAAAAAATATTGGAAGATCATATATAATATAATATTTATGTATTTGGTTCTTGTATAATTTAATAACAACTATTTAACTATTATATATGAGGTTAACATACGCTCGACCAAAGAATAATACAAGGTATGGGTTAGATCCTCAATCTCATTATTATCAAAGATTGTTTATGAGTAAGTATTTACTGGTATATATTTATCATCAATGTCCATATTTCTTAAAACTATATTCAATAGGAATATTTTAAGTTTTTATTTAAGGGTCTATTTAACTATATCATCATTTTAAATTTTTTAAATATTTCTTTTTCTACATATTTTTAATTAAGGAATGTGTTTTAAAAATGATTTTAAGAAATTATTTATATGGACATAATTGCTTTAAAATGTTAATTCATTTCACTGTTTCAAAGTGGTATTGGACATTTTGATTCAAAAATGTCTTTAAATTTATTCCTTTCTAAATTATGTTACTTTTAAATGATTTTAAAAAAATAAAGATACATTCCTCTCAAATAGTTTTCATTTCATCTATGTCAACATCCTTGGATGGATTTTACACTTGTTTGAAGTTGATTCATTATAATAAAAATATTCCATATTGTATTAATGTTTTTGTGATATGTTTGACTTTGGATGTGTTATTTTTATACAACACATGGTTTATGTTTAAAGTATTAACATTTTGTATGCTAGTTTAAATATGAATGTTTATGTTGTGTTTCAACCATTCATATGAGGAATGCATTGGACTTAGTAAGTGATGGGTGGAGCCCACTATAACTCCTCTATGTATTGGTTGGTCTCATGAGACAAACAAGTATCTTGGCATAAGGCCTTGACAAAATATTATTTGTAGTCTTTGCACAAGTCCTTGATTATATGGTTATGAAGTCTAGCATTACGCATTCCATCTTTATTAAATTGGCTATCGATATTGGATGTGATTATTTAACTAGTAGAATATACTTGTGAATTAGTAAATGGAATTATTTGATTTATATTTTCCATATTATGCTGAAGTTTTAGTTTAAAAGGATTATGTTTTAGACTTCTACATTTTCTTAAATGTTTATGCTTATCTATGAAATTTTTTTCTATATTGTTGTCCTTACTGAGCATCTAAGCTCACCCCTTTCTATGTTTTAATTTTTCTAGGATACGAAGAAGTATATTATGACTGACCTATAGGGATAGTCTAAGGGATAGGAATGTGTTCAATATAGACAATTTAGTTGTTTTTGTTTTTCATTTTATAATGTTATGTAAAACATATTTATGTATCTAGTAGTAAAAAAAATATGATGGAGAGGTCGAGAGAGAGTGAGGTTGTCGAGTGATGATTCCCTAACCCGTTCGATTCTTGTAGCTTCACAGATGTGGTTGCATGGAACACTAATGGAAAATTTTTTGAACTTGTTATCTCCACGACATTGTCTGAATCAGTTCATCCGAAGCAGTTTCGTCACAATGGTCATGCGACCATTTCCTTTTCAAATGAAGTGGTTCAATTTCTATCCTCTGATCTCATATTTGTTCTCGTTGGTAAATTATTTATACATCACCCCTCATAGAACTTCCAACGGAAATAATAAGAATCCATTGGGTTTTTCGATTTCGAGATCAGTTTGCCCAACTCATTGAATTTTGTGATACGTCTTGCCTCTAAGAATGACTATTATCTGCTTTGGTCAAGGGGCTCTTGGACCTTTAGAGTATGCTCAATGAAAATTCAAAATTGGTCCCATGTCTTTTATTTTAACACTGAATCCCATATTTCCCCTGTTTTGATTGGCTTCCCAGGTTTTCTGATGTACTTCTTCAAAAAAACTCTCCACTTCCCTATTGCAAAATTAATAGGTCACCCCATCAAAATAGACTCTACCACATGGAATCTCACAAGACCATCTATTGTGTGTGTGTGTGTTGAGGTTGACCTTAGGCAACTATTAAATTCAGTTATCTAGATCCAAAATGGAGACACTTGTTTTTTTCACGATGTGGTCTATAAAGACTTACCTAGCTACTGCTCTAAATGCCTATATCTAGGACAATCCCTTAAGAATTGTGGCTCTAGGAATCCCTCCATAATCAATCTTCACAATGAGAAACCTTTGACAAATAACGGGAAATCTATTTGGATTGAGAAAGAAAGATGGATTCTGAATGAACAAGGTGAACACTTTAATCCTAATGTCCCGGTGATTTCTCCATCTATCCTGAATTGCTGTCTAGCACAGACTTAGTGAACTCAAGATGAATTTTTCTCTGGATCATTGGATGCATTCAATAATGATGAATCTATTTTAGACACTTTAGGAACTATTCTAGACACTCATTAGGTGGAACAAGAGACTGATTCTATTTCTGGTAGTTCTAATAATGATGATCATGACCAAATCCATCAAATTGATGATGAATATCTCCACTCGAGCGCCAAAAAAGGTAAGAAACCTATTACTGACTCTGATGGATTTATCATTTCCATCCTAATAAAAGACTTGAAAACTCATTGATTACTCTATGTTTGAGAGAACCATTGTCACTAGATCTTGGGGGATTCGGTTAGATTAGGCCCACATTCCTCCACAGCCGGTATTTAATGAAAATCCATCTGCACCTGTATCCTCATATGAAGAGGGTTCCTCCACATCCTTGGATGAAGATGACTCCTCCTCAAAGGGATATGGGGAAGAGGCTAGCATTAAACATAAAAATTGTACCTGTGTTATTAAATAAGAATACAAGGCGGACTTCTATACTTGGATCGAGGAACAAGAAAGGTTGCCTTTTGGATGATATTGTAACAAGTAGATAATTGTCGATGAGTATCTGAGTTTCATAGAACATATGTTTGATAGAGTGTAATTTGAGCTTGATCGAAATCCTGATTTTGATTATCTTAAACTTCGATGGGAATAACTCTCTTGTCTAATGTTTGAGTCTATTTTTTCTGATCTTTGATGTTGTCATAACATGGATTCAGGATATTTCATCAGTGTGGGTGGTCTTCGCGGTGTATGGATGTGTGGAGGAATCATGAAGGGATTTTATCCATGGGTAATGTAGATCTGGAAAATCATGTTTTTATTGAGAGTTCAGGTTGTTCTGTATGAATGTATTATTTGTACAGCTGGGAGAATTTATTTTCCGATGATCCAAATGAAACCTTCTGGTATGTGAGATTTATTAGTGGAGAATGAAGTTTTGTGATGCATATTGATGATGAGGTGGAAGAATTTGAGTTTAAGGGCTTTTGTTCGAAAGTATTATCAGCTTACACATGATGTTTTCAGTGAAGACCTAGGCATTGGAGGTTTTCCTCTGATCTTTCTAGACATTCTTTAATTTCAAAACATTTCTTTAAATATTGGTCATGTTGGCCTCTTACAAGTGAATATTTTTGACTACATATAGCAGAAAATGTATAAAAAAATATGAATATGAGCATTAAGGAGCTGGGATAACTTAGTAAGACAGGAGCATCTTGGAGGCATTAGAGATGGATATTATATCAATGGGAAGTGCACAGTGACTACCTATTTGATGCAGCATAGGGCTGATTGCATACTATTGTAATTTACATGATGAATTTTATAAAGACTTGGGAATTGGGGAAGATGCTTTAATGAGATATTTTAATGTTTGGATCTACCATGACATTCCATAAATTTTTTACAGGTTTTCATGTCACCCTCTTTACTTTTCAATTATTCTCATGTTGGTAAAAACTCATTATACCTCGTGTAATCACATGGACATTTTATTTTTTTTTAATAAATTATGGGGAGTATGAGTTTCAATAATGATCTGAGCCATTCTAGTATTTATGTATCTAGTACTTCCAAGTCTACTAAACTGGTCAGTCTTTTGAGCTTTTATCCCTTGTAATCATGTCAATGTAAGAAAATAATGCCTGACTCTAAGCATCTAGGGTCAGGGCGTTACAGTGGATATTAGAGGAAGTTTATTACATACTATAGAAACTAGATTCAGAAAAACTCTAATTAGAGAAAATTACCATAAGATAGAATTTGAGGATTAGTATAGAAGAACATCCAAGAATTTTGGTAATGTAGAGATTTTGTGTATTATTTAATCAATACATACCTGTCTGGATGCAAGAAGGTAGAGGCAACTCTAGCACAGATGTACCTAGGAGTGAAAACTCTGACAAGGAGTTTTGGGCTTGAGCTGGGGTATCATGGTACACGATAATGGTCCTTGCTGAATTCTTGGTTATGACACTCCCTAGGGATATTCTTAAGATAATTCACATTTTCATTACATGCCATTATGAAGGATTTAAGAGTAATTACTTTCTCAAAGAAAAAATTTTATGATTATAGATTATATGCATAATCTTTTCAATTTACGTTAGGTATTTTACAAGTTTGGTATTATGCATTGGGATTTATAAACTAACATAGTGTATGCCATTGTTTAGAAATTGCTCCTTGAAGAAGGAATGAGAATTTCATCAATACGCATGATCAAAAGATTAAGAAGGATCATATCATTCATGGTATTAATCCAAAATTTAAAAGGGAAATAGTCTCCCACTTATTCACATCATATGATGATATAGTATCTTGTGTTAATAAGATAAGTAAAGAATTCTTTGAGTCCCATGGATTTGAAGGGAAGAAAGAGATGAAAAGGATGGAATAGATAAAGATAGATAAATGAATGAGGGGAAAGAATGATTTCCCCATATGTGATAATAGTGAAATGAATAACCTTGGTAAATGCTTAAAGGGAATGGTGGATTGTTATAAATGTGGAGAAAAAGGACACCAAGTACGTGATTGAAAGGGTAAGAAAAAGTTTTCAAATGTTCCTTGCTTCATCTGTAAGGAGTTTAGACACTATGTGAATCAATGTCCAAATCATCAGAGTATACCTCAAATACTGATATTGGATAATAATCAAGTTTTGATACTATTTAAGATGAAGAGTAATGATTAAAGTTATTATGTAGTTATTAAATTATTGTGTCATTTGAGTATTGTATTAATAATGTACATTTAATAATAAGTATAGAGTTTATAATTATTGTACTACATTACTATTTCTTTTAGGACTTGAGATTGTGTGGATCCATGAAATGTGACTCAATAATAGGTTGGATTTTTTTTGAAATTATATGGTTTGGAGAAAGATAAACCATAATATAGTTATGATACTGAGGTAGTAATTTTGGAATAATATATGACTGATTTGTATAAATTATATTGGATATTCTTGACAGTCTCGAAACTGATTAATGATTTGTATATTCCATAATTTTTGGATTTTACAACATTTTTTGGATATAAAGAGTATATCCAGTATTCTATAAGGAATAAGGGAGCATGAATGTAATAAACATGGTTTTATGGTAATTCATGGTGTTAAATTTTTTTAAATGAATACATAATGAAGTTATTCACATGTTATTACATGGAAAAAATCATTTTCATTGTGTTTACCTTTCTGATAAATTTTGGACTGTGGGTTTGGGCAGAAGTATTTTAGATAAGTCTAAAGGATGGAATTGATTAATTTTGACATTGGATACTATTGTTAAGGTTAAATAATATCTTGAGATTATTTTGGGATGGTCATAAAAAGGATAACCTGGAGGTCAGGCATTTACCTGTTGCGTCCGGCAAGGCCACAAGACTTAGACCCACGACCGAATAATGACAAGGGTGCACCACCTTCCACATGCCTACATGATGTCTTGGTTTCTATAATGTTTTTTTAAATGTTCAGAAAGATGAAATATAACTTCAATTTTTTGGAACCCTATACGATTAGGATAAATAGAATATTTTTGAATTCTATTATCTTTTGGAGTGAATGATGAGTTTGTGGTTGGAATTAGTTAAAGGATGAACCTCTACATGTCAAGTTTATATATATATATATATATTCCTTTTATTCTAGGAATAAAATAATTAATAAACTTTAGGGAAGGGATCTTAAAACCAAAAATGTGTTATCTTAATACCATATGTTTTGTTGAACTGATGATATTTTACATCATCTTAGATTGTTGGCTTTGAGGCCCTCAATTTTACCCTTGTTTCTGATTGATGAACACAATAACTTGCTAAAAATATTTTTTATTTCCCACCAATTATGTGTCTCCAATTACCACAAATTTTCTCCTAATCGATATCATAATTTGTTGGTGACATTCTCATTTCCCTTCCACTCTTATTAAGGCAAATTTTATTAACCCAATTTCAGATGTTGGTCTTCCACAAAGGTATTTTTCTATTTTTAACCATTTATTTTAGAAGAACAAATTAAAATTGTGAGGATACAATTTATTAATGGATTTGATAATCTAACACCCCAATATTTCATTGTACGTTATCCCATTAAAGCAATTCAATAGCTTGCGCTACAAACAACACTATGTTCGAGTGCACCACAACATACAAAAGTAGTCGTTCAAAATGAAGTTACGAATAATATTAACTGAATTTTGAATCCTATATACTCTATATTATTGTAATACCCAAATTATGTGTTTCTTAGAAATAATATAATAATAAATTCAAATGTTCAGAAAAAGGATGTATTTTTCAGAAATGCAATTTTACCACTTGTAAATGGTGAATTTTTTTAAATGCAATATCTGACTCTTTTATATTATATTTGAAAAAAATAAACTTCTTATTTTTAATTGGGACATAAAAATATAGTTTCGAAAAATATTTGGTGTTTTTCCGATAAATTTCATATTATAATGAATATTGAAATATTCTAATTTTAATTGAAAACACATTTTTTAATCAAAATTATTTATACTGTTAAATTGTAAATTTGTATGGTGTTTAAGTATAATAAGATTATATTTTTATCATTTAATACAATTTAGTTCATTCTAAGTAATTTTACATTTACATTTGACATAAACACATGACAATCTTCTGATAGTTTTTACTTTTTAAAAAACCTGCTTTTTGGTTTAAACAATGAGAGTTAATTTTAAATTAATAAATGAAACATATTTTTTTTAATTTGATAAAATAGGCTGAAATTTTGAATTTGGAATATCAAAATTATATTAGGGTGAATTTTTGTTATTTTTCTGAAAACATTCAATTTTTTTATGAATAGTGAAAAACACTATGTTTTTGTTTAAAATCGAATTTTTATTTAAATAAATATTTATTTGATTTAAATTTATTTAAAGTAAAAATAGATAAATAATACTTATATTAGTTCAATGGAATTAATTGGAGTCATTTTATAATAAAATTAGACATATAAAATTTTGTTGAATTTTTTAACGTCTTTTAACCACCTTCTAAACACGTTAGCAAATTTGCATAATAAATAATTTTACCACTTGTGTGAGTTGAATTTAAAAAATATAAGAGACATGGTAGATATTAGTATGTAAAATTTGATTCAATAAGATGAAAATAATTTTTTAGTCATAACTTTTGACTTTTATTTACCATGGTTAAAAGTAAATATTGTAATTAAATGTAAAATTGATATAATAATTAACCTAATACAAGTCAAAATTCTATTAGATAACTTTAATTCGACCAAAAACAACCTTAAGATTAAAATATGACCCTTTTGGTCCACTTGAATTAGATTATGATATTTATTATTATTTTATATAAATAAGAGTTAAAAGTGTTAAATTCGATGTTTATTAACTAAACCATTTTTAATATAGGGTTATACAAAAGATAAATTCAACTATAAATACTAATTAGAAAGATAAAAATATTTCCTACATAATTTTACTTTTTTTATAATTTTTATATATTAAGTAATTACATTTATTTATGACCCAATGATGATGCAGTAATTACCTTCTTATGGAAATATTAAACTAATAGATATTATAAATATCCCAATAAATATAATTTGAGACGTTTAATGAATTACAATAATTTTATAGATTAATATGACATGTTAGGGTTTATTAGATAAATTTTTTTCGAAGTGATAAGTTTATTATGACTTTCACAAAAACAAATTACTAAATAGTGTCAAAATTGACATAAATTAGTTTGAATCAAAATACTATATTATTGGTTGATATAATATTCCTAAAAATCTATGGTTATGAAAAAGGGCCTAAAAAATATTATATATGTAATTAATGAACAAATTTTGGGTCTCTTATATGATTAGAGTAAGTTTATTAACCATATAGTGTAATAATACAAGAAGACACGGTAAAAGTTAAACAATTTAACTAAGAGATAAATCTAAAAGATATGGTTAAATTTTAACCTACACATGTCTAAACCCTATTGTTTGATAGGATTTAGACCCATAACCACCTATGTATTGAATAAAATTCATTTGGAGCCATTATAAAATGAATATTATTATATAATAAATTAATATTTTAATATTTACCTAAAGTTACCCTCACCCCTCTTATAAGTGGGAACTTCCATTCTCTCAAAATCACACCTCCAAATAAATTTGGCTCCACTAAAACCTGAAAAAATATCCTATCTACTTCCCTCATATCAAAATAGTGTCTATACTATGATCATAAATCCAACCTAAGGAGCCCTTTTGATCAACTCAAACGAAAACACCTGAAGAATAAGTTATAATTTTACAACCCTCTTTCAAGTTGTTTTCTTCTACCCTTACTATTTCATTGTTGTTTCTATACCAAAATAATACTCTTGTACCTCCTACATACTATGATGTTATTATAAATATGGAACAACCATATTCATTATTCTATCCATCCTATAAATGACTAAGTCACCAAATGTGTGTACATACGACTTAACGTCTCCACGTTGTGGTGTAGTTTTTTATTCAAACACTTAATTATTTGGATGGGTATAATGATGAGTATAGCTGATGTAAATAATAAATATAACATGTTAATGATTTTTTATAAATGATATTAAATTCAATTACATATGATTTCACCATCAATATAATGATATTGTTGCTCGTGCGTACGTACGGATAACCGTCTCCCCAAACACGATGAGATTCATTCCCCATCATAATCATTCACGTATAATTTTCATTTTATGATTAAAAATAATGTTTATGAACTTAATATAATTATGGATATGAATAAAATACATCCTATCCATAAAAACATGTCTTATTTAACCAATAATATAAATGAAAAATGATCAGTTAACACCCGAAAGGATGATATTACTAAATTATTATTAACAAAGAAATATTAGAAGATCATATATGATATAATATTTATTTATGTGGTTCTTGTATAATTTACTAACATCTATTTACCTATTATACATGAGGTTGAAATTCCCTTGACCAAGGAAAATTATAAGGTAAGGGTTAATTCCTCAATCTTATTATTATCTGAGATTGATTATGAGTAAGTATTTATTGGGACATATTTATCATCAATGTCCATATTTCATAATAAAATTTTTATAAGGAATCTTTTAAGGATTTATGGAAGTTTCTATTTAACTATATAATCATTTTAAATGTTTTAAATAATTATTTTTCTAAATCATTATAATTAATGTCCATGTTTTCAAAATTATTTTAACGATTTATTTATATGGACATCATTGTTTTATAATTTTAATTCCATTCAAAGTTTCAATGTGGTATTGGACACTCAAATTACAAAATTTATTTAAATTACTTCCTTTATAAATTATGTTACTTTTAAATGATTTCAAAAAAAAGAGATATTTCTCTCAAATACTTTTGATATCATCTATGTCAACATATTTTGATGGATTTTACATTTGTTTGAAGTTGATTCATTATGATTCAAATCTTATATATTGTATTGAAGGTTTTGTGTTATTTTTTACTTTGGATGTGTTATTTTTATACCATTCATGGTTTATGGTTAATGTATTAACATTTCATAGGCTAGTATTAATACTAATGGTTATGTTATGTTTCAACCTTTCATATGAGGAATCCGTTGGACTTAGTAAGTCATGGGTGGAGCCCTCTATATCCACTAGATGCATTGGTAGGTCTCATAGGACAAAATATTTTCTTGGAACAAGGCCTTGACTATGTGGTTATGATGTCTGGCATTATGCATTCCATCATTATGAAATTGTCTATTGATGTTTTCTAACATTATTCGACTAGTAGAATATCCATGTGAATAATTAAATTCCATATTTTGATTTATATTTTACATATTATGCTAAAGTTTATCTTTAAAAGTATTATTTTTTATTCTTATAAATTTCTTTAAATTTTTATGGTTTTTTATGAAATTTCAGCTATATTGTTTTCCTTACTAAGCTTTTGAGATCACCCCTTTCTATGTTTTATTTTTCCCAAGTTGTGAAGAAGAATATTATGACTATCCTGGAGGGATAGTATAAGGGATATGAATGTGATTAATGAGGATAATGTTTTTTATTGTTTTTTCATTTTAAAATGTAATGTAAAACATATGTATGTATCTATTGCTTACAAGGATACTAAACTAATCGGTCTTTTAGGATTTTATCCCTTGTGATCATGCCAATGTATTAAAATATTTCATCAACTTTTGGATTCTAGGGTCAGTGTGTTTCAAAAACAATCATTTATATTAAAACATTACCTTTTTTACCTCTGTGAAAAAATGATATAGATATTAAAAAAATGTTTGTATCATTTTGTTTTTATTGATAAATTAAAATCATATTAAGGTCATTATCAAAATATAGAGGATAAAAATAGATAAATTTTGTAATCATATATGTTTATTCTAGAGAATAACTTATCCAATATAAAAATACATGTTTTAGGGATATTTTCAGTTTATATGTCTTTTTTTAATTCTATTTTACCCATTATATCCTTACTGATGTGACAACATTTCTAAAAAAGTTATTATTTATAATGGACAAACATAAAGTGAAATATTTAGCAAATTTAAATATCCTAATTCAAAATATGAAATAAAATTTTAAAATTGAAATTTATAGAATTAGATGTTTTATGTTTTTATATAAACACATAAAATAAAATGGAAGATATTTATTTAGGAAAATATTATAAGCCTAAAAATAAACATATACCAAATCAATTATAATGTTGATACCTATATAATTAATTATCTTATATTTATTTAAATTAGGAGAATGTTAATTTATTATCAAATTAAGAACATAATGGAACAATTAAATTAAATTATTTCATGAAATGAAAGGATGGTTTTAAAAAATGGTATTTTCCATATTAACGAAAATAAAATTCTTTTCTAAATGATCCAAAAATACCACCCTAATCTAATAGTTATATTCTAATTAATTTTTTATGTTCATTTTTATAAAACATAAATCTAAACAAGTAAAAAATTTGATTATAATTTCCCCCTAGAAAATTATATAATCATTTTGTGATGAAAACTAATTTTTTAACAATAAAACATTATTAGTAAAAATTGAGTACTTATTTATTATAAATTAATCAATAATTTATACAAATAAAAAAATTATATATATTTCTAATCTTTTGGTTACAGTTATTCATAAAATAATTTAATGGTGTGATTATAAGAATCATATTTATATAATAAAATTTGTATAATATTTCACAATTTACACAAAGAATGATGGTTTGTGCTAAGAAAGATATTGAGCATAATATTCATCTAAAATATATTTTAAGTGTGTTACATTCTATCCATTTAATAAATCATTCCCTCATAATTTTTCTATTCTATGGTAAATGGTTTTCAAACAAATTTTAAAAAATATCCAAGTAGTGGATGATATAACACACGATCATAAAAGGAAAATATTTTAAATATTTAAAAATTATTTTTTGATAAATTACATCATAATAATTATAAATAAGATATATTATTTAAAAGAAGAAAAGGAAAACATTAATGTTTCCATGAAAAGGAAAAAATATGTCTCATAGATAAGGATAACTTTTGTGGAAAGTGATAATATGGACATGGAGGAGAAACCTCACATCCAAGGAATATTATAGAGTGATAAAGAACAATGTTATGAGAAATGTATTGACCAAAATACCATAAATCATAATGGGATACAGAAAACCATCAAATAGTCATAAATTAATGTATAATGAGAATTTTTTTTTCATTTTTTACCCTTCAGTTTAGGGATAATTTTACTTTTAAGATAAATAACATGAGAAAATATACATACTTTTTTAATTCATTCTCATAAGAATGGTTTATCAATTTCTTGTTTTTTGATCAAATTACACTTTTATATCATCTCTTACTTCATGAAATGAATATTAAATACAAATTATTCATGCATGATGTAGTAAAATTAAATTTTAACAGATCACAAGATCCCAAAAAAGTAACATATTATTCTACCTTTATTTAGTTATTATCCAAAACTAAAAATTGGGGGGAACAAGCTATTATAATATCAAATATGATTTAATATTTCATTTATCTTCAAATACATTACAATAACACTAAAATTTTATCATAAATCATTTTATAAATATAAAATCATAAAACTCTTTAAAATATGTCTTACCAAGATTGAAACCCATAGATTAGATTTGTTTTATCTCATATAATCTCACGATAATCATTTTAATTATTTAAAAATAGTAAAAATCACTCATAAATTCACATTAAAAATGTATATTACAGAATAATATAATCTCCCAAATATTCTAAGAGTTTCAATAAATATCCAGAGTTACCATAAGGTGATAGTAAAATCATAAATACTATAAAAACATTATTTTACCTGTATTCCATAAAACAATTCCTATATAATCCAACAATATTTTGTTTACCTAAGTTATATATGTTCCCAAAGTGGAAAACTTCCTCAAAATAACATTAATCACTTAATGGCCATATAACCTTTCAATATGAGGGTTATCTATATGTAAAATATAAAATCACAAAAATCTAATAACAGTTTTATCCTAATTAACCAAAACTACCACAGAATTGAAGATAATATTAAACTTGTAGTGTCCCTGACCTTAGTAGTGTAGATCCTAAGTTTACATTATTATATTATCATAAGTTATAAAAAAATCATCCTAATGGACTGAATAGTTTATCAGTCTTGGTAGACTAGATACATAATTGATTATTAAATGATATTTGACTAAAGAAATTAAAATATAATTGTTTTCAATAAAAAATATTTCCCTATAGAATATAATTTCATATCAAACATATTAAACTGTATGCATTACTGGGGAAAGGAATCAAAATAATGGTGAGATTAAATATCCCGTAAGGTTTATGTAGAAATAAATATATCAATAACCAATAAGCATAATCAACATGGAAAGGTAAATAACTAGAAAAACCATGTAATTATTAAACTGAGAAGGAAGTTCATCCAAAGATCAATTCAATATGAAAATATCATGGAAAATAATCTTTATGGAATGGTATATAACTAAAAGCACACTCTATATAATCAATAAAATAGATACTGTAATTATATAAGGCATAGTCAATATTTAAATGTAAATAACAGAAAACACATTCCATTTAATCACTAATCTATGAATGAAATCTATCCATAGATAATATCATTTTGAAAATAAGAAGGATAATAAAAACTGAAAAATTAATGCAGAAAATTCACAATTATTGGATTCCCTGATCTTTGGCAACATAATACCTATACCATTAATACCTTTCCTAAGATAGTTTAAAACTACAAGGTATAAACCCATTGGGTTTGTCCAACTTATTTCATTCTATCTTACTAATTTGTATAATGAGACTTACCAATTCATTTATGGGATATTATATAATTCTCCCCACCTATCACTACCGGTTGAAAACAATTCGTCATATATTAAATTAAAAATTTAATCCATCAATCAATTTTCCTTATCATTAAATATCCGTATTGATCAAAGGACACAAATATATAAATAATTCCTTAGTTAATCAAATGACCTTCATAGTAAAACCACATGTAAAAATAGAACAATGGTTAGTAAATAATCATATACATCATAAAAGAATATGGTTTTTTAATATAAATGTAATCTATAATGAAAAAGTATCAGATGAAAGTGATTGATTCAACTTAAGGTTAATAAATAAAATATAAATTGTGGTTGTTAAAGAAGTTTTACCAATTGGATATTTTCAATTAAAATACCAATGAATAAAATTATTCAATGTAAAAAAATAAAATACCATGATTTATGAATTAATCATGATATTACATGATAAATCGTAATAATTCACCGTACACAAATATTAATTGGTGAATAATAAAAAAATTAGTCTCAATTCTATGCAAATTGTGATGAAATACATTACCTCACACATAAATTTTTTTAAAAATGCATTAAAGACATGTATAGTAATTTTCAACATGTTATAATATTTCTAAACAACCATATTAGTATTTATAATTTTATATATGATCATTTAATAACATCTTATCACATGTCCGTTAATAATATTTCAATATATTAATTACTTTGGGATGTAATTGTATTATTTTCTCATAAGTGTTTCATCATGAAAAATCTGGATCACAAAACATTTATATAGTTTTATCATCTATAGAATAATAATAATGAAATTATTTACATATTTATACATATATTATACTTTTAAAACCAATCATCAATGTTGTGTAAAAAAAATGAACTATGTTATAATAAAATAGGCAGTAGGTCATATGTATGCATAAGTAATGATTCTATTTTTCAATGATCAGTATGGATAGAATTTATCAAAACTTTTACCATTATATAATGATAATAATATATTTTATATCTTATTGTATATATAAATCTACTTATATATATCATCCATTTGATTTTTTTATGAAAAGAGAGCCACATTCATTCAAGATGGCGATAGTGCACACGTACTGGAACAATGTTAACATCATTCATTATAATAAATAAAATAATATATTATCTTATTAGAATAATAAATATTTAATTAATATTATCATTATTTCATTTATATCATATATCTTCTTAATCACTACTTATTATCATCCATAAAAAGTGTTAGAGAAAAATGAAACACATCTTTTCGTGAGGTGGTAATCGATGTACACACAAGCGACATTATCGTAACCACTATGAAATAAAAAGTAAAAAAGTTTTTTATAAAATTATTAATAAATATGTATAATAATTTTATTTATATCATAAATATACTTTATATCCATCACCATAACTGGTCGTGATATGTGGTAATGGAAAAACAAATGTCGTCGGTCTGTTAGGCTTTAGTCTACCATACAAACTAATGATGATTTCATATCCCACTTTATATAAGTGGAGATAGTTGTAGATCACACCATTATTATGAAATCATATCAATATATATATAATATAATTTTGTTTCTTTATCATCATATTTTTAAAATAATTTATGGTGGTGGAGGAAGAAATAAAATGAAACTTCTCATTGAAGAACGATACCTCTTCATTGGGTATCATTATTAGGATTTCACAAAAACCCATACTAGTATGTATTTAGGAAAACAATACATATTATAGGATAAGTGTAGGTAATTTTAGAAGTTATTATGGTAGATCATGGATGAAAAAATGGTTTGATGGTGTGAACAATAGGGAAGAGGGGTGTCCTTTTATAAGTGAGGCGAGAGGCACAAATAAATGTTTTCTAAATGATTCAATCATAACCATATTTTTATCATCAAAAAAGCATTATAAATTTTCCATCCATGAACATAGAATATTTAAGGTCTAAATATGTCCCTAAAATGGGATTTCTACTAGTAGGTGGGACATTTTTAACCCTTATCTTCTTAGTTAACCCTAGGTAAATCAATTTTTACTTCAACCACTATAATTAATATTAATTATTTTAACTACTAATTTTGGAAGAAATATATTTTAAAATAATTATATATTATACAAATTGATTATTATAATTATGAAATCCATATTTATAAATTCAATTCACACAATTATCAAAATTTATATTAATATTAATCCCACAAATGAGGAGATAATTAGGGTTTTCAAAGACAAAATGTTCAAAAGTATAAAAAGATTTTATAAAAATATTTAATATGAAAATTAATTCAATTAAATAAATTTGATAAATTGATATAAAATTGAACAGATTTTTCTATAAAATATATTCATTATATAATTTATCCTAAGAAATTATTAAAACAAAAAGGCAGTCTTCAATTAAAATTTAGTATTTTCACTATTTATCAAAAAATGAATTATTTCAGTAAAATCATTCAAACTCACAATTTTATAATTTTGATATTAGATTTGAAAAATTATTTCCATTTTATAAAATATTTTTTGTAAAATATGTGAAAATTGAATTTAAATTATGTGCACAAAGCATAATTAAACTGTTTTTGGAAAAATACTGTTTTTTAGAAAATAATTATATTTCATTTAAATTATTATTATTATTTATAATCAATAGATAACCAATTTTTTCCCATTTTATTTATTACTATTCATTCACTTCAATTTAATAGTTAGGTTATAATTTTATACTACATTACGGTTCATTTTGACTCAAGGTTGTGTGTTCCACAAGATAAACTAAGTGTCACAGGCAACACAAGTTACACTTGGTGTTGCATTTAATGAAATCTATTGAAGAAATTTAATTCATTTTAAAACTATATATATAACATAAATTCATAGGGTGTAAAATTATTCTTATATTTTTGGTTTTGTGTGTCACGTATGTTATCAAATATAGTTATCTAACTTTAAAATACCAGGGTGCGAAATTCTCCCCATCTTAAATAAATTATGTTTTCACAATTTAATCTTGATCTCAGTAATCAACGGTTTTATTTTTTTAAATACCATTTTTAAAAAAATCCACAAGATAAAAATTGCTAATAAAATATCATATTAATATGATTGATATGTAAGTAAAAAGGTCATATGAAATATCATAGAACTATGTTTCTATATAGGATAAAATATTTATAATGTGATGACATGAAAATTGAAGAAAAGAGTAAATAATTATTGGGAGTGATGATGGTCATTGATCATATTAAATTAAGTGATCAATATAAATTTAATGGTGTCAAAACTATAAATAAGTGATTTTTAAAGGATTATTTGATTTATAAGATATATAAGGATAAGAGTTTTGTTTCAAGATCCTTTTCATAAATTTTAGTAATTCTTTTAATATAGATAAATATAAGGAAATATACCTACTTGATATATTTCCATTTAATAAGAAAAATTTCTTCACATTTCTACAAATTGATCAACTTTCTATTAATCCATTACTCTATGAAATAAATATACAAAATGAATTTTTATGCCTGAAGCATTAAATTAAAATTTAATGGATCAAAAGATCAAAAAATAGTGATAATTATTTATACATATCTGAGTCAATTTTCCCAAACCGTTATGGTTAGAAGAAGTTATCATATATAATAAATTAATAACTTAATGTACAATTTAACACCACTGTTTTATCATTAATATTTATTATTCAATATTTATATATATATATACAATGAAATATTGACCAATATGTCACATATCCCAGTATTTTTAGGTAAACCATTATCATACTTCGGTTGTGGTTTCCAGACATGTGGCATTTCCGGATTCAATGGTTTGTCCTCCAACATTTATTTTTTCATTTCTATAAACTATATTAATATAATTCTTATAATATTCACAAAAAATGTTATGGAAATACTTGAAATAAAATAAATCATTTAATATCCTTTTATAATGGTTTTCAATAAAAACATTTTTACAGGAAGTATAATATTAATTTCTCACAATTATTATAATGTTTTTGTTGGTCAGAGTGGATAATCAAGAGGGGGGAGAATTGAGTTCCAATTAAAATTTCTGTTCTAAAACTTTGTCTTAAAACCCCCAAATAAAAAACTGAATTAAACTGTAGTGAATTTATATCAAAGTAAGGGTTAGGTTGGGTTCTCAAGGGATTTATTATTTCCCAGTTAATCAAAACAGAAAGGTTGATTAACTTTTGAAACCAACTTACTGATTTACAACTAATATAAACACTTGAGAATTTAATTATCAAAGTGACTTTAAAACAGTTTTGGTTTTAAAGAGATTAGCAGCAGAATAAAAGAATAAATTTGAAAGATATAAAACAGCAGATATAACCAAGAGGTTCAGTCTCAAGCTGAGACTTAGTCCTCTCAAAATCATTTATAAAAAGATGATCCACACCCTGGATCGGGGATAAAAATAGCAACCAGCTGTCCAGATCCAACACCTCTACCACAGTTATTCGTGGGAGAAAACACAACAGCAACCAGCTATCCAGGTCACATGACCTCTACCCCTATCCCAGTGGAAAATAAACGATGTAAGAGTATTGAGTGAGGATTTACAAATCCTCTAGTTAGAGTACAAGATACAGTGTGTGTGTAAAATACAGCATAAAACACACACTGCTCAATATGTAAAAAAAGGATAATTCACAGAGCAAATATTTAGAGTTTAGAAATGGCTCTAGTTATTGTCATGCAGTTTTAGACTCCTTTGATTGATCAGAATTCGTTCTGAGTCCTCTTCTGGTTTCTGTCTGGAAAACAGAGTATCGTCTGTTTCCTTGAGATCCAGGTTCAGAGAATGTTGAAGAAGCTGCTGAGTTGATGTTCTCTTTTTGTTCTCAGCTCTTCTCTGGTACGCATGATTGAAGGTGATCTTCTTGTAAGCTCAGACGTCTTTCTTCATGTACACCAGCTTGAGTGTTCTTCACTTGTTCAGTGCGGCTGCAACATCTTCACAACATGTGTTCAACTCTATTCTCTATTCGTGTGTATACACAGGTGTGTATCTCTCTTTGAGCTCGACAACAACATCCTTCTTTTAAAGCATGAGCTCCGGAAAAAGATATGATTTCCTTTTTGCAGGTATGAGGTACGATTCCCTGACATCCAACAACACACATTAAATAAATGACAGAGAATTTAAAATATTCTTAATATGACCATTGGTTAGATTAAATAAAGGTAAAGAAATTAAAATAGCTGTTTATGACTATCAGTGTGTCAAGTGATCGGTGGGTCATCAGCATCGGTGAGACAACTTCGGTGACTCATTCGATCAGCATCGGTGAGAAATTTTCAGTGACTCATTTGATCAGCATCGGTAAGACATCTTCGGTGACTCATTTGATCAGCATCTGTAAGACATTTTCGGTGACTCATTTTATCAGCATCGGTGAGATATCTTCGGTGAATCATTCGATCAACATCGGTGAGACATTTTCGGTGACTCATTTGATTAGCATCTGTGAGACATTTTCAGTGACTCATTTGATCAACATCGGTAATACATCTTTGGTGACTCATTTGATCCACATCGGTAATACATTTTCAGTGACTCATTTGATCAGCATCGGTGAGACATCTTCAGTGACTCATTCGATCAGCATCGGTGAGACATTTTCGGTGACTCATTTGATCAGCATCGGTGAGACATCTTCGGTGAATCATTTGTTCAGCATCGGTGCGACCGTTGTCCTTTGATATGGATCGGTGTGACCATTGTCCTTTGAAATGGATCGGTGCGGCCGTTGTCCTTTGATATGGATCGGTGCGACTGTTGTCCTTTGACATGGATCAGTGCGACCGTTGTCCATTGATATGGATCGGTGCGACCGTTGTCCTTTGACAGGGATCAGTGCGACCGTTGTCCTTTGATATGGATCGGTGCGACCGTTGTCCTTTGATATGGATCGGTGCGACCGTTGTCCATTGATCTAGAGGACTTCCAGAATACTTGTAAATAAATAACAAAGAGATAAAAACATGATCCAACCAATATTCACAGATTCATTAAGAGATTGTGATTATGATAAATCCAACCGGATTAAGTAATTGATGATTTGTGATTATTAAAACAGCAATCATAGGAAGAATTCAACAATCTTCCAGAGGGTTCAACAATATCCCCCTTTTTGATAATCACATCTCTTAGCCAATCACAAAGCTTAGCCATTAATAAATATAAGATATCATCAATAATAAGGCATAATAAGAATCATAAAAAAATGAAATATAAATCTACCCCTGAAATTAGGCCTGTTAAAAACTTATGCAAGCATTTCCATACAAAGATATAAATCTCCCCCATTTCTCCCATGGATCCATAGAGATACAGATTTCTCCCCCTTTGGGATAATAAAAAAGGAGGTAAAACAGATAAAGAGGAGATTAAAAGACGGCAACAGTGAGAATAAAAATAAAAGAGAATAAAGTTCATAAGACATCATAGTACAATCACAACAGGGTTCATCCTATCAAAAACAACGCACAACTATTATTGGGGATATACTGGGGCTTTTCCCTTGTAGGACGGATCAATGGTGGGTAAGTTGGAAGGCCTGGAGGAAGGTTGAACTGGGTGAATTTGAAACGGTGGTAAAGCGACTCTGGAGGTTGGAGGAGAGGATGCCATCGGAATTTGTTGTGGAGCTGTAGGAGCTAGTTGAGAAGTTTTCTGAGGAACTGGTCAAAGATGAGAGAGAGCTAGAACAACAGAGATATAATTTGGAGCAACATTAGAGGCACCGAGAGGGTCAGTAGTAGGAAGCACAACGGCAGTGGCTTGGGCATTCAGATAAGGCTTCAAAAGATTTATGAAATTCTGAATAACTTCTGCACCATACTGCATAGCCTTCTCAAAATCATCCTTATTTTCCATGAACCGTTCCAAGGTTGGAGTAAAATCTTGCAACTGTCGAACTTGAGTTTTGAAAGCTTGAGTGAATGGAGGTAGTCTCATATTTTCAGCTAGCACTTGGAAATTCGCGGTCATCTCATGCTTGGTATAGATTTTTGAAAAGTAGTGACCAACCTTTTCCTTGATTTCTCTCTGATCTTTAGTGGAATCTGATGAATATATTGTTACCATCTTATGAATGTGGTCACTATGCTCCTTAATCTTCCTCAACGAGTCCAAATCAAGAACTTGCCTAATGGAGGCCAATTCATCATGTACAAACTGCTTCAGAGCCTCTAGCTCACGAGTGGTGATCTTGGTTACTTTGGATGTACTGGCCTGAGCAACTATCTGAGTTATCTCAGCCTTCAACTTTCTCAGATCAGACATCTTAAGATGATCAATCAGATTATGCAACACATCCATCATACCAGAGATAGTGGATCTAAATTCGTTGGATAAAGAAACTACCCATATTGTAGATCCTTTAGAATCTGTTTTAGAGAGGCTATGTGTCTGCCAATAAAGTCAGTAGTATTGGCCAGGTCTGGTGTAATAGCCTTTGAAATTTCTTCTCTAACTGTTTCTCTCACAGCAGTAAGCAACTCCCTTTTTAACTTTTCAAAATCAGACTGAGAGATAGTAGAACTAGGTAGATGAGCACTAGTAGCATCAACAACATGAGAGGACCTTGCCCCAACTGGTTGGCTTTCCATCATAACCGCAGTAGATTCTGATTCTTCTTCTACTTCCTCAGAATACTCTAAACCCAAACCCGCAAAACCAGGGTAATCATCCCAGATAGTAGAACACAGAGTATATTTTGGTTTATCATAACTTTCTTTTCCACTATTTTTAAGAGATTCTCTCTTGCCATTGGCATCTGTTTCTGGTAAGGTTTGATGTGTTTCCATTGGAGGTACAACAAGACCATCCACTGGTCGATTATCACCATCATCATCAATATCATCATCATCATCTCCATTCTCATTTCCATTCTTCACAGAAACGTCACTATCAGATACTTCAGGGTCACTCGCTTCTTCATCACCAAGAACTGGTTCTGATTTGGGTAAGGGTAAAGGTGGACTAGCATGTGCAAAGTCTATTCGTCTCTTAGGACTCACAGTATCAGGATCACTCCTATAATCAGGAGATGACATACTTCCTTCTTCTGTTTCAGCGTCTTCCATCCCTTGTTTACCAGATTCTTCAGTGTATTTATTCCTTTCAACATTTAACTCTTCTTCGTCATAAGAATAAATTGGTTCCTCATCCGATTTCAAACCAGGGTCTCTCAAACCCTTCGGCCTCTTTCCATGATCAGTGGGATTGTAGGATTCATACAACTTGTCCTCATCAGCATCCCAACATTTTTTCCATGGGTTCCAGTTTATCTTCATCCTTTTAAAAGTGTCTTTGGTAATACAAAAAGCACTATCAGATTCAGCTATCTCATCAGCTTCATCAACGCATTCCAGACTTTTTAACATAGTAGATATCATTTTGGGATAGAACATGGCAGTGTATTTCTTAGAATGTTTCACCATTCTAGCTATGTGCACCATTAGATATCTACACAAATTGATCTTCTCATGGGTCTTTAGTAAAAACAACAGAAAAACATCCTGGTATCTTACAGCAGCAATATCTCCTTTCCTGGAGAAAATTTGGTGCTGAATAAACTTAAAGAGAAGTCTATATTCACCATCCAAATCTGATGCTATGATTCTCCTTGACTCTCTGTTTCCAGTCAAAAGATCTAAAGCTAACTCATAAGAGAAATACTCAGTGGTTGGAGGAATGTTTCCAGCATAATCCTCATACCGACCCTCGTGGGGTACATTCAAACATTCAGCCCTTTGTTTTGACGAAAAAGATATTTTCTTTCCTTTCACTACCAAAGACATTCTGGCAGCCTCGACACCATCTAAAGTAACTTGCAGATTTATATAAAACTCATGCACTAGCTTTGGTTAGTTTACACGAGTGTTGTCTGAGAACCAGGCTTTCCATCCTTGCGAAACTAAAACTTGTACCAATAGCGACTTACTTGTCAAAAGCCAGGTGGAGCTGACTTCCTTTTCTACAGTAACAATCCGAATTTCCAGGTTTGGATTTAATGATCTTTGAGTGGTACTGCTCGACTCGCCTCGAGCACGCTTTGACGGTTCATGACTTTCTGATACTTTTCTCGGTCTCTTCTTCTTAGCCATTTGATGATTCTGGGGAAAGCAGGAATTCGAATGTTCGAAGTGGAGGAGAAGAGAGAATATAAGGTTTGGTTGGAAAGAAATGAAAGGTCGATGGTTTGGGGAATAGGAATAGTCGCGTATCATTTATTTCATCATTTAGAGTTCCCATAATAAAGATAAAAGTAGTTAATTAATCACAAAATAAAACGTAATATAAAGAAAGATCGGTTTCACAGACCAGTTTCACATATCAGTTTCACAGATCGGTTTCACAGATCAGTTTCACAGATCGGTTTCACAGATCAGCTGCACAAATCCCTTTCACAGATCAGCTTCACATATCAGTTTTACAGATCAGTTTCACAGATCAGTTTCACATATCAGTTTCACAGACCAGTTTCACAGATCAATTTCACAGATCGGTTTCACAGATCAGCTTCACAGATCAGTTTCACAGATCAGTTTCACAGATCAGTTTCACAGATCAGTTTCACATATCAGTTTCACATATCAGTTTCACAGATCGGTTTCACAAATCAACCATACGTAATTCTTGTTTAATGAAATTCATTCTTTCATAGAATAAAGGCTTTGTAAAAAGATCAGCTAATTGATGTTCATAACTAATAAATTTTAGAGAAATATCATCTTTTTGATAATGATCTCTTAGAATGTGATTTCTGATATCAATGTGCTTAGTTCTAGAGTGAGACATAGGGTTCTTAGATATGTTGATCGCACTAGTATTGTCACAGTTAATTGAAACTTGTTTAAAATCAAATCCATAGTCTAAGAAGGTGTGTTTCATCCACAGAATCTGTGCACAGCAACTACCAGCAGCGATGTATTCTGCTTCAGCAGTAGACAATGCAACTGAGTTCTGTTTCTTACTACACCATGATACTAGCGATTTTCCAAGTAAATGACATGTTCCAGATGTGCTTTTCTTATCTAACTTTCATCCAGCAATGTCAGCATCTGAATAACTGGTTAGGTCAAATGATTGTCCTTTTGTATAAAACAAACTTTAATTCACGGTATATTTAAGATATTTAAAAATCCTTTTAACAGCCAGTAAGTGTGATTCTTTAGGATTAGCTTGAAATCTATCACACATACACACACTAAACATATTATGCGGTCGACTAGAACTAAGATAAAGTAAACTCCCAATCATACCTCTATAATTAATTTGATCTACTGGTTTACCAGTTTCATCTAAACCCAATTTACAGGTGGTACTCATAGGTATATCACTTTCCTTAATACTATCCAAACGAAAAAGTTTTAATAAATCCTTAGTATATTTACTTTGATTTAGAATAATTCCATCATTAGTTTGAAAATTTTGAAAACCAAGAAAATACTTAAGCTCTCCCATTAAGCTCATTTCAAACTCATTTTGCATAACCTGTGAAAATTCAGTACATAAAGAATTTTTAGAAGATCCAAAAATAATATCATCAACATAGATTTTTACTATTAACACATCTTTTGAAATATTTTTTATAAAAAGAGTGGGATCAGCTATTCCTTTTGTAAATCCTTTTGAAATAAGAAAGTTTGAAAGTCTTTCGAACCAAGCTCTTGGAGCTTGTTTTAAACCATATAAAGCTTTAGAAAGTTTAAAAATATGATTTTGAAAATTGAGGATTTTAAAAACCAGGTGGTTGTTCTACAAAAACATCTTCAACAATAAAACCATTTAGAAAAGCACTTTTCAGATCCATTTGATATAACTTGAAATTCATATGTGATGCATAAGAAATTAAGATCCTAATAGCTTCTAATCTAGTTACAGGTGCAAAGGTTTCCTCATAGTCAATTCCTTCTTCTTGATTGTAACCTTGTGCAACTAGCCTAGCTTTGTTTCTAATGATGTTTCCAGATTCATCAACTTTGTTTCTAAACACCCATTTTGTGCCTATAGTTATAGTGTCCTTAAGACTTTCTACTAATTTCCAGACTTTGTTCCTTTAAAATTGATTTAGTTCCTCTTGCATAGCCATTTTCCAAAATTCATCATTGATAGCATCATTGATATTTTTAGGTTCTAGCTGTGAAAAGAAGGCTTCATGTTCAACCTGATTTCTAAGAGAAGCTCTAGTCGGTGTTCCTCTATCAAGATTTCCTACGACAACATCTAAAGGATGGTTCTTTAGAATCCTTGTTTGTCTTGAAAAGGTAGGGCTAGAGATTTTATGTTCATCTACAGGTTGAGGTTCAATAGAAGCAGGGTCTGGAAAATTTCCAGAACTGGATACTTTAACTACAGGTCCACTACTTTTATCATTAAGGTTCAAACCAGATATATCATCATCAGGATTTTCAAGAGAGATCTTAGGTTCATGTGGATCAGTTTCATCAAATTTGATGTCGACAGATTCTTCCACACATTTGGTTCTCTTATTAAAAACTCTATAGGCTTTACTGGAAGTTGAGTAACCTAGAATAAATCCTTCATCACTCTTGGATGCAAACTTATCAAGATTATCTTTAGTGTTAATAATAAAGATTTTGCAGCCAAAAACATTGAAGTAGTTAACCTTAGCTTTCCTATGGTTCCATAACTCATAAGGGGTCCTCTTAAGAACAGGTCTGATCAAGACTCTATTAATAACATAACAAGCTGTATTTACAGCTTCAACCCAAAACTAAATGGGTAGGTCATATTCATTAAGCATAGTTCTAGCAATTTCTTGCAGGGTTCTATTCCTCCTTTCTACTACACCATTATGTTGAGGTGTCCTAGGGGCAGAGAAATTGTTACTGTAGCCACTGTGTGAGCAGTAAGATTCAAACTCATGATTGTCAATCTCACGACCATGATCACTTCTTAGGGTTTTAATCTTATGTCCACTAAGGTTCTCTACAAACTTGGAATATTTAACAAAGTAAGAACAAGCTTTACTTTTGTGAGATAGAAAGTATACCCAAGTATATCTAGAAAAGTCATCTACAAGAACATAGACATAATGCTTCCCATTTAAACTAGCAACTCAAGAAGGTCCAAATAAATCCATGTGAACCAACTTGAGAGGTTGAGAAGTTGACACTTCTTTCTTTGATTTAAAAGAAACTTTATGTTGCTTTCCCTTTTGACAGGGATTACAAACTTTGTCTGCTAGAAATTCAAGTTTTGGTAGGTCTCTAACTAAGTTTTTACTAGCAAGTTTTCTAAGTGAATGCACATTGCAGTGTCCTAATCTTCTGTTCCAAAGCCACGACTCTTTATGAAAAGCATTTAAACAAGTAATATTTTGCTTAGCTAAAGAATTTAAATCGACAGCATAAACGTTTTCACTTCTTAAAGTAGAAAACACTAAAACATTTTTAAAGTTAAAAACATTGCAAGAATCATTTTCAAATTTAACATAAAAACCATCATCACATAACTAAGAAATACTTAACAAATTGTATTTAAGTCCATCAACAAATAAAACTTTAGAAATTATTACTGAGTCAGTGTTACCAATCTGGCCTAAGCCGATGATTTTACCTTTAGAATTATCACCAAATGTGATAAAACCTCCATCAACTCTGACTAAGCTTTTAAATCATGAGAATTCTCTTGACATATGTCTTGAACATCCACTGTCCAAGTACCAGGTCTTTTTACAGGAGCTCTTTAAGCAGGTTCCCTACAAAATAGATTTAGATAGGAAATGATTTTGGTACCCAGATCTTCTTGGGTCCAGACAGGTTAGCCAATAATACTTTAGGTACCCAGATTTGTCTAATGGGTCTCATAGAATTTCTAGAATTAGCATATTTGGAAAGATAAATCTTACTAGATCCATAACTATGAATATAACTCATTGAAGCATATGAAGTTCCAGAGCTAGATACATTTTGTCTAGATTTAGGAATGAATCTAGTTCTGGTAATCTTCCTGTGTCTAGGTTGGTATCCTATACCAGTAGTGTATCTAGGTGCTATTTGCTTACATAGCATCTGAGTAAGAGTATCTTTACCATTTGTAAATTTCTATAGGTCTTTCTTGAGTTGCTCGGATAATTTTAGTTCAGCGTTCTCTTTAAGCAACTGAACATTCTATTCCATTTCAATATCAAGATCAAATATATGTTTAATAGTTAAAGCGTACTGTTTCATTAAACCTTTTTATTTGTCTTTCAGCTCTTTACAGGTTTCTTCTAACATATCACAATATTCAAACAGTTCAGATTTAGACATGTTATCACATTCAGAATCATCTATCGAATAATATGAATTAGAAGCAGGAGTTTCTGAAGTTACCTCAACATCGTTTTTCATTAAGCACATGTTTGCCTTGTTTCTGGGTTCAGTTTCAGAAACTTTAGATTCACTAGAAATGTCCTCAGAAGCACTCCAAGTAGCCTTCATGGCATTCTTATACTTGTTATCCTTGTATTCATACTTCTTCTTGTATTTCATCTTTGGACAGTCTGCTTTTATGTGTCCCTTCCTTTTGCACTCATAACAGACACCTTCATCTGATTTGACAGATTTTTTCCAATCCTTTTTCCAATTTCCCTTGTTGTCATACATACCTTTGTAGTTTGTCTTTCTGAAAAACATCTTCTTCCTATAAAATTTCATAAACCTTCTAGCAAGGTGAGCCATCTCAACATCACTGTCAGAGTCACTCTCACTGTTTTCACAGCATGAACTTTCATTGATAGCTTGAAGCTTTTCCTTATCCTTATTCGTTGAGGTTGTAGTTTTGAAGGCAACAGACTTCCTTCTAGGTTCATCTTCTTCTTCTTTGTTCACCTTGAGTTCTTCTTCATACATCATCAACTTTCCAATTAGTTCCTTGACTAGTATTTCACCAATGTCACATGATTCTCTAATGGAGATAGAGGTTCCTCTCCATCTTTCAGGTAGACATCTCAAAATTCTCATGATTTGTTCCTTTGCTCGAACATCCTTTCCCAGAGAAGTAATTGTATTGTCAATTTCATTGAACCTGAGCTACATATCAGAAATGGTTTCATCAGGATTCATCTTAAAATTATCATACATAATAGTATAAGTGTTCAATCTCATCTCCTTAACATTAGTTGTTCCTTCATGAGACACAGCTAAGGTATCCCAAATCTCATAAGCAGTTTTACTGGCAGATATTCTATTAAATTTCTCATCTACTAGAGCACATTATAAAGCATTCATATCATGACAATTATTATAATAGGTTGTCTTAGTAGCTTCATTCCAAGTAGTTCTTACAGTAGTAGGAATTTTATATTCAGATTTTATAGCAGTCAAAATATCAAAACCCATGCTTTCTAAATGAATTTTCATCTTGATTTTCCACTCATCATAGTTTGTGCCATTGAAAAATGGTGGTCTATTGATAGCAACACCTTCAACTCTATTATCCATGATATCTTACTTAAGGCAATGATTTTATAGAGATAACAATTTAGAAATAACATAAATTTTAAGAACATTAAAATACAGCTAAAATGACAGTTGAAAAACAGAGTACAAAATATTTCAAACAACCTCTGATACCAAATGTTGGTTGGAGTGGATACTCAAGAGGGGGGTAATTGAGTTCCAATTAAAATTTCTGTTCTAAAACATTGTCTTAAAATCCCCAAATAAAATACTGAATTAAAATGTAGTGAATTTATATCAATGGGTTCGGTTGGGTTCTCAACGGATTGATTATTTCCCAATTAATCAAAACAGAAAGGTTGATTAACTTTTGAAACCAACTTACTGATTTACAACTGATATAAACACATGCGAATATAATTATCAAAGTGACTTTAAAACAGTTTTGGTTTTAAAGAGATTAGTAGCGGAATAAAAGAATAACTTTGAAAGATATAAAACAACAGATATAACTAAGAGGTTTAGTCTCAAGCTGAGACTTAGTCCTCTCAAAAGATTTTATAAAAAGATGATCCACACCGTGGATCGGGGATAACAATAGCAACCAGCTGTCCAGGTCCAAGACCTCTACCACAGATATTCATGGGAGCAAACACAACAGCAACCAGCTGTCTAGGTCCCACGACCTCTACCACTATCCCAGTGGAAATTAAACGATGTAAGAGTATTGAGTGAGGATTTACAAATCCTCCAGTTAGAGTACAAGAGACAGTGTGTGTGTGTAAAATACAGCATAAAACACACACTGCTCAATATGTAAAAA
This sequence comes from Viscum album, assembly GCA_963277665.1. Lineage (NCBI taxonomy): Eukaryota > Viridiplantae > Streptophyta > Magnoliopsida > Santalales > Viscaceae > Viscum > Viscum album. The sequence continues at coordinate 955,853,883 of OY728133.1, read as the reverse complement.
AAGGATAAATCACAGAGCAAATATTTAGAGTTTAGAAATGGCTCTAGTGATTGTCATGTAGTTCTGGACACCTCTGATTGATCAGAATTCGTTCTGAGTCCTCTTCTAGTTTCTGTCTGGAAAACAGAGTATCGTATGTTTCCTTGACTTCCAGGTTCATAGAATGTTGAAGAACATGTTGAGTTGATGTTCTCTTTTTGTTCTTAGCTCTTCTCTGGTACGCACGATTGTAGGTTATCTTCTTGTAAGCTCAGAAGTCTTTCTTCATGTGCACCAGCTTCAGTGTTCTTCACTTGTTCAGTGCGCCTACAACCTCTTCACAACACGTGTTCAACTCTATTATCTATTCGTGTGTATACGCGCGTGTGTATCTCTCTTTGAGCTCGACAACAACATCCTTATTTTAATGCACGATCTCCAGAAAAAGATATGATTTCCTTTTTGCAGGTACGAGGTACGGTTCCCTGACATCCAACAGCACACATTAAATAAATGACAGAGCATTTAAAATATTCATAATATAACCGTTGGTTAGATTAAATAAAGATAAAGAAATTCAAACAGTTTTTTATGACTATTAGTGTGTCAAGTGATCAGTGGGTCATCATCATCGGTGAGACATCTTCGGTGACTAATTCAATCAACATCGGTGAGATATTTTTGATGAATCATTTGATCAGGATCGGTAAGACATCTCCGGTGACTCATTTGATCAGCATCGGTAAGACATTTTCGGTGACTCATTTGATTAGCATCGGTGCGACATCTTCGGTGACTCATTTGATCAGCATCGGTGAGACATTTTCGGTGACTCATTTGATCAGCATCAGTGAGACATTTTCGGTGACTCATTTGATCAGCATCGGAAAGACATCTTCAGTGACTCATTTTATCAGCATCGGTAAGACATTTTCGGTGACTCATTTGATCAACATCGGTGAGACATCTTCGGTGACTCTTTTGATCAGCATCGGTGAGACATTTTCAGTGACTCATTTGATCAGCATCGGTGAGACATCTTCGGTGACTCATATGATCAGCATCGGTGCGACCATTTTCCTTTGATATGGATCGGTGTTATTGTTGTCCTTTGACATGGATCGGTGCTACCGTTGTCCTTTGATATGGATCGGTGCGAACGTTGTCCTTTGACATTGATCAGTGCGACCGTTTTCCTTTGATATGGATCAGTGCGACTGTTGTCCTTTGACATGGACCGGTGCGACTGTTGTCCTTTGATATGGATCAGTGCGACCGTTGTCCTTTGATATGGATCGGTGCGACCGTTTTCCTTTGATCCAGAGGACTTCTAGAATACTTGTAAATCAATAACAAAGAGATAAAAACATGATCCAACCAATATACACGGATTCATTAAGAGATTGTGATTATTAGAAATCCAACCGGATTAAGTAATTGATGATTTGTGATTATTAAAACAGCAATCATAGGAAGAATTCAACAATCTTCCAGAGGGTTCAACAGTTTTTAATGATCATATTTACCGTCATATTAATAAATACCATTAAAATTATGTCTATTAAATTTAAAGGCATTGTTACTCATGTAACATTTCCACTAAAACATATACTAAAATAACGTGTTCTAACACTATAAAATTATTACAAAAATATATGTACTATAGGTTGTCTTTCATCACCTAAAACCTAAATAGGGGTGATTGAGAAATTGATCTTATGATTAATCATAAACTCATAAACTCATGATGGTATAAATAAATAGTATTTCAAAGAAGACACATATTCCTCCAAATTTTTATGTACCCTCTAAATGTTTCATGATTCTTATAACAAAAATAGAGTTTTTAAATTACTTCAACAATTTAATTATTGAATCCCAATACCTAAATACTTTATCTATTTTATTTCCATATAGGAACTTCCAAGGTCTCATTTTTGACCATTAGAATTGGCAATTGATTCAAATATACCCTAGGCTACCTAAATTTGAGAAAAAATCTACAATAGGTCCCCTATAATGAAATATATTTTCTTTAATAATAGTATTCATTTGATACATTGAAATTCATTACTTTTTGCTATTATTTTCCACACATTATTAAATTTCACAATCCTTTGAGATTTATGCTTTTCATTCTAGGTCACAATAGGTTTAACCTAGGTAATTCATTGTCATTATCTATTCCAATAATTTACAAATGGTTTGTAAGGAAAAATTGAATTATCCTAGGAATATATTCTCGAGGGTTTCAAATCAGGAGTTCATTCAGGTCTGATGTCATGCACTAAGTGGTGATTGGGTCAATTCCAATGTTCCCTTTTAACCTAGATTGGTTTCATGTGATTCTCCCGTACATTTCCCATCTATTAAAGGGTCTTTTCATGATCTTTTGTGTATCTTGATATACGTTTTAATAGATCAAATACATTTGATCTTGAATATCTATTTCAAATATAGATCATAGTCTTTGATGGGTTCTTTATCGTTACACATGAATTGGGTATATCCATTAGTGATATTTCATCCTAAAACATGATGCGGGTAGTATAAATTCAAATCCCATGGTCTGAATTTAATTTCAGGTACGTAATTATGGGATTGAAATTTCCATCACTAGGAAATTGAATTGATAATAAAATTTATTTTATTTATTTATTGTATGTTAATGATTTAGGAGAATTGGGGTAATTTAATTTTCTAATTGAATTATGTAGTTGTGGAATTAATTAATAGGACATTATAAATGTGGAATGGATTAATTATTTATTGAATTAATTAATTAGGTTTTAGTTATTATAAATTGATTGAATTGAATTAGTTAATTATTGAAATAATTAATGAGATTATTGTGATTTTCACATTTATTAAATTTTATTATTTAATTGTTAAATTAATTAATAATATTTCAGTGATTATAAAGATGGATGAATTGGATTAATTATTATTATTAATTAATTACTGATATTTTTGTGATTATACAACTGATTGAATAGGATAAATTAATTGGTGAATTAATTAATGAGATTTTTGAGTTTATGAAATTGATTGAATTGGATTAATATTTTTGTGAATTAATTAATTTAATTCGATGATGTTAATTTTAATAATATGGTCAATAATGATTAACCATGATTGATGTGATATTGTGATATAAGACATAATTATGTGAGGGAAATGTTATGTTGCATCAAAATCCTATAGTTATAAATATTGATATTCATGTGTGGGACATGGTCTACTGCATCAAAAACCCATAGTGATAAATGAGTGTGGGACACAAGTTATTGATTCAAAATATCACTTGAGTTATTCATTCATAAATGAGTTCTGGGTCACTGAATACTACTTCAAATACACATGGGGTCCTTAGCATGGTTATCTGGGACCATTTTTTTCAGCTGCATATGGTTCAAATTGGCTATGATAATGAGATAAAACGAAATAATTATTGAAATAACATGAGATAAAAATAATTGGGAATTGAATATGGGACCAGTAATATCAATCGGGGGATTTTCAGACTCCAGTATGGGCTATAGAAGTTATTGATAGTTTGGGGGGTCCTTAGGAACCCGGGATTTATGTGGTTAAATAATGAGTAAATGAATAAATTTAAATTGTTTACATTACTTATTATATTTTATTAATTATAAAAATCAATACCCTCTTATTGGAATCATATTTTTTTAGATGATGTTGGTGGTGGCCTTCTATATTGTACTCATACATTACCTAGGATCTAGATTGGTAACCAAATAAATAAATTGATTAGAGCATATGATAAGGGAAATTAAATATATTAGGTTGCTAAGTTGGGATGGAGAATTAATGAGGGAATCAAACAAGGATTCATGACTCACATTTTTGTTTTTAGTGTCTATTTATTTTGGGATTGCAATATTCAAATTTAAAATGTATATGGCATGAAATATCTATATTCTAGTTTTGGATATGGTATTTCCTATTTTAGTCATCATGTGATACTGGTTTTATTTAGTTACTAGTAATATCATTTGGTTAATCTAATTTACATCCTTGTTTTTATAATTTTATAAACAAGCAATAGTCTTCCCATGAATGATATTATAACCTCATTGATAGTCTTGAACCTTTCGAAAATGAAGGTGCACGTCTGAGGTCATACGAACGAATGGGTCGGGGAACTAATGTGTGGCACCTGGGTCAGGATGTCAAAATATGCAATCGAATGTGGTTTCTTTTCTTCTACTTTGAGATACTATATAATAAATATTTATATGAGAAAAGGATTAGTCAGGAAATGGTTATGAGATTATGCATGGTTTTATCCAGACCATGTATTAGGGAAAAATCATCTTACCTAGAGTGAGATTTTTATTATTTTTGTGTGTTGTTATAGTTGGATGTCATTTAACCTCGAGTGATGCAGTTGTTGTGTGAATTTGATTCTTATGATATTTTCTAATATTTGACTCGTGGCCTAGGGTGTATATAATATTTTTGTACTCATGCATAATTATAGGAACTCATGATTATTTGCAACATAAATCATTTTAAGAACATATAAAAATCAAATTTTGTGTTTGTTTCTAAACTGGAAATGTTTTCCTTTCTTGTGTAATTGAATTGAAAATGGTTCATAATGAGAAACCTAAAATGTTAAAATGATTAAAGATGTGAACATATGGGTTTTTAATGTAAAACATGAATAATAAAAATGTGTTTACCCTAGTTAACCATACCCTAAATGTTGTATGGTAAGGGGTATAGATACCACCTCGGTATTTACTATGCGGTGGAAGAAGGGGGGTGAAATTATTATGGATTTTTTAACCCATATGTTAATTTTCGTAAAGGTTTGTTATGTTTCCAAAGAGTTGTTTTTTTAATTATAGATATATTCATCCACTATTAAATTTTTTGAGGGAATGACTTATTGATGTGGATTGAAAAAATATTCCAGCAGTGGAGCCTAACGCACAATAGTGATGGTTGAGGATGTTGGAGAGCAGTTCTGAGAGATCATTTCTATGTTCTTGTAGTTAATGGAAAGATACTGGGGGTGGTTTTTTAAAATCACATGTGATGAGAAATGATAGTTACAGTTGTAGAACCCCCGACTTTCACTAAAGATAGTGGACCTCAAGAAGCTGAGTTATGTATTGAGTCCATCCAGACCATTCATGAACACTTGGAGACTCCTACTAAGAAGATAGTCAAATTGGATACTTATCTATTACATTCCAGGAAATGTTATTATGGGACATAAAGACTTGAGTTGGACTACTAAATAACATAGAGGGAAAATACATTCAAGATAAGTTCTTGTAGAACATTTATCATGATATGAGGAGAAATGAGAGAGATGGTGAGTTTATAAGGTTGAATTCGGGAATTATGTCTATTATATACTATGTTACCCACTTTTTAGATTTGTTGTAATTTTTTTAAAACATTGTAATGAGAAGATACCACCATGGAAAAGTTGTTTCCATATGGGATTAAAGGTAATGTTATGACCCAGTTGAACAAATTTAGGCTAAAGAAGTGTTCAGAAGTGGTGAAACCGACTATCATTTTAGATGGTCTCCTGAGGGAGTCTTCCATTAGAGGACTATTTTTTTTATTTTTTATGGATAACAGGAATTAATTATGAGATCAAGAAGTGTCATTTTGTGAATGTCAACAAGGTTGATAGAAATAAGAGTATTCTGGTGATGGGTTTGTTATATAGGACATATCTTGAGTGATTTTTCATAGGTTTGGTAGGTTGGGACACTTCAATAGACTGCTCCCACAACTACCACTACCGTTCCAAGGCTGCTGTGAGATATGGAATCTATATAAGTTCTATGGGAAACCAAAAAATATGGTTAGAGATGTACCAAGGATTTATAACCATAATGTTGGAATATGATCTTATACACCCTACCAGTCATGATTTTGAAGTTCTACTGGATGTAGAGGCTGAGGAAGTAGAAGAGGTTCTTCTAAGAATGATTTCCCATATAAGTAGAGTGGTTCCGCTCAGGGGACTCAGACTGCATCATAGGGGAGTGGGGAAGGACTGTTCAATGTTGTTTAGCCTACACTAGTGGATAGTGAGGCAAGACCATTAATAGTTATAGGTACCGGTCTTATTGATCATATTCTTGATAGTGTTGTATTTGATACAGGTTTATTTCATAATATTATATCTACACAACTCAAGAATGGTTGTAGCCTTGCAATGGACTTTGTTTGAAGGGTGATGAAGATAGGTACAACATTATAAGTATGGTCATTAGATATCTCTTTTCGCATGGGGCGTTCTATTGATGTTGGGAAGTATCATTTTCTATGGGATGTCTACATTCTTAAAATGTCAAGATTTTACCTAATTCTAGGTATGGATTTCTTAGTATCATATCATTCCCATATAGATTTTTAACACATGAGAGAGACTTTTACATCTAATAATGTGGACTATTATATTTTACATGGAGAGTGGGATTTCAAGGATGGAAATGCAAGGCTAGTTCATCAAAAAATGTGGGAGATCACTACCAAAATTTCTAGTCTATTTTTTTATGATGTGGGTGTAAATGTGGATATCCTTCCACCCATAGTGGGAATGTTTAAGGACGTGTTTCATAAATACATCTCAAGGTAGCCACTAGAGAGAAATGTCGACTTTATAGTAGATATCATGCTTGGAGCTAAGATAGTTTCTATTCCACCTTATATAATGGAACCAATAGATCTTCAAGATATCAAGGATAAACTGTAAGAGTTGTAGGATAACGTATCTATGCATTGAAGTATATCTCCTTGGGGTTCTCAAGTATTTTTTCTAATAATTCTAATGGGATTATACACTTACAAGTTGATTAGTGGAAGTTGAACCTAATGAATATGATGAAATAGTATCCAGTACCGCATATCGATGATCATTTTTTACCAGTTGATGGGATCTTGTTTTTTCTCCATGATCTAATTGAGATCATGAAATCATCCTTTGAGAGTTTACCTTATGATATATTGAGTTTTGCTTTTAAAAGAATGTATGAGCTTTATGAGTTTGTAATGATGTAGTTTGGGATTATGAATACACCTAAAGTGTTGAACACAACGAATAGAATATTACACCTATAGCTAGATTAGTTTATGGTAGAATTTGTGGATGAAATATTGTTATACTCTATGTCTCATGACGATGAAGCCTAAAATATTGACATTAAGTAGATTGCACTAATATAACATCGACTACACTCCAGGAAATATAAGTGTCAGTTTTGGATTGATATGGTAAACTTATTTGGTCATGTCATCTGAGTGAAAGGTGTTTCTATGAACCCCGAGATGTTTCAAGAAGTTTTTTATTGGGATCATCTCATGAATTTTATCAATATCCTTAGTTTTATGGGGTTTTTAATTATTATCATTGGTTTATTTAAGACATTCCCATTTGAAAGAAACTCTTTTGGGCAAGAACATGGGGGTGGAGGGGATTTTAGAAGTAATGAAAGCATGTAAGAATGAAATCAATAAAGTTCCTAAAAAAGGATCTAATATTTATCTATATTAATCCAAGGGAAGATTATATTTTGTTTTTCAAGATTCTTAGATCATGCTTGGAGTAGTGTTGAGATAGGGAAATTTTATTTTGGTGTTGGGTCTCGACAGTTGATGTCACATGAAAGGAACAACCCTACACATGATCTTGATTTAGTTGTAGTTGTGTATTATTTTATGCGGTGGTGACATTATCTATTGGAAGAAAATATTTTCAGGTATAAATATCACAATATCTTAATTTATATATTTTCAAAGTGATACATGAATCATTGGTAGTGTATATGTTTTGAGTATATGCAGAAATTTGAATTTCTTCTAGTATATACACATGAGAAAAGAAATCATGTGGTTGACACATTAAGTTAGATGAATCAGATTCATGAAGTTCGAGAGTCTAGTATTGAGTGGATATAATGTCTCTATTGGTTGAGATGAATGTTTTATACCTTAAGGGTTAGGAGGAGATGGCTCTCATATCAATTTTTCTAGATTCTACACTTTTGATATTTATCAAGGAGGGGTAGTATGAGGACATATAATTTCTATCCATATGGAAAGTATGATATTGTGGGGATTAACCTTTATATTAGACCATAGATGAGGGTGAGAATATCTATTTCTGAAATCAAGTTGTTGTACCTATTAGTTTGCAAGGGGAGAATATGTGTGAATTTCATTCCTAGAAGAGGTCAGTCTTTCCAGGTGTGTCCCAAAAATACCATGACATATGATGACTATTTTGGTGGTATGTCCTCAAATAATAGAAAACATGTTTTGTGACATGATGTTACACCATTAAAAAGGTGATTTATTAGAATCAATATCCTAGGGGTTTACTATAGGCATTGACCATTCTGTAACAGAAGTGGGACGACATTACCATGGAATTTGTGGTTGGATTCCAAGGATGTTTTAAAAGAATGATGTTATTTGGGTCATTTTTGGACCATTTGAAAAGGGTAACAAATTCCTTATATATACAGGAGAATCTCCTAGTGGATTAGTTGAGATACTTATATTATCAAGGTATAGTCCATCTATATAGGGTTCCACAAAGTATTGTTTCAATCCTTGAATCATGCTTTACTTTCTACTTTTGGTTTGGAATGTAAATGTTACTTAGTATGTAGCATTAGTGATTATGGATTTACACCCATAGATAAAAGGGTAGTTGGAAAATACTATAATGGTTCTCGAGGTTATGCTCTAATTTTTTTTCTTGCACTTTGGTGGGCCTTGGGAAAATAACATTGATTTGGTGGAGTTCTGATGTTACAATAGTTATCAGGAAACTATAAATATTTTACCACATGAGTTTCATTATGGTAGGCCATGAACATATCATATATGCTATATGGAGGCTTGTGAGACAGATATTTTGGGACCGAGTCTGATGTCAGAGACATCAGAGTAGGTTCAAATGATTCTAAAGTGTATGAATATAGATCAGAGTAGACATAAGTCATATACCGATAGACATCGATGACCACTATAGTTTTCTGTGGGTGGTCATGTATTCCTTCTGGTGCCTCATAGTTTGGGTCATTGTAGGATTAGGAGACGGTTAAATATAGTGCTTGGGATCATTGAACCACTTGATTATATAGATAGAGTTAGACTGGTGGAATATAGATTGGATATAACATAGATTTATAGTGATATGAGTGAAAATATTCATGTGTCACAACTTCGATAGTATCAATATAACTCTTATCATGTGGTCGCTGTATATGACGTTGTGATTGTGGAAGATAAATCCCTTGAAGAGAATCTGATACGTGTTGTGGATCACATTGAGAATGTGTTGAGAGGGAAGACCAAGTAGATAACTAAGTAATGTGGAAACCTGGTCATGTTTTGGAAAAAACATGGGAGAGAGAAGCATATATTTGAGCTCAGTGCCTCGATATTTTGGACTCGGTATCTTAGAGATCCTCGAGAGTAATGTTATAAGATGAGATTATATAAGGTGGGGATACTGTAAGATCCCAACCATTTCAAAAGATGCCACAGTCCCTTTTTCAGGTACTCTTTTACCATCTATTTCATATTTATAGTTTGGGTTATGTCTTGGGTGCATTTGGGTGAAACTTTGATAAAATTTGAAAGAGGAGATGAAGAGACCAGTTGGCGCATGGTTTTCCCAAACCACGGAGCCATACAAACAAATCGTGCAAAAAAAATATTTACATGGGGGAATACGATTTGTTAAACCATACACCCTCTTAAGAGTAACTATCAACCCTCTCCCCTCTTGGTTTTTGATGTTCCTAAATTAATTTCTAGGTATTCTGACCTCTGTTCAGAATGATTCAAATCCATGATTAAATATACCCACATCTACCTTAAGTGAATCTCACCCCTATTGGTTTCTCATTCTTCTCCCATATTTATCTCGTCATTTCAAGGGAAAATTTTATCTATTTTGTGGATCTAGATCTTGGATTTAATAGATATAACATAATTTATCTTAGATTTTGTTCTTCTCTATGTTATTGATCATTCCATATGAATTTAGTATATACTTTGGGAACCTTTCATCATCAACTTGAGGTACGTGGTCTAAATTCCAATCATATAATCGTGATTTAATTATAGTAATGAAATTATGAAGTTTCAATTTCCATTAATGGGGAATTGAATTGATTAATTTTTATTATCGTGTGTCAATGATTTTGGTTAAATTGGTGAAATTGAATTATTAAATGGAATTAAATAATTTCTGAATTAATTAATGAGATATTTTATATTTGATTTAGATTAATTAATTTTTGAATTAAATACAATTATATTTATTATTATACAATTATTTGAAATTAATTAATTAATTATTGAATTAATTAGTAAGATTACTGTGATTATGAAATTTATTTAATTGGAATAATTAATTTTTGAATTAATTAATGATATTTTTGTTATTTTATAATTGATTTAATTAGATTAATTAATTTATTATTTATTTAATGAGATTTGTTTATTATATAATTAATTGAATTAGATTATTTAATTTTCAAATTAATTAATAATATTTTTGTGATAATGGAATTTATTTAATTGAATTAATTAATTTATTATTTAATTAATAGAAGTTCATGATCTGAATTTTGATAAGTGTGTTAATATTGATTAACCTTGAATGATGTGATATTGTGATATTTGTGATAAATGTGTGCAGAACATGTTCTGGTACAACAAAATTCCATAGTAATAAATTTTGATATTCATGTGTTGGATAAGGTCTACTGCATCGAAATCCCCTAATGATAAATTATTGTGGGACTCAGACAACTTCTAAAAATCATAATTGTGTTACATTCGGATAAATGATTAGTGGGTCATGAGTTGCTGCTTCATATACCTATGGGGTCCTAGGCGTGGATATCTAGGACAAAAACATATTCAATAGAATATAGTCTAAATTTTTAATGATAATAAATTAAAATTAAAGAGATAATGAAATCAAACACGATATAATAATTTTGAATCAAATATGGGACATATTTATCCATTGGTGGTAGTTCAGACTCTTGCATGTATCGAAGTAGGTATTGAGAGTTTTGGATTCCTCTAGAACCCAAGAGGTATGTGGGTAAATAATGAGTAATTGAATAAATGTAAACTATTTAATCTGTTTAATATATTTTATTATTTATAGAAAGTTATGGACTGTGATGTAATGAATATTGTTCTAGACACCATTGGTGGTGGCTTATTGAGTTTTACCCACTCCCTGCTATGGATTACAGATCAGTACCCGAATTTATTTCATGGTTGTAGTACAAGATAATGGAATAATCTATATGTTAGGTAGATGAGTTGGGGTAGAGCAAGGATGAGGGGACAAAAATTTGATTTGGGACCTTCTTTGGAGTTTTTAGTGTCTTTAATTGTTTTTGGTTTTTTAAATTGACACTAAACAGGTACTTGTCATGACATATCTACTATTTAGTTTTGTATATTGTATTTCCTATTTTAGTCTTCATGTGATACTAGTTTGGTTTATTTATTGGTAATATCATTTGATTATTTATATTTATTTCCACTATTATGATACATTTATAAATAGTGTATAGTCTTCTCGTGATCGGTATGAGACCATTTTTGGAAGTCATTATCCTCTAGTGTATGGGGATGCACCCCTGAAGTAATGTGACCAACCAGATCGAGGCACCTTTGTTTGGTGCCTGGATCAGGATGTCACATTATATAAATAAAAAACCACACAATTTCTATCCTTCCAAATCTTCATGATGTTCTTTCACTTTTAACTTCAAATATATCATAGAATTATGATCCCTTATACATGTTTTACTAAATTTCGTTCCCTTTTTATCTTTTAAACATAATCTGAAATAGCTATATTGACCACAAACATTGTACCCTAGTACTAGTGTCTAATTTAATATATTGGTATAAAATAGAAGTAATCACATCCCAAAAGAGAAAATAGTGTATCATTCTTGGTAAAATAGATATAAATTTTTTTATTATAATACATTTCAATACACACATTACAACAAATGTTTTTTCATTAAAAACATTATTTCCTATAGCACATCTTTCATAAAAATCATAATACAGATTATGGATTCGTAAGGAAATAAAAATAATGGGTGGTTTAAAATTCATTTTAATGGTTATGTACAAGGGAAGTTATCATGAATCAATAATAATAATCAGTGTAGAAGGGTAAATAACTAAAAAACATTCCATGAAATTAATAAACTAAGAAGGTTGTGAATCCAAAGATAATATTATAATATTAATCCTATAGATTATAAATGATATTAAAAGGTATATAAGTGAAATATAAATTACATTTAATCAATAAATTTCATATCATAATGAGATAATGCATAATAAATATTTTAATGTAAATAATTAAAAGCACGTTCCATTTAATCAATAAACTTAGAATGAAATGCATCCATAGATTGTATCATTATGAAAATATCATGGATAATAAAAATTACATTATTAATGAAGGAAATTATTTATTATTAAATATCATGATATTTGGCATTAAGATAGCCCTATTTTCAATTCCATTTACATGATGGTTTAAAACAATTGGGTACAAGCTCATTTGGTTTGGTCAACTGATTTCATGCTAGATTACAAATTTGTCTCATTAGACCCGCCAATGCGTCGACGTGATTTATTATATTGAGCCCCACCCATCCCTAAATGTCCAGATCTTTCTTCATTTTCCAAATATTCAATCTAATTAATCAATCAATATTTCATAGAATCAAATATTATAATTGAGTAAAGGATGATGATTTGTCAATATTTCTAGAGTTTATCAAATAACATTCCAAGAAAACATATTTTTATGAAAGGTATACGGTCCATGAAATTATCATATATATAATTCATTAATATTTATAATTAAGATAAATTTCATAAATAATGATAAATTATCACATGAATATTATTGTTTCAAGAGGAGGCTAAAAATCCCAAAAGAAAGGGATATTGTTCAATATCTTTTTCCACTTATAAATTTTCAATTCAAATTCCATTGGATGAAATAATTAAAATATAAACATAAAATAGAATGAATTACGAATAAATCATGATATTACATGTCAACCAGGATGTATATCCACCGCATAAAAGTTAATTTCTTCATAATAACAAATAAGTTTTAATAAAAAGTAAATTGAGACGAAATCCCTTACCTCACACTTCCTTATGATTTAATGTTATTAATAATCATATATAATGGTTTTATAAATTTTAATTACCATATTAATTAAACATATTAACATTTATGATATAATATATAATACTATTATAACATCATATCACCCCTCTCTTAATAATATGTTTTTATTTTTACTATTTTGGGTGTTAAATGTCTTGTCTTCTCAAGAATGTTTTGACATGATATATCTATTTGTTTCACATATTTTATAGATCTAAAATATCCATTATAATAATAATTACATTATTATCATATTCATAAATCAATTGTACTTTTAAAACCAATCATGGTATATGGTTACAAAAAATATACTATGTTTTGATCATAGAGATTGTTGATCATACGTACGCATGTGGAACATTTAAATTTTTTAATGATCATTATGGGAAGGAGGTATATTGTAGAGACCCAAATCTTGACGTACATGTACATTACATTAATTTTGTAGAATACTTAGTATATTACAAAAAAACACACACAAGGACCGTAATAGTTTAGTGTCTTTGGAAACTTGGAATATAATCTTCTAATCCTGGTGAAAGATCTTCAACATCTCCCATAAAGATCTTCTTTTTTTTACCTAAACCCTTTCTTTATATCCGGGGGAAAAGAAAACACAAAAGAGTGAGCTCAAATGCTCAGTAAGGGTAAACAAAAGAAATATCAATCACATCATATTCATAAGAACATAACATTTTGGAAATCATAACCTACAAAAGAGAGCATAATTTCATAACATGGGATAAATCTTAGTAGTGAAATGAAAATCCAATAATCATAAAATAAAACATGAAACTTTGTGGCATACACACATAATCATATAGAATCATTTCTTGTTAGTCAAGACTCATTGCCAAGACTATCTTAGTTGACAAAGTCCCTTTCTGAACAGAGTCACCCTCGTTTCAGTCATGTTTCACTGAACCGGTATAACCTACCATTCTAGCCATGTCCATCTCATGAGATATAAAATATTTACCCAATTCATTGGAGGAAGATATAGGTCCCACACATCTCATAATGATACCATTCTTATGTGTGACACAAAATCATAAATCATACATCATTTCATAACCCATGTAATAAAAATGGGATTCTTAAACAACAGGACATCATAAAACCATTCATATAAGATAAAGGAATTCATAAACATAATTCCATCACTACATAGTCAAATCAATTTAAAAATATTTATAGAAATAGAACCCTTTATTATCTTAGATGGAAAATAATTTTGATAAAACACTTGAAATGAATTCTTGAGGAAAATATCCTTTCTTCTTCAAAATCAATTTATTTTCACAAAACATCAAGCAGTTTTAAAAGAAAGAGATTTTATTGAAAATAGTCATGAAATCTTTTGGATGAAGATTCATGAAAATAAGGCTTTATAAAACCGTAAAAATCCATTCGTGCCGTTTAAGTTAAAAAAACATTCTTCGTACTTTTGTCGGAAAAGTCAAAAAGTACCTCGTACGAAAAATGACAAAAGATTCCTTTCATATCCTTTACTAAAAACTCATAGAAGGGTAAAATTGGATTTAAAAAATTATAGGTGTGTGGAAATAATATTACATATTGAGAAAACATGGATGTGGATGATAAAATACATCCCAGAAAATACCAAAGTAGAAACAATCTCGGATAAAAATGAGATTGTGATATTTCCATTACCATAGGTCCGATTTTCTTTGTAAGTGTCCGAACCTCCTGTATAATGATTTAAATAATGTCATTGACTTATTCCAAAATCATAGCCATTGTTATTATATCATATATGGTTCACTTATGACATTATCTTACCCTTTCTTTTGTAAATTCCATGTTAAAGAGTGTTTTGGGTAAAATCGATTCATTTGTCGTAGGTGTTCGGACTTGTTGTTCTTGACATTATTATTACTTATATCATGATTTACGTACTTCCAGAATATAAATCACGATTTATAAATAATATATATTCAGTATATATATATATATAATGGATAGATAAATGAAATGAAACACACCGTTCATGGAGACAACAGTCCGTACGTACGCATAAACGCTGTTTTCCTTTCCTTATTTTTTTGAATGGAAGTAAGTAGATGACATACATATATATATATATATATATATACATAAATACAGTAGATTTAACATGTCATATATTTCATTATTATTCATTATATATACTTTATAATCATTCATGAATGGTTAATGTGGAGAATGAATCTCATCGCGTCGTGGAGACGGTATTCCGTACGTACGCACAAGCGATGATATCGTTCTCATGATCATTAGCTTGTGTTTATGTGTATGTATACTATTCCAGTATCAATATCACTTTATAATAATCATATATAGTTACTCATTAAACCATTATACCCATCCAAGTAAGGTGGTGGCGGAAAATAGATTACACCACGGCGTGGAGACGGTATTCCGTACATACGCAAGCGCGGTGATTTCTTTTTCCGTAGGATGGATAAATGGTGAAATAGGATTGTTTCATACTTATAATAACATATCAGTATATGAGTGATACTGATGTTATTACTTCATAATGAAACAACCTAAGAAGAAGAAGTGGAAGAAGAAATAAAGGTGAAAGAACCGGTAATGGAAATTACCTCTTCTTTGAAGCGCCTCTTTGAGACCTTCTTTTAGGGCACTAAAATTGGTCTTTGAGGAATACCAGAACCTCTAGGATGTTTCTAGGGAAGTGTAGAAGAGAATTTGGCAGGGGTTCGCCGAGATTGAAGGCTCAAAGTTGTGTGAGGAAGAGAGGAAGGAGGTGCCCTTTTATAAGGGAGGAGAGGGGCACCTTTGGAATAAATAAACATATTATTTTATTATAAAGTCAAGTTCAGTTTTAAATATCTCCAAATTGATTTATTTCGAGGATAAGGTGGGGATGGGTCGAAATACTCTCATCCAATAGAATTTAGACAAGTTTAGGTTCCTATTTTAACCTTATCATTTAGATTTAACATTAAGTTAAATAATTTAACTTTTACCGTGTCTTCTTGTGTTCTTAAACTATAAGGTTAATAAACATACTATAAGAAGCCAAACAAACCCCAAATTGTTTATTATTAATATATATAACCTTATATAATCATTTGGCAGAGCCTTAGATTTTTAGGAATAAAATAACAATTAATAATATAATATTTGTTTTAAAAACTATTTTATGTCAATTTTGACACTATTAAGTAATTGATTTTTGTAAAAATCATAACAGAATGATAAGTTTGAAAAAAGATAATTAAATAAATACTAACATGTCATATTAACCTAGAAAATTATTTTAATTCATAAAAAGTACTAAATTATAATTATTTGGGTATTTATAACATCAATTATGTCAATATTTCATTAATAAGATAATTACTACATCATCGTTGTGTCATAAATAAATTATATTATTTAATTTCTAAAAATTACAAATAAAATACCATTATGTAATAAATCTTTCTATATTTCTAATGAATATTTTTAGTCGAATTTATCTTATGTATTACCCTATATTAAAAATGTTTTATTAAATCAACTTTGATTTTAACTCTTTTAACTCTTCATAGACTTAAATAATAATAAATGTCCTAATCTAATTCTAGTGGGCCTAAATGGTCATATTTTATTTCTAAGTTTGTTTTTGGTCGAATTAAACTTGTCCAATAGAATTTGGACATGTGTTAGGGTAATAATAATATCATTTTTACCCTTAATTACCCTATTTACTTTTAACCGTGGTAAATAAAATTAAAAAGTTACTATTCATGGAAAATTATTTTCATCTCATTGAACCACATTTTACTTACTGACATCAACCGTGTCGCTTGGATTTTTGAAATTACACTCACATAAGCGGTAAAATTAAGTTTTATGAAAAATTCAGTTTTTTTAACTACCACTTAGTGGTTTCACTATTCATCAAAAATTGAAAGTTTTCAGAAAAATACCAAAAATTAGGTCTAAGCTATATTTGATATTATGAACTCCAAAATGATTTCTATTTTACCAAATTAAAAACATATCAGTTGCATTAATTAATTTAAAAATTAATTCCCGTCGTCAAAACAAAAGGCGTGTTTTTAAGAGATAATAACTATCAAAAGATTGACACTTGTTTATAACTGGTTTAAATGTGAAATTAAATCCAATGACCAAAATTGTATTAAATTGTAAAAATATATTCTAAATATGCTTTAAAACCACTCAAATTAATAATTTATCGATTTTAATTATTTTGACTGAAAAAGTTGTTTTTAATTAAAATTTAGTAATTTTCACTATTCATCAAAATATGAAAGTTATCCGAAAATCACCAAAATTTCACCCTAAGCTAATTTCGATATTCCGAATCCAAAAATGGAGTCCATTTTGAAAAATAGATTTTACAAAATTTCAAAAAGTGGTTATTACTATTTATAACGGCTAATTTTAATAATAGCATATCGTTGTTTAGTTAAACATAGTATTGCGTACTCTACATGCTATCAAGGAAGGTCGCGATTGAGTGTAATGAAAGGCATGTCAAGGATCCGTGTTTTGCAAGCTCCTTTTGGTGTAGCGTATAACACAAGACATTAATGAAATTAAAAAGAATATTTTTCATAAAATCTCAGGGTGTTACATATATTATATTTCTTCATTAGAAATTATATTTATACTATATATATGATATTATTTCTTTAAAAATACTTATATATATCATCCAAGCATTGTGGTGATGTCAATGGAGTCACATCGCTTCGTGAAACAGGTAGTCCACACGTACAAGAATGATGTTTTCATATTTTAGTGTAAGAATGAAAATGATATATTACATTTTCATAATAATACATATTTCAATGATATCATAATTATTTATTTTATATCACAAATATTAATTAAAATTATCTACATTTCCTTTAATGTAATTTCTTGTATAAAAATGATTCACATTGTTGTGCGAGGTAGTAGTCTTACATAGACTTGAGTGAAGTTATCATATCATCAAAGAAAAAAAGTGGAAAATTTATAAATGATATAAAAAATTTTGAGTTATATTTATGTTATAAATATCATATATATATATATATATTAATTCCATCATCATAACCCACAGTGAGATGTAGTAATGGAAAAAATGAATGACATCAATTCGTGAGGCGGTAGTCCACCATACAAATGAATGATGATTCCATAACTAAATTGATAGAAGTGTAGATGGTTGTTGGTAATGGATTTTTTATATAAAAATCTCAATATATTGAATATACTATTGTTATTATATAATCATGTGATAGAAATAATTTATCGTGGTGGATGAATACATAATATAATAATGATCGTTGAGGAATGTTACCTCTTCTTTGGATATCTTCCAGAGGTTTTCACAAAAAATCCTTCATAGGATAAATTTCTAACAAAAATAATCCTTATAAGATGTTGTTGTATAATTTAAAAAGTTATTTTGGAAGTTATTTTCTAAAACAAAAGGGTTTTAATATGTGAAGAAGATTGGATATGGGTGGCCATTTATAAGTGAGGTGAGTGGTACACTTTTAATATTTTGAAAAGATTAAATCATACCCATGTTATTATCATGAAATATCATTAAAATGGAAAAATATCTATCATATATTATAGATGTCAAAATATGTCCATAAAATGGGGTTTGAAAAGTTTATTAGTCCATTTAAACCCTTATGTTCTTTTTTTAACCCTCGGTAAATGAATTTTTTCCTTAACCTTGCTAATTATTATTTTTTGCTTTCCTTATTCATTTTGGTCACAAATTAAGTTTAAATTAGTATAAATAATATATATTATGAATAAAAATATGCAATACATTTTTCCAAATTCAATTCATTGATGTTCCAAAATTAAATTTAAAATTAATCCTTTAAACGTGATGAAAAGTTGGGTTTCAAAGGAACAATATTCAAAAGTTTACAATGTTTTTATATCAAAATTCAATATGAAAATTATTCAAATGACTTAAATTGGATTAATTGGATTAAAAGGTTTGTAATTTTACATTAAAATCATGTAAAATATAATTTTTACTTATATATTATTTAAAATTAAAGTCAGTTTTTAATTAAAATTCAATATGTTCACAATTAATTTAAAATTTTGATATTTCATTAAAAAAATCCCTACGATATTTTTGATATTAAATTTTAAAAAAAATATAATCAATTTATCAAAAAAAATTTCTTGAATTCATAAATGTAATTTTAAATTATGTGTGGAAACATGATTAAAAATTATTGTTGAAATTTGTAGTAAAAAAACAATTTATTTTAACCGATTGTTATTTTATTTAAAAAAAATATATAACTATAAGGTTCGTATTTCAGTTAATAAATTTTTATAACATCCACTTTAACTTCTTGGTAATGATGGTATAATATATTATTATTCATTTTAGAATTTGGGTTACCAGATCCACAAGCTACGCTCTATGATTCATGTAACAAAAAAAAATTTAAAGTTGTGTGTAACCCATGATATTAAAGAGATTGAATTTATTTTAATATAATATTTAAATTATTAGGTTTTTATATTCTCATATAATCATGGTGTTTTGTTTCGAATAATATATCGGATAAATTGTTCTTATTTTTAAAATAATTGGGTGTTAAAAAACCTAAAGGTTATCAACACCATTAAACTTATGTCAATAAAAAAATGAATTATTCCTCAAATAAAAGTTTAAAATTTTAAATTATGGGAAAAATATACTACAAAAAATTATTTAAAATCAATAATTTTTCTTGAAATAATTTCCGTCACATAAAACCACATAGTGGTATCTATTCCTTAAATCTTATGTTCAAACATATACTTATCAACCTATGGTAATTTAGGTTTGTCCTATATAATTTTTTATTGTCATAGGTTTACAGAGGTCTTATCCACCCATTATTAAAAATGGTTTATAAATAGAATGATAATTAACCAAATAATTATCCCCCGACAGTGTCAAAAGATGTGTGTAGTTAGAAACCATTTTCATTGTAGAGACCCAAAGCATCACGTACATGGAAAATACATTAATTTTACGGAATACTTAATACATGACAAAAGCAGACGCCCAATGAACTTATTAGTTTAGTGTCTTTGGAAACTCGGAACATAATCTTCTAATCATGGTGAATGATCATCAACGTCTCCCATAAAGATCTTCACCTTTTGTTTTCTTACCTAAAACCTTTCATTATATCCTGGGGAAAAGAAAACATAAAAAGGGTGAGCTCAGATGCTCAGTAAGGGAAAACATAGAGAACATAAAATGATACATAAGCATTTGAATGTAAAAACAAAAACATAAAACATCAAAATCTTGAGAAATGACATAAATCTTGGCGGTACATAAGGAATAGATCATAAAGTAATATAAATCATGATAAAATGGCATGGAAATAATACATAGAATTGTGGAAAACCATAAAGAACATGATATGATTTCCATAGTAGCAAATTCATTGTTTCCAAGACCATCATAGTGGACAAAGTCCATTGCTGAACCGGGTTTACTTGTCGTTCCAGCCCTGTATTACTAAAATGGATTTACTTGTCATTCCAGCCATGTCTACCTCATGAGATATAAATCATTACTCAATTAATTGGAGGATGATTTAGGTTCTAACCATCGCATAATGAAACCATTCTTATGTGTGCCACAAAATCATAAATCATACATCATATCATAACCCATGTAATAGAATGGGATTCTTAAACATCATTCAATCATAACATAATCCATATAATATAAAAGGACATCTTAAAATAATTCCATCATAACCTCAGAAAATAAATGTAATAATAGGGATAGAAACAAAACCCTATAACATCTTATATGAAAAATAATTTTGATAAATCTCCTGAACTTAGTTCTTGAAAAAAATATCCTTTCTTCTTCAAAAACATTTTATGTTCTCAACACGTCATGAAATTATAAAACAAAATAAGTTAATTGAAAATAAATCTGAAAAATTTTAAAGGAATCTTCATGGAAATAATTTTCTATGAAATCATAAAAATTCATTCATGCAGTATAAGTTAAAAAAACATTCTCCTTGTAATTTTATAGAAAAAAGTCAAAAAGTACCTCATATGGTAAACAAACGAAATATTATTTCCATAACACAAATTAAAAGTCAAATAGGGGTAAAAATGACTTTAAAAATACATCAAATAATATTAATAACTTTATGAAAAACATTTTAATGGACATGGATGAGAAATATAACCCCCAGTAAATACTTACGAATAAACAATCTCAAATAAAAACGAGATTGGAATAATTATCCCCTACCTTATGTCCAATTTCATCCATATATGTCTGAGACTTATGTATAGTGGGTTTAAAAATATTATTAACTTCTAACATAACCATAATAATATTTATGATATCATATATGATTCACCTATGACTTTATATTACCCGTTTATTTGTCAATTTCATTTTAAAGCAGCATTTTGGGTAAAATTGTTTCAGTTATCATCCGTGTTTTGACTTGTATTTATTCATATGATTACATAGATCCTGATTACTTAATTACAAAATGTTAACAATTATTTATATATAATATATATTCAGAATATACATATATATAATAGATCGATTAATGGAATGAAATACACAGTTCATAGAGACGGTAGGTCGTACGTACGCATGAACGCTGTTTTCATTTCCTTATTAAATAGAATGGATGAAAGTAAATAAAATATACATAAATCTAGTATTATTAATATGTCATATATTTCATGATTATTTATTATATTACTTTATAATCATTCTTTAATGGTTAACTTGGAGAATGAATCTCATCGCGTTGTGGAGACGGTAATCCGTACGTAAGCACAAGCGATTATATCATTCCCATAATTATTGAATGGAATTATAGTGAATGATACAATATCTCGGAAATATTATCATGTTATAATAACCATATATAGTCATTATTTACACCATTATACCCATCCATGTAAGGTGGTGGTGGAAAAACATATTACACCACAGCGTGGAGACGGTATTCTGTACTTACGCACGTGCGGTGATTTCATTTTCCATAGGATGGATAGAAGTTGAAATATGGTTGGTTCATATTTATAATAACATATAATTATATGAATAATACATATATTATTACTTTATTATGAAACAACAAAATAATAGGAAGTAGAAGAAGAAATGAACTTGAAAGAATCGGTAAAGGATATTACCTCTTCTTCGACGCGCCTCTTCTAAACCTCCTCTTAGGGAACTAAAGTAGGTCTTTTAAGAATAACAAGACCTCTAGTATGTTTCTAGGTAAGTGAAGAAGAGAAATAGTCAGGTTTTGGCCGAACTTTAAGGATCAATGTTGTTTGATGAGGTGATGGAGGAGGTGCCCTTTTATAAGAGAGGAGAGGGGTACTTTTGGAATCCTCTAAAATATTAATTTATAACAAACTCAAACCCAACATAAAATCCTTTGAAAATGACTCAATTAAAATATGAGATGATAAAGGTTTGTAATCTCACCAACCAATAAAATTTATACAGGTTGGGAATTTATTTTAAACCTTATCAAATTAATTTATCCTTATTTAATCTCTTTAATTTTATTTGTGGAAATAATTTTCAAAATTTTAAATTGTTATAAATAATTACTTATGTGTTTTTAATTGTCCATAACTGGATAATTTATTTCATTTTAGACCATATAAATTTTAATTTACAATTTTTAAAATTTTTTGTGATTTTTAAACAATTTTATAATATGTAATTTTTATAAAATAACGATAGTGTCAATTTTGAAACTATTCATTTATTTGAATTTAAATAAAATCCCAAAAGAGGATATATTAAAAAAAAATATTTAACAGACTCCTAACATGTCATATTCATCTAAAAAATTTGTGTAGAACATTAATTAGTTTACATAATATTTGTTTTAATATTTTTAAAACCATTTATTTTATATTTCAATCAATAAAAAATTTATACATCACTATTGTGTCATCATTAAGGATAATTATTTAATCCTTAAAAAATCTAAATAAATTCTCATGATGTAGATAATTTTATTATATTTCGGGAGACTATTTATATTTGATGTTTTATGAGGTTAATCATTAAATTAAAATTATTACACTTATAAGATATAAGAGAGTGACATGTTGTTACTTTCTTCAGTTTTAATAATAATTATATCATTTGTATTTTTAAAAGTCCATTAAATGAATATATTCCGACACTTATGTGATATGGGTCGACTTTTATTCATCCAATAGAATTTTTTCAGTACTTAGGGTTATTTTATAATCTTAATTGCACCCACAGTTACCCGATTTACCATTAATTGTAGTAAATAAACATTACCGCAGTTACTATTCATAATATAAAAAAAATAAAACTAACCTATTAACATAATTTGGACCCACTGATTCCAAATATGGAATCCATTTTTCAAAATTCAAAACAAATAAGTTTCAGTAATTAATTTAAAATTAATCTCGTTGTTAAGATAATGGTTTTTAAAAGCTAAAACATTGTCAAAGATTGAAATGTTTTACCTATGAATTCAATATAAAACTAATGATAATGACATACATTATATTAAATGGTAAAAATATTTTCTAATTATACTTTAAAAAAATTTACTGTTATAATTTAACCATATAAAATATCTCAAAGAAAAAAGTTGTTTTTAAGTAAAATTTATCGTGTCTTTACTATTCATCAAAATAAGAATGTTGTCTGAAAAATATCAAAACATTATCCAATATAAATTTTTACATCCTGATTCAAAAGTAGAAGTTTATTTTATAAAATATAACTTTTGAACTTGTCAAAAGTTATATGTAAAATGGGTTCACCATCAAAAGGCGGCAAAACTGCATTTTTTTAAAAATACTTCTTTTATCCGAAAAATTGATTTTGTTCTTATACATTATTCCAGAAAATGTGTAAGATGAATTATAATGTTATAAAATTCAAAATGTGGTTAATACTATTCATAATTTATAGTTCATAACAAAATTATAACAATATATTGTTGTTTAGTGAAACTCGGTATTGTGTACAACACACACTATTGGGGAAGGTCGCTCTTACATGTAATTCAAGCCATGTCAGGGTTGCATATAGGGAAATATTCTTTTGGTGTTGTGTATAACATACTCATAATATAGTTCGGTTATACATTGATCAAAATCTATCCATGGTGTTGTGTAAAACAAATTTTATTCGAAAGAACATGAACTTTTGTGCATCACAAGCCAAGAATAGTTTTGCGTATACTACAAGCTAATACGGTGGTGCGTATAGTGCAAGATAATATTGGTGAAGAATACAACAAAAGAAATAAAATAAATTAAAAATAATAATTCTCATAAAATCTCGAGGTGTTACATTCTACCCCCCTTAAATGAATTTCTCCCTCAAAATTCATCGATGTTATAAATTGTTTCCTACATGAAAGTTTCTTTCATAGAAACCTACAACATAAAAAGGAATACTAAAACATAATTTTAAAAAGGAACATTAGAAACAGAACAGATTCCCAAAGTAACTCATCACATGGTTTCCACCTTGGATAACATAGTTGAAAACAAGGATATAGAAGAGAAATATATCCATCATGTTTGGATGAAGACTGGTAGAGAACATGGCTCTGAAAAATCCAAAAATCACAAAGCCATAAATTTGTGATGATCTAAGGTACCATCTGATTCATCATATATGAGGGAACTAAGACAACATTTTTGGTTTTCAAGATCATTTCCCTAATGTTGAATAATTTTTGTATTAAAAGAAATACTTACTTGATTTTGGTACAATCTCATTGTTATTTGTGCCTTGAACAATTTCAACTTTATCTTTTAAAGAAATGAAGCTGAATTTTTCTTTCATGAAGTGTTAGCAGATCATGCGAAAGAATGATAGGTCATTTCATCTGTCTCAAACATAAGGTTAGGAAAAGTTATATTCATAAGTCCATATTGTGGTGATATTAATCGTATATGGTTCCAAAAATGGACTTATACTTCATCTATCATACCGCTTAATAAAACTAGTTTCTACTAACTAGGGACATCCTGTAGGCTAGTGGTAGGTGATAAAGTCCTGTCACACTTCAGTTGAGGGTTTGTTTCCTGCAACCTTGTCTGACACGATGTGTTGTCTCCCGTCCTGCAGGTTGTCCTTTTTCTAAAACTACACTATTATAACATTCCAGAAATAATATCGAAAAATGGTTCTATCCTTAAACAATATTATATTATTTCCAACATAACACATTTCAAATATTTAAACTTATCCAAAATAATTCTATCCAAGATCACAGTATATAGAAAACAATTACAAGAAATGTCATCAACCAAGAATGTGAATACCATCATTTATCTCCCGCATATCATAAGATATATCTTGTTGGTCACATTCCAAACATGTGAATACCTTAATCATGAATTCTCTGGAAACATTAATTACCATAGAATCATTGTGAAAACATGAATTCTGTCAAAAGTCAACTCTTTCCACATACCAAAATCCCAAAATTTCTGTATACTCAAACCAAGATATCACTTTGTCCTTATATGAGATCATTAATACTATCTAACATTTCATTATCTATTGATCCCTTTATTATGTGCATATCATCTGCTTTAAAAAAATATTTCAATCTCTTTTCATGGTTACTGATACCATATAATTATTGAAAACCACAATAAACCAATACATAGATATTCTAATAATCCACGATTCAATAAATGAGATTCCACAACATTATTTTGGAATCCAGTTACATAAA
Organism: Viscum album; assembly: GCA_963277665.1. Lineage (NCBI taxonomy): Eukaryota > Viridiplantae > Streptophyta > Magnoliopsida > Santalales > Viscaceae > Viscum > Viscum album. The sequence goes on along the minus strand of OY728133.1, from coordinate 955,827,876 downwards.
CAGTTAATCATTCCACCACATCGTTGTCATACTCAACATCGCCAATAGTGATCACATGTGACTTACCTTTGTCCTTTTCCTTAATAGGTTTTTGATGTCAATCATCATTAACCATTGGATTAGGGAATTGGTTAGCATAGTGCCCCATTTCCCTACACTTCTAGCATTGAAGTGTTGGTGGTGCGTTCTCTATTGCCTTTTCTCTATTCACATAATTGGATACCTTTTTCCATTAATTTGGCACTCTGCTACTTGATTACCTTCTTTTCTACACTTAAAACATTTTCTAGTCCCTTTAAGACAATCTCCACCATGCTTCTTTCCACACATTAAGCATAACGAACCATTTGCCTTCTTTTCACCATAGTTTTGAGATTTTTACTTGAACTCCATCTTTCGTTTCTTGTCAAAACCTTGAGATGGATACGTAACACCATCTTCTAGTTCTACCTTTATAGAACAATGCACAATTTCTTCATAGATACTGAAGTCTATTATAACTAATGACCATCAAAGACTTGGTTTTAAGCCACTGATGAATCGATCAACTTTACTCTCTGGTTGGATTATAATGCCAGATGAATTCCTTGCAAGCCTTATAAAACTCTCCTCGTATATACCAATAGATTCTTCATCCTTTTTCTTGAGATCAAGGAAATACTTTTCCATCTATGTTTGAAGAATACGAGGGATGCAATTATTGAAAAATAAGTTCTTGAACTCATCCCATTCCATGGATTCAATTTCATCTTAGGGCCTCGTATTCTTAATTATAGTCCACCACTGGTCTACTTCACCTTCAAAACGATAAATATCCAGAATGACTTTTTCATGTTCTTAATAGTGAAGTATGGAAAATATCTTTTCAGTGGTACTGATCCATTGTTCAGCAACAAGTGGATCAGAAGACCCACTGAAAGAAGGTAGATGTTGCCTCATGAAAGACTCAATAGAATATTGTTCCCCTATCTGCTCATTTGGAAGTCCAGAATGATTCATAGCTTGTGTAAGTATAGCAATAATATTTTTCACTGCATCTCTCATAACATTGGTTTGTTCAGGAGGACAATCATTGCATTTTCCATTACATTGATCAACATAGTTCCTTCAGGTTCCAGCCATCATCCAAAACCCCAAAAAAAAAGTGTTAGAGGCAAAAATCATGCTAGAAAAACAACACAATAAAAGGGGTTTACCATCAATATATAACATCTTAGGTTTAATTATATGACCATTACCATAATTCTATGAATATAACATATACTTATACTTAACATTAGAGACATCCTTAGACATACCTTAGAAATATGTCTAGGGATTTCAATAATTTTTTCGCATCCTAGTTTCCAAAGGTAAACTAAACCTTCGCTTTGATACCAACTGTAGTGACCCAAAGATTGACGTACATGGACATTACATTACTTTTTCGGAATACTTAATACATGAAAAAAGTGGACTCCCAATTACCGTATTAGTTTAGTGTCTTTGGAAACTCAGAACATAATCTTCTAATCATGGTGAAAGATCATCAACGTCTCCCACATTGATCTTTACCTTTTGTTTTCTTGACTAAATCATTTCATTATATCCTCCGAAAAAGAAAACATAAAAAGGTTGAACACAAATGCTCAGTAAGGGAAAACATAGATAACATAAAACGATCCATAAGCATTTGAACGTAAAAACATAAACATAAAACATAAAAATCTTGAGCAATGACATAAATCTTTGTAGTACAAAAGGCATAGATCATAAAGTAACATTAATCATGAAAAATTGCATGGGAATAAAACATGGAATTGTGTAAAACCATAAATCACATGATATGATTTCCATAGTAGCCACGACATTTTTTCAAAGTCCATCATAGTGGACCAAGTCCATTATTGAACTGGGATTACTTTCTTTCCAGCATAGTATTACTAAACTGGATTTACCTATTGTTCCAGCCATGTCTATCTCATGAGATATAAATCTTTTCCTAATGCATTGGAGGGAGATATAGGTTCCACAAATCTCATAATGAACCATTCTTATGTGTTCCACAAAATCATAAATCATACATCATAGCATAACACATGTAATAGAATGGGATTCTAAAACATCATTCCATCATAACATAATCCATATTAGATAAAAGGACTTCATAAAATAATTCCATAATAACATAAGAAAATAAATGTAATGAAATGGATAGAAACAAATCCCTATATTATCTTAGATGGAAAATAATTTTGATAAATCACTTGAAATTCGTTCTTGAAGAAAATATCTTTTCTTCTTCAAAGAAATTTTCTCTTCTCAACATGTCATGAAATTATAAAATAAAAGAAGTTAATTGGAAATAAACTTGAATAAATGTAATGGAAACATCATGGAAATAATGTTCTATGAAATCATAAAAATATGTTCATGCCATATAAGTTAAAAAAACATTATTCTCCTACTTTTACCAAAAAAAAGTCATTAAGTACCTCGTATGGTAAACAAAAGAAATATTACTTCCATAACACAAAGTAAAATTTAAAGAGGGGGTAAACATGACATTAAAAATACATGGAAGAATATTAAACAATCTATGAAAAACATTTATAAGGACATGGATGAAAAATATAACCCCATTAAATCCTTACGAATAAACAATCTCTGATAAAAATGAGATTGGAATAATTATCCCTTACCTTATGTCCAATTTCTTCCATATGTGTCCAAGACTCCTATATAGTGGTTTTAAACATATTATTAATGTGTAACAGAACCATAATAATATTTATGATATCATATATGATTCACTTATGACTTTAGATTACCCATTCATTTGACAATCCCATTTTAAAACAGCATTTTGGATAAAATCGTTTCATTTATCATCCGTGTTTTGACTTGTAATTATTCATATGATTACATAGATCATGATTACTTACTTAAAGAATTTAAAACATGATTTACATATAATATATATTTATAATATACATATATATAACAGATCTATAAATGGAAAGAAATACATCGTTCATGGAGACGGTAGGTCGTACGTACGCATGAACGCTGTTTTCGTTTCCTAATTAAATATAATGGATGTAAGTAAAAAACATATACCTAAATCTAGTATCATTAATATGTCATATATATCATGATTATTTATTATATATACTTTATAATCATTTTTAAACGGTCATCTTGGAGAATGAATCTCATCGCGTCGTGGAGACTATAATTCGTACGTAGGCACGAGCGATGATATCATTCCCATAATTATTTTATGGAATTATATTGGATGATATAATATCTCAGCATTATTATAATGTTATAATAACCATATATAGTTATTATTTACACCATTATACCCATCCATGTAATGTGGTGGTGGAAAAAGAGATTACACCACGGCTTGGAGACGATATTCTGTACGTACGCACGCTTGGTGATTTCATTTTCTGTAGGATGGATAGAAGGTGAAATAGGTTTGGTTAATATTTATAATAACATATCAGTATATGAGTAATACTGATGTTATTACTTTATTATGAAACAACAAATGAAGTGGAAGTAGAAGAAGAAATGAACATGAAAGAATCGGTAAAGGATATTACCTCTTCTTCGACGCGCCTCTTCTAAACCTCCTCTCATGGCACTAAAGTACGTAATTGAAGAATAATATTACCTATAGTATGTTTATAGGGATGTGGATAAGATAAATAGGAAGATTTTGTCCGATCATGAAGTCTTAATTTGGTGTGAGGAGGAGAGGGAGGAGGTACCCTTTTATAAGAGAGGAGAGGGGAACTTTTGGAAAACTCTAAAATATTAATTTATAATAAACTCAAACGCCACTTAAAAACCTCCAAAATGACTCAATTATAATATGAGATGAGATAGGGTTTTAATCTCATCAACAAATAAAATTTATACATGTTGGGAATTTATTTTAAACCTTATCAAATTGATTTATCCTTATTTAGTCAATTTAATTTTACTTGTGGTAATAATATTCTAAATTTTAAATAATTATAAATAATTACTTATGTGTTATTAATTGTCCATAATTGGATCCTTTATGACATTTTATACCATATAAATTTTAATTTATAATTTTTAAATATTTTTGTGATTTTTAACCAATTTTATAATATGTTATTTTTATAAAATAATGATAGTGTCAATTTTGAAACTATTCATTTATTTGAATTTAAATAAAATATCCATAGAGGACATATTCGAAAAAAATACTTAATAGACTCCTAACATGTCATATTAACCTAAAGTTTTTTTTTACAACATTAATTATTTTATATAATATTTATTTTAATATTTTTAAAACCATTTATTTGATATTTTGGTCAATAAAATAATTTCTACATCACAATTGTGTCATCATTAATGATACATATTTAATCCCTAAAAATTATTAATAAATTATCATGGTGTAGATAATTTTATTAGATTTCTGGAGACTATTTATATTTCATGCTTTCTGAGGTTTATCATTAAATTAAAATTATTACACATATAAGAAATAAAAGAGTGACATGTTGTCACTTTCTTTTGTTTTAATAATAATTATTTCATTTTCATGGTCAAAAGTCCATGAAATGAATCTCTTCAGACCCTTAAGTGATATGGGTCTACTTTTATTCATCCAATAGAATTTTTTCAGGTCTTAGGGTAATTTTATTATCTTATTTTTACCCTTAATTACCCGATTTACCATTAACTGTAGTAAATAAAAATTACCGTAGTTAATATTCATAATATCAAAAAAATAGAAGTAGAATTTTAACATAATTTAGACCCCCTGAATCAAAATATGGAATCCATTTTTAAAAATTCAAAACATAGAAGTTTTAGGGATTAATTAAAATTAATCTCGTTGTTAAGAAAATGAGTTTTAAAAGTTAAAACATTGTCAAAGATTGAAATGTTTTTACCTTTGAATTCAATGTAAAACTAATTCTAATGACATAAATTGTGTTAAATGGTAAAAATATATTCTATTTATACTTTAAAACAATTTACTATTATAATATAACCATATAAATTATCTTGATGAAAAAAGTTGTTTTAAGTAAAATTTATCATGTTTTTACTATTCATCAAAATAAGAACATTGTCAGAAAAATATCAAAACATTATCCAATGTAAATTTTTATATCCTTATTCAAAAGAAGAAGTTTTTTTTGTAAAATTAAACTTATAAAATTTTCAAAAAATAGATTTAAAATGGGTGTCCCATCAAAAGGTGGCAAAACTGCATTTTTTTAAAATACTTCTTTTATACGAAAAATTGATTTTGTTCTCATACGTCATTCCAGAAAATGTGTAGGATAAATTATAATGTTCTAAAATTCAAAATTTCCTTAATACTATTCATAACGGATAGCTTGTAATAATATTATAACAATATATCATTGTTTAGTGAAACTCGGTATTGCGTACAACACACGATATTGAGGAAGGTCGCTCTTGCGTGTAATGCATGCCAAGTCAGGGTTGGGTGTAGGGAAATCTTCCTTTGGTGTTGCGTATAACATACTCAAAATATAGTTCAGTTATACATTGATCAAAATATATAATTTGTGTTCTGTAAACTGAATTTTATTCGAAAGAACTTGAAATTGTGTGCATCACAAGCCAAGAATAGTGTTGCGTAAAGTACAAGATATTACACTATTGTGTATAGTGAAAGCTAATCATGGTGAAGCGTACAACAAAAGACATCAAATAAATTGAATAAGAATAATTCCCATAAAATATCAGGGTGTTACAATCATCCTCAATGTGAAGAGAAAGTAGTGAGTCAACCATCCTTTTCTGATTATTACCCGCAATGTTCACCAATTCTAGAGCCTACATCCACTTGGTTGTATCTAGATAGAGATTTAAATGTTAGGTTACACAAAATCAATTTCTTATTAGAAATTAAAAATTATCATATATTTATAATTAGATCTAATGTTTTCATCAAATTCCTTTAATCATAATCTATAAATTTATCTAAAACCTTCATCTTATACCAAATAGAGCAATTTTTCTATTAAACAAACCTTAATATCCTGATCTATTAAAAAAAGATTCACTCTCTTGTATTTATAGTATATTTTCATTTTATATTTTTATATAATTATCAAAAATATTACACAAAAGGTGAACATTTCCATTCATTATCCATTTTTTCAACAAAATAAGATAGTTATAATGAAACACTATCTTCATTCAAAGTATCGCACCTATCTAGAGATCTGACTATAATAACTTTTATATATATCCTTAAACCAAATGAAAATATATTTTAATACATTTTAACATTAAAAAATCTAAATAACAAAAAAATAAAATAAACAGGTTAGACTACTTTTGAAACCTGAACAAAATTTATGAATGTCTTCATTTTTAAATATGAAAATTTGATCTCAAATTTTATTTTACATAACATTAAAAAAATATGAATAATCAAGAAATTCCAATAATACTCTTCTTATGAATAAAATTTTAAAGAAATCTTAATCATAAGGGTTAATGGAAGCATAGGGGTTCCAATAGTGTTTCCATAGAATAAAAGACACATTCTATATTAAATATTAACGGAATAATAATAATCATATGTGTTTCATAAAAAACATGAAATTTAAATAATTCCATTACATGAAAAATTATTTATTCAATTATATATAAATGAATGTCATAAACATTCCTTAAAAACATAAGCTCATTTTGACACATTTTGAAATTAAAAAATTCCTATATAAACCATTGAAACCATTTTCACTTGGTAACTTGAGAAATTATCCTTATATAAACCACTAAAATAAACCCTATAATGGAATCACCTAAAATTATAATTCTCATATCTCTTATGAGTAACCTATAACTAGTAAATTCTATTACTTTACCAAATTCATTAGAGATCCATATCGGGCTCACCCATCCTCAACGATATTTCAGTCTCACCTATAATTTATATAATTTTTATAGGTACTAAATTAATAATAAAAAATATAGAGATTCTAGGTTAATCATAAAACTCTTTTGAATTGGTATTTTAGCCCATAACAAATAACACTTTCAGTTATATCATAAATTTGATAAAAATATTCCATTTCTTTAACAAAAAAAATTGAAAATAAAAAATAAATAAATATTGAATGAAATATTTTTATTCAAAATAACCATTGAAAATTTAATTCATTATAAATACTGAATAAGGATTTATATGTTTTGAAAAATCCATCAAGAATTCTTTGATAAAAAAATTTATATGTTGGTAAAAATGTCAAAGGACCTTTGTGCTAAATGATTAAATGATTTGTTTTTAAAACTTATAACAAATTAAAAAGTAGTTTAAAATATATTTAACATCACTTTATGTATAAATAAAAACATTTCTGATACTACTTAACGAACATGGCCATGAAAAGAAAATATTTGAAAATATTTCTTTTAAACAATGTTTTAAAGAAAAATCTATTTGCTTTTGTCCCATCTAAGTTGGTACATTATCAAAAGAATTAATAATAAAATTATATTTGTTTTTTTAAGATCATTTTACAATTTAATTTTATTATCATAATTATTTTTATTTAAATTATTTCCAAGCTTTATTTAGGTATTAATATAGTTAAGTTCACATTGTATATTTTGGCCTCATTCAGTTTATAACCTAAAAAATTAAATTAGTGCACTGAACATTGATTTAGGGTTTATGATTACACTATATATATAATATTAAAAAGTTTAGATTTATCAAATTTATACAATATATATAAATCTTAAAAAACATTTAATGTAGTAATGGAAAAATAACTACATTATTTCATGGAGGTTATAATTTGTATGTATGGATGAAGGTCATTTTCATTTTTCTTAAATGGTAGAAAAGAAATAACGTAGATAATATTTTATTTTTAATTATTTAATAGTTATTGATCTTCTCCATCTTTACGAATATTATTGAATGGTGAAAATGAAAAATTATTCACATTACTTCATAGATGTGGTATTCCAAACAAATGAATGAGTGCACTATCAATATAAAATAGATAGAAATAGTAATAAGGTATGTAATATATTATATTTTGATAATCATAATTATATAACTTATATCATATATATTAATTTCTTAAATCATTACAAACAACCATTTGATCTTGTGATGAAGAACAAAACACATTACATTGTGGAAGAGGTATTCCACATGTGTGAAAGAACAATATTTTAATTTATCACACGATGGAAAAGGATATAAAAAAGGGTTTTCAAATAATTAGAATAAAGTTTCATCATATTTAATATATATATAAATATGTTAATTTTTCATCATAGTATAGTAATATTTCAAGGAGGTAGGAAAAGAAATAAATATGAAATAGGTCAATTACGACTTATACTTAATCTTATGACATATCATTGGAGTACACATTAATACTAATAGGTTTAGTATTTTTTTGAGACCATTTACATGAGGAAGAATTACATGATTTTTGGGATAGATTTTGGTAGGTATTTTTCAATCTATAGTGCAGAAAACATGTGTTGAAGAGAAGAGGGGGTGACCTTTTGTATGTGTGGGGGGAATCACCCTACGAATTACTGAAAGTATGAAATTAATATATAATAATATACATTTTTAGGTAGTGAATAAATTATATATCGAAAACTATTATTAGTATTATTTGAAATACTATAATAAAATATCATTTTTACATGTTTAGGTGTTGTTTTTACCCCTATATCAGAGTTTTAACCCTCGAAAACCATGTTGATGATTACTACGATATCATGTTTGTTTACTCTATTAGTTTCAAAAAAGTTATATTAATATTAAAAGTGAACCATAAGATTAAAATGGATTATATTAAATAAAATATAACACATAATTAAAAAATTAAAATATTTTTATGAATTTTAAATGATTATATATATAATTTAACATAATATACCATTAGAATCATTTTCAAGACTATTTACATAGTCTAACATTATTGAAATCTGGATAGCAATGGAATTAGAATATAAATTTTTAAAAAACAATTAATTTTTCTTATTTATCTAGAAAATTCAGAGAATAAAATATTTCATCTACACTATAATACATTTAATACTTATGAAAATAATTTGTCGGGTTCATTATTTTACTTGAACAAGGACTGTGTCATCATTCCATAAATTGTGGAGTTAATTATTCGATAAATAAAAATTAAAAATAGATTACCATGATAGAAATATTAATTAATATTTAAAATAACCATTTAAAAATTAAAATAACCACCATTTATCTATATGAAAAATGACAGAGGTATTAAAAATATAGAGTGATTTTTTTATTTAAATAAAATAATATTATTTTAATTATCAAACAGAACAAAAAAAGTCTCACATTTTTGAACATATTATGGGAATGGTTGATAAATAATTATACATTTAAATAAATACAAAATTTATGGATATTTTATTACCTTTTCATATAGTTTTAACCCTTTTTTACCTATTTTTCGCTAACCGGGGTGACAACATTTTTATCATGTTTACTTTCTTGAATGATAAAAAAATATATGGGACCTATTTATTTATATTTTATCCTCATGATTTAATATATATATATAATTTTAAATGATTGATTTTTTATAATTTCAAGAATTAAATTTTAATATAAAATTGTAAAACTCATTTAATGGCTATTTTTTAGAAAAATATGTTTCAAGCATAAAAGTGAACTTATAATAAATTCATGTATAAAAATAGTTCTTATGTAATTTATATGACTATATCTATTTATATGTTACTTAATTTACTTTTTGATAAAATTTAAAAAACAGTGGGTATTTTAAATTAATTTTTTTAATTAAAGTAAATGATTGTCTAAAAAATTAATATTTGTCACTATTCACTAAAAATTAATCTTTTTAGAAAAATTCCTATATTTTAGCATAAGATAATTATGAATTTATTATTTCAAAAATGATATAATTTTTATCAAATAATATTTCTAAAAGTGCCTAAAACTAATAATAATATACGAAAACATAGAACAATTTTTTTTTGAAGAAAATATATTTTTGGTGAAAAATTTGACTTTACAAAAAGATTATTACTTAGTTATTATGAATTATTTATTATTTTTTAATTATATAAAAACTGTAAAAATATTTTTCATATTCTAATTATTAGTATTCATACCACTATTTTAAATTAGAAGATATTACGATAACATTTGAATAATATTATTTTTAGAGTATTTCACAGTTATCTTAATTCATAGTGCTTTGTGTAATGAACGAAATTAAGAATAATATTCTTTTAAACTCAATTTTTGGGGTGTTTCATGAATCATATCTCAATAAATCATAGTTGATATGTAAAAATTCTTATCGTAATTGTAAATGAATATTCACCAGAACATGAGAGTGATATAATTAAATTTTAAATTGAAGAAATTAAATATATTAATTATACATGAAGGAACATTGGTATTGAATAAAAAATATAAAATAGATGATGGTTCACAATATTAATCATTTATTATTTATTTTAATATGTGTCAATGAAACTCATATATTAATTTTTTACTTCCACTAAAGTAATTGAACCAACTTTAAAAAAAATTAATACCATAATAACCTATTTCAAGACCTTATAAAGTTCTATAACAATTTATTAACTTATTTTATACATATTATACACATTAATAATAATTATTTTCTATTTTTTACATCGAGTGTGTGTAATCATGATCATTTTAGACTAGTTTTGTAATAAATATATTGTTCTTATTTCTTATCCAAATGTTCAACATTCACATATCAAACATGGTACTAGAATTTTTTTTTATAATTATTTATAGTGTTATAATTTCATTATTTGGGAGTTCTGTTTGTGATCCTTAATGATAAAATCAACGATGATAATTTTTTAGTGATTTGATACAAAAGTATTTTGGTATAAAAATTAACGAGTTTAAAATTAATTTCAATATTTCAACCCCAAAATAAAATATTTAATTTATTACGTATATAATATATTATTAGTAATTATGTACTAATATTAAACCATAATATTATCACACCATTTTCTCAAGTAGGTGGTATGGACTAACAAAATATTAACATGATATAACTAATGATTAAATATGATTATGGAGTTGGTTCAAATTTGAAATAGAAAATTTTATTATAGGAGAATAATGATAATATTTATATTATTTTAATGTTTATAAGAAGATATAAAAAAGGTTTAATAAATAATAAATATATATATATGAAAACATGATTTAATACTGTATAGACATGGTCTCCAACCCAACCCATGATTAACATTTTAATTTATCAAATTATGAAAGGGTATGAAGTGGGATTATAATTTACCTATTAAAAATTAATGTTATATCATATATTTCACATTTATTCTTGAATATCACCCTTATAACTAGTTAATATTGGTGGTGACGAAAATGTGATGTTGTTTCTTCTTTGAGGTGGGAGTCCACACTATCAAATAACAACGCTTCCATTATTAATAAAAGAAAATAGAACTATATTATAATAAAATTTAATATAATAACATTATTGATGTAATTATATTTGAATTATAAAATTATAATTAGGAATTTATAAATGAAATGAAATAATTATTGGAAATAATACTCATGTTGAGGAAATAGGATTTCCTATAGAAGACTGTATGTAAATGGAGGTGTTTGGAAAATATATATAGACTAGTGGAACAATAAAAAATAATTGGATTCTTGGGAAATTGAAAAGGGATAATTTTTAAATGGAACCTAATTTTGGAGTGGTATTTATGGGGTGATTAGAGGCCTATTTTTTAATAGGGGATAATACAATGGTTATAAATATTTCAACTTAATATAATGAGATAACAAGTTTTTCATGATAAAAAGTCTAAAAAATAGATAATAACTGAGATGGATATGATATAAAGCCAAAAATATCCCAACAATTGATTTTACCACACGTTTTAAACATGTTTTTATGTTCGTTACTCATATAATTCCTTAATTTTATCATTTTTTGTATTATTTTTGTATCATTTTGATACCTAAGGAAAGATGTTATTATGCATAATGATAAAACTCCACTTATTATATAATTTGGACCAAAAAAATCAAAATATTTAATCCATTTTATCAGATAAAATATCAATGTGTAACAAAAATCCACTTTAATTATAGTACATGTAATGGTTAAAAACCCATTTTTTAAAAAAGTGAAATTTTATGCTTAATGTTTTTATACATTATAAATGCCTTTGGTTTTCATGATTATTACTGGTTTATTATAAAAACAATAAAATTTATTATGATTTTCTAGAAATCCAAAAAATTAATTTTACCAAAATATTATTCAATCAAATGAAATAATAAAACATTTTCATTTATTAGAAATTATTACCCATGTTTATAAAATTACAAAAATAGTTTTTCTAAATTCACATTTTTACATAAAAATCTATTGTTTTACTTATTAAAAATATATCTTATCAGAAATATGTTATTTTATTATATTTAATGTTTCCTTATAAACTTATAATGTCATCAAATTTACTATTGTAGTAAAAACTATATTTTTTTACAATTCACCTATAAGTGAACTATTTCTAAAAAATCCCAAATATTAGTATTAATCTGGTATTGACATAATGAATCTAAAAATGAACTTTGTTTTTTATAATTTAAATTCTAAATATCAAGAATATAACTTTTAAATACAAAATTAAAATATAATTAAAACATATTTCATATGAAAATAACTACTTTAAAATAATAAATTAATTTGTTATATTATTTCTTATCAAAAAACGACTTTTTAAAAAATGTTATTCATATAAAAAATATATTTTATCCATAACATATTTATCTTATAAAAAAATATAAAAATATTGTTTTTATAAATGTATCATTTTAAAGAATAAATCATCCTCATTAGTTATTTAGCTATGATAATTTAATTTATTATTGTTTTATTATTGATAAGGAACTTTTTTATTTCAACTGATACACAATATTTCATATACAACTATTTTTACCCAACAATCAAATGATATATTTAGACATTTATATGTTATTTCGTGGTTCAATATGGTTTACTGTAACATGCATTACAAATTATTTATCATATTTTTTCCTAAATAAATATATAAATTATTATTTATAGGATTTATGTAATATTTTTGAAAACATTCTTTTAAAAATAATCTTTTTTGACTGAATATAAAAGTGATAATATTTTTAAAACTTTCATTTATTTACTTGAAGTATTTTAATTTAAATGTATCATTCTATTTCGTATTTTGTTTTAAAGTATTAAATACATTTAATTAATAATAATATAACTAATAATCAAAAAAACATTATGTTTTATTTTGGTATAAATTTATTTTATGGTTATTGTTTTCCTAATTTTTTTTTGTTTTTGCTCAAATATATTTAAATTAGTTTCTACCAATTATATATATATTATATATTTAAAATATATTTCATATATAGAACTATAATATCCATATTTAGTAGCGAGGTCAATTTATGTGTTGTTCATAATGAAGAGATACCTAGGAAAATATTAATACAACGATAATGATTAAAAGGTCTATTAAAGAGTTAAAATAATTACATAAGTATTAAAATAACCTAAAAATATATCTAAATCTGATTGGTTTAATTTATTTTGATCCTATATCATCCCATATATTAAATTAAAATTATTACTATTCACTTTTCGCTTATAGAGGCTCTATTGTATTTTAGTATTCTTTATATTTAGATGTTTTCCACACACCTCACTTATAATTAGAAACGTCCCCTCTTATATTATTTAAAACTTCACAGAAACATAAATAATGTTTTTACCCAAATCAATAATTGAGTTTCATAGGCACTTTCAAAAGTGTATTTTCTACAAAAAAGACCAACTCAAAGGATATAAAGAAGATATCCAATGGAGGTTTCTCAAAATAGGTATAACTGTTAAACTAGTGTTTTTATGTCCATTTCTTCTTCCACCTCATTCAAATATTGTATAACCATGAAACTATAATATCATATTTAACATCCATATATTAATATTTTATTATTATTATTATAGATTAACCCCTTTTAATCTCTATTTCCATCCAATATAAAATTGAATAATCCATTGTGTATATTTAATAACTACCATATCCATGAAAAATGTATTTTATTTTTCATATCCATGTCAGGAATTGTTATTTAAATATATTTAATTTTCATAAATAATGTTTATGATATTATTATGATTATTTAAAGAAAAAATGGTATATCCCCTCTTACCCTCCCATTAATTGAAAAATGACAGTGTTCCTCATACGTATGCATGGAAAACCACCACCATGATAAGTTATGGGTAGTTACTCATTTAAACAATACATAGATATTGATAAAGAGATATTAAATGAATATATTTTATATTTATTATATAAATATGATTATAGAAATTTTATTTATTATTTAACTATAATTTTTTTCATTGCTAAATTTTTTTAAAGATCACTCATCTGTACATATAGACTATTATCTCTATGAATTGTTGAAAATTAATTTTTCATAAAAAACTTATACGGATGGATAAAAAAGTTTATATAATGAAAATATTTTATAGTTATGTAATCCGTATGATTCGAGAAATGATTAAACCATATTCAATGTTAGATGATCAGAACCATTGAACCAATACATTCTTGGTAAACATATATGTTTTCTATTGAATAATAATTTTATTAAAGATTTGTCAAGGGATAAGTAATTTTAAATTATAAGGTAATGATTGTAGATTAATATATGTATGAATATGGACCTATAATAGATTTATAATAAATCTATATTTTTTATATATTTTATTTGAGTTTGTAAGATGCAATATGGTAAATAACAAACGGTCATGCAACAATCTCTTATGTTTTCATCCTTATCTAAGATAATATTATATTGATCGAAATTAAATCGTAATTACCTTAGAAAACCATTATATATTCATATCCTTTGGTTATTACTGATTTTTTCAAGTTTAAATTACCCTTTTATACTCTTTAGTACTACAAATTATCAAGGAAATATTTTTAACATAATTTGACCATATTAATGATATTCAAGTGATGGTTTTTTATAATCCATTACCATGTTCTCCAAAAAAAAATCAATTAATGTTAATTTATATGATAAAAAAATTTATTTAATTTCATCCTAAACCATATTATAATTTAAATTCAACCTTAAAAAGTAATATTTATAATGTTTTATAAACTAGTTATTTATAAAAAAATTTATAAAGTGAGAACAGAATATTTATATTAATGGTTATCGAATGAATGAATTTTAATTATGCATTGAAAATTATTTGGATTGAATCCTTTTGAGTTAAATGTATCTTTTTGTCTTTGTTATTACTTTTTTTAAAATTAAAAAATATTCTTGGAATTTTAATTTCTAACTCATTCCTATCCAAAGCATTATAATATTTTTTTTATAAAAAACATATTAATTTCTATCATACATACATTGATTCTTTTGAATTGTGAAAATAAATATTTTATCATTAAAATTTTCATAATGAGTTTTCATATGATAAATATCATACACCTGAAAATTATATTAATGAAAAATTCAATGATTATTGTATCGAGATTGGATACAATTTATATCGTACACAGCATTTTAAAATTGATTTCTAATGAATCTGTCTAGTCTTTTGTAATGAAAATATTTTTATAATCAGATTAAATTTATATGAATATAAATTGTAATGGAACTCATAATGATTATCATTAGACTCATTTCAATTTATCATTCCTATCCAAAACCTTTATTGTAATGTAAAGAAATATTTTAAATCAAATCAATGTCTTTAATTTTGTTTTAATAAAAATGATGTCAAACATTCAGCTATCATATGACCCATGAAGTGCCCTAGGTATAGGTCCTACTGAAGATCTCAAAGAAAATATGACCATTGGAGATCAAGATAACCATTGGGAGGAATACCTATAAACACTAGGTTATTTTAAAATTTTGACACAATACAACACATAAACAAAAACTGACATTGTGTGAGAGCTCTAAGAATTTTTCAATTTTGTGTGAGAGATCAAAAGTTTAAAAAAAGTGATCTAATTGTTCCTTATCCTTGTAATATTAGATTTTGTTTTACTTTGTTTGATTCCAATTTTTGGGATTAAGAATGAGGGATTATGAGGATAAGAAGATAGAGGATCCAATCAACTTCTTGATTGAGGTATTTTAGGGAAATCATGAAAGAGTTTTGCTAATCATTTTCTGATCAAGGTCGTACAAGGATAGAAATAAATAGTTAATCTGATTTTCATTTCGAGGGCTTACCCTAGTGTGGGTGGTACATACATTATTGAATATATAAATCAAATGACCTTTATCATATGTTATTAATACCCTTATCAATGGGTTAAAATAACTAAATATTTATTTACTAATTTTTTATTTCCATAATAATTTTAATAAAAGGTGAATTATTTTATATAATCAATTTTTTATTTTTATTCTATTTATTATAATTTATTTGATTACGATACATTTTTACTACACCCTGATTTTTTTATTACTATTAAATAATTTAATTTTATTATGATTCTATATGCTTTAAGGTAGAATCATCTTTTTAGTGACTTGTGACATTATAATAATATCATAATCAACCTGATTATTATATCTTCAAAATCAAACCCAAGGGATAGTCTGATTTAGGTTTCAACAAATAAGAGGGTTTTTGAATTACATTAGTATAAATTCCTTTAAACTAAATTCATGTTAGGTTAAAACAGATGTTTTTAAACCTTCAATTTTCCACCTCTTGTATTTTTAAATATTCATATACATTTTAAACCAACAAATACTCTATTATAAGATTCTATGTTTATTTTATAATTAAATTTTTTTATGAATATTCTGGTAGTTTTTTGATTTTTATGATCCTGATAGAAAATGATAGGTTCCATATTCACAATGAAATTCTTATGTGTTCTTTTAAAGTTAATTTTCATCCATGTTAATATCCTTTGAGGAATTTTATTCTTCACTAATGATATTATCATATGAAATCATGCACTTTATTTCTATGATGGTTTATGAGGATGATTCTTTGAAACATATTTCATTAATGTTGTTCAATTAAGTTGTGAAGAGATATTTAAAGAACTCATTTATCTTCCATTAGTTAGGATATGATACATTAATGAATGTTTTTATTCTCTTTTGGAACACATTTGTATGGTTTTTATTATGAGATGGGTGGGCCTAGTATTATATAGCTCTCTAATTCGTTGCATGATATTATATAGATATCTCATATGATGATGTAGATTCTAACTAAAAATGATTATGAATAGTTCTGTTAACATATTGATGCCTGATTATGAATAAAGCTAGATATGATCATATGATTATGCCATAATATTATTTTAAAAAGCCATGTCTATAATATTTTTCATTTAATGACTGATAATATCTACATTCATAAAATCATATCTGGATATTATTGTGATTAGTTATGTTAAAATTAGTATCAATTCCTATACTTATGATTCCATGTGCCAATGTTATAACTCATGAATAATGACTTATGATTTGAATCTCCTATGAATTATGATTTTTTATATTATATGAATTTTGAGTAATGATCTATTCTTTTCTGGTTATGAATCATTTACATTGAAAAATTTCACCTGATTATGTTATCATACCCTTATGATCGTCTATTTTCCACAAATAATTGATATATCTCATGTTTACCCATACTAAGCTTCTGAGTATTCCCTATATTATCTTTACCTTTAATGTGATATAAAATTTTAATATAAATATTATATTTATAAAATGGTTCTACATATGAAGCATTTATAAGGGATATATTGATGTTTTTTGCATAAATTAGTTGATTATGCATCTAGTCTCATGAGTTTGTAATCCTTCCAGGTTTAATGTTATGTACGTGTTCAATATTTCTCTAAATTGAAGTAATATTTTTTTATGTAATTATTGTTTTTCCTTAATATGTATCATATTAGCGTTTTTTTAGATTAGGGTTAGTAAATTTTGGTAAAAATTTTGGGGATGAGTCTATAAATTTGATAATATAATGAAGTTTTTTAATATAGATATTATATGGATTGTTATAAATTAAAACCCTAAGTGGATATAAATATCAAGATGTATGTTCTGGCCAAGATGCATCTAGAGGTAACAACCCTAAAAATTATTGTTGGGTATCAACTCGATATTCACATGGTGCACTACAAATAGGCCTAACTACAAATGTTGTTTTAAAAAACTAAGGATATGCATAGATTAATTAATATTATTTTTATGAACACTTATAAATTAGTATAAGATTAAAATATCTGAAAACCCATATTAATATATTATTTTATGGGTTGAACATTCTATTTGATAGGTTGGAAAAAGCTATCATAATTTTAGACATCATAAGAAATTTTTTCATAATAATATGATTATTTAGAGCCTGAATATTATGGGACATGATATGCAATATATTAAGACCAATAATTGATGACTATCTAAAAACATTATAGTATAATGGATACAAACTCTGATATAATTTCAATGCCTCAGATGGACCCATACCAATGGATATGGGATAACTATTGTTATATAATAACTCAATGAGAGGTCGATACTTCACCCATGATCCATCAAAATATAATATGTAAGTGCCCAATATATCTTCCAACATCTATATTGTCTATTTATTCTTCACAATAGTTGGAAGATGATTGTGTACAATTACACTATGTTTTTTGGTTTTATTTAATGGATAAAACTAGGTGGTATCATGAGAAAAATGAATGTGAAGGAAAATTCAAAAACCATACTCATGAGAAACCACATGAACTTGGAGATGGAATCAAGTACCGTTCTATTATGCATAATAGGTTATACTGAATTATTACTAACAGGCCTATTTTATGTGACTTTATAAATGTTCCAAATAAGATAAAAATGATTTTTTGTTACACCAGGTGATAAAAACCATTGAGGGAATACGAATTAGATACCTAAATATCATGAATTTAAGATGAAGAGCCTTGTAAAATAACACAATATAATGGAAATAAGTTTTATGTTTGGAAAATTAGGGAATTGAACAACTAATTCTAAAGGGAAAATAAATATTATGATATTCGGAAGTATATATCATCCTAGGGTACCGTTAATAGTTAAATGTATTCTATGTTGAGAACTTGAGAAATATTTTACTGAATGGCCAAATACAAAGGGATGAATCCTAGACTAAAGAATATATTATACTATGTTAATTATTGATGTTGATCAATATGGTTTTGTAACACTTATACTCTACTACATACATGGTAATAAAATATTATTTGTTTTCTAATAATTTTCCCTATAAAAATATTATTATTATTCTTTAAGTGTAATTTGATGTTATTTTTATCATTTATTACATCTCTCTCTCTCTCTCTATATCCATTATAATTTTTTACAATAAAAAAATTACATTCTATATCCTGAATCAAACTATTATCATCTATTAGAGTGAGAATGAAAAAAATATTTTTATAAAAGTTGTTTCTAGTTTGTGTGTTTACTACCTATTTATTATGGATATTTATCACAAATGGTTTAGTGGAATCTCATCATTGATGATATACATATTTATTGAATATAATTTTGTATTTATAGAATACATTCCTAGTCATCCCCTAAATCATGAAATTGAATTTTTAATACATTTCATATCCAATGATACAACTATTTCTGTCATGAACCATCCCGGGTCGACCCTGAACCGATCACCCAAGCCGGTCCGCAACATGACTCGAGAGGCATTCCCAATCCTCCCGGGCTAGCGATAAGCACCAGTGAATCAACAAAGAACAAGTGGTAATGATTTCTCTCAACAAAAATAAATCAAACAACAGACAAGTATAATAACGCAAAGTATATAAATAACATGAAAAGAACGACTAATCAACAACAACCAAAAAACCTGACCACAACCAAAACTCCTCACGACTCCAAGAGTCACTCACCAGTCCACAACAAACTCTCTCCCATGGTGAGCGAGCTCGAGTCAAACCTGCAGTGAAACTAAATATAGGAAAACACTATAGGCGTGAGTATTAAAACTCTATAGGCATGTCCAACGAACTATTCAAAATGTACTACCTGTAAATAAATAATTTATCAAATCCAGGTTTGAACTAAATTATATAAAATATTGGTTTCCAAACACACTTTAATTTCTAAAACAAGTAATAGTCCATTTCCCTTTTTTAATATAAAAACAAGTTTAGTGTTTGAAATAAAGAGGTGTATTGCATTTTCAAATATTTTTGCAAATAATTTAGAAATCCAGATTTTAATTGTTAGTAAAAAAGGGAAAACCACACAACATGCAACATACACTAAGGGAAATGGAAAAAGTGGCACACAAGGGCCAGTTACAAAACTATACCTCTCAATTGTCCACCACATTCAAATAAACACTAAAGGAAACATGGGTCGAACCTAGGAGATCGTGAACAATCAAAAATGTATTATACATCTAACTCATCCTGAAGGAATGCCTTAACTCGATGACATTATAATGCCCTAACGCTCGGCATAGCCCTACATGGCCTAACCGAGGGGCTCAATCCCCATAGTAGCAATAACTCAGTATTCCCCTGCTATGGGGCCACTAGCCAGAGCGTAATCTAAACTAGTGCGGCAATCGTTCTCAGAAGATTCACTCACAATTCCAGTTTCCAATGTCAACACATACAATATAAAGGGGTTCATCCACAATGTAAATCAATCAGTCACGATGCACAAACATCACATACAGCTCACGCAATCAACGCACACCAAATATAACCCCTAAATGGGTTTTCAAAAAAGTAATTTATTTTATTAAAGTGCCAAACAGGCCTTCACCAATTTTAAAGTAAAACCCAATTTATCGAGAAAACCCAAAACACTCATTCAGAACAAATCATTTATCTTTAAAACTAGAAGTACATTTGAAATTTTGTGAATTATGTTTAAAGGCCAAATGGGCATTATTTCAATACCGGGTGTCCGCTCGTCAAGAAAATGTTTCAAGTGTTCGGTATAAAATAAACGGCTCTTTTCACACCAAATAATCATTTAAAAATTAATTATCTTATATTATTTCTCATTTATTAAAATTAATAAAATACCAATAAATTAATAAATTCTAAATTTAAATGTAAGTGTAGTGGGAGACCTACCTCAACTCACATCTCGAGCACGCTGGCGCGTCGCGCCTCGCTCAGGTGCATAAGCACATACAAGATGACAACTGCAGTATGACAGAAATACCTTGCCAACGTGCTGCAACTGGAAAGATAACTAAAATACATAAACACAGACTTAAAACGATCCGAATGAAAAAATGACACAAAAATAACTATCTCGACAATTTTCAAAGCTTAGCTCGTATCGCCTGCATTATCACTAAACCACTTTAAGATTTATGAAACAATACCCAAATGGTAACTCAAAGATTTATATATCAAAACTCAATTATTTTAAAATTAAATTAGCACCACAATAAATAAACACAACACACGCTAAAATAAATATTTATTACTCAAACAAAAACAGCACACACCATACTTTAGCGCGGAGATGCACTCGACCAGCATTGTTGCACGACCGTCAGAAAGGGGTGACACACACCAGTAGGGACTGCCGCTGGCTGGACGGAGCAGCAATGGTAAGAACGACATTGGAAACTCAACAAGGGATGTGTGGAAGCTTCCAGTCAGTGCAGCACAAGGGTCGCGGGGCACCACGCAATGTTCGAGGAATGACAAAGGGGTCGTGCAGAGACTGCATGGCTGGACAAAAGGTCAGCGGGGCGACGCACCACCAAGACGTAGGTGAACCGGGGTGGAAATGCGTTCGGTGACCAAAAAGGAGTCTGGACAGTGGTGCGCATGGCAGATACGGCTGGTGGGTGCCGATGAGAGGAGTATGAGGCTGTTGCAGCAAAGGGGGAGGGTGTCGGGTGTCGCGCTGCCACTGGCCAGATGACGGAGGGGCGATGCGCCGCTGCTGGTCGGTTGGAACGAGAAAAGGGGCTGGCCAGGCGGTCGACAGTGATAGGAGAGCGCACTACTGGTGCAACCAAGAGGAGGTCTGGCATGTCCAATGTGTGCTGCAGGCCTGGCCAGCGGGAGGCCTCCAGTAGGAGGAGGGTTGGATCATGCTGGCCGAGTAGGATAGGGGAGGGGGTCTCGACAGGGGACAAGGCGTGCCTGCAGGGTTTGGCCAGGCGGTGCTACGTGGGTGGAGGTGGAGGAGACCTGAGAGAGGGAGGAGGCACGCCATGCAGCAGGTTCAGGGGTGACTGGTTCGCACTGAAATGAGCTAGTATAGAGTTTGGGCTGAAGCAGGACTGCCGCTGGGCTGCAAGGTGGCGAAGCTATAAATGGAGGGTGTTGCGCGGAGCAGGTGCAGGTTTCTGGGTTGCTGCCGGCTAGAGGGTGTAGAGATAAAAAACCAGAGCATGTAGGGGGGGTTCTTCAGGTGGAGGAGGGTGCGCCAGATTAGGCCGGGGATTCTAGTGTTGGGCGTGCGACACTGTCACAGGGCAGGAGGAGGGGTCGGGTAGGCATTGTACAACCGAAGTGAGAGGTGGTGGAGGGGAGAAGAGGCACGCCGGAAGGTTGTGCCTACGAAGGGGGTTTTCTGGGCAAGGCAGGGGTGAAACGATAGTTATGGATGGTGATGGTGATGCCGACCAGATGGTCGGAGGTTGTGAGAAGGGAGGTTGGTACGCCCCAAGGGAGTGTCGTTAGAGGAGAAGGTGCGCATCAGGGAGGGGTTGTGCGCCGAACAGGATAGAGAAGGGGGTTTCGATGGGAGAGAAGGGGGAGAAGTGGTTAGGAAAAACTAGCAGAGGAGAAGGTCTGCGGGAGAATAAGAGCAAAAAAACAAAAAAAGAATAAATAGAAGGGGGACCTATGTTGAAGAGTGGAACAAAGGGAGAGGAGCAGAGGACAACCGCGTGGAAGACCAAAAAAAGATAGAAAAAAATGAATGAATAACGAAGAAGGAAAAAAATAAAGAAGATAAAATAAAATAAAATTAATAGTAAATGATAATGATAATAATAATAATAATAACCTTAATTATTATAAAAAATAAATGAATTCATATCATCTATAATAATAATAAAATTAATGGAAATGGAAAAAAGATGCATGGGAGAAATCGAGCGGCGTTGCGCTCCGCCCGTGCGTCCAGCGACGTCGAACCCAAAATGCACAATTTTTTATTGAAAACTCTAAAACTTCATTAGGGACTCACCCTGGACCCCCGTGAAAGAAAAAATATTTAAAGGTATAAAAATAATTAAATAAATCAAACTCATAGGTTGGGTTGTGAAAATTTCAATAAATAAAAATACAATTACCTTCATTGATTTGAAATAATAGAAGAATAAACTCCCATGAGATTTATAAAATGGATTTATAATCCCTAGTGCATCAAAATAGGGTACACATATAGATTTGGTTAAGAATAAATATGGTTATATTCTTGTTTCCATGTAATATTTGTAAATCATTAGGATAAATATTAAGAACAATTATTCACTATGTTAAATTGTAGATTTGTTTGATCAATTATAGAGAGATAAATAATTTATAATATTAATCACTGATCTTGATATAATTTGTTTGGGGTAAAATATGAGTATATACATAATAAAATATTTCATAGAATGTATGGAAATTATTAATTTATAGTGATATCATTTTGACATACTATTTCCCATAATAACTTCATTGATATAATTAATTAAGACTTTATATATTTCCCTTATCAGTTTATGGTAGTCTTTATATATGATATTCTAATGTATTTCAAGAGGATGTAAGAGAATTATGATCATTAGAGAATTTTTCTAAGGACTCCAAGGAATAATTGTTTTATTCAAAATTTACTAAGAGTGAATGTTTTATAGATAATCCTTCATTCTTGTCTTATATAATCTTAATAGATGGAATATGTGTTTCTCCATAAATGAGGAATTTTATCAATTAATAGAACAAACAAACCATGGTAACAGCTAACATTAGATATCTTAGGATGGAAGGATACTATGTATTCCATGTGATTCATTTATCAAGGGCATCATATCAAGAAGCATAGCTGAAAAATAAGTAAGTGAAGTTTTGTTAGACATATTAATGTGTGGAAAATTTCCACAAGATAAAACGAAGGTTGGTCAGTGCAGCTATTCCCAATCTACCCTATAGTAGAAAATGATTTTGGATCAATAGTGATATATTTAATAAAGTACTGAAATTAATCCCCATAAAAATGATATGGTGATAGAATATGCATCATTCTAATTGATGGTTCATTATAATAATAACATAACTATTGACTTGGATATGGAAGGCGTAATTTATTAAATTTAATTTATGGATTAATTATCAATATGGTAAATGGTTTGATATATATATATATATATATATTTATCATAGAATGATGATGTATATATTCTTAAAAAATAGTTGAATATTTTCAAATATATATTCTTATATTTGATTAACGATAATTAATGTTCAAATAATTATGACCCTATAAATAATAACATGGTGGATAATGAACCGAGTTTAAATATCCATTCTATTTTATCTATGATGTAGAATGTAAGTGTTCTCATGCTTATATATTTTTAAAATATGGATCTTGAAATCATGTAGAAAGGGGAAAACAATATCTTTCTTATATGAATGTTTAACTATACAATACTATGAGGATTAATGTGGTTCATAGAGAAGATATTGAACTATAGAATATGGTGAGTAATGTTCTGTTGTTCAATAATTATTTGGATGGTATGATATGATTCAGGATAAATGTGTGTTTTGAGTCAAAATAATATTTTAAGGCCCCATTAGATATAGTTCATAGTTCATCAATTTGAAATCAACCTAAATGTATGAAAATATATAGATATTTAAAAGACTATTTATGGTCAAATAATATGAAAAGGGATATAAAAAATTTTATATCTCACTTCTAGGTATGAAAGGTAGTTAAGGGAGAGAGATAGAAGTCTAAGGGGATGTTGCAACGATTATCCAAACGAAAATGTAATTGGGATAACATTACCATTGATTTCATAATTAGACTACCCCAAACATATAATTTATATAATGTTAGTCGGGTTATGGTTGATCTCTTTATGAAGTCATCACATTTCCTACTTATTAAATAATATTTCTCTCTTACCCAGATTTCTAATGATATACATTAAGGAAGTCATAAATTTTAGAGGAATAATTATATTAATTATGATAATGGCATGAGGTTTACCTCAGTTTTCTTAGAACTATTTAAAAGTATTGGAATATAGAGTAGAATATTATCACTACATGTTAAACTCTGATAGATGTTCAGTTTGAGAAGAACATGAAAATCCATGAATAAGTATTGAGCTCTTTTTCCGTGGATCTAAATAGTGTTTAACATAAACACTATCATCTATTTTTATTGAATGAAAAAATATGTTTCACTTATGTATTCTTATAGATATTTATAAATACCACTATTTTAGTATGTTTATAACTCTACTATACTATATTGATGTTAAATAAAAAATTTATTGGGACTTGATTTAGTATAGGAAATTATGGGCAATGGTATATCAATTCACCAGAACATTAGAATAGCTTAGAGTCCACATAACAGTTATGTTAAAAATCATCAGTGAGATGTGGAGTTCAACATTCTTGGTAAATAATTCCTCCAAATATTACTATGGAGTAATTTTATGGGAATTGAAAAAAACAAAAACTTGAGCACTATATAAATCATTCTATTTGATATTCTTGATCGTATATAGAAAATTTATTATTGCAAAGAACTCAAAATAAACACCCCATAAGTTCAGGATTTCTTTTGTTTATCTATTTTAATAAATTAAGTACATGATCCTTTACATGTACTGAACTTATAGTTTTACTAGTGGTTCATGGTATTTCTTATGAGGAATTGATGGTGGAGATTTATATTTAAGATATATTTTCAACAAAATAAGAACACTCACTTGGTTAATATTTTTAGTGAAAACATCAATTTGATGAATTTACATGGGATTTTGAGGATGTGATGAGTTAGAATTTTCCTCGATAATTTTTATTTGAGTGTAAGATTTTTATAACATGTTAGAGTGTAAATCCCCATGATTTTAGAATATGTATTTATCATTATTATATTTTATATGTTTGATAAGATTCATTACAAGAAAACTATGAATATATGAAACATGGTATACTATTGAAGTATATTAATAATATATTTCCATAAAAATGAGAAATCAAAAACCCATTTATTTTCTATTTTACGTAAATGAAGATAAAATTTCCAAAATGTAAAAGAGATATTTCCCTTAAAATATTTTTTGTGCACAATGTATATTTTTATCTTAATATATTAAAAAAATAAATATTTACAAATTATTATAAGGAAAATTTTATATTATATATCCAGTCAAATAAATCAAAATTCATTTATATTTCATTATTATTCATTTAATTAGATAAATATCATTTTATTCTACAAAAAAAAATATATTTTCCTCAAAAATACTTTTTATTATATTTTTGTATTGATATTAAAATTAGTATATTCAACATTTATTAATTTTATATGAATATATTTATATCACATAATAAATAAACATGTTAAAACTTTACTTGGAATAATGTTTTTTAATTTTTATGAAAAATTAATTTTTTTAGGGAACAGTGAAAAGTAATCTGTTTTGAAAATTTTGCATTTATTTCTAATAAATATGTTAATTTTAATTTATAATTTTAACTTTGATGTTTTTCATGTGAAAAATTATCTAATTCATTAAAAATATTATAATTAATTCTATAGAATTCAAAATTATGTTTTACTACAAAATAAATTATTTTTTATGATTAAAAATGCACTTGTTTAAAAATGATTTTTTATTTTAAATTCCACAGTTATATTAAATTGAATTACTGAAATTTTTTAAATTTTATGTTGAAAAATTAATTAAAATTTTGGAATTATTAGGTTCAAATTTAAAAATCAGTTCAATTTCATAATTTGTCACAATGAATAATAATCATATACAAAACATTACAATGGTAAAGGTGAAAAGGGTTAATGTGTGGTTAAATGAAAGATCTATGTGTTAGAATAACCTAAAAAAATTAAATTTAATATGTTTAATTTATATAGACACTATCTAATCCAATAATTATAAATTATACAATTCACTTCCAATTTTCCATGAGAGTGACTATATTACATTTTAATGTTTTTAATATTTTATATTTTCCAACCCACCTCATTAATCGAGGGGAACATACTCTCCTAAAATTATCAAACCTTATTAATCCACTTATGTCTTCTAAAATCAACCCCAAACACTCCTAATATTCCTTTATCTCATTTTAATAATTAATTTATTGTTAAAATACCAATATAAGGGTCTTAACGAAGAGATTCAATGGAAGTTTCTCACCAATGACTTATAACTCTTAACCATGTGTTTTCAAGTTTTTTTATCTCCCCTCAATAAATTATTATATAATCAGGATTATATAATAACTTAAATATCCATAACTTTTTAATAGGTATTATATTGATGTGAAAACCCATTTTCTTCCCATTTTTTATCCAATGATAAATGAAATCCCCACTCACGCATATGTACAAGAAACCATCTCCATGTAGCGATAAAATTTATTTTTAATAATCTTATAAAAGATGGTTATGATGATTCATTTAATGGTTATATATTATTTTTATGAAAATAATGTTATTATATAAATTTATAAAATTATATACTTTATTACCCTCCAATTCATTTAATAATGATAACATCACTCATCTATATGTGTGGATTGCCACCTCCATAAGGTTATCTTATTCGAATTTCATATCCACTTTACACGGATGGTAATAAGGATAGATTTAATGAATATAGTTTATATTTATTATTTTAATATTATTATTTAATTTTTAATTATTATTTATCTTTCTTATCCGTCATCCATTGAAAACATTAAAACATCACTCGTGTATATGTATGGACTACCATCCATATAAGGTGATGCAATTATTTTTCCTCACCATCATGTATCTGTGGTTAAAAAAATTATATAATAAATAAATATGATAATTATTACATTAAATATTTTTTTGAAGAGTAATCCATGAACATGATGAAAATATCAGAATCATTGAACTGAAACATAAAATGAAAACGAAGCTGTTTTCACCTAAATATTGATTATATTAAAGAACTATTAAGGGATGGGTAATAGTAAATTATAATGGTAGGATATAAAGTAAGATATATATATATAGATATATATAAATATGATTATATAATATACTTATAATAAATAATTATTTATGATATTAGTGGTTTTAGTGTGTATGATGTAATACATGACATTAAATAAGAGTTTATGTTACAATATATTTAATTTTTAAGATTCTATATGTAAAATTAATATTAAGTGAAATTATATGAAACATATATTATAAAACCCATATATTTTATTCCAGTTTGTATACTATAGATGTTTTCAAGTATTATTTCATTTCTCCTCTCTAAATTTCATAAAACGTCCTAGAGAATAATGTTAATAAAACATAACAATATATCATTTATTTTGTATGGGAATTATATCATCCATGTCGATATTATTTAACATGTTTTCAAACAATATTATACTTTATTTTCCAAATATTTTCTAAATTCATCTTTAATAATATTTAAATTTCATTTTTGTTATTTAAAAATTAGTGTTAAAAATTTCTTTCGAATAGGCCAATTAGGACTATTTATAAAAATGTATGAAATAAATATTTGTATTTGGTTGATTTTTTTAGAATTTCACATTATTATGAACATTATATTCTTTTCAAATTAATTTATGATATTACATTGCTATATTCCAGGATATTTTTTTCACAATATTAAGGGAATTATTAGGTTTTAAAATTTATAAAATCAAATGAAATTTTCCATTTTTCATTGAAATAATCAAATTCTCAATTAATAGTATTTTTCATATAGGTAAAAAACAATTAAGTGTTGTTTAGGTTTCATTTGGAATTGTATCATAACATTGAATGTAGTTTTTTCATTTGGCCTAATTATGATGTTGATGTTTTAATGTTTATTCAATGAAACACTTTTATTTCTCATATTTTAATTTAGTTTTGATAAAATATTTATCAAACCAATTTCTTTTCTAGGGGTTGTGAGATAATGATTTAATTATCATTTTGATGATATTGTGAAAAATCCATATATGGTTTTCAATATGATATTAGGGGGGAAGGAATTATATATTTTTAAAATTCATTGGGTAATGTGATATAGATATCTTATGAGATGTTGATGACAATGTGTGGACATGTTTTTTATAACTATTTTTACGTATTAATGTGAAAGTGTGATTTTATCTAGTTATAATTATAATATTATACAAGTGAATTTTTTTGAATTACTATGTTATAAATATTATTCTTGGCCATGATTGAAAAAATATAGGTTTACATGATTATGAATGAACATGATTTTGAATAGTTATATTCTCATGATTGCTATTTCATATGATTATGATGGCACATGCTTATTATATGACTAAAAAAATATAATTTATTCATTGAAACTCTTACAAATAAAACTTTTAGATACACCATTATTTTTTATTAAGGATCTAAAATTTTCTTGGTATGAATATTTTATATATAGAACATGAATATAATTATGTTATCATACCCTTATGACAATTATCTGACCAATTTTGACTTATATCTATTATTTTTATCCTTGATTACCATTTTATCTCACCATTTATTGTTTTTTAAATTCCATAATTTATAAAATAAGGTTCTATGTGTGGTATTTTTATAATGTTACCAAATATGAAGAATACATATGGGTATAATTTAAGACTATACAAAAATAACACAATTATGTATCATGTATCCATTGAAACCAAACCATTTTTGTTTTATGTCATTTATGTGTCTAATATTCGTGTAAGGGAAAATATATTCCTCGATAAATTTATAGTGTTGCCAAAAAATTTCATCAGAGAATTTTTTAGTTATTTTTGGAGATTAATATTATAAAAGTTTGGTGAAACTCATTGGGATAAGTCTATTTATTAGATAATGTTATGATGTTTTGGTAAAGTATAGACTATGTGGTTTCTTATTAATGATATATCTTCTTGGATAAAAACAAGTGTATTTAGTGTGTATAGTATGTGTACCTATATGTAATAACCATAAAAATTGTGATGGGTATCAATACAACATTAACTTAGTGCCTGATAATGAGGTCTTACTACAAACATGGGTTGACACTCCTGAGGGATATTCTTTAGATAATTCAATTTCTATTTTTCAACCATTATAAATAATTTAGAACAAAATGTATGATGATTTTTAAAAACCACAGTGATATGGGATGTATATAACGTGTCATTATTTGTAATATGGTGTCATAATTTAGGACATTATAAGAATAATTTTCAAAATAATATGATTTTTTACAGAAAAATATAATCAATCATGCACTGTAACAATCCATAGTTTTATCAATGGAAACTACCCTCTTATTATTATTCCACATAGTATAAACCAAATATAATCACTTTGATAACACAATAAAAATATTATAAATGATGAAATTTTGAAATAAGAGTTATTTCTAGAAATTATAGAACCTATAAAAAGGGAATGGTAACTTGATATTTTGAATAGTAATGTGACCATAATGAATAGTAATATTGCTAATAAAATAGTAACCTCACCAATGAAAATATAAATAAAATTTATGTATCTTATGAATAAAAATAAAATATATTTATTTCATGGTATAAGTAAATAATCTTTTTAGAAATGATAAATTAAGAGTTTGATTTCTTTAGTTATAAATATTTAATCCCAATTCTATAATTATTATAATTATTTAAAAGAAAATTTAATTTCTGAAAACATATTAATAAATTAGAATTTTTTTTCTTGCTATTATAGTATAATTTTATGAGAACATAATTAATTTTTTAAAGTGCTATGAAATCAGTTATAGGGTTAAAATTAGTATTTTCTAAGTAAATGATAATTTTATTTAAATATTAAATTTCTCATACATAAAAAATTATTTTTCTAAAATGTTGTTAACATTTGAATTATAATCATTTTAAAATTCTGTATGCGTATATTTTTATTTTTCAAGAATATTTGATTTTTTGTGAATACTAAATTATGGTAATATATGGTATTTAGATAATACATGAATTATTTATTCATAGATGATTTATGGAAGATAAAAGACAATAATATTGAACTATACTCCATTATTTTAATAAATTTTGTGGTAACATTTAAACTATTCATAGTATTGATCAAAAATAATAAACAAATGAATAAAATAATAAAAAATACTCTTCTCATACCACTATAAATACCACACCCCACCACCCCTTATCAGCACACCTACAAAGCCTTAATGTGTGACCAATTTCTACCCAATACTATTAACAATTCCTAAACATAAGACCAAGATTATCAAGTCTCAAAAAAAGTCCAAAAAATATACCTAAGGTTGTTCTCAATGAGAAGAATTCAATAGGTAAAATCAACTTTTTGTTATTTTAATTTCATTTAATTTGTTTTCTATTTTTTTATTATCTCCCCATATACCCTTATCTAAGTCTAATTATTACATAAGTGTATTATACATACTATAATTTTATTATGTTAATAGAATAATCTATCATCAAACCTATTATCCTTTACATTTTATTTTAAAAATTCAAACATCATCTGTGAGATGTTGTTTTATCGCCTTAAAGGATAAAACATTTGTAGTTTCCTTTACCTCGTAAATGTATGGGCTTAGCCATTATAATGATTGAAAAAATTAAAATTTATGTCATAACATTTATTATGTTCTGTAACTAACTTATACACATAATATTAAATAAAAAAACAAAACTTGTCTATCGTGATCAAAAACCACTAAATTAATCTAAACAATTATCATAAATATTTCATCTTTTGGATCTTCCTCATATTTGAAAAAAAAATATAATACCAACTAAAAATTTGGAAGTTAACTAATAACATAAAAGGAAAAAAAATTTATAATCATTTCCATTTTACAAGATCTTTCATATATATATACAAAGAAAATTAAGACTCTTAAATGATTAAATTGAATACTATAACTCATCAAAATTGACGTAAAAATAATAATAAAATTATAATGAATAAAATTTTCATGATGTAAGAACCTAAACCTTATTTTCATGTATGTTTTTCATTTTTCTAGTGTTTTTGATAAAATTAGAGTTTCTGAAAATTTTTGAAGTACACGCCATGTATATACTTGCTGCTGAAAGCCATGTGCTAGCCGTGTAGGGGCCATGCCCATGGCTGTGTAAGGGTGTTTAGAGGCCGCTTAAAGTGGAGTACAAAAAAGGAGAGTGCACGCCGTGTACTCCAAAATACACACCATGTATTTTGTTTTTTTTCATTAAATGAAATGGGGTTGCATCTGATGGACAGAACACACTTCTTTTAGGTTTCGTTCGTCTAAGAGCATCGAGTAGCCACGAATCTTCAATGAACTACCAAGACTTCATTTGTCCTTCGAATCAAACTCCATTTATTGCGTTGGAATCGCATCGGTGAGTTATCTCTTCTATTGGAACCTCATTTCATAATTTATTATCTTTTCAATGTAATTGTGGGTTGAACGTTTTATCTATTTTCATAGATCTACGAAGTTATAAGGCAATTCAAGCCTCGTGGTTCATGTATATTGATCTTCTAATGCTGAGGTAGGTGGTTTGTGCCTTTATGTAGAAATTCTTTGAGTATTATGTGCAAGTTCCACCAATACCCTTGAACGGGGTATTGCGTGTTTATTGTTTTGTCCCTTTTGGTTTCCTGCTTTGCTTGTTTGCCAGAGTAGAGGTTATTATTTTTGAATAGGGTAATTTTTTGTGCTTTGGATGTATTACCCATGCATGGTTTTTCTGTTTATGACCCTTTAGTCTAGTTTTTTCTGGTATGCTATTTCCATTTCCATGCCTAGTGTTGTAGGATGGAGTGCTCTTTTTCTAACATGTTGTTCTGCTGTAGAATGCTAGCCAAGTAGTTCTTGAGGATTACTTTGGCCATTATGAGATGCGATACTTGTTGACTTCACACAGGGCTGTGAGGACCTAGTGTAGTAGACCATTGGGAGAATGGATGTAAGGGCTTCTCCAGAGTGTCTTTATAATTTACGACGTGAGACCATAGGGTGAATTGATGTTAAGTGCTTCCTCAGAGAGATTTTAGTTCCTCAACGTGGGCCACAGAGGGAATGTGACATAAGTGCTTCCCTAGAGCGCCTTTAGTACCGATACGAGACTATAGGGGGAATTGATGGTGATTGCTTCCTTAGAGAGTCTATACATTAGCTGAAAAAGAGGTTTGAGACTATGTATGCTTCCCATAGGGTTTCTTTCTTCTGCTAGGTAGGACCAGAGGGGATAGACTATGAGTACTTCCCAGAGGGTTACCTATTTGTTTTATCTACTTTGATTAGTTGTTTCTTGATAATTGGATTGTGTATTTTTTGTTATTGAGTAGTTTTTTGTTTATTTATTTCTGTACTTTAACCTACAATATATTCACTGACTGTTAGGCACAAATATTTCGGTGCTTTCCTATTGGGATTTAGTCTCACACCCTATTTGGGTCACGCTTTGGGTCCCAAACAGATTATATTTTTTCAGGTATAGTTAAGGTCAAGCGCCCTTCTACTTCAGGTTCTTGATTATTATGGAGCTGGAGAGGATAGGACGAAGATATTACTTGTGATGCTGAGGATTTTATGTGATTTATTTTTCACTTTTGTTTAGGACTATTCTATTCCAGCATTGTGATTTGTTTGGCTGTTTTCCTAGACATATATGTATGATGCATCATTTATATATATCTGCTCCAGTTGTTTTCTTTTTCAGTCTTCCGCTGTTACTGTTATTTTGTATTTACTGCTTCCTCTATTGAATAATTGTTTATCTTCCACTGTGTTGCTCTTCTAATGTGGTCATAGTTTCCCCACTATCACACCCAAGGCCGTCACAACTAGTCGATAGCCTCTGTCTTTCTAGGAAATGCACTTGAGTCCATGGGACCAACCGGGTACGGGGTGCCTCTAGGTGGCTTCTAGAACCAGGACATTACAATGTGGTATCAGAGGCAGGTTTCGATCCTCCGATTTGAGGGTTATGGGCCCACATAGACCAGACATTGGTGGATCATTGACTTTTTAACCTTTTTTATAACTTGTTTAAGATGACAAAATATGATTCTTGGGGACTATGGGCCCTCACAGATCAGAATTTGGAACATTCAGAGTTTGTTACAATGTTTTCTGGTCTCCAGAGTAGTTTCTGAGGCTCACTGTCTAGAAAAAACCAAAATACACAATGTGTAGTTTTAACTAAAAGTTGTGTGTTCTTCTATTCGATAAGAAATAGTTTTTCATAAGAACACTCAGTGTACTTTATGTACATGTTGTGTAGTCTCTATCCAAGTCATAGGCCATGTGGGAAGAGACACAAGATAGGGAAAATCTTTTGGAAACGCACCGTGTACTAGTTGTGCACGCCGTGTAGTGTGATCCTTGGAACCCGACCGTGTAGCTAACAAAACAGGTCAGGGGATTCTCTTCTTATAAATTCCATGTCAGGTTTGAACACGTCATGTAGTTTGACCCTGGTACCCGGCCGTGTCACAAACAACACGGGTCAGTGTCATCCTTTCTCATAAACATCATTTCTACCTGGAACACGACGTGTACTGTCAGCCGTGTAGTTGGCTTTGTAACTCACCACACGGTGTGTTGGGACTTCTTAATACATGTCGTGTCAATCTGGAACATGTCGTGTAGTGTGACCTGGGTACACAGGCCGTGTCACTAACAACATGGGCCTGGTGAATCTTGTTGAGTACACATCGTGTCTACCGTAAACACGTCGTGTAGTTTTGTCTTAGGAGAGTCGTGTGGCTTAACCGTGTAGAAGGACTCGGGCAGGGGGAGAGGATTCAGGTACACGGCTTGTGTTAGGATAACACACATTGTTTTGGGGTGTTACACGACCAGTTTTGGAAGAAGTAAACGCCCATGTAAATGACTTAAGGGAACATGTCGTGTAGTCTTTATACATGTCGTCTCATCATGTTTTGTAAAATCTGAATGCTTTCTATCGTATGTTCCCTTCTTATGCTCATAGTTTTCTGTCCTTGAAAATGTTGATCTAAGTTGTGAATTTGACCTTGTAGAGTCATGGTACCGAGATGTCCTCCAGTTGTATGCCAGTTTCCAGGTGGTGCTCAAATTCCTGATATGGTTGATTAGGGACTTCCTACAGATCCTCCTGTCATGCCAGTCTTCGAACCACCCATTATACCTGACACAAGAGATGATGCCCATTTCAGGGAAGGCTTCATGAGGATGATGCAGATCTTCCAGGGAGTTATGCCTCCTGCGATGTATGTGGAAGACTTGACGTAGGTTTTCCAGCAGCAAAATCCTTCCACTTTCTCAGGGGAAGGAGGACTGCAGGCTGGAGAGTCATGGCTAGAATCCACGGTGATGGTCTTAAAACATATAGAGACACTTCCAGAAAGGAGTTTCAACCTCGTTGCCTATATGATATGGGACTCTTCCAAGAGGTGGTGGGACATAATCTCACAGGTGGGTCATCAGCAGGTTATGGCTTTCTAGGAGTTCCGGTGCATCTTTTATGACTACTTCTATCTAGAGACCCTGAGGGCCATTTGAGCCCAGAAGTTAATGGGTCTGGAGTAGGGTACTCTTTCTATCATGGAGTATTCCTCACGCTTCACCCAGCTTCAATGCTTTACACCCTTCTTGGGAAAAAGATGGGTTATTCCTGGAATGGATATTCGAGGATGGTCTCAGGCATGAAATCTGTTCCCAGTTGAACATCTTCTGGTTGACTTAAATCACTTCTATCGTCAACCAGGTGCTGATCATGGAGCCCAATCTGAGGGATTCTTGAGTAGTGAGAATGGGCGGCTCAACATCTAGAGTTAGAATCCCTCTTATTGACAGTTGGAAGTGGAATAGGTAGTATTCATGTGGTGATTTGAGAAGGCAATACACATCTTCTAGTATCCAAGTGGTATGCTACCAGTGTGCAAGGGATGGACATATGAGGCCGCATTTCTAGAGAGACCTAGTGGAGTGCTGATCTTGCGGCAAGTTGGGTCACCTTCAGTGCTTCTTTCGGATCATCCCACTGGTAGCTGGTGACAAAGGATCTTCTATAACTCCGTGTTTGGGGCTAGTGCCTCTAGTTTCTCCTCAGTCTAGGAACTAGTGTTCTTTCGGCTATTCTGGCCGAGGTGGATGTTGTGGTCGTGGTGGTCAATCGCCAGTCGTTTAGCGATAGCAGAGTGGATCAGCTCAGAGTGGTCAGGTAGAGTCACAGGGCCTTGGAGCATGCTAGACCTTTGCAGTGGAGCAGACCCATTTGGAGTAGGATCCTGGACCTTCTATAGTTCGAGGTATGATCCTAATTGCCTAAGTTTTATCTTTATCTCTTCTTGATAAAGGGGCTTCCCATAGTTTTATCTCTGTTTCTGTTATAGAGTGCCTTGGGCTATGCATCTTTTCTTCTATCGATATCTTGATGCTAGACACTCCGTTGGGGACTAGAACGGCTAGTGTAAGTCAGTGCAAGAAGTGCCCTCTAGAGGCTGGTGGGTGTCACTTTTTATGGGAGCTCTATGTCCTAGAGATGATAGGATATGATGTTATTCTCAGAAGTGATTGGCTAGTTCCCTTCGAGGCATTCATTGGATGTTATCGCCAAAGGGTGAGTTTTATATCAACAAGGGGTAGATCATTTCTTCAGAAGGGTGAGTGGGATGTCCATGTGATTAGAGAGGGTCTAGAGCATCATGGATTAGGAGGAGTTACATCCCAGATTTTTGTTCTATATCTGGATGACCAGGGGACTTTACAGTTATACATTCCTCCAGTGGTGGATTTTTTCAGTGATGTCTTTCTAGAGGACTTTTGAGGTTTGCCTTCAGAGCGAGAGGTTGAATTCTTGATTGAACTTATGCCAGGAGCGGCACTGGTGTCCATTCCTCCTTATAGGATGGCTACACCTAAGTTGCAGGATCCCATTAAGTAGTTGTAGGAGTTGCAGGAAAAGGATTTCATTCAACTTAGTACTTCTCCTTGGGGTTCGCCTGTTCTTTTTATGATGAAGGCAGACAATACCCTCATGTTTTGTGTGGATTATTAGAAGTTGAACCACTTGGCGGTCTAGAACTGATATCCCTTGCCTAGGATTTATGATCTCTTTGATCAGCATCGAGGAGCTCGTGTGTTCTCGAAGACTTAATTGATTTCCAGTTATCATCATTTTCATGTTATAAAATCAAATATACCTGTTACAGCCTTCCCGATAATGTATGATCTATACGAGTATATGGTTATGACATTCAACCTCACCAATGTGCTGGTAGTTTTCATGGAACTGATGAACCGGGTGTTCCATCCATATTTGGATTCCTTCTTGGTTGTTTTCATGGATAATATCATGGTGTACTCTCACAATCAACACGACCTTGCCACACATCTTGATATAGTTCTGAGTACATTGAGAGAGCATCAGTTATATGCTAAGCTCTCAAAACGCCAGTTTTGGATGGACCAGATTCACATCTTAAGTCAAGTTATCTTAGAGACAGGAGTATCAGTAGACCCAGAGAAAGTGAGAGCAGTATTTTATTGGGAGTTTCCAAAGAACATCTTTGAGGTGCGGTGTTTTCTAGGGCTGACTGGATAATACATAATTTTTATTCAAGACTTATTGTGCTTAACAGCACCACAATCGGGTTTGACTAAAAAGGGTGCGATGTTCTTGTGGTCAGATTCTTGTGAGTTAGCCTTTCAGGAGCTAAATGGGAGGTTGAATTCAACACTGATACTAGTCTTTCTAGATCCAGGAAAGAGTTATAATATCTATTGTGATGCTTCCGGTATCGGTCTGGGAGCTGTGCTTATGCAGGGAGATGGAGTCGTTGCGTATGGGTCACGACAGTTGAGGCCGCATGAGAGGAATTACCCGACACACGATATGGAGTTGGTAGATGTTGTTCATGCCTTGAAATGTTGGATACATTACCTTATGGGATAGAATTTTGTGGTTTTCCCTAGCCACAAAAATCTCAAGTACATTTTCACTCAGCGTGATCTGAATTTGAGACAGCGAAGGTGGGTTGAGTACGTTCAGTCCTTTTATTTTGAGCTTTCCTATATATTGGGGAAGGGAAACGCAGTGGCTTATGTGATGAGTAGGATGACTCAGATGCAAGCAGTTCAAGAGGCCAATAGTGAGTGGCAGCTTATGGATTTTTTCTCTATGATGTATCTGGAGGTGAATGACAGACAAGGGTATACTTTTCTATCTTCTGTTGTTGTTACCACTATGCTTCTTGACCGAGTTCGAATGAGCCAGCTATCAGATTCTAAAGGCCTAGTCTTATGGGATAGTGTGTCAAGAGAGGGACCTATTATTGGATGGACCATAGGAAAGGATTAGATCATGCATTTTAAGGGATCTGTATGGGTGCAATAGATATACGCGAGAAGCTGATGCAGGATTTTCATTCCTCTGTTTGGGAAGTTCATCCTGGCATTACCAAGATGTATCGAGACCAACACCATCAATATTGGTGGCCAGGTATGAAGAGGTATGTTGGTGGTTTCATCATGAGGTGTTCCACCTGTAAAAAGGTGAAGGTAGATAATTAGCGACCAACATGGATTTTATCACAGTTACCCATTGCTGAGTGGAAGTGGAACGATGTTGCGATGGATTTCATGACAGGGTTGTCGAGGTATCCTCGGGGGAACGATACAGTTTCGGTTTCCATTGACAGGATTACGAAGGCTGCTCACAGCTTTCCGATCAAGGAGACCTTCATTGTTGACGAGCCGAGATAGTTGTACATCTGTGAGATTGTATGTCTACATGGGGTTCCACACTCTATCGTTTTAGATAGGGATGCATGTTTTACTTCTCGGGTCTGGCAGGTGATACAAAAATATTTGGGTACGCAGGTGCTTCTGAGTACAGCCAACCATCCTCAGACAGATGGCCAGTCTGTGCGTACGATTTAGGTTCTTGAGGATATGTTCTGAGCATAAATTATAGATTTTGGAGGTTCTTGGGTGAAGCATATACCTCTTGTGGAGTTTTCCTACAATAATAGTTTCCAAGAAACTATTTAGATGGAACCTTATGAGGCTTTGTAAGGTAGGTCATGCCGATCACTCTTATTTTGGCTTTAGTCAGGAGAGGCAGCTTTGCTAGGACCTTGTCTTGTTCATGAGACCACAGAATAGATAGAGTTGATTAGGAAGAGGATGGATACTGCACAATCTCGTCAGAATTCTTTTGCTGATTAGTGGAGATGACCTCCCGAGTTCGAGGCCAGGGGTTAGGTTTTTCTAAATGTCACACTGAGGTTGGGACACAAGAGGATCAAGAGAAAGGGTAATCATTCACCGAGGTACGTCAGTCCGTTTGAGGTGTTGGATAGAGTTCGTCCGGTTGCCTATAGTTTGCAGTTACCTCAGAGGTGTCGAGATATACACTATTTCTTCCATGTTTCTCAGATCCGATGTTACTTTTCAGACCTATCTCATGATTTCCATCCTGAGGAAGTCAAGTTGGAGTTGGATGCATCCTTCGAGGCGAATCCTATCCAGATTGTCGATCGCAACACGAAGGTTCTCTGTGGCCAGTCTATTCCTTTGGTATGGGTGTTATGGCAGTACATACGATTACAAGATGAGACTTGGGAGAGGGAGGCCAATGTACGACCATAGTGGCCGTAGTTGTTCGGTGTTTCTTCTTCTACACCGTGTTAGGGAAATTTACGGATGGATTTCTTTAAGGGGGGAAGTTTGGAAGATCCTGGACCTTCTTTTCAAGTATGTTTTTCTTTTTTCTGGATTTTTTGAGAAAATAGATGTATCTGGAAATTTTTGAAGTACGCGATGTGTACTTTATGAGTACACGCTGTGTACTTCCATCACACTGAAGGTCATGTGCTGGCCATGTAGGGGCCACACACATAAATGTGTAAGGGAGTTTGGAGGCCGCTTAAAGAAGAGTACGAAAAAAGATAGTACATGCCGTGTATTTTGTTTTTTTTTTTCATTAAACGCACCGAGGTTGCGTATGATGGACTAAACACACTTTTTTTAGGTTCCATTTTTCTGAGAGCACCGAGCAACCATGGATCTTAGATGAACCCCCGATCCTCCATCCATCCTCTGAATCGAACTATGCCAATTACGTTGGAATCACATCGGTGAGTTCTCTCTTCTGCTGGAACCTCATTTCATGATATCTTATCTTTTACAAGTTATCATGGGTTGAACGATTTATGAGTTTTGATAGATCTACAGCGTTCTAAGGCAATTCAAGACTCATGGTTCAAGTATATTGATCTCTTATCTCTGAGGTAGGTGGTTTGTGCCTTTCTGTAGAAATTCTTCGAGTATTATGTGAAAATTCCACCAATACCCTTGAAAGGGGTATTGCATGTTTACTATTTTTTCCATGTTGGTTGCCAATTTTTCTTGTATGCCTGAGTAGAGGTTATTTTTTGTGAATAAGGTAATTTTATTCACTTTGGATGTATTTCCCATGCATGTTTTTCCTTTTTATGATCATTTGGTCTGGTTTTTCCAATTAGGCTACTGTCAGTTCCATGCCTAGTGTTGTAGGATGGAGTGTTCCTTTTCTGACATGTTGTTATGTTGTAGAATGCTAGACAAGTAGTTCTTGAGGTTTACTTTGGCCGTTACGTGATGCGATACTTGCTAACTTTACACAGGGCTGTGAGAACTTAGTGTAGTAGACTATAGGGAGAATGGACGTAAGGGCTTCTCCAGAGTGTCTTTGTAGTTTACGATGCGAGACCACAGGGGGGATTGAAGTTGAGTGCTTCTTCATATAGTCTGTAGTTCCTAAACATGGTCCATAGAGGGAATGTGATGTAAGTGCTTCCCTAGAGCACCTTTAGTACCTATACGAGACTATAGGGGGAATTGATGGTGAGTTCTTACTCAGATAGATTATACGTTAGTTGAACCAGAAGAGTGAGATTGTATGTTCTTCCCAGAGGGTTTCTTGCTTATTCTAGGTAGGACCAAAGGGGATTGGCTGTGAGTAATTCCTCGAGGGTTTCCTATTTGTGTTATCTGCTTTGATTAGTTGTTGCTTGATAATTGGATTGTGGATTGTTAATTATTGAGTACATTCATGTTTACTGCTTTTTGTACTTTTACCTACCATATATTCACTGATTGTTAGGCACAGATATTCGGGTGGTTTCCTACTGGGATTATTCTCACGCCCTATTTGGGTCATACATTCAGGCCCAAATAGATTATATTGTTGTAGTTATAGATAAGGGCAAGCACCCTTCTACTTCAGGTTCTTGATTGCTGTGGGGATGGATAAAATGGGACCATGCTATGGCTCGTGATTGTGAGGAGTTTTACTACTTTATTTGGAACTTTGTTTTAGCACTGTTGTTTTCTAGCATTGGGATTTGTTTGGTTGTTTTCCTAGACATATATGTATGGTGAATCATTTATATATATCTTCTCCTGTTGTTTTATTTATCAGTCTTCTTCTGTTACTATTGTTTGGTATTTACTGCTTCCACTATTATATAATTTTTTATCTCCCACTGTGTTACTCTATCAATTAGGGCATAGTTTCCCCACTATCACACCCAAGGCCCTCACTACTAGTTGGAAGCCTCTGCAGTTCTGGGAAAATGTGCTTGAGGCCATGTGACCAACTGGGTACGGGGTGCCTTTGTGTGGCTTCCGGAACCGGGACGTTACACACAACCCATCCCCTATAGTCCATGTCGTGACTAGCCCTATCCCACCTTCAATAGGTCAGGGGCTGGTGACTAGCTCTAGAAAGGCATATCACTAAAACTGGGAAGGCATTGCCTTTTAACCTGTAAACTCACACAGTCTAAGCACACACCAAGAAACAAGAAAAAAGTAACTATAAAGTAAATAGGGTGAGTTTAGTATGTAAAGGGGGCTAGAATACAAACCCAACTGGAAAGTACAAGAAAAGTGAAAATAGCACAAATGTACACCCGCCAATAATCCTACCTAAAGGGTAGGTACACCTCTCGAATTGTCTTCACTACAGTAAGTCTCCTCTAATGGTCTACCTTCGTGCAGCCTCTAGTCATGGCACCCTAAGTCTCGATCCATGTTGTTCATCATCTGCACAATAAATAGCAAGGTGTGGGTGTATCCCATTCAGGGGTAATTTTAACAATATTCAGTAGGGGCCCCGAAACACTTGTAGGTCTCCCAGAGTTCCTCAAAGGAAATACCACAAAGAAAGAACCCAATCTCAAAGCACCAAGAAATAGACATCAACTTTACTTAGGTATATTCGCATATATATACCTAAGTTATCATGGCATACTCATATCATAGATGAGGGAATAATTCCACAATGGTAACACCATGAAGGTTGAAGTAACACACAGGTAACACCACAAAGCTAGAAGTACCACACAAGTAACACCACAAAGACATCACCACGAAGGTAGAAGTACCACATAGGTAACACCACATAGATAGAAGTACCACATAGGTAACATCACAAAGATAGAAGACTCACCTCACAACCAGGTATAACTTAATTACAGAAGTAAATATGATTAGTTGTAAGCTATATTATCTTATTCTATTATGAAGAACTACTGCTGACCCACACATGATTGATAGGTACTAACCCCCACTGACCCACATAGGTTATAACCCACACAGGATCGGTATGAGTTTAACCACACAGGATCATTGAGTACTAACCTACATAAGATCTGAAAGAAGCTAACCCATACAGGATTGATAGGTGCTAACCCACACAGGATCATTGTTCCTTCATCACATTACAACTAGTCAGAGGATTCCTCACAACGGGTGCGCTCGAGTTCTGTAGAATCTTCCCCTCGATATATCGGTCATACCTCGACTACCTCTAAGCTCCAAAAATAAGTAAACAAAAGGTCTATCATGTCATAAGGATTCCAACACAACCGAATTTGTTTCAATTGGATGGCTGGTCTGTGAGTTATGAATGTTTTAGTTCTGGGGGCCCGGTTGGATTCAGGCTCGATCCAACCTGGACATACTCCCACTATCTTAAAAACTCAAGTGTAGTATATCAAAAAGACATTCTTTCTCCGAGGATCCTAGCACCATAGACGGTTCATCAAACGGATGCTCGGTTCACAATATGTGGCAAAAAATGTGTATCTGGGTCTAGATGGGCCTCTTTCCTGTCTGACACGGTTGGACCGACCCGACCTGGTTCAGGTCGACCCTTTCCAGTCCGGTTCCGGCTCGGATGGGCTAGATCATGGTGGGCTCGGCCCACTGGGTGCAACGCAACCTGCTTGGCTAGGTGTAGTCCACCTGGATGGGTGCGGTCCGCCCAGCTAGGTGTGGTCCACCATGGTGGGGCCCTCCATAGCCACCACCCGGGGGGAGTCACCCCCATCCCCAGATTCCCGAACGGACCATGGGAAATTTGTTTCTGGCCAACCCAATGGTGCCATGCGGTGCCGATTGCTGGCACGCGGGACAGGCCGGAGCGGGTCCTGCTCGGCATGACGCGACCGGCCGGGGTACCGGCCATCACCTCTTCCAGCGGCGCACGAGCGTCGGTCCTCTAACAGTGGTCGGTCAGGTGCCGGCCACCCTCCGTGTGTCCCACCTACTCAACCCATAGCCAATCAGGTGTGAGCCTTCCTTTGGGTGTGTCTTCGTGACTCAGCCGCCGCGACCTCCCCTTCCAACGGCAGCACGGGCCCGCGCCGCCCTGGTTCCATGTGGTCGGTCGGCTTGCTGGTTTCCACCCTCCACCACCATGGCCGATGGGCCGCGGCCTCCTTTGGCGGCGCAGTTTCACTTTCTCCATCATCGCGGATGACGGTTGTGCAGGACACCTCCTGTACCTTGATGGCTTCAGTCACCAGCGACGTGGTTGGGTTCCACTCAACTCGACGATCTTCCCACGAAGAATACATCAAAAAATGAAAGTAGCGGAG
This sequence comes from Viscum album, assembly GCA_963277665.1. Taxonomy (NCBI): domain Eukaryota; kingdom Viridiplantae; phylum Streptophyta; class Magnoliopsida; order Santalales; family Viscaceae; genus Viscum; species Viscum album. The sequence goes on along the minus strand of OY728133.1, from coordinate 955,783,589 downwards.
AGATCGGGTTGTGTTCAATTGGTATGCACCCTCCGCATTAGATCGAGAGTAGGCGGTTCATAGTTTGAAGACAACGTTTTGTCACGAATAAATATTTGATCAAATTCCTTACCTCGTTTGTTCTTTGGAAAATGCTTGCGATTGGAGGTGGTGTCGGTGATCTTCATCCCTGCAACAATCCACCAACAACGCCATTCGAACGATGACCCTCCGACCATTCTTGGTAGATTTATTCTTCGTCAGGAGCCTGAAGATCCTCCTCTCCCTTTCGACAATCGAAAACCAACCCCCAATCCCCTCAAGAAGAGTAAATATAACTCTTAATTAAAAATATGATTCATTAATTTAGAATTAATGAATCATATTAATTAAAAGAAAATTGTGGTTAAACATTTTGTGTAACTGGGTATTTAATTCCCAGCATTAAATGCCTGACCTCCATCATGTGGTCCGTGCTAATAGAATTTAGAACGATATGTGGGAGGAAATATTTTTACAATAAAGTATATTTATTTTATTTAATCCTCTATGAAAAACACAAAAACCAACTTCTTCTCTCGACCTACTGTGGTTGAGATGAATGTGTCCTTAAATGAATATAGGTGTTGTGAGTTCAACTGTGTCATTAGTCTTTAATTTGGAGCACCGGTTCAAAAGTTAAAAAAACGTCGCACATGCGTTTACTGAAAGTACCTGAAACAATGTTCAGAATTTATTTCGAGCACACCGGGCCTCGGAATCACGTGCCTCTAATTTTCACAGACATGTAATAATTCCATATAATGAGAAAAAATTACATGGAAAATATGATTTTTACATTAACCCCTCCTCAAGGCTTTGCATCCCCAAAAGCCACAACACAAACTAGGGAAACAAGTGGAGGTACTGAGCACAAATCTGAGTCTCCTACACCCATTTTATCTCCTGGAGGTTTCCATGCTGCCAACATATGCGTACTAGTGGTATCTATCACCAGTGAAAGCTTCTCTCCTGTCGATCCTCAATCTCCACTAGAACCTCCAAAAACGTCTCCCCATCATCGATGTCCAGCTTTCCCATATCAATGATGTACGAAGGATCATGTACGTATCTCCTCAACTGGATATGTAGAAAACGTCATCCACCCAGTGGAAATGAGGGGGAATATCTAGGCGATATGCCACCTCGCCAACTCTTCTGAGGATCTGGAAGGGTCCGATTAACTTCATATATTACTTTTCACCTCATCCAAATCTCAGAAAACCTCGTTGATGTGAGGCCCATAGAAAGACATGGTCACCATCCTTGAACTCGAGAGGCCTCTATCTACTGTCATTATAAGAATTATTCCTGACCTATGCAATCTTCATCCACTCCTAGATGATCTACACCTTTTCCCTAGTATCTTGTACCATCTTCGGTCCCATGAGTGTTAACTCCCCAAGGTCAGTCCAACATAGAGGTGTTCTGCAAGGTTGACGATAAAAAGCCATGAATGGGGCCATATCGATGGTGGAGGGACAGCTGTTATTGTACATGAACTCCACCAAGGTCAAGTGATCCTCCCAATTATAGCTAAAATCTAAGACGCAAGCACAAAGAATTTCCTCAAGGTTCGGAATGGTCTGCTCTATCTGACCATCCGTCTGCCGATGAAATGCAGTGCTCAATCGAAGTTGAGTCCCGAAGACCTCCAGCAACCCCTTCCATTGTTGGGAAGTAAATAGTGCATCATGATTGAAGACAGTAGTCAATTTCACCCCATGAACCCATACAATCTCTTGTACCAAGAGGCGTCCCAGGAACACTACTTATCCCTGCTCTCTAATAGGTACAAAGTTGTCCGAATTGGTGAGTCGGTCAATGATCACCCAGATAGAATCATGACTCCTGGATGTGTGTGGATGTCTTGTCATGAAGTCCATGGAAATTTCATCCCACTTCATCTCTGACACCTCTAGTGTCTGAACTAAGCCCGCTGGAACCTGATGATCTGCCATCACTTACTGACAAGTGAGGCACCGTGAGACAAAATCTGCCACTTCATTCTTCATTATTGGCCACCAGTGTTGATGTCGAAGGTCCTGGTACATCATTTCCACTCTTGGGTGTACCTCCAAAGGGGGCATATGGAACTCCATCCACACTACTAGTCATAGCACCACCGGTACCATAGTACATCCTCTAAATAGGATTATATGATCCCCACCTTCATAAAATCTATTAGGTGCATGTCATGTGGATATATGAACACATCGTGCCTCGAAGTCAGTGTCCCCAAGCTACGCCTCCATGAATCACTGAAGGAGTGGGGTAGTGACATTCAGTGACTAAAGATAAATAGGTCCATCTCAATCTACGTAGGATATCCGCAAAGTAGTTAGCTACTCTGTTGCATCACCCAGCAACTGTATACCAAATCTCAGGATGAGTGCATCTGATACTATGTTCCCCTTCACAAAAGTATAGACTCTCTTGAAGTCATAGTTTTGGAGGAACTCAATCCAACATCTCCGTATCAGGATCACATTCTTTGGATAGAAGATATACCTAAGACTATTGTGATCAAAGTAAAGTGTAAAACATTCGACCATCAAGTAATGTTGCCACATCTTGAAGGCGAAGACCACTGCCACTAGCTCCAGGTCATGGGTAGTGTAGTTCTTCTCATGTTGTCTCAGTTTTCAAGAACCATACATGATCACTGCTCGCTCCTGCATCAGGAAACATCTGAGCCATTTCCTGATGCGTCGTAGTAGACTATGTACCCAACACCCACCTCTGGTAGCCTCAAGATGGGGGCACTCGTCAGCCTCTTCCTCAGCTCTTAAAAACTCTTCTAGCATCTCTCTTTCCAAACTAAGGGTTTCCCCTTCTCCATCAATGATGATAAGGGTTCCACAACTCTGGAAAAGCCAAGCACAAACCATCAATACTAACTATCCAGACCCAAGAAACTCTGCACCTCTTTCATGCTCCTGGGTGGCTTCTAAGTAAGAACATCCTAAATCTTCACGGGATCCACCACAACTCTAGACTACAAGATGACGTGTCCCAGGAAGTGAACCTCTAGGATCTAGAACTGTAACTTCAAGAACTTACCATAAAGATAGTTATCTTAGAGTGTGTCCAGAACTATCTGCAGATGATAGGTATGCTCTTCATCTGAATCTTAGTACACAAGGATGTCATCGATGAAGACTACCACAAATATTTTGAGGTATGGATAGAAGATTCTGTTCATGATTACCATGAACATTTCTGGGGCATTGGTCACACCAAATGACATAACCAAGAAATCATAGTGGCCATACTGAAATTTAAAGGTCATCTTCTGCACATCCTTGTCTCGTATCCTGAGCTGGTGATAGCCCGATTTTAGGTCTATCTTAAAAAACCATCGTGGTCACTTTTTTTGATAAAAAAGAATGTCAATCCTCAGTAATGGGTACTTGTTCTTCATGGTCACCTAGTTCATGCGCCGATAGTTCACACAGAGTCTCAAACTCCCATCTGCCTTCTTGGTGAACAAAATCGAGGCTGCCCAATGAGAAACACTCGGCCTAATGAACCTCTTGTTCTGTAAGTCCTCCAGCTGTACTCGCATCTCTTGAAGCTCCACGGGAGACATTCGATATGTTAGTGTAGATATCAGTGTAGTACAGGTGTACAAGTTGATATATAAGTCCATATCTCTATAGGGAGGTAGAACCAGAACATAATTAGGGAAAACATCATTGTATTGGTCCACCACTATAGGATAGATCAGAAACTCAACATCAAACGCTCTGAGGGTAAGATGAGCCAACAGATCTGTGATCATCTGCACCCTCCTCGAAGTAAGTCTATTTTATGATGTAAAGTTTCCCTTCTCACCAATAAAGGAAAACATACTCCCATCATCACAGACACACCGCACTTTGTGCCTAATATAGTCGATCTGAGCTTGGACTGTAGACAACCAATCCATACCTAAGATTATGTTGTAGGGCCTCGACATCGCTACTAGAAAATCTCATCCAAATCTCTCACCCCCTAGAGTAATCTCAAACTGTCGGCACTAGTGTGTATTCGTCGAAACCTCTCCTGTTGGAGTCTCTAGCTTTAAGTATCGAGCCAATAGCTCTACCGGAATCTCCGAGTTTCGAACGAGAGCAGTGGAAATAAAAGATTGACTGAAACATGTGTCTATAAGTACTGCAAATAAGGTGGATTAGACACATATCATACCTCGAATAATCTCTGAAGCATCGTGGTCGTAGGTCTCAGCTACCTGGATATGAGCTCATCCCTATCCACCTACTCCCAATGGTTGGGGTGGAACACCTAGAGGTGGTGGTGGTAGAACGTCGAATCACTGCCCACTGCCTACTACACATCCAGCTTCTCTTCCATGTCTTTCTTCCTTCTGCGGACCTCCTTGATGGAATCATCACATTTGCGCAGGCAGTCCTTCGACCGCCTGTTGATCATTCGCAAGAAGGGTCAGGCAGTTACGAGCCATGGGACCCTGACTGTCATATGGGTATCACTGTCTGCACCACACCTGTCTTGCTCTCTCTCGAGATCCCGACACAACCGACCATGTATCATGCGGTCGTCCTCAGGTAGGTCTGGTCCTCTTTGACCTCTATGTCATCTATCTGCTGACAGCTGCAGATGACTCTACTACGGGTCATCCGGTGGTGGGCCTCACTACTGGTGACCACTCGACAGGGATGCTCTCCACCAAGACTGCTTTCTCTAACACCCCCACCTATTTTGGGATGTTGAGATAAATCATCGAAGCTCTAATCCCCATATGATCCCCTGCTCGAAGATTTAGGCCCTGATGAAAGGGTCCCAAACCATATCAGTAGAGTACCACGAGAGGTTAGTGAACCTCGCTGAATACCGATCCACGATCATGTTGTCCTATTACAAGTGGAGAACCTCCTATATACGCACACAACGTAAGGTCTCTGAGATGAACTCATCCCTAAAAAGGCTCTCAAAGTTCGCCCAGATGAGAGTCACCTCATCATGAACCTAGAGCATCAAGATCCACCATCTGTCAACTGCTGCCTAAAAAAGACTGGCGGCAAGGATCCCCATGTGATCAACTAGTGTCCCTACCAGCAGAAAGACTCTAACCACGACCTGAAGCCAGTCCTCAGCCGCCTCTAGATTCGTCTCTCCCTGGAACCTCGGTTTCCTCTGGTGCTAAAACTCGTGCAACGTGCTCAAGCGGCATGCACTATCTCCTACTGGGGCTGGTGGCATCGTCTTTCCAATAGGTATTAGTGCTGATGGTACACCACCCGATGGTAAAACTACCAAAAGGGGGCCCTACACTGAATCCTCATCACTTGTTGGGCTATCATCGCATACTCTACCAGAATCCCTGGCTGGTTGTCTTCTTAGATTCATTTTATAAAGAAACATGTGCACCATGGTTAATAAGTTATACCTGGTGAGATGAATCAACGATATTACAAAGAAAACTTTTCAAAAACATACATGCAATCAGTGTTTTCATGCACTGAGTTAGATATCAGAATTCAGGGTCCTGGTGTATGGATATGTCCGCCGCCACACCAACACTGGATTTCCTAAACTGAAAACTGTACTCATTACACTTATCACTATTGTCAAGTCAAAAGAACAGTTTCCAAGTTCTTCGGTTGAACCGACTCCTCTGATACCAATTTCTCATGACCTGTCCCCCGGAGCCCGTGTCTTGACTCCCCCAAGTCCACCTTCCATAGGACAGGGGTGGCGACTAGCACCGGAAAGGCATATCCATAAAACCGGAAAAGGTGTTTCCTTTTAACCTAAAAAGTAACACAATCCAAGCACACAACAAGATACAAGAACAAAGTAAACTATATAGTAAATAGGTTGAGTACAGTATGTAAAGGGGGTTGGAATACAAGCCCAACATGAACGTATGAGAAAAACTGAAAACATCTCTTGTGTACACCCTCCATAGATCCTACTTGAATGGTAGGTATAGCTCTTGAATTGTCATCTCTATGGTATGTATCATATAATGGTCCACCTCCAAGCAGCCTCCAGTCCCGGCACCCTCAGCCTCGATCAATGTTGTTTGTCGTCTGCAAAAGACACAACAAGGTGCGGGCATAACCCGTGCAGGGGTGAGTAAAACAATACATAGTAGGTATACCAGAGACCCTCGTAGATCTCCCATCGTTCCTCAAAGGAAAAACCACAAAGAAAGACCCCAATATCAAATCACGAAGCAATAGACATCAAATATACTTATGTATATACCCATACATATACCTAAGTAATCATGGCATACTCATCCCATACATGAGGGAAGAATACCACAAAGGTAACACCACAGAGATAGAAGTACCACATAGGTAACACCACAAAGACATCACCATGAATGGAGAAATACCACACATGTAACACCACGTAGATAAAAGTACCACATAGGTAACACCAAAAAGATAGAAGACTAATCTCAAAAACTGGTTTAACTTAAGCACCTATGTACATATGATTAGTCGTAAGCTAGATCATCTTATTATGTTATGAAGCACTACTACTAACTCACAAAGGATCGATAGGTACTAACCCTCGTTGACCCACACAGGATATGACCCACACAGGATCAGTATGCGCTGACCCACATAGGATCGCTGAGCGCTGACCCACACAAGATCTGATGGAAATTGACCAACACATGATTGATAGGTGCTGACCCACACAGGATCATTGTTCTTTCTTAACGTTACAGCCAGTCACAAGATTCCTCACACCCGATGCGATTGAGTTTTGTAGAATCTTCCCCTCAAGATATCGGTCATACCTCGGCCCCCACTAAGCAACAAAAATGAGTAATTCAAATGTCCATCATGTCATAAGGGTTCTAATGCAACGGACGGTGTGTCAATTGGACTCCCTGTGTGTGAGTTATAATCATTTTAGTTCTAGGGGCCCGGTTGGATTCGGGTTCGATCCACCCTAATTGTACTCCAACTATCTCCAAAACTCAAGTGGAGTGTACCAAAAGGACCGACTTGCTCCAGGTATCCTATCACCATAGACGGTTCGTCAAACAGATGCTTGGTTCTCAACATATGGCAAAAAATGTGAATATAGGTCCACACGGGCTCGGGTCCGGTGCGGCCCGGTCGGGCCGACCTGACTTGGGTCGACCCGACCAGGTTTGGGTCAACCAGTCCCAGTCTAGGTTCAGCTTAGATCTCAATGGGGTGGCCCGACCCACTCGGCATGGCCTGCTGGGCTCGGCCCGCTCACCGCGGCCCGCTCAGCTGGGTTCGGTTTGCCCGGCAGGGTGCAGTCCACCCGGTTGGGTGCGGTCTGCCGTGGTGGGGCCCACTCCAGCCACCACCCAGGGGGGAGGCACCCCCCTGGATTCCCGAACATCCCATGGGTCTTTCTATTCTGGAAACCCAGAAGCGCCACCTGGCACTGCCTGCTGGCATGCAGGACCCTCCGGAGTGGGTCCTGCTCAACGAGATGCTGCTGGTTGGGGTGCCGGCTGACACCACTCCACGGGGCGCGACAACAACACTTCTCCAACCACAACCAACCAGGTGCAAGCTACCCTTTGAGTGTGCTTCCTGCTCAAACTGCGGCTGGCTAGGTGTCAGTCTCCCTTCGGGTGTGCCACCGGGGCTCAACGGCCGCATCCTCCTCCACCACCGACAACACAGATGTGTGCCGCCCGGGTTCCATGCTGTCGGCAGGTGTGCCAGCAACCGCCCTCCACCGACGGCGTGGACGCGCATCGTCGGCCAGCGTGTTGGCCCCCGCCCTCCACCACCATTTCCAATGAGTCGCGACCTCCTTCAGTGGCGCAGTCGTGCCACCGCCTATTCCTTACTGGCATCAGTCACCGGCAATGTGGTTGTGTTCCGGTCAACCCAATGATCCACCCACAAAGAATACATTAAACAAGGAAGTAGTGGAGGGATTAGGCCATGGCCATTTGGCTCGTACCCTCCACATTAGATTGATAGTAGGCGGTTGATAGATTGAAGACAATTTTTTATCACAAATACTGATTTGAACAAATTCCCTACCTCGTTTGTTTGTCGGAGAATGATCATGATTGGAGGTGGTGTCAGTGTTCACCGTCCCCACAAAAGCCGCTTACGACGCCTCTCAAACGACGACCCTCTGACCTTTCATTGTGGATTCATTCTTCATTAGGAGCCTCAAGATCATCCTCTCCCTTTATCCAATGGAAAACCAACCCCCAATCCCCTCTGGAAGTGTTAATATAACTCTTAATTAAAATGACAATTCATTAATTTAGAATTAATGTATCCTATTAATTAAAGGAAATTGTGGTTACACTTTTTGTGTAACTGGGCATTTAATTCCTATAATTAAATTCCTGACCTCCCCCATGTGTTCCCCGCCACCATAATTTCAAACGATAGGTGGGAGGATACATTTTTAAAATAAATTATATTTATTTTATTTAATCCTCTATGAAAAATGAAAAAACCAACTTCATCTACAGAAATACTATGGTCAAGTTGAATGTATACTTAAATGAATATCGATGCTGTGAGTTCAATGATGTCCTCGGTTTTTAATTCCGAGAACATGTTAAAAAGATAAAAAATGCCACTCACGCATTTATTGAACGTACCCAAAAAAAGTTCATAATTTCATTCTGGGCACACAGGGCTTCAGAATAACGTACCGCTAATTTTCACAGACTCATAATAATTCCATATGATTAAAAAATTACATGGAAAATTTGGGTATTTACAAAAATTCATATACAAGATATTATTTATTTATTTATTAATTAATATAATTTTATAATCCATGATATTAATTTGATAAAATAATTCCTATATATGGTAAGTGAATTCTCAAACCCAATTTCCATTCTTGGGGTAATTCCAATTTTGTGCCAAATTTCAGTTTGTATATTAATTTAATATTCAAAAAATATAATTTCATTGTCCTTTACTTTTCATTTCATGGTCATACATTCTTAAAATATTATTTTAAAAAAATTAATTGATTTTTCCAAAATAACTCTTGCTTAAAAAATGAATGGTTTACTTCTCTTGATAGAGTTTCTTCTTCACTTGAATTTGATGGTTATTATACAAGGTATGTTACTACATTTTTATTTTTTGAATCTCATTTTTTATACATGAATGTATTCTTTATAGAATTATCCGGAAACCCATTTCATTTACATGGGTTATTTTATGGAAAATTGTTTTACATTCTATGAGGCATTCATGATTATGTAAATGTTATGATTTGATGAGTGAAAAATGAATTATATAATTCTTCAATACATTGGGTAATGTGACTTATGTAATTATAAAATATTCAATATTCATGAACATGATTATATATTTTTTCATAATGATGATGTTGTGGTAATGCACACATGTTATTCCTGAATATGATTCTAGATTTTTTCACAACTATGTGTTGTAGTTGTCCAACAAGACATGATGTTTAATTTTATGAATTTAAATTTTCCATAAATTTATCTAATGATTCCTTTTATGATTATGATGATGATATCATTCTTATTTTATTCTAATAATGATTATTCTCACCCATGTTATATTGATTCAGGTTCTCTTCTTCCCTCTTGCTTTGATTTTATCTTATCCATTTTATTGATGTATATCCTCAAGTGGATACTTATAAAAAGAAATACACAAGGGAAACATAAAATATAGATAATTATTAATTACATAATTTTTATGTTTTATTATGTAAATGTTATTTTTTTTCTATTTTTCCCAACAAACTAATCCTTTGGATCCCAATTCAGCAACACAATTATATTATTTATCTTTAAAATGATGTAATAGTATTGTATAAAAATAAGGGTCTCTATAGTTGGTTTTAGAGTATGGTTTAGTTAATCTGATAATTAGGATTAGAGAGCATTATTTAAATACCTATGTATGAGTCTATGTTTATGAAATCACCCAAGATGCATTGTTTTAGAAGAAAATACTGAACACAGGGATCCAGCATGATAATATTTAAATATAACTTTCAAAACTAATTGATTATCAATTAATGATTTTTAACTTATGTTTTGTTAAAATATTTTATGTTTTGGAAAATGGTTGCAATGAGATGAAAATAGGCCCATAATCTATGTGATGGAAAATGTAGTGATTTCTCATATGGAATCCCTAATTCCTTGGGAGTTGGAGTTAAAAATATCATGGTGATTATTACCCAGATATCTCATACTATGAACAATAACCTGAATAATTTGGAATTTACACATTCACCTAATAGGGAGAAACTAGATATCAAGTTTTCTTTGTAGCAACAACCTCTAACATTTAATGTATCTTCAAATCTAATAGTCACGAAATAGTTGTTCAACTCACTATAAAAGATATTTTATGTGCTTCATTGTTCTGAGTTAGAGATGATGACTTTATCCATTTAATATTTTAATGGAGTGGAAGATCAATGGTGGATATTTATTAATAACACGAATTCAGAGGATGAAATTTAAGATATGGAGTGGGAAGACATTAAGAAAATATTTACTAATAATTATTTCCCTAAAATTATTCATAAAAATATAGAGATAAAATTTATAGAGTTGAGGAAAAAATATGGTGAATATGTAATGGATTATGAAGAATATTTCACTAGGATTTCAAGGTACACCTTGTGTTTCATTATCCAAAATGACATAAAAATTTATATATTGTTTTGTGTTTTAAAACAACACTTCAAAAGGCTCACGAAATTCAAAACTTTGAGAGTTATGAAGATGTTTTTTATGTGATCTCAAAGTCGAGATGATTTTTGGGGAATGGTCCAATGGATATGAAGATAAGAAATCAAATCTAGATATTTTAGTTTGAGGATCTAATGACAGAGCATAAAAGAAAACTCAACAACTCACATGCCAAAAATGTTGGAAGAATCATAACTGGAATTTCTTTATAGGGGAGAGGAAATGATTCATGTGTATAAGAGAAGGATATTAATATCATTAAAGTTGAATAGATTTGAGGAATATGGAAAATTTGGGTAATGAAATAAGAAAACCACTTATGGTCTAATGCTTCAACTATAGAGAGGAAGGTCACAATGAAAGCTAGTTCGTTAATCCTCAAGTACATGAGGGTAATCAACATCAGTAGCCACCGAAGAGAAATGAGTAGGGGAATACTTATAACATCACTAAAAATGAGGTTGATTCTGACAAGGATAAGGTGACATGTATGATGGTTATTCATTCAAGTATTGCTAATATACTATTCGATTATATATTTTGGAATTCTTTTATACCTTGTATGTTTTGTAGAACAATTCAAACACCACCTAAAAATATTGAGGATGAGTTATATTTGAGGATAGAAATAGGTAAAATTATTCCATCGAATTTGTATAACCCCTCCATAGTTAATTCTAGTGGATAAAAAATCCCAAAAAAATATTTTATTACTTATTTTGGTGGAGATTAATACTATATTGGGAATGAATTGTCTGTCTTTATACTAATCCAACATCATCTGTTGGGAAAGGGAGATCACTCTTCCTATCCCAAGGCATCCACTTATTTTGTATATGTGTATGGAGGAGGATGAATCTCCTTCAGAATCATAATCTAAATTGTGTATATTATTTCGGTATGAGAAATCATATCTAGCTCAAATTATTATGATAAAGGATTGAATCATGATCAAAGGCATACCCATTGTGAAGGACTACAATGATGTTTTCCATAAATAATTATCTAGTTTTCCTCTTAACCGATACGTTGAGTTCTAAATTAAACATATTTCTAAATATATTATTATATAAAAGACACATTATAGAATAATGAACATCAAGTTGGAGGAAGATAAAAAAAGTCAAAAGAGAATTTCTTTAAGGGTTATATATATATGAGTGCTTCACAATGGGGTGAACCTTTCCACATTGTCGATAATAAGGAAGGATCAATGCACCTAAGAATTAATTATCATGATATTAATAAAATCATGATAATGAATATGTATTCCCTTCAATAGATAAATAACGATTTTGATCATCTATAAGGTTCCATGTGTTTCTCTACAGGTGGATTTTCATTTTGGATATCGCTCATTAAAGGCGAGGATGGAAGATATATCTATGAATCCATTTTGAATGAAGAACATGCCCTTTGATATCATAGTTATGCCTTTAGGACTCAATAATCGACCACCAATATTCATGGAATTAATGAATATAGTCTTTATATATTAAAATGACATGTTTTTGGCAGACCTTAGAGATGATATTTTAATATACTCCAAGATAAAGAAGGAATGTGTGGATAATTTTAATACTATTATATTGAGTTTGTAAAGAGAAAAATATTATTAATTAAGTAAATGTTAGTGTGGAATAGAGAATGTCACATTCATCGTTCATGTTTACACCAGAAAAGGAATATTTGTGGACCCTTCTAAGGCAAATAAAATCAATGAGTTTTAAGGAACATATGAATATTTTCCAACAAAATAACCAAGAAGACTCATAAGAGAGAAAAGTTTGTTTGGTCTAATGAATGAGAAGACTGTACCAAAGAGTTGAAATTTAGGCTTATCACCACTCTCATACACACACTTATGAGAAGTGGGGAACTCTTTTTAGTATACATCAATGCTTAAAATAAGATATTATGATATTTACTAATGAAAAATGATAATGTGATAGCCTATTCCTCAAGGCAGTTCAAAATTGATGAGAAAACCTATCCCATGGATGATTAGGAGTAGGAAACTGGGGTCATTGCTTTGAAATTCTTATGTAATTATATTTATGGGGAGAATAATGAAATATATACTGATCAAAATAGCCTCAAATATATATTCACACAGAATTTCCTTAATATGAATCACCAAATATTGTTAGTGGTCATCATGGATTATGACTGCTCAATCCTATACCATCCTAGAAAATAGATTAAAGTGAATGATTCTCTAAGTTGAAATAATTCTACCACATTATCAATGATGATAAGTGATAAGTATCATATATTGTTAGATTTTCAATGTATATACAAGAGAATCATTAAGGAAGTAACATCACCATTCCTTTCTCAAATGATAGATAAAACACCCCTCATGGAAAAACTAAAGGATTCTCCAAGAAATTATGTAGAAATTAAGAAGAAGGTGGAATTTATGAGAATTTTATATAATTAGGGTTTAAAATTGATAAGGAAGTATTTTTAAAATTTCGGTCATGTGTTAGTGTACCATCCAATCACGAGATAAATAAATATCTTCTGAGTAACGAACATAGCTCAAACACCTCTATTAGCCTGGGGAGAAAAAATATGTTATGAGACCTCTAAGAGAACTATTGGTGAGATAATATAAAGAAATAGATCACTGGATATAAATAAAAGTTCCTATTATGGAATAAAGTGAATGGTGAAAGACAAAAGTTTAAGGGAATGATGAAACTATAACCCATACCAATAAGAAAATTGGAAAACATCATCATAGAATTTGTCACCAGACACCCAAAGAAATCCAGTGGAAACAGTTCTATATGGGTTTTTGTGGATCATATCACAATGAAAACTTACTTTATCACAATTCATGAGTACTTCCCCCTCAATTAAATTTCACATATATATATATGGGAATTGGTGGGGCTATATAGAGTATGACATTCGATTCTATTCGATCCTGAGCCAAAATTATCCATGATGTACTAGAAAATTATTCAACATTTTATAAAAAGTAGGCTGAAATTTAGTATGGCTTATAATCCTCATACTAATTTCCAATAATAATGGAGTATTTATAAATTATAGGAAATGGTTAGGGAATGTTCTATGGTCTTAAAAGGACGATAGGGCAACATATTCCTCTAGAAAAGTACACCAATAAAAAATTTATTTCTACTTCATCTTCTGAATGGATCTATATAAAGACATTTCTGGGAAAATATATAGAACACTAGCATTCTGGGATGAGTTCAATGAATGTAAGCAATTAGGAACTGAAATTCTCAAATAAATTTTGGAAAAGGTAGAAAAATTCAACATCATATCACAGTAGCCCAAAAGAGACATAAGTTATTTGTATAAAATCATCAAAAAGACTTAGAGTTTAAGGTGAGAGAAATTTTATTCCTCTGTATATCTATATAGAAGAGGATCATGAGCTTTGGGATGAAAGGAAAGTTGAGACCCAGGTACATCAAACCATTTCATATTCTTGATCACGTCAGTGCTACGACCTATCAACGAGAACTTCCACCTACCAAGTCTTAATTGCATGATTCCTACCCTATAACCCTCATGAGGAAGTACATAAAAGATCAATCACATGTACTGAATCTAGAAGTAGAATAGTTTTAAAATTATCTATCTAATTTAGAGAATTAATTGAAAATCATAAAATTTAGAGATAATGTTCTACACAACAAGACTACTCACCTATTCAAATAATAATGTAGGAACCATAAGTATGAATATGTAACATATAATTTTGGGGAAAGTGATGAAGGAGAAGTACCAATAGATATTTTTACCATGTTATGTAAAAAAAATTTGAGAGAGAAATTTTATAAAGGGAAAAAATGTAACAACCTAGAATTTTATCAATGTAAACTCCAATATTATAATAATTCTCTATAGTATATAAAACATAAAATCAATTTTATAAACTAGTAAAAACATTATACATGAATAATGAATGAAATAATAGGTATTTCTATAAATTAAGGATCCTATATCAATTAAATAATAATTTGACATTTGGAATAGTAATATGACCATAATAAATAGTAATTCAGAAAATAGATTAATAACCTCACCTATGAAAGTATAAATAAAATTTAGGTATCTTATGAATGAAAATATTATATATTTATTTTATGGTAAAAGTAAATAATCATTTTAAAAATGATAACATAGGTTTTGTTATTTTTTAATGATATAAATATTAATTACAATTTGGTAATTAATATAATTAATTAAAAGAAAAGTTATTTTCATAATATAGTACTTTTTTCTTATGATTTTATGATAAATTTTTGAGATGTTAATTAATTTTTCAATGTTTCATAAAAATAGTTATAATTTTAAAATGGTTACTTAGTTGAGTAAATAATGATTTTATTTTAAAATAAAATATATCATATTTTCGAAAATTATGTTTAATAAATGGGTTCATTTTTTTATACTAAATGTTAAAAAATGTATAGGGTGATTATTTGGTATTGTTCTAAAATACTTGAATTTTTGTGAATAGTGAAATATAGAAATTTACTATATTTAGAATATACATTATTTATTGAGTCATAGATGATGTTTGGCTGATGCATGCATAAAATATTGATCCCTTATAAATTATTTTAATTAATTTAGTGATAAGGTTCAATATTTTCATATCCTTGGTAATAAATAATAAACTAATGAATAAAATAATCAAAAACACTCTAATCCCCCACTATACATATCACCCCCACCATCCCTTCTCCTCACACCTCCAAAGAATTAAAAATTGTAAAATTTCTTCCTAATACATTTCCCAATACCTTAAAACACATATTATAGCCTTTTTCCTCAAGGAAATACCAAACCAGTCTCTCTATGGTGGTTCTCAAAGAGAAGAATTCAAGAAGTAAAATCCTCTTTCTTTTCTTTTAATTTCTCTTGTTTTTTTTATTTTCTATTGTTATACAATCCTCATCTCCCCTTATACATGAGTCATGATAAGTCTAATATATTATATACACTTGAATTTATTTATGTTAATTGAATAATCTATCATCAAACCTATTTCCCCCCCTTTTATTTTAATAATAGAAATCACCATCTGTGAGGTGTTTTTATATATCATTCAAGGATGATAATTATTATTTTCATTTAATGCATTAAAATCATAATATAAAATGATTATAATGGTTTAAAAATATTTCCAAATGTATTTCAGTACCATTTTATGTTCTAGAACTAACTTATATACATAAAATTAAATAATCAAACAAAACAAATTGTGATTAAAAAATCCTAGATTATTCCAAATGATTATCATTATAATTTTATCAAATTAATTATACACATGTCAGAAAAAAAAATTTATAAGACTAATTTATCTTATGAAATTTTATTAATAACATATAATATCAATTCTAGATAATTCTCTCAAATTTATACATTCTTCCATGCAAGTATTCAACTTAACCGATAATGGAAATCAAGAATAAGAACACTAATGAATGATGAAAATGAATACTATAACTCAAAAAAATATCCATAAAAGAACATAAGGATTTTATGATGAATAAAATAAATTTATAAGTGGTTAATGATTTATTAATTAATGAATATAATTTAATTAGACATGATATTAATGTAATGAAATCATTCGAACATAAGGTTAGGGATTATCGAACACATTTTACTTTCATTGGGTTATTCTTTTTTCATTTCATATTTCAGTATGTATGTTATTTTAATATTCCTAAATAATATATAATTTTACTTAAATTTTCATTTCTAGGAAATACATGCTACCAAAATTATTTTATGACAAATGTAACGATTTTTCCAAATAACTATTCCTTCTAAAATCACATGTTTTACTTCTCTTTAGAATTTTTCTTATTCACTAAAGATTTATGATTCTTATTCAAATTTTTTTCTTTTTTTAATTTTTGTACCCCCAATGTTTAGTCATGAAAGAATGGTTAATTAAATTCTCATTTAACCCATTTAATATTCATCGTTTATTTTATGGAAAATATTGTTATATGTTTTATGTGTCATGCATTATAATATAAATGTTATAATATGATAGGTTCACTAGAAATTATATATCACTTCAATAAATTGGGTAATGTGATGTATCTCATTATATATTGTGAAATAAGATTAATGGTGTTTTTAGAATTTTTCACAATAGTGATTCAATGGTTATGAACATATGTTATGCATGAACATGATTCTAGCTTTGATCACAACTATATTTGGTAGTTGACGACTAATACATGATGTTTCATTTTTATGCATTTCCAAATTACATTCCTTTATCTAATTATCCCTCTCATGGTTATTATTATTATCTCCTTCTTATGTAATGTTGATAATGATTTTGCTCACCAACGTAATATTTGTTAATGTTCTTATCTATCCTCTTATTAGGATTCTACCTCACCGCTTTTTTGGATGTATATTCCCATGAGACCACTCATACCAAAGATTAAATGAGGGCCACTTATTATATAGAGATAAATAATTAAATAATTTTTATGATTTATTATGTAAATTTTCTTTTTGGTTCTTATTTTCCTAAGACTCTAAAACATTGTATCCATGTTTTGTAACACTATTATATTTTTTGTCATTAAAATGATGTAATAGTAATGTAAGGAATGAAGGGTCGCTATATGATCTACACTATTTCATGAAAAATAACTATTTGATCTACTTCTTATTAATTATAGAATAGAAAATTACATGACCACCCATACTATGTCCCAAATGGATCCATATTAATTTATGAGTGATAGCTTTTGTTATAGACAAAATTAACTAAATGTAGGTGCTTCACCAAAGATCTAAAAAATTTAGAGACAAAATATTGTAATAAATCCTCTAGTACCTAGATATTAAATTCAATAGGTAACACAATGGCATGTTATGATATATTTCTCTTTAAATTAATATAATTTCGCTGATATCTTCTGATACACGCAACCCCGGGTGTAAATGAACTGTGGTATAGTATATCTTAACAAACTAGAAATTAAATTGGTGATATTATTATGTATAAACATATTTTCAAATATGTAAAAAAAATTAGATAAATAAAATACATTGAAAAATTGGTACTTATTTTAGTAAAGTCATTATACGCTTGAAAATTATATTTTCTCCTACATAATGTATTTTTGTATCCTCATTAAGGGAATACTATAATTTATTTTTCAGACTTTGATAAAATTTAATTTAAAATTTTAAAATAATTTTTAAAATAATAAATTTTAAATTATGTTAGAGTTAATTTTTTTTGAATTTTTTGAAGTGACTGATTCTTTGATTAAGTGTGAAAAATAAAATTTTTTATTTAAATTCTTATTTTTTATTTAATGAATTTAAAAATATCCACTTTGGAATAAAATGGTATAAAAATTTTAAAAAATTTCATTAATAATGTTAATAATCTAATTAAGTTCGTTATAATTAATTTTTTATTGGATTTCAGTATAAAAACATTGTATTCTATAGAATTTTTTTATGTAAAACTAATTTCATAATGTTTTGAGGGATTAATATTATATTAAATATTTAGAATTTTTTGAATTTAAATTTATAAAATTTATTTTATATTTGGAATCGTAATTTTTAAATTTGGTAATGAGGCCACTTATATTTTTTTTAAGGATGAATATTAAAAATTTAAAACATTTATCACTACAATCAAGGAAAAAATGAGTTTACTAGGGAAAAACCCAAGAGACAAGGTTATGTTTCCAATAAAGAAGTTATAAATCATATTTTATAGCCATATTTATATATAATAAAATTACACCTTAAAATATCTTCCCATTTGAAAGAATTTTTCATGAGTATGGGATTATTATATTTTAATATTTTAAGAAATTAAAAGTGTTCCATATCCACAACTTATAAATGGATACCCCTCATTTATCTTTTTTACACCACTTTAATCATTATATATTGGAAAAAATATAACTAATTATATTATAATATTCCATTTCCCATATATAGATGTGTTAATGTTCTTATAAAGAAAATTCTATTGGCCTATATGTGAGGATCTAAAGGAGGCCAATTGAAGAAAACGTAATCATTGAACCAGATATATTTCAAACTATTTCTTATTATACCTCATCTAAATATTTTGAATTAATAAAAAAATTATATTATCCTAATATAATTAAATTTATTATTATTTTGTAACCACCATTATTCACCCTCCTCTCTATCAAATGGGAAGTAAATGTATCCCTTATGCATACATGTAGACTAATGCCTCAACATAGTGATATAATAAATTTTTGATAAAAAAAATTCATGTATGGTTATTATTATGGGTTTAATGTTCATATATATGAAATTTTTTCTATTATTATTATTATTTAATAATACATTGAACAACACTATCATGGGAGCTCTCAAATGAATAGAGATTTTTAGGTAATTAGGTGTAGCAGAGTGGCTGACCAAGGTCGTCTGTCAGTGGAAAAAGTAATTTTAAAACATATTAAATGTATTTTAGAAAATCAATAATAGGGATTAAAACATATAATTATTTTGGGTGTTGTTTATAAAATAATAATAATAGGTTTTCTAGAAGAACAATATATTTTTTATTCATGTTTTTTAAATGAAATTTGATTAATAAAACACAAGGGGATGATTCTTTTATGAAAAGTATTTTAAAAATAATAACTGATCATACGTTGCCTATTCAATTACTTATTAATAATTAGCATTTCAATTTTACACAAATTAATTATTTTCTCTTAATTTTCTAACCCTTGAACACTACATGAGTTAACATAACCATAATGATGAAATGGATTGATTCTGATGATTGCTTCAGAACATGAAATTATAGCACCCTGTATTGATTGTCATTTCAATACTAGATTATGGTCAGTGGTAAATTAGGGAATGTATCTATTTTAGAAATGAGGATTTATTGAGTTTATAAATTATATTTGGACTCTAAAAATTAATCTCATGTGGTTGTGTATTACTAATTAAGGTCGCACTCTCAAAATTTTCACAATTCTCGAACTAAAGTGTTTCTATGTGAACATTTAAATTGCATGTATAGAAAATTTTAATTTGATAACACAATTCATAAATCATAATACATAAATTAAAGTATCCCATTTATTCAAAATAATTTCTTGAATATTGTTAGACTTATATAAATTACTAAGAATAATTACTCATCAATGGGCAGTGTAGACATCATAAAAACATTTTGTATTTGAAATAGGTAATTAAAATTGAAAAATCCAATGAGGGTTATAATATTGATTTCCATACCTAATAATAGTATTAATAGAAGAATAAAATTGAAAATATTAAAATAAATTGAAGAAAAACTAAGAGATTATTGAAATAATACCATCATTATAAAAAAGAAGGGGAAGGGAAGATCATTTTTGGAGGAGATCCAATATTGGTATATTTTTTCCTCCAATTTTGAATTTAAATGGTATGAAACCAGTTCTCCTATGCTCATAATCTCTTATTACACATCACAACCCCTCAAAATGAGAAAAACAAATTTGTTGAGTGGTGGGAGGATCAGTTTTATTAGGTTTTAAGTGTGAATGGGGAAATTCATCCAAATAAATTAATCAAGCATTAATTACCAATGTGGCCACCAAAACACAAGAACCAAATGTACTTCTTGAAATATTATTTTTTATAAAATTATTCGTTGAGATTATCTCCAATCTTGGACACAATCTAATCCCTCGTGAAGATGTTATTGCCAAAATACTTAATTTATTCTCAATCTACTGTGTCTAGATAACCTTTAACATAATGGACCATTTACTCAATACAAATTAAAGATTTAGATCCATTTTCTTAAATAAAAGTTGTATGCCACTAAGGGAGGAACATGTTTGAAAACAATCTAGCAAAAAAAGTAAAACTATAATATTTCTGTTTGAAATACTATTGTGAGTTTTATAAGGATAAAACCTAAATTTTTGTCAAATCTACAAGTGAGTGATCTAATCCCAAATATTCCATAAATGAACACATTTACTACAATGTGTGGAAATTATATCATTTATTATTAAAAAATATTCAATAATTTTTTTTATCAACTCCCCCAAAATTACCATTTTGTACTCCTAGGAAAAATCTCTTATCATTTAATCTATAAAATTATGACAAGATATGAATACTAGTGTTTCTTAATCTGCTATGGAAATATATGAATAGTAAGAATCCCATCAACAGTTAATATGAATAAATATAAAATTAATTTCCTTATAAAATATGTTTAAATAAAATCAAATGAGATTAATAACACTAATCAGAGTGAAAACAATTCACTGGTCTATCGTGCCACTAATTCCCCATGCGTGTGTGTGTCAATCATTACAAGATTTTCTATGTGCCCTTTATCCAGTATATTGAGGTCAATAAAATCTTTTCATCTTTCATTATTATATTCCACCGAACCTGTTCAATATCTTTTGTAAAAATAATTCAAAACTAACTCATATAAGCATTCCTAAAAGTCAAACCATGAGCTCCTGACCTGAATATCCCTACATATTGTACATTTCTTCACTCACCTCTATATTGATTGTTTTTTCAATGGTGTAAAATTGTAATATAATAGGAGCACATGCATAGGTCAATATCGTACAGTGATTCAAATGGTCATGAGAGAATGAACATATGGAAATACCATGTTATAAACTGAAAATAATTACTTACCCTAAATATAAATTCAATTAGGTATGAGAAACTCCCAAGTCCCGATTGTGTGAAAATATTTGTAGAGATATCAATGACTCAATTTACCATGAACAAAAATCTCAATGAATGCTGTTAAAATCTAAAAGGATTTATTGTGACACAACCAATCATATCAATGAGAAATTAAATTTTTTAAAAAATCAACCCTTGATGATTAAATCATTCTCATTATTATCACGTCGACAATTAATTTTGAAGTCTTGATTTTTACATATATTTCTTATCTAAATGAGAATGTTACATTATATATTTTTTATTTATTTATTTGTTGATTTATGTTGTTTATGTTTTTTTGAAATTTTTTACCAAAAACATAATAAAAACGCACAAAAAACACACAAATGAAAACCCTAAATCTCTACCCCAAAATGTTGTTCCCTCCACCACACATAAAATATTTCATTGCCTTCAATGTGAACCTATGATATGATGTGTGTACCTAAAATCTATAATTTTAAATATGAAAAGTAATATAAAAGTGAAAGGGGTAAGAACTACCAGATATTTTCATATAATGATGTTTTCATATAGTGTGATGAAATCAACTGCATCAGTAGGAAGTCCCTAAATTTATTTCTTCAAAAATTTCCACTGAATGTAAATATCCTTCATATGCCTTCATGTGCGATATACACTACACCATATAGAAAAACATTAGACAAAACATAAGGACCTGACCATCTAGAACACAACTTACTAGGCATCAACTTCATTAATGAACTATAGAGTAGAATATTCACTCTTATATGAAAGTCTCTTTGTTGTATAATTCAGTCATTCTATTCTTTTTATATTTCCTGGTAGAGCCTTTATTTCTCAAATTATGAAAATTGAATTTCCTCAAGCTATTAAAGTTGTAGCCTTTATTGAATTCCAACATGGGCCAAAATCTATGAATCATTTCTTTATAGCTGAATATTCTCAAAGCTCAATTTCTACAGGGAGATAAAAATATTTCAAAAAATTATCTAAAATAGGGACATACTGACAAGGGTCTTGTATGTTGTCCTATAATAACACAGTGAATCATTCATCCACTTTCTCATATCCTTCCAATTTTGCAGCACTGTTTTCTCCAAACATTATTCCAACTATTGATTTCAAACCGTAGCTTGGCCATTTTTTTGGGGGTAGTATGGTGTTGATTTTTGGTGTTTCACCACATACTTCCAAAAAAGGGAATCCAAATTCTCAGTACAAAATTGTGTTCCTTGGTCACTGATGATTTCCTCTCATACTCCAATCCTTCTAAAATATGTTTCTTGAAAAAGTCTACTACAACATGAGAATCATCAATCCTTGTGGCCTTTTCCTCCACCCATATACTCACATAATATAAAGAAAAAAATTATAAAAAACCAAATGAACTAGGAAAAGGAACCATAAAATGAATTCCCTATGCATCAAAAATCTCAGATAATAATATGGGTTTTTGGGGTATCTCGTGTCTCTTAGAAATGTTCACAGTGTGTTGGAAATGTGAGAAAGACTTTCAAAACATGTGAGAATCATGGAATAAGATAGTTTAATATAATCTAGAGTCTAAGACATTCCTAACTATTAATTGGGGTTCAAAGTGTCCTCCACATAAAAGTGTATCGAAGAAGTGTAGATTAGACTCGAACTCATGATCAGAAACACACCTCCTAATAACATGATGACTACAGATGCACTTGAGGTATAGATCACACAAAACATAAAATCATCACTCAGTCTTTAAATTTTGGACTTGATTCTTATTAAATATTCAATAATTTAAAAGGAAGCAAGGCAGTTAACTAAATCATCATGCCAAGGATGAATCCCTGAGATTTAATAATGATGCTCATTGCGGAAAGTGTCCCAAAGTGGTTCTCGGTCCATAGTGTTAGCCTCTAATGTGTGATTATGACTACTCATGTTGTCTGACACCAAGATCTATAACCTATTCTATTCATTTATATCTACATCAAAATCTTAAATAAGGATCATGGATCAGATAAGTCTAGGATTTTCATCTTGCTTCTTCAAGAGGTATCATAGAGTGGCATGGTAAAAAAACTACATTAGAGCCCAATAAATATGAAAACAATTTATCTAAAGAACATATTTTGGAAATAAAATACTTTTCCATGGTTTTTTAGTTTTATTAGTCTGAATTTAATGTCCTCAAATAATATTCAATCACACTATAAATGCCCTCCACCCTCTGTGGTAAGACTACTCTAACTGAAAATATTGAAGCAT
The DNA here is from genome assembly GCA_963277665.1 of Viscum album. NCBI lineage: Eukaryota > Viridiplantae > Streptophyta > Magnoliopsida > Santalales > Viscaceae > Viscum > Viscum album. Next base: position 955,759,900 of record OY728133.1, on the reverse strand, counting down.
CACACATTATCTCAAATGGATTGTCCCATACTTGGGGATTTATCATCAAAGGAGTGGTAAGAAACGCTTTTATTTCATAAATGGAATTCCTATATGAATCATCAAACACCAAATCGAAAATATTTTGATGTAATCGAGACATAGGAAGAGAAATATTACAAAAAAAAATGATGAAGTAGTGATAAAATCTAGCATTCCCTAAGAGAGATCTAACATCACACAAACATGAAGCATTGGGTATGGGTGAAATAATATCTAACTTATATCTATCAACCTTTATCCAATGTTTTAAAACTACATTTTCTAAGACAATCCCATTATCTACAATGAAAATATTCTTCTCAATGTTCAGGAAAAGATTCTTCTCAATAAAATTATTCAACACCTTTCCCAAACTCGATAATAAATCATCAAAAGAATACCCATACACTATAAAATCGTCCATAAATACCTCTATTCATTTCTTAATAAAATCATAAAAATTACTCACTATGAATCTCTAGAAGGTACATGGGGTGTTGAGAAGTCCAAATGGCCTCCTTCGGTAGGAAAATGTAATGAATGGACAAGTGAATGTTGACTTCTACTAATAATATAGGTATATAGGAACCTAAAAAAATCTATAAGATCCATCAAAGAAACAATAATGTGTCTTTCTAGCTAGTCTCTCAGGAATTTGATAAATAAATGGGAGGGTGAAATGGTCCTTGTGAGTGGATTGATTTAGTTTATTATAATCAATACACACACGCCATCTATTTTTCAGACTAATTGGAACTAACTCCTCTCTATAATTTCTAACAACAGTAACACAAATTTTCTTAGGCACACACTAAATAGGACTCACCCACTAGGAATATAAAATGGAATAAATTTTATCTTCCTCGATAATTTTTTTAACTTCCTTTTTAACAACTTTTAGATGAGTTGGATTTAGTTTCCTTTGTGGCTGCCTATTTGGTTTAACCCCATCCTCAAACAGAATCATAATCATGAAAATAGAGTTGTTAATATCTGATATATTTTCCAAGTAACACCTAATTTCCCTAATTTTCTCCCTTAAATAATTAAAAAGTTTATAATTATTTTAAAAATCTAGATTTTTAGAAATTATAAAAGGTAATCTCTCACCAATCAACAAGTATGCGTATTTTTTATTTAGTGGAAATGGTTTGAGTTTTAGTGTAGGTCGTTCATGTATGGATGGATATTTTAAATGAACTAAAATATGTGCACAATGAAAATCAGTACCAAAATAGACATCATCCAAATCAGATAATAATGCATCATATCCAACAACATACTAGACATCCATTTCATAATTAGAATGAGCACGATCAAAATTAGAATATGAATCCATTTTAAAATCAAATCTATGAGAGTTTATTCATTATAAAGAGGTTTGTAACTACTCATAGACATCAAACTAGAACCAATACTAATTACCTCTATTTGCATAGGACAATAAAATTACATGGGGTTTATATTTTGTGGCTCTAAATGGGAGATAACAAAAGTATAATGGTCCGCTATGGGATTCTATATGGTTTCCATAATAGTAAATACCAAATCATCATATCTAAAATCCATGTAAATTGTACCTTTGTGGAAATTTATGATAATTTTTTCAATTTTATCAAAGGTCCTACCTAAGATTATGGGATCATAAGATGTTACCTCATCATCCTCCACATTAAGAACATAGAAAACTATTGGACATATCATATCTCTTAACCGAACAAGTATATCTTCAGGTACTCCCCCAGGATATGTTATAACTATATTCACTAATTGCACCACCACCATCATTAGATTCGACTCACAAATCTATAAATAATATAATACATAGTGAGGCATCACATTTACGTAAGATCTAAAATCACAAAGAGCATAATAAAGTGCAACTCCCCTATGGTGTATGGGATGGTGAATGTCCCAGGATCTTTTCAATTTGATAGAATTTCATGATATGGTGTATTGAGTATTGAAATATTCCTATAAATATTGATCCTCTCATCATACTCACTTGGTAAAAATATGTTTTATAAAATTTTCACACATTGGGATTTTAATACTGGCTATAATAAGAGGGATATTTATCTCTACATGCATGAATGTGTCTAAAAACACTTTTTACATTGCCTCTTCCGCCACATTATTTTTTAGTAAAACTCATTTTTTAAATGGATGGGGATTACGAGCAACATCATCATTCTTTTTCCAACATTTTTCTATCTCCTTGGGATTCTCATCAATTGTTCTTGAATGGGGATTTTATGGAGTTGAGGTGAATCCTAGTGGAGTGACAGGTGCAGATATATCATTTTTTGCCTCCCAATTCTCAATGAGATGGCACTAACATTCTAAATGGATTTTGGATTAGGTTGGGAAGGTAGATTTCAGAGTTCATACTTACCAGTTCATGGAGGGTGGTGGAAGTTTGGCTCATTTGATTCTTTAACTTCCTCCACTATGAACCTTGAATCATCATCTCATTTTATTGATTATGAAAATTTTGTTTCAGAATTAGAATCTATGTTTTTTATAATTCTCTTGTTGTTGACTTTTTGATACGTGTGCTTCTAATCTTTTTTATGGTTATTGGAAACCTTATTTTTAAGGCAGGGGTTGCTAGATGTTTTGTTGAAAAGGGTACCTTTTTAGTTTTTCAGTTCTATTTATCATGAAGTATTGATCGTTCCACCCTTGTTTGTATATTGAAGAAAAGTAATCATACTTATTTTTGGGATGTAGATGTTTATTCCGAACATATGGTCACCCAAGTAATACTACTTCTCAATCCATTATCTTCTGTAATTGGGGTAAATAATCAGTTGGGGTCTATTTGAGTGAAAATTCCACAAGGACTTGTAAGAGAGGGTTGGGATGTCTTTTGTTCCAATGCATTCTGCCTCACCATAGTTTTCAACTATAACAACCCTTGTCTTTATTACACACTTAAACATTATTTATTACACTAACTATTCACCTGATACAACATTGAAGATCAAGAGGTATCGTGTCTTTGGGGATTAGGAACATTACATAATAACTTAAAACATGAAACACAACATATTTATTTAAAAATTTCTTTACATGACCACTACATTCCCTTATACATAACATTTCATGGGGTAACCTGGGGACATGAATAAGAAAAGGGTGAGCTATAAAGCCCAGTAAGGGAATATACACAGAATAAAATGAGGAATACAATACATTTTAGACAATAGTAAAATCAATGGATCATAAGAGAAACCTAAACAGAAAGGCATGATAATGCATGATAATCATAACATGGATATGTGGCAATAACACTTAATAAGGAATTAGCATGATCCAAGGCTCATTGAACATGGAGCATGAGTAAACCCTCAAAGAACATGAATCATGAGTAAACCCTAGTTTCATATGAAATAGTATGATTAAACACTCATTTCACATAACCTATCATGATACTATACATTACCAAATTCCTTGAAGTGCTACTAGGGCGCACCCATCTTAAACATTTCATTTCATGAATAAGTGTTCCACATGGATCATACAACATGGAATCATTCAACATAATAATTTATTCCATTATATAGAAATGTGGAATAAATACATGAAACTCTATAATCAATAATTATATGTGTGTGAAGGTTAATACCCTTGATAGAGAAGTGGGCATTATATTCACTACACATTGACTTTGGCTTGGAAAATTGTGGTTTCATTTGGGCAGTATAACAGCGTGACATAGGAAATCATAAAAATGGTTTCTGAGAGATAAAGCAGTGTATCATCATATTTACATGAAATGTAAAGTAATGGGGTAATATAGATACATTTCCTAACAATTTTAATGGAATTTATATTCATGGTACAAAAGAATTACATAATTGTAAATCGAGAGAGAAAAATTCTTCACTGAATTTCGGCATGGTAACAGGTATAGATTAAAGGAATAGATTAGCATGAAAGGGGTATCTCATCATTCATATATAAATAGGACAGTATAAGTGAGGTGATAAATCATACCCCAACATTTATAATTGAAAAATAAATGACAATAACAATATTAAGAATCTTGGATAAAAAGAGAAAGGAAGGAGTCCCTTACTTGGAAGTGTGATCTCAAAGGCTTGGGAGAGGCTTGAGAGAGGCTTCTTGGGAGCTTGGGGAACCTAGAGAGAATTCTATAGAGAGGAGTTCAGGGGTTGTATGAACTATAAAGGCATTTAGTGAAGAGGAAGTGGGAGCTTGGGTGGGTTTATATATGAAAAGAGAGGGAATTATTTATTACTAAGGTTTGGGACACCACACATTAAACTAATCAGAACCACAAACGATCCCATGGTTTTTACCATGGTTTTTACCATAGGGGAGTAGAAAAAAAATATTTTTTATTTCCAACTGCTGAACTTCTTAAAATTATAGCGTTTCTTAGGTGGAGGTTAGTCACACTCTCAAGGAAAACAATGTAAAAATATAAAATGTTTTATAAGTCTTAGAGGGTTCCCAAAAGCTTTGAAAAATAAATCAAAAAAAATTAAATCATATTATTTTAATGTTAAAACATATATTGGCCGGACATAATGTTTATAATATTTTGTTACATCACTATAGCATCATTATTATGTCATAAAACACATTATATATTTAAACGGTATAAAAGTTTTTTACCCAAAAATTTGATTGTCTCAGAAAATTATGAAAAATTAAGCATTGGATAATTTTGAAGACTTAATTCAAAAAAATTATATTCATTTTATCTAAATAATTTTCTAAATATGGGAATTGTTAGTTTTAAAATAAAAACTGACATTTATAAAAAATTCATTGGTTTTGACAGAAACAGATTTCAAACCTTAATAAAAATTACAATTCCATTCATAAAATTTTACAATAATTTATATTTAAACAAATTAATTTAATAAAAATAATAATAAATTATTAAAATATTTTTTATTTCAAAAATCCATTAATTCATCAAAATATATTTCCTAGTTGAATATTAACTAAAAATACTATTTCTGTTTAAAAACTATCTACAAAGTAACAATAATAAAAAGAATGTATATTATCTATACAAGAATAACGTACATAATCATAGTACTAGGTTCTTTTTACATAACACCTTAAAACACCATCATAAGACCTTAGGGTAAGGTGTGTGATAGTGAAAAACTCTTGGGGTGGCATGGATAGCATTTCTCAAGTGGTAATCTCTATCAACATCCACTTCTCTCATAGGTGGTTCCACTTGAGCTTTACATATTGAAGCTCGACTTGGGCTTGGTCAAGAGAGAAGACCAATGATTCAACCTCCATTTTGAGCTCTGAAAAATTGGCTATGTAGCGGAACATGTCTACTGGATGAGGCCATCACATCCTTTGTCTATGTAAATTATATTTTTTTAAAGCCCTATATTTATACTAATCAATTGATAACTATTCAACGACAATATTAGAAATGGTCACAATTCATAATAATATTTTAAAATCCAAAACATGAAACAACATAATTTCATATGATTTACATAACCATAATAAGACATTTAAATTGACCAAGAGAAATTTTCATTAATGAATTTTTGGGTTGTTACAATTTTCCCCCTTAAGAACTTTCGCCTATGAAATTTCCATTTCCCACACTAAAATAGATGTGGGTAACTCTGCATCACCACTTTTTCCAATTTCCACATCACTTTTTCAAACTTGTTATTTTTTCACAACACTTTGACAATGGGCATTGTTTTATTTCGTAGAACTTTTTCTCTACGATTTGAGATCTTCACTGGTTTCTACTCATAATAAAGATCATACTCTAGATTTAATACCTCTAAAGAGACCACATATAAAGGGTCTGGAATGTACTTCCTTAAAAGGGATACATGAAATGCATCATATACTTTCTCTATAGTGGGTGGAAGTGATAGTCAATAGGCCACAGCCCTGACATGATCAAGAATCTCGAAGGGGCTGATGTACCTAGGACTTAACTTACCCTTGTTTCCAAACCTCATGATGTTATTCAATGGAGATATTTGTAGAAATACCATGTATCCATATTTAAACTCAAGGTATCATCGACAGTTATCTATATAATTCTTTTTTATACTTTGGGCTGCCTTGATATGCTGGTGAATGTTTTTCACCTTCTCTACCATTTCTTCATCCATTTCTGGACCTAGCAGCTTAAGCTCACCCACATCATCCCAACATGCGGGTGTTTTTCACCTCTTCTCGTACAAGGTTTCATAATTTTCTATTTAGATGCTTTAGTGGAAAGTGTTATTATAGAATAATTCAATGAATATTGAATACTCTTCCAAAACATAGAGGTGAATCTTGGATCTTGATTTGATATAATAGTTAGTGGTACTCCATGCAACCTTACCACTTCCCTGAAATATATATATATTTTCCAGTTGATCCAAATAAAAGTCCTCTTAAATTGAAATGAAGTGTTTAGAATTTGTAAGATGATCCAAAAAAAACAGATTGTATTTTTTTCATTTGGATTTTTTGGGAAGTCTGATGACAAAGTCCATGGTGATATTCTCCCATTTTCATGCTTGTATAGGAAATAGTTGAATCATCCCATTATACTTTTGGATCTATTCCTTCACTTTATGATACACCATTCAATTTAATGTATACTTAGAGATATCCTTCTTTACATTATCCCACCAATAATACTCTCAGAGATCTCGATACAGCATTGTGTTTCCTTGGTGAATGGAGAAATTTTAACTGTGTGCATCATCCAAAAGTTCCTTCTTTAGCTCTAGACTTGATGGAACACATAGTATTTTCCCAAATATCACAATTCATTCTTAATTAACATTTAACTTTTAGGATTTCCCTTTTTTGATAGCTTCTACTTTCTTTTGAATCCCCACATCATCCTTTTGAGAATCCTTCAACCTTTACAAAATAGTCGGTTGAACAATCATTTGTGAAAATATTGATGATAATCCGTTCGTTATGATTCCAATTTCCATCTTCATCAAATCTAATAATATTGGATCCTTATAAATTATCATCAATGATACAATTGATGTGTCCTGTCTACTTAAAGAATCTTCCACCTTGTTTTCTTTCCTTGGGTGGTAATGGATTGAGAAGTCATTGTCTTTCATCAGCTCTTACCATCTTCATTGGTGAATGTTCAACTCTTTCTACGAGAATATATACTTAAGGCTTTTGTGGTCCATATATATTTCCCACATCTCCCCAAAGAGATAATGCCACCAATGTTTTATAATGAAGATCACCGTAGCCAACTCCAGATCATGTGTTTGATAATTCTTCTCATTAAATTTCAATTTCCTTGAAGCATAGGCAATGAATTTTTCATTTTTCATCAACACACAGCCCATGACCATTTTTGAAGCATCACTAACTACAACAAAAATTTCGCCACTTGTGGGTAAAGTGAGAACATGCATAGCATAAGACTCCTTTTCAACTCCTTGAATATTTCATCACATTCATCACTCTAAAGAAACTTCACTCCATTCCGGGTTATCTAGGTAAGAGGGTGGGACAATCTTGATAAATTTCTCAAAAATCTTTGATAATATCCATCTAACCCCAAAAGATATGGATATCCATTATCGATGTTGGCCTCGAACATCCCTCCATTGCAGCTGTATCGGAGGGATCCATAGATATCCCATTTCTTATAATGATATGGCCCAATAATGGCACCTCCTTCAACCAGAACTCACACTTGCTAATTTTTTCATAGAGAATATCCTTTCACAAGGTCTCTAGTACAGTTCTTAGATTCTCCTCCTGATCCTCCTTGGTTTTGTTGTATATTATAATATCATCTATAAAGACTACCATAAATTTCTCAAGGTAATCTTTATACACTCTATTCATCACGTCCATGATGATTTCTAGAGAAATAGTGAGTCTGAAAGGAATTAATATGAATTCATAGTACCCGAATCATGTATGGAAAGCAGTCTTGGGGATATCTTCCTTCTTCACCCTTACTTGATAATATCCTGACCCCAAATCTACCTTTGAGAAGTATTGTTTCCCACACAGCTGATCAAACAGGTCATCAATTCATGGGAGAGGATACTTGTTCTTTTTCATGATTTTGTTAATCTCATGATAATCGATGCAAAGGTGCATTGACCCATCCTTCTTCTTGATGAAGAGCATTGCTTCACCCAATGGTGAAGCACATGGGCATATAAACTCTATATAAAGATTCTCATATAGTTGTTTCTTCAGATCCTCAATATCTACAATAGCCATTCTATATGGAGTCCTGGATATTGGAAATTCATATATATAAGATCAATTGACAATTCAACGTCTCTTCTAAGAGGAAGACCCAGAAATTCCTCGGTAAAAACATGAGAGAATTACCTCATAATAGTCATGTCTTCAAGGATGTTTTCCTCCTTACACTCAATCATTTGAGCTCGATACACGTGCTCATAGGGAAGTAATATCCACATTTGAGATGTCAGTGCTAACGAATTTTTACCTTCCTCCTTGAACTTGTATAGAATTGGGGGTCGATTCGCCTCATGGACAGTGATTTCCCTCTAACCTAAATTTATATAAGGAAAGATAATCCATGCCAATAATTGCATCAAATTCCACCAGAGGGAGTATGATGAGGTTTTTCGGAAAGTTCAATCCAGAGATTGTGACTGGGGAAGAGTTATATTCATGGGATGCAGTGATTGACCCATTTTCCATACCCACCTACATCTTTACTTCCATGATTGTTGGTGGTGTTTAGATTGTTCTAATAAAAATTTAGGATATAAAAGAATGCATTGAACCAAAATCAAAAAGTATGTTCTCCATTATTGAATGAATAACTAGCATACCTATCGCCACTTCTTTTTTAGGGTTCACATCGACCATAGTGACTGAAAGTGCTCACCCTTGCTACCTTCGAGGTTGTTGGTTTCCTCCGAAAACCCTTGTCTTAGCGAACTGATTTGCAAGATTCCCTAGTTCTTGCTGTTGAAGGAATGAACAATGAGTTGAGAGTCGAATGGAGTGTTCCTCTCCTCTATCATAGCCATGGTTTTTTTCGTGTCGGAATTTAACAACTATGTGTCCTTCTCTTCAACACCTAAATCATTTCCTTGTCCCCTTAAAGAAATTTTTGGGGTGCTTCTTTTCTCACCTTTGGTAAGTGGGGTGCTGGATCTTCATTGCACTGTTGGATTTACCCATCGGACCGCCAAAATTTAAATCCAACTCATGATTCATATCCTAATGATACCCCTAATATTCTCCAATATATATTTCGACCTCGAGGACACATCATACAATTTCCTCATAGTTTTCAAAGTCACGAATCGCGATGGATTTCTAGAAGCTGGGTTTCAGCCCACCAAAGAAGCAGTCATTCTTAAATTTGGCGGTAACGACAAAGCCGTAGGCATATCGTGCAAGATGTGTGATGTTTTTCTCATACAATCTGATGGATTTTTCACCTTTTTACTTGAGTTCAAGGAAGTCCCAATCCATCTTAATCTAGAGGGTGTGCAGAAAATATTTGGCAAAAAACATCTTCTGTAAATCCTTCCATTCCAATGCCTCGATCTCCTCCTCAGGCTTCATATTTTTTTATCAATGTACACCATTGTTCAGATTCACCCTCAATATGATTAACAGCTAGTAGAACCTTTTCTTACTCAGAAAATTAAATGTTGGAGAAGATATTTTCAATAGAGTGGGTCCATTGTCTAGCGATTGAGGGATCAGATGATCCATTAAAAGTATCAAGCCTTTGTCTCATGAAGCTCTCAATAGTGACTTGTTCTTTCTGGGGGGAGGGGGTTAACCATTTCTATTTACCCATTTTTCTATTCAATTCATGAGTTAACTGAAACAGAATTGTGACAATGTTTGTGATTCCTTCTCCCACAAAATTGGGCATCTCATTAGCATATTCATCACATTGATCATCACATGAGTTGTTAATCCGAGTCCTCCTATTACCAGTCATTGGCTAGAATAAAAGGAAAGTTAGGGGTAACACATAAAGGGTAATCCAAGGACAAAACAGATGACTTATAAATAGCTTTTATTTCCTTAACTTATGAATCTATATGATTCAAATCTATGTTATACATGGTCTAATTTCTTACATATATTCTTAGAGGTGTTTTTTTATTTCCCTTAATAATTGTTCATACTATGCTTGTGAATTTACCAATCCATATTCCCTAGGAGTGTCGTAACAATGAGTGTAGCAATGGCCCTTGTCTTGTACCTGGATACCCCGGGTTAAGCCCAAAACTCAATGTCCGAGTTTTCACTCCTAGGTACATCTATGCCAGAGCTGCCTCTACCATCTCGTATCCAGTTAGGGATGTATTTTCTTGATAAACCTCTTACTAAATACTCAACAAAACATAGGGATATTTTTTTATTCTTAGTTTAGTCTATAAGGCTTCACTAGGGGCTTCAAATCCAAATCCCAAAAATAACTAAACCTATCCTCTAATACCAACTATAACAAGACTTCTCTTTATTACACACCTAAGCATGATTTATTAAATAAAATATTCACTTGATAAAACATGGATGATCGAGAGGTATAGTTTCTTTGGGGAATAGAAACATTAAATAACAACATAAAACATGAAACACACCATATTTATTGAAAACATCCTTCATATGACCACTACATTCTCTCGTACTTAGCATTAAATGGGATAACCTGAGGACATGCATATGAAAAGGGTTAGCTATAAATCCTAGTAAGGGAACAAACATGGAATAAATTGAGGAATAAAATACATTTTATACAATAGTTATTTCAATAGAAACATAAACATAAAGGCATGATAGATCATGATAATCATAACATGGATATGTGGGAAAAACACTTAACATGGAATTAGCAATAGCCAAGGCTCATTGCACATGGAGAATGAGTAAACCCTCATTGCACATAAAGAAAGAGTAAAATATCATTACACTTGAATTATCATGAGTCAACACTCATTGCACATGACGTATCATGACACTATACTTTACCCAATACATGGGAGCGCTATTTGGGTGAACCCTTCTAAAACATTTCATTTCATGCATATGTGTGCCACATGGATCATACAACAAGGAATCATTCAACATAATAATTTATTCCACAATATAGTAATGTAGAAAAAATACATGAAAATCTATAATCAATAAGTACATGTTTATAAAGATTAATACCCTTGATAGAGAAGTGGGGATGGTATTCACTACATAATGACTTTGGCATGGAAAAGCGCGGTGAAATTTCAGCTACGTAATGACGTGACATAGGAACTCATAGAAATGGTTGATGAAAGAGAAAGGAGTGTATCATCATATTTACATGAAATAGATAGAAATGGGTCATATATATACATTTCCCTAAAATTTTAATCGGATTTAGAATAATGATACAAAATAATTACTTGAGTGTAAATGAAGAGAGATAAATTCCTTATAGAATTTCGGCATGGTAACAGGTATACATGGAAGGCATCGATGAGAGAGAAAGGGGTATCTAATCATTAAAACATAAAGATAATAGTATAGGTGATGTTAGAAATCATAACCCAACATTTATAATTGAAAATAAAAGACCATAACAATATTAATAATCATGGATAAAAAGAGAAAGGAAGGAATCCCTTATTTGGAAGTGTGATCCCAAAGGCTTGGGAGAGGCTGAAGAGAGGCTTCTTGGGGGCATGGGGAACCTTTGGAGGATTATATAGAGAGGAGGTCATGGTTTGGATGAACTCCAAAGTATTTTAGTGATGAGAATGTGGTATCTTGGGTGGGTTAATATAGGAAAGGAGAGGTAATTCTTTATTATTTAGGATTGGGACACCACACATCAAAATAATCAAAACTACAAACCATCCCATGGTTTTTTTCCAGGGTTTTTTAAAGGGGATTGTAGAACCATATTTTATAAGTAAAATAGCCTAAATTATTAATATAATAGGTTTTCTTATGTGGAGGTGAGTCACACTCTCGCAAAAAACAATTTAAAAATCTAAAATGTTTTAACTGTCTTGCGGGGTCCACAAAAACATAATAAAATAAATCAAAAAAATATAAAATAACATTATGTTAATGTTAAAACATATATTGGATGAACATAATGTTTATAATATTTTATTAAATCACGATTGGGTCATTATGATGTCATAAAACATATTATATATTTAAACGATATTAAATGTTTTACCCAAAAATTCGACTGTCTTAAAAAATTATGAAAAATTCACCATTAGGTTATTTCGACATCCTGATTCCAAATATAATATTAATTTTATATAAATAATTTTCTAAATATAAAATTTTTTACTATTAAAATAAAATCTGACATTTATCGAAAATTCAATGGTGTTCACAAAAACAACTTTCAAACCCTAATAAAAATTACAATTACATTCATAAAATTATACAATAATTTTTATTTAATAAAAAGTAATAAAATAATAATAATAATTTATTAAAATATTATTTAAATCAAAAATCTATTAATTCATCAAAATATATTTATTAGTTGAATGTTAACTAAAAATACTATTTATGCTTTACATACTATTTACAAAGTAACAATAATAATAAAAATGTATATTCTCTATACAAGAATAATTTACATAATATTAGTATTAGTATATTGTTACATAACCCCTTAAAACACCCACATAAGACCATAGGGTATGGTGTGTGATGGTGAGAGACTCTTGGGGTGGCTTGGATAGCATTGCTCAAGTGGTAATCTCTATCAACTTCCACTTCTCTCATAGGTGGTTCCGCTCGAGATTAATGTATTCAAGCTCAGCTTGGGCTTTGTAAAGAGACAAGCCCAATCATGCCACCTACTTTCTGAGCTCCTGAAAATGGGCTTTGTATGGGGATAGTCTGCTGGATGAGGTCATCACATCCTTTGTCTGAGTAAATTAGATTTGTTAAGTCTCTATATTTATAATAATCATGTGATCACTGTTCAATGACAATATTAGCAACGATCAAAATTCGTAACAGTATTTTAAAATCAAAAACATAAAACCAAAAAATTTTATACGTTCTACATAACCAGAATACATTTAAATAGACCAAGAATAATTTCCATTAATGATTTTTTTTTGTCGTTACATCAACTCTTCCAACATTGTATCAATTAAATTACATACAAGTTAATATGGGATTACCAAATTTACATTTATAACATGTGTTGTACCACAATCATCAAATTTTAGGGTGTTTTTTGTCATCTTTTCGATCAATGCACATGCAGCTGTTGGTGTTTTGTCGACCAATGACCCTCTATCTGCAGAATCCCCCACGATTCTCTCTATAGGTTTGATACCTTCATAGAAATACTTTATGATTAGTTTCTCACTAATTTGGTGATGTGGGTATCTTGAGAACTACTTATTTAATCACTCTATATACTGATACATTGAATCCCCTTGGGCTTGTTTGATTCATGGGATCTATTTTCAAATGGAAGAGGTCCTTAATGCTTGGAAAAGTCTCTACAACAAAAGATGCTTCAAATCATTCCAGTATGTTAAATCTTATGGTGGTAATTAATATATCCTATCTTTTGTAGTTTCATACAGCGAGAATGGGAAGTATCTTAGTTTGATTTGATCTTCAGATATATTTATTGTTTTTAGGGTTTATAAAACCACATTATACTCCTTTAAATGTTTCTCATGGATCCTTATCAGATAAGCCATGAAACTTTTTAAAAATGTGAATTATCTATTATTTTAATTAATAGTCTATCTCAAGGTTTGGGTATGTAATTAAATTTGGGTGATAGTTAATGTTAGGTGTATCCAATTCTCGAATGGTTCAATTAAGATATATGATATTTTTAAAGCCATTAGTTCATGTTTTATGTTGGATTCAGAAATGTTTCCAATTTCAATGTTCATATAGTGGAGTAATTCACTAGTTGGGTAAATGTAGACACACCCCATAGACCAATATTGTTTGATTAGGACCCTAAGGATGCATTAAATCTTGTGGTATAGATCAAAGTGATCCTTGGGATCATATCATGTAATAAATCATATAAATTAATAATATTTGACCAGAATATCATGATAATAAGTTTCAATATATGGTATAATAATGAAGAAAATGGATAGGAATGAAATAAAAAAAATAAACAAGCAGAAATTGGGAAAGGGGGAAGAATAAAGAAGAATGAAGAAAGAATAAAGAAGACAAAAAAAGGATAAAATAAAAGTTAACAAATAAAATTATTTAAATGAAAAAATTAATTTACACTTGGGAAACAGTCCCATTTTGAATGTCTTTTTTGTGTCACCCTCAAATAAAGAGTGATTATTATATGCATAGGTGTAGTAGAGTGGTTGGCCATGGTCATCTATCAAATGAGAAAGTAATTTAGAATCTTGTTAAAGTTATTTTGAAAGTAAAATTAAAGTTAAGAAGAAAACCTAAAACGATGGGGTGTTTCTGTTTAGAAAATAAAAATAATATGATTTCTGGAAGAATATTTAATTTTTTAATTCTTGTTTGTAAAATAAAATTTGATTAATAAAACAAAACGAGAATATTTTTTATAATATTTTTTTAAATGTCTAACCTATCGGAATATAACTATTCACGTAATTATTAATAATTATTATTTAAAATAAATACACATAATTATTATCACCTAATTTTATAATTTTTGATCCCAATTGGAGTTATCTTAACCTCAATGGTGGAATGAATTGAACCCCAACTTAACTTCTGAACATTCAATCGTTACACCCTGCGTTGATTGTCGTTTCACTTCTAGCTTCTGATAAGTTGTAAATTTAGGAATGTAACCCTTTTTTTAAATGAGGATTAATTGTATTTATAAAATATATTTTATCTCTAAAAATTAATCTCAGGTGGTTTTTTATTACAAATTAATATGATGCACTTACAATTCACACAATTCTCGACCTCGTGTGTTTTTGCATGAATTCTTCAGTTTCTTAATTATTTTCTTTAAAATTAAAAACAAAATTCATAAATAATAATATATTAACTAAACTATCTAATTTATTCAAAATAATTAATTGAATATGGTTATATTTACAACAATTACTAAAAAGAATCACACTTCCTTGGGTGGTGTGGTCATCGTAGAAACATTTTACATTTGAAAAAGGTTCTTAAAAGGGTAAAACCCAATAAAGTATGTAATCATGATTTACAACCCAATTAGGAATATTACAATAAGAATAAAATTTAAAATAATTGAAAAAATGGAAGAGAAACTATGTGTTTTTTCAAGTAATGACAATATTACAACAAAGAAGTGGAAAAGAAGATTATTTTGGAGGAGAATATAGCTTGGAAGCATCCATCCTCCAATTGTGAATTTAATTGGAATTTAACCACTTCTCCGCAACTCCCAATATCTTAATTCACATACCAACCCATTCAAATGATAAAAAAGAAATTATATAGTATAGGGGTGCCTAGGTTTTAAGAGGGTTCAAGTGTTAATGGGGAAATTTGGTCAAATAACTAAATCCAACGTTCAATGCATGTTGGAAGACCAAAATGCATGAACCATCTATCCTTTTAAAAGTATTTTTTGTGTGAAAATGGGTCTAAGAGCTTCCCTCAAACTTTGGTCCCAATAAATGTATTTATTAATATTTTATGGCCCAACTTCTAAAGTGATGTCAAATATGGAGTTTCCAGATAACCTTTTAATTAGTTGCCCATTTACTCTAACCAAATGAATTATTTTGATCCATTTCAATGAATAAAACATGTATCTAATTAAATGGGGAAATTTTTTACAAATAATGGAGTTAAAAAATGTCAAAATAAAAAATTTATGTCTGAAATAATAGATTGAATTTTAAAATGGTAAAAGTTTAATTTTCATCAATTTGGAAAATGAATGATCTAATACAAACTATTCCATAAATAAACACATTTACCACAATTTGAGTAAGTTATATAATTTTCTATAAAAAAAATATTCATAAAAATTTGTTTTATCAAACATCATATCTATATTCTTATCTTCACATCTGTTGGAAAATGATAACATTGCATGTGTATACTTGTGGACCACCACCTCCACAAACTAATATGATTATTTTCAATTCGGCCATACCTAGATGATAATAACGATATATATAATGGAATTAAAAGATATATATATGATATTATAATTATTTTTAAATGAGAGTTATTATTTACATTATTTCATTACATCCATCAAAATTAAATATATATTTATATAAATTTTAATTATGAAATTACATATATATATATATATATTTAATTTTATACTTATATTATAAATTACAATTTATTTATGATGGTACCATGATAAATGTAAAAATATCATAACCAACGAATTAATTTTTCAGGAAAAGTGAAATAGTTATCACCTAGAAACATCATTTTTAGTAACAAATTATTGATAAATGGGTCTTGAATTGTTATAATTGGTTCATATAAAATAAAATAAGTATCAAAATAGATATGGGGTTAAATTATTATTAATTTTAATTTATTATAAATTATTTTATAGAACTTATATGAAATTAGATATTGAAGTAAAGGATTTATGATTCAATTTCATCTTAATCTGGATTGTTTATTCTCAAATTTACATTGATAGACATTTTATGATTATTAGCTCATAAAAAATAAAAAAAATATCCTCTAGTTATTAATTTAGTTTTCAATTAATATAAATATTTTCACCATTTTAAATTTAAAATTATTAAGGAAATAGTTTTCAAAAAAACAGAATTTATTTCCCCTATGGAAGTAAATTCAGTTTATCTATATCTAGGTTTTTCAAAATTATTTGAAGAATGTTTTCACAAATATTCATTTATTTTTATGGTCAAATTTTTATTATTTTACTTTTACAAAATATATTTAAATGTATTCGTATTTTTATTTTTTTAATGGTGTACTTTTTTTATTTTATACAAAAATGTGAAAAGAATCAATTTTTTATAAACACTACATGAAAATAATTAACCAGCATCATGAAATATCACTGATATGAATGTTCCATTACATGAACCCATGGTTCTTTTTATGTAATTAATTTCCAATATTATTTTGGAATATTTTATATTTTAAATAAGTTATTTGAAAATGAAAAAAAAAATCATTACGAAAAATTCAATAGATAATTTAAGGAAAATCCTCATTTATGATTTCATCCTTTGATATTTCTAATTATTTGCTGGGGATATGATCCAGAATTACATCCTTATTATTTAATTGGATGTTGTTTATTTGTAAAATACTTTTATTTTTCTTGGGTTATGTGATGATGAAATATTTAAATGTTTATAAAACTCATTATCACACCACATGTTATTATATATAATGAATGATTTAAAATCTTATGGAAAACATATGAATAGATTATGATTATATGATAGGTAAGTCCCTAATTATACATCCTTAAAATGAATTGGGTAAATATATATATCTCAATTGATACTAAGGATTATAATGGGGATTCGACCCATTTTAATAAATAAATCTATCCACTTTGACAGTTAGTGGATTGAACATGGAATAAGGATATGATGGAATTATTAGTGAACCAAATCCACTATGATAGTATTGGAAGTGATACTTTACTAAATAAATGATTTTATATGTTTATGTGTATGCCAAAAACATATATATTTTTCAATTATATTTTATCTTGAGTAATGTTCTTCGACTAATTTATGATTTATGTATTATGAATTAAAATTACTTATTCTAGGACTAGGGGAAAATAATATATGATATAATGGGTATGGTTTTCAAATTATTATCACATTTTTTTGTATCCTTATACTATTTTTATGATTATATAATCATTGATATTTCTCCCTTTTACTATTACGGTGAATCTAAGATCACCTTTTCTTAAATTTATTATACACATGTTATGAAGAATGAATTTCTTGTGTGATATGTATAAGAAGGGTACTATTTATAAAGAAATTAGTGGAAGATTATGCATATCAGTTATGAAATATTTATTTATATATCCATGTTTCCTGCGGAACTAAACCTATATAATTATTCAATGGATAGTTATATTGTTTATTGAATATTCATATAGTAACTTGTAATATTTACATATGAGAAGTATGGTTATCTAAATTTAGTATTAGAGTATTGTTTAGTCACCCATATAAACTATGTTGAGAAATAATTATTGGTAACCCTTAAAATAATATTATTTATTAGCGATCATCCTAATTTTTTGTATATAAATTAGATTTTTTATTAATTAAAAAGTATTCCAATTTGGATTCAAAATGAATATGTGGTTCAATAAGTTATAAATAAAGGTGTAGTAATCCTAATAAAAGTTGGAATAGTATATCATGACATTAATTCTCATTCAAGGGGAGTTTTCCCTTAATACAAACATAGTTTGACACTCTTAGGTGATATTATATGGTTAGTTTACATATTAATTACAAACCATTATATTGTATTTTAATACATGAAGATCATGGATATATTATTTTAAACCTATGGTTTTATATATTTAAAATAATTTCATGATTTAGACATCCTAAAAATTATTTTTCATGATTATATGGTTTTTTTCTATGACTATTATTTCATAAACTGTGTTTTTATTTAGTTAACTAATGAAACCCAAATGAACAATGTTACCAATATATGTGATAGATAATGGAATGGATTTTCATCTTCATCAATCATATGTTATGGGATATAAAATTACTAAACCAATTTATTTTCTTAAATCAAATTATCAAGATATGAATCTCACTGAGCTTCCAAATGTGTAAAGGATAGAACAACATGTTTTTGATTCCTTCACGAGGAAAAATAATCCTTCTATTAGTGGGTGTTCTAATAGACTAATTAATGGGAAATATATTAATACAACAGAAACAATATTTTATATTCTTCAGCATTTAGAAAATGAAAATTTTATTTTTTTTAAATTTATCATTTGGAAGGAGAACCATATCAATAGTGGATTTTAATCAACAACATGAGTCAATGTGTTGAAATATAATCCACAGAGTCTAATAATTATATGAAATTATTTTTAAATAATTACATTCTTTATTTTATTTTTATGAATACATTGAATTATTTCCTTATCACAATGTAGAAGGATGATGAATCCATTAATAAATATGAGGAATTTTTTACAATAGTTGTGATGTATGATTTAGTACTCTTCATCTAATATAAAATTAAGTTTGATATATTTTCTAGGGGATGAAAGCTATGTCTTTGAAGGGAATTATTTTAATTACACCATAGTATATATGAATAAATCATTTTATATGATGTCTATGTGGAGACATAAATTGGAGTTACCCTTATATATCATTGTTTAGATAATAAAAAAATAATGAAATAAAATTGAAATAATAATAATAATAACCATGGAGTTAAGAAGATGATATTTCTTTTATGCTGAAAGTGTGGAAGAAAACATGGAGGAAATTACCAATAGGGGACTGGGAAAAATATTAAGTGTGGGAAGGCAGGTCATTCAGAAATCCAATGATTAAGTGGTTGGAAGATGAGGTTAAAAATGAGGGTGAAAAAGAACTAACAATGCACCACCCACACTTTAGTCATTAAAATAAAATTTGGAACGGTCATTATACTAAGAAAAGAAAAAATATGATGGTTAATAAATATTATTTATATTAGTAACATATTCATCTTAGAGAAAAATAGAAAAATCACAAGATTTTTATTAATGATGTAGGATTTTATAATAAATTGGTTAAAGATAAACTTACTATCAAATATAGAACTACTAATGTATTATTTGATAATGTATACACTAACTCTTTTATATCTGAATAATTTTATAAGGTTATTAGAATACGCCCATAATGATTATATATTAAATTAGAAATGAACCCCTTAATGGTATGATGACTGAAAATCTAGTTATTATTCTTCTCCAGTTTATGTTTGTGGGAACTTTATTCCCTAAAATCTCATTTTTATCCCTGTAGTTGAATTTGATGTAATATTATTTATAAAATGTAATTAATTACATAAACCCACATCAATTTAAAAGGAAGGGAAATCACTTTTTATATTTCAAACCATATTATGATCCTCTCTCAATGTGGTGAAAAACATGAGATTACAATGTAAATATAACCCATTTTATGGGTCTTAATACTAGATCAAAACGGGTGTTTATCATAAATGGTCATATTTAAACTCAACATCAAATACATTCTTATTATACGAGAGTTTGTTGATATATTTCTGGAATAATTTCCCAATCTTCCTTTGAATCATGAAGTTGAGTTTTTAATTTAAATAATAACTATTCATAGACCTATTTCAAAAATTTATTATAGAATAGCATTGATTGAGTCATAATAATTCATTAAGAAAATCAATGAGAATAATAATAAAGAGTTCATTTGGACATGTTTGTCACCATATGGTGAATATTTGATTTTTTTATGATGATATATAGATCAATGTGACTCTATAGTGATTATTGGGAACTAAACAAGATCAAAATTATGTCTGAATATTTGTTTCTTAGTATTGATGATTTGATTGAAATATTATATGGATATAAATATTTTTATAGGAATAAATTTTGATTATCATTCTAATAGTTTATGGAAAAATGTTATGAAATACCTATGACAAACATCCACATGTGTTATGGATACTGTGAATATATAGTGAATCTATTTGGTCTTACTAATTCTCCATCTATATTCATGGATTTAATTAATATATTATTTACATATTACCTTGATCTATCTTTTAGTATTTATATATGATATTCTTAAATAATAAAATATAAAGGAAGATGATGAAGGTTATTTGAGGATTTCTCTGATGACCAAATGGAATGAGATGGTGTATACTAATTTTAGAAGGTGTGAATTTTAACAACCTAAAGTTTCATTATTGAGTTATTTAATCTCAAGAGAAGGTATAATATGAATCCATAAAAGATGAAAGTTATTTAATTTTGTACAAGAAAAACCATGGTTTCTGAGATCCATATTTATCTATATGTGGTTGGATATTATCAATGATTTGCTGATAATTTCCCAGGGTTTTAATATCCACATACAAAGATAACATAGAAGGGAGAAAAGTTCATTTTGATAGATCAATGTGATTAAAATTTCATAGAACTAAAGAAAAGGTTTTGAAATTCACCTTTGATTACAATAAAATATATTTTAGAAGTGATTTTTTATCTATAGTTCTTTATCTAAAAAGGGACTGGGATGCCTCCCCTTGAAGAATTATATGATTATAACTATTGCCTCAGGAAAATTTTATTTTTTTAAGAACAATTACCCAAATCATTATTTGAAATTAGATAATATAATTTATAAATTAATGATATGGATTTAATATATTTATAGATAAATTTTTTATAATTATATTGATCATATATGATTAATGAATATTTTCACTGTGAAAGAGATGAATATGATCCATATAATATAGTTTTAGTTGATTAATGATTATGAATTCTCAATAAACTACTGCAATGATAAATGTAACAAGGTGGTTGTTTCTCTGAGTAGAAAGGATCTTTTAAGATTATATATTAAGATAATCACAAAAGGTCAAATATTTATGGTTTTTTAGAAGATAGACCATGAAATACTGAAGTAAGAAGAGAAATTTTATCTTTCTCAAATGGGTGTTCAACCATCTACCCATGTGATGATTAAAATGGAATATATGTAAGATATAAAGATATAAAATAATGTATGAAATTATCCTAAAATAAACATTTATTTTTATATAATGATATTATTTTGTATGTTTTTGTGTGTTCCATTCATACCATATGTGAAGAAGGGTATGTTGGATTAAGATTATAGTTCATCATTCTTTATTCTTCCTTAATGCATTAAGTTTTATATAGATCTGTAGATTATTTTTTGAATGAAAAATGAAGAGATATATTGTGTAGTGTGTATCATGGTTCTTGGTATGTCATCATCTAAAGGTTAAAAAAAATAATTCTATGGGGATTTATAACCATTAATCATAACATAATGGAAATGAAAAAACATCACAATATATTATGCCATTAAACTCTTCAAAACATGAATTGTATATTTTTAAATATAGGTTTAATGGATCAAAATATAAATTAAAAATACTTTATTACTATTAAATAACATTTCTCTCTTGATTAAATTTCTATAATATATATTAAATAAGTGTAATGGTTTCCTGGTGTACCAGATTACATTGTATCTGATTGGGATTTGAGGTTTACGATGATATTTTGTTGAAGTCTCTCTCATGACTTGGATTGAGAGATGTGTTTCAGTAATACATATCATCCTAATATAGATATTAAGTCTCATAGAACCATTAAAATGTATGAGGATAGACTGAGGTCTTGCTTTATATATTTCCAAGGTGGTTGGAATCAACACCTTCTCTTAGTCTTGGTTTTTTATAACAACAAAGTTCACAAAAGAATTCAGATGGATCCTTATGAATACCTCTATAGAAATAAGTGTATAAATACAATAGTTTGATTTGAAGATTGATAATGAACGCTCTTCGGATATGAGACAAGAAATTAAATGTCATAAAAATTCAAATTCATTTTGTTGTACCTCAAGGAAAACTAGATTCAACATATTCATTATACAAATAATAAATGAAAAAATATAGAATTTGAAGCTAGTGGGGATTTTTTCCTATGAATTTATCCATTGAAGAAGGTTATGGTATTCCAAATTAAGGTAAATAATATCCCATGGTATATTTGATCCTTCTATATTCTTTATTGAGTTGGTATAGTGGCTTATCGCTTGGAGATTCAACAGAACCTTTATTAAGTTGACAATGTGTTCAATGTATCTCTTTGGAGGGAGCACATAATAGATAAGACACATGTATGGAACTCATAGGTTTTAATTCTACAGAAACATATTTTTTATGAATAAAAATAAATAAAATATTTTTATTTTATAGATAAAGAGCTACAATAGAATACTACTCAGATGTTTAATGTTCTCAAGATGAATTAAAAAATCCAAAAGGTTAAACGGGAACTAAAATATATGATCAGAAAAAGATATTATATTTTTTTGATTCATAGTGACTTAATTTTTTATGGCAATTTACTTCAATGGGGGTATAATGTAACACTTTTATAAATTCAGATATATTTTACATAAAAATAAAAAATTTCTTCGATAATTTATGTTGCATATAATCCAAACACTAAATGAACTATATTATAATTAAATGTTATAAATTAGAAGTTATAGTGGAGGTATTAATAGGAATAAATAAATTTCAAAAAAAATCTATAAATATTGTATATAAATATTATATACTGATAAATAATGTCAATTTTATTTTTAATGTCATTATGGGCTTCAAAAATATAATTTTCTATAAAAATAAATTTTATTACTTTCGATGAGAATATAATATTATTAGTATCCTTTAATTTTTTATAATTTATTTTAGAATATGAAGCTACATTATGAAATTAGTATGTTAAAATTATCTTAGATTTAATATTTGAGAATTTTCTGAAAATATTAATTGTTCATTAAAAATTGAAAAATACAAATTTTTTTGAATAATATATTTTTATTTATAGAATCTATAATTTATAATTTTTCATTAAATCAGATTTAAAGGTAAATTTATTTAATTTATATTATTAATTTTAAATTATTGTCATTATAATTAATTGCATATTTTATTTCTAGTAAAAATATTTTCATATTGAAGAAACCATTTTTTATCGAGAACTACTTTTCATTATATTTTATAGCTTTAATTTTAAATTAAATTATTCCACAAAATTTTAATTTCATTATATAAAATTATTTCTATATTTAATATCTTAATTTCACTATTTATAATGAGGACATGTTAATTTTTTTTTCATTATGAGTAGTTAACAATTTAAAAAAATAGCATAGATAAAGTTGAAACAAGTTTACTGGGGAATAAACCATGTGATAAGGGTTGGTTAGGAAATTAAATTTGTTAAAATAAAATTTAATAGAAATATTTATACCTCATTATATTCCATCTTTTAATATATATAAATTTGGAATCATTTTATTAAATATGGGATTATTTTATTTCAACCATTTATGATATTCCAAGTGTGTTCTCTCCCCCACATAAAAAAGGAAACTCATACTTTTTTCTTTATTACAAAACATTAGTAAATAAAAATAAGAAATCATATGCCAATCTATTTTCAAATTCTATATAATCAATTTTTAGGTTCTGGTATATTAAAATTTTCATTCCAAGGGTCCTTATAAAATGATCTAAAGGAGGCCAAACAACGGAAAATGGAATCTACCAAATATAACTCATTGAAATAATTTATTCTTCTACCTCCTCTAGATTTATGTTATTAATCATAATAAAATAAAATTTCACCATAAATTTAATTAAATTTTATTATTATTATAAAATTACTTCTATTCACTGTATTTTCCATCAAATTGAATATGAAAGCATCACATGTGCTTACATGTGGACTAATGCCTCCAATTATCGATACAATTTATCATCCATCACCTTATTTCATAGATTATTATTATGATGGGTTTATGTTTTATATAAGATATTTATTATTTAATTATTCCTTTGTAATTATAATATGATATATTTTTTCCTACCTTCCCATCTATTGGAAAATAGTAATGTAGATCATGCTTATGTGTAGACAAACACACACAAAAAGGGATGGGGTTTATTTTTCATTTCTTATATATATATATAATATGAAATATGGATTTAATTAATATATATTATATATATTATAATTAATAATTATTGAATGATGAATTATTTTTTTAACATTCTTTCATTTCATCTAATGAAATGTGAAAAGAATGTTCATTCATATGTACGACCTTTTGTCATAATGAACAATGTAATTCATTTTTTTATCTCTATATTTTATGGATGAATATATATATATATATATTTATTTATTTATTATCTTTATATCATGTTTAATATTTTTTTAGATTTTATAATGTGGATCAAAATACAACAACTATATCTACTAAATTGAAATTCTCTTAAAAACGAAATAGTTAACACCCAAAAATGATGATGAAAATAAGGAATTATAATTAAATGGGTATTGAAATGATAAAAGTGGATCACATTTACAGTTATAATTATGTTAATTAATTTTTTTATAATTATAATAAATTCAAATTTATTATATATGTGGATAACGTTATTTTTATGAATGTTCAGCTTAAGGTAAAATATTTATGTTTTAATCTCATTTTAATTGGGATTGGTCATTCTTACAGATCCATATTAATGAATTATATTATATTTAACTTTTAAAACTATTTAATTTTCTTATCCTATAGTTAGTCATGTAGTATTCATATAATAGTAAATTTGCCTTTATTTTTTAGTTAATATTATTAAGAAAATGTTTTTAAGAAAAAAAATATTTCTTAATTTTTGCTGAGAAATAATTTTTTATCCAAATCCATTTTTCTAAAAAATTTCCTAGAATGGTGTTAGTAATTTAAAATTAATTTTAAAGTTTCTTTTGATTAAAATTCCATAGAAATTTTAAAATAGAATATTAATATCATTTTATGAATGTGGAACATTTCTTTACTAAAATGTGAAATAAATCATTGTTTTTACATACATGCCATAATCATGATTCCCTGTTGACTTGACCGATAAATACATTTAATATTACATTAAAAGGTACAATAAATGTTTTTAAAATAAACCATTTTCCATAATATTTTTAATATTTTAATATTTTAAAGATGTAATTTGAAAATGAAACTGTTATTTTGCATATGAAATATTATAGAGATATTTTTTAAAAATAATTCATGGTGAAATAATTTGATTTCACTTATGAATTAATGGGGATATAATCAAAGGATATGATACTTATTATTTCATTGGATGGTTCATTTCTATGAAACACATTAATTTTAAACAAGTTACTTTATAATGAAATTTTTTATTTTGTATGAATTTCATTTCCTTCCCATGGGTTTTGATAAATGACAATTATTTTTGGAACATGTGTAACACATATAAATGGATTATGATTATGTGATGGGTGGGCCCATAATTAAATGTCCCTAAAATGAATTGTGGAAATATGGATATCTCATGAGATAATATGGAATGGAATGGGGAGTGAAACTATTTATGTAAGGTACTCCATCCACTATAAAAATCTTGGGAGTGAACCTCAAGTAAGGATATAATAGAATTTGTAGTGAATATAATCCACTAATATAGTTTTAGAGGTGATATTTGACAAAACATATTATTTTCACTGCTTATGTGTAGTCTATAGAATTTGGTCTTATGAAAATGTTATTCTCTCGTGGATCATTCTTCTTGATTAATTTTTTATTGATGTCTTATGTACTACAAATATTTATAAAATATATGAAAATTATGATCAATGATAAACTGGGTATAGTTTTCAAATATTAGTATATTTTCCTCATATCATTATGAATATTTTATACTTAAGTTATCATTGATACCCCCATATTTATCCCTATTGAGAATCTAAGATCACCAAATTATATGATTCCTTTCCCCATGTTATAAAAATGATTTTAAGAATGATATGAGTAAGAAGGGTTCAAGATATGATGAAATTAGTGGGAGATGATGTTGAGATCTTATAAACATGTTGTTTATGTGTCCATGTTTTGAAATAAATTAAATATATTTTATTTTGGATTAGATAGAAATTTTATTTATTGAATATAGTATGAAATAATTATGTATCAAAAGTATGGGTAGCCATACCATATTACCATACATCATAGGTAGATGGTTGATAATCACACAACAATTTTTGGTTTCATTTAATGACATAAACAAGGAGACATCATGTGAAAAAAAATTATGTGTAGTTAAAAGAATATCCTCATGGGATACTTAATGAATTTGGAATGTGAATATGATACCATAGGATTTTGACCAATAGGATATTTCTAATTATGATTACTAAACTGATCCTAGGTGAGATTCAAAATGCACCAAATAAGAGAAATTTGAAATTTAATTAATTTTATAAGGATACTATCTATAGTGAAATTTAGATTCAAATTCAAACATATATATACTAGGGAAATATAACCCCAATAATTGTCTCTATGAAATAGAAATATGATATCTGTGTAGAAAATAAGGGCATTGAGAAAATAATTTCTCAATAAAATTAAATATTTTAATAGAGGGAAATAATTTTCATCCTAAGGAACCACTAATAGTTCTTTTTTATATATATGTAGAACTTGGAGATTATTTGAGTCAATTTCATTATCCAACATATAACACATAATCTAAGGAAGTGATTATGTTATGTTAATCACTATAGTGGATCATGATGTTCAAGGAACTATTATCCTTTACTCTAGTGATATTGATTTCATGTTAACATTTTTAGGAATGTTCCCTATGAAAATACAAATATTACCCTTTTTAGTGTAATTTGAGATTATTTAATGCATTTATTACCTATCCTTTTATATATACCATTCAAATTTATAGCATAAAAAAATTAAATTCAATATCCCAAATCAAACTATGACTATCTATAAATGAACGTATTAACATGACCTTACAATGTAAATTGCTTCCATAGTGTTAGTTTTACTACCTATTAATGAGGTGTATTTATCATAAATTGTTGGTGAGAGACTCAACATTGAAGATATGCCTATTTTCTAGGAATATGTTGATGTATTTCAAGAAAAAAGACATAATATTATCATGAACGATGTAGTTGAGTTTTCAATTGGACTTTTACCTTGTGTTATACATATTTAAAATTATCTACATAGAATGAACTCAATTGAGTTGCAGTAATTGAATTATAAACACCAATGGGGTTTATAAAAGGGATTAATATGACCTAGTGTGTCAATATATGGTGTGATTACTCTTTCTGTTGAGAAAAATATGGTTTAATGTGTCATTTCAATTTTTATCTATAACATTAAAGATCACTACGATGAACATTTATTCTTCACCCTATATTGAATATCTATTTCAATAATTTGGAGTATCGTAATATATTTAAAATATTTATCCTCCATTTTTACACCAAATGATGAGGGTTAAAAAAGGGTATATACACAATACGACATTTTGTATATTGTTTGGAAAATATGTGTTTATAGAGATAATATGCGACCATACCAATTCACATAATATGTTCATTGATATAATGAATATAGAAATAGATATTACCTTTTTAAATTTTTTGTTTCCTTTAATTATGATGTTCTTATATTTTCTAATAAAAATGAAGATAAATATGATCATTTGATAATTGTGTTGATGACCCTGAGGAACCAGATGTTGTATAATAAATATACTATGTCTGAATTTTTCATATAGAAAGTTTCATTCTTTGGTAATATATTCTATTTATAGGAGATATCAATGTATACTTCAATAATAGAAGTTATTGAGAAATGGCCCATACTAACAACAGTAAACATGATCCATAGTTTTCTTGGGTTAGCTGGATACTATCAATTGTTTAAAAATTTCTTAAAGATATCAAATCCAATAACAATATTGACATAAATGGGAGCAAGATACACTTCATAGAAGAATGTGATGGAAATTTAAATGTGTTGAAAATAATGTTGGTAAGTGAACCAATTCTCCCAATACAATGTAGTTGAGAAGTATTTTTCATCTATTGTGATTCAATAAAAATGGAACAATCATGCATCTTCATATTGATTGATATGGCGATAGACTATTACTAATTCCAGTTGGAAATTCATGAGAAAAACTCATGACAAATGATATAGAGAAGAAAAATTTAATTATTTCCATTAATTATATGGATAAATTATCTTTATCATGAATGGTGTAATAAATATACTGATCATAAAATATTAATGTGTATATTTACAAAGAAATGTACGACTATATTCCAATAGATATGGTTGTATTTGATTTATGATGATGAATTCTCAAAATATTTCCAACCTGGAATGGATAACAAGGTGAAGGATACTCTGATTTAGAAAAACCATTATAGATTATCCAATATGAGGATTGAAACAGATCCAATACATATGAATTTATTGAAAATCGATCGTGAAATCACATGGAAATGTGGAAAATCAAATCATTAGCATGTGAATTATCAACATTTCATCAATGTGAGGATTAATGCGGCACAAAAGGAAGATGTGGAACTATAGAACATAGAGAGAATATTACCAATTTCAAAAATTGTTATGATGAAATGATAGTGATCAGGAAAATAGAATATTTCTTTTAAATACAATATTTTGAGGAGCTATTGGATTAAGATCATAGTTCTTAATTATCTATTCATCTTATAATCTTGAAGATATATAGATATTTGAAATAGTATTTATTGTGTTATAATATGAAAATGGATATTGTGGGGTATGTGTCTCATTTCATACTATGTTAGAAAGTTAATGGTAAGAGATGTAAGTCTAAAAGGATTATACAAAAATTATCCATACTATGATAGAAATGGTAAAACACCATTATGTATTTCATTTTTATACTCCCCAAAAATATAGAGGTCATAAATCTATTTTATTTAGAGATTGTTTGATTCTGAATTAAACATATTACATATATATTAGAGATTATTTAGATATTTATGAGATTTGTAGAATATTTATTAAGAATTATTTAAGGTTTATTGGAGTTCCATATTCTATTAAATGTAATTAGTATATAAGATTTACCTAAAAGAATTATGTCATTTTTAATAATATTTGTATATATAGTACAACAATAGAACTACAGATTATCCTTTTAATGATGGTATGTATGAGAGGAAAAGTAAAACCAAAGAAGCTTTGATGAGATATTATTCTATGTTTTTCAATGGTGGTTTGGATTAACCCCATCCTTAGGATGATTTTTCTTATAACAATGCCATTCAATCACACATTCAAATGGATACCAATAAATCCCTATATTAAAGTGTGTGTATAACTCTACCATGATAGGATGAATTTAGATAAATAAATATATTCATACATTACTTAGTTTAGGTAATGGGAGAGAAGTATAGAGCGATTCTCCATCACATTAGGATATCTCATAATGAACAAAATTATATTGCTGACAATAATTAGTGAGATCGAGAGTTCAACGTTAGTGATAAAAATTTCCTTAAAATATCTCAATGGAATAAGGTTATGATATTTTTTATGTAGGTAAACTAGAGACATAGAAATATTAATGTCTTTAGGATTTATGATCATATAGGGATATCATCTTGTCTCTCAAAACTCCAAAAAAACCTCTCTTTTAACTATTATTTGTTCGAAATATCTCTTTTATGAATGTACATAATTTATCATTCGCATGTATTGAAATAAAATGTTATATTACTATTGTATCATCATTATAATGTGGAACAACCAATAAATATTCTTGATTGAATAGAGAAAGTGTTATAGAAAATACCCACTCACCTAGTCAATGTTTTGTGAAGAAGATTATATTTTTAGGATTATATATAGTAAGTAAAGAATGTGAAAAGGAAAATGTGTCCTTTTTTGTTTATATCATATTACTATAATTTCAATGGTGAAATAATTATAAGGGGTTAATTATTATCCCCCATATTTTAGAATTAATATTTATTTTTTTTTATTTTAGTTTTATGATAATGTTCATTACGTAAACCACTAATAATAAATAATCCATGTTATAATATAAATTTATATATAGAAAATATTTCCATAAGAAAATAAATAATTAATCCTACATTTATTTTCTATAGGTTTAAAATGATGATAAAATATTCTTATAGTTAAAGTGATATTTTCTATAAAAATGATTTTCTGTGAGAAATTTTTTTATATATTAATATATTAACATAACAACTATTGATAATTGATTCTATGGAAATGATTATATTTTTTAATAGTTTGAATGAAAAAAATCATTCAATTTTGTTTATATGTTAATGAACTAGAATAAATTCATTTTAATCTCAAAAATTACAATTTGAACATAAGATAACATTATTTCATTTTATGAACAGATATTAAAATTAATATTTTCCAATTCTTTAAATTTAATTTGAAATAATTGGAAATATTTTTTATATAAAAATTTCAGTTACATATTAGAGTAATGTTTTTTTATTTTTCTGAAAATATTTATTTTTTATTATGTAGTAAAAATGATAATTTTTGAAAAAGTGTCATGTATTTACATAAAATAAATTAAATTATAATTCACAGAATATTGTGGATTTAATTTTAAGGTAAAAAAATTAATTAATGTTGTTCTAATTATTTTAATATATATCAAAAAAACATATATTCATTTTTATTCTAAAGAACTCATTTATTTTAAAAAACTATCTTTCGTTGCTTTCTTCGCACTTATATTATTTTTCTTTTATAAGAATTATTTATATTGATTATTTAAAAATTGATTTTTTTGTTTTAATAAATAATTTATAATATTTTTATTAGGTCAATTTCAGTTTTGGTCATAATAAATTGTAATCATTGAAAAAATTCATTGTTATGGTAAATAATAAACTGGTTATTGAGGAGTTAATCTAAAGAGATATGGGTTAGAATAACAAGGTTATTTTTAGATCTTATAAGTCATTTATATATTGAATAAATACAATTATATATTCTAAAGTGGTCTAATTCAATTCCACATACCCAAGATAGTTAAATTATTATATTTTAATATTCTCAATACTTACATTTTTCCACCCACCCGTCTCAAAAAACAGAACACCCCCTCTAATATTTTTCTCTCCTTCTTAACAAAAGTATATTGTAAGAAATATGTCCAAATAATTTTAAATTTTCCCTATAAATATTAAAAGTATTTTAATTCTTAAAAATACATCAAAGGTGTCCTAAATAAGAGATTCTAATGAGGTTTCTCAAAGAAGTTATATAACTATTAAATGAGGGTTTCCATTTTTTTCATTCACCACCATAAAATATTCAATAAAATACTTATATATTTTTATGAGTATGTTTCATGTACATAAATGGAATTATCTTGATTAAAACCCTATTTTTAAACTCCCTTCCCATATAATGGGATATGAAATCATTTATTATACTTAAATATAGATTACTATCATGACGTAGCGATATAATTAGTCTTTTATCACCATCTCAAGGATGTTCGGGATGATGAATTTTATGGTTATAAATTATTCCAAAAAAAAATTATTATTTATATTTAAATATTATATTTTATATACTTGAATACCCTCTTATTCAATGGAAAATTGTAACATCTCTCATGTGTGTATCTGGATTACCATATCCGCAAAGTGATGTGGTTCATTTTACATTTCTGATATACATGGATGTTAATAATAATATATTTAATTAATTTATCATATATTTATGATATAATAAGATTTTTTAAATTTCTATTGTTATATTACTTTCTTATGTTTCATTTATTGAATCTTTTTTACATCACCCGTGTGTACGTACAGACTACCATCCATTTAAAGTCATGTAATTCATTTTTCATCCAACCTTATACAAATGTTTATAAAATTATATATAATGAATAAATATTATAACTATGAAATTATTAAAAATTTCTAAAAAAATTAATATTGACCAAGGTTCAAATATCAAATCCATTGAATAAAAAAATGCATTTAAAATAGGCCAGTGTTCAATAAATTATTGATTTTAATAAAATATTATTAATGGAATGGTAACTAAAAATTGTAAAAAAATGATACATAATAATTCATAAATATATATTTGAAAATTTTACAATAGTATTTTCATAATATATATATATATATATATATTATAATAATTTTTTGATTGTGTGTGAAGTAAGACATGACTTGAAATAAGGGTTTAGTTACAATCTCTTATTTTTTCGCCGTAGTCTATGCTAAATTTACATTGAAAAAATTATTTGATCATTTTCTTATAAAAAATTTTTATTTTAACATAAATTACTTATTTGTTATTTTTTTTAGGTATCATTACCATTTCCCCATATTTATAACAAAAAAATCAAGTTTTTTTGAAGAAAAACTGGCCTTATTTCATCTTTTCTAGCCATGGATCTTTCTTATTCCTGTCCCTAGAAACTAAAAATATTTAGAAGAATGTTCCTTTCTATTTTTAAAGGATCATTTAATTTCTTCTTCAAGAATATTATACATTATATTTCATTATTTTAAATATAATTTTTATAATTTTTTCTATACATTCTATATATTACTATTTACAAAAAATGGGAAAAGAATCTTTGAATTAATGATTATTGAATGAATTGATTTTCCCACTATCATAACCATTATTTTATTTTAAGAATCCATTATAAGTTTCCATTGGTATTTTCAATGACAATATTTTTCTAAATATTTTCCTATTTGTAAAAAAATTATAGAATGAAAATCATATTTCCCTTATTTTTAGTGGAATTTTCAAATACTCTTTTAATGAAATTAAAATCTATGTTAAGATCATTTTAGAATTATTAATATTAACTATATATATGATCTTATGATTCCATCATATTTTTTCCTCATTATGTATTATGATGATTTCACTTTAAGGTCGGTTCTATGAAATTTGTTTCATTACCACGTGTTAATTATGTTATGATAAAATATTTATGGTACCCATTTCCTCTTTAATCATTTTGACATGATGGATTGATGAATGTTTTTAGCATCCAATTTAAAACATATGTTTTATATTAATCATGATATTTATGGAACCAAAATTATATTTCCCTACAATTAATTGGGTAATGTGATATATATATATCATGATTTGATGATTATTTTATATGTATATTACTATGAATTGTCATTTTTTTAAATTCATGCATGATTATGATTGTAGCTAGTTATTCCAACAATATTTTGGATGGACATGACTATGAATAACAATGTTTGAAAAAATATTCATGGAAAAAAAATTATTTCTTTTTTGACATGATTATGTTTGGATATCATTGTTAATCTCAATGTTCACATCATTATTGAATATTATACATGAGATGTAACCTTCTTATTTTTTGACTCATAAATAATGTTGTATTTTTGGGAACTCTTATGAAAAACTATTATGGATATTAAATTATTCTTGATTAAATACATATGATTTATTTAGAATGAATATATACAATGAGAATATGAAATAAATTAGGTTATCATACCCTTATGATTATCTCATTATCACTTATGATAGATATCTTCCCTGTTTACCCTTTCTAAGTATCCAAGATCACCCTTTCTTATACTTTTGTTCCATAGGTTATGATTTAATGTTTTCTGTATGATAATTTCTATAAGGTTAAAAGATATGAAAAAAGGTCATGGGATACATTGAATATTATTAATAAATAGGTTGATTTTGTATATAGTCACTAACAACACTAATCCTTTATTATTTTGGGGCATTTATTTTTTGAATATTATTTTAAAATATTGTATTGTTATTTAATATAATGGTTTGGTCTTATAAATGGCTCGTATTGATGAAAATCTATCTCGAATTCATGAATAGAATACAATGAAATTTTTTTCTAGACAATTTAAGGATAATTTTATTACCCCTAACTATAATTTTATGATATGAATTGTAGCTAAGAACATATTACATATTTGGGTGAAATAATATAAATTTTAAGTGGTTGAAAATTATATCTTCTTATTATATAATAATTTCCACAAAACTATAATCCATTTATTTTTTAACTCTTAATTTCCTCATAAGTCATGAATCAAGTGAAAATATTTTTAAATATTTATCAATGTCCTACATGTTTGAGGGTTTTTTATTAAATAATAATCCAACTTTTTCCATCTAGTATTTTACATTATTTTATTAAAAGTATGATCTTTCTAGATTCTTATATTATCCTAAAATAAATACATATAAGTTTTTTCTATAATAATATTTATATACTAATAAAATTTATTATCTTTGATCATAGATATATATAGAAGTTGAAATTGTATTCTATTGTTTTCTAAACAATAATTTATTTACTCTTATCGTGACTGAATTTACAAAAAAAATGGATTTAACTTAGAAGACCATAATAATACTCATAATAAAATATATTTTTGATAATATTTTTATTATAATAGAAATTATTTTACAATAACATCATAACTTTTACTTTCATACCCACTCTATACAAATTCAGAATCCATGTTTGTGAGAAAATTAATTATGATATTTCCATATTTTAATTTTTCTACCATAGATCTAATATAGTTATCCAATAAATTGAATATCTCTATTATATAATTATATTAAAACAACACTTTTTTAAAAAATTTTCTATTTTATGGTTAAAATAAAACCATAGTGATTACACTGCCTGTCTATAATTGGAATCATAAAAAACATTAAAGAGAATTATACTACTTGAAGACATTTTTTGACCCTTTAACAAAAAATGATTTATGTGAGCAGTCATATTTAAAACCTTATATCAATAAATAAATGTTTATGTTGTCATTTCATGGTTAATTTATTAGAGTATTGAATTGAGACACCGAAGGATTTTACTATCATATCTGGTTCTTATAAATATATTACTTGCATACCAAATTTGAATCCATCTAAAGTGACCCAAACATAACCATCCTTAAATATAATATAAAAATAATTATTGGAATAAATACTAGAACATATCTCTTATTCACATTGGCTTGAAAAGGTGTAGGAACCAAACTTTTCCATAAGAAACATCTGCATGATGCCAAAGGATGAAAATAAATAATGAAGGGATTCAATATATTCGAGTGACGATTTACCATTTAATAACAAAACAACTAACCAAACAAGACATAAACAAATAAACCACTATACGATGAATGATAAAAATTAAAGACAACTAAACATTTCATTGATAAAAATAAAACTAAAAACAAGTACCACATCGGATGACTACAATTTTAAACTAAATAGTAAAAGAATACTTAACCAAAATAAATTAATGACGGGAAATGAAAGATCCATCATCCAAGAATTCTCCAAGATCCATCTACGCAAGACATGCCAAGTATGTCAAATTTTACTGATGATGTTCGATATGTTTCCATTACCCATGTCTCGATAAAAACATATGTAAATGCACTAATGTGACAATGGATGAGTGATTTAGGAAACTCCATAGGTTTTCCAAAATTGCATCCCAACTCATGCCACTAGGATAGAACATTTCAACATAATTTATAAAAAAACATTTATTTAAAACAATTATAAAATAGTTTATATTTATATAGAAATAAGTTCCATAAAAACACAATTTTCTCAAGATAACAAAAAGTTTCATGCAAATAAACAAACATTACATTAAAAATATTTCTCAATATCTATTTTGAAGTGGTAAATCCGGGACCCTTATATATACAATAATTTATGGGGGAGACTCATTACCCATAACCATTTTGATGAAAGAAACCCTAAACCTTATCTATCCCAGATATAATTGGGGAGACTTCACTCCATTACCCATTATAAATTAACATGAACACATGCATATAAATGAACCAATTTTATTGAGGAAGATCCCGGAACTTATCAATCTTAAAATGATAGGGGAGACTCCTTACAACTATCCTTACCGAATTAATACGAATACACACAACCGTTTAATCCAAGCCCCAATGCCAAATCAACAATTTCAACCATTTTAATAAAATCATAAATTTATTAAAAAACATTAAAACCAAACATTTAAAATGAATTTAATTAAAACCATAATTTTATTGAACAATTTTCAACAAATCCATTTACCAAAATTATAGAAAATAAAATTTTTAAAATCTATATTTTAAAATCATCAAACCAAATCACATACCCAACCAATTTCCACAAAACCATCAAATACCCAAACCATAACTAGAGAGGGTTTCAACATGATTTTCACATAAATTTCACAACCAAAATATAGAAAATTAACCAATTTGAAACTAAGCATTCATTTTCTAAATAGGAGAGTCAAGAGAAAATCCACCTTCCTCACAAAATTAGTGAAAATGATAAATTGAAAATAAAATGACAATGAACTTGGTTTGAATCTCAAAAAAAAATCCCTAAATATCTTCCCATATCATCAAAATGAAAAAATTTAAAAATATTTGGAATCCATAACCATATATACCCTCACATTATGCATATATTTGTGAATCTGAGAGAGAGGGCGATGTAGATCTAATAAAACTACAGACAATAAACAAGAATGATATTCTATCGTAATAATTAAACTTATACACATCATGAAATGCCTTCAGATCACCTCCAATTTGATGGGGATAGGTTATGAAATATTATATATGAAAAAATAATGATTTAGGGCTATTTTTTGTTAAATAAATGAATCATTTATAGTTGGAGATGTGTTAAATAAAAAATATAAGGATCTAACTTTTTACCCATCCATGGATTAACTACGTGGTTAGGACAACCATGTGGTAACTATGATCCTACCTTTATCTTAGAGAATACCTTTTATTGTTGGATCACATGGTTACTAAATCATGAGATAAAAATTTCAAATATCACTATCCAATATATTTTCAATAAAACAAAGTTTCTCTTAGGATTTCTCTTGGGTTGGGAAAACCATATGCCACCTGTGCTCCTTAAATTTATCCCATATTTCATTAACCATGGTTTTCTTATATGTGTTTCATGGTTATCCCAAACCATGAACCGAACTTGATCCTATATAAAACCCCATAAACACTCCATACATTCTCAAAACTGTCCCAAAATCAATCCATATACATCACATAATTAAATATATTAAATAATGGGTTACTTACTTGAAACTAGAACTACTATATTCTACCACCCACATGAGTTTCCATCTCTGTAATTTATAGAAACATTCTTACTAAGAATTATGTGTAACCATTTATCATTCATTTCATTCTCTTGTTTGAAAGTTTCTTCTTGAATCTGACCATGTTTTCACAAAACCCACACTAGACCGATGATTTTTTGACGCAAGACTTTCTCTTGCATATCCAAAATCTATATCAGGATATGTATCAATGATGCATCCAGATCTAGTTCATCTTGACCCAATCAAATCACATGGTTAGGATTAGATTAACACTTTTTCAACTGACATACATGAAACACATTATGCACCACACTGAACTGTGGTTGAAATGATAACCTATACGCCACCTCTCTGGCCCATTCCAGTATCTCAAAAAGGCCTATATACGAAGGAGATAAGTTTCCCTACATCCCAAAATGTCTTTTTACAAATCTTATAGAAATCATTTGGAACACATGATAACCCAAGGTGAATGTCAAGGTCCATTAAAGATGATTCTCATTTGATTTATAAGGACTTTAATCCATCTCAATGTATTTCCTTATTTAATAAATCTTTTATGTTGTATATTGCACAAGGATTTGACTAACTAGTGATTTCTCACCTTTCTGCACCCATCAAATTGGATAATTATAAGGAAAACCATGCAATGATTCAAACAATGTCATTGGTATCGAGGCCTAATTATTATTATTATATGAGAACTCGACTAATGACATGTTATTTTATTAAAATCCAGCAAAATAAATTACAAAATCCCACAACATGCCTTCCAACGTTTTCATCATCCTATCAGATTGTTCTTCCATCTGAGCGTGATACATCGTGCACATTTTCAACTATGTCCCAATGGATTTATATAATGATCTATAGAAACAATATTTAAACATAATATCTCTATCTAATATGATTAAAAATTATATTTCATGCCCCTGTACCTCTTATCGGATATTGATTTTGGATGGATCATCCACTATATGATATTCATGAATGGGAAGGAATTGATTTGACTCTCTGAGTTTATCCACTACAATCTAAATGGAATTATGTTTACGAACTATTATAGGTATTGTTGTTATAAAATTTATAGATATCTACTCTCATTTCCAGAATATAATAGGTAAATATTACAACATACCTGATGGTTGAAGATATTTTTCCTTAGCCTGTGCGAAAGTTAAGAATCATGAAGCAAACTCAGCCACGAAAATTTTAATACCGCTCCCCTAGAATTATTCCATCAATGACATGTATATCTTTTGTATACCTAGATGAACATCCTATATTTAATGGTGGTAATCATAAATATTTTTTTCATAAAAATCCATAGGTATGACAATCTAATTTATGAACCACATCACTGAACCCACATCTAACATCCATCCCTCAATAGTCTCCTCCCTAGTGATTTTTGAACTCATCGCAAAAAAATATTATTCTTATATCTATGCCTCTTTAACAATCTTTAACAAACCAGGAAAAACTAAATATGGAAATAAAACTGCAAAATAACCACTATCTTCACCTTCCAAGTGCTTGTCAGCTAGGACCGACATCAACTACCACTCATCTGAAGCCTATTTTTCCCACTGAGCATATGACTTTCTACATAGTACATATGCTACTGAATTTCCCTTACCCCATTTACACATAATTTAAATTTCAAAAACTTTGAGATACTCCATTGATATTACTTACATGGTGTATACAACTGATGATCCCGTAAGCTTCCAAAAACATTCTCAAAGTGCTCCTCATGCTCATTTATTGTCCTTCAATAAACCAATATGTCCTCCAAAAACACCACCACAAAAGAATTTATATATCATTTAAATATATAGTACATCAATGTCATAAATATTAAAAGTTCATTCTTAATATAAAAAGGAATTACAACATAATCATAATGGCCATATCTCCTTTTAAAAGATTCCTTCAGAATACCCTCATTCCTAACTCACAATTGGCAACATCCTGAGTGTAAGTTAATTTTGGAGAACAATTTAGATACCTTAAATTTATTGAATATAACATAAATAAATTGATATGTATACCTATTATATATTTTATATTGATTATGTTAATGATAATCCATCCACATACTAAGAAATTCATTCTCATTATTGACAAACATGTTTGCTGCTTCACATAGAGACGTGTTAGGCTGAATGAACCCTTTCTTTTCTAGATCTCACAATTTCACATTCAATTACCTTAATTTATATGTTTCCATTTTATAAGATGAATGTTAAATAGGACTGGTCATCGGATGGAGATCAATCTCAAAGTATACACCCTTATATTTGGTAACCCTGAGAAGTTCCTGTGAAAAACATCTAGAAACTGATCAACCACTACTGAAAGGATGTTACTATTGATTTCATCCATCAATTCCTCATTCAATACTATAAACTTGTATGATATAATTCTAACTACTAGTACCAATAAGATTATTTCATCTTCCATTACACTGTGGTGTCCTCAAAAGAGATTCTCAGTTCCATCATCAGTTATGAAACTGACCCATCTACTATAACAGTTGATGGGATACTTGAACATTGTCAACCAATCCATACATAAGATTATATCATAGAAATACATATTAAGTATAGAGAAGTCCCATATCACTTGGATCAATAAAATATTATAGAACATGGTATACACACAAGATATCAACATCTCCATGACCAAGAAGATTTTGAAGTTTTATCACATAAGGAATTATCTAAAATTTTAAACTCAGCGAATCAACATCATGAGGAGGAATAATGGAATTAGATGAACCAATTTCAATACAGTATTGAATAATTGTATAATAAAATATAATCATAACTCTCACCATAGATAGTCCAACCAGATCATCCACAATAGCCTGTTCATCTCTATATAATTGATTTTTCACTACACTTTACACTTTGTTTCCCTATTGAGATTACATTGCATGAGGAGTCATTGTATTCTTGGAATCACCATGGCTACCTATGTTATTTTGATTATATTGATTCTGATTCACTGATCTCATCATAGAATATGATTCTTGCAACACATTAGGA
The DNA here is from genome assembly GCA_963277665.1 of Viscum album. NCBI lineage: Eukaryota > Viridiplantae > Streptophyta > Magnoliopsida > Santalales > Viscaceae > Viscum > Viscum album. The sequence continues at coordinate 955,718,969 of OY728133.1, read as the reverse complement.
TTTCCTCAAACACTCGAACTTAGAGCAATGTGATAATGATGCTGAAGATGCCCCATCTTGTTGTAATTGTGGCGTGATCTCTGTTGTGAGATACACTATCTCTTCATGTGACTAAATGGTCCACACTGAAAATATCTAGTCAGGATCATGGGTATTGGAGGAATATTCATTACTTATGTGTTCTGATTATGATGTTTTCCACCTCATTGAGAACATGTGTCCCTTTTACTCTTGCTCTTAGTAATAGAGTTCACAACTCCTCTCTTGAAGAAAAATGTACTTTCTCCACATAGATTTTCTAATGTGATAGATATTTTAAAAAGAGTATCTACTTTCAGTCCTAATATAATGGTTTAAAAATCCAATATAATGATTTGGACCAATTGTTGGTTAGCATGTGGATTATGTGTTACCACATTCTCAATTTCCTCTTCTGACGGGTTCTTATAACACATACCAGGTTCCATTTTATAGAAACAAAACCCTATTAATTAAAGGCATAAAATTCCAAATTCTATCAAAGCATACTACCAAAAAATTACATTCTAAAATTTAATCTTTTCCATGTTCATGCATTTTTTTAAATATAAAATTTCTTTGGAAAATAAAACCATTTTCAAAATACAACCACTGTGCCCTTTTCAAAATCGTTTATTTGAAAACAATTTCAAAAAAATTCAAAAAAAACACCTAGCACCAAATCATAAATAATTTATTGAATATTAAATCTTCACTCTTAGTGGGAATTAAATTTTCTAGTGCATTCCATTCTCATTTCATTGGCTAAATCCATGAAAATGGGATTCCAAATCATATAAGTGTCTAGAAAACACTTATGTACCCAAATCCTTAGTAGCTTAAATTTCAAAAAAAGTGTTATCTTAGTCTTGGTATGCTCTTCATTTCATGTTCTGACAATCCTACTCCGTTTTATGATCCCACCTCAATGAGTATAACATAATGAAATGAACTCCAAGACTGACATCCAATACTAAGTCAATGACCAAACAAGACATAGACCACTTGTTCTACAAAGAAAGGACCAATATGATACCACTTGTCTCAAATAGATTTTTTTGACTGAAAAAACTGATTCAACTTATAACATCCCTCTTGTTATCATTCTCTTGAGATGGTGGATGAACATTACTTTTCCTTATGTGACAACCTCAAGATGAAAACAGATAGAAATAAATGCTTAATGGATTCAATACAAGTGGGGGGAAATTTTTCCTTTAAGAATAAAACAAATAACCAAATTAGAAATATCAATCATAACACTATATAATGCATGATGACAATGGTATACAACTCAACACTACTTTTATAAAAATAAAACAAAAACCAAGTACCAAAGTGTAAGACAACACTATCAAAGTTAATAGTGGAAGAAAAATAGTCCAACAAAACTCAAAGAATAACAAAAAAGACTGAATTATCCAGGGGTGATCCATGCTCCATCCACAAGAGAACACAAGTATCACAAAGTACTAGAAAATTTGTGTGATACCATACCTTTTCCCTTGTCTTAAAAACAACATCCTTAAAAAACAAAAGTTCCAATGAAGGGGTGAGTAATAAAAATCCCTAGATTTTCCCTATTGACTTCCCTACTCACACCACTAGGATAGAATCTATTAGAATAATTTATATAATATCAATTTATAAAAAATAATTTCTAAAATAGTGTACATTTAAATATAAAAAAGTTCCACACGATGATTGTTTTCTCCAGATAACAACATGTTCCATGGAAAGAAACCAAATAATTATTTATATCTATTTCACAATATCTTTTTTGGTGGGGGAAATCCATAACCCTTATCCATCTGAGAAATTATGGGAAAACATTAAACCCTTAATAATTTTGATAGGAGAAATATATGATCCTTATCCATCCCAGAAATAATGGTGGAGACATCACACTTATTTCTGTTTCAAATGAACATGAGCATACACAACTAAATAAACCAATTTTTATTGGGGGAGATCCCTGAACCTTATCTACCAAAAAATTGAGGGGAAGTCTATATACCCTTATCTCTCCCAAATTCATATGAACACGCACAACCCATTGTTCCTAATCCTGATTCCAAAACAATCATTTTAACTATTTCATTATAACAATACTTTTATTGAAAAACAATAAAACAATCAATTTCAAATACTTTTCAATAAAACCATCCTTTTATAGAATACGTTTTATTGAAACCATTTACCAAAATTCTATAAAATATATATTTTAAAACCAACAAACCAAACCTCGTGAACAACCAACTTTCAAAAAGCCACCAAATAAAAAATCCATCACTATATATGGTGTCATTAATTCTTACAAAAAAATTCAAAACCAAAATTTATAAAATTAATAAATTTTAAACTAATCATTCGTTTTCAAAATAGAGGATTTGATAATGAATCCACATACCTTGAGAAATTGGTGAAAACCATAAACAACATGAAAAACACCAACGAAACATGGTCGAATACCCAAAAACCTACTTAGATCTACTCCCCTAAAATAAAAAAGACAAAATTTCAACATATTTTACATCAACAACCTTATATCTACCCACAACAGGTGGAAATCTAGAAATCTAGTGGAGATGGAGAAGTAGATCTAACAAAACTACACAGAACAACCATGAACGATCACATAACATAAGAATCGACCTTCAACACACAAATAAATACATATATATCACATATAAATCAATAAAGAGAGATTCTCCAACATTTATGAGGCAAAAATCCCGAGTTAGGGTTTTCTTGGTAGAAAAAGAAGCATTTATAGGTGAAAACACCTTAGATCCACTATTTAAGGATATATCTATTGACATGTGTATGGTTTAGTCACATAGTTATGAAACTCATGCACTAATCGTGTGTATTCCTCTACCTTAAGGGAGACCCAAAATGGTAGTCACTCATATTTACCAAAGAGTGTGCCTACTGTTCCAAATTTAACTATCCAAAATATGCTCAACACAACATGATTTCTCCTAGGTTTTTAGGGGGTTTTAGAAGACTGTGTACCAACTGTGCACCTTTGCTTTTATACCATGATTCATTGATCATGGTTTCCTATTGGTGTTACATGATTTTAGCAAACCATGTGCCATCATTTAACCTGTATAAAATCCCCCAAAGACTCCAAAAGTTCTCCAAACTCTCAAAATATTCACCCATATACATTAAATACTTAAAAATCATAAATAAATGGTTACTTACCGGAATCCATAGGTACTACAAATACACACCCATGTAATATTAGGTTTATATTTTTAGAGATTAAATAAAAACATTAAAATAAAAAATATATATCTGCCTCATCTAATGTCCATTTTTCTTACTAATCCATGGTTTTAACAGTTTACAATACATATTTGACATCTCCCACATGAATATTCACACCTCATCCCATATAGGCGAATAAAATTTAATAATTTTATTTATAACAAGTATAAAAATGTCAATATAAGAAGGGTGATCTCAAATTCTGAGTAATTGGTAGTATATAGTAAAAGATATCATGGAATAAACAATATATGAATATACGAAAATAATAAAAAGATATCAAATAATTTATTATAATTGATAAGATTATAATTTAATATATTTACATACATGAAATAAATAAATAATAAAATGGATAATAATAATTAACTTCATAGACATAGAATTCATAATATGAAACATCCTACTCTTACTATTAATGTATCATGTTTATACTTCTTATATAAATTTGATCATATTAAAAAAATACCTATGAATTTTTTTTGATGATACATACTAATGATTAGAGTGGATATGAATAATTATGGGCACCAACCATTATAAAATAAATCCAAATAATATATCATATAAAGGTTATTTATAATTAATAAAAAAATCCACATGACCTAGTAATCAAAAATTTTACATATTCAATTTAAACCTTTATGGATTGGTAATAATTTCTATGTAAATAAATGGAATAATATTCTTAGTAAGAACCCTTCAATTCAAATGGGATTAACACTAAATAGAGTAATGGGAATACAATTACATCAATACTCGAATACTAAATATAGAAATAGTGGAAGTGATATAGAAATATATCCAAGAAATTATTGAATATTGATGTAAAGGAGAAAAATAAAGGAAAGGGATAAATGTAGAGTGATAAATTAAATAAGCATTATGAAAAAGATAGGGTCTGAATTTTAAATTCATATGATCATTTTAAGGATAAAAAATTATTGAAATCTCTAAATTGGATATATATTTCAATATTCAATAGGATTTATAAGGGAAAAGAAGAAAAATGAATTTATAAAAATTTTCATAACAAAGTTATAATGGAAATGATGTTATGAGTTACATTAAAATTAGATTTTAGAGGAGTTTACAAGAATAATTTTTCAATCCTTATATAAAAGTGAATAAAAGTAATGGATCATTGAAAAAATACATAAGGATTATTTAAAGGGAATTTCTAGTGAAATATGAAATACATTAATGTGAAATGAAAGACTTTTTAAATTTTTTAAGATATTATTTTTGTGAAAAGAATAATATTAAAAAGTACTAAATATTAATTTGAAAAAAGATATAAAAAATATAAATATGAATATAATAATATATAATATTTATATTTATTCTTAAAAAATGTATGTAAAACATTTGTGGAATGAAATAATATAGACAGATAGGAAATAAGTCATTACTTTTGATGATAATTATTCTTAAGAACATTATACATTTATGAGAAATAAATTCAATGAGGAATAATATTTCAATTAAATAATCATTTTCCCTAGATATATAAGAGTTAATATCAAATGAATTTTTAAATAGTATAACAGATATTAGATATAAGAATGGAGGTGAATAAGAAAACATATTACTCAGTGAAACAAAGTTGAGTTAGAAAAACCCACATCAGCAAGGGTAGTATATGATTTAAATGAATAAGAAAGGGTGATTTTGAACTGGACATGAAAATAAAATTATTGATAAATGTTAATGGTGAAATAATTTAATGGGGTAAAATTACACCATTTGAATTAAAAATATGTGAAAAATATGAAATCATTATTCCTTGTATGGGGATTTAGAAGAAAATCCTTATCAATATTCCTAACAAGCATGAAATCCCATTAACCACATTTATAATAAAAACAACTATCTTATCACTTGTTTCAAAATGATATTCAAAACAATTTATTTTTATATTATTCAAATATAATCATTTGTTTTATATTTATTTGTTTGTTATTTATTATTTTCACCATCAGATGTTAGTGTCATTGATTGTTTCTTACAAGTTTTATAATGTAGCTAATTATAATCATTAATTGAAACTATGTTTATCATTTCTAGATTATTTGATGTACTAGAATATATGATCCACTATTTTTTAAAAATAAATCAATTTTGATTCCATGAGATTTTTAGTAATCATTCAAAATGATAAAACTAGAAACTATAAGGTCCTTAATTTTAATGAACTTTCATTGGGTTTTTTGAGGATTGGATGCATACATAGGGTTCTTATAGTCTTCTAGATTTCGAATTTATAGGTATTCTATGCGGTATATACTTTTAATTATATATAAAATCTACTATTCATTTGGATGAATAGTGTTGTCACTTTTTTGTTCATGTGGTCAACCAATTTCCACTTGTGGTCAATCATTTATGTATATGGTTGTTCCTTAGTTGATGTAGTTGAACTATGTGGTCTCTTTCTTGTTTTTGTGAAAAATAGATTATTCACATTGTTGATCAATGCAATAGCTTGGTTTTAATTTTGATTAACTATTATGTTTGATAGTTTTGTCTTGTGTTTTATACATTTTCAATGGTCGATCAATCTGGTTTCCCATTTTTTTAATGTATTCAATTGACATAGTTGATAGTTTGTTCATGTGATCAATCCATAAAGTGTAGTTTATGAATATGGTAACTCCTTTTTTAATTTTATTCTTTTAGTTGAGTGTGTGACCAATTCATTCAGTCACATCTCTGGGTCAATCCTTTTGATCACCCAATAGTTCATAGAGAAAATTTCTGATTTTCATAAAATTATGTGAATGATGTTTTTCAAAAAAATAATGAAATAATAAATTGAGAGATATATTTTACACTAAAAGTAGATATGATCATTTATATACCAAAATCCCTAGATATTATGGGGTTCAAATGAGATTTGTAGAAGTAATTAAATAGAAATTAAATCGTAATAGAATTAGTGAGGAATTAATGGGGTAGTTTGACTTTTTAATTTTTTTTAGAAATTATAATATTTGTTTATGGAATTTCAAAAACAAAAAAAAATCAACTATTTGAATAACTATTTTTTCAGTACATGAAGATGATCCAAAAAAATTTACATGTATCTTGAGAGTTCATTATCTTTCTTCTCATGACTTCAATGAATGTTCATTAGATTTATTCTCTCTTTTTTAACTATAGTATCCAATAGAATTTGATGTAGAAGATTATACCATTTTTATATTTGATTTCTTCTACAAGAGATTTTTTATCCATCCCTTATTCATGTAATTTATGGGATGAAATATTATCCCATATTCTCCACTGTTTTTGGAATCTCTCGACATACAACACATCTAGGTAGAGGATGTGAGCTATCTCATTATTTTTTCAGAAACAATGGTTTTAGAATTTTTATTATTTCTTACAGGTGAATGGAACAGATTTACATCTGATGATTATGAAATTGTATAAATAAATATATTGGGATAACGAGGAATTGTTATGTTACATTTTTGGTTACTAGTTCTTATGAAAATTTTCATGATATTCCTTCTTGAAACTTGATATTGATCTAATTAATATTCTTACATTTTTTCCCTACTATATTTGACTATTTGAAGCACTATTAATTAATAACATGTACATAGATATAGAGTTTCATGAGAATATTATTTTTTTATTTTTCAACTATGTGGGAGAAGATGCTGCAATGTTATGAAATTCCTCTTTAATTTTTAATTGAAGAAGTTATAAAAGAAATAACCTACTGTTATGTGATTTATGGTGGGTTTTATATTATATTTATTTGTATTTTTGGTCGTATTACTAAAGATAGTTGTGACCATTTTGAGTGCGGAATGATTAAGGGTAGTGGGGTTATAGTTGGTTGTCTTGGGGAGAGTTGGCGATGTTTAGATGGTAGCTACCTATTTTTTATAAGTTTTATCAATATAGTTTCTCAATATCAATGGGAATATAATGATTTTAGATATAATGAAATTACATTAATGAATTTGAGTATAATTTGTTATTTTATTATTTCACTATTTTTAAATGATTACGTAATGTATAATGATTGGTTTTCATTTAAAAATAAATAAATGGATTAAAATAAAAAACATAACATATAAATAGTAAATATTGAAATAGATTGAAATTTCGATAAATTAATGAATTATTGGGTGTCTTGTGGATGATTGTGTGTAATGTGTGGGATGGTTCCATTTTAGTGGTTTTAGAAGATAGTGGTATGTGTATTTTTGTGTTGGGGATGTTGTGATCCGAGCTTGTGATACTTGTTTCTGAGAACTGTGGAATTGGTATTATGTGTATCTATTATACAATATACGTTATTAAAAAAAATTACACACACAAACTAATTTATATAACCTTACTAAAGCCCATATTATTTATGTTCTGGGGTTTTTTTAAAAAACATCTATGCTAGAAAGATATAGTGTCTACTTTCACCAACATCTATACTCTCCCTTAGGTAATATTACTTAAATTGAGGATTCTATAATTAGTTATTATTTGTTATTTATATTATATATGTGGTTTATATCATTCACGATAGGTGGTGGGAATGAGGTTGATGTCCTTCATGTTCATGAAACCATATTTTATCAGAAAAGTGGTATATTGTTGATAATGGGGACGAACATATTAGTTTTAGATGATGTAGTGACAATGGTATGTGACATATGATTATTCACTATTGGTAACTTATAATAATAGTCTATATGGGAGGAAAATATACGTTGGATTATGATCTAACTCAAATTAAGAAAGAATTTGATTGAGAAAAGGACTTGGGATGTTAGAGTGTAAGAGGGAAAACCTAATGGGGAAGTTGTTCCTTAGAATATTTCATCTATATTATTTTATCAATGTTACTATATTTGTAGTTTGATTTAGTTATATAGAGTTAGAGAGGTTTGGGATTAATTGACCTATATAGGTTCTGAAAGATTCTATTGTTTGTTTAAATGGGAATTAATATTCTCTTCCAATTTTTTTTACAGGCCTAAAATGTGATCCAACAAAGAATACATATTCAACTAACCCATATATATATATATATATTTATTTATTTATTGGGAAGTATTTTTTGAATGTGATAGACATTACTATGATGGTGCATGAATATTTTGTGTCTCTTACTAGGATTCTACTTACTATTGTTTCCACTTGGATACTATGTATTTATTGAATTGTCATTCCTTGTTAGATGGTTTGGTTTCATTAATTTTATATAATGGTTTGGTTTTTTGTTTTTATCATATCGCTTGATCAAATTAATTATATTTGGGTAATGAATCCCATCAGAGTTTGTTATACCATTAGTGATAGTATATACCCATGGGCCTACATGAGGTGAGTCTATGGAGTGTCATAATAATCATCACTAAAATTCTTAGAGGGGTTTTTAGTTGCATCAGGTTGTGATAAAGTGGTATCATAGAAATTAGATGAGGGATGGAATGGATACTAGAGTTAAGGAATAGAGAAAACTACATTTCATAGTAGATAACCTCATTTTGATTAACATTGTATGATATTTCAATAATGTGTATTTAATAGTACACTGAATTTTTAGTCCACTCATGTTTTGATGAAAAACTATAATTTTTTTTATCATACTAAGTGAAGTGGTTGAAATTGTTGGGTAGGGTCCTTATAGAGGTAGATGAATAAATATATATAGAGTTCTTATTTACTATGGAGTTTTTCGATTGCTATAGGTTGAGAAGGCTAACCCAATTGACCATTAGATGGCCAATCCGACTGAGGGGGACAAGATGTGGCAATTCATGTTACGCAATTTCTAATTCCCTGGATTAATGATAAACTAGGGGAGATTACAAGATTTATATATGTATCATTTCATGTATTATCTAGAGATAGTGTTCATTTTTATTCAATAATTAAATTAGTACTAGGTTTTATTGGATGTAATTTAGATTAAGGAAGAGACGAGTTTGTGGTGAATAATGAATGTTGTGAAGTGGAAGGAGTAAATTATTTATGGGTGGTTTATCATAAATAGTCATGATTAGTTTATTAATCATTTATAATGAATGAATATGGGGATAAGATATCATTTCCATTTATAAAGGGTGAATTATTGTTCACACTCTTACTATTATGTTTAAGGACCTTCCACATTTATCACACAACTTATTTCTGGATGATGAGTCTCAATCATAGCATCCTTAGGAGGAACCACATATCTAAATTATTTATAAAACCACCCCATTTACATTTTCAACATACCTAGAGGTTTATAAGAATTTAGAGGTCACATATTTGATGAATTCATATGTATTTCCACCTCTAGAGGGAGGCCATTATAGTTTATCTAGTGTAATATATTCAAATTGTGGATCATTAGCATTATGAAAGTTGATGACCTCGTAAAATTGGAGCCAACATCATGGGTATGCCTCAAAATATTATAGTTTTAATATTTTTTGAGGCTATTTTTTATCCCTATTATGATTTTTTTTGTTAATATCATAGTGAATTTCAATAAAAATTCATGATCTTTTAGGGAGTTTAGTATGATATGGTTAGTTAACTTTCTTGTTTATTTCTACAACATTAGACGATTGTGTGAAAATATCCATGGTAGGGTGATCCCTTTTATGTTTAGTAAGACGTTAAATTGTTATCTTCTCCAATAATAGTGTATTCAAGGGGTAGGGATTATCCTCATGATGTCCCTTATCCTCAGGGACAATAATAAAAGCATGGATATAGCAGTGTCCATCAGAACAAAAGAAGAGGTGGCGGTCCTGGAAAGATGCATGTTGTAGAGGTGCTATCATTTCATGGGTCATAGGATTTTTATGGTACTATTAACTTATTATCAACCAAAATTTCTTTCTTTTTCACTATGGATATTTGTACTCTCTTATTACACCTTATTTAGTCCCTATATTGGGACTAAATGTGATGAGTCTTCTAGTGCCCCTGGTTTTGACCACACCAACTGGACGTAAAACATTGGTGTTTTATTTTCAGCAGTGGTGTATTCTAATGTTGGTGTTTTATAATTCATTTTGGTATTTCTTCCATCTATATATAAAACCATATAATTTATTTTTTAGAATGGTTTACAAGTATTTCATCGATGTAGTCATTGATTTCTTCTAGAGGCGAGTACTGTTAATGGATGTGAATGTCTAGTGTAAAGAGTTTTTTAGGGAGAATTGAATAGGATGTCGATATTCTAAGTACCTCTATCATTAGTTTTAAAATCAATCTATTGAATATGTGGTAACATTGGCTATGAAGATGCTGAGGGGATTTCCTGAATTTATGGATGTATACTAAGTTATGGTTGTGGAACTAATCTACAATATAGCTTTTGTTTTAGTATAGAGTTATAATTTGGTGAGAATCAAATTTAAATAGATCATTATTATAACACAACCTTGAAGATATTTGAGATGAGAATTAAGAATTTAGATCTGATACAGAATGGTTTTTCCTAGACTAGTGTGTCATTATAGGGAACTCTAGTGTTGTTCTATAATAAGGTAGATAGTAATTTGAGGGTACATACAGACTAATAGTTATTAAACCTAGAAAATTTCCAAAAAACAATTATCTTCACCTGAGTATTGTTGATCTTTTGAAAATTTTAAGGGTGAAACCTATTTTTCTAAGAATTATTTTTTTCTAGTTGTTATCAGTTGAGGGTGAACGATGATAATATATTTACGAAAACATCATATTGTTTATATGGAACATTTGATTAATTTTTAATTTAAGTTATTATCATGAACTCCCTTGTTGTATTCATGGTACTCCATGTTTTATGAGTTCCTAGACCAAAACAATGTTATTTTCAATGACGATATTCTCATATACCCAGGTTAGATGGGGATCATGTTGAGTACCAGAAAGATAAAATTCAGGTCATTTATCACCATCATTATAATGGAAAACTATCCATGTATATGTTTATATATGGGTGGTACAGTTTTCTAGAAACTCAATTCCATGGTGGGAGGTATTGGTGTATCTTTTAAAGAAAGAGGTTATGATCTCTGGGGTAGCACATAGGAATGAGAAAGAGATCCATAGCTTCACTGGTATCACCAGCCATTATCAAAGGTTCATGTATGACATCTCTCAGTTTATGGCCCCAATAATATACCCAACCATGAAAGAATAAGATTTTATATTGATTGAAAAGTTCCATATAGATTATGAATGCTAACAATTCAGTTTATTAGTTTCCCTATTCTTAAACTACCTATAGATGATATTATTTTTGATGTTTTTTATGCTTCTCATTTTGGATTAGGATTCACAATTATGTATTACTGGGATCTGATATCTTTTAATTTTATCTTATAATACCCCAATAAGAATAAATATTCCAACCATGATCTATAATTGTTGTTGGGATTGATTCCTCTAAAGTTGTGGCGGTGTTGTCCCTTCCGGTAAAACTTTGTGGTCTTCATGGATCCCGCGTTTCTGAGATATATTTTCTCCCTATGTGATATGAATTTTTTATAGTGTATGTAGATTGAGTTTCTAAATTATTATGAATTATATATCTCTAACACCCTAAGGAATGAAAATTTCATGGAAAACACACTAGTGGAATCATGGAGATATATTACTTGAGAGTCTCGTGATTCTTGGAGAGAGATGGATGAGATGGAAGATTTTCATATTCCAATAGAATTTTTTTTGTAAGAGGTTGTTTGTATCAGATATTAATTAGACCATACTTGATTCAATGGGTGAAGGAGTCTTATTGGGGAGTCTCGTAGGTATATCTAATGAGGGACTGTGTTGTTTATAGTGATTCTTCTGGTGGTGGTCAGAGGATAGCCAGTAGTAGGTGATGTACCATGCAAGATTTGTTTGGTGCATATTCTAGAGGAGGTTCTTAGTTAGTTCCAAAAATAAACATTATAGTTTCATCCATGTGTGTACAATATGTATCATCGGTAGAGGAGGCAGTTTTTGTGGTCAATGATTAATTGTTCAGAAACATAATTCATAGAACTATATTTGGTCTACCAATAGGTGAAGGTTAGAGATCATGTTCCGTGTGGGTTCTTATAGCCATTCTATGTTCATAGATGAATGGGGAGGAAATATGGATTAATTTTATCCCAATTTTACACCTTATATATAAAGTATATGACCCAATTTGGGTTATTTTTTATAGGATAATAAAATAGAATTATTTTCTGATGATCATAGAATCATGTATTGTGGAATCACTAGAAATGTGGTACATGAATGTGGTGGAGAGAATCCACAGGGGTTCTTAATAATGTTATTTCTAACCAGGATATTTCTTTTTTCCTCACATGTTTGGAGAGGATTAAATTATACTTTTGGTTCTCAGTTACATAATAACACAAATTTCAAATCCCAAGAATATTAGAAGATAGATAAAATAATCTAGATTTTGGAGGATATATTGTGTTCTTGCATCTTAGATTTCAATGGTTATTATTTAAAGAATTTTTCATTTTTCTAGTTCAGTTATAATAATATATTTCTGTCATGAACGGTCCCTTAGGGCCCATGTTGTGACTTCCCCAAGCCCACCTTTCATAGTCTTGGGGATTTCAACTAGCATCGGAAAGGTGTATCCCTAAAATGGGAAGCCATTGAATGTTTCACCTATACAAACACATAGTCCAAGAACACAACAAAAAGCAACTATAAAGTAATATACTGTAGTAAAAAAGTGTGCTGAAAGAAAAGGGGTAGAAATACAAGACCAACTAAAACGTAAAAATACAACTAAAAAGGTGAAAAACATCTCCTGGATCATCAAGCGAGGATCCTACCTAAATGGTAGGTACATATCATGATCAGTAGTCCCTGCATCACGTCAATCCAAATGGTCCACCTCTAGGCACCGTCCAGTCCTTGCTCCCTCAGCCTTAATCAATGATGTACGTCGTCTGTAAAAAACACAACAATGTGCGGGTGTAACCCATGCAAGGGTGAGTTTAATGATACCCAGTAGGGACCCTGATACCATCGTGGGTCTCCCAGAGTTCCAAAAAGGGTAAACCACAAATCATGACCTCAAACTCAAACATGAATCGATAGACATCAACTCTACTTAGGTATATGCCCTCACATATACATATGTTATCAATATATATTCATCTTATACAAGAGGGAAGAATAAAATAATGTTAACACCACAAAGGTAGAAGTACCACACAGGTAACACCATAATGATAACAACAGGAAGGTAAAACCATGAAGGTAGAAGTACCACACAGGTAACACCACGAAGATTGGAGTTACACATAGGTAACACCATGAAGATAACACCTTGAAGGTAACACCACGAAGGTAACACCATGAAAGTAGAAGTACCACATAGGTTACACCCCAAATATAGAATTACCACATAGGTAACACCACGAAGATAACATCACAGAGGTAAAAGCCTTTTATCACACCAGTATAACGTAAGTACAGAGTTATAGATGATTAGTCGTATGCTATATCATCTTAATCTATTAAGAGGCACTACTGCCGACCCAAAAATGATAGATAGGTAAAAACCCCCCACTGACCCACATAGGACTTGACCCAGATAGGATCAGTATGCGCTAATCCACACAATATAGTTGAGTGTTGACCCACACATGATCTTATAGATGCTGACCCACACAGGATTGATATATGTTGTCCCACTTAGGATTGATGTTCTTTCATTATGTTACAGCCAGCTATAGGATTCTGCACACCCTATGTGCTAGAGCTTCATAGAATCTATCCCTCAAGATATAGATCACACCTCAACTACCACTGAACTCAAAAAATGTGTAACCCAAAGGACCTCCTTGTTGTAAGGGTTCTAACATGACAGACGGTGCATCAATCAGGCTCCCGGTCTGTGAGTTATTTCTGTTTTAGTTCTGAGGGCTTGTTTGGATTCGGGTTCAATCCAACCAGGCCATAATCCAACTATTTCCAAAAATCAATTGGACTATACCAAAAGAATCATCTTGCTCTAAGGGTCTCATCATTATAGACTGTTCGTCAAACATATTCTTGGTTCTCATGTTTTGGCTCTTTAAGAAAAACTGGGCCTAGTTGGGTCTTCGTCTGGTCCGACCCGGTATTGGCCAAGCTGACCGGGTTTGGGTCGACCGTCCTGGCCCGGGTCCAAAACAGATGGGCTAGGACACAGTCCATCTAGGCCCTCAAGGGGGTGCGGCCCCTTGGGATCGTGTTTTGCATCCCGCGGTGATGCGGCCTGCTGGGCTCGCGTGGCCCATCCCACGGAGGCGCGGCCTGATGGGCTCGCGCGGCTTAGCCCGCGGTGGAGCATGACCTGCTGGGCATGCACAACCTAGACCGCGGTGGATCACAGCCTGATGGGCATGCGTGGCCCACTAGATCGGGGCCTACTCAAGCTGGCATGTTGGGAGGGGGGTCCCTCGTTCAATAGGTGGAGTGGAAATGCCATTTGGTGCTACTAGGTCACCCGTGGGACCTGCTACGGGTCCCGCCACAGCGGCGTCAGAGCCACAGCTCCTCCAGCAGCGTGTCTTTGCATTTAGCTTCCTCCTCCTGTGGTCGGCCAATGCCAACCACCCTGTTATATTCCGTCAAGTCAGAGAAGCTGCAGCCCTTCTCCTCCAGTGCCGCAAGACGACGCGCCGCTTAACCACCGCAGTCGGCCAGTACCACCCGTTCTGTTGACCATCATGGCCTCCTCCTACAGTGTGCAATGGTTCTCCGCCTTCATCGTGTCTATTCGGTACCAACCACCGCCATCATCTACTATCCCGGGTCTTTTTCAACCCGAATATAATTCTTTCGATGAACGCACCAGGATTCCAACAAGGGTGGAGGGTCCAGACCATGTTTTTCTAGCTCGCGCCCTCTGCATTAGCTTGATAGCAAGAGGGTAGAAATAACGGTTAATAAAATATTGGAAACAAAACAAGATTAAAACCATACCTCGAGATCGTTGGATAATTCCCATGATTGAGGAAGATTCAGTATTTGTTGCCCCCACAACAAGCTGTCAACAATGCTGCTCAATCATTATTCTTCGGTTCGAGATTAAGTGTCGCTCATCACCTCTCACCGGAACTGATCCCATCCCCTAAGTGGTTGGAATCATGACACTTTATCAGAACATCGTGGCTTGATGAAGTGGTTCCAATACCCCTCCCCAAGCACCATATAAATAAAAGAGGGGGTGGGTGAGTAATACTTGTGGAATTTATGGGGTTTCATTTAATAGGAACCTTCCTAATTTCCAACGATGTTGTAACAAAGGATTTTAAGGGTCGAGCCCTTTAATGGCATGACACATCATTGGTCCTGCCACTACCACTTGTCCGTTAGAGGAAATGATATGAGAGAATATAAAATTACTATGTAACTTTATTATTCTTTTAAAAGTCCCAAATTCTATCTTATTCTCCCGACCGACTATAGTTGAAGCGATGTCTCCCTTAAGAGAATTCCATCACTTAGGATTCAACCATAGGACCACGTCATTTCATTCTCCCCACCATAGGGCATTTCTTCCCTGAATTCCACAACATAGACTAAGAAACAATATTGGGGTACTGGGCAGGAATCTGAGCCTCCCTCTCCCAAGTGCTCTCCTGGAGGTTCTCGTGCTGTCAGTGAACACGCACCAGAGGTATGGATCTTCCAAGAAGGACTAACTTCTTTTGATCTTCAATCTCTACAGGAACCTCCATAAACGTCTCCCCATCATCAAAGTCCAGCTCACCATGGTCAATCATGTGAGATAGGTCATGCACGTATGTCCTCGGCTGGGATACATGGAAGACGTCGTGCACCCTCTCCAACTACGGTGGTAGTGCCAAGAAGTATTCCACCTCATCTATCTTCTGAAGTATTAGAAGTGGTCCAATAAACCTAGGTGATAACTTGTTGCCTCACCCAAATCATCGTAAACCTCATCAAGGTGAGACCCGTATGAAGACATGGCATCCCTCCTCGAACTCCAAAGGTCTTTGCCTCTTGT
Source organism: Viscum album (assembly GCA_963277665.1). NCBI lineage: Eukaryota > Viridiplantae > Streptophyta > Magnoliopsida > Santalales > Viscaceae > Viscum > Viscum album. Next base: position 955,702,684 of record OY728133.1, on the reverse strand, counting down.
GAGAATAAGGCTTCTATCTGCTCTGTGTAGCCTTCATCCCCTCCTGGATGATCTAAACCTTCTCAGTGGTAGCCCATTACAACTTTGGACCCATAAATGTTGACGCCCCTAGGTCTGTCCAATAGATAGGTGATTAGCAAGGCCAACCATATAGGGCCTCGAATGGTTCCATACTGATGGTGGAGTGATAGATATTGTTGTATGCAAACTCCACCAACGTAAAATGATCTTTTCAACTATGTATAGATTCTAGGACACAAGAATGTAGCAAGCCTTCCAGCATCTCAAAAGACCACTATGTCGGACCATTCGTCTGCGGATGAAAGGTGGTGCTCAAGTGCAGCTAAGTCCCAAATGCCTCCTGTAATCCCTTCCACAACTGAGATGTAAAACATGCATCACATTTAGAGATGATATTTGATGAAACCCCCATGATGTCACACAATCTCTTGTATGTAGAGGCATACAAACCCCTCTACTGATCCCTACTCTGGGATAGATAGGAATTAGGATGACTTGGTGAGTTGGTCAATGATCACCTAGATGGAATCATGTCCCCTGGACATATGTGGAAGACCTATCACAAATTCTATAGAGATTCCATCCCACTTCCACTTTGGCACCTCTAGTGGCTGTGCTAAGCCAGCTGGAACCTGATGCTCGGCCATCACTTGTTGACAAGTGAGGCATCAAAAAACAAACTATGCCACTTCGTTCTTCATCCCTGTACAAAAGTGATGATGTTAGAAGTCCTGGTACATCTTCTCCACACTAGTATGTACCTCCAGAGGGGAAATATGGAACTCCCTCAACACCTACTCTCTTGTCACCACTGATACCATGGTACGCCCTTTGAACTAGATGACGTGATTCTGACATTCAAAAAAAATCCTTTAGGTGCACGCCTTGAGGATATCTGAGCACATTGAGCCTCACAGTCAATGTCCCCTAACTGTACCTCCTAAACAAGCTGAAGAAGTGGGGGAGTGATAGAAATAGACTGGAGGCAAGTTTTTCCATCTCTATCCACAAAGGATATCTATAACAAAGCTATCTGCTTTGTCGCCTCACTCAGAAATTACAGACCAGACCTTCTACTGAGTGCATCTGCTACCATGTATCCCTTCCATGGAGTATAGACCATCTCAAATTCATAGTCTTATGGAAATCCATCCATCACTGATGTCTTAGTTTGAGGTCTATTTGAGAGAAGATATACTTGAGACTATTGTGATTAGAGTAGATTGTAAAATGATTTCCCATCAAGTAATATAGCCACATATTTAGGGTGAATACCACTACTACTAACTCCATGTCATGGGTAGCATAGTTATTCTCATGTTTCCATAGGTGTCGTGAGTTGTAGGCGATCACTGCTCACACCTGCATCAGGAAACACCCATGTCTGGTACCTGATGTGTCGTTGTATACTACATACCCAACACCCTCTTCTGGTAGCCTCAAGATGGGGTAACTCGTCATTCTCTACCTCATCTCTTGAAAACTATGTTGGCATCTCTCCATCCATAGGAAGGGTTTTCAATTCTTAGTCAACTCTAACAGGGGTGATGTAACTCAAGAAAAGTTAGGCATGAATCTCTGGTAGTATCCATCAAACTGCATGATTCTCCACACCTCGTCCATACTTTTGGGTGGCACCCAAGCAAGCACAGCCTATATCTTCGCCGAATCCACTGTAGCTCCATCCTTCGAGATAACGTGTCCCATAAAGTGGACCTCTTGTATAAATAACTGGCACTTTGAGAGATTACCATAAATATGGTGCTCTCAGAGTGTATCTAGAACTATTTACATATGATAGGAATGCTCTTCCTCTGAAACCGATTATATCAAGATGATATCGATGAATACCACCACAAAGTGATCAAGGTATGGCTAAAAGATCATGTTCATGAGTCCCATGATCACCGTTGGGGAATTGGTCATCCCGAATGGAATAACCAAGAACTCATAGTGACCATACCGACATATGAAGTCCATCTTCTGCACATCCTCATCTTTTACCCTGAGTTTATGATAGACTGATCTGAGTTCTACCTTCAAAAACCACCGAGATCCATTCAACTGATCAAAACAATCGACATTCCTTGGAATTGGATACTTGTTCTTCGTGGTCACCTAGTTCAGGCACTAGTAGTCCACACAGAGTCTCAAACTCCCATCTACCTTCTTGGCGAACAAAATCTGGTCTACCCATGGTGAATCACTGGGCCTTATGAACCCCTTCCTCTGAAAGTCCTCCAACTGTACCCATAACTCATGAAGCTCCATCCGAGCCATTTGATATGATTGTGTAGATATTAGTGTTGTCCTGGGGTACTAGTCGACGTAAATGACCACCTCTCTATGAGGAGGTAGTCTAAGAACATCATCAGGAAAGACATCATTATTCTGGTCCACCATTATAGGATAGTTGGGACTCTAAACATAAACTACTTGAAGGGTAAGGCTAGCCAACTATTGTGTGATCGGTTTCACCCTCCTCTAGGTATGTTCATCCTGTGATACAAATGTTCCTTTCTCCCTAGTGAAGGAAAACATGGATTCAACCTCATGGACACACATCACTTTTCTCCTAATATAGTCAATCTGGGCATGGATTGTGGATAATCAGTATATACCTAAGATGACATCGTAAGGCCTCGACGCCGCTACTAGAAGATCCCAGTCGAAGCTCTTTCCTCTTAGAGTAAGCTCACACTATCGGCACCAGTGTGTAAATGTATAATCCTCTATCATAGGAGTCTCTAGTTGTGATGATCGAGCAAAAAAATTCACTGAAATATATGAGATCCAAACAAGGGTTGTGGTAATAAAAGAGTGACTAGAACCTGTGTCTATAAGTACCGAAGCTAAGGTGGAGTAGACACAGATCATACCTCTAATAAACTCTGGAGAATTGTGGTTATAAGCCTTAGCTGCCTGGATCTAAGTTCATCCATGTCCACCTGCTCGCTGTGTTCGGGGTGGACCACCTAGAGGTGGTGGCGGGAGAACCTTGAATCACCACCCACAACCTACTACACGGCCAGATCCTCTTCCTCGTCTGCTTGTTTCCTGCAGACCTCCCCCCGATCAAATCTATTCCTTTTCCTCAGATTTCCATCATCTGTATGTTGGTCATCTGTACGGTGGGTCGAGAAGTCCTGAGCCATGTGGCCTTTCCCACTACACGAGTAGCACTGCCTTCTCCTTGTCTATCCTCTGTCCCATGAACCCCTCACCATAAACTATGTATCCTGAGGTTATCCAATATAAGGTATGGCCAGCTTAGGCCCCTACATCATCCATCTATTGCCTGCTATAGATGACTCGGCTACCTAACGTTTAGTGGTGGCTCTCGTTGTCGATTCCTGCTCAGTTAGAAAGATCTCTACCAAAATTTCTCTCTCTAGTACCCTAGCATGGGTCAGAATGCTGAGTGATATCATCAATGCTCTAGTATTCCATTGAATAACCTTCTCAAAGGTCCAGTCCTAGAGAAAAGGCTCTCATACCATATCAGTGGACTAGAGGTATAGATCAGTGAACCTTGCCAAGTACTGGGCCACGGTCTTGATGCCGTACAGTAAGTGTAGCAGCTCTTGTATACGCACTGAACATAATGTTGCACGGAAAAACAATTCCCTAAAAATGTCCTCGAAGTTCACCCGGGTCAGGGTCACCTCATCATGTATCTAGAGTGTCAGACTCCACCATCTCCTAGATGCTCCCTGAATGAGACTGGTAGCTAGGATCACCATCAGATCCGCTGGTGTCGCAACTAATTGAAAAAAATCTGTTCACAGCCTCCAGCCAGTCCTCAGCCTCATGTGGATGCATCTCACCTCAAAACCTCATAGGCCTCTACCAGTAGAAGTTGTGAAACGCACTCATTTTGTGTTCACCCTCTTCTGGTAGGGCTAGTGGTAACGGTTTCATAACAGGTAGTGGTGTTGTTGGTACACCGCCCAAAGGTGCTAACACCGTAAAAGGGCCATGAATCGGGGCCTCATCGCTCGATGGGTCGTCATCGTGTACTCTCTTGTGAATATTGGTCATATGTCTACATGAAGTCATCCTGAAAGAAAACAGGTGTTCTACGTTCAATACTTTATACCTAGTGAGCTAACTCAAAGAGATAATAAGAAATACTTTTAAAAAACACATGCAATCAATGTTTTCATGTACTGAGTCGAAAATCAGAATTCAGGGTCCTTGTGTATGGATACGTCGGCCGCCACACCAACACTGGATTCCCCAATCTGAAAATCATACTCATAACACTTTACACTATTGCCACATAGAAAAGATTAGAGTCCTAGTTATTCAGTAGAAGTGACTCCTTTGATACAACTTTGTCATGAGCCATCCCTTGGGGCCCGTGTTGGGACTACCCCGTGCCCACCTTCCATAGGCCATGGGATGGAGACTAGCACCAGAAAGGTGTATCCCTAAAATGGTAAGGCATTTATTTTTTAACCTATACAGACACATAGTCATATAATACAACAAGGATCAACCATGAAGTAAAAATCCCAACAGAAAAGTAAAAATACATCTAAAAAAGTTAAAAAGAACTCATGTATCATCCACCGAGGATCCTACTAGAACGGTATGTATAACTCATGATCAGTATTCCCCACGTCACGTCACGTCACGCCAAATGGTCCACCTCCAGGCACTGTTCATTCCTAGCTCCCTCAGCCTCGATCAATGTTGTACGTCATCTGCAAAAAACACAACATGGTGTGGGCATAGCCTGTGCATGGGTGAGTATAATGTTACTCAATACGGACCCCAAGACCCCCGTAGGTCTCCTAGAGTTCCACAAATGATAAACCACAAAGCAAGACCTCAAACTCAAGCACGAATCGATATACATATACTCTACTTAGGTATATTCCCATACATATACCTATGTAATCAAGATATACACATCTTATACATGAGGGATGAATACCACAAAGGTTACACCATGAAGGTAGAAGTACCACACATGTAACACCATGAAGGTATATGTACAACACAGGTAACACCACAATGATAGAAGTACCACACATGTAACACCATGAGGATAACACCATGAAGGTAACCCCAAGAAGGTAACACTATGAAGGTAGAAGTACCACATAGGTAACACCATGAAGTTAGAAGTTCCACACAAGTAACACCATGAAGATAACACCACGAAGGTAAAAGACAAAGATCACACTAGTATAACATAAGTTTAGTATTATAGATTATTAGTTTTAAGTTAGATCATCTTATTCTATTAAGAGTCACCACTGCTGACACACATTGGATCAATATGTAATACCCCCCGCTAGCCAACACAGGATCTGACCCACACAGGATTGCTATGTGCTAACCCACACAAGATCAATGAGCACTGACCCACATGGGATCTGGTATACACCCATCAAGAGAGATAATTTCAAAGAAGTAAATCGAAAGGAATCCCTGTTAACAGACCTAATAATATAGACCCAATTTCATTTGAATAAAAAACTGAAAAATGATTGTGGTAGTTTAATTCGATAATATCAATAAACATTCTATATTACCCCACATCATAAAAAGTAAATATACCAATATTATTCGTTTTCAACCCCTCTTATTTATCGACTATATGAAATGTGAACTCATTCACATTGTAGGAGTCAAAAATTCTAGAATTTTTTAGAGGACCTCGAGAAAGAAACTTCGAATATTCTGACAAATCAACTGATGTTTTAGTATTAATGATCTAAAAAATGTAATATACATTATTAGATATACAAAAAATAAGTTTCAACCCAATATCTGTATTGATTGAAATGTTTATGAACTTATACTTTGTGCAAACCATCCTTCACAATCATTATTAACAAATTTTTTAATATAATTCTCCTTTAATGTTCAACCTCTCATTCATCTCTTTGTTTGTATTATCAACTCTTAAATAAATGGATATGAAATTTCATTATTCAATAGCACTTATTTATGTTCTAGTAATAATTATATTTCTGTTAGTGTAACATTCTAACTCCTCACAATTATCGTCCAATAGCAGGAAAGGTTTTTTATTTCTCATGTAGTTGAGATTGATTTGATGTTTCAACAATAAATCCAACTTGATTTTATCTAGTCTCAATATCGTTCAATTATCTATAAAAAAGGTAAGACACTCCTATTCCAAGTAGCCTTTATAAATAGAGCCTTTGGGTTGATCTTTAGTTTTCACATATGATTTAAAATTCCCAAGAAATCTATGAAATAAAATAAAAAATATAATTTTGTATTTAATGAAGTTCCATGAATTGATAAAATAATTGAAAAACATATAAATAATTTACCTCTAAATTGGATACATATATTGAAAATGTATAAGGCCTTCTAATTTATATTCCTCGGCCAAATGTACAGTTAAATGCATCATAAAAGTAAAAAATTATGGAGGAAAAATAATCTCCATTGTAGAATGTGTCAATAAAAGTATATCCTGAAGGTTGTCAAGCTCAAATGGTTATAGAGTTTTCTCAGATAGTTTTCCTAAAAGTTTAAAAAATTTGAGTACAACTATAGTAACCTTTTTAGTAAATTATGTATGCAATGAAAATGGTATTAACTTCTGTAAAAAATTATGTGAATCATGACTTTTCAATCCATGTAACATATGATGAATTAAGTCAAAACACCAAAAAATGTTACTTGAATACACCTAAAATGCCTTCACATGTTTTAAAATTCAATGGAATGTATCTTTGTCCATATTTTTCATTGCATAAATTGTTGGAGAATAGTTTCCATTCTCATTTGTCTAGAGAACACACTTTATGTTCATTATTTGTAAGTATTTCTAAGCATTGAGATAGTCCTTTAATTTTCTATGATCATTAAGCAATGTGATGATAAATTATAACAAAAATTCTTCTCAATATGCATAACATCAATATTATTCCACAAAAAATTAAATTTTCAATTTTTAATTGTGAATAATATACTTTTTTTCTTCCATTGTGGCTTTCTGATTTCACTTGACGATGCACTTCAAACTCGTTTCCTACTATCATTCAAATGATTCAACTTCCCAAATTTTGTTTCAACATTTCCATGTTGTTCCAATATTTAAGAACATTTTAACAACTTTGGAGGTGGTCTACAATCAATAGAACAATTGAATTTTGTCTTCTACAATCGAAATCTATGGTATGCATTGAGAAATCTTTGATAACTCAAGAAGAACCATTTTTTACTATGAGGTAGTTGTTCAATATCAAATCAAAGTAACAAATAGGACAAGAAAAACCTATGTAAGTGTTACAACCTGTGAAATTCTCATGTATAGGGAATTAACTAATGGTCCACATTTGAGAAGCTTTCACTATGAAAATTTTTCAAGAAAATGCATCATATGTCTCAACACTGTTGCTCCATAACTCCTATAATTCCTCAATTAGATTCTGCAAGTATTCATCAATATCATTTTAAGACATTTTCCATGAACTATAATATAAATGATAAAATATGTTTCTTTAATACATATCCATATAGACAGATTTTAAGGGATCAAAAAAATCGACAAAATTCTATAACTGGTCCTCAAAGTCTCAAATGGGTGGAATCCATCAGTAGATAATCCCAATTAAACATTACTAGGATTAGATAAGAAATCTAGAAGTAATGAATCAAATGTCTTCCATGATTTTCAATCTCATAGATGTTTCATTAGCCCATCATTATTATTATCTATATAATGCCACCTCATATGCTTAGTGGTTTTCGATGACATTAATAATCATTGAAATTTTGGCTTTAAAGGAAATAAATACGAAACCATTACAGGTGTGTTCCTTTTCTTCTTATTGATGGTAGTATATTGATTTAGTTTTTTAACACCACCCATTAACTTTCATCTAGAATAATATAATTTTTTTGCAATCCTGTCTGCTTGAATCTTCTCCCCAATGAATCATAAAATTGTTGGCACACATATGTATTCTTATATAATTTAGACCAAGATTTTTAACAACTTTTCTCATATAATAAAAAGACCCAGGTATGTTTTCTTTCGGAAATGCATCATGCAAAAATTACAATATCTTGGAAATAACCTTATTTGTAATTCCACATAGGCACTTGATATGGTACAACTTCAGTAGAAAAGAATATTTTGAATATTTAAATCGTCCACTATAAAAATATTGATTTCCATCAGTAACTAAATAGTGAAATTTATTTGCCTACTCAGTAAATTTTTTTCTTACATTAGTCTCTATAGAATTAATAGAAGGATCCAATGATATATTACAATCTTGATTTGGTTGTCCTATACTCTTAAAAACATCACATGTCAAATATCTATTTTTAGTTCCCCCGACTTTTTGTTCTATTATGTATTGAAATTGATGTGGGTATATTTAAATCCTAAATGCATCATCTATAAGGTTTTACATTTTATTGTCCATTGTTGAAGAATTTGTGTTCTCATTCAGTCGATTGACATCAGTTCTCAAAATTTATGTAACGTTCAATTATTCATGCCAAATCCAACACAAATATTTAGCATGGAATTTCTTCAACATATAGTGTTCATAAAATTCATCTCTACTCATAAATCTTATAAATTCACATTTAGGACATGGATATATTATTCTCCCATCAACATATCGATTGGAAATTGAAAAATCTGAAAACTCCTCCAAACCCTTAACATATTGTGGTGTGTTACTCGGTAATGTGAAGCATATTTTATCCATATATATCACAATTTTCCTAGACATTATATAAAATAATTAAAACACATACAAATTAATATGTAGGAAAATATATAATGGTAAAATCTAGTAAAGTGGAAATAGTTGGAATTAAATAGATTAAGCCTTAATGAAAATTTAATTTCATTGAATGAATAGATAATTGATGGGAATATAAGGGGTGTTTTCAATGGATCAGTTTCCCATAATTGAGAATTATGGTAATTAGGGATCAAATAAACAATAATAATAAAAATTTCAATTTCATAATGGGTTTGGTTTTTGTTACAACATACCATAGAAAAATAATTTATGGATCAAATCACACCTTGATCCAAATCCTCCTAAACAGTAACTCATAATATAAAAAAACAAACTAAAAAGAATATTTAAAATCAATCTAAGGTAACACCAGTATAACATTTAGTATTATATGTTTTTATAAAATCCCATTAAAAATAGTATGAAACAATGCCACCATTATAAAAAAATACTAAAAACTATAAAATTTTATATTTGAAATCAATCAGATGATTCATTTTAGAATTTATTTCTCTTATGTATTGTTAAAATAGAACTCATTAAAAATTTCATCATATATAAATACCAGAAATATATTATAGAAAATCCATAACAATATATTTTTTAAAACTTCTATTAAATACAGATAAAATTTTAAAAAATCATCCAATGATATTCTTTAGATTAAATACCTCATTATCATAAAATATATAGCTCACCAAAGTTGATCACATAAACATTAGTAAAAACAAGTTACCAAAAATAAAAAACAATTGAAATTTTTTTACTGATCATTTCATTTTCATGTAATGTTATTAAATTTATGAACAACACATTTCAATATTCTTAGGGCATAAATATCTTCCAAAACATAATTTTGTTTCAAACCATAATTCTTAATTAATTCATTGATTAAAAACCCAAAAATGATATTAGATATTTCTATATGCTCTCATGGACAATAATCTAATAACTAAGAGAATATCAAATAGATAAAAAATGAAAGTAATTTATCCATTTTAACATTGTTTTAATTTATTTTCTATTATACTCATTATAGTGGACTTAATTTTCTAAATATGTACATAAATTGGAATAACAAACACAATTCATTATTATGTTTCAAAATTATCCAAAACAAAAAAAGTTCACCTTCATGAGTGAGAGAATATTGATATTTCTATCATGTGAGTAGTTGTAGTAAAAATGGCACAATTATTTTGATGTAAACATTTTACAAGAAGATATTTTGAATTTTAGTTCAATAAAACATCATCATGTGTATTCCACTTATATGTATCCTAGTGTGATTGAATCTAATAAAATTTATTATATCTATTATTATATTAATTTCATATTTTATGAGGACTAGAAGAGTATTTTGATTAATTATGGACAATATCACTGAAGGTAGGTGAATTTTTATTTACAACCATCAATTCAAACCCCTAGGGTATCATCCCTTGGTGGAACCAGTAATAATTTTCCCTTCTCCACAAGTTTTTTTTAACCGGGTTCACCAAAAACACTCTATAAAGGATTTGGTTTATAGTATTAACTCTTTTTCATTAAAATTATATTATTGTTATAGTGGTTAGACCATAATAAATCAGTGAAATACAATTACACACCCATAATATCAAATTTAAAAAAATGAAATCAAATATTGATTTTATTTTGTTCACCACAAAGGGATATATCCATTGAGCATACACAAATGACTTTTTGATGTAACAAAGTCACTATGCACTACATGTAAATAAACTCTTTTGGTAAGGACACTTACCAAACCAAGGGTCACATCATCCTTATTTCTATAATGAACTAATTCAAAAAATGAGATTCAATAATAAGTTAACATGGAAATTTCTAAAAATGAATATAATAAAGATATTCAAAATAACATGAAAATGACTGTGTTTTCCCTTTATTCATAACTAATCATTATCAACCCTATATCATAAATAAAATTAAATATAATAATAAATATCTCACAAAAACTCAAGATGTTTAGTAATTCTATTTTTTAATATTTTATGTACTTCATAATCATTGAAATCCTCTAATATTTCTCCTTTAATATTCTAAATCATTTCTTTATCAAAATTACTCCATTTAACACCACTTCTGTCAACATTATTTTTTTTAAAAAAATGTCAATAATGGTTGGGTAAAAGAAATTATGTGTGACTAAATTTTACTATATATTTGAATATGAAAAAATACTATATATCATAAAAAATAAACCATACCATGGTGTGGTTACACCCACAATGCTCATCTAGGATCCAATGCTAATGCTCAATAAAATGAACCATAATGATTTCATCTATGAAAAACATCTCTTTTTTTGTTGAAATAATTTTAAAAAACGTTTATCTTCATTATTTTTTTATAATGAAAACTATAAAATTATAAATATATCAAAATTCCTACCACAATGAAGTATTCTTTATCAACATCTTATTTTTCAACCATACTAAGAAACAATAATCAAATATATAAATATAATGACATAATGAAATATTCTCAATTAAGATAGAAGCCAAACATATATGATGTCACCTCTGGCATGGGATCTAGTTAAGAAAATGGTAGGGAGAGTGAACTAGAGAGGACAATGATTCAGGCGACAACATGGGTGGGGAGGGCTATGATCATGGTGCTAGCAATGGCTCAGGGGGGGGGGGGCAGTGATTACATCACCGATAGAGGTCTTGGTGGCATGGGGTTGTGACCATAGTGATAATAGGGATTTGCGGCCACAAGGTTGTGACCAAAGTGTTGGAAAAGGCTCGGGGGGGCACAAGATCATAGTTATCTAGAAATTCCCGAGTGCCGGTGTGGGGGGAAGCACAGTAGTGCTAGGGGTTTATGTCTGTGGGGAAGGGGAGATCGAGGGAGAATAATGGGTTGAGGCGGAGGTCTTAGGAGCACCAGCAATGGGTGGTTCTAGGGTTTGGATTTGGGGGGACGGTCATAGGCCTCAGGAGTTCTGGAGAGGGAGGTGGTGCTTGATTTCAAGGTCGAGGGGGAAGGGAACTCAAGGGAGAAGGTGGGCCATGGTTGAGATTTGGGGCACGTGATCTTAGGGCCGGTGTGCTAGGGTTGAGGGTCGGTAGTGATGGATATCTTGGGGGAGGGAGTAGGGTCGAGGGAGGAAATTGTGTTTAAAAAAACATAAAATTTAGTGGCATATTATAAAAAAACCCAGTGAAATAATGTTTTTTCATTAGTGGTTTAGAAAACTACCTCTAAACAATAGATATGTTATAGTGTTGGGTAGTGGATGGTGACTAGATACTGGTAGGAATGACTTCCCAAATGGGAGGCCTTATCCTAATATAATTATACACAACACATACTTACATACATACTATAATAATTCAAGTTAATAATATAAATGACTATAAATGTAATAACTGTGCAAAACAACCTCTTTAGATTGGCATGTGAGAAACAATAGATAAATAATAATGTAAAGAGGTAAAATTCAAACCTAATAGAAAAATAAAACCCATATAAAAATTGATATGTGTAAAGTCCCTAATCAACCAACCAAATCAAAAACTATCATCTAATAATCCATCTAAGTACAAATAAGATCCTCTAACACATGGTCCAAGAAAATCCCAGCTAAACTATTTTTTATCTACTTAATACATGACACACGTCGAATAAAATCTCATACTGAGATGAGTTTATAAAAACCTATTATGATTCCTATAAAACAAATATGATATTTCATTGTATTATTCACGTCATAATCATAAATTTAGAGGAAAATATAGTGATGGATGTTAATATTCTCAATGGATAAGAACCTAAGACAATAGAAGGGGTCATGTTATTCAAATCCAACCTATGGTGAATTACTTACCTAGATCCACAAATTTGGACTACACATATCAAAAATTCAACAACCACTTAAAAACTAGTGTAGATGAACCAAAAATCATAAATTGGAATGAAACAGTCAAGGGAGTACTAACCCTAGTAATGGACATCATTCTGTTTAATTCTTTATGTAGGGGAGTATTGACATCATAGATAAAGGACATACTCCTAAGGTGTTTATTAGGGACTACTAACCAGGTCTATATAAAGGAAATAGGGGTCTCGTTCCCTAATAAAACCATGCTTCTAGGAGGGTATCAACCCAAAATCTCTCTCATGATTACACAAAAATCCTAAAGTTTGATATCCAAATCTAAATATAGGGGGACTGATATGCCCAAAATGCATCATTAGTTCTTCCTGATTCAATATTGATTTATAAATTTTTAACAAATAAATGAAAACTCGCTTAACCTGTAATTAAGTTGTATATGATATTGTAAATAATTAGGTATATCTAATATGGATGGGATAAAGAATGTGATAATTTAAAATTCATGAAATAAACTAAGAACGAATGCATGGAAGTAATTAACTACTAATAATGTAGTCATGTTTGATGAATTGGGATATAGAGAGAGATAAAAATATAAAAACATTTTCTAAAAACTGAAAATATAAGAGAAAGGTATAAAAAGAATTAAATAATTAATACGCAATCATATTATCATCACAATAATATATAAGTGAATCCATTGGTCCTTGTAGACACTCTCTATACCAGGACTCTCTATTTCGTAGGGTCAAGTAATTTGAAAAATCAAAATACATGTAACACTAAAACATTTTTAAACATAGAAAAAATATCATCAATGGTCATGGTAAAAACACTCTACTAGATAATTAATTATAAATAACTCTATCTCTCACCAATATAACTATGGTCAAGCCTCATAGAACGAGAGATAAAGATATATGAGAATATAGATGAATGAAAAAAAACTCGTATATGATATTTTTTCAAAATCAAATACCTATTGCATTAATTTACATTCATTAAAATAAATAAAGAATGAAATAAATTACCACCTAATTTTATCAATGACTGGGTGATAAAATAATAAATAAAAATCATAAATGATTTTTTAGATGGAATGGTGATGGACTCTACAGTAGTAGATCCTCGCCCCAGGTTTCAGTATCCATCCTCCCTTACACTAGAATCCAAACCCTTGTCTTTATAGGCTAACAAATAACCTATCTCAGCTTTAATCTCACCAAAATTGGCATGTATTCATAAAATTTAATCAGAGGATTCGATGATCAAAGAGACATGAAAATCAATGGATGATCCTAAAAATTAGTAATTTTAAACTTGTTGCTTACTGGTTTCATGTTGTGGTAAGAAGTTTCATTTCATTAATTTTAATTTTTCCTATTAGAATCCCATACCCATAAACCTATTCATATAATTATATCATAACACCAATCACAACACAAATTTTAGATTCACACAATTATTGTCTTTATTCGTAGTTCTTTATTTTTTTTAATATTCATTTTGCTGATGTCTTTTCAAGCTATAAATCTTCTTTTTTTCATCCAATGAGGTTCCTAATGCTTCCATATTATTAATGTATAAAATATTTATTATCAAATAATTTTTTAAAATTATTAAAATAATTTAGTAATTTAAATTAATATGGATGTATTAATGAAATAGACTTATAAACCCCCCCCCCCCCAATACATGAACTAGTTATTGTTATCAAGTATTAACTATCAACCTTTATCACTAAAAAACTCAGACTAAAAATATTAAAACGTAAATGTTAACAAAATGAAATTATTATCAAGGTGTAATCAAATGTTAAAGATTCACAATAGTTAATTTCATCAACTCACCACTTTCAAAAGAAACAAGTTAAAATTTTACTTTAATTTCTCTTATTTAAAGTGATTTGGATTCACTTTTCATCCCTCTATATTTCTAAATTAATCATTAATGTGCATGAAAATTGTAATTTACATCACTTTGAATTGTGTTCACTCATCACTCAAGGTACAAATGTAAATTGACTTATGCTCAATCCTTAAATAATGCTCTTTATCATAGTCTTGAAAATAATTTTCAATCTATACACTATGTGGAAAAATATCACAATAAATCATGAGTTATTATTATGATCCATCATTTTTATAGGTAAATATTACATAATTGTAAATGAATATTAAATATATTTTAAAAATACGTGCATGAGGACCAAAATGGTTTTGCGTATTTGATAAACTATTTAAAAAATATTATTATTTCACAAAATATAATCAAAATATCTAATAAATATCTTCAAATTTAGTAATATTCATAGAAATAACCTACTTAGAACCATAGTTTATAAACTTGATAAATGAAAAATAAGAAAGTGTGAGATTATGTGCTCAATAAGGGTAAACATATAGAATATCAATCGATGATAATATGAAAGTATAAGATATGTATAAAGGTATGAGATCATGACCATAACATTTACTATTCATACCCAATCTATAAAAGATCATATACTTGTGTCAAAGAATAAATAACTACCATTTTAAAAGAAATAATTCATAAGTCATAAATAATAATAAATCCATCATGAATTATAAGTTAATGTCACAAAATTAGTTCACCATCATAAGTATAAAAACCATTTTATATGTCATGGTTATCTACTAAGACCATAAAATCATAATAGATCATAAATTTCTACCTATTTATCATATCATAATGTATTAAGAGTCACCAAATGAATCCCATAGTGGATCAAGAACATTAATTTTTTTAACCATAGTGTTTCATGCACATCGACTTGCATCCCATAATTATATCACGAGATATAATACTTTACCCAATACATTGGATGGAAATATAATTTTAGGCCCATCCATAACGTAATGAAAAACATACATATAAATTCCATAATATCATTAATAAATAATTATATTATCATATTATAACATGTGAAAATAAAGCAGGTTTCATAAACATTTTATCAATCTATTATAGAACTACCCCTGAAAAATAAATTTGTTTTATAAACCTCTCATCATCATAATAAAAAACCATCTAGAAAAATAATATGGATGTTACAATTATATCATATCTCCAATAAAACGTAAGAAACACCAATGTTTTTTATCATTTATGAATAGAAATACCATAAAAATACAATTAAAAACATTCTTGAGGGAAAAAACCTTTCTATTTTGAAATCAATTATTTAAAATATAAAAATATCAAATATAATATGGAAAACATTTTTTGGAAAGTAACAATGAATACTTGTAAAGGATTCCTCAAATCATTAAGTTTTAGTACTAGTGTTAAATTCAATTCATGTCATATTGGTTCAAAGAATATATTCCTTTCTACCAAACCCAAAGGCCATAAATTTTTTTATTTATTTTCCCCCTTTTTTAAACATGGATGAGGGGTAACATACATAGATAATAATCCCAAAATAACTTAGGCCTAATGTATGACCTAAAGTCCAATAATGCATGGATGAAAAAGAAAAATATGATGTTGAGGACCCCAAAAATATGACATCACAATAGAAGACCCAACTAGAATACTTAAATATTTTAAACCCCAAAATTTGAAAGGATGAGCATCAATCATGGCCTCGTTTAGAGATGAACAGTGCTAGTTCCTAATGGAAAATTTCAAACCATCAGGATTATCCTAATATGGAAGCCCTATGAACATAGAAGTTCAACCATGAACCTCATCTAGATCTTTAACCAGTGGATAGAGTATGAATTGTTTCCTGTCATTCAGAAGAGGATTCCCCTTTCATAACTCACACACTGAAACATTAATGTCCCCTTACTGGGAATCCCTCTATCATCCATGATCCACTACCGATCCCAACTCTGAGGGCCCTCCTCGTTATCATTTATCATTATGGAACACTCTTCCACCCAATACGACCACCAATGACACCACCGAATAGTGAAAACCCACCATCACTGATAGACAACATGTCTGCCTCCACCGTCCATATTGCCAAAGAATGATTACCACCACCTCACCATCGATGAATCCAAATTTTTCCAAAGCCACATTGAGGACCCTATAACAACCTTCTCACCACACCAAATTAATGAATCCCATGTGAGCTAGAAAAAAACCCCTTTATCCTATAATAGGGTTAGAAAACCATGTCGAAATAACGTTGGAAAGCCCAAGATGGGTTCCCCTGAGAGAGGATCTCTTGAGAGTGCATGATCACTCCTCTAACTAAAGTATGTAATAATATATTCTTTACACATTTTTATAAAAAATAAGAAAGTACCATGTTTAGAAAAATACAAGAAGATTACTTTTAATACATTTTTTAAAAAGTAAAACATGGGTAAAATGAAATTTAAAAATTCATAGTATAATATTTAAAAAATTATTGTAAACATTTAAATAAAAAGAAGGACATTTAAGAAAAATGTTTTTTAACCGAAGATAAAAATATAACCTATTTTCCATAAAAACATTTGTTCAGTCTATTGAGTTCTTAAATAATATAAAATAAAAAAATCATGTTCTATAAACAGATAAATATAAGAGAATAAAATATCTGAGTCTTGTGAGAGTTATATTATTATATTTAATCATCAAAACATAATCATAAACAATCCCAATAAACATTGTGACTGTAACATAAAACTCTAATAGATTTGGTAACATTTGAATCAAATCCCCAAGAAAGAATAAAGCCTATATGGATATTTAAATACCGATAATTTTCAAAATAATAATCATAAAAGATATTAATGTATTGTATATAAACCACATAAAATAAACAATTGGTGGATATGGAATGTGTCTCAAGGAAATAAAAAGTGATACAGAAATCAATTACCTGAAGCTTATAATTACTTCAAATGTGTTTGAACCTCTTGTATAATAAGTATAGGTTTATTATAAATTCACTATGGAACAATAATAATAACTATAATACCATTTATTATTTACTTAGGATATATTTTCTATTTTTTATTAAAAAATATTTATTTAAATCAATACTTTGGGGGATAACTACATATTTCATGAATATTTCAGTTTGGCAGTCTCCGTACTTGTACATTAATTATGGTTAAATGTTATAAAAAATGCCAATAATTATATAAATATTATATATATTCATTATATAAGTAATAAAATATATCCATAAATGTTAGAATTTGAAATTAATTACACTATTCATAAAGACAGTAGGCCATATTTGCACATGAATTATATTTTCATTTTTTGATTAATAGAATTAAAAAATGGTAAATTTAAATTCAATTTTACATAAACATTATAATATAATGTATATAATATATATTCATTAAATTTATTTTTATTTCTATCTGGTAAATTTAAAAATGAAAAATTAAACACATCTCTTTGTGGATGTGGTAATCCATACGTATGCACCAACGACGTTATCATTTTCAACGAATTTAAAGGAAATAAATTAGATATGATATTATAATTTATAAAGTATAATTATGTCATAAATATCAAATATGAATATTAAATCCATCATTGCTTACATCTATGAGAGGTGGTGATTGAAAAAGATTTGCATCAGTTCGTGAGGTGGTAGTCCACCATACACATGATCAATGGTGTCATTTACCATTTGGTGGAAGAGAATATAGATATTGGTCATGAAATTAGAATAATAAATTTTCATTATATGGGAAATATATAATTTTTATTTCATTAGTGTTTAATAATATTTGAAGGAAGGTAGAAGAAGAAATAAAAAAAGGAATGGTTAAGAACTATACCTCTTTTTCTAGAAACCTATTTAGGTTTATACCTAAATTCTTCCTAGGATGGTTTAATGATAAAATAAGGCTCTACATGTTATATTTAGGGATTTATTTAATTTATTAGGGTATATATTTACTAAATCAAAAGTATCATGATGTGTGGATAAGAGAGGAGAGGGGGTTCCCTTTGTAATTGAGGTGGGTGGAACACTTAAAAATTTTCAATATTTTCAAATAATTCCTTGTCACATTCTTTGCAAAAAGGCTCAAAATAGACCATTATTGAAACTTAGATGATATAAGGTCAAAACATGGCCATAAAATATAAATTAGGTAAGTTTTTATGTAATTTAAACCTTTATCACTTTAATTTAACCCTCAGTAAACTTTTTTTAACCCTAACTTTGGTAATAGAATTTTACTGTTTTAACTTGTCATTATGACCAAATACTATGTAACCCAAATTAAATAATATTAATTATGATGATTCAAAATATAAAATCAATTTAAAAAAATTTAATTCCAATAAGTAGCTGAATTTAAATAAAAATTAAAACTACAAATGCATCGAAAAGTAGTTTTCCAAACAAAAATCTCTTTAAGTATAAAAATAATTTTATATAGAAATTAAACATAAAATCGATTACAATTACATAAATTTGAATAAAAATAATATAATTAAACCTATATTACGTTTCAAACAATTTAAAATAAAATTTTACTTTTTAAATTCTTTAAATAAAAATAAATCTTTTTATAAAAATTATTATTTTCACTATTTATAAAAAATTTAATATTCTCAGAAAATTATCAAAAATTCAATGTCAAATAATTTTTAAATTATGATTTACAAAAAAAAATACTTTTTAAAAATACACTCTATAAAATTAGAGAATGTTAATTTAAAAATAAGTGCACAAATTGATGTTAAACCGCTTTTAAGAATATATATATAAGTATAAGACTGGATTTATTATTATTACAAACATAGAAAAAAATTATAAAAATGGTAAATAATTTAATTGAATACATAATATTAATTTAATTAATATAAATCTAAAATTGTGACTAATTGAATTGTTAAATATAAAAACAAATTGGGCACAAAATAATAGTTTTTTAGGAAAATATTTCTTTAACTATCTAATTATTTTTATTTTCATTTCTAATCAATTGATAACCATTGAATTTATTTTATACTTGTGTAAACATGTCGTTTATATAATTTAATTAGTCTTATTCATATGCACCACTCTAATGGATATGTCATAATTATCCCAATAAATAATAATATTTTAAGAGTATATTGGGCTTTGTGTAAACTGCAAGATATCAAAAAAATAAATTTATTTGAAATAATATATTTCATAAAATATTGGGGTGTAACATTCTACCCCCATTAAGAATAATTTCACCATTAACATTTAATCACTCTAATAGAACTAACTAAGGATACTAATGGCTCATCGTATCCTCATATTCCCATGTTGCTTCCTCAAGTTGGTTGTTTCACCAAAAAACATGGATGAGGTGAGTGATTTTGTTTATTATAACATTATCTATGTGAAGTAAAATCTCCACTAGTTGTTCCTCATAAGGACATCATTATTTAGTGTTGTGGCCTCTGAGCTTAGTATAAGTCAAGCATTATTATGTACTTCCTTAATAGAGATACATGGGAGACATGGCGACCATTAGAAAGGTTTAACAGAAGAACAAAATGAGAAGCTACCATCCCAAAATAATTAAGAATCATCAATGGGAAAAAATACCTAGGTCATGGATTTCCTTTATTACAAAAATCCCACAATCTTATTCCATATATAAATTCATATAAAACCCTCATCACTAACTTCGGACTTTATATCTCACCCACAATTGTCTGTATAACTTTTTTGTTGACATTATATTCCCTTATGTTTCAATAAATTTATATAAACTTATCTTCCATTTATTTAGATTTACTATGTATTAATATCTTTATACATCTAACAAAATTATATAAAATTGGAGTTCTATACTTATTTTTATATATTTCTTCGTAAATATCTATCTGAATGCTCGAGTGGGAGCTACTGTTGTAAGAAAATTGACTATGTGAAGGTGTTGATTATAACCACTTTTAAATTCCAAAGAAACATATCTCAATATATCCTGTAGGGTTTGAATACTTCTCTTATATTTCACATTAATTTATAGATGATAACTAGTGATGAAACATAACTCTGTATTCAGATCCTTCTGAGGACTTCACCAAGACTTCAAGGTAAACCATATATCCCAATTAGATATAATAGAATTTGGTAGTCCGTGAAACCTTACCACTTATTTAATGTATATTATGGAAATTTAATCAATAGATAATACGTCTCTAATAGTAATAAAGTGTGTTGTCTTCTTAAGGTGATTGTCTATAACCCAAAAAGAATTATACCCTTCAGATGTTTTGGGGAGTCTGATAATAAAATCCATGGTTATGTTTTTCCATTTTTATTCTAGTATGGGTAATGGTTGTAACATCCCATTACACATATATCACTCAAACATAACACACTAATATACCTATATCCATGATATATTCTCAGTAATATCTCTCATCATCTAGTCCCAATATAAAAAATCTTTTATATCATAATACATCTTCATAGTACTAGGACAAATAGTGAAATAATAATTATATGAGCCTCCTATAACAGATCCTTAGTCAAATATAGTATAGGATAAACATATAAATTGTTCTGAAACATTATCATTCCACTACAATCATGTTTTAACTCAGGAAAATTTATAATCTTCTTATGTAGTTCTACATCTTCCTTCTTCGCCTATTTTATTTTCACATGGAAAATTTTTTGAACACTTATTTAAGAAAGAAAATATTTTCCCCCTTCCTTTAAGATTTTACAATATATCCTTTGAATATGAAAAAATATTTGAAATTTGTTAATCCTCGTCATATATAATATCTAATGATCTTTTCAACTCAAAACATCTGACAACTTTTCTCTTTCCCAGGTTGAAAATGTATTGACTAGATATACTCTTTAATCAAATCTAACCATATTATTTTTTACATATTTAACTATTTTATGTGAATATTTACATTAAAATTTTATAATAATTGCATATTTCACACCATTATCCATAATCATAATTCCTCCATATATAAAATACAGGAAAACAATAGCTATCTCTAAATCCTGATTCAAGTAATTTTTATCATGAATCTAAAATTGTTTTACGGGTAAGAAACCACTATATAATTTTTCATGAGGATTCATCCCAATCCCTTCATTTTTGCATTAGTATAGATTAAAAACCCTTATCCACTCTATAAGAATTTATGAACATGTTCACTAATAACCCTTTTATTCAATTCCTTGAATGTTTTATCATATTAATATATCCAAAAAAACATGGCTCTCATTTGAGTTAACTTTTTTAATGGAATATATATATATCCAATGTTAACTAATAATAAATGAAAAATCTCTCCAATCCTTGAAAACCCCTAATCTTAGCAACAATGGTTAGTCTTCTCCAATATTATATAACTTCCATATTTGATGGATCCACTCATATACCATTTTTTGAGATCACATGACTTAAAAATGAAAAAAATAGACAAAATTATAAATTTTTAGATTTTTCATACAACTTATCATTTTCTAGGGTCTTCAGTATAGTACTCAAGTTATCTTAATTATCTTCCTTTATATTTTAATTTATAAGAATATTGTTTATTAAGACAACCAAAAATTGATAATAGTAATATATAGATAATGTGTTCCTAAAATACATGAATTTAGTTTGGTAATTAATAAAACAAAATGGAATCACTCTATATTCATAGTTTCTATACCAATTAAAGTTTTCATGGGTATATAATCCTTCTTGAACTTCAATTAATGATATCTAGAATGAATATCAATCTTGAAAAAGTATAAATCTCTATTTAGATGATCAAATAAGTTATTAATATATAGTGGAGGAAAATTTTTCTTGATTGTTATCTTAATCAGTACATGATAATAAATATAGAGTCACGTGAATAACTCTTTCTTCTTAAAAAATAATTGGTTCCCCCCAAGGTAATAGACATGGATAAATAAATAACTTTTCAACATTCTACTGAAGTTGATTATTCAGTTCCTAATACTCTATAAGGTTTATTCTATGACGAGTCTTTAAAAAAGTTTTACCACCTGGTATGAGTTCTATTAAGAGCTTAAAATCACAATTCAGTTGAATAATATGAAAAAATTTTAAGAAGGCATCAACATACACTCAGACAATATATATATCTTCAATTTTGAGTTTCTCTCTATCCATCTATGATAAATATTCTTCATGGATTGAAATTAATACCCACATGAAATAATTAATTTATATTAGATTTTTTTATTCATCCTCACATGGTTCAACAATAATTGACATGGGATCCATATAAATAAAAACAATCCACTCCTATAATCACTAAAAATTCAACTAAAGGGAGAATCATAATATTTTTAGAAATAAATTTCCTACAAATTTCTATTGGAGCAGAACTATATAATTAATATGTGACCATATTAACATTAGATGTTTTCATCACTAACTCAATATATAATCATTGATATAATAATTTAATACCAAACAAAAATTTATTATATATAAAAGATTCGGGGGATCCAAAATAAAAAAATGCATTTGTTATTTTAAAGCGGATAATAAGTGTACATTTCGATATTCACATGATCTATGAAACACCTTTACATATTTAAATCACCTGCCATTTTTATTCAAGTAATTACCTTAATGATTCTTCCCACGTTACTGGCATGTAGATTGAAATAATTTATTTCCGCCATGGGATTTATTCAGGTTGTCTTGAGACCCAATCTTCCTTTTATTATAAAGACCATGGGAATGATGGGAATAAAAATTTTCCATTTCTACCATGAGTTCACATTGAATGATTTTTTTATATCTTCTAATGAATTTTATAGATTTATATTTAAGCCAATAATAAATTGATCATTTTTTCTTTCAGGGCTAATGATTAAACTTGAAGCATTCCGTGAACATCCTTAAAATGTTTCCTCATATGTACCAATAGATTCATACACATTTTATATGGCCTTAAGGTATTACTTATTCATCCTTTATATAGAATATGAGTGACGTAATTACAGAAAAATATCCTCTTAAACTATTCTGGTTATATAGATTCAATTTCTTACACATGCATCATATTTTTAATATGGTTCCCCCATTTTCATACTTCACCTTCTGAATAATAAACTAATAAGACAAATGTTCAAGTTCTGATCACTGGAGAATAGAAGATATCTAACCATTGGTTCCAATCCATCACTTATCTACTAGTGGATCATAATTCACACAAAAAAAAGGTTTATGTTTCCTACATAAATACTTAATAGTATGATGTTCCCTCATTTGATCATTTGGAGATTAACATGATTCATGGATGGAGAATGTTTCATGATCACAAAAAAAAATTCTTTATTCCATATCCTAGAAAATGTTATTTCTTATGTGGATTTTCAGTGCATTTTCCATCACATTTCATGTTATAATGATGTATTATACGTCCCTCCTTTGACTAAAAACAAAAATCAAAGTGTGAGAAAAAATAATCATAGTGGGAAACCGCATAATCATGAAAAATTTAAATGATTTATAAATCATAACACCTTTATTTCATCCTAATACATTTTAGTTTTAATTTATTTCATCCAATTTCATCATTTTTTCAAATAACTTATAATGGATCATAATGAAAATGTGAACTACCCCTTGAAAATCTATTGGGAGTGTCAATGAAGGTGCACAATAAGGGAATATGGACCATACACCATAATGATGGTTAGGATATGTAGGATAATGGCCTTTTCATGAGTCATCTACGGTGCAATTTTAGGTAATTTTTGAGGTTTTTAAGTAACTTTTTTTGGAGTAGCCACTTGGGGTGAGTTTGGGTGAATTTTTAATAAAAACTAATTGATTGTGGGCTATGTATGGTTTGTGCATGGTTTGATAAACTGTGTGACTAAACTATGACAATCGTAAAAACCAATATATAAAGGTCCACATGATTTGTGTATGGTTTGAAAAACTATCCTACTAAATTTTTCCAACCATTAAAATATGTTTAGAGAGGTCCATGCGGTTGGCACATGGATTTCCCAAATCATTTGCCTCTGTATAGGAAACCATGTGCACAGAATTAAATATATGAAAATATTTTTCTAAATCCACCCAAAACCACGAGACTCTTATATTTTGACCATGGTTAGGGATTGACAAATTATAGGTGATCCTAGAGCATTCTAGAGGAATTACAAGATGATTCAAACATCATTCTTCAAGATCAAAATCTGTTATTGAGGATCATCTCCCTTCTTGGTAAGTGGATTTCATCCCATTATTTCCTCTATCTTTTATTGATCTTTTCTTGGAAGATCTCCACCATTTATATTGATATAAACCTATACGTTTATATGTATATATCTAGGATTGTGGGTCTAGATCTTTATGCCTTTTATCTTAATTTTGGTTTAGGGTTTTAGATCTGGAGCTTGATTGACAATGTTGTGTCGCTCGAATTTTGGGGATTTCTATAGGACAAACATTCATCAATAAACTGTGGTAGGTGGTCTATATTTAACTCCCATGGATGTGGATTTGATATGTGAAGGTTAATTTTTTATATTTTCTAGCTTCCCTTGATAATTTATTTCTTAAATTAGAGTAATTAAGAATGTGAAATTGACATGTGATTACCTTGGTGATTAAGTGATAATTAAAACATGGAACAAAAGAAGGGGGGTTTCCCTAATAGATATTTGTTTTGGTGATTAGTTATGGGTTTAGATATTCTAATTGAGATGTTGCATTGATTGTGTTAAGATAATTAATTGGGGGAAATTAATTATGAAATTATGTTTGGTTATGTAAGATAATTAATTGTGATAATTAATTATGTTCCATGATATTGATCAAATATAATTAATTTTGAGAATTAATTATGAAAAGTTGATATTTGATATGGGTAATTAATTTATAATAATTAATTATGTAATGATAATCATGTTGATAGATTAATTAATTGATGAATTAATTAATGGGTTATGTGCTTAGTTAGTTTTTGATTTAACTAATGGACTTTGAAATGTTTAACTAATTATTGGATTGGTAATGGAATGATGTGTCTAATTCTTGTGAATTAAAGAAGGATTAAATGGATGAGAATTTTTTGGTTCTATACATGGTGTTCTAGACTGATTAGAAGTTAGGACTTGGACATAGCATTCCTCCCCAATAATTATCCAAGCTTTAGATTATGGGGTGTTAGTCATGATGACCTACACCAAATGAGATATGGAGTGTTAGACATGGATACATACACTCAATGATATTTGGGGTGATTTACATGAAGTTAAACACCAAATGAATGATGGTTCAAATGGATGATATGAATTGAAACATGGCCTATTGTTATTATTAATGATTAAATGAAAATGTGATAACTATTTAATTATGCATTATATTTATTGCTTCACAAGACTGCATACACTATCATTTGAGTGTACTTGTTTTAGACACCATTGGGGGTGGCCTACTAAGTTTTACTCACACTCTATTCGGGTTTTCTGATAGGCAGCCGAGTAGACTTTTTTGATGCAATTCAAGATAATGGAAATGCCCTCGGATAGGTTGATGTTTGGAATTGAAGCATGGGAAAGGGAATCAGATGTGGTTCGGGATCCGATAGGTATTTGTTGTGCCTTTACATTTAGTTGCTTTGTAGACACATGGAATTCACATTTTCATAGAATGTTTTACCTTTCAGTTGAGTATTTTATTCAATTGTTTTCAATATCATATGAAATCAAATTTTTTGGTTATTTGTATGATTTCGAACTTGGTTATTTTTTATTTGCCTCCATTTGTGTATTATTCTTATAAAACAGGGTATAGTATCCCAATACTAACATACTAGACCCTCTCTACTAGTAAAAACCCTCTGGCATACGGGGAGGCATGCTTGAGGTCATGATTCCAACCAACTCAGGGCACCGTTTAGTGGCACCCAGGTCGGGACGTCACAAAGTGGTATTAGAGGAAATTTTAGTCTCCACCTTCATCTTTTGTCTTACTATTTTGGGAAATATAGATAGAATACTAGGAAGAGTCAAGGATTGGTAATGAGCTCGTGCATGGGAGTTGCAAACTCATGTATGGGGCGAAATTTGAGTACTCGGGGTAGGATTATTGGGATTGATGTTTGTTGTTACAGTTGGATATTATTTCACCTTGGGTGATGCACTTGTGGTGTGATGTAATATTTTTTTTGACAGTTGTTGAATTTTGATTCATGTCCTAAAGAGGCAATATAGTTGATTCTACTTGCATCATTCTAGTAACTCAGGGTTGTTGTGACATGCATCATTCTAGGCCCTCACGGGAAAATGGGTTATGGGGAAGTTGTTGAACTTTAACTATTTATCCTCATTGTGAGATTGAAATAATGATTAAAAATGAGAATAAATTGGTATCTAATGAGAACCTTGGTTTATGAAATGAGTATGATTAATTAATTAATTGTTGAATTACTTAATTTCAGATAATGTGATTAATTAGTGGTTGAATTAATAATGAGAAGGTATGTATCCTTATTAACCAAGACGTAAGAGTAAGATGGTTAAGGTTAGAGATAAGGCCTCGGTGTCGACTGTGTGGTGAAAAAAATGGGGAATGGACAAGTTGAAACTTGTTGTTTTATTTTCTCCTCTTACTCAAATGTTATAAATTTGGGTTATGAGAATTAATATGTGAGTTTGGATTTGTAGAGATATGATTCCACAACATTTTTTGAGGGAGAGACGAAGGGGTATGGCTCGAAACAAACATCTAGACAGGGAACTTGAGGCACCATTGGTGAAATCTGATGATGAAGGATAAAAGTTCTAACGGAACTTTGCTCGTTTAATTCAATTAATAGAGAGAGGCCCAAGGAAGGTTCAGAAAAGTATTTCTGGGTTTCTAAGGGAGTTTCAGCTACAACACCCTCTTACTTTTACTAGAGAGGGTGTACCTGAGGGAGATGGATTATGGATTGAATCCATAGAGATGATACTTGACCATTTGGAGACTCTGACTGGGAGGCGGGTCAACTTGGATGATTATATGCTATGGGGGTCAGTGAAGTGATGGTGGGACATTCAGGTACGATCTGGACAGATTGATTATATGTTATGGAATGAAATTCAAAAGATGTTCTTAGAGAACTTCTATTCAGAGACACTGAGACTAGAGAAGGCTTCATAATTTGTACATCTGTCCCAAGGAAGCATGTCCAAAATAGATTACGCTCAATGTTTCGCATATTTATTGTTTTTTTCTCCAACTTTGGCAGAAGATGAGGATACTTTGGAAAAACGATTTCATGATGGAATTGGGTGTGAAATTAAGTCCCAGGTGAATATCTTTAGGCTAAAGAAGTTCTCAGAAGTGGTTAATCAGGCTATCATTTCAAAGGGGAACCTAAAGGAGGCTTCCAGTACTGGATAGCTAGTTGTCATTGGATGATCAGGGAGTCTGTCTTTCAAGAGTAGGAAGTTCTGTTATAAGAACCAAAACAAAAAAATGGAGATTTTAAAGAGGGTTATGTTTTACATTAGAAGGGGTTATATCCCCTTCTAAATACATTAACAGTTGTTGTGGGGAACATCCACTAATGTGGCCACCTACTGTTAGAGGATGTCATTTTGAGGAATTGTGGGTAAAATCATGGGGACTTTAGTGGCGGTAACATTAGAGGGGTTTAAACCCCCTAATGTTGACTTAAATTCACTAAAAATGATTGAATTAATAGCGGTTTGGATAAAACCATCACTAGTTAAGGGCTATATGGGTGGTTTGAACCACCCCAAGTGGGTTTAATTTAGGGGAGGTTGTGAAAAATGCCCCTAAAGCCTCTCTATTTTTTTATTGTCTCATGTGTGACAACCCTCGCCAGCCCCGTGTCACCTCATTCTGCCACCCCCTGTCTCTTGTGTCAATCCTGATCCCCCTGCCTCCCGTGTCAATCACGCTTGTCAATTCTACTCTTCGTGCCCCATATCTCCCCGTCACATTTTATTAATTTTCTCTTACGTGACCACCCTCACGAGACCCCTGTCACCCCATCCTACCACCCCATGTCTCCTATGTCAATCTCGCTCCCCCTGTCTCCCGTTTCTATCTCGATTGTCAATCCTACTCCTCGCGCCCCATATCACCACTTCACCCCACTCCAATTCACGTGTGTTGTCATCCCTGCAAGGCCCCCTCCAGTTCCTGTGTGTCAACCCCGCAATCCCTTTATCACCCCGTCCTGCATCCCGACTCACCTTGTCCCGCCTACCCCAATCTCCCATGTTCACCCCGTCGTGACTCCCCCCCCCCAAGTTCACCCTTACCTCCCATTACTTGCTTCCCCAAATTCCCCATCCTCCTCCACTTCCATTGCCACATACCCACTGCTCCCCATATCACTGGCTATTTATATAAAAGGAGACGAACCACAAACCGAAAGGATCTCACAAGTGTACCACCAGCTAATTTTACCATTATGGAATTTTATTTTTTATGTATATGAACTCATGCCTCTATTTATATTTATTTTATTCATTATTTTAATAAATATTATCAATATCATATATTTTTATAATTTTAAATATATAAAGTATATATACATTTATATAAACTATGTATTTATATGTATATACGTATATGATTATATATTTATAAATATATTCATTTAAATTATTTATATACTTAAATAAATATTTATATATTATATACATGTTTATTTATATAATATATATAAATAATTATATTTACATATATATATATAAGTATATATATTTAAGTATATAAATAATTTAAATGAATATATTTATAAATACATTTATATGTATGTGTATTTGTGTATTCATATAATATTTATATCATCGATGTACAATAGTGTGGACTTCCTCGTTCCATCTTTGTAATTTGTACCAGATCCTTTTTCTGTATTTTCCCAGATTATTTATATTTTAAAAATCAAAGAATTGCATGAAGATATAATATAATTATAATATTTATTTATTTAATTATTTTTATATACATATATATGTGTGTGTGATAACAATAATATTATTAATTATTATTATTGTTATTACACTTATGTTTAAAAATAAAAAATATATCTATAATTTTTATAAAAACCATACATTTATTTTCTATTTTATATCATTTGTATATTATATCAAATACATTTATATTATATATTTATGTAAATTATTTATATAATTAAATTAATATTTATATATTATATACATTTTTATTTAAATTATATATATATATATGTATTTATGTAATATATTTATAAAATGTATCTGAAAATATATTTATATAATGTATTTCAATACATAAATTTATATAATGTACTTCAATACATATATTTATTATTATGTACATTATTAATATATATTTATTTCTATAAATTTTATAATATTTTATATAATTAATATATAATTAATAATATATTAAATATATATAAATATATATGAAATAAAATTTATACTAATATTTATATTATATAGAATTAATATTAAATGAAATGAAATTTATAAAAATATTATATATGAAATAAAATTTATACAAATATTTATATAATTTTATATGAAATACAATTTAAAAAAATATTTATATAATGCTATATGAAATAAAATTTATAAAAATATTTATATAATGTATATCAATACATATATTTATTATTATCCGCATTAATAGATATGTATTTAAATAAATATAACTATATAATATTATGTACTGTAATATATAAGTATTTCAATAAATATAATTTTATAATACTACGTAGATAAATATATATTTATTTTCATAAATTGCATGTCATATAATATTAATTACATATAATATAAAATCATAAACATAGTATTTAAAAATTCTTTTATTCTTCTTATATTATAAATTATAAAAACTAAAAGCTTGGGTTTTCATATGATATTTTTTTTAATAACTTTTATTTATGTATATATTTATATAATATGTTTATGCTTTTATATTATATATAATTAATATTATGTGAAATACAATGTATACTAATAAAAATTTATTAATGTTCATAAAATTATAAAATTATATTTACATATACAAATAAATACAATTAAATACAATCATATAAATATTCTATATGATATGTTCATATATATAATGTATTTAAATACATTTATATATTGTGTTTAATTATATATATATATATATATATATATATTATGGATGTTCCTTTTAAAAAATAGTGGGGTTCACAACCCACATTAATCTTTTAAATTATAGGGGGTTTCAAACCCCCTCTAATTTAAAGACATTAGAGGGGGTTTTGAACCCCCTCTAATTTAATGAGATTAGAGGGGGTTTTGAACCCCCATCTAATTTAAACACATTAGAGGGGGTTTTGAACCCATTTTAATTTAAGACATCAGAGGGGGCTTTCCACCCCCTCAAATTTAAATACATTAAAGGGGGTTTTGAACCCCCTCTAGAATCCTACTGGATATTAAAAAATAAGGTTAAAAATTATAGGGGGTTCAAAACCCTCATTAATTTAAGAAATTATAGGGGCTCTATAACCCCCTAAAAATTCGATGATTATAAAGGGTTGTATATATCTATCTCTAATTTTTGTTGAAAATGAATTCAGAGGGGGTTCGTAACCCCCTCTAAATTCTACAATTTGAGTGGGTTGTGCATAACCCCCTCTAATTATATAGAAAATGATTTTAGAGGGGGTTGTGAATAACCCCCTATAAATAACCCCCTCTAATATACTATTTTTTTAATGAAACTTAGTTCAGAAAGTGGAAAGTATGGTGGAAATTCAGGAGGAACAGTTGCACCGGATCTTACTCATGTTCTTTGCCACTAGTGTGGTAGGTAGGGAGACAATTGTACACATTATCCTTGACCACTAGTGGAATTCCAATTTTGGGAAATGATGGGGCACCTACAGAAGTTATGCAGGAAGATGCGGTAGGCCAGTGCTGAGGGAGTAGCTGATCAGAGTCATAGTGTGGGAAGGGGGTCTCGTACACCGTATAGGTCTGGCATTTGTAATTATATGAGCTGAGGTGGTAGAGGTAGGGGACGTGCTGCTTCTGGGTATGAGTGCTCATATCATTTGAGTGGTGCTCCTCAAGGTAGTCATATTACACCAAAAGGAAGAGGGGAAGGAAAGTAACATGCAGTGTAGCCTACACTTATAAAGAGTGTGGTTGGTCCGTCGATAGTGAGAGGTACTATTCTAGTTGCTTCTACTTTAGCTACTGTATTGTTTGATACTTGTTCCTCTCATTCCTTTATATCTACAAATTTTGTTAATGGTTTGAGCCTAGAGGTGGAGTCCGTAAGTTGGGTGATGAATATTGATACACCGTAGGAAAATGGTCCAAGGATATATATTTATGAAAGGAATGTTCATTATAAATTAGAGCGTATCATTTTCCATGGGATATTTATGTCCTTGATATAACGCGCTTCAACCTAATTTTGTGTATGGACTGGCAAGTCCCATACCGAGCCCACATAGATTTTTACCATAGGAGAGTAACATATGTATATCTTAAGGGGGACCAGTATGTTCATCGTGTTGAATGGGATATCCATATAGGCCAAGATGTGTCAATTACTCGACAAATAGGAGAGATCATAGCCCACGTTTCTAGTATTTTTCTAGATTATGGGAGTGGTAGGCAATTCATCCTTCCACCAGTTGTAGAACTATTTCATGATGTCTTTCATGAAGACTTTTCTGGGCTTCCCCCTGAGAGATATGTGGAATTCACTATTGATCTCATGTCGGGGATGAGCCGATATCTTTTCCACCTTACATAATGGCACTATTGAGCTTCAAGAGATCAAAACACAGTTGGAGTAGTTTTAGGATAAAGTGTTTACCCATCCAAGTTTGTCGCCTTAGAGATCACCTGTATTGTTTTCCAAGAATATCGACAGGAGTTTTTGCCTATGTACCAATTATTGGAAGTTGAAAAAAATAATGGTAAATAAAAAATATCATCTTCTGCATATTGATGATCTGTTTGACCACCTGAAGGGGGATTTTGTGTTCTCAATGATCGATATGAGATCAAGTTATCATTAAGTGAGAGTTTAGACCTCTAATATTCCAATAACTACTTTCATAATAAGGTATGACCTTTTGGAGTTTTTTTAATGCCATTTGTATTGAATAATACTCTTGTAGTATTTATATCCTTGATGAAAATGATCTATCATCACAACATAGATCAGTTTTGGGTGATGTTTATGGATGAAATCATGGTGTTCTATATGACTCATGACGATCTTATCCAACATCTTGATATCATCTTGGGTACACTAAGAGAGCATCAAATATATGCCAGGCTATCTAAATGTCAGTTTTGGATTGACTGGGTACACTTTTTGGGGAACATCATCTTGGAAGAAGCTGTGTCAATGGACCCCAAAAAAGTGAAGGCATTGATTTCTTGGGAGTATACAAAGAATTTTATTGATATCTTAATCTTTTTGAGATTAGTTGGATATTACAGAAGGTTCATCGGGGACTTTTAGCAATTAGAAGCAAAGCTTTCAGGTTTGAAAAAGAAAGGTACAAAGTTTGATTGGACAGAACCATGTGAAAATGCTTTCTAGAAGTTTAAGAAGCACTTGACATCAGCACCAATTTTCATCTTACCTGAGTTGGGTGAGGAGTACACAGTGTATTGTGATGCTTTTTGGATCAGACTCGGAGTTGTGTTGATTCAAGGGGATCAAGTCGTTGCTTACAGATCTCGATAGTTCAGGCCACATGAATGGAATTACCCTATACATGACCTTGAGTTAGAAGCAGTGGTTTATTCTCTTAATTGTTGGAAACAATATCTTTTGGGTGAAAAGTTTATAGTTTTTACAAATCAAAAAAGCTTGATGTATATATTTTCACAACGCGACTTGAATCTTCATCAGTAAATAAGGGTAGAGTATATGCAGTCCTTGGATTTTCAACTAGCATATACACCCGGAAAGGGGAATAGTGTGGCTGATTCCTTGCATTGGAAAACTCAGACTTCGTTGGTATATGATTTGTTTAAAGAGTGTAAGATGATGAATTTACAAGTGAAAATGCATTTGGTATATCAGGAGAATCAGAAGAGGATGACTATGGTTTCTGTAGCAGTGTAGTGTACACTCTTGAGATGGATCATGGATAGACATTATGAGGATCTGGGGTGTTTATCATTAAGGGAAATCCTTGAATGTGGTAGGAACCTTCCCACTGGATAATATATGAGGATGAGATCAACTATGTGAAAAATGGGTTTTTGTGCCTACATGTATGTTAGAGGAACTCATGTGATAATTTCATGCCTAAAAATGGGGGGAACATCATGAGGTTAAAAAATATTCCATGAC
This sequence comes from Viscum album, assembly GCA_963277665.1. Lineage (NCBI taxonomy): Eukaryota > Viridiplantae > Streptophyta > Magnoliopsida > Santalales > Viscaceae > Viscum > Viscum album. The sequence goes on along the minus strand of OY728133.1, from coordinate 955,668,776 downwards.
CTATGATGACATTTTTGGTGGCTAGGCATGAAAAAAACAGTATCAGGGTTTGTAACAAGATGTTTCACCTTTCAGCAGGTGATGGTAGAGAATCAACGACCTAGAGGCCTATTGTAGTCAATGCATATTCTAGAATGGATGTAGGATGACGTAATTATGGATTTTGTGGTAGTAATTACAAATACACTTAGGAAGAATGATGTTATTTGGTTCATTGCGGATCGACTAACGAAGGTAGCACATTTAATTCCTATTAGGGAAGCCTTTATAGTAGAATTGTTGAGAGAACTATGTGTATGAAAGATAGTTCATTTTCATGGGGTGACACAGACTATAGTTTCATATCACGATTCGTTCTTTACATCACGCTTTTGGAAGGTCGTATAAAAGACACTTGGCACATAGGTTTTGTTAAGTATGGCCTTCTACCCATAGACATATGGGAAGTCGGAGTATACTATATAGGTGTTAGAGGATATTTTGTGAGCTTGTGTGCTTGAATTTGGTGGTTCTTGGGAGAAGCACTTATCTTTAGTATAGTTATCCAATAACAATAGTTATTAAGAAACTACAGAAATAGAACCGTATGAGGAAATTTATGGTAGACCATGTATATCACCACTGTGTTGGTTAGAGGTGGGTGATACAGATTTGTTGGGACTGACTCTCATTCACGATACATTGGATGAGGTGTATTTGATTCAGAAATGTATGGTTATGGCTCAGAGTAGGCATAAGTTGTGCGTTGATAGACAAAGATAACCACTAGATTTTACAAAGGGAGATCATTTAATCCTTCGGGCGTCACCTATATTAGGTCAGTATAGGATACGAAACAGGTCAAGATGACACCCAGTTTTGTAGAACAGTTTGAGGTGCTGGAGAGAATTAGGCCAATAGTGTACCAATTATTCCTTCCATAGAAATTAATCTTTGTGCATGATGTTTTCCATGATTCATAACTATGGAGGTATCACCCCAAAACTTATCATGTGATTGATTTGGAAGATCTTTACCTCAAGATAGATGCATCCTTTGAGGAGCATCAAATATATGTGTTGGGTTGCAGTGAGAAAGTGTTATAGGGAAATATTGTTTCATTATTTCATCTGTTAGGGTTACATGGAAGTGTTCAAGAGGGAACATGGGAACAGGAGGCACACATGGGGGCTCAATGGCCCAATATTCTGGGCTAGGAATCTTAAGGAAGTTCAGGAGTGCATCTTGTGGATGAGCAATTATAAGGTGGGGAGATTTCAAGATCATGGCCTTTTCTGTAGTCTTCTCGGGTGCGTTTTTAGGTACATTTTCAGGTTTTTAAGTACCTTTGTTTTGGATTAGTGTCTTGGGGTGTATTTGGGTGAATTTTTAAGAAAAAATAACAGACATTGGGCTATTCACGGTTTTTATATGGTTTGACAAACAATGCATCTAAATTTTTCCAATCGTGAAAACATAGACAGAGAGGTCTGCATAGTTTGCACATGGTTTGATAGAATTTGTGAATAAACCATGTCAACCATGAAAACCTACATAGAGAGATCCAAATAGTTGGGGTATGCTTTGTCCTAATCATGCACCTCTTCCTAAGAAATCGTGTGCGTAGAATTAAATATCCGAAAATATTTTTTAAAAACCACCCGAACCCCCAAGACACCCATATGATGACCTTGGATCAGGCTTCACAAATTCTAGGTGATCCTATAGCCTTATGTAGGGATTCCAAGGTGATTCAAACATCATTCTTCGAGTTCGAAAGCCCGTATTGAAGATTTTATCTCTTCTTGGAAATTGGATTTCATCTTGTTGCTTCTCTCATTCATTCCACTATCTTTTATTGATCATTTCATGGAAGATCTCCATCGTTTCCATGAATCTAAACCTATGAGTATAGATCCAGATATAGTATTGTGGGTCTAGATCTTTATTTTCAAGATCTCGATGCCTTTGATCTTAATTTTGGATTAGGGATTTAGATATGGAGCATGATCAATGATGTTGTTCCACTCATATTTTGTTGATTTCCGTTGGACTGACATTCCTCAATAAACCGAGGTAAGTGGTTTAAATAGAACACCCATAGTCGTGATTTGGATATGTGAATGTGAGTTTGTGGATTTTCTAGCTTCCCTTGATAATTTATTTCCTAAGCTGGAGTAATTAGGAAGGTGGAATTGACTTGTGATTTCATTTGTGATTAATTGATAATGAATCATGGAACAAATGAAGGGGGTTTCCCAAATAGATATTTGTTTTGAATATTGGTTACGGGTTGAGATATTTTAATTGAGTTATCGAATTGATTATGTTAAGATAATTAATTAGGGGAAATTAATTATGAAATTATGTTTGGCTATGTAAGATAATTAATTGTGAGAATTAATAATGTGCCATGATTTTGATCAAATATAATTAATTGTGAGAATTAATTATCACAAGTTGATATTTGAAATGGATAATTAATAGTGAAGAATTAATTATGGAATGGGAATAATATTGATTGATTAATTAATTGAATAATTTATTAATGGGTTATGTGTTTAGTTAATTTTTGAGTTAACTAATGGCATTTTAAATGTTTAACTAATCATTGGATTAGTACTGAAATGATATGGCTAATTCTTGAGAATTAAATAATGATTAAATGGATGAAATTTTTGGGGTGTTATACATGGTGTTCTAGACTGATTAGAAGTCGGAACATGGACATGGAATTCCACCCTAATAGTTATGCAAACTTGAGATTATGGGGTGCTGGGAATGAAGACCTACACTGAATGAGATATGGAGTGTTAGGCATGGAGACCAACACTCAATGATATTTGGGGTTCTTAACGTGACGTTAAACACCAAATGAATGACAACAATGAATGGTTAATCAAATGGAATACATGAATTTAAATTAGGCCTATATTGAGGATTAAAGAATAAATGACAATGTGATAATAGTTTAAGTATGAATTGTATTTATTGGTTCATAAAACCGCATACTCTATCTTTTTACTATACTTATTTTATGCACCATTGGTGGTGGCTTACTGATTTGTAATCACACCCTATTTGGGCAACCTGATCAGTACCTAAGTAGAATTTGTTGTTGCGGGTTAGGATAAGGGAAATGCCTTGGGATAGGTTGTTGTTTGGGATTGAATCATGGGAAAGGGAATCGGATGTGGTTCATGATTCTCATGGGAGTCGTTGTGTCTTTACTTTTAGTTTCATTGTAGACACTTGACATTCTCATTGTCATAGAATGTTTTACCTTTCATTTTAGTATTGTATTATATTTTTTTGAATATCATATAACATGGTATTATTTTGGTTATTTATTCGCTTCAGCACTTGGTGATTTTTGTATGCTTTCATTGGTGTTTTATTTTAATAAAAGAGGGTATAATCTCCCCAAGACTAAATTACCAGGCCCTCGCTGCTAGTCAGAACCCTCTGGTATACGAGGAGTCACACTTGAGGGCCTGTAGACAACTATCTTGAGACACCATTTAGTGGATCCCAGGTTGGTACGTCACAATATATACTAAAAAAACTCATTTTTGGGTTATTATCCCAAAATACATCAGTGAAAAAACCACATCCTCTTTTAGTATCAAAACAACTATGTATTTTTAAGGAAACCACATAATCTCACACTTACCAACAATTTAGGATGTTATCCTATACTTAAACTTATCACAAGGGTTTTCAACAAATTTTTCTAAACCTAATATTCAAATATTAATAGAAACCCACTATGAAACCAACTATAATGACCCAAGCTTTTCATAGGTAAATATTTATTTTTTTATATGAATATTACACTTATTTCTAAAATATATACCAGTGGAATATAAAGTTTTTTATGTTTAATGAATATGTACACAATGTTATTATATCACAAATGGTATTCAAATTAACCAAAAAATATCTTCCCATTTAGTACTCTTCGTATACATACCATACTTAAAACCATTCTTCAATGTATGGGGAAAGAAATCAAAAGAAAGGGTGATCTCTATTTCATAGTAATGGTAAACATGGGAGATATCAATCGAAGATAAGATGACCATAAAAATAAGGTTATATGATCATGAGCATAAATAAAAAATTTCATACCCAATATATCAAATATAATAAACATGATTCATGACAAAAATATTTATCATTTCAAATGACATTATTCATAAGATTCACAAATCATCATAAATATATCATGTACCATAAGTCAATGTCATAAAATTGTGTCACCGTCATAGGTCTAGAAACCATTTAATATTTCAAGGTTAACTATTGAGTCCATAAAATCATAATTTATCAACAAAGTAACACCCCAAGCTTCCACGGTACGTTTCCTTTTGAATAATGCAATAGCTTGTTTTGTACGCAACATGGAGTATTAACACCCCACGACCAATAAAACTAGCATTTATGAATATTAATAGCCACTTTTTTTAATTTTATAAATTTTATTTTTCAAAATGGACTTCATTTTTGTATTCATAATATCAAAATTAGATTAGGAGGAATTTTTGGAATTTTTCGGAAAACTTTCAATTTTTGACGAACACTGAAAAACACTGTGTTATTGTTTAAAACCAACTTTTTATTTAAATAATTAGTTATTTTATTTAAATTTATATTAGGTAAAAATAGATAAATAATACCTATATATGTTCAATTTAATTAATTGGAGTCATTTTATAATAATACTATATATATATAATTTTGTTGAACTTTTTACCGTCTTTTACCCACCTTCTAGTCGCTTTTTCAAATTTTCATAAAATGTAATTTTACCACTTATGTGAATTGAATTTCAAAAATCTGAGAGATTTGTTTGATATCAGTAAGTTAAATGAAGTTCAATAAGATGAAAATAATTTTTGGTGAATCGTAACTGTTGACGTTTATTTACCACAGTTAAAAGAAAATAGGGTAATTAAAGGAAACAAATGATATTATAATTAACCTAAAACATGTCCTAATTCTATTAAATAAGTGGTTTTCCACCAAAATAAACTTTAGGATTAAAATATGATCCTTTTGGTCGACTTGGATTAGATTAGGATATTTATTATTGTTTTATTTAAAGAAGAGTTAAAAGTGTTAAATTCAAAGTTTATTAACTAATGGATTTTTAATATAGGGTTATACATAAGATAAATTCAACTATAAATATTAATTAGAATGATAAAAATATTTCCTACCTAATGGTTTTTTATTTATAATTTTTAGACATTAAATAATTAAATTTATTTATGACACAATGATGATGCAGTAATTACCTTATTACTGAAAGATTAAAAAATTGATATTATAAATATCCAAATAAATATAAATTGAGACTTTTGATGAATTCAACTAATTCTATAGATTAATATGACAAGTTTAGGGTTTATTAAATGATTTTTTTAGAATTAATAATTCTGTTATGACTTCCAAAAAAATAAATTACTAAAGAGTATAAAAATTGACATAAATGAGTTTTTAAAACAAATACTATGTTATTAAATGATATAATAGTCATAAAAATCTAATGATAAACCAAACAAAATATATAGTAATATATATATCATTAGTGAACCACTTGGTGTTCTCTTGGCATTTTATATTAAGATTATCAACCATATAACATAATAATACAAGAATACATGGTAAAATTTTAAGTATTTAACTAAGAGTTAAATCTAAAAGATAATGTTATACATAATGTAATGTTGTTATAAAAAGGTACTACCCCTTCTCTCCAAATCACACCTCGAAATCCATTTGGCTCATACAAACCCTACCCAAATATCCTCCAATCTACCCTCCCTTATACCTATATTCCTTACTTTGATCAAAAATCCAACTTAAGAATCCCTTTTGATCAAATAAAAAGGAATCACCTGAAGAAGAGGTAATAATTTCACCACCTCTTTCAAAGTTCTTTTCTTCTTCCACTTCCTCTTTATTTGTTGTTTCCATACAAAAATAATAAATCTATTACCTTATACATAATGTAATGTTGTTATAAATATTTTAAAACCATATTCATTATTCTATCCATCCTATAAATGACAAATAACCATACGTTTGTACGTACAACTTACCGTCTCCGTGTCATGGTGTAGTTTGTTATTCAAACACTTAATTATTTGAAAATGTATAACAATGAGTATAAATGATGTAAATAAAAAATATAACATGTTAATGATTCTGTATATATGATATAACAACCAATTACATATTATTTCACCATAAATAGAATCATATTGTCACTCGTGCGTACGTACGGATTACCGTCTCCACGAACGCGATGAGATTCATTCCGCATCATAACCATTCCTGAATAAATTTCATTTTATGATTAAAAAAATAGTGTTTAAGAACTTAATATAATTCTCGATATGAATCAAATACATCTTATCCATAAAAAACATGACATATATAACAAAACATATAAAACGAATCAGTTAACACTTGAAACGATGATACTACTGAAATATTATTAACAAAGACATATTAGAAGATAATATATGATATCATATTTATGTATATGGTTATTTTATATTTTAATAATGATTATTTAACTATTATACCGGAGGATAATGTACCCTTAAATAATTAAAAGTACAAGGTAAGGGTTAATTCTACAATCTCTTCATTATCTGAGGTTGTTTGTACGTGATAATCTACTGGGACCACTTTATCATCCACATCTATGTAACATAAAAATTTATTTAAAAACATTTTTTCTATTTACTATACTAAGGGTTAAATTAATTTATACCCTTTTATACTTTTTATTTGATTTATATAAATGAATCTTTCCATAATTTTCCAAATCACGTCCCTTACGACCTTTTCGACAAAATTAAAGAAAGAATGTTTTTTGAACTTATAAAACGGGTGTGGCTATTTTCTGCCATTATAACACCTTCAAAGATTCCCTTACAAGATTATAAGAATATTTCCAAAATAAATGTTTTCTTTTATAATTATGTGAATTTTAAATGGTTTCAAAATTGAAAGAATTACTTCTTTCAAATAGTTTTCATTTCATCTGTGTCAATATCCTTTGATGGATTTTAAACATGTTTGAAGTTGAATTATTATGATACAAATATTCCATATTATATTGAAGGTTTTATGATTTATTTTACTATGGATTTGTTATTTTTATAACATTCATGGTTTATGGATAAAGTATTGACATTTTTTATTCTAGTTTTAATACGAATGTTTATATTATGTATAAACCTTTTCATATGAAGAATGCATTAGACTCAGTAAGTGACTGGTGGAGCCTGCTATAGATCCTCGATACATCGGTAGGTCTCATGAGGCAAAATAATTTCTTGACACAAGGCCTTGAAAAAATATTATTTTTAGTCTTGGAATGAGGCCTTGACTATGTGGTTGTGAAGTCTGGCATTATGCATTCCATCATTATGAAATTGGTAATTGATATTTCATGTGATTATTCGACTAGTAGATTATCCATGTGAATAATTAAATGGTATTACTTGTTTTATATTTTAAATATTATGATGAATTTTTAAATTTAAAAGGATTTTTTTTAGTCTTATACAATACCTTAAATTTTTATTCTTATTTATGAATGTTTCTTCTATATTGTTATCCTTACTGACCATCTGATCTCACCCCTTTCTGTGTCTTATTTTTCCTAGAATGTGAAGAAGTATTTTATGGTTGACCTGTAGGGATAGGCTAAGGGATATAAGTGTTTAAAAAGGGGACAAATGTTGTTGTTGTTTTTATCTCATTATATAATTTAAAACTTATGTTTGTATCTAGTACTCCCAACGCTACAAAACTGCTCGGTCTTTCGGGACATGATTCCTTGTATCATGCCAATGTTATGTAATAATGCACCATATCTAGGTAACTGGGGTTTGGGCATTACAAATCATCCCTACCTATTTCCCATATCATATAATATTAGGAATTATAGTCTATATATAATATTGGATCAATCACATCAACTCGAATCCTAAAATTACTTCTTATGATATAATATTTTACACAATTAATTAGAGGGATATATAATCTTGGTCCCACCTTACACATTATGAAAACCAAACCTATGTGTTTCATAAGATAATTAAATATTCATCATATCATAAAATCATTACATTGTAAATTAATCATGTTTCCTAAACATTTTATCAATCCATCATAGCATAACCAATGGAAAATATATGGGTTTTATAAACATCTCAACACGATAATCATAAACCATAAAGTGAAATAATAAGGATGGTACCATTGGGTCAAATCAATAGTAAAACATAAGTAACACCAATTTTTGTTGTTGTTGATTAATAGAAATACCATAAAAGTATCATTAAAATATTAATTAGGAAAATAACCATTCCTGTTTGAAATTAAATCATTAAAATATAAAAAATTACAAAATATTATAGAAAATGTTATGTTTTAAAATAATTATGGAAAATTATAAAGGAATAATCATATAATTAAAATTCATAATAGTGGTAAATTTTACCCAAGACATATAATTTAAAATAAAACATTCCTATCACATTTTTCTATAAAAAGCCAAAAATTACCACATTCAGAAAATGAAAAAAAATGATTCATTTTAAATAAATTTATAAAAAATAAAACATGGGTAAAAATTAAATTTAAAATTTCACATTAGAATATTATGAACGTGAATTTTTATATAAAACAAGTACATAGAAGAAAAGGGTTTTCGACTGAAGAGATAAATAAAGTCAATTTTTATTAAAAACATTCATTCCGTCTCTTGAGTTCATAAAGATTGTAAAAGGATAGGAAAAAAAGTATTCTAAAAAATAAACAGGGGACAAAAAATTTATGTCATTATTAATAGATAATTAATTATATTTTATCCTCGAAAACTTAATCATAAACAATCCCAATAAACAATGAAATTTTAATATAAAACCTTAAACACTTTGGTAACATTTGAATCAGATCACCATGAAAAAGGTAAAATTAGGTGTATATATAAATACCCATAATTATAATGAGAATTATCATATAATAAATTCATCAACATTATATAATATATATAAAATAAACAGGTGGTTAATATGGCATGTGTCTCGTAGAAATAAAAGTGAGAAGAAAATCACATATGTCATGTATTGAGATTTTTAATACAAGTTAATAACTCATGTATAATAAATATAATTTTATTATAAAGGTATTTAAGAACCATAATAATTTATATAATTCGATTTAATATTTACTTATGACATCTTATCAACCATTTAATATTTTTTTTTATTAAAATCACTCTTCTCGGTGATAACTGATTCGTTTGTCATTAATGGTTTAGGTCAGCAATCTTGGTCCTTGTACATTGATCATTGTTAGATAACATCAAAAATTTTAATAATGATATAAATTACATATATATTAAGTATATACTTATTTTTAGTTATCCATAAAAGTTTTATATAGAAAATGAATTACATTTTTCATGGAGATAGTAACTCTTACGTACACATGAACACTATTTTCATTTTTTGATAGATCGAATCGAGGAAAGTTAAATATTAATTCGCTTTTAAATAATAATTATAAAATCATATGTATTATATATATATTCATTAAATATATCCTTATTACCATCCGTTTATATATGAAATAAAAAATGAATCATATCACTTCCTGAAGGTGGTAGTCCACAAGTACGCAAGAGAGACAATATAATTTTCCAATGGAGTATAATGAAAGAGGGTAGATGTGAAACTATAATTAAATAAGTGTAATTATTTTATAAATATAATATATATAATTTAAATCCATCGCCCTATCTTTCTATGATAATTAGTGATGGAAAATGAATTACATCAGTTTGCGAGGCAGTAGCCCACTTTACACATGATCAGCAGTTTGGTTTCTAATTTGAGGGAAAAGGAGTTGGGTAAAGGTTATTACAGTAACATAAAAACATTTAATTTAATTTTATATATTATTTTCTTATATCAAAATAGTATAACAATATTTTAAGGAGGTATAATAGTAAAAAAAATGAAAGGTTAAGAACTATAACTCTTCTTCGAACAAACTCTTTAGGATTATACCTAAATACTTCCTTGAATAGTTTTTTGATACATATAGGCAATAAATGTAATGTTTATGGATGTCTGTAATGGACATTAGAAGTTATTTATTTAACCAAAAGTATATTTAAGTGTTTTTATTAGAGGATAGGAGGTTCCCTTTTATAATATTTGGTGAGTAGAACACCTGTACTTTTTCAAAATTTTCAAATAATTTCATGTTAATTTCATGGAAAACGTACTTAAAAACTGACCATTACCAAACCTTATATTATATTTGTTCTAAATCTGTCCCTAAAAAATAAATTATACGTGTAATTTGTTTTTCATACACTTATTTCTTCAGTTTTACCCCTAGTAAACATGTTTCAAACATTAATAGTGTTAACATATTTTTACTGTTTTTACAATTCAGTACAACAAAAAATTAAGGTCACGCTATTAAATAATATTAAGAATTATTATTTAAAATAGTTAATAAATTTTATAAAATTAAACTCATAGATCTGACATATTTTAATTTAAAATTTAACATGTAAATACGTCGAAAAGTGGTTTTCCAAATAAAACATTTCCTTAGTATAAAATTTTATTATATAAAAACCCAACATAAAATTGATTATAATGACCTAAATGGTATTAATTATAATATTATTTAACTAATTTTATATTTAAAAACATTTAAAGCAAAATGTAACTTTTTAAATCTTTTAAACTAAAATTAAATTTTAATAAAAATCAATATTTTTCATTATTCATCCAAAAGATGATCTTTTCAAAAAACTATGAAAAATTCACTATAAGATAATGCTTATTGTTTTATTTCAAAAATGAAATTATTTTTTCAAATAAAATTTATAAAATTTTTAAACATTATTTTTAAAATAAATTTTGAAAATGTGATTAAACCATTTTTTTAGAAATCAAATATACTTTTAAGGATTTATTCATATATCATGACTAGAAAAAATATTAGATGAATGATAAAAAAAATTATTAAATGTATAATATAAATATTATTAAAATAATTTATCAATAGTGAATATGTTAATTTATTGGGATAAAAAACATTAGGCGTGTAAATATGGCTTTTTGGGAAAATAATTTATTTACTTTGGAATAATTTTTATTTACATTTTTAATCAATTGATATCTAATGAATTTATTTTGTAAAATTATAAATGATATAATTTCCATAATTTATTTATTCATATTTATACCTTCCAATCCAAAATTTAAGAAATAACCTTTACATTAATTTTTTTTCAAATGTTCCATTCATGATAGATTTATAAAATCATGGTGTGTTAGGCTCAAATGACTCCGAATCTTTTGGTTGGTAGGTAAAAATGTAAAAAATAAACTCTTAAAGTTAGGTTAAACTCATAAATAATGTTACATAATACTAAAAATACAATTTATGAAGATACTACCTTTATAAATATTATCTATCAATTTCCCCCAAAATCAAAGCAAGGGAGTAGAGTAATAAAGTATAAATAAAGTTATACTTCCACATGATTTTGTTTCTATATTTTTCTTATTTTCATATAATTTATATCTAGGAAAAGTTTAATATCCACAAAACCAACACAAACTTACAAGATCCTTTGTCATGAAATTGGTATTTTTTACACTCCAAAGACATGAACCATAATTTTTTATTTTTTTGAATTAATTTTCATTATTAGTACGTTCTTTTGAATAGGTGTACAAAATTAAATTAAATGAATGATAAAATAATGAAATTTTCCCTAAACATCCAAAAAACCCATCCAACGTCATCTAAATAATTTGAATGATCTCTTAAACCTTTTACAACTCCTCCCCCACACATGAATTAGTGAATATCATGAAAAAACATTAGTGGGGTATAAAAGGATAAAATTGATATATAATGGGGCTCTTCCATTTCAATGTTTATTAATGGATTCAATGATATTAAATATGGATAAATGTAATGTTAGGTCTAATGATAAATTGATTTAAAAAATATTCCAAATTCATTTGAAAAGTGACTATATAATCCCATCTTTTACAATATGTAATGAATATTCTAGAAGAAAATATACCATGAGTATCACTTATGAAATTTACTTAAGAAATAATGAGAAATATTAGGCTTATAAATATATCCTGAATGGAACATTTGAAAAAATTTAATCATTATGAGAAATATACACTAAAAGAAAATAATCAACACAAATTTAAAAAATTAAATTCATTCTAAATCATAGTGAAATATCATTTTCATAGAAAAATTAATTCCATAAAATCCTTATTTTTCAAATTCAATTTCCTATGCATAACTGTAATTATTTATTCCATAATATAGTTATTTAATCATATCAATAATGAAATTTAAAACATGGAATATTGATTATCCTAAGAAACATTTATCTCTTAGACCAATTATTTATCATATTATCTGATTATATGGTGTATATTTATATCATTGAAACAAAAACTTAAATATAATTTACGGTATTAAAAAACATGCTAAAATTACAAGCATACTCCCTTTTATTCCCTTATATAGGTTATACTCTTGAATATTTCACATCACGAGCTTTCATTTCACAATGTGAATCCCTTGAATACAACCTATTTAGTTTATTCCTTGACGCATCTTTCCTTTATAATGGCACTAAAAATTATTAAAAAAATAAGTGAAAGTTATTTCCATTTTAAATTCAAATCGAAAATAATAGAGGAAATGTTCCTCAACTTAAAAATAGAAAATTAAAAATCCTAAAAACTCGGGTTCCCTCTTAGGAGATCCTATTATCTATGGTATTTTAGCTAAACCATGCCACTTTTTGTCTTAATTGGTAGATTATTGTAATCAATTTACATTATAAATATCAAAAAATGGTCACATTTGGGTCTTATCTCAATATGTGTTCCCTTTTCCTTTATTTGAAATCAAATTCACTCTTCATGTGGAAAGTACCTTATATACTTCCATCTAGCCTATCCCCCAGAGTTTGGCCATCCCATAAACCATATAAAGATCATATACCATACAAATAATCATTATCACTTCAAAATTTTCTAGAATACTTGTTCCTCTATCAACATCGTTAATTATATCACAATACTTTCTCATAATCTTTTTATTTGTATTATCTTTTTTTAGGATAGAAACTAGTTCCTTTGTTTTATTTATGGAATAAAATTCACCAGCTTATAGTCTCTTTTCCTCATAAAAATAACCATCCTTTACATCAAAATTATTCATCACCCAATAAATATTTAAATTTAACTTCTCACCACCCACTCTCAATCACAACTATCCACTTTGAAAAGAATAAATTCTTGTCTAGTCACTAATAATGGTTTTCCTTGGATGAGTGGTGTACTCTCTTCATATATATCCATTAATAAGAAATCCATTTGGAATTATACTTTTTCCAATTTTGTTGTCATGGTATCAATATATTCCCGTAATTTATTTTAACATTGAATCAATTAGCTAGAGTGATACTCAAGAGGTGTTCATGTCTTCACATCTAAGGTTTTTGAATGCTTATTTTTAAATTATGGTCATATTGGAACATAAGTCACACAAATCTCTCCCAATCTCATTATACCCATTGTTAATATGAATTTTAAATCATATTCATCTTATTTTTTTCATTATATATATTTAAATCACTGCTATGTATTCCATTATCAATGGGATGTTATCGATTACCAGTATCTTTTTCTATTAAACACAAACATCTTCATGAATTTTTCATATGTTAGAATTTTTTCTAAATAATATAAATGGAGTTTTCAATATGTATAATTTTAAAACATTCCACAAAATTACATCATTATGAATAAATTTTCCCTTTATTCAATTGTTCATCAAATGGTAATATAGGATATTATAGTGGTAGTGGTTTGTCATAAAAATATTCTTTACCTAATTTTTTTTTCTCCTTCTTATTTTCTATATTTTCCTTCTCTTTTATTACATGGTCTTAAAACTTATTTTTTCTTGTTTTAGGGTTTTTATAATTTTTTTACACATATCATGGTTATGTAATATAATTATATTATCGGGTAAACCACTATATCATTCTAAAACAATCCTATAAGCCTTTCTTTATGTTGGATAACAATCTAGAATACCTGAAATTATAAATTCATTAATGCATCAATTTGATCCTTTGAGTTCTATTTTATGTCATTTATTGAAGCCTCTATTTTGGTCGTGAATTTTTTTAAAATTCACCTCTAGGGAGTAGAATTTACTATGGAGATAAGGTCTATGTTGCGCTTGAAAGCATGGTTCCCTTTGTGGATATCATTTCCCATGTTATTTTTGTGGTCGTTGACCCTAAAATTGATTACCCTGATTGTAATTGGTATAGTTTTCATCATTAGTGTACATTATATTGTTGGTTCCCAAAAACTAACAACTTGTTTCTTTATATTTTTTATAAATATTCTAAAATTTTAATATTAAATCTTATCACACCTTGATCATTCTTCAGCATGACATTATATGTGATATATCCAAAGAGTAGTTATTTCACTAAGAGTACAATATATATCCTCACATTAAGAGAACCATCATGTTCTATAATAGTATTCTAAAATAAATTTTTCTATGGATTGATGATATCATTGGAGGGACATAGATGATATAGGACCTCAAGTGTAGGAGGCTCAGAATTCATTGATACTTCTTCTAATGAAGTTTTCTGTTTGTAATTTGTAATTGGGGGATTGAGAGAATAGACCCACCAATAAAAATTCCACATGTTTATGTGTCATTGGATATATATTTATGCAAGTATCTGTAATGATAATTTTAATTTAATAATATTATTAAATTATATCATGACTCATGGACTTTGAAATATTATCAAAAACCATGATGATACAGTTTATAGTGATGTTGGGTATGTTGGGTGTGTTTAGAATGATATTTTATTAATGAATAAGTTGATGAAGGAATTTTCCATTCCCTATTTATGGAAGTTGATATCATGTGTCTTTGATTAAAATAGAACTATCACATTAAATTCCATGGATTTGGTGTAATGGTGGGATCATTTTAAATATTCAAGAAAAGACATATCTAGAATATAGGTTGATAACAAGGGTGTGTAACCTTCTTGATGAAATATTGTAACAATGAGATTATATTACACATTGAGTTCTCATGTGTGGATATCAATGTTGTGATATTAACATCTTTCTCTTTGGTTCCTTGACTAGTTTCCATAGTGTAATTTTTCTCATTAGGAAATTCTTACAAATTCGAATGAGAAATAATCCTACAGGGTCATACACTAAGTGTTTCTCTTGATCATAAATAAATTATATTTGAATTTAATTATTGGAATTAATATTATTCTCAAGGCCATAAAATTATTCTATTTAGGTTTATTGATTATATAAATTAAATAAATATATTTTTTAAGGTAGTTATTTAATTAAGATCATATGTAATATTTATTTATTGAATGAATACATATTTATTCATGTATTTGATAAATGGTAATGATAATTATATGATCAAGATTTATTTTGGTGATAAATTTAATTTACAATCTAGTAAAATAATATTTATCGTTATGTCAGTCATCAAATTCAATAAGATATTATTATTATTATTATTATTGCATAGAATGTGGTAATATAAGGCTTAATATATTATTTGGGGATTTTTGGGTAATTATATAATATTTTAACCCTAATAATATCTTTATTAAGACAATACAATGTCTATTATATATAGATTGATCAAAAATATATAATCATTGATGAAAAAAAAATGGATCTCTCTCTCGAGACTGAAAAATACTCTTGAAATCCTTCTTCCTCCCCCATCATATCAAGAATGAGAGTGCTAGGGAAATTCTTAAATATTAAAGGAATATTTATAGTTATAAATATTGTCAATTTGGTATGCTAGCACATTATAATCCATAAATTTAGTTCTAAAATTAGTGCAGCACATGTGGGTCACTAATAGAGAGATTCTAGACTTAGATATTACAATAGAAATAATGTTTGACCAAAAGGGGTTTTAGATGGTCAATATCCTCATTAAAAAATGGTCTCAATTCTAAGATATTATTTCTTCTAATAAATTTAAAATAATAATAAATTTAACATGACAACAATCTTATCTTATTTATAACATCCATATTTATGAATATTATTTGAAATAAATTTCTACATCATTAAATTTACATTTTTTCCAATATGTGAATGATTAATACAATATGAAAATTATTGATTTGGGACCATCACCAATAATAACTTCTAATATGTCCCAGACAAACAGGAATTATTGGAGTGGTAAAGATTATTTTTATTATAATATATTCAATTGTTTATCATTGAACATTTACAACATAAAATTCATTTTATGTTTCACTTTCTCTTGATTCATCATCGAAATATATTCCTACCCATTGTTTCTCACTCACAAAACTAAGATAAGTTTATAATTAATGAAGAATTCATTAAAATAAATCATATGAAATTACCATGAATTTTGGCTAGATAATACATACTTTCATTGGATATACTCATTTATTCCATGTCATGTATCCTTACTAATTGCATGAGGAAAAATGTGTGGAATCTGGGTTTTTTTTGTCATTAATACATTCCATGTGCATTAGATTCACCATGTGTCGACCATCTAAGTTGGAACATGTCATTTCTGGACTACAATTTTTGTAGTCCATATGTTTTCAAGGTGGAAAACATAGGATCAAGGCGTTTCATGAAATTAATACCCCTCGAGTATTTAATACACTCTATATATGTTCTAGTAGTCATGTTACTTAAAGTACATGTCAGATATACTTACTAAACATTTTGTACAACAATAATGTTTGTGAGATGTATATGTTGACTCGCTTAGCATGTACTATAGACATATCATTAAGAAATGTACACATTATGTGTCTAACATGCACATGTCGTACACTTAACCTATTTATGTGTAAATAGTATATTTAATTAGTTTCTTAATTAAACCTAATTGACCTATGTTTTATGGGTCAATAAATTGGAATTAAACAGAATTTCGTTGATTTTATATTATATTCAATGCCTTGTGAAGTTTTTGAAATATTCAAAAATATAAATCTTGTACAGTTATTTTATACTAAATACTCACTATATTAAATTTTATAGGCAACATAATATTCATGTGTTCCATGTGACATTAATTTGGTTTTGCACATCATGAAATTATGACACATTCCATGTGAACAATATTTCATACTATTTTATTATATACAACAAGAACTATACTATGTAGTTCAAATATGTACCCATCGAGTTTCTTCTAAGAAAAAATTATATATTATTTTATTATGTTTTAAAAAAATATTTATTTAAAATCACTATGAATGGGAATTTAAGGATGATTGGATGGATAAATATGAAATTAATTAATTGATTAATGGGACCATTAATAAGATTCAAGAATGATTCATCTTATTGAATAAAAAATTAAAATGAATGGTAGATAGTTATTTTAAATGTGTAATTATTACATGTGTATAACCCATCATGATATTTGATGAGAAAAATTTATGTGTTAGTTTAATATAATATAATTTAATTTTATGGGTTTGAAATTATTTTTTATTAAATGAAATACTATGGAATTCATTTCATCCCACCCTCTTTTATTTTAATCTATAAATGATTTATTTTATATATGCATGGTAGCTATTATAAAATTATATTACTTAATATGAAAACATGGACTTAAATAATTTGGTTATGTATAATTATTTCATCATATCATGTCAATCCCTAATGTAAAATCCACATTATATTAAAAAATATGTGAAGGAAAAACATGAAATAATTACATATAATCTAAAAATACCATAAATTAATATTAATTCGTTAATACTTCCATCATCTAAATTAATTTTAACTAATAGTTAATGTTATTGTTCGGCATCTATCAGGAGAAATTTTAATTATCGGGAAGTATTAACAAAGATAGTGATTCAACTTAACAAAATCTCTATTGGTTCTCTTGGCCACCATTTAAAAATTAAAACCTAGAGGCAATTTTTTAGGATGTCTGACTCATGATTTATGGACATGGGAGTCCACTCAATGGTTCAAGGAATTGTTAGTTTTCATTTGGGAAGACCGCCTACCAAAAATACATTTTTATAATTTTCAAGTCCTACATTATGATTATAATAATGTAAATAGAGATCCTTTCCACTAAAATTTATAATGTCATAGAACATTTGGAATTCAATTTTTATGTCCATTAGGACTTGATAAAATAGTGAGAGACTTAATAAAAAGACTAAAATTATTTTATATCACATAGTTAGTAATCAAGATAAAACTAAAATACACCTTTTATTATTGTATGAAGAAAAAAATAAAACCCCAAAAACACTATGAATATTCCTTAATTTAGGGTATATTCTAAAAAAATTATGGATATGTTCCAATAATTCTATGCGATGCATTATTATCATAAAATATTTAATGTGTTTTGAAATTACATATTCTACTTATATCATCCCAGCAAGGGAAAAAAGATTCATAGGATACCTAATAGAGTTATTTTCAAGATACATCTTGTGTCTATTGTATCATATTATCAACAATTTCTATAGTCATATGTTAAAACTAAAGGACATGTATTCTTAAACCAAAATATCAAATCTTCATTTTCTTGAACAAAATTAGAAACAACTTGAAATAAATAATATTTTCAATGCACTAAATCATAGTAAACTTGAAGAAGTGAATATAGCTACTAATCATTGCTTCAAAATGTTGTGGTATATTGAAATGTAAGAAAAATTGTTCTTCTGGTTATATTATAAATTATCCATTAATATTATTTTATATTCCATACTGCCAAGGGTATCCTTATTTATCCAAAACTGGATAAACTAAATGGATAAGTCACTTAGGAATATTTTTTCTATACATCACCTAGTGGACAAGGATTCATTGGAACTCATTTCTCCCCCAATTATAGTGAAAATATATAAATACAGGGCAAAAGAACCCATCGATAATATAAATCCAAAATATCATTTATAACATCCTTTAAAGGGAAAAGGGATTCAAAGGCATAATATTGAACATGAGGATATTTTATTCTTATATTGAATTAATGGACACAAGAAAATAAATTTTAATCAATTGAAGAAGAAAATATTTCCATATACTTTAAGTGTATTTACCATGTTTTATTCACCAAATGTGTATAAGAATACAATTTCATTAAAACATTCATGCATATAAACATAGGAAATGAGAAAAAATATATAGTTTATAGATTAAGTTAAAAAATATATAATAAATGGATATTATTTTTCATCCAAGGGGAGCTTACTACATCTAATTTTTGTAATGGATTGATTCAAAATTGTATTGAGTGTTACTAAAACATTTATTTTAGTGTCCATCTAGACACAATAACACATTATTTCATATATGGGAAAAAATTGTTATGGTACAACATTTTAAAATTTGGCTTAAATTAATATTAAAGAAAAGATATCCATTTCAATGAATGATGAATATAAATATAATACTCATAAACTAATATAGAAAGATAATTTTTTTATCAAAATATAGTTTTACTATAACTGGTGTGATGTTTAGACTCTTTGAGTCTAAAACTGTTGTGTTTATGACACACTTCTATTTAAGACTAAGAAAAATTTTGATATAAATTTATTCCATATATTTTTTTCAGTTTGTTCATCTATTTATCATGAACTGTTAAAAATTGAAAGCAAAGATAACTTTATATGTATCATGATATTTCATTAAGAATTTTGAGAAATTCTCAATGAATTAAATAAGTGAACTTGGTAATGATAGAGGAATATTTTGATCAATATTTTCAGAGAACATCTTATCCAAGTAATAATTTATCATACATATAATGTAATGGTATTACCAAACTCATATTTCTTAATATACATCAATATTATGATGGTAAAAGGAAAATCAATTATGATTCTTATATATTTTTCAAATCATCCATAATTTCTTACATTGTATGTTTTTATATAAAAGTTCTACAAATAAACATTATTCAACTATATTTATTAATTTATATCATATACATCACAATATGATAAGAATCTATTACATCACAACCTCAAGTGTTTGTTAAAAATAGTTTGTTAAAAGTAGGTGTTATCTATAAATGAACATTAACTGTTAATAATCCTATATCCACTAAGGATATTAATTTATAGTCAATGATTATATTTCCATAAAGGAATCCTATCAGTTTAAATATAATGGTAGAAGACTTAAATTATATGGGTTAAGGCTATGTATGTACATGAGTTTGCTTCTGAATAATAGACTCCACAAATTATAATGTGGGGAGTAGTTCTGGAGACATATAATACATAGGATGTTATAACCAAATAGGTGGTTTATGTTCACCATAGTGGGTGATACATATATAATTTTTTTAGAATAAATATTTCAGTAATGAATCATCAAATTAAATCATGATAAGGTTGAAGAGTTCGAATCAATTCACATAATGGACTCCATGTATCATGATTTTAGGACTCTATATCATGAAGGATTCTAAGAGTTGGTACTTATTGGTAGTATTCAAAAGAAATTGGAAATGTATGGTACAAGATATTAACAATAAATCCTTGTTGATTATTGAATGGTTTAGTCTATGAAAAAACCCATACACCAATCATCGTGACTAAAATACTTTTGAAATGTGATTTCCAAATCATATATATATGATCATTATATTGGGATATTTATTTTTAAGGATACCTAAATTGGATGAAAACCTATGGAATATTTCTATATGATGTTACCAAAAGGATAAACTATGGTATATATTGACAAGTAATAGCTCTAAAGGATTAGGGAAATCAATATATTCCAATATGACATGAATATCACATAAATTCATTTATGTATAAATCCTTCATAATGATTATAGAATATTCATTTGAAAATGAACGAGTAATGCGTGTATAAAATAGGGTAGTCAAAGAAATATATGTTTTCAAGATTTATATGTTGATAACATATGGAAAACAAATGTTATGTCTCACTAATTTGTTAAGACTATGGAATAAATTTCAATATGTATGACTTAAAGTAGAAAAACCATGTTATATGGAACCAGGCCACTAAAATAGATTCATGGGTTTGATGAATCACGTTAGAGTACATATATTATATAAATTATTGAAAAATACAAGTTCAAATAATTTAAGAATGAATTGTTTTTGGAATATAATACTTATATTAAAACATGCATGGACATATGAAAAGATTATTGGAATTAAAATAATTTCAAAATATTATGTGATCGTAATTTATATCATGTAAGTATTGATGTTTGATATTACTAATTCATGATTCAGAATAATAAAATATAAAATATAAAAAATATAATTTCATTATCTTTTAGTTAATATTATCCAATTGTACATTGAAAAGTAAAACTAGATGACTTCCTTGTGTCTAAAGAAGTGGTAATACCAGTGATCTATAGAATTTCACACTTTTCTTCATTTATATCAATTTGATTTAGTATCATAGTAATTATATGGTAATATAAAATAAAAACTTACTACATCCAGTGGTTTTCATATCTATAATATCTGAGTATGCTTTTGCTTTTAATTCAGCTTATGAATATTCATAGAAACATCTTTTTCCATTTAGGTTTATACTTATATTAATAGTTTTATAAATATTATTATAAGTATATACTATAAACATAATCAAAATGTTTGGTTTTTGACATGTTAATAAGAGTATGATACTCAGTAATATAAAAACATGTGGGATTTTCTCAATTTAGTGATGTTGCTATAAGAGGATTCATCACATTTACATGTGGCTTTACCAACCCCAATCATAGAAATGTGGTTTGGAAAACAGTTATAACCATACTCAGTGGAAGCATTTTTAACATGTCAGAACTAACCTATTTCTAGTCTTTTGATCTAGTTCGAGTGGGAGTCCATTAGATTTGGTTCCCTAGAATAAACTATATTTTTACATTATATTTCTTCAGAATATTTATAGATTTGAATATTAATTCTTATCACACATTAATCATTCATATGTGTGACATTTTATGCGATAAGTCTAAAGATTATTTATTACACTAAATGGTTATGATAGTTCTATGTATGATGAAAACCTTTCAGTTATATAAAAATATTCTTCAATATATGTCTTGTGGATAGATGAAATCATCTGAGGGGTGAAAAGGATACATTCCACCAGGTGTTGGAAACTCATAATACGTTTAGAATTCATCTAATGAATTTTTCCCTTCGAAGTATATGAGATATGGGGTTGTGAGAACAAACCCACCTATAGTAAATTCACATGTTTATGTGTTATTATAAAATCCTCTCTATTAGAGTTTGTAATGAACCTTAGAATTTAATATTTTTATTAATTTATATAATGACTTGCACACTTAGATATATTGTTAAAAACCCTAACAATACAATTCAGGGAGAAGTTGTATACATTTGGTGCATCACTAATGATGTGTTATTTATTAATAATTTGATGATCGATTTTTTCATTCCATATTTATGAAATTTTATATTTTCTCCTTTTTAATTAATTTAAAATATTACATTAAATTCCATGTTAATGGTATAATGATGATTTTATTTTATACATTCAAATAATAACATATCAAGAATATAGGTTGATGACACCTACTTGATGATATATCCTGAAAATAGATTATATTACCCAACATGTTCTCATATGGGATTGATGATATTTTATTATTAACATCTTTAACATGGGTGTCTTGACCTATTTCTAAATAGTGTTCTTAAAAAAAGGAAACCCCACCTAATGATAATGATAAAGAAGTCTATATGGGCACACACTAAGTGTTTATGTTGATCATAGATCAATTATATTTGAATTTAATTTTTATAATGAATGTTATTCATGACACTGAGGAATAATTCTATTTAGAATAATTGATAACATAAATTAAATAAATACATATTTTCATAGTAATTATTTAATTCAGAGTATATATAATATTTATTTACTAAATGAATAAATATTTATTCAGGTATTTTATAAGTTTATAGGATGATTATAAGACCAAGATTGAGTCCAATAATAGACATTATTTTTCATGCTAGTAAAATAATATTTATCATTGTTCCAATAAGTTCACACAATGAGAAAATATTATTATTATTATTACATGTCATGGAGTCATATATGGTTTAATATATTTTTAAGTCTTATTCTATAATTAAATTACATTTTAACTCTAACCATATCTTTATGAATAGATGATTATTTCTATTGTGTATATATTTATTTAAATAAAGAATTTTTTAGCATAATAAAATCAATATATCTCTCTCAATACCAAAGAACAATCTAGAAATTATATTTCCTCCCCTATTATCTCAATAACTAGAGTGAAAGGCTGATTTTTCAAGCCCAAATTAATGGTCATTGTGATAAAGATGAACAAAGAGAGACAATTGATTTGCTATGTAAGCTCTCGAAAATCCGTAGACACTATTTAGAGATCATAGGAGTATAATTGGATAACCACTAAATGGATTATACATTGGGATCATACAAGAGAAATTATGGTTGAACAAAAATGTTTTTTTATGATAAACATCTTCATCAATTAAAAATGTCATGTCAAAAAATATGCAGATGACCCATCAAATTTAATAATTACTATGTCTATATCAGTATAAATATTTGTCTCTACTACATCTGGAACCAATAGTACATACCTTATGGTTCTTTCATAGCCCTCATAGAATCAATATGTCTAGATAAAGAATCTATATTGGCCACCATACATTCATTATTATTTACCATGTGGATCCCCCTCCTTTTTCCCCCTTCAATTTTACTTCGGAATTAATTTCTCTCCATTTCATTGAGTAAGGTGTATATTTATTCCAATTAATTTTTCATCACTGATCTTCCTACTATAGAATCCTAAATCATCCTATATTCGAATGATAAACAATTATAAAATATTTGAGTTAATAACAACATTTTAATTCCTTGATACAATAAATTTCTAATTAAGTATTTAAGAAATTATAAGGCAATAGAAATTGATTCATCATTATATTGATTGAACTTTTTAAATGGTAACATGAATTAAGATTAACAATTGATGATGGAAAAAATAGATTCATAAAGTTTCTTTCAAAATCATCCAATATGTTAATGGAATGAGGTGGATGACCTTGTATCCATTCACACAAATATTCCATTAAATAAAATATAAACAATATTATCCTTACCACATTGTTGAAAAAATTTAGGAATTGAAAACTTCCATGGAGTTTAAGAGAACTCACCAAATGATTATTTGTATGTTCATGTGGTATATTGAATAATTGAACAAATTTTTAAGTTATTTGGATGATCTATGACATTATTTTAAAATGGTTATATGTGCGGGTGTATTTATAATACTTAGTTGTAGTATTATATTTGATGGCCTTCCATATTCTATGGGTATTCATAACACTAGGTATCTTTCATACACACCTTAGGCATAATAGTTTTTCTAACAATATCCATGGTTGTGAAAATTTATTTCTTTATTTTCCTCAGAAATTAATTTCAATTTATGGTTACTTTTGAGTATCACATTTCCTTTAACGTTGGTGGAATGTGTGTGAAAAGAAATATTAAATCAGAAATCACAAAATAATTACACCATGTGTAAAAAAATAAATGTTGAAATGTAAATATAAAACACCCAAAAATCCTAAATATACTTTACAACCATTCTTTAAAATGGTTCTGGAAATTGATATTCACATAAGGCATCATTAGTTCCTCCTAGGTTGGTGCTGATTTAGAAATATAATCATATGAAACCAAAACTCAAAAACTCTATAATTAATTATTATATTATATTAAAAGTCTAACGGTTAATCATATGACTAATAAGATGATAATATGATAATTTTATAATAAATACATAATATAATAACAAAGACCTGAAAGCAATTAAATACACTGAATGAAGATAAATTTGATGGATTGAGAGAGTGATAGAAGAAAGTGAAAAATTATGATGGGTAATTTTAAATCGTGGTGTATGATATAAAAAATCATAAAATCGTGAATTCAAAGTCATATAATCATCTATATCATGTCTATATGAATCCCTTGGTCCATGTGGATACTCTTTATCCCAAGACTCTTCTTTTCCAATGGTCAGGTAATTTGAAAAATAAAAATATAGATAACCCAAAATCATTTTTAAACCAAACATAAAATCAGTCGAACTGTAATTGTATAATCACTGTAATTGTTATTTCCTTAAAACTAAATCTCTCATAAATCTATAATACAATGGTCATGATTCAAATAATGAGATAAAAATAGATATGACAATAGAGATGAATGAAAAAAACACATGATGAATTTTTTTTTTCAAAATAAAATTCCTATTACATAAATTCACCTTTATTGAATTCATTATATAAAAAAAACTTCCCCATCATTATATTCAATATAGGGTGATAAAATAAAAATTAAAACATATAATAGTTTTATATAAGTCCTAGTGGAGGACTCTATAGAAGAAACACCTCACCCTAGTCTTCGGTCTTTACCCTCATTACTATAGTATTCATAACATTGTAATTAATGGAAAATAAATAACTTGTGTTGGAATTAATATCACCAAAATTATTCTTTGAATTCATATTACTCAATCATAAGAGTCTGTGGTAAAAGAAGCATAAAAATTCACTGCATATTCTGAAAATTCCTAATTTTAAATTTTTTGTGGACCGGTTTAATGGTGTGACAAGAAGTGTCACACCCTAAATTTTTTTGATACCCTTCTGATTCCATTTCCTCTTAACTTATTTAAATAATGATAAAATAGCACTAGTCATAGAGTTAATTTTAGTTTCATTCCATGAATTTCACTATTCTAGTACTTTATTTTTTTCAAATTCATTCTGCCAATATAATGTCACACTATTGTTATTCCTTTTTCTTCAAATGATATTATCATTACTTACCTATCATTAACTATAAACAAATTATTATCTAGGAAAAATTATTAAATTATTAAAATATTGTTTAAATTTAGGTCACTAAATATATGTCCAATAAATAGACATATTAGGAAACTACTCGAATCACATCATGTTTCATAATGGATACTGAATAAAATGATAAAATCATTTTATATGTGTAAAACTCTCTAAATTATCTATTCACATTCCCAAATATGAGACTCAAAAATAGTTATACAACAATTCATAAGTTCTTGAAGGATGGCATGTCATGCGCTATAGGGTACACATTATGTGGCTCCTAAGTAGTATCTTCTCCATATACATGCACACTACATGGAATTAGTACCTTAAACATGGTTTGTATGAAGGACTACATAGCATGTCACGTGAGTCAGGGTAATCAACATGTACCACTACTAATTGGGTCATATTCCACCAATACACGGTGTGTGGTCCTGGCCTGCATGGTATGTAAGGCCAAATAATCACTATGGAATGTAATCCTACTATATTAAATAACGTTCAGATAGGTGTACATGGAGTTTGGGTTATGTCACATGGTATGTGATATTTAATTACATCTAAAACCCTATCCTCAACAACCAAAATATATATGGAATGTGTTATTTTAAACAACTTGATTTTCAATTAGGGTTTTAAACCATATTTATCCCCTTTCCATGAAATTTATTTATTTTCTCTTATTTTTTCCTTTATTCCTACCCATTCCATTTTTTATAGATCCAATCGTGGTTGTACAACCACTAAACATAGATCTCTATTGAACTATTACCAAAATTGGAATCCACCTCTTCCCACATGAGCCTTCTCCAACCATACATCCCTGGTGAAGAAGAATGTTTCACTTCCTTGACTTCAATATCCACCATCACCTGAAGTTATTCTCACATGAATTATCCTCTATTTTTTAATATAACAATCTCACATGGTCCAAGGATTCAATCATAGTTCCAATCAAACAAAGGAAGGTGAATCATCAGCCTAATCATTAGCTAATAGTGAATATACAATGAATGCTATGTGAAAACCAAATAAACAACAAAATTTATTATCATAGATGGTTGTTGAAAACCTAGCCATCAATCATTGGTACAGAAAATAAAGTACAATAAATAAATAAATTGAAATTATCCAAGATAATATGAAATTGAAAAATTGATTAGGCCATGAAAATAATTGTAAATTAATAAAAAACATCTTTTCCGTGAGAATCACCTAATATGTATTAAATTCATCCAAAAATCCCTACCTCATAAATAATTTTCTTCTTGGAGTATAATGATTCCATGATAGAGTATTTGGTGATTGTCATTGTGTTCATTAATCAGTCCTGAATCTACCTTGATCTCCCATATATTCTCCCAAAAATTGGTCACTTATCCAAGGGATTGGTGTAGTTAACACTATGTATTAATGAATGATATTTTTATATAGAGTATTATTAGGTCAAAAATCAGAATAACTCGATTAATGATTTAATTTATTAACTAAGACAATTTTCAATAGGGATAGTGAAAATTCCTAGGATTGGGTATGAATAAAACTTACATAGTTCCTAAGATAAAACACATATTCTTGACTCAATGATGGTATCAAATTTCCTAGCTATGAATCTATTAAACAATCATTATTCTTGAATATTTTCATCAGTGAGATAATAATATATTATTTTTTAAATATTAAAATTGGGGCTTTGGGAAAACTATTTTTCTCCACAAACTATATAACTAAACATAGAAAATTTTATTAAAATATTCGATGTGTTTAACTTTGAAAATCATAGTCCTTATATCACATACCAGAATCTTGTAGGATATAAAGTGACATTTACTTAGAATTTTTTATATAAATTTTTTTATTGTTTAATTTTACACTTATATGTGAACAAACATACACCATCTATCATCATAGACACTATATTCTCTTCAAAATATCAAATTAAGATACAAAAAACTAATTTTTAAAGGAAATAACTCTAATTTCCTTTAATATAAACATTTGAAAAATAAAATATTGTGTTTATATCATATATGGTATTCAATATGTTTTGAGAAGTTTTTTATTTGTTTTTTTATCCTTTAAAATATTTCACTAATGATAGTGGAATCTCAATTCCTTATATTTTTATAATTATCAAGATAAAAACCCTTAACTTAGATAAAACATTCTTAACCTTCTATAATTTTTCAAATATGTTATAAAATACAAGGAACAATAAACCATGTTCCTTAAATCTAAGATCTCATATAGTTTATAATAATTATTTTTTACAAAAAACTTCTCTTATCACTTAAGTGAAATGAGATAAAGACCCACATCCTTTAAATATATCCATTTGAGGTTGATAAATTCATTTACATTTAAATATTTGATATAAATGATATTTAATTGATATATATATTTAAAACTAAAATATTTATCAACACTTCCCCTATTTTTTAACATGTTTATACTCACAACACTTATAAAGAATGAATTTCACATCATATACTCTCTAAAATTAGATAATTAAATTCTAAAACACTGAATCCTGAAATTTGAATTTCATATAGTTTTTAAAACAACTTAAAATATTAAATATGATCCTATACATTGAAATCATTACTCATTTAATCAGGATTTTACCTTTAGGATTAAATTACATTGACTGGATACTCGAAGAAACATTATTGTACTTTCCCACTAAATTTTTAATTATAGTTTAAACATATACCTATTCATATAATTGATATAGCACTAGAACCAGGACATCACATATAAAATTCAACTATCTTTAACCCTTTGAGAATATCAGGTAAAATTTTCTTAAACTGCTTCAGATATTATGACCATTTCATTCAATGATAATAAGATGCATTTTTTAAATAGAACAATCCTTCTAGGAATCCTTTTGTCTCTCAAGTAATTATCATATCATATAGAGTATATGAGAAGAGACTAAAATTACTTACCTAATTTTTAATGTAATTCCTTTGAAACCATTAGTGAATTTTTATTTGATCATATCACCATCTATATTCATTTTTTTAAAAACATTAATTTTTTTCACTTAGGATGAGGTTTCTTTAACACAAATAATTATTTTATACATTAGAAATTTTTTTATATTACCAATATTAGAGGTTTTTTACATTAATATTTTAATTTTGAATGAATGATATCAAATTTAGGTTTGATGCTAATACATAATCATTTTTCTGATGAGTATTATTATTTACCAATACATAATAAAGGCTTAAATTAAATATCCTCCCACTAAAATGATAACCCCTTAGATTTCATTATATATATTAATAGGAGAAGATATATATTTCACTAAGTAATGTGTCTAATTAAGTGTTTATCTAACCACCTAGAAATTTGTGTAGCAAATTATATCAATAATATCACATATCATTCTTAGATAGTTGAGTGGGAAAACTTTTTCTTAAATCCATCATATGCATATAATTTCAACTTTATTCCTTTCGCATCTTATATCATAGTGTTTCCTAGATTCTTTTAACCCAAACATCATAGTTAATTTTGGTTAAATAACTATTATGTTAAGCCAAATCATACAAACCTTTCACATGATAATCCATGATCACCTCGTTATAGCATGAGACTATCCATTTGTGTGATAAATGTCTTTAAAGGTGTTATCTTTGGAAGTTATAAAACACTTAATTTTTTAATAGAGATATAATATTACCATTTTATCTCATGTTATTCCTTTTATGTATGCATTCATCTAATCATTTAGTTGTGTAATTTTATTCCTTCCATGAATCCAATATGATTAAACCATATTGATATGTAACTCATTACACAAATCATGGATTTTTTTCTAACCCAAATTAAAATCTAATAATATTAATAAATATAAAAATGAATTGTATCGATAAGGTATATGAAACTTATAAATGTAAAGGATTATAATTATTTCAAATCAGTAATCATTATATGAGTAATACAAGAGAAACTGATAGTCAACTTCCAATTTTTTAGATCAAGGAATAAGCCTCTCGGCTAGTGGTAAGTATGAAAATAATTTCATTATCCCAAGAATACTATAGTAAATAGAGATCTTAATTCCATATTAATTTTAACACCTAACCTGCATAAAATATAATTTACTACTTTATTCAAGATCATAACTCAATACAAGTCAAATTCAAGATATAATAAAATTATATCCATTACCATACCTAACTTGTAACTTCTTCAATTCACGTATGATAATCAATAAATGATGTTTAACCATTAAAATCAAAATACATGCATTTATAATATAAAAATTATATTAATTAATAAAATAAATATAAATAAATATATAAAAAATTAATGTACTAAGAAATTACATAAAAATATTTGTATAATTAAAAGTAAATATAAAATACACATTTTATAATTTATTTATCCTTAGGGAAAATTTACAATTTTGAATATAAACACTATGTATTCATTTCATAAATGAAAAATTTATAATTTATTTAATCATATGGAAAATCTATAATTTTTAATATAAATGACTCATATTCATTTCTTATTATGAACTCTTTCATATTATTCATTATTAGGAATTGAATTTAAATATATGATATTAAATGCAACAAATCATTTTATATACCAATTTATATTATTTGAACTGTATATATAATATAAATTACACATACTTAAAATTATATAATCCTTGATTAAATCAGTCATAAAAACTCTTTTTATGTGGTTTAAATAATTTCTTCAAATGAGTCTTTTAATTTGAACAAATCAAATTACGAATTATGAGAAATTAATAACATAAATATAAATTATTATACTTTTACTTCATTTTTTTAAATTTATAATTACATTTTCAAATAACTTTTAATATACATATAAAAATTTATACTTAATTTATGATTCATGACATATAATTTAAAACGTATTTTAATATTAATATTTAAATTTATACAATATTTATTACTAAATGTTTCATGATGATTTCATTAATTAATTATAATCACTTCATAATTAAATAATTTATAATCACTTTTATAAATTAATTAATTTAAAAATAAAACTTGTATTATATTTTATAATTATTTTATAATTTATACAATTAAATTTATAATTTAATTTTTAGAAAAAACTTTTTTATCTCAATTTAAATTTAATGATGTACATGGAATTGTACAATATGATTGATAGGGATGCAAAAATTTAACCATTTAAGAACTATTAATCATATTTTATGAATGATATCCCTATCCCAACTCATGGCAAGCATCTAAAATAAGGTGACTCTTAATTATCTAGGTTTCCATTTTTGTGGAAAATCCATGAATCTTACGTATCTAGGAGTGACCCTTACATTTCACAAAGTGACCTTTACGTATTGTGTATCCCTTATGTATTGAGTAGCCCTTATATATTGATCATACCTTACATATCAAGTAAACCTCATGTATCATCTTTTCACTTTTTAAAAAAGGTAAGACTCTTGCACATGGGTCTCATAGTCTCTTAGACATAGAAAAATTGACACTTATGAAAATGAATATTGGATTTGATGATATATGAAAAATTATTTTGATGAAAAGATACTCTATTTTTTCATAAACCAGATTTTATTCATAACCTTTTATATATATTATCTTAAGACATCAAAAAAATAAATGATTCTTCATTGTATCGTAAGGTAAGATATGCACTAATCATATCATATGACTAATTAATAAACATTATATTATCCAATAACATAATTCCAAGAAGAGGAATCTAGTGATTTAGATGCTAAAATTAAACCTCATTCATATCATATGCTAGGATATGGCCTCTAGAAGATTATTATATGCTTGTTCTTTAAAAATTCAATAAAGGATCTTTTTTATTCCACTACAGTTCTTCATTTTCAAAAACACTATTTCAAAAATCAAAAACATGGTAATGCTTTGATAACTCTTTTAGGTTTCATAAAATAATAAAAAATATAAACAAGTTATTAGAAGAAAACTAAAAACCCCAATGTATGAACCCCATTCATCATAAATTGAATCATTCTTATTTAAGAAATACTAATATTTTGTGTATATACCTTTCAATGTAACACTACCATTGAGATATTTGACTAAGTGATTTTAATGAAAATCACTAAAAGGTATCCAATGGAATATAGTATCCATGATGTATCCAAGGGATATGATAAATTTCTCAACACCCAGGCAAGATCCCCTCATCATCGAAAACATTAATGTTCCTCATGAAGGCTAAGGGTGATGACATATAGAGAAAAAGGATTGAGGTAGTTTCATCCATAAATACAAAACATAGCTTACCCCCATTCATATGTCAGTGGACTAATTTATATAGCCTTTGATACTCTCCTATGGAATTCATAAATTTAATAATGTGTTGTAAAATTATTGGGTAATTTTTTAGCTAATTATACATTCACCATATGAATGAAACCCCCATGTGTTTCATCATTTTAAATTGATTTCAAAATGATAGATACTAGGATTAATTATTAATGTTAATGTTTAATAATTGGTAGGAAATGAATTGATATCACATAAAATTATATGCAAGTTCTAACATACAAATGAAATTTAAATTTTTTTTCACCATGTCATTTATTATTATATACATAAACCATCATGTATGATATAGCCTCATCGCATGATATGAGATTAAAATTTTAGTAAATATGTATTTCATCGGAACCACCATTAGTGTCACTGAAATCACCACTACCAAGATAGCCCATTGTTCTCTAAAAATTATTAAACTCTTTGGTATGAATTATTTATTAAATAAAATCCAACATCCAATCTTTCTTCCACAGCTAGATCCATTAATACCCTTAAAGCTAGAAGAGAAGATGGAATGACTGTAATCTTCTCTCTAATATTTATCTCAATACAAGTGTTATATCTTCATGGTTTTTAGACTAATAGACTCATATCATTGTGAAGTTTACATCCATATATATATATATATATATATATGTATATATATATATATGTATATTTCATGAATAAAATTGTAGTGTATAATTATAGATCTAAATAAAAAATGGTAATAGTAGTGAAATAAATTGTTGTTTCCGTGTCGTGTAAATGAACCATGCTTAAAATCTAGCATCTCAATGCATGTCTCCGGTTATAACCTTCATTCCAAGATTTGATATCTTCCTAGATATATATAGGGAGAGATTGTGGTATATTATGTTAGATAATAGATAATGTCAGAGAGAGTTGTGTTTTTAGAATCATTCTTGTTATTAGTTTCCTAATAAAAAAACATTGTTTAAAAGGTATTATCATTTTCTCATCTATATACAGGCCTGATGACCAATGTAATATATCATTTTACAACTTCTTTTAGTGACCTGATAAAACTTTATGGTAATCATTCTAATAAATACAGGTGAAAAAAAAATCTAACGTAATCTAAACAAGAATCATCAGATTATTTGAAGATATGTTTTTCTCCGTAAATTTGGGAAATTTATTAAAAAAATTATTCATATTTTATTCCTTAAAAATAAACCACAATATTTTTTAAATAACTCAATGCCAATAAAAAATTATAAAAATAATATCCCAGGCTAAACATCCCATTTTAGACTCACTGAGATAGTCTGTTTCTCAATTCAAGTCTCCATTTAGAAAAACAAAATTCAAATTTTAAATAAAAAATATTAATATTTTTTCTATAAACTATAACACAATTATATTTTAAGAATTTATATTTTAAATAAATTTAATTTCTTTGATATCTTATGTTACACACAACACCTATTTTTAGAAAACCATGATATACTATTAATATTATGGTTTAAATTAGACCATTATAAAATAGAGGTTAAACTTAACGACACAAATAATAATAATAATATTTTTAATACAAATAATTAATTTTTCAAACAAATAATATATATATATATATATATGTACTTTATTTTTGGTAAAATCTTTATATTTTTTTAAAATACTTTTTTCTCAAATAAAAACATTTTTTTTACTTTTTATGAACAATTAAAAATATTATTTTTTCTCCAATTTTAAAATTTATTTTTGAAAAAATTAAAATAATTTTTGGAATAAAAGTTTATTAATTATATTAGCTATTAAATTTTAGGTTTTAAATGAAAATTTTGATTTTTTAAACAAACAATGAAAAATGCTGATTTTTATTAAAAACTACCATTTTATTTAAAGAATTTAATAGTTCTGTCCCGTTTTAAGATGGTTTTCATGTTAAAATTAGTTAAATTATATCATTATTAATCCAATTTATATCATTGAGATCAATTTTATATTTAATTTTCTTATTTAAAATTTCTTACACTTTTGAAAACTTTTTATTTGGAAAATTGTTTGTTCATCACATCTATGGGGTTAATTTTTAAGAAAATTCTATAACATATATTAACTGAATTTAGAAAAAAGGATTCCAAATTATCTTAACATAATCATTAATATTATTTAAGAAAAAATTAATTTTTTCTCCTAACAAATAGTAAAAATAGTAAAAATTAATTTCCATGGTTAATCTTAAAACGAGATTACTTGGGGTTAAACACAAATGATAAGGGACAAAAGGACCTAAAAAGATGTCCAAATCCTATTTTATGGTTATATTTAGACCTTATATCATATATTTTTCTATAATGATCCCTTTGGGATCCCTGTATCATCTTCCAAACTTGGTTATTCCTTTTTCTTCATAAAAATTATTAGTTTCCCCCCCCCACTTATAAAAGGGTTCCCACACTAATCTCTTCTTCACACTCCCAAACCATTTCTTTTCAATACATGCCTGAATAACTAAATTAATTCCATACCCACATCTTATAGGAATTATTTTTATTATTAAAACCTCATAATAAGTATTTTGGTGTAAACCTATAGAGGTTCTCCAAAAAAGAGGTATAGTCAATAACCTTCTTTTTTCATATTATTTTTTCTTATAACTCCTTAAAATATTCAAAAACAATTATGATATA
The DNA here is from genome assembly GCA_963277665.1 of Viscum album. Taxonomy (NCBI): domain Eukaryota; kingdom Viridiplantae; phylum Streptophyta; class Magnoliopsida; order Santalales; family Viscaceae; genus Viscum; species Viscum album. Next base: position 955,633,677 of record OY728133.1, on the reverse strand, counting down.
ATAGAATAAATATATAACATAGAATTATATTTAATTATGACAACTTTATGGCCTATATAAATCTCATCTCCCATCAAAAGGAAAATTGAATTGTTTATCTTGTGTATAGCAAACTACCACCTCACAAACTGAAGAAATTATTTTTCCATAACCACCTATTACGGATGAATATTATTATGGATTTAATGTATTTATATGATATTTATGAAATAATTTTACTTATATATTTATAATATCACATCTACCTTCTTATATCCCAGTCCTTTGTAAAATCATAACAACACTCATGTATACTTGTGGATTGTTGCCTCCATAAAGCAATTTGATATTATTTTTTATTTATTTTCAAATAGATATTAATAAGGATATAATAAATGTATATATATGATAAATATGATATAAATATTATTTGTGAAATGTGAATTTATATTTACCTTCCTTTTGTTCCGTCCATCTAGAAAATGGAAACAATGTTCATGCGAATGTACAGCCTACCATCTCCATGAACATTGTAATTCATTTTCTATCTATAAATTTAATGAATTAATAAAAATAAATATATAATCAATATATATATGATATATATATATATATATATAATTTTTAACATTATAGATATTATGGAATCAGGTTCAATATAAAAATACCAAAAATGAGAAACAAAGACATATATGAAACATGAAACAGTTATTACTCGAAATGTGATTTTATTATGGAATTTTTGATAAATAATTAATAAAAAGACATAAATAAATAATATATGGTATCATATATATTTGTATGGTTATAAATTATATTTATAATAAACTAATATTTATTATACATGACATGTCAACATGTACAATGAAGTTCAATACTTGAGGTATGAGATTTTCATCTCACTTTTATTTCTGTGGGATAAAACCCTCATACATCACTTGTTTATTTTTTATGACTTGTATAATACCCATTAATTTATTTTATGATTATTCTCATTAAAATTTTGTCATATAAATATTCATATATTATGTTATCATTAATGTGTTTTATGATTTAATAGTTACAAAAGTTGTAAGGGATTTATGTTATAATCTCTATGTATATCATGATTGTTTATGATTATGCTTCTAATAATAAAATATTATGATCTATCTATCAAAAAATCTTTAAATTTATTATCCTATATGTGTCTCATGAAAATACTTTTTTTACCTTAATTTTAACATCTTTATGTGCTTAGGGGTCCAATGGAATGTGGCAATGGAAAACTGACTTTATTTTCCTCTTTGGTCAATAATCCTTTTTCATCAATGACCATACATTCTAAAAATTATTTAATTGTTTTTTAAATATTATAAATTTATTTTTTAAATTCATTTATTTACACATATTTAAATTTTTCAAAAAATTCAATGGAATATTATTTTGAATTTTATAAAAAGGATCTTTTTACTTTTTAATTAAAATGTGAATGGAATATTCATTTTAATATATATGCAAGTACATTATTTTCTACCCTCATAACCACTAAATTATAAAAATATTACATTATAAATTTTCAAGGTAATTTTTAATGAAAATTTTATCATTAATTTTTTTGGTAATTTTTAGATTTTTATTAATTATTTTCAAAGTAGAAAATTTATTTCCTAAATAAATGTTACAAGTGATTTCTCAAAGTCATTTTCCATCTCATATGAAATCCTTTGATCTAAATACACTTTAATGACGATATGATCCATTTATATAATACCTATAATTAATCTAGAGATTTTATGATTATAAATAAAATAATTTTTTAAAACTTCCTCCTTTTCCTTGGGTTATGCTATGATAAATTGATGAAATGATTATGAAACCCATTTCTCATAAAAGGGTTATGTTATGGTGAAATTATTATTAAACCAATTTCTTTTCATGGGTTTTAATATAGTGAATGTTTTATGATATTTTAAAACACATGTGTGTAATTTTGATTATTTGACTAGTGGGACCTATATCACCATACAATACATTGGATAAAGATTGATATCTCTTTAAATAAATATGACTTGAATTGGGAGTGAATCTAGTTTTGTAATATAATTGTTCCACTATTATAGTGTTGGGAGTGAACCCTAACTAGTATGATAGTTTGGGGAGTGAACCCTAACAGCTATGATAGCCTTAGCAACGATAATTTTCTACTAAGAAAATTATTATTCTTTGTTTAAGTGTATCAAAAAAATATATGTCTAATGAAAATGTTATGTTCTCATAGATTATGATATTTTATTCCTTTTGGAATCATGTCTTTTGAACTGTTGATATTTATTCCATGACACAAGTTTCTGATTTATTACATCCAAGGTATGGTTTTCAAATGTTATTCACATCTTCTAATATCCTTATTAACATGTTATAATGATATCTCTCTAGTTTATCCATACATAGCATCTGAGCTCACCCTTTAATATATTTCCTTTCCCTAGGTTTTAAATAATGGTATTATGTATGATATTACTAATAATGGTGATAATTATAAAGAACCTTGTAGTAGATGATATAGTTCACTTATAAATTAGTTGATCAACTATCTATATTTCTAAATCCAATAGAACTGTATGATTTTGGCATGGATTGTTAAGTTATGTAATGAATATTCATCTATTATGATGTAATATCAACGTATGAAAATTGTGGGTCTCTATAGTTAGTATCATTGGACAATTTAGTTAACCATTTGAAACATATATGATAAATCTTTAGTGATATCCATAAGGATACTTCTATGCATTGGGAAATATATTTTTTTATGTTTAGAGTGAGTTGTTTCTAAATAATTAAATAAATTTTTTGATACAATAAGTGGATTTGTCATGGGAATATTAATTCCAAGGGGTAATAACTATTAAAAAGGTGCACTGAGTTGGACTCGATCATTACCTGGAACATGACAATGGTCCTTTCTATACACCAAGTATAAAACTCCAGGGGTATATTTATTGGAAATTCATAAACCCATTATGAACCACCATGAAGGATTTGAATAATAACCATTAATGTCATAGTTTAAACTTATGGTTTCATATATTGAAATTATTTCATGATTTAGATGTCCTGTAAAATATTTTTTAGGATTATGTGGTTTCTCACTATGATTATTATTTCGCACAGTTTGTTTTTTTGTTTTAGTTGATTATAGAACTGGAAGTAATTATTTTAATGTTGAATGTGAAGGATAATGCAATGATTTTCCTCTTGATAAAGAAAATTTTATGGGAGATAGAATAAAAATATCATTATTATGTTCACAAAACATTTTCATGATATGAATCATGTTGAACATCCAAATGAGGAAAGGAAGAAATAATTTTATGTTGAGTCCCTCATAAGAAAACATCAACCTTCTTTTGGTGGTTCCACTGATCCACTATTTGATGATAAATGTATCAGTTCCATTTAAAATATATTATCCATTATTTAGTGTTTGAAACATTAAAAATTCATTTTGTTTTTATATTATTTGGAGGAAAAAGTGGATCAATGGTGTAATCTTATCAAGAATATGAGTCAATAAGATGAAATGGATTCCATGGAATGGTACGGGTTTAATAGATTATTTTTCAATATGTACTTTCATCGTATTATTTGTATACAAATTCATAAGGAATTTATTAAGTTAAAGAATAAGTATAATGAATCTATTGGTACCTATAATGCGAATTTTACAAGACATGTGAGGTTGGTCGATTATTTAGTGGCTGAAAACTAATTTTTAAAAAGGTTTTGGTCATAAGGGAATTTATTATCTATGAAGAAATAATTATACATGCTCTCAAGGTGGAAAAGGAGACTAGAGTTACCCATCAATCTCAATGTTTTGATAATATAAGAATGGTGGATCTCAAAGGAAACTTTAAAAACCATCGATAAAAGAATAGAATATTTTCATCAATATCAATGTATAGAAGAAAACCTAGAGAAAAGTTTCATATTGAGAATTTTAAATGTAAAAAGTTTGGAAAGAGAGGTCATCGATTAATTTATTTATAAATTAATTTTATGAAATTAGAAAATGATAAAAATAGTGATAAATATCCCCAGAATGCATGACCCACACTCTAGTGTATCAAATATAGAGTATGGGAATTATGCTGAATAGTTCCCAAATATGATGTTTAATGATGATGATATACATTAGAAACCTTTTAAGAAAAGAAAAAAGGGATTTCTCAGGTGATCACTATTTTTAATGAGGGGTGTGATAACGATGAAAGAGGAACACTTACCATCCACTCTAGAACTACTAGTATCTTATATAACTATAGATCTTATCATTCATTTATATCTAATGAATTTTATAAGGGTATCAAAATTACACCTCGATGAATAGATATTGAATTAGTGGTGAAGACCCCTAATGTGATGATGATCAAATCTCAAGTCTATGATTCTTATCTAGTGGACATTTGTGGGAATTTTCTTCTTAAAAATATCGATATTCTTACTTCAGTTGAATTTGATGTCATCTTAGGCGTTGATTGGGTTTCTCTACATGAATCACTAATCAATGTCCAATGAATGGAATTAATATTTGATATTCCAAACCAACCTATTATCATCTATAAATATAATGAAAAATATGATCCTCCTATGGAAATCACATCCTATGTATATATCTTTATTCAAAATCAAAAGGGGTGTTTATCCCATGTGGTTAGGGAGAAACTCACTATTGTTTATATGCCTATTTTGTAGGAGTGTTTAATGTATTTTAGGAAGATTTTTCTATTTTTCCACTGAATCGTGAAGTTGACATTTCATTAGAACTCATAACTTTGGTCACACATATTTCAATGTATCCCTATAGAATAGCCCTGCTCGATTTGTATGAATTGAAGAAGAAACTACAGGTGAATCTTGGCAAGAGATTAATTCATCCCAGTTTGTCTCCTTAAGGTGTACATATTTTTTTAATAATAAGTAATATATATTGATGTGACTCTGCATTAATTATCATAATATGAACAAGATCACAATCAATAAAAAGTATTCACATACCCATATTTAGTATTTATTTGATAATCTATGTGGATATCAATACACTTTCATGGTTGACCTTCATTCTAGATGTCATCGATTGAGGGTTATGAATGTGAATATAACTAGTACATCATTACATTCTAAGTATGGAAAATATGAATATATGGGGATTCCATTTTGTGTTACTAATTCCCACACTATGTTCATGGATTTAACGAATAGAGTCATTAGATATTAACTTGAGATTTTTTTGGTATTCTTTATAGAATATATTATTATATTTTTAAAGAGAAATAAAGAACATAAATATCATTATAGGATTGTATTGAAGACTACGAGGAAGGAGAAGCTGTATAAAAAATTTACTAAGTGTTAATTTTAGGTATAAAATTTTTCATTTTTAAGTCATATAATCTCAAGATAATGTATATCTATGGATCCATCAAAACCAAGGATATTGGATATTAGTGTAGACTAAACACTGTTACTAAGATACAAGGTTTTCTTGGTTTGGATAAAAATTATAGATGGTTTGTGGATAATTTCTCATGAATTTATAATCCACTAAAATTTTTAACTTATAATGGATCCAAAATTCTCTAGATTGATGAATGTGAGGAAAATTTCTAGGGAATTAAGAGAAGATTGGAAAACATAATTATTCTTACATTACCCTATCATAGAGAATGGTTTTTAATAAATAGTGTTTCATTAAATAATAGACCAGGATGAATTATCATATATAATGGAATGGTTATAGCTTATGCCTCGTAAAAATTTAAGGTTCATGAGAAAAATTACCTAACTCAATATTTGGAGTCAGATATGGTGATTTTTATTTTAAATATATGGAGGAATTGTATTTGAGGAGAATGGTGTGATATATTTACTAATCAAAAGAGTTTATATTATATATTCATACAGTCTTAGTTGAACATTTTCTCAAGAAGATATTTGGAGATGATTAAATATTATAAATGTTTAACACATTACCTACAAAGAAAAGAAAACATGGCGGTCAATGCCTTGAGTCGAAAGGATCAGAGTAGATTATCTATAATGAGGATCACAATAGATCTAATATTTCTGTATTTACAAATGATAGATCTATAATTCCTAAAACAATGGGAGAAAAATTATCTTCTTCAAATTAGTCTTCAACCATTAATCCTATTGAAGATTAAAGAGGCATAGAAGGGATATGTGGTTCTACATAATATTTTCATAAATGTTCATAATTATATCATTTATTATAATGGAATTATATGGTTCATGAGTTGTGTATGTGTTTTATATAGACAATATTTAAAAGGATCTATTATTGAAGTCTTATAGTTCTTTACTCACTATTAATCTTAGAAGTATGAAGATATATAGAGATATGAAAGAAAATTTTTGGTGGGATAGAATAATGAGAGATATGGAAGAGTTTTTATATATATTATTGGCATTAAAGAAATTTAAGGATAATGAAAAAAATTATAAGGGGATATTACAACCATTACTCATACCCCAATGAAAATGTGAAAACATCACCATGGATTTTTTCATTAGACTCCAAAAAACATCTAAATGGAATAATTATGTATGGTTAGTAGTCAATATCCATATTAATTTAATGCACTTACTTTTTATTATAGAGTATTTATCTATATATTTTATTTCCGAGATATACATTAGGTAAGTGGTATGTTTTCATAGAGTACCGCATTCTATTGTATTTGTTCGGGATATGAGGTTTACCTCATATATTTATAAAAGTTTCCAGTAGGCTTTGGATATAGAGTTGTGTTCCAGAACTACATATAATCCTCATATATATTATCAATCTGATAGAATAATTGAAACCTATGAGGATATTTTGAGTTCGTGATCTATGTATTTCAAAAAAAATTGATCAATACCTTTTTCTTAATGAGTTTTCTCTCAAAAATAGATTTCACTTGAGCATTTAGATGGCTCCTTATAGATCTCACTATCGAAAGAAGTGTACAAATACAACTGTCAAGGAGGAATTTAGATAAATAAAATGATTTGGAATCAATCTATATGATTAAATATCATAGAAATTTAGACTCATTCAACAACACATCAATAAAGATCAGTGTCGATAGAAAATATTTGTTGGAAATCATAGGCATGATCTGGAGTTTATATTTAGTGAGAAGTTTTTTCTATGAATTTCTCTATTTATCAATGTTATTATATTTAGGAAGAAATTAAATTTCATACCAAGTATATTATCCCCTTTGGTATTTTTCATTGAGTAGAAATTTTATATTATCTTTTGGTTCTTCAACTGAACCTCTCTCAAGTCCACAATGTGTTCCATGTATATCTCCAAATAATGTACATACCTAGTCCTTAAAACGTACTAAACACAAATATTATACTCATAGATCATGATCTTACCTATTAATAATAACCTATATATATTTTGGATCATATAGAGAAATTTATATGAAAGAATACCACTCACCTAGTAATGATTTTATATGGAAACCACCATATTGAGGAAATTAAATGGGTACTAGAGGATATAATGAGGTAGAAGTATCCTAAGTCACTTATATCAATGTGATGTAATCTTGAGTGAAAATTTTAATTTATGGGGGGTATAATCTAACATCTTAATATTTTATAAATTATTTTTTTCAAATAAATTTAATTTCTTCGATATCATTGGTTGCACGCATCACAAAGTTATAATAAACAAAAATGTACTATTAATATTATTATTTAAACAAGACAATTATAAACTAGACATAATACATAGTCATATAAAAAGTAATAACTAAATTTTTTTAAATAATTATGAATTTATTAGATAAATAAAATATATTGATAAATTAATACTCAATTTTTGGTAAAGTTTTTATATGAATCAAAAATAAATTTTTCTTAAAAAAATGAGTTTTATAGTTTTTTATGAAGAAATAATAAAAATATTTTTTCCACTTTTAGAAAATATGTCTAAAAAATTAATTTACTTTTGGAATCAATATATCAAAGTTATCAAATGTTGGATTTTGGGGATTTTTCTAAAGAAGAGAATTTTTTAATGAATAATTAAAATATTGATTTTTATTGAAAACCATATTTTCATTTAAATCATTTACAAGTTATATTTAATTTTATGATTTTTTTAAGTAAAATCAATTTCATTATATCATAATTAATCTAATTTCGTTCATTAGGTTCAATTTCATTTATATTTTTTATAATAATCTTTCTACACTTATGAAAATGTTTCTTTTGAAAATTATTTTTCATGGCATCTACAGGTTTAATTTTAAATAATATTCATCTACTTTCATGAATTGAATTTGGAAAAATATATTCCATATTTGGATTCAGAATATTTATTATTGTATAATAAGTTTAAATTACTTTTTAGTCATAATGAATAGTAAAAGCAGTCAAAATTAATTTCTACAATTAATGTTAAAATATATTTTCTATGGGGTTACACTAAATATAAAAGTGATAAAATTAACTAAAAACATCTCCAAATAATATATAATGGTTTTATTTTTACCTTATATCCTCTATGAGTTTATAATGAACTATTTTGAAACCATTATGTAAGTTTAAAATGTGGTTATACCTTTTTCTTTTCAAAAAGTCCAAGTCTGTCCAATTCACCACTTATAAAATCAAAGCCTCTATCCTCTCATTTTCACACTCCCAATTATTTTTTGTTAATACATGAAATGAATAAATATATTACCTATTTTATTGTAATGACCAATATCTATATCCTCATCTTTTAAATGTGAAACAGAACTATTGATCTTGTGTACGGCAGATTACCTCTTTGTGAACCGATATAATTCATTTTTCATATCCCCCTCTTAAGGATAGATATAATGATGGATTTAAATTATTTATATTATATTTATGAGATAATTATACTTTTGGAATTATAATATCACATATACCTTCTTAACTTCTAATTATTCAGAAAACAATAACAACGCTCATGTGTACGTGTGGACTACCGCTTCTACATAGCGATGTGATATGTTTTTTATTTTATTTTAAAATGGATGGAGAAAATTATATATTAAATAAATATATATTACATTTTTATTATAAAAATGATTATCTAAATTTGAATTTATATTAAACTTTGTTTTGTTTTTTCTATTGAGAAAATTGTAACAATGCTCATGCATACGTACAGCCTAATGTCTCTATGAATGGTGTAATTAGTTTTCCATATATAACATTAATTGATTACTATAAATACACATATAATTAATATATAATATATTAAAATCATGGTGTACATTCTTGAGATGATGTAACCATGATCTAATAAAAAGGACCAAAAATTTCCAGACTAAAATATACAATAAAAACAAAGCAACTATTACGTGAAATTTAATTTTAACAAGATATTATTAATAAAAAGGTAATTAAATGTCATAAATAAATCATATATGGTAAGATTTATATTATCATGGTTTTTTAATAAACTTATAATAAACCTATATTTATTATAAATTAGGTTAAAATGTGAACGAATAAATTTGAAACTTTAGGTAAGGAATTTTCGTCTCACATTTATTTTTTTGGGACACATGTCTTATAAACCACTTGTTTCTTTTATATAGTGTTTATAATAACCATAATTTTATTTTAAAATTAATAAATTAAAAATAATGAGATATAAGTATCTATTTAGTATTCTCTCTTTCATAGATCATACAATTCAATAGTTACCAAAGTTATAAGTGGTTTTTATTACAATATCTTTACTTATGAGTATTTTTTATGATTATGCTTATGGTGATGAAATATTATGATATATAACTCAATGATCCAATGAATTTTATTCTCCTATGGTTATTTAATGAAAACTAATTTTTTCCATTAGTTTACACTCTGTATGTACTCAAGGGTCCAATAGAATGTTATTTAGGAGAAACGACTTTATTTCTATCTTCAGTCAAAAATACTTTTTCTTTTATTCCATGTTATCTAATAATGATTTAAAGAAATTTTTTACAATTATAAAATCATTTATTAAAGTAATTTTTTTACTATTTTTTGAATTTTTACAAAATACTTTAAAATAAATCTTCTTTTCATATTTTTAACATTGTTCTTTTGAATTTTTACTTAAAATTTGAAAGAAATATTTGTTTTAACATATGTAGAATGAATGGTATTCCATATGTCATGAAGAATCAATTATTTAATTCTTCATTTACATGTTTCCAAGGTAATTTTAAAAAATATATAATGATTTAATGTTTTATATATTTCAAATAATTGTTTTCAAATAGGATAAGTTATTTTCCTTACGAAATTTTTCAATTAATTTTTCAAAACAACTTTCCATATAAGATGACATCATTTAATTTTTCAAATGAATTAATCTGGATATTATCAAATGATTTTATCCTTATTATTTCGTAGGATTTTTTATGATGGTGATGAAAATATTTTTATGAAACCCGTTACTTTTCCATAGGTTATTCTATATTAAATTAATGAAATGATTATGAAACTCATTTTTCTCCAATGATTTATTCTTTGATGAAATGTTTATAAAGCCCATTTATTTTCCTGGGTTCTGATATAATGAGTGCTTTATGATATTGTGTAACACATCTGACTGATTTTTATTTTATGAATATTTGGACCTATATCCCACTCCAATTAATTGGGTAAATATTAATATCTCATTAAATAAACAGAATAAGAATACTGAGTTAACCTAGTTAAGTAAGGGACATTTCTAGAATGATACTCATGGGAGTAAACCTATACTATTAAAATGGGTTGGGAAGTGAACCCAATCAATTATTATATCCTTGTTAGAGATCCTTGGGTAATAAGGAAATGATTTTTCAATACTTGTGTGTATTCCAAAAATCTATGTCTTATGCCAGTGTTATGTTATCATGGATCATATTCTCTGACTCCTTTATGATTAATGTATTATGAGCTTAAAATATTTATTCCATGACTCATGTTTAAGACATATGAAATTCATGGTTTGTCTTGAAAATGTTATTTTCACGTTTTAAACCCTTATGATCATGTTATGTTGATATCTACCTTTTGTACCTTTACTAAGCATTTAATTTCACCCATTTTTATATTTAATTTCCCCATGTTATGAAGATATGTACTATGTATGATTTTAATAAGAAGGGTTAAAGTTATGAGTAATGTAGTGAGATTTGATATATTTCACTTTTGAACTATTTGTTTATGTACCCATGTTTATAAAGGTATTATACCTATATGATTCTTGAATGGATAGTTTTGTCATTTAGTGAATATTTATCTATTTAGATGTAATATTTATATATTAAAATTTTTTGTGGATATATAAGCAATGTTTTTTTATTAATCCTTCCACATAAGAACAAAATTTAAATTCTAATGTGTACTATTCAACCCATAGATACTAAAATGAGAATAGTTTTCAAAGAACATGAAATATACTCATCAAGAGAATACTCATGATAATAAAATTTCAACATGCCACAATGTTTTTTATAGATATATAATAATAATTTTCTATATCTATTGGATCTAGATATCAAACCATTATGGAAGCAATAAAACCAAATATCATGGGAAAACCCCTATCTTTACCAGGTATATATCCTTTTATGTTCATTATTGAATCTCTTTAAGGTTTTGATGAACCATTTAAAACTCTATAGAAATCCATTTTACTAGTTTAAAATGGTGTTTTAGAGGTTTATATGGGCTCAGAAGAGGTATAATAGTGATTTATAGCATTGGAATGTTATAATAGAGATATTGTAGTGCCACCATCTAGTTAATGCATCCTAACATCCAATTGGTGGACTAGATAGTAGCTTAATAGGCCTACAAGAGGTCTACCAACTAACTGGTGGAGCCCTTGAATAATGGGTTTACTATAGGAAACAGAAAGGAAAAATAATGGGATTAACTATGTAGGTTTTTGGGTTCTTAGAGGTGAATTCCCACTACATCAAACCACTGGCTAGTTGGTGGAAAATAGAAGAACCAGGACAGGTATGAAAAGTGAAGGGTATAACCATATTTTACACCCATGTCACCCTCATTTAGGTATTAATTAATGATATTTCAACCCTAAATTTGTAATTATGATTTTAATGGACTATCCAAGGCTCACATATCCTATACAACTTCCAACCCTGATCCATTGATTCATTTTTCATATCAATGATCTAGTTTTAGTGTGTAGATATTGTGAATGGTCTAGAAAATTTTTTCATGTGATTTTATTAATATTTTACTGATTTAGGTGGTCTGAAAAATATCCCTAAGGTCAAATTAATTTTATAATATGTAAAAATTTTATTATCACATTATCACACCATGTGTGAAATTTCTTTTACTTGTAATTATATTGTTCATATTGAAACCTTGGGATTAGACCTCCCACATATCTGGTCAAGTCCATTGGCAATGGGACCCTATACTTTTGGCCACCCATGGGGTGTTCCTAACGATAACCTAGCTTGAAAACTAGAAATAATGAGCGTATAGACATTTATTGAACTTGGATTACATGTGAAATTTTTTAGGAACAATTTGAATGTGAATCAATGTTTTTTAAGTTTTTATGATATTCGATAACATGGAATGAAAGGGATAATTAGCATGATATTTTCATGTTGGAATCAAACTGGTGATTAGAATAATGGAATAATGGAATGTAAATTAAAATAGAATGATAATTGGTAATTAGAATTAATTTACCAATATAGAGTAATTTAATATGTTTTTCATTCTTAGTGATTTTGTATGCATTGGCTCTTGATTGGAACATGAGGGTGAGCTAAACATTAGATTGATACCTGAGGGAAATATAAATTAATTCTTGATGAAAACGTGAAAGATTAATGTTGGAGGGTTTCTAAGTGTTAGATGTATGAATACATTAAACCCAATGGTGAGACGCATGGTTTATTTATTCCCAAGGACAAGAGGTTCAGTTTCCTAGAAACTAATGGTGAGGTTCTTGGTTACGTAATGCATGTGGGAGAGGTGTTTGATTACATGGTGCATGAAGGAATGTTTCATGGTTACATGTGATTAATGAGGGAGATATTTAGGGTAAATACATGAATTCAATTTATCATTATTTCACCGGGGTGTATGGACAAATTCATACTGCGTTGGGAAAAAGAAGGTATGAATGACACAGGGAATATACCAGGAGCTTGAGGGTCAACATGTTTATTTTTATTTATTATTTTGGTTTATATTAAATTCCCTATTTTATCATATTATGGCATGAAGTATTACTCAAATTGGATTTTTTAGATATTTGGGTGGTGACCTAATTAGTTTTACTCACACCTTGTTCGGGCATTGTTTGGTATACAAGAAAAATTTAAAGATGTTGTTATGTATAAGGCCAAGGGGAACAATGCTTGATTTATTAATTTTTTAGTTGGGATTGGATATTTGAGATGGGACCAAGAATTAGGGTTTTAGACCAGTTTTGGGAGACCTTTTTTTAGTCTATCATTTATTTATCTTCTTTTATAATTTTTTTTACTATATTTAGTATAGTATATAGAATGACATGACATGAATTATTATATTTGGAATAATTTTGGAATTTTCTTAAACATATATTAAAATTGTTTTATACTCATTATTCATCTTTTTTCTATTGTTTTTTACCGTAGGTTATAGTCTCCCCACTATACACATTAAACCCACACCATTACTCGGTAACCTCTAGTTTATAGTGTGTCGAGCCTAAGGTCATGTAACAACCTATCTCTGTTATGTAATGGAGAATCGATTTGGGGAAATTATAATTTGGTATCAAAAGAGGTATTTTTTTTTTGTAATAATACTTATGGAAATGTACATAGATTAATTAGATGAATCAGTATTTGGTAATGATCGCATGTGTGAGAGTAGAGAACCGATTTCCAGAGGAAAACCCATGTTCTTAGGGATGGGATTATTGTTATCGATGTTCTCTTATTACAGTATTTATTTAATTTATAATTTTATGATTCAATTGGTATGTGGAATTACTATTTTATGAGATTTCACTATATTTTTGTTATATAATGAGGTGTGTATACATGTATCATAGTTGGAATTTAAGGGAAGTATGATATTATGAATTATATATAATAGGGATTAATTTATCTTAGATGAAATTACTTATATGAAGTATATTTAAATTGTCTAAAATTCATAATAAAAAGGGGGGAAATATGTTATAACTTGTTAATTCACTTGTTAAAACTATAAATAATGTGACCTTGTATCAATGGTTATTTATTTTCCTCTTTACTATCTGATTTAATCTTGTTATGAACTATGTGATCTAAGGAGTGTTTGTAACCTTGTACATAAATATACCCACATCATGTTCTAATTGAGAACTGGGAGAGTGGTAAGGAGAAAACATCTCGCATACTGAAATAAGAGATTTCTACATCTCTAAGGGATTTGATAGAAGCTTAGCTACAATATAGTTTCTTATAGGTCATGTGATCCCTAGTTATGGAGAATAACCAGGCCATTCCTTCAATGTATTATATAAAGAAGGATTTTCACCTATATAACCCAACCAAATTCATTGGGGAGGATGGCCCTTGAGTATAAGAATTTTTTCTTGAGTTTTTCTAGATGATTCAATCATCAGGAGACTCCCATGAAGAAGAGGGTGAATCTTATGGCATATATGTTATGGGGACCAACCAATCACTATTGGGACATCCTAGTTTATTCCAATCATTGTGAGGTGATAAATTTGGATTGTTTCTAAATGAGGTTATTTGACCATTTATACCTATATATGTTGAAACATGAATAAGCACAGAATTTCATACACCATATGCAATGTAACATGATAGTGATAGATTATGCCGATTGTTTCAAGGAACTCTGGAGTTTTACTATGACATTGGTGGGACATGAGGTAGCTAGGATGAAGAGATTATAGCAGGTTATTCAATAAGTGATATGTTCTCATGTGAATTTCATTCAGATGGACACATTCTTAGACATAATGAATTAGGCACTCGTTTCTAAGGGAACCCAAGGGAGGCCCTGAGTGGTGGGTAGATGGTTTTATCTAGGAAGTTTGATAGAACATCCTATGGTATAAGGAAGCATCATTTTGAGTAATATCATTTGGATAATACGAGGTGGATCAATCAATGTAGTATGTTATATTTTCTAGGAAATGACTAGGTATGATTATTTCATGGTGGAAGGACAACCACAAGATAGATTAATTCACTCAACAATCAGTAGAGTGTGTTGTGTGTAGAAATATGAGTCACCATCAAAATATCTATAAGAAAACTCGACATAAAGCCAATAATGGGGTAATGGGAATAATATATAAGTCAAAAAATGGTTTTTCTACTCAATAGTAAATGACTAGATAGAGTTCTATTAGACATAAAGTACAAGTTAAGGGAAAGAATACTCCAGGGAAAAGAAGACAATACTAGCAGGTCAGTGTACCACAAGTGGCTCAGCTGGGTGATCATGGTAGAGGTATGTATATTGATGCACTATTAGGGGAATGGATAGAGTGTATCTAGTGCTACAAAGAGTGTTCTCTCAATACATGAAGCTAACATTTTCTCTCGGATCTATTTGTTCTTGAGATGATTGGATTTAGTTTGATAATGGGTAGGGATTGGATAGTTATTTACCACGCCCATATCAATTATTATCAGAGGAGGGTGGCCATTATATTTTTAGAAATGGAAAACTATATCCATTTTGGTGAATGTAATATTTTTTCTAGTTATAAAAGATCAAATTAGTGCAGGTTTGATTGTCTCATAGACCAGGTAGAAATCCTTAACCTGTATGATGGTAAGTCATATTAGATAACATTTTCTTCCACAAAAGACTACTTTTAAGACACATTTTATAAATATATATATACCTTACCACAAAATCAAGAAATTTAGTTTCCTATCATGTGAGTTCCATGATCTAAATCTATTTTTATCCTTACCTAAAGGATGGTACTGAATGAGATTCGTGATTTAAAATAATAGTTGGATTATATAGATTCAAATGGATTTATACCACATAGTACATCACAGTTAGATTCTCTCGTGATTTTTCCATGATGTTAGATGGAACCTTACACTTATGTGTGGATTACTGGAGGTTTTAAAAAATAATACTCAAGAACCGGTAACCAATTTTATACATAAGTGATCTTTTTGATTAGTTGAGAGGTGCACATATCTTCTTCAATGCTGAAATGAGGTTAGGGTACCATCAGTTGAGTATGAGATTGTATAACATAACCCAAAATTCATTTAAGAGAATGTATGGATTGTATTATTTTTTAGTGATGTTTTTACTATAATGAATTCACCATGGATATTCAATTACTAGATAAATAAAATTTTCCATCCATATATGGATCATTTTGTGGTTGTCTTCATCAATGATATATTGGTGTGCTCCAAGTATAGAAAATATCATTCCCAACATATTGAAATAATCTTGAGTCCAATGATGGAGCATCACCTATATGCCATACTATAAAAATTTAATTTATGGATTGAAAAAGTGAAGTTCATGGGACACATTATCTCCGAGGATAGAGTGTTAGTGTACCCATAGAAGGTTGTATCCATAGTATATTGGGCGATACCCAAGAAAATCTTTGATATTCAAATCATTCTAGTTTTGGAAGGCTATGACCATAATTTCATCTAGGACATCTCATATATAGAAATATTTATGGATAGTCTAACCAAGAAAGGGTGGTGTTTATTTGGTAAAATTATTGTGATGTGTATTTATAATAATTGAAGTGCATTTTAACCTCAGCACAAATTATCACCTTAAATATGTTGGTTTATGAGTATAATGTCTATTGAGATTCATATAGAGTATGGATCAGAGTATTTTGGATGTAGGGGGTCAAGTTATTTGTTATAACTTTAGAAAGTTGAGATCACATGAGTGAAATAATCCCACTCATGATCTGGATATATCTTTGGCGGTACATGCCTTGTGATTCATGTTGCATTGTCTTTTAGGGAAGATATTTTTAGTGTATATATACTATCAGAGCTTCAAATATATCTTTCCACAGTGGTATATGAATAATAACAGTTGTGAACCCACACTCCTAGATCCAGTGCTAAAATCATAATCTTTAAATTTATCACTTTGATACAAATAATTGTGACCCATTTTTTTCCATCCAATCCTTATAACATAATAAAGGAAATATTATCACTTACATTCTTTAAAACCTTTTAGGTTTTGAGTTTTAGATAATTGGGTCATTCTCCTAAATAAAAAATTCCCATTTCATTAAATTACCCCACATAGCCTAGTTTTTTTTATTTCACATTAAGACATCATCATCATCCTATAAAATATCTTATTTAAACAGTTTATTCAACCACATTTTTGTAACTTGGGGGAAATGAATCATAATATGGGTGACCTCAAATTCTCCATAAGGGTAAACGTAATCATTATAAATTGAATGTCATCAATGATAATAACAAGTGTATAAGGGTATAACGAAATAATCAGTGTGCATGAGTGAATCATAAAATAACTCATACCCATGAATACCTAGATCATATAGTATAAATTATTGAAAAAGGAAAGAGTCATCAGAATCAATAATCAAAATCCAAGTGATATCAATCTTGATCATAAGAAACATTATAAACCCATAGAAAGAATAAAAAATATGTGATGGTATCTTAGAATATTTTTCTTCACAACTCGTGTAAAACTTATTTCCAAAATAACTAGACCCCATTTCAATACATAGGAGAAACTATCAGGTAACTCCTTCCTTTATTCTTCTTAAGAAAAGGTATATTTCTCAATTAATTGGAGTGTTATCTAGGTTCACCCATCATTAAATCGATAACAATCTCACCCAGCGCTATCTAGACCGCCCCATCATATAAGATGTAATGGGTTCACCTAGATCTATCTCGGTCATTCCATCATATAAGTAATTTCCATGAAACAAAATGTGAATAAAGAAAAATATCATGGATTAAACCAAAAAAATCGTTAAAAAATCTATATTCATTTAATAACTTGATTAGCCCAGGGAAAAGAAGTGGTTTTCATGTAATTATCTTTGAAATATGACTATACTATGGAAAATAAATGGGTTCCATAATAATCTATTTGAAACATGGTTAACCCATGAAAAATAAATGAGTTTCAAAAAAATAAAATTGAATCATGATAAATCTGTGGAAAAGAAACAGTTTCCATAACAATCTCTTTGAAACAATCGTAATTCATACAGAGAGAGAATAAATATGGTATCGTTAAAAAATATCCCCATAAGTAAAAACAAGTGTTTTTGACATTGAATAATGTAAATACCATCAAAATATCATTAAATAAATATTTATTAAAATAAATGTTTCCTTTTTAAAATCACTTTCTAAGATATAAAACATTTTTAAAATACATTTCTTTAAAAAGAACCAATAAATACTATAATGTAATAATTTAAAAATAAATTGAAACATTTATTTGGGATAATATATATCCATATTTAAAAAAAATTAAAACATTTTTGAAAACATGGTTTTGGAATAAAAATATTTTTCGATTAAAAAGATGATTTTTCATAAAAATAGTATTTTGAAATATTGAGTAAATAAATATATAAAAATGAATATAAATGTTGTATTCTCATTAAATAAAACTAGGATAATAAAATTTATGAAACTTATTTATAGTTATATCATATGATTTTAATATTGGTGACTTAATCACTAACAATTTCAATAATTGATGAGATTGTAACAGAAAACTCTTACCACATTGGTCAATTTGAATCATTATCCCCAAAAAAAATATCCATAAATGAAAATTATTATATAAATAAGATAATTATATTAATTATATAACATGAAAAAGGTTAAATATATACACCTCATATATGAATATAGATGTATAACATAACATATGTCTCCAAGAAGGAAAATTGAGACATAAATCACTTACCTCATTGATAACACTGAAACTCTAAAACCGATGAAATATAAATACTAAAATGGATATTTAAATAATATTAAATTTATATATAAGAATAATAAAATACATTCATGTCAATTATATACACCATACATAAAAAATAAGTGGAGAATATGGCATATATCTCACAGAAATAAAAGTGATACGAGAAAACGCATACATTCTGTCTGACTTATCACTTGTGTATTTATCTTTCTAATAATAAAATTATTTTAATTATTTTACTTCTATATAAAAACATTAAGGATTATTATTACTTTTATTTAATGTATTAACATATTATATATAATTAATTAATCGATTTAGTTTACATCCGATGTTTTGACCATATTCAATTTGTGTGTCAAAAAAAACATAGGTGGGTTGAATATGGTCAAAGAGGTATTTATTTAAAAATATCCAGACAAATAATAAGTAAATAGTTATAATATTTGAGAATAATTTATACTTTTTAAGCACATCATGAATAATGGTTATGAAAATTGAACTAACGATATGATCATTGGGATGGTAGGTCATATGTATGCATGAGTAAAGCATCCATTTTTTAATGATCATTATAGAAAGAAGGTGTGTGATATTTTATCTTAAAAAATGAAAGTTATATCATAAATAACATATTATTTAATTATATATAATTATATATATCATTATTTTGATGTGGAGGTGAAAAATGGAATCGCATCGCTTCGAGGAGGAAGTAGTCCACATGTCTATGAACGAGGTACTCGTTTTTTTCAGAGACTGGAAAGGTAAAAATATAATGATAAATATGTCATAAATTTCATAAATATTTCATTTATATAACATATATTTATTATATTTACCCTTATTACCTTCCATGTAATTTGTTAGTGAAAAATGAATCACATCGCTTCGTGAGGCGGTAGTCCTACATACACACGAGATATATTATCTTATCCCTTGTGGAATGGAATGTAAAAGGATATATATTATATAATTACTATATATATAATAATTTTATAAATAACATAAATATAAATTATATATATCATCACACCCAATAGTGAAAGGTGGTAATGGAAAAACGAATGACATCATTTTGTGAGGTGATAGTCTACCGTACACACGAATGATGATTTCATAACCCATTTGATAGAATTGTGTGTGGATTTTGGTAATAAAATTAACATAAATAAATCTGTTTATATTTAATATATTTATTTTATTATATCATCATGTTATAATAATAATATAATGGGGTGAAGAACAAAATTAAAAAAAATTCTCATTGGTGAACATTACCTCTTCTTCTGGCAAGTCCTTTTTGTTTGCACCAAATTCCTTACCTGATTGGATTCATGAATAATTAGGGTTTTTTAGGATTATAAGAGGGAATTTTATAATTTATTTGGTAAGGTATTTTCCAAATCAATTAGGTTTTAATGATTCAATAGTGGAGGAGTGTTTGTGGCCTTTTATAAGTGAGTTGAGTGACACATTTGTAATTTTTTTGATAGTGTGAATTACACCCAAGTCTTTTTCATTTAACCAGACCCCGATAATGGTAAATTATAATTAATATATGTTATAATGTCTAAATGTGTCCATTAAATAGGTTTTTACAAGTTTATTGGTCCTTTTTACCCTTAATTTTAAAGTTTAATCCATCAGTCAACTCGTTTTTTCATTAATTGATGTGATTAATTTTAAGTATTTTCAAAATTAATTATGGTCCAAATTTATTTCATCATTTATATACATTATAAATTATTATTATTTAAAATATGGAATCCATTTTTTCAAAAAAAAAACAAATATTTGGAAAATTTTAATTTAATATAAATCCTATAGACACTGTGAGACAAAGTGTTTTTAATAAGGGTATTTTTTTTATAAAAAGATGATTCCATATTAACTCTGTGACTAATGAAAATAATTGTATGAAAATAGTTTAATATTTAATGATATATATTATATATATTTAATTGAAAAATATTCCTCATTATGTATTATTTTAATTAATTAAAATGGAGAAACATTATGAATTTTAAAATGGTTATTTGATAAAATTGTTTTCAAACCAAAAACAAACTTATACTAAAAATCAATATAATGTTCATTAAAAGAAATAAATTGAATTGAATATAAATAAATAATACTCGGGTTATTTTAAAGAATATTAAAAACATATAGGTACTTTTAAATTAATTAATTTACTGAAAGGAAAATACTTTTATAAAAATTAGTAATCTTCACAATTTATTAAAAATCACTATTTTTTTAAAAGTCCCAAAATTCACACAATGTAATATTTGATATTCCAATTATAAAAATGAATTTAATTTTATCAAAACAAATTATAAAACTTAAAAAATGTTTTATAATAATTTTTCATTAAAATCAATAAAAGTCATTTTTTGATAAAATATATTTTTTTAAGAGTAAAATTACATTACTAAAAATTTATTATTTAGTTACTAAATAGTTATTAAAAATTTATATTAAGTAATAAATTTATATATATATATAACTATTTAATATTATTTATACGAACCAATTTAAAATCTAGGATATAACGGTAATATATTTTATGGGTCGTTTAATTTCGATGATAGAGGTTGAATACCCTATCAAACATAAAAACCATAGGGTTGCATGTAATGAAAACTAAAATGAGTGTTTTGTTTAATTCAATATTAAAATACTGGTCTGTGTGACATAATAAAAACTCATTTTTGTGTTCCCTTTATGCTATCAAATATAATTTTCTTCTTCTAAAAGCTTATGGTGTAACATCCTACTCCCATTTAATAAATCGCATCATCACAATTTGAACTTTATCTTGGTAATCAATGTCTGGAAATTTAAAAATAATTTTTTTGTAAAACCACATCATAAAAAGGGTTAATAAAACATCCTATTAATAATATATAAATGGAATTACAAAGGTCATATGGAGTAACACATAACTAGGTTTCCAAATAGGAGAATATATGTGGGAATAAAAGAAAAGACTAAATAATTATAGATAGTGATTGAGGTTATTGATCAAAATAAAGTGAATGATCAATGGAAAGTATGAAAATAAAAACAAAAAAACACATGTGATTATTAAAAAGGCCATAGGTTCATAAAATATTAAGGTATTTGGATAATATTTTCTCTTCATGATCCTTTTCCTAGAGTTGAGGAATTATATTACAATATAGACTAAGATAAAATTGAAATATACTTAATTTATGAGTGTAATTTCATAATTTAATCAATATCCACCACAATCTCATATTTTTCTCAAATTATGTGTATTCAGTATGAATTTTTCATGCATGAAGAAAAAAAATAAAATTTTAATGACTGCATAATGATAAAATTGATAACAAGTTATTTTTATTATCATTAAACATTAAGCAAAATTAAAATGGTTATCCAATGGTAAGATAATTCCCAAATTGAGTAAAACATTATATGATAAATTAATATTAAAAATTAAATAGTGATATCGTAAGTTCCAACCAAATCATTCCATAAATTATTATCCTTAAAATTCTTCAAACATTTCATGACTATGATTAAAACCCAATGGTTGTGATGATTAGATCACATTTTTTACCAAGATAAATAAACCATTGTTACTAAAATAAAATACTATATGTTTGAAAATTGAAAAAAATATTTACCTAAAAAAATGGAATACTACCCAAGACATCATGTGGGATTGTGGTAGGCGCTACACACATATCTACCTTCGGTTATGGGTTCAAGACCCATGTCGCTGATGGATGTGACATGTTCTATCACGACCCATCCCCTGGGGCCCCTATAATGACATAACCCAAGCCTGCCTCCATAATACCAATGGTTGGAGACTAGCACCGAAGGCGTCAACCTGCAAATGGGAGGTATTTCTAGTGTACCTGTACATGCATGCACACAACCGCAACCCAAAATTGGAAGAATCAAAAGATTGCAACTAAATAATAACCATTGATTGTGAGTACATCAGAAGATAAATTGGGCCAGAAGAAAAACCCAATAAATTAAAAATTAAAGCTAAAGAGTACAAGTAAAAACTGTGAACAGGCCGGCTGCTAAGAACTCCACCTGATGGTAAGAGCAGGGTAGCTACTGGAAGCTGTTGCAGTACACCCTATTTTCCTAATCTTACTGGGCCCCACCTGGTCTTAGGTAACCAAGTCCTCCATCGAAACGTCTGCTGACTTCAAAAGACACAACACGTGTGGGCGAAGCCCATGTAGGGTTGAGTGACACAGTACTCAGTAGGGGACCCCAGTCCACTAAGGAGAAATACCACAAACCAACCACTACAAAAAGCCACCAAGTAAGGCCAAAAAATAAGACCGCATGGTAATACCTCAAATTATGTAAATATCACACCTAGTACAATCTAAAGCATAGGAATAAGATTCATCAGCTACAATGATGAACGTTTCATACTGTTGAGGGACTCATCACTGATGAATCACTACTAATCTATCAGGACACTAAGGATTCACATAGCTTTTGCACATCTTCCAAGACACTAAGTATCCACATAGATGCTTCTCATCTTCTGGTCTACTAAGGATCCTCACAAATACTTCTCATCTGTCGGGACACTAAGGATCTACATGGCTCCTACTCATCTTCTAGGCCACTAAGGATCCACATGGATGCTTCTAGAGCCACTAGTCATACCTCAACATTGATTAATTCTCACATATAATAACCCAAAGTATTTTCTTGATGTAAGGGTTCCAACACCATAGATGGTGCATCAAACAGGAGCTCGGTCTTTAAGATATGGGCATTTTAGTATAATGGGTCTTGTTGGATTCGAGTTTGATCCATCCCGACCATACATCAAACCTCTCCAAAACTCATGTAGAGTATCTCATAAAGACCAACTCATTGCAAGGGTCCTTGTGATGTAGATGTTGCGTTAATCAGACACTCGATCTGCGAGTTATTAACATTTTATTAACCAGAGACAGAATGCGTCTAGGCCTTGTCCGACCTGGTCACACTGACCTAACCAACCTGGCTCGGGGGTCCCACATACCCTAGTTTAATTCGACTAGTCTGACCTGACATGGTTTAGGTCAGGGAAGGTCTGATCCGGCCTGGCTAGTGGGCCAAGCCCAATGGGCCTTGCTGGGTCCAGCCTAGTTTGGATGGGGGTCCAGCCCACCGGGTCGCCCGATGAACATGTCTCATCTAGCTCAGCCCAAAGGCCACAGGTCTGGTATGTCGGTGCAGTTCCAACCCATTAAGCACGGGTCCATACCGACCCACTGGCCAGGGGTACGACCTTCCATCTAGAGCCATGTCTTCCAGGGGAGGACCGGTTGTGTGTGGCCAGGACGCAGCAGCCGCTGTCGCGTCCCCTCCCAATCCAAACGCAGCCTATATGGAGTGGGGTGCCCCTCCCATGCAGAACCCACTTGGGGCTGCGTCCAGAGCCCTCTGCGGCCGACGGGCTACTCTCTACCCTCTACCGTGTTTCAGTGACCGCAGCTCACCAGGTTTCCAAGGTAGCCCAGACACGGGTCACCACCTCCATGTGGTGCTTGTAGGCACCGCTCCTCCATGCCACCGCAACCAGCCGGCTGTATCCTCCTACCGCTACAGCACGCCACTGGGTATGCTACCTCCCATGGCTATGGCCACCGCTGATTTCGGCACCCCGGTGGTACCTTCTATAGACCACTGGATATTCTCCAATGGTATGTTTCTCGATCCTCCTAAACCTACAGGCCTCTCAGGTCGCCACCATCCCTATCTTGGCCCCAGATTCATATTACCACCAATTTGAGGATACATCCATGAATAATGCACGCACGGAGGGACCTGGTCCTTGTTTGTGTCGGTCCGCACCCTCCACGTTAGAGGTTTAAAATAGGGGAAGGTCTAAGGATTACTATTCTATCAATAATACAATTAATCCTGAATAGAAATCCCAATAATGGAACCATATACCAAGAATGCAAGATCAACATATTAACATGTTTATGGGTTAATCCGTGCTCACATGTTTACTGAACCTACCTTAATAAGTTCAAAATTCAGTTCTAGGCTCACTTGGACATGGAATCATGTTCCCTCAGAGCATGTAGTCTCAAAATAATTCAATATAATTTAAAAAAATTCTAAAAAATTATGAGACGTTACATTTTTCAGCCGATTTTCATGTTTCCCTTTTCCCTTTAAATGTTAAAAAAACTCCTCCCTAAAAAACACTCCATTTTGATCATAGCGGTTAAAAATAACTCAACCCAATAAAACATCACAAAATATTTCATTAATAACCTCAAAATTTTTACTACTTAAAACCATCAAATGAGGTGTATAAGGTTTTGAAATTATGATCAACCATAATCTTGTAGAAATATAATGGTATCCATAACTCTTAAGATAACATCACATTAAAACATCATAATCTCCAAAGTTATCTAAACCAGACTCTGATACCAACTATAAGACCCCCAAACCTGTACTTCCAGATCCAATGCTAAAAAAATAGTCGTTACATTTATGGCATTGATATAGATAATTGTGACCCATTTTTTTCCAAATATTACAACATAAAAATAAAAAATTAGATCAATTAAATTATTAATGACATTTAGGTTTGTATTTTTGGAGAATTGGGAAATATTCTAACATAAACAATACTCATTAAATTATAATTTCCCCAACTTAGCCTAGATTTTCTTATTTCACATTAAGTCATCATAATCACCCATATGAAATCCCTTCAAGACATAATTCATTAAACCTCACTATTTATAAGCTAGGGAAAATGAAACATAATAGGGGTGAGTTCAAATGCTCATTAAGGGTAAACATAAGCACTAGAAATTGAATTTCATCAATGAACATAATAAGTGGATATGTTTATTACACCATAATTAGAGTGTGTGAGCGAATCATAAAAGAACTCAAACCCATAAATTCAATGATCATAAAATATAAAAACATGGAAAATGAAATATTCATTAGAATCAACATTCATGATCCATGTGATATCCATATTGATCATAAGAAACATTATAAACACATGGAATTAATAAAAATGTGTGTTAGTATCTTAGAGCATTTTTATTCATTCCCCGTGTTAAACCCATGTTAGAGATAACTAGATCCTTGTTAAATCCACAATAAAAACCCTCAAGTGACTTGGTCCTTATATCTCAATATAATTTACATTTCCAAATGAGTTTAATTTCTATATCTGTTGACCCATCGTTTAAATTATAATAATCTCACCCAACACTATCTGGGATACCCATCATATAAGTTATAATGGTCTCACCAGACGTTATCTCGACCACCCTATTGTATAAATTATAATGGGATTATCTGGTTCTATCTATTCCACCCCATAATATAAGTAATTTCCAAGAACCTCAATATGAATAAAGTATAAAGTGTTTTTATTTCATTATAAAACTCATAAAAACAATTATTATTCCTTTCATAACTTGATAAATCCTAGGAAAATAATTTGATTACATGTAAATATATTTGAAACATAATTAACCCATGGAAAAGTAACTGATTTCATAATAATATCTTTTTAACATGGTTAACTTGTGGAAAATAAGCAATTTCTATAGCAATATCATTTTAACATGATAAAATCGTGGAAAATAGATGGGTTTCATAATAATCTATTTGAAAAAATATTAATCCATCCATTGAAATAATAAAGATGGTATCATTAAAAAAATATCCCCAGAAGTAATAATAATGTGTTTTGGAAATTATTTATTTAAATAAAATTAAAATATTATTAAATACATTTAGAGTAAAATAAACCTTTCATTTTGAAAATCACTTTTTAAAACATAAAACATTTTAAAAATCCTTTTATTTGAAAATAACATGGAATAATTATAAATAAATATTTAAAAAACATTGAAAAAATTTATTGATTAAAATATCATTCCAAATTTTAAATACACATTTTTAAATATTTTTGAAAATATTTTTATGAAAGCATGGTTTTTTAAGAAAAATATTTTTTGACTGAAAGGAATATTTTTCATAAAAATATCCGTTTAAAATCATATGTACATAAAGAGAGTAAAATTAATGGAAAACATTTATTCTCATTAAATAACCATATTATAATATAATTTATGATAATTTTTTATAGATATACTATAATATTTCAATATTGGAGACCTAATCACAAATAATCCCAATAATTAATAAAATTGTAAAATAAAACTCTTACCAATTTGGTGACTTTGAATCATAATCCCCATGAAATAATATACTATAATGAGACTTATAATATCATTAATATAACTATATTAATGACATAACATGTTAAGGTGCATTATATACACCTTATCAAATAATATTGGTGTATAACATAACATACGTCTCAAAGATGGAAAATTAAGACAAAAATATCTTACTTCTTTTATATCATTGAAACCATAAACACCATGAAATATATAAACTAAAATTGATAATTAAATAAACATAAATTTAATTATAATAATCATACAATTCATTCATGTGAATTATATACACCAAATAACAAAAATAAGTGGTGAATAGGGTATATATCTCACAGAAATAAAATTGAGACGAGAAATATCTTACCTTGAGTCTGACTTATCACGTGTGTATTTATATTACTTAATAATAAAAAAAACTTAATTATTAAAATACTTGAGAAATTGTTTAAATTTTTTTTATTTTTATTTTTCTTATTAATTTTTTATATACAAATAATTAATCGATTAAGTTTATGTTATATGTTTTGACCATATTCGGTTTGTGTGTCAAAAATGACTTAGGTGGGTTGACTATGGTCTAAGTTGACATTATTTAAAAATATACATAATAATAATAATTAAATAATTATAATATTTATATATAAATTATACTATTTAAATTCATAATGAAGTATGGTTATGAAAAATTCACTAACATTACGATCATGGAGATGGTAGGTCATATGTACGCAGGAGTAGCGTTTCTATTTTTCAATGATTATTATGGAAAGAAATTAAGTAATATTTTGTCATTGTATAATTATAATAATACCATAAATACCAAATTATTTAATTAAATATATTTTTATATAGCATTATTTTTTTTGTGGTAGTAAAAACTAGAATCACATCACTTTGAGGAGGCGGTAGTCCACAGTCTACGAATGACATTGTCATTTTTTTTGAATTAGTGAAAAGGAAAAATAAAATATATTATATTACAATAATGATCAATATTTACTGAATATCATAAATATTTCATTTATATCACATATATTTATCATATTTACCCATATTACCTTCCATTTAAAGCATTAGTGAAAAACAAATCACACCGTTTCCAATTGTGGTAGTCCGATGTACACATGAGCGACACTATCATATCTCATATGGAATGGAAAGTAAAAGAATATGTATTATATAAAGACTCCTGAGGTATCATAATGTTATAAATATCATATATAAATTTATATCCATCATACAACACAAAATTTATAGCTCGTAATGGAAAAATTAAGGACATTGTTTCATGAGGCAGTAGTCTACCATACACATGAATGTTGATTCTGTAACCTTAATTTCTAGAAGTGTCTATTGTTGGGGGTAGTAACAGTGACATAAAAATATCTCAATATATTTAATATACTAAAGATATAATATAATCATGTAATAATAATAATTGAAGGTGTGGAGAAATAAATATATCAAAAATGCTTGTTGATGAACGTTGCCTCTTCATCAGGTAACTCATTTTGGTTTGCAACAAATCCCTTCCTTGGTTGGATTTATTCCCAAAGTATGGATTCTTGTATGAGACAATGTAATTTAAAAATTTATTTTTCTAGGTATCTTTCCAAACTAAATATTATTGAATGTGTGATGAGAAGAGGATAGGTGGTGGCCTTTTTTAAGTGAGGTGGGTGGCACACTTGTAATTTTTTTGAATGAGTGAATTCAACCCATGTTTTTTTAATGAAATTAGGGCCCAATAATGGTAAATTATTGATCATAAGAAGGTATAATTTCAAAATATTTCTATAAAATGGGGTTTTTACCACTTTCTAGGATATTTTACCTTTATGTTTAAAGTTTAATCCCTCGGTAAAACTTTTTTTACATTAATCATTGTGATTAATTTTTACTATTTTCATTATAAATTATAGTAAGAAATTATATTTTCCTTATTATAAATTATAAATTATCATGATTCAAAACATAGAATCCATTTTTTAAAATTCAATTTACAGAAGTGGAAAATTTATAATTTAATATTAATCCCATAAACAAGGTGACACAGTGGGTTTTTAAGTAAAGTATTTTTTTACAAAAAATATGATTCTATATTTTCTCTATGACTAATAATATTCATTATATGAAACTAAATTAATATTTAATGATATATATAATATATATTTAATTTAAAACATTACCCATTAGGTATTATTTTAGTAAATTAACATGGATAAACATTATGCATTTTAAAATACATTTTATAAAAACACGTTTTTAAACCAAAAACAAAATTATACTAAAAACCAATATATAGTTGATTAAAAGAAATTAAGTAGATTTGATAATATTATATAATAATCTTTTACTTTAAAACATAATAAAAACACACTGGGACTTCTAAATTAATTAATTCATTGAAAATAAAATACTTTCCACAAAAATCGGTATTTTTCACTATTCGTTAAAAATCAATATTTTATGAAAAGTCCAAAAATTTTACCCAAAGTAAATTTTGATAGTATGATTCCAAATATGAATTTAATTTTATCAAATAAATTTCACAAAGTTTCCAAAAAACTTATTGTAATATTTTTTTCATGAAAATCCTTAAAAATCATTTTTGAATAAGTCATATTTTTGAAGAATAAAATAACATTACTAATAATTGATTGATTATTTAATAAAAATTTATCAATAAATTATATTAATTTAGAAATATATATATATATCTATATTTATTTATTTATTTATAAATTAATTAATATTATTCATACCAACAAATTTAATAATAATGTTATAATGGTAATATATATCATGGGTCATTTAAGTTCGGTGTTGCATGTTGAATATGCTATCAAACATATTAATTTTGGGGGTGTGAGTAGAGAAATATAAGATGATTATTATGTGTAATGAAATATAAAAAATATTTTTGCATGCAACATAAGATAAGATCAGTGTTGTGTATCAATTACACTATCGAATTTAATTTTCTTATTTTAAAATATTTGGATGTTACATGAACCCTTGGTATATGAGTTGGGTTGAGTGCATATATTCATTAAAATTAGAGCTGGAATATACTCCTAGAATAGAAAATGTTATTTTTTATTTTTTGAGTAGGAATACATGATATAAGGTAGTTTTAGAATCTAGTGATGAGTGGCAGCTGATGGTTCTCTTTGTGGATATACATATGGATGTTCATGAGTCTCAGGGGTGAGTGACTTTTACATAGAAATTTATTATTCTCTCACTTTAGGATTAGTTAAAGAGTATATATCTATATTATCTAGAGCATTTATCATTGGGGGATAGTATTTAATGTGGGGAGACACCATCAAACATGTTCCTTGATAGCAATGAGACTTTTCATATTCATGGTCAGATTTGGGTTCCTATGGAAATGTGTGTGAGATGAAGAGGGAATTCCATACATTTAAATTGGAGGAACATCCCATGTTGAAAAATAAGTATCATGATCTCCATAGAAAATATTTGGTGTATGATATAAATAAAAGGATATTGAGCTTCAGTGCATGATGATTTACCTGTTAGCAGGTGAAGTCTGAACAGTAAGGATTTTCTGTGTTAATCTATCCTTTTCCCATTCAAAAATGGAAGTGGGATGATATCACCATAGAAATAATGATAGGGTAATATAGGAAATATCAAAATAATAATGAAATATGGGTAATTATGGATCAAATAATAGAGGTGTCCTAATTCATTCTTATCAAGGTGATATTCACAATCAATTATATGGGTAATACGTATATGTGGTAGATTGTTTAGATTCATGGTTTTCTATAAAGTATAATTTATAATTTAGATCCCAATTGTTTTCATGGTTCTGGTATGGCCTTCTGAAGGCACTGGGATCACTATTTCCTCTGACCACAACCTACTATTCTCTGAATATTAGTCAATCTGAGCAAAAGATTCATATTCTTGAGGGATATTATAAGCATATGTTTTATAATTTAGTGGTTCATGGGAGTAGCATTTTATTATCTCATATATCTCTTATAATAATAGTTTCCATGAATCTATCTAAATAGATCCTTTCAATGATTTATATAGAAGTTCATTTCCTTGTTATTTGTGTAGGTTAGAGGTTGGTATCTCAGCATTCATTAGACCTAGTCTTATGTAAAAGTCATATTAGATGGTTCAATTGATAATAAAGTAGTTGCTAATAACATATAATAAGTATAAAACTTATACATATCATTGTTTAATACCTCTATAATTAAAGTGTGGTCACCATGTTTTTCATTAAGAGTTTTCTAGGATTGGTAAATTTTGTATCCATGCCTAGAAGAAGCTAGAAACTAGTTCATTTAGGCTATTTGAGTCATTGGATAGGATCGATACAACATCATGCCAATTGGATCTTCCACAATGCTATAGTTCCATTCACAATGTGTTTCATGTGTTACAACTTTAGATATATCACCCTGATACTTATCAAATGATATTTTTTATGACTTTGAACATTATTTTGATGAGACCTTTTAGGGACATACTATCTATATTGTAGACCATACTTGAGAAGAATCTTGAAAGAAATATTGTTCCACTAAATTGAGCATAGTTTCTCCATGGGTGTGTTCAGGAGGAGACCTTGGAGATATATTAAGATATTTGAGGATAGGTTTGTGATTTTTTCACTAATACCTCTTAGTGATTCTTGGGATCACAGCACGAGGATGAGCTATTATATGGTGGGAAGATTATAAATCCCCATCTTTATCGTGCACCTTCTCTCTTTATGTTCCATGTTGAATCTCAATATGATTTTAATCTGCTATTTAAAAAAATATAAACAAGCCCCATTCCTAGTTAAAAATAGTGTTTTGGATCTTCTTGAGTTTATGGAAGATGCAGACTAGTAATGGTTAGAAGTGGTATAAAAATTGAAGATTTTTAGTTCCACCAACTAGCTGGTGTAGTCCACTGACC
The DNA here is from genome assembly GCA_963277665.1 of Viscum album. Classification (NCBI taxonomy): domain Eukaryota; kingdom Viridiplantae; phylum Streptophyta; class Magnoliopsida; order Santalales; family Viscaceae; genus Viscum; species Viscum album. The sequence goes on along the minus strand of OY728133.1, from coordinate 955,601,473 downwards.
AGCTAGTGGAATGTACATTAGGTCATTACACACCCCATTAAGCTATAAATGGATCCCTAGTATAATTGGTTTCCTACATGAAACCCAACAACCAGCCATTAGGGTTCCCAGAGTTACAAGCATGCTTCATGGCATTACTATTTATCCAGTGGTAGCTAGTAGCTATCAGGTGACGTCATGATGGGTCGGAAAAGTTAGGGTTAGAGATATATTTTTAAACCCTCAAATCCCATTTTATATCGTAATTAAACCTCATTCAGCCATAACTAACAATTTATGAGCCTGGGTGAATCTCAAAAACTTCCAAAACTTCTCTAATTTCAAAACCTTGAACATTTGATCTATTCTTCAACGTGGTGATCATGTATCAGGAAGCAGCTATTATGTGAGGTCTAATTTTTTGTTTTATGTGATCTTTATCATCATCACTTAAGATAGGTGATCTAAAACATCTCCCAAAATTCATCTTCATTTCATAGTATTTTTTGAATAGTATTAAATTTATGGCACATTGTGCATGAGACCTCTATTAATTGGAATTATCTTGTACATCTTGAAACCTAATGCTTAAACCTCCTATGGATCTCATTGTGTTTGTCAGTGATGAAACCCTGGAAATTAGGCCACTAAGGGCTGTACCAAACCATGAACTAGTTTCTAAATAATAAAGCATGAACTAAGATCTTTGTATTGGTCTTGGTTGACATGTGAAATGGTTTTGGGAATAATTGGAATGTGAATTAGATTTTTTATAATTGCTGTGAGATTTAGTATATTAGCATGAAATGTTTAATTAGATTATAATTGGAATGATGGATTAAACCCATTATTCTTCATAACAGAATAATTTAATTTAACTAAAATTGGAAAGATAATTGGTAATTAGACAGAATTAACTAATATAGAGTATTTAATCATATTTCTCATGGTTGATGATTTTGTATACATTGTGTCATTCTTAGTTCCTGAGGGTGATATTTGTGTTGTCTTGATACCATAAGGAAAGATTCTTGGATTCCTGATGCATGAGATAAATATTCATGTTACTGCGTACCAAAGGGCTATATTCATGGATACATGATTCCTAAGGGTGGTATTTTTGGTCTCTTGTATCCTAGGGAAAAGATGATGGGTTTTTTTGGAGCATGAGCAAAAGGTTCACAGTTATTATAAGAATAAGGGAAAGGTATTGGGTTCCATTGTGTATTAGGGGACATTTTGTGGTTACACATGATGCGTAGTGGTGATATTGGGGAAAATACATGGAATCCCTTTATTGTCATTACACTAGTGTACAGGGATAGAGATATCTAGTGTGAGGATGAAGCAGGTATGGTTGACCCTAGGAATCAACCTTGAGCTTGAGGGTCAACAGGTTTATTTTAGTGTCTTCTTTTTGTTTATATTAAATTACCATAATTTTTTATACGCTTTCAAATATTATTTCTCAAACTGGATTTGTTTAGATTCCATGGGTGGTGGCCAAGTAAGTTTTACTAACATTCTATTTGGTTTGGCATTTGGTACTTGGGAAAACATCATGAATATATGTCTAGATAAGGGAAAGTGTAGAGACCCAATGCCTGACATACATGTACATTACATTACTTTTGCGGAATACTTAGTACATTATAAAAACACACACACAAGGACCGTAAGAGTTTAGTGTCTTTGGAGACTCGGAATATAATCTTCTAATCGTGGTGAAAAATCTTCAACATCTTCCATAAAGATCTTCTTTTTTACCTAAAATCTTTCTTTATATCCAGGGGAAAATAAAATATAAAAGGGTGACCTCAAATGCTCAGTAAGGGTAAACAAAAGAAATATCAATCACATCATATTCATAAGAACACAACATTTTGGAAATCTTAACCTGCAAAAGAGAGCATAATTTCATAACATGGGATAAATCATAGTAGTGAAATGAAAATCCAATAATCATAACTTAAAACATGAAACTTTGTGGCATACATAGATAATCATAGAGAATCATTTCTTGTTAGTCAAGACTCGTTGCCAAGACTATCTTAGTGGACAAAGTCCCTTTCTGAACCGAGTCACCCTTGTTTCAGTCATGTTTCACTGAACCCGTATAACCTACCATTCCAGCCATGTCTATCTCATGAGATATAAAATCTTTACCCAATGCATTGGAGGGAGATATAGGTCCCACCCATCTCATAATGATACCATTCTTATGTGTGCCACAAAATCATAAATCATACATCGTTTCATAACCCATGTAATAAAAATGGGATTCTTAAACAACATGACATCATAAAACAATTCTTATAAGATAAAGGAATTCATAAACATAATTCCATCACAACATAGTCAAATAAATGTAAAAATATGGATAGAAACAAAACCCTTTATTATCTTAGATGGAAAATAATTTTGATAAAACACTTGAAATGAATTCTTGAGGAAAATATCCCTTCTTCTTCAAAATCAATTTCTTTTCACAAAACATCATGCAATTTTAAAAGAAAGAGATTTTATTGAAAATAGTAATGAAATATTTTGGAGGAAGCTTCAGGAAAATAAGGCTTTATAAAACCGTAAAAATTTGTTTGTGCCGTTTAAGTTAAAAAAAACATTCTTCGTACTTTTATCGGAAAAGTCAAAAAGTACCTCGTACGAAAAATGACAAAAGATTCCTTTCATATCCTTTACTAAAAACTCATCGAAGGGTAAAATTGTATTTAAAAAATTTTAGGTTGATGGAAATAATATTACATATTGAGAAAACATGGATGTGGATGATAAAATACACCCCAGTAAATACCAAAGTATAAAAAATCTCGGATAAAAATGAGATTGTGATATTTCCCTTACCTTAGATCCGATTTTCTTCGTAAGTGTCAGATCCTCCTGTATAATGATTTAAATAATGTCATTGACTTATTCCAGAATCATACTCATTGTTATTATATCATATATGGTTCACTTATGACTTTATTTTACCCGTTCTTTTGTAAATTCCATGTTAAAGAGTATTTTGGGTAAAATCGATTCATTTGTCGTAGGTGTTTGGACTTGTTGTTTTTGACATTATTATTACTTATATCAGGATTTAGTTACTTCCAGAATATAAAAAATGATTTATATATCATATATATTCAGTATATATATATATATAATAGATAGATAAATGAAATGAAACACACCGTTCATGGAGACGGTAGTCCGTACGTACGCATGGACGATGTTTTCCTTTACTTATTGTCTTGAATGGATGTATGTAGATGAAATACATATATATATATATATACATAAATCCAGTAGATTTAACATGTAATATATTTCATTATTATTCATCATATATACTTTATAATCATTCATGAATGGTTAATGTGGAGAATGAATCTCATCGCGTCGTGGAGACGGTATTCTGTACGTACGCATGAGCGATGATATCATTCTCATGATCGTGAACTTGCGTTGAATTGTATGTATACTATTCCAGTATCAATATCACTTTATTATAATCATATATAGTTACTCATTACACCATTATACCCATCCAATTAAGGTGGTGGTGGAAAATAGATTACACCACGGCGTGGAGACGGTATTCCGTACGTACGCACGTGCGGTGATTTCTTTTTCCGTAGGATGGATAGATGATGAAATAGGATTGTTTCATACTTATAATAACATATCAGTATATTAGTTATACTTATGTTATTACTTCATAATGAAACAACCTAAGAAGAAGAAGTGGAAGAAGAATTAAAGGTGAATGAATCGGTAACGGAAATTACCTCTTCTTTGAAGCGCCTCTTTGAGACCTCCTCTTAGGGCACTAAAATTGGTCTTTGAGGAAGACCAGAACCTATAGGATGTTTCTAGGGAAGTGTAGAAGATAATTTGGTAGGTTTTGGCCGAGCTTGAAAGCTCAAAGTTGTGTGAGGAAGAGAGGGAGGAGGTTCCCTTTTATAAGGGAGGAGAGGGGTACCTTTGGAATAACTAAAAATATTATTTTATTATAAAGCCAAATTCGTGTTTAAATAGCTCCAAATTGATTTATTTCGAAGCTATGGTGGTTATGGGTCGAAATCCTCTCATCCAATTGAATTTATACATGTTTAGGTTCCTATTTTAACCTTATCATTTAGATTTAACATTAAGTTAAATAATTTTACTTTTACCGTGTCTTCTTGTGTTATTGCACTATAAGTTTAATAAACTCACTATAAGAATCCAAACGGACCCCAAATTGTTTATTATTAATATATATAACCTTATCTAAGTCATTTGACCGAACCTTAGATTTTTAGGAATAAAATAACAATTAATAATATAATATTTGTTTTAAAAACTATTTTATGTCAATTTTGACACTATTTAGTAATTGATTTTTGAAAAAAATCATAAAATAATGATAAGTTCGAAAAAAGTTAATTAAATCAATAATAACATGTCATATTAACCTAGAAAATTAGTGTAATTCATATGAAGTATCAAATTATATTTATTTGAGTATTTATAACATCAATTATGTCAATATTTCATTAATAAGATAATTACTGTATCATTGTTGTGTCATAAATAACTTATATTATTTAATGTCTAAAAATTACAAATAAAATACCATTATGTAATAAATCTTTGTATATTTATAATTAATATTTATAGTATAATTTATCTTATGTATGACCCTATATTAAAAATGTTTTATTAAATAAATTTGATTTTAACTCTTTTAACTCTTCTTTGAATTAAATAATAATAAATGTCCTAATCTAATTTAAGTGGGCCTAAATGGTCATATTTTATTCCAAAGTTTGTTTTTTGTCGAATTACACTTATCCAATATAATTAGGACATGTTTTAGGGTAATAATAATATCATTTTACCCTTAATTACCCTATTTACTTTTAACCGTGGTAAATAAAATTAAAAAGTTAATATTCACCAAAAAAGTATTTTCATCACATTGAACCACATCTTACTTAGTGATATCAACCGTGTCTCTTGGATTTTTTAAATTCCACTCACAGAAGCGGTAAAATTAAGTTTTATGAAAAATTCAGTTTTTTTAACTACCACTTAGTGGTTTCACTATTCATCAAAAATTGAAAGTTTTTGGAAAAATACCCAAAATTAGGCCTAATATATATTTGATATTATGAACTCAAAAATGATTACTATTTTACCAAATTCAAAACATATCAGTTGCATTAATTAATTTAAATATTAATTCCTGTCGTCAAAACAAATAGCGTGTTCTTAAGAGATAATAACTGTCAAAAGATTGACACTTGTTTATGTCTGGTTTAAATGTGAAATTAGATTCAATGACCAACATTGTATTAAATTGTAAAAATATATTCTAAATATACTTTAAAACCACTCAAATTAATAATTTATCACTATTAATTATTTCGATTGAAAATTTTTTTTAATTAAAATTTAGTAATTTTCACTATTCATCAAAATATGAATGTTATCCAAAAATCACCAAAATTTCACCCTAAGCTAATTTCGATATTCCGAAACCAAAAACGATGTCCATTTTGAAAAATAAAATTTAAAATAATTCAAAAAGTGGTTGTTACTATTCATAACGGCTAGTATTAATAATATTTTAATAGCATATCGTTGTTTAGTGAAACTCGGTATTGCGTACTACACACGCTATCGAGGAAGGTCGCAATTGCGTGTAATGCAAGACAACTCAAGGATGCCTGTTGTGAAATCTCCTTTTGGTGTAGCGTACAAAACAAGATATTAATGAAATCAAAAAGAATATTTTTCATAAAATCTCGGGGTGTTACATTCTACCCCCCTTAAAATGAATTTCTCCCTCGAAATTCGTCGGGCTTGTAAATGGTTTACTAATTGAATGTTTCTTTAATAGAAACCCACATCGTAAAAAGGAATACCAAAACATGGCTTTAAAAACTAAATTATGAAACGTAACGGTTACCCAAATAAACTAATCACTGGGTTTCCACATAGGTGAAAATATGGATATGGAAGTGAAATCTAACCATCATGTTCTGATGGAGAGTGGTAGCGAACATGGCTATGGAAAATCCAGAAATCACAAAGCCATAAATTTGTAATGATCTAGGGTACCATCTGATTCATCAGATATAAGGGCACTAGGACAACATTTTTGGTTTTCAAGATCATTTCCCTAAAGTTGATGAATTAAAATAAATACTTGCATGATTTTGGTACAATCTCACTGTTGTTCATAAATTGAACAATTTCCACTTCATCCCTTAAGGAAATGAAGTTGAATTTTTTATTTGTGATGTGTTAGCTGATCCTGTGATAGAATGATGGGTCATTCCATATCCTTCAAACAAAAGGTTAGAAAAAGTTATAAGTCCATCTTATGGTTAGATTAATCGTATATGGTTCCAAAAATTAACTTATACTACATATATCATACCGCTTAATAAAATAAAAATAGTTTCTACTAAACATGGACTTCCTGTAGGCCAATAATAGGCGATAAAGGCCAGTCGCACTTCGGTTGTGGGTTCGATTCCCACAGCCTTGTCCGACGCGATGGGCTGTCGGCCGTCCTGCAGGTTGTCCTTTTTCTACAACTATATTACTATAACATCCCATCATTAATATCGAAAAAAAACTTTTATCCTTAAACAATACTAACTTATGTCCAACATAATCCATTCCAATCTTTAGGCTTATCAATAATACTATATTCCACTCTCATAATATAGTGAAAATGATTACCAGAGATTTAATACCATCGTTGATCCCCATATATCATAAGATATATCTTGTTGGTCACATTCCAAACATTCAAAGGCCTTAATCAGGTATTCTCTTAAATACCCGTAGAAACTTAGTGAAAACATGAATGCTGTTAAAAGTTAACTCTTTCCACATACCAAAATCCTCAAAATTCTATATACTCTAACCATGATATCACTTAGTCCTTATATCAATCATGAGCTCATGAATACTGTTAAACATTTCATTTTCTCGTTTTCCCTTCATTATGTGCATATCATCTTATTTCCAAAAATATCTCAATCACTTTGAATACCACATTAGACCAACACATAAATATTCCAATACTCCATGATACAACATTATTTTGGAATCCCATTACATAAACACTTAATCATTCCTCCACATCGTTGTCATATTCAACATCGCCAATAGCGATCGCATGTGACTTCCCTTTGTCCTTTGCCTTAAGCGGTTTCTCATGTCGATCATCACTAACCCTTGGATTAGGGCATTTATTAGCATAATGCCCCATTTCCTTGCACTTGAAGCATTGAAGTTTTGGTGGTGCGTTCTCTGCAGTGTTTTCTTTATTCACATCATTAGAAACCCTTTTTCCATTACTTCTACACTCAGCTGCTCGATGACCTTCTTTTTCACACATAAAACATTTTCTAGTCCCTTTAAGACAATCTCTACCATGCTTCTTTCCACACTTTGTGCATAAGGAAACATTCATCTTCTTTTCACCATTATTCTGAGATTTCTCCTTGAACTCCATCTTTCGTTTCTTGTCAAAACCATGAGATGGATATGTAACACCAACTTCTATTTCTACCTTGATAGCACAACACACAATTTCTTCATAGCTACTGAAGTCTTTTATAGCTAATGCCCTTCGAAGACTTGGTTTTAAGCCACTGAAAAATCGATCAACTTTACTTTCTGGTTAGATGATAATGCCAGATGCATACCTTGCAAGTCTTGTAAAATTCACTTCGTATATACCAACAGATTCATCATCCTTCTCCTTCACATCAAGAAACTCCTTTTCCATCTTTGTTCTAAGAATACGAGGGAAGTACTTACTGAAAAACAAGTTCTTGAACTCGTCCCATTCCATGGACTCAATTTCATCTCTTGGCCTCGTATTATTGATAATATTCCACCATTCATCAGCTTCACCTTCCAAACGATATACTGCTAAGATGACTTTATCATGTTCAGAGCTTTGAAGAACTGAAAATATCTTTTCAGTGGTACTGATCCATTGTTCAGCAACAAGTGGATCAGAAGTCCCACTGAAAGAAGGTGGACGTTGCCTCATGAAGGACTCAATAGAATATTGTTCCCTTCTCTGCTCATTGGGAAGTCCAAAATGATTCATATCTTGTGTATGTATAGCAATAATATTTTTCACTCCATCTCTCATAACATTTGTTTGTTCAGGAGGGAAATCATTGCATTGTCTATTGCAGTGATCAACACGGTTCCTTCGGGTTCCAGCCATCGTCTAAAACCCAAAAAGAATAGTGTGAGAGGCAAAAATAATGCTAGGGAAAACAACATAGTAGAGGAGGAGTACCCTTAATATCTAACATCTGAGGTTAAATTCTATGATCGTTACAGTAGTTCTAGGACTATATCCTATACGTATACTTATCCTTAGGGACATCCCTAGAGATACCTTAGAAATATCTTTAGGGATCTCACTAACGTTCTCACATCTTAGTTTCCAAATGTTGACTAAACCTTTCCTCTGGTACCAACTATAGAAACCCGATGCCTGACGTACATGTACATTATATTACTTTTGCGGAATACTTAGTACATTACAAAAACACACACACAAGGACCGTAATAGTTTAGTGTCTTTGGAAACTCGGAATATAATCTTCTAATCGTGGTGAAAGATCTTCAACATCTCCCATAAAGATCTTCTTCTTTTTTTTACCTAAAACCTTTCTTTATATCCTGGGGAAACGAAAACATAAAAGGGTGAGCTCAAATGATCAATAAGGGTAAACAAAAGAAATATCAATCACATCATATTCATAAGAACATAACATTTTGGAAATCGTAACCTGCAAAAGAGAGCATAATTTCATAACATGGGATAAATCTTAGTAGTGAAATGAAAATACAATAATCATAACTTAAAACATGAAACTTTGTGGCATACACACATAATCATAGAAAATAATTTCTTGTTATTCAATACTCTTTTCCAAGACTATCGAAGTGGACAAAGTCCCTTTCTGAACCGAGTCACCCTCGTTTCAGTCATGTTTCACTGAACCCATATAACCTACCATTCCAGACATGTCTATCTCATGAGATATAAAATCTTTACCCAATGCATTGAAGGTAGATATAGGTCCCACCCATCTCATAATGATACCATTCTTATGTGTGCCACAAAATCATAAATCATACATCATTTCATAACCCATGAAATAAAAATGGGATTCTTAAACAACATGACATCATAAAACCATTCATATAAGATAAAGGAATTCATAAACATAATTCCATCACAACGTAGTCAAATAAATATAAAAATATGTATAGAAACAGACCCCTTTATTATCTTAGATGGAAAATAATTTTGATAAAACACTTGAAATGAATTCTTGAGGAAAATATCATTTCTTCTTCAAAATCAATTTCTTTTCACAAAACATCGTGCAATATTAAAAGAAAGAGATTTTATTGAAAATAGTCATGAAATATTTTGGAGGAAGCTTCATGAAAATAAGGCTTTATAAAACCGTAAAAATCTGTTCGTGCCATTTATGTTAAAAAAACATTCTTCGTACTTTTGTCGGAAAAGTCAAAAAGTACCTCGTACGAAAAATGACAAAAGATTCCTTTCATATCATTTACTAAAAACTCATAGAAGGGTAAAATTGGATTTAGAAAATTTTAGGTGTATGGAAATAATATTACATATTGAGGAAACATGGATGTGGATGATAAAATACACCCCAGTAAAAACCAAAGTATAAACAATCTTGGATAAAAATGAGATTGTGATATTTCCCTTACCTTAGGTACGATTTGCTTCATAAGTGTCCAAACCTCCTGTATAATGATTTAAATAATGTCATTGACTTATTCCAGAATCATACTCATTGTTATTATATCATATATAGTTCACTTATGACTTTATTTTACCCGTTCTTTTGTAAATTCCATGTTAAAGAGTGTTTTAGGTAAAATTGATTCTTTTGTCATAGGTGTTTGGATATGTTGTTCTTGAAATTATTATTACTTATATCATGATTTACTTACTTCCAAAATATAAAACATGATTTATTTATCATATATATTCATTGTATATATATATATATAATATATGGATAAATGAAATGAAACACACCGTTCATGGAGACTGTAGTCCGTACGTACGCATGAACGTTGTTTTCCTTTCCTTATTGTCTTGAATGGAAGTAAGTAGATGAAATACATATATATATATGTATACATAAATCCAGTAGATTTAAAATGTCATATATTTCATTGTTATTCATTATATATACTTTATAATCATTCATGAATGGTTAACGTGGAGAATGAATCTCATCGCGTCGTGGAGACAGTATTCCGTACGTACGCACGAGCGATGATATCGTTCTCATGATCGTGAACTTGTGTTGAAGTCTATGTATAATATTCCAGTATCAATATCACTTTATAATAATAATATATAGTTACTCATTACACCATTATACCCATCCAATTAAGGTGGTGGCGGAAAATAGATTACACCACGGCGTGGAGACGGTATTCCGTACGTACGCACGCGAGGTGATTTCTTTTTCCATAGGATGGATAGATGGTGAAATAGGATTGTTTCATACTTATAATAACATATCAGTATATGAGTGATACTGATATTATTACTTAATAATTAAACAACCTAATAAGAAGAAGTGGAAGAAGAAATAAAGGTGAAAGAATCGGTAACGGAAATTACCTCTTCTTTGAAGCGCCTCTTTGAGACCTCATCTTAGGGCACTAAAATTGGTCTTTGAGGAAGACCAGAACCTCTAGGATGTTTCTAGGGAAGTGTAGAAGAGAATTTTTCAGGGGTTATCCGAGCTTGAAAGCTCAATGTTGTGTGAGGAATAGAGGGAGGAGGTGCCCTTTTATAAAGGAGGAGAGGGGTACCTTTGGAATAACTAAAAATATTATTTTATTATAAAGCCAGATTCGGTTTTAAATAGATCCAAATTGATTTATTTCGAAGATAAGGTGGGGATGGGTCGAAATCATCTCATCCAATAGAATATAGACAAGTTTAGGTTCCTATTTTAACATTATCATTTAGATTTAACTTTAAGTTATATAATTTTACTTTTACCGTATCTTCTTGTGTTCTTACACTATAAGGTTAATAAACTTACTATAAGAAGCCAAACGAACCCCAAGTTGTTTATTATTAATATATATAACCTTATCTAAGTCATTTGGCCGAACCTTATATTTTTAGGAATAAAATAACAATTAATAATATAATATTTGTTTTAAAAACTATTTTATGTCAATTTTGACACTATTTAGTAATTGATTTTTTTGAAAATCATAAAAGACTTATAAGTTAGAAAAAAGTTACTTAAATCAATACTAACATGTCATATTAACCTATATAATTAGTGGTATTCATAAAAAGTATAAATTATATTTATTTGAGTATTTATAACATCAATTATGTCATTATTTCATTAATAAGTTAATTACTGCATCATTGTTGTGTCATAAATAAATTAAATTATTTAATGTATAAAAATTACAAATAAAATATCATTATGTAGGAAATCTTTTTCTCTTTCTAATGAATATTTATAGATGAATTTATCTTATGTATAACCCTATATTAAAAATGTTTTATTAAATAAACATTGATTTTAACTCTTTTAACTCTTCTTTGAATTAAATAATAATAAATGTCCTAATCTAATTCAAGTGGGCCTAAATGGTCATATTTTATTCCTAAGTTTGTTTTTGGTCGAATTACACTTATCCAATATAATTAGGACATGTGTTAGTGTAATAATAAATTCATTTTTACCCTTAATTACCCTATTTACTTTTATCCGTGGTAAATAAAAGTATTAAGTTACTATTCACCAAAAATTATTTTCATCTCATTGAACCACATTTTATTTACTAACATCAACCGTGTCTCTCGGATCTTTAAAATTCCACTCACAGAAGCGGTAAAATTAAGTTTTATGAAAAATTCAGTTTTTTTAACTACAACTTAGTGGTTTCACTATTCATCAAAAATTGAAAGTTTTCGGAAAAATACAAAAATTAGGCCAAAGCTATATTTGATATTATGAACTCAAAAATGATTTCTATTTTACCAAATTCAAAACATATCAGTTGAATTAATTAATTTAAAAATTAATTCCCGTCATCAAAACAAATAGCGTGTTCTTAAGAGATAATAACTATCAAAAGATTGACACTCGTTTTTGTCTGGTTTAAATGTGAAATTACATCCAATGACCAAAATTGTATTAAATTGTAAAAATATATTCTAAATATACTTTAAAACCACTCAAATTAATAATTTATCACTATTAATTATTTCGATTGAAAAAGTTGTTTTTAATTAAAATTTAGTAATTTTCACTATTCATCAAAATATGAAAGTTATCTGAAAATCACCAAAATTTCACCCAAGGCTAATTTCGATATTCCGAATCCAAAAATGAAGTCCATTTTGAAAAATAAAATTTACAAAATTTCAAAGTGGTTGTTACTGTTCATAACGGCTAGTTTTACTAATATTTTAATAGCATATTGTTGTTTAGTGAAACTCGGTATTGCGTACTACACACGCTATCGAGGAAGGTCGCGATTGCGTGTAATGCAAGACAAGTCAAGGATGCGTGTTGTGTAAGCTTCTTTTAGTGTAGCGTACAACACAAGACATTAATGAAATCAAAAAGAATATTTTTCATAAAATCTCAGGGTGTTATAGAAAGGGTCATTCTTCTTGATTGATTACTTCACAAGCGGGGACTAGAGCTTAGAGATGGGACAAAGCATTGGTTCTATGAATATTATTGGGATTTATTGTTTTTTGTTTTTATTTTAGTTATTTTATTTTATGAATTTTGGTATGAAATTTAGTTTTTCATACAATATATCATGATAATGATTCTTATTTTTTGATTATTTTTGGAATTTTTCATTTTATTTATTCTAATTGCTTTATGCTAATTGTTTATCATTTTTTCCATTGTGTTATTATTTTATAATAGAAGGTATAGTCTCCAAAATATGCACAATAGACCCTAGGCACCAGTCGATAGCCTCTAGCATATAGGGAGTTATACCTGAGGTCATGAAATGACATGTCATAGTCACATGAGGGAGAATCAGACTAGGGAATCTATAGCAAGAATGATCTATAAATAAAATTCCATCCTACCAGAATAAATTATATAATGATTATAATGACACTTTTAGTTATTCTATCATTAATTTGAATTAAATTTTTACAGATAGATTTGTAAATATTTGAATCTTGGGAAAAATTGAGAAAATAACATCTAAATTTCATAAGAACTTGAGGTTAAGTAAGTAAAAAATAAATCAATTTACTAATTCCGATTATATTTTCTTATAATAAATAATTTAGTTATGTCTCCATTCTTATTTCCTTGTTATTTTTGGAAAAAAATAGGAATATGGTTAGTGATAATGAAAATATTTTATAAAATGGATTATCCACTTGATAATAAGTTTTGATAAAAATTTCATTCTCCCCTATGTAATAGTTTTTCTTCATCAATCATTATCTTTTCATTGAAATATCACAATAATTATCTGAATGCACTAACCAAAAATGAGAAAATTGTTTTATATATGGTATTTTATTCAACCATTCATTCCCCCACCCCTCTCAATAGTGGTACACTGTCTCATGGTCCTATCACTTTTTCTATATTCCTCTATAAAAGCATATTCAATAACGATTATGTTAGATACTCCCTCTCTTCTATTTTCCCTCCTTCTTTTTTCTCTAATTATTCATTATCTTCCTATATTTCCTATATCACCATCAATATTTTATATAAGTATGTAACATATGATTTAGGGGTTTTAGAAAATATTGGTGAAATGATCAGGAATGTAAGGAATTTTTCTATTAATGATTAAGAGTATCCTCTTAAGGTTTATAACACCTCATTAAAATCCATAGTATCATCTAACAGTACCATAGATGTGGTTTCATCATTTTTAAGAATTTTATATTTTATACTTTTTTAAATTTGGATAATTTATTTATAATAAATTTATAGGTATTTTTATTTGGAATTATATCAGTGATAGTCTCTAGATTTCATGATATATTGTATACCTCTACTAAAGTGGTTTATTATATTTTTTCTCTACTATATTTATGTAGGACCTCATGCGTGATTTTTTTTACCGCTCTTATGTTATATTATTTCTCTCTAAATATATTCACTTGTTTTTAAATAAAAGGACACATATATCCTAGAAATGCATATGTTTTATGATAGTTTTTGAATTTATTATATTCTAAAAATGTGATTTATTGGTTTTTATTGTTATAAATGCATAAAATAATTTTTACCTTTAAGTGTTATATGATTTTATTTTGATTCAAAATTTATTTTAAAGAAATTTATCCATGTCAAAGAAATCTACGGTGAGTCTTAAAGACTTTTGTAGTTTTTATAAATTCATTTTTTTAGTTTTTACCATTATATGATTGAATTGTGATTATTTTTACAAATATAAATGGTATCACTGATATTGTAAACAATAATTTGTCTATTTTGAATTTAATTGGTCAATTTTCATGAAGAGAGATTGGATAGTGAGATAAGTGTGTTTTTATTAAAGGGTTTATTTTATTATATGCATTGAAATATCATGGAATACTAGGGATGAGTAGAGATGTATCACCCCAACATGAGATATCCCAGATCCAATGTTAGCAATAAACAACATTTTCATTATTATAAGGAATCAAATCCCAAAGTAATGAAGAGTTTAGTAGTCCTGGTAAAGAAGATACATAAATGAGTTATGTATTACAAATGAATTCACTAATTAGAACATAAATTTTTTCTTCTTTCTAAATAAATAACATCAAGAATAACTTTATTACATCATGTAAATTCCTACATATATTTAATAGTACTCTTCTTAGATTTCTAGGGAATGAAACACAACAAGGATGAGATCAAATGCTCAATAAGGTAAAAATATAGTGGAAGCAATAATTAATCAATAATAATAATAATTATGACATGGTAAATAACTAAACTCACATGCAATATAAACATTGAACAGAGAATAAAGTGTATAAACAATATGGAAATGTAATACCTAGAAACACATTTGATTCAAATAAATAGATAAGGAAAACTAAATATGGCATGGTAAGAAACTAAAACAAATAAAATTTAATCAGTGAACTGAAAATGAAATGTATCCACAGATATGTTGACTTAAAATCTCATGGATAAATAATTACTAAAACTAATATGAAGGTAATGGTTTCTTAAGGGACGTCATGTCTAAGGCACATAAAAACCTCTACTATCAAGATCCATCCTCCGAACAGTTCAAAAATATTTATATAACCCTATTTATTTTTTACTGCTTATTTTACTCATGAGAACCTATCGATACATCTTAGATCAATATAATGTCTGGGATCCACCCATCATTGTAGGTCCAAATATATAAATCTATTTATTGATAAATAATTTTCCTTATCAAAAATCAATATTTAATAAAGAAAATAGAATTATCAATATTTCCACAAATAATCAAATAACTGTAAAAGTATACACTATATGTAAATAGGTATACAGTTTAGGAAATATTAATATCCATGATAAATGAAATGGATAATTTAGGGGAAATTAAATGTTTAATGGTCATATGAGATTGAATATTTCAAGGAGACTAATAAATGAATCAAGGAAGTAAATATCAATAATATTCTTAGCCAAATCAATCATAAAACCTTCATATAATGAATAAGGATGGTATCCATGCAAAAAAATCCATGTGCAGTAATAATAATGGGTTGTTGTTGATGATGAATAAAAATACTTTACAAATATCATTTAAAATAATTCTTGAGGAAAATATCCATTTGTTTTGTAGAAACTTTTGAAAATAATTTTCTTGAAATCACTTTTGAAAATATATTATTTAAAAATTAACCATTTATAAATGAAAATTATGCTTCAATGAAATGGCAGTGAGTAAATCCTCACTTTCCGTACTAGGTAAAAAAACATTCCTTTTTCATGGTAAAAAGATTTTAAAAATGCCTTATCAGGAATGAAACAAGAATATTCCTTTAAAAAAATTGATAATACAAAAAAGGATAATAATTCATATACCAAATGATTTTAAAAAAATTGTAAATATTTTAAAAAAACATGGTTTTTAGAAGAAAACTGGTTCTCCGATTAAAGAGTGAAATAAAGTTTTATTTTTTAAAAAAAAAATCTAAAATATTTTGAGTAAAAAATAGTGTAAAATGGTACTAATACTTGAAAATGGTCATGAATAACCATTGGAGATAAATAAAAGTTTTCTTTGAACAATTTTCATATAATTTTCTTCAAATGGAAATATCATTAAAGTTATTATTGTGTAAAATAATCCATAAACATTTCAATGTGTCCAATACCACTTTGAAACATTTTAAATCATAAACCTCAGTGAGAAATAACATTAAATGATAGTTTAACATATTAATAATATTAAAATAATAATGATATAATATAAAAAAATGGGTAGTACATACAGAACACAAAATATGTAAGTGGTGAACATGACATTTATCTCACATATGTAAGTGTGATGTGAATTTCTTCCCTTGAATCTGATTTATCTCATGTGTCCTTATATTCCTGAATACAAAAATTATGTTAATTATTTACATGATTTATAAACTTTTTCATTTTTTTCATTACTTTTATTTCACTTTTTACTATGTTTTATACAACTACTTAAAAATTATGTGTACGTTGGTTGTTTTAATCAAATTCAGATTATTTGTCAAAATCAACTTTGGTTGGTGCACTATTTTCAAAGGGGCCATTATAAAACATCTACAGAATTATAATCATTAAATAATAATAATATTTATACATAAATTATAAATTTAAAATCAATCATTGAATATAGTTATGAAAAAATTATCCAACGTTATAATCGTGGAGACGATAGGTTGTATGTACCTATGAGTAATGTTCCAATTTATCAATTATTACTATAGAAAGAAGGTATGCAACTTAAATATTTTGATAATGGTCATTATATCATAAATAAAATATTATTTAATAATATATACTTATATATAGAATTATTGTGATGTAAAAGGAATCACATCGCATCGAGGAGGTGGTAGTCCACACATCCAAGAATGATGTTATCACTTTTTAAGTGTGTGAAAGGGTAACAAAGAAAATGATATATATTATATTTCTAGATAGTTAATTATGTCATTAATATCATATATAGGTTTTTATGTCATTTTTTATTAAAACCCATCCTTTATACATTTCATGTATCCTGTGAATGAATCACATCACTTTGAGGGGACAGTAGTCCACACTTGCACAAACGATGTTATTGTAATTACACAAAATGGAAATAATAATAATATGTGTTGTAAAATAATTACATAAGATTAAAAAAAATATTAAATATAATATATAACATATATTTTCATATTTTCTATCGTAATGGCCACTAAAAGAGGTGGTAAAGGAAAAATTAGCAATCATTATTTCGTGAGGCAGTAGTTCGTTGTACATAAAAATTGTGATTTCATTACCCATTAGATGGAAGTGTGTGTAAATTTAGGTAGAAAAATTAATATAATAACATAAAAGTATATTTGAGATAATTTTATTATCATGTTAACATGGAATATGAATATTTGAGGTGGTTTAAAATTAAATTAAAGAAAAGATATTGTTTGAAATCGTTACCTTAAAAATCAGGTAACTCCTTTTGGTTTACAAAAAAGTGATTTCTTGGAATGATTTATTCCTAAAGGGAGGATTGAAGTTTTTGGGGAGTTATTTTAGGAATCTATTTTAGAATATCTTGGCAGAACCTATGTGGTTTTAGTTGTGTGAATAATGGGGAGAAATTATGGCCTTTTACAGTGGAGGAGTGTCACTCTTCTAATATTTTATCGAAGGAATTATTACTATGTTTTTAATGTTTCTTTTGGATCTAATAATGGACAAAATTTGATAAAAGAGAGTATAGGGCCAATATATGTCCATCCAATAGCTCTTGGACAACTTTATAGGTCGTTTTGTGCCTTATGGTTATGGTTTAATCCCTTTTTAAGCTTCATTTTACATTAATTGTTGTACTTAAATTTATTTTCTTTAACTAATATTATTTCTAAAAAACAAATATTGAAATATTGAACATTATAAATTATTATTATTTCAAATACGGAATCCATTTTTCAAAATTACAATCATATAAGTGCTCGAAATAGACTTAAATTTAATTTCGTATGTGGGACGACAATGCGGGGTTTTAAAGTAAAAAAATCTAAAAGAATGATATGTTTTTATAATCAATATAAAAGTGAAATTGATTAAAATAAAATAAATTTCATTAAATAATAAAAATATGATATAATTAAACTTTAAACACAATTTAGAATATGATTAAAACTTATATATAAATTAGATGAAAATGTAGTTTTGAACTAAAATTTCAGTATTGTTAACCATTCATTAAAAATTTATATGTTTCCAAAGAATATCCAAAATTCTACCAAACCTAATTTTTATGTTTATATTTCAAATATTAAGTTTATTTTTACATATTAAGTTAATTAAAGTGTTAAAACTCATATTTAAAATGGGTTCTCCAATAAAAAGTGGAAAATTGCCTTTATAAAAAGATAGGTTTTTATGTGTGAAATTCGGTTTATTATTATCTTATGCCTATCAAACCTAATTAATGAATATAGAAAATATTATTTTCAATATATAACATATATATTTCATTAAAATGATTAATTTATTTCAACTAATTATGTTTATTAAGAAAAAAATCCTTTGGAAGCATAAAAATAATAATATTTCTTTTTATATATAATTGGTTCTTATTTTCTCTTCACATTAATTGGTAACCAATGAATTTATTCTATATCAATATGAACCATAAATTTTCCTAAATTAGTTAATAATATTTATAATTGCTAATATAATGGCTAGGTTATATCATATTACATTAAATAATAATATTTTAATAATACATTATTATTTGGTGAAACTTGGTCTTGTGTGTAACACAAGCTATCGAATAATGTCTCTCTAGCATGTAATGGAAGATAACTCGTTGTTTCATTAATTAAAATCTATATAATATATTATATTTATAAAATATTTTAATGTATCAAGTTAATATATTCCCTTTTTACATTTGGTGTTGTGTGTGATAAACACTATTGAATAAAAAGTTGTACATTAGAATTTCGGGGTGTTATGTTCTACCCACCTTAATTAAATTACATCCTCACAATTTAAACTTGATATTAGTAATATATTTTCCTATATTTTCATCTATTGAAATCCCACATCGTGAGAAGGGTTTTTAAAATAGGTTCTCCATGTTTGAACTAGTAATAAGTTAGTTGTTGGCATGAAACCCTTATCGTCTTTCAAACATGGGTTCAAGACCCATGGCCTTGCCCAAGTTGATTGGTTGTCACTAGGATTATTGTTCTTTCTTTAATTAAACCATGTTAATATCATTTAAAAAATAAATATGATAGATATCCTTGAAATTAGTTTAATCACTAAATAGGTTTTTAAAT
Organism: Viscum album; assembly: GCA_963277665.1. NCBI lineage: Eukaryota > Viridiplantae > Streptophyta > Magnoliopsida > Santalales > Viscaceae > Viscum > Viscum album. Next base: position 955,581,879 of record OY728133.1, on the reverse strand, counting down.
ATGGTTCTCAATACAACCCTAATATATAAATACTTCATCCATTTATTTCCATATATGTACTTCTTTATTCTAGGTTTTATACATAATATCATAGTTGGATTTATAAATCATAACACCTTATATTCAATCAAAAACACCTTAGTTTTAACCTTGGTCCTTCATTGTCACTATCTATTTAAATCCTTCATAATTGATTGTAAATAAAATAAGAATTATCCTAAGTATATCCCATGGGAGTGTCAAACCAGGTGTGCAGTAAGACCCATTTTCATATACCATGTTACCCTGAGATAGGCTAAGAACACCATGTTATAATTATTACACTTAAGTATAACCATTCCAGAACCACATCCACATGTAGTAAATATACATGGATGTATTTTTAGGAAGAACCACATAATCTCTACCTTAACAAAATTATAGGATGTTATTTTATACTTATCCTCAAATTATACCTTAGGGTTATATTCTCTAATCTAAATTTTTGTAAATAAAATTCCCAATGTTGCTACTAAACATCCTCTAATACCAATTATAGCACCCCAACCCATGATATCCTGGAGCCAGTTTTTGTTATCAATTACCTTGGAATTATTACAAGGAATCAAATCTCGAAGGACCAAAGAGTTTAGTAGTCTTAGTAAACAAGATACATAAATGCGTCTTATATTTAAAATGAAAACACTAATTACAACATATTTTTTTTCATATTTCTAAATTAATAAATTAGCGGATAAATATATTTCCTCTAGTAAATACTTGTATATATATTCATAGTATGCTTCTTGGATTCCTAGGTAAATCAACATAATAATGGTGATCTAAGCACATGAGCCTTAGCCCGGTTGTTGAGGAATATTACGTGAATCCAGGTGACCTAGGATCAAATCCAGGTTTAGGCACAATTTTTCAGATAGAAGCGGTCTGTAGCAGGCACTGTAGCAGAACTGTAGCAGATATTGTAGTCGGAATTGTGTATACTGTTGCAAGTACTATAGCGGGACTGTAGGGGGAACTGTGCAGTTCTATAGCAAGAACTTTTTTGCACTGTAGCAGCCAATATTTGGGCCTTCGGGCCTTCGATTTGGTCCCCGAGTCCTTTAAGGCCTTCGGGCCACCCAAGCCTTCAGGCCAGTAAGGCCTTCGGGCCACCTTATGTGCAGATGCAAACCATACAATAAACAAGGAACAAGCTCTATAAGGAGGATTAACAATGAGTTTTCATCATAACAGAAGCTACACAGATTACAAGAATAAGAGGGTATAACACCTACCATCGAGATAATCCTATGCATGCATGGGATAGCCCAGCCAAATATCCATGCGAAGGTGGAGAGATGATTTCACGATAAAGATTTTGGGTAGGAGTAGTTCCAAGTAGCTTGTCTGGGTTGTTTGTAAAGTTTGAAGCATACAGGAAATGAATTCCTTTAAGGCCAATGGTCCATGTAATACTTACGCCTATGGGCCTTGTAAGGGTTCCACCTCATCCCTTGAAAGGCGGATTATCAAAAATCAAAAAAAATGAAGGCCTTCGGGCCATTGGAAGGATGGGTGAGCTAAAATGATAATTAAGTGGAAAATATAGCGGAAGAAATAGTGAATTAATGAGAATAATAATTATGACATGGAAAATAACTAAACTCTCCTTATATATAAATAATAAACTGAGAAGGAAGTGTATAAACTATATTTCAAGGTAATAAATAGAAAAACATACCATCTAAATATATAGATATGGAAAACTAAATATGGAAATGTACGAAACTAAAAAACATTCCATTTAATCAATGAAATGAAAATTAAATGAATCTATTAATATGTATATATAAAATATCATGGATGAATAGTAACTAAAACTAATATGAAGTCATTCGTTATTAATGGAAATCATGTATAAGGCACAACAAAAAATCTACTATCAAGATCCATCCTATATAAAGTTTAAAAATATGGATATAATCTTATTTAGTTTTAATAACTTATTTTTATCATAAGAACCTATCGATGCATCGACGAGCTATATATATTCCGGGATCCACTCGTCATTTCATGTCCAGATCATTCTTCATATCGAGAAATTGATTTTATTAATTAACAATTTTCCTTATCAAATATTCATACTAAATAAAGAATAAGAATTATCAATATTTTCCAAAATAATAAAATAAATGTAAAAATAGAAACTATATTTAAATAGGTTATTAGTTTTGGAAATGGTAATATCCATGATAAATGAAATTGATAGTTTACGGGAAATTCAATGTTCAATGATCATAAGAGATTGAATATTTCAAGGAGACTATTAAATGAATAAATAAAGTGAATATGAATACTATCCTTGGAAAATTAAATCATAAATCATCTTTAGAAATATTATGTATTTTATCAATACAAAAAAATCCCATTTAGAGTAATAATGAAGGATTTTTTTGTTGATGAATAGAATTACTATAAAAATATCTTTTAAAATCATACTTGGGGAAAATAATCTTTTGTTTTGTAAAAAATTTTGAAAAAAAAATTCTTGAAAATCACTATTGAAAACATTTTCTTTAATAATTGTCCTTTTAGGAATGCAAAAGAAGCTTAAACTAAATTATGGTGAGTAAATTTTCACTTTATATACAAGGTAAAAGGATATTCCATTTTCATAGTAAAAATGTTTTTAAAAATTCCTTTTTAGGAAAGAGATAAAAAAATTTCTTTAAAAAAATTTGTAAAATAAAAAAGGGTAAAAATTTATTTTTAAATAATTTTAAAAAAAATTAAAATCATTTTAATAAAATGTGATTTTTAGAAAAAAATTGGTTCTCCGACAAAAGAGATAAATAGAGTCGGCTTTTTGAAAAATATTTTCTAAAACATTTTGTCATCCAAAGAGTAAAAAAATGCTACTTATACTTGAAAATGGGCATGAATAACCATATGAGAGAAATGAATGGTTTTATTGATAAATTTTCATATAATTTCCTTGAATGGAAATTCCTTTGAATGATCGTTAATGTTATTATTGAGGAAAATAATGATTAAACATTTCAAAGTGTCCCATACAACTTTGAAACATTTTAAATCATAATAATTGTGAATAAATAAGATAAAATTAAAGTTAAAAATACCATTAAGATAAAAATATTAATTATATAATATAAAAAAATGGTCAGTAGATAAAACACACAAAATATGTAAGTGGTGAACATGAAATTTATCTCATGGATGTAAAGAGTGAGATAAAAATCTCTTACATTACATCTGATTTGTATAGTGTGTCATTATATTTATAAATAACTAAATTATGTTAATTATTAACTTTTGTGAGAACCTTTTTCATGTTTATCACTACTTTTATTTAACTTTTTACTATGATTTATATAACTACTTAAATATTTTTGTTTATGTCAGTTGTTTTGTCCAAATTCGGATTATGTGAAAAAATGACATTGGATGGTCAAATATGATCAAAATGGTAATTATATAACATCTCTAGAATAATAATTAGAACATAATTATCATATTTATATATAAATATTACCTCAATAATCAATTAATGAATATAGTTATGAAAAATGATCCAACGTTACAATCATAGAGATAGTAGGTCGTACGTACACGTGATTAATGATCTCATTTGTCAATGATCATTATGGAAAGAATGTAGTAGCTTAAATATTTATGGAATTATATTTATATGATAAACACCATATTATATATTCATATATATATATATATTGTAATGTAAAATGAATCACATCGTGTCGAGGAGGCGGTAGTCCACAAGTCCATGAATGACATTATAACTTTTTAAGTGTGTGAAAGGTAATAAAGAAAATGATATATATTATTTTTCCAGAAATGTAATTATGTCATAAATATCATATAGAGGTTTTGTTATGTAAAATTTTTTTTAGAAAAAACCATCCTTCAAAACATCCATGTATCGTGTGAATGAATCACATCGCTTTGAGGGAGAGGTAGTCCGCACTTCCACAAATGATGTTATCATATTTACAAAAAATGAAAGTTATCGGGGTATCTATTGTAAAATAATTAAATAAGATTAAATATATAATAAATATCATATATAACATATATAAATATAGTTTCCATAATAATTTACACCATGATATGTGGTAAATTAAAAATCAACAATAATTGTTTTTTGTGCCAGTAGTTCGTCGTACACAGAAACAGTATGTTCGTTACAAGTTAGATGAATGTGTGTTTATGTGTAGGTATAACCCTTAATATAAAAATATATTAGTATATTTATGATAATTTTTTATAACATTAACATGGAATAATAAAATTTTATGTGGTGGAATAGTAAATAAAATAAAGAGATCATTGGAAAGCGTTACCTTAAAAATCTGGTAACTCTTTTTGGTTTAAACCAAATGGATTTCATGAAAGGATTTATTCCCAAAGGGAGGATTTAAGGTCATGGGGAAGGATTTTTGGAATCTATTTTTTCAGATGATTTCTTAACATATGTGGTTTGAGAGATGTTAGTAATTGGGAGAGGTGGTGGCCCTTTATAGTGGAGGAGGAGTGGCACTCTTGTAATGTTTTAATAATGGAATTATTTCCATATTTTTCATGTTGATTATGGATCCAATAATTGAAATAACTTGATCCAAGAGAGAATAAAATCAATATATTTCCATCAAATAGTTCTTTTACAAGTGTATAGGTATTTTTGGGCCTTATGGTTAAGGTTTAGTCCTCAATTAATTTTAATTTAACCATAGTCTTTGTAATTAATTTTAATTACTTTTGGTAATATTTTAGGCCAATGAAAATTTGGTATTATTAGATATTATAAATTATGACGATTCCAAATATTTAATCTATTTTTCAATGCTACAGTCATATAATTGGCATAAATTGATTTAAATTTAATCCTGCAAATAGGACAATAATGCGGGGTTTTAAAGTAAAAATGCCCAAAAGATTATGAATATTTTATAATAAACTTCCAAGTGAAATTTATTATAACAACATAAATTTTTTTAATTAAATAAAATATAATCTAATTAAAATTTAAAACCAATTTAAAATATTATTTAACCTTGTAAATAAATTAGATGAAAAGCAGTTTTGAACTAAAATTCAGTATTTTTTACAATTAATTAAAAATGATATGTTTCTAAAGAATAAAAAAAATTTACCTAACCCATTTTTATGATTCTCATTGAAATATTAAGTTTATTTTTACATATTAAATCAATTAAAGTATCAATATTCTTAATTAAAATGGGTTCATCAATAAAAGGCGGTAAAATTTCTTTAATAAAAATATAGGTTTTTATGTGTGAAATTGTGTTTGCTCTTATACTATGCCAATCAAAACTAATGGATGAGTATACAAAATATTTTATTGAAAATATAAAATATATATTTAATTAAAATCATTAAATAATTGAAATTAATTATTTTTGTTAAGAGAAAACTCCTTTGGAAGCTTAAAAATAATAATATTTTTTTGTATATCCAATTGGTTCATATTTTCTCTTGATATTAATTAGAAACCAATGAGTTCATTTTATATTTATATAAACCATAAATTTTAATTAGTTAGTTAATACTATTCATAACTGCTAACATATTGGCTATGTTATATCATATTATATTAGATAATAATATTTTAATAACACAATGTTATTTGGTGAAAATTTGTCTAACGTGTAACGCAAGCTATCAAGGAAGGTCAATTTTTCTTCTAACGCAAGATAAATTAGTGTTTTGTGCATTAAAATATATAGAATATATTACATTTATTAAAATTGTAATGTATTAGGTTAATATATTCTCATTTTACACGTAGTTTTTCATCTTGTAAACACTATTGAATACAAACTTGGGCTTTATAATTTCATGGTGTCACAAGGGACCTTAGATAAAAATGATCAATTATATAGGATAAAATATTTCATATTGAATAGTTTTCCCATATCATGAAAATATAAGGAGGTGGTTAGGTCAAATCATTTTTAACAGGTTGGTAATATTTAAGAGTATTGTATATTTGGTCCCTAAAACCACTATCCCATAATGATGATGACTTATTTCAATATTTTATATAGTCTGGGTGTTTAAATATTTTAAAAAATTGTTATAAAAGGAATTATTAACCCACATATACAAAAATTGATTCAATATAACTACTTCATTTATGTTAATTCTTTAATTAAATTATTTTTTATAATATTTAGATTAAAACTATGATGATAGTTTTCATTTTTTTGGGAATATATAGAATATTTATAGGCATCTTATTTTGTTATATACTCATATAATACATGCACACCAACTATATATAAATTCCTATTTTTTTATTTTTCATGAACAAGGATACTGGCGCTTTTTCATGAGATTAACCATAAGTTAATCAAGGAAGTTTTAGGGGAGGTGGCATGTGGGTATATACCACGTATCACATAAAGATAGTTCTGTAATTTATTTCATTGTTATGCAAGTATGTATGTAAAGGTCACACATGCATCTTTTATGGATTTATTATTTTGATTTTTTAAATACATATTTAATCTTATTCATGAGTTTGGTGAAATATATTCATGAGGTTTGTATATATATTTTAGGTAATTAAGTTATAAAATAAATTTTCAAGTTTAATAAATACTTTTCTCATATGGATGATAATTCCAATTCTTATAAAAATACTAAATATTATCAGTAATTCTAATAAGTTTTTAATTATTCCCAAAATTATCATGAATACCCTATGGACTTGTTCCAGCCTATGGTGATTGGGAACATTCTTTTTCCATATGTAATTTTGATCTTGGTATCAATTAATTATCAATGGGTTAGTATATTACCCTTACTCATTCAAATAAGAGTGCCTATGTTTGGTTTTAATGTTTTAGTTTATCTTATTATTGTTCCATGTTACTTCTTCAAGAACTACAACTAAAACATCACTTAAGGCTATTGTATCTATAGGGATGTTTCTTTATGGTTGATGATGATATGATAATATGAAATTAAAAATTAAAGTAAAATATTTTCATGTATATTATACCTTATTATTTAACCCTAAATAGTGATTTGAGATAATAAAATATTATGGGAATTGGTGTGGTCTGTCATAGAAGATGAATAAATTATTTTAAGTGTGTATAATTTTCTATTCTAAAAAATATTATTGTACACTGACTTGGTATTTTACACTATTTTTTCTGGATCCTAAATAAAATTTACACTTTTTATTTTTTTAAATAGATGTAGAGAATACAACAACAAAAAAAACAAAAAATCCTTAAACCAAATTAAATGATGTCATATATAAGGTTCAAAAATCACTCATTAGCTTCATTGAAGAAAGTATATTTAGATGTATAGAATAAATTTTGTTTATTAATTGAAATAGAGTTTTTATGATAAAAAATATCTTTATAATTTTTAATATTTAATGACGTGAAAATTATTGCAGACTTGTGATTATAGTATTTTGATTTTATTTAATTAATATTGAGGTTATTTTGTAGTATTTATGGAGAAGGAAGTTTGGTAATGGGATATTATTATATTCAAACATATAATTGGGTACTATAATGGAATATTTAACCATGTGAGTTTTGGTAGTTTTCCATTAAAATCTAAAAAATAAAAATAAATATTAGAGTAGCAACAAAAAGAATAGAAAATTTATAGTATATAAAATGTTAACTTCATTAGTGTGGGAGTTTCACATGGACATGTAATAATAGAGGTGGGGTAGTGTAATTTTAAATAAGATAATAATCCATTTTATTTTGATACACATATAATCCATACCTATCTTTATGATATCATTATTTTCTTATAGTAGTGGACCTTGTGATTACTAGTAGTTAAAGGTTGGGGAATTAAATAGATTGTAAAGGTATATATAATGGATTGATTGAAATATTTTATATAATTCATTTAAAATATTTGGTGATTTATCAAATCTTAAAACTCTTTTTTTATGGTTTAATATTTAATGCGTAAAAATAATATTTTTCAACGTTTGGAACAGGTCCACACTTAATTGAACATAGGTCATTACCTTTATTATATTCTCTTCCTTGGGCCTTTTTTCTTCTCATCACCAAATCATTACATGCACGAGAGTTTTCTCATGTTGACATGAGTCATTACACTCATTGTGGCCATTTAATCCAATACAATGAGGCACACGAGGTGTTCTAAAATGAAACTGGCCATTCTAAACATTCACATATCATTTCATACATCTTTAAAGGTTTTATAGATTCATTTGGATTATAAATGATGATTTGTTGACGAATCACAGTGACAAGTCTTCGTGTTTTATCTTTTTAAGATCATTAAACTAAAAACTTGTAAAATTATGATGAAGTTCATCTATACATCTTTATTCGTTCTATTCTTATCATCGTATAGTATTTATCTTTATTTTTCATTAATTTTATAATAATGACTATTTTTTAATAATTTTTGACAAAAAAATTATGTGGGTTTTTGAATAATTATTTTATAAGAACGTTAGTGGTGGTAAAATGTGTTAGTTGACATCTATCCCTTGATTTTTCAAATTGGGGTTTTTTTATAAAATTCATTGAAAGGGTTTTTATTGATGTATTAGATAATTATTTTTTTGTATATAATCTTTTTGAAAAAAAAAATTATACTAGATTAACATTTTTTTATTTTTAATGAGGAAAGGTGGAATCAGCCTTGTCGACTTTGTTGAAATTTTTTTAAAAAAATAATTTAAAATTTTAAAATAAATATTTTTTCATATTTTGATATACATGTATATATATATATATTGTGTTTTCTTAATTATTTCCATTAATATTTAAAAGATAATATGTTATTCCATTAAGAAATTAAATTTTTTAAATGTAAATTTTCTTATGTTTATCATATTTATGATTTTTTTTATTTTCAATTATGTTTTATATGTTGAATCAATTTTTAAAAATACCCTTTAGAATGTATTTAAATTTTATGAATTATATGCTTTCTAAGTCACCTACAGGAAAAGAAATGATTCAAGTTTGTGTCCTAAAAGCTTTATAAACAATAAATTAAAAAAATATAAATGTAATTTAACACACTTATTTAACATATAAAAATAATTTATAAAAAAAATTCATAAAAACAATTAAAGAAATGAAATTTTAGTGGAATAATATATTGTTGTTTTAAACCATTACATTTGTACTTTTAAATTTTTTTACATTCCTTTTATTTTTAACTATTTATTATATGTTTAGTTTTGTCAATGTTCTAAATTTCATTTCAATTTTAATTATACTATTTTTTATTTGCCTTTATTTTTACTTTGTAAATATTATATCTGTAATTAGTAATAATTTTCATGAAAATCATATTTTTTTATTATATTTATGAAAAAAAATTATTTTCAAAAAAAAATATGATTCGACAATTATTTATGTTTTATTTATATATTTTTTTAGTTTATATTATTCTGATTTTAAATTTACCTACTTGAAATTTAAAATTTTTTCATATGTTTCAAGTAGTTGACTTTGAAAATTTTTAAAATATAAACTATATGTAAAATATAAATGAGAATTAAAATATTAGAAAAACATATAAAAACTAATTAATAGTAAAAATAATTCCATCATTTCGATAGATAGAAAATCATATATAGGAAAGAATATATTTTGGTTTCAAATCCATTAAGTAAATAACAGACATGTAAATAAATGATTATGATCATTGTTTATGATGAGGAATCATCCCAAAGTATAGTGTGAAAATGGCACTCTCATATCAAGATCACAGACCTCAGTGTTGGGGTAGAGTATGATGAGCTGGAGAGGGATATTCCTATGAAAATTTAACCTCAAATGTCTCTAGATGTGACTCAATAGGAGGAGGTGTTAGTTGGATGTTGTCATGTGCACCCAATCCTTCACCCATTTCAGGAGTAAAAGGACCTACCATCATCTCTTAGGGGAACTAAAAATCATGTGAAGTAACATGCATGAAATATGGAGGCATGGGAAATGAACATGATAGAAGCTTAGATCAGTTGTACTCGGATAAAACTATAGATATCATAATAACACAAATAGATATCATTCCCCCTGATGCACATACCCAATCGGCTAAGGATGGACTCCGAGAGGGACGACCTACTCTCATGGGATATGTAAGGCCCCACGTGCATAATAACGTGGCCTACATCATTGTTGTCCCGGATCATCTACATCAGTAGTAGGTGGAGGAGGTTCTTGAGAAGGAACCTCCTCCCCCTTAGAAAGAACATATTCTCCCTATAGTGGAAGATCAAATATCTTATCATGTAAAACATGATATGCTGACGTTATCCCCTACACTACAACATGGTACTTTGTTTGGCTAAAAATGACCTTCTCCTCTAGATCATACATGCATATAATATTTTGTAGTCGATTATGAAGTGCATAAGAGTTTCATTCGTTGTCAATATGGATTAAATTGCATAAGAGTTTCATTTGTTATCATTTAAAAGTTAATATTTGAATGAAAGGTATTGATGAAGAAGATGGTGAAGCCTTGAAGAATTGGTGTGGATTCAAAGCATTGAATACTACACTTGATAAATTCTCCAAGAGGATATAACTCTGACAATTTTTTAACTGGTCTTATGTTCCAATACTTGTATCAAGGTGATACATTGTTACAACACTTGAAGAATAACATGAAATACTCAATTTCAGGAGGTGAAGGAAGATCCATCCAATGATTCCTAATTAGATAAAGGTGGTGAATAATATCATATGATTGTTTGTGATGATCCTCAATGAAGAATATATTTGAACACGTCTCCCACAAAAAGGAGAAGTCATGAATTATGCCTTAATGCATGGGGAATTAACAAATTATCCATGCGTCATCCATGATTGGATCAAAACAACAAATTGAAGATAATTTGTAACTTATGATCTAAAAATAATAGAATGGATGATGCTTGAAGTTGAAGTAGAATAATACTGGAGGAATGCTTGGGCTTTGAATGAGGAAGGATGGGTTGGCATTTGAAGGAGGAATTTAAACATGGTTTTTATACCAACTACTTTTTACTTTCCTTTACCAAAAAATTAGGACCAATCTTTAAGGCCAACTGAAGCCCTCACCCAAGGAATATGCAGGACCCGAGGGTCTACTACACCCAAGGGGATGTCCTTGAAGACAGCTCGCAGGAGGCACATACAGGCCATGTATAAGCCCACAGTTGTCTCACGGTGGTTAACCCATGTAGTGTGGGTGGTAGGAGCGTGCCCAGAGGAAGCATAGTGGGTCTTAAGAGAGTGCTGGCAGAACACAGTACGGGGTGGTACCATGGAGGGGGAGGGGAGAATTATGAGTATTAGCTGCTGAAGATTGATATATAAACTGTGAGAAAACTTCTGGTCATTTCAATGTGGGGTGGGATTTAAGAACGCAGACTCAATCTCCTCCATCCGTCTGATCGCGTGCAAGATCTCAACCACATGCCGCATCCGTGCCACGCCTTCTAATCATGGTCATTTGTGGTCGATCTGAGCAGATCCAATGCCCATGGAATCATCTTCAACCTCTGACCGAATAGAGAGTCGCCTGATGTCACTGCTCACCATCGCCATAGCTGATCCAAAAATATTGAGCTCCTGGACATCATTATAACTCAAATTTAGTACATGATGATCGTCTGGAAGAACTGAATACATGCATGTATTAAAAGTTTCATGCATGCATCGAGATGAAGAATTCAAATGTGGTCGATGAAAAAAAAAGTTATGAGGCCACGTTAGAATGCTCCAAGCCTTTGAGGAAATGCTCTTCATGTGTTTTTAATTGCATGCACATGAGGTTCGTGCTAAAATGAATAAGGTGGTGGTTGAAAAGGAAACAAACGAGATTTAAGCATATCTTCTAATCCGCAATTGAAGTTTTCAATGTAGAAGATCTCAGAAAATTAATGATTTGAAACTCTCAACATATATCATGAGATTTGAACACAGGGAAACATTATTCCCCACCTTTAAATACATATCCCTCGACCGAGGCTCTGTTGTAGAAAAATATTAAGAGAAAGCTATGATTTCTCTGAAAAACATAGCACTATATGAAAGGTTATTTGTAGCACTACTATGTGAATTAGAGCTGTGAAACTCTTTCCCGGAGAAGTCCCACACATCCCTTGCAAGAATATAAATAGCATGAACCACCCTGGTTCATGAAAGAATTCAAACACACAACAGGTTCCTTCGAACCCTTGTTGTGCTTCGTATGTGAAGAAGATCCCATGGGTAAAACAACTAGTGCCTCGATGCCCTTGTTGCACCATCATAAAGATAGAGTCGAGAACCATTCCTTGGTTCTGTGAAGGATAACATTGTGCGCCTTTTGTGTGAAGAATAAAAACTCAAGCCGAGGACTCCTCTCTTGTTTCAAGAAGAAGGAAGAACCCATGCTCCCTAGTTTTCATGAATAAGAAGAATCGTGCCATCTTATTTTTCACGAAGAAGGGATCTAAGCCACTTTATGGAGAACGGAGAATGCATGCATGATTCAAATCCATGCATATTCCTGAATTGATACACCCAAGCGTTCAAGAACAATGCTACACATTTAATACACCCATTCAGGTTTGAAAAAGAACACAAATCAAAGAAGTATTGTGTGCCCACATTTGAAATAAGAATAAAGAAGAATAACACACAAGAGACACACACCTATATTGAATCTAAATCAAATAATAATTATGTGTGTGCAAATAACAAAATACAAAAATTTGTGTGTGATATTATGTGAGAAAAATAAATAGGAATTGTGTGTTCTCAAAAGATTACACCCATTGGGGTTTACACACAAGAGTGAAGAAAGAGGTTGTGCATGCATGCACACAAGAACATGCACACATGAGGACACTTAAAGGAAGATATTATGTGTGTGCATATTGAGAAAGAACAATCCCAGAATAAAGTATATGTGAAAAAACATTAGACCCATGCATGCAATCATGCATGAACACATGCAGGTGTATCAATCTAGATGATGCCAAGTGTGATGATCCCTAGTATTTAAATAGTCACATAAGTGTATGTGATTCTTTCTAAGAAAACAAGGAGAAATGCTAGTGAATTAAGCTATTGAACTAAGGAAGAAAAATTGAGATATCCAAATACAATAAGTATTGGATCCCACGCTATCCATGCATGAAGTGAAGGAGAACTAAGACTGAAGCCAAACAGAGTTAAAGAAGATCTTCCATCTGAGTTTACAGTGTTTGAGAATATAAGAAGAAATACAATACTGATATTGTGAAATATCATTCTTTAAAGTTATATTCTTGAAGAAGTTGTGTCTACCATTGGTACAAATCTAGGTGAGGCCAGGTCTTTATCAGAAGAAGAAAGAATTTCCTGATCATTATTGAACGGAGCACTAAACAAGAAAGTGATCCGAATTATTGAGCAAGGACAACAGACCTTACTAAAGGCTATTAAATATTCTTGAAGAGATACACAGGCAAGTTTGATTCATCAAGCCTATGTGGGAAGACCAAAATATCATCTACAGTGAATCAAAGAAGAACTTAAATAATCAAGCTACTCATGTGTATTGAGAACTATAAGAACCCTGTGAGATTCGGGGAGGAGAAGAAGTCTTCATTGGGACTCTGAAGCAGGCCATTGGGACTTCAGTAACACTGTGTGAAGTGATATAAAGAACCTCATGTGGTACTCAGGAAATATATAGTGTGAATCTGTATCTACCATTTTAATTACTAACTGAATTATAGTGGAGAATCTGTGTTGAGTAGAATAACAAAAACAACAAGGAGAAGTTCTTTGAACCGAACCTTGTAAATCCTTTTGTTTTGTGCCTTTACATTTATAGTATTATTATAGGTAAGGCTAAGAGACACAAGAAGAGTGGTTCAAGGATTTAACCAACCATGGAGGTTTAATTGAAAAGAATCAATTAGTAAAAATAGTTAAAGTGATCACTGATTCTCCCCCTCCCCCTCTCATTGATTCACATTGATATGGGCACTTCAATTGGTATCAGAGTGAGGTCACCTCTAAAGTAACCAAGGGAATCTTTATGAAGTGAATAATTGAGGATATGATTGAGAAACCTCAAATGGATATATCTTCCAATACTTAGAATAATAGAAAGAATAAATAGGTAAGGAATATTAAGAATAAGCATACAACTACTTGGTAGACACCTTCTACTAAAGGTATTATGAAAGGTACAACATGTGATAATACTTATTATTCTTATGATGAATCATTTTCAAGCTGTTATGATGATAGATCAATTATTTATCTTCAAAATACACTCAAATATCATCTAAATAAAGTCCCTAGAGAAGTGGTAAGACACATTTCTATAAGCATTAGTACTCTTCAAGATGGGAAATTACATCTTGAAGAAGAATCTAATTCCATGAAAGATTCATTGGCTTAAAGGGTTGGAATATCCAATACTCTCACAAAATTAGTGAAGGAAAAGTAAGAAAAAAAATTCTCTTTTATATGAGAGACATGCTCATGTTACTTAAGAATTTCAAGGAAGTATTTGTGAGAAATAATTCTTTCAGATTGTATTTGTAGAAGCTTTCCATGCATTTGAAATGTTGCACAAAGTTTTTATGGTCATCAAAGCTCCTCAACTAGAAGATAAATCCAACAAGCTAAAGGATCTTGACATATCTCTGCAATAATTATGAAATGTGCATGAAAAAAATAACAATGATGAGGGATTATTAGGAATGTAAGCTGATATTAGTTGAGTATGAAAAGAACTCCTTCAAAATTATGTGTTTAGAGCTGGATGTGAAATTGAAGATTCAGAAATTACTCCAAGCTGGAACATCCAAAATAGCTGAAGGAAGAGATACTTCCACTCAATTTTTAATTGAGGAATATGATTCCCAGAGGAATATAAAATCATCCTCTATTCTAATGGTAACATTATCCAAGAAGAAGGTATCTCGAAACCCTGTTATTTCTGTTTCTAATAATACAGTTTCATCTGTAAGTATAGGTTCAAAGCTAAAAGCTGGTAATATATGGATTGATAAAAATATAAATACATCTATCAAAACATCAAGGGTGGATAATAGAAATATTAAGAAGAGAAACTCCTAAAAATATGACCCAAAGAAAGAAAGGTAATCTCATAAACAAAAATGCACTAAATCTAGCCATACTGATATTATAGGTAAAAGAAGGAGATTTTTTGGCTATTGTTGGTGTTGTTGGATGTTTGAGAATCAAGCCAATGATTTCTGGCATAATATGTCAGTGTATGAAATTTGTGGAAGGCCAACATTCATGGAAAGAAGATGTGAAGTAAATAAGCATCCTGCAAAGCAAAGGAAGAAAACAAAGATGAATGAGAATCTGTCTATCAAGAACATATTTGAATATCTTGAAGACTTCTACGATAATTGCAAAAAAAGTGTCCATAGTTATGATGAGTGCCAGTTCAGTCCTACCATGCCTAAGGCATATGTTGATAAGTAACATAGACCACAACAAAGTAAGGAGAAAGAAAAGGCAGTTCAAAAGTCTTCCATTGGTAATATGCAATACAATGAATTCAAGAAACCAATGAAAGAAATTATTCCCAAGAAGAAGTTCAAGCTGGATTCCAAGAATGTCATCTCAACCAAGAAAAGATGTTTTTACTATGGAAATAAATTTCATACCATGTATCACTAAAAACAATCCATGTAAATGAATGTAAGAAAGATGAAAAAAAAGAGAGAATCAATCCAGAAGAAGATGGTATTTACTAAAAACATTCTTAATGATAATTTTAATAAGTTTCATAAGAAAGGTAACTTGAAGACAATGAAGAATCCATGTGAAAGCTCTAAATCAGAAAATGGTAAGAAGGATTGTTTATTTATATGGTTACATCAATTAAAAATTTCAATAGAACTACAAAGAGATGAAGATGAAATAATAGCTAAAGTTATGGCAAAGGGAAAATAGGTTATTCCACATGAAGGGGAATTTGAATTTCAAGAGAGTTTTTCAACACATGATAACCCAAGTGTCTCACAACTACTGTGTGGACGCCTTAAGAAGATTAGACATCATGAAAACTAATGTTTAACTATTTCACCAGGAAAAAGAATAAAATTGAACAACATACAGAAAAAGAAACTTCACTAGTGAAAAAGTAAAGAAAAAAAATACGCACAAGTTGAAGGTGAATGGCAGTAAAGAATCCACGCTGAAAATTCAAAATAAAAACTCCAAATATAGTGGATACATTAGCATGAAGAGTACCAGACACATTAGAGGTAAAGGAAAAGAGTTCCTGGGTTGTGAGAGAATTCTCAGCCCCAGTGCTTCTATTAAGAAGCTCACAAGTATTTCATTTTATTCCCTTATATTTTTTTATATAAGTGTGCTTACATTATAGGGAATTGAAGATGAAGATCATTCTCAAAATGAGAATTGAATAAGAAATGTGTAGAACAACAAGTTGGAATCATTATTCATGATTTGATAATAACTTGAAATGTTCCTTAGTGAAAGATTATCAACATGCATATCTTCAAGCTTATTTGATGATATTCTCTAATATGATAAATCTAAGGGAGTAAACCCCTTGAGGGGGGGGGGGCATGAAGGATATGATATAAAGGATTATGTCATAACAAACCTTGAACTCATATCAGCTCAAGAAGTTGAAACTAAGGTATTCCAATCACACTTTCATCCCTCGTTCTTAATTGTATTTATCATGTAAATTAAGGGAGAGTGCTTGATTGATGACAAGATGGGATGAAAGGGTTAGCTTTATCTTTTCACTTGAACTTCTTAATATGTTTGATGATGTATGTGCAGGATTTAGCATTTAATTGATAAATACGACTATTTACAACCCCTGAGATAAGATTTGATGCATTCTGATCTTGATTTCACATGTATGGTTATCTATGGACATCATTGAAAACATTGGTCATATCTCTCTTGTTTTCTACTATGGGTTAGCCCAAAGTAGACTTAGATTTGATTTACTAATGGCTCTTTGCTATGTGAACCACGTGACATTATCCATCTCTCAGAAAATATTCTAGAATATGTTATTTCGAGGGAGGAGAAGATGTTTTGGATAGACCCCACTACACCATTGCATTTGGTTTCCAATAAGGGGGAGAAAAGTTTGTAGCACATGTTGACCCATTAGAAATGTCCTTAAGTGATATTGACAACAAAATACAAAGGGGGAGATTAAAGTGTATAAGAGTTACATTTTTTGTCAATATGGATTGAAGTGAATAAGATTTTCATTTGTTGTCATTGAGAAGTCAATATGAAAATGAAAGGTATTGAGGAAGAAGTTGGTGAAGACATGGAGAATTTGTATGGATTCAAATCATTGAATATTACACTTGAAAAATTCTCCAAGAGGATATAACTTTAACGATTTTTTGACTGGTCTTAAGTTCCAAGACTTGTGTCAAGGTGATACATTGTTACAACACTTAAAGAAGACCATGAAATACTCAATTGCATGAGGGGAAAGAAGATCCATCCAATGACTCCTAATTGGATAAAGGTTGTGAATAATCCCTGATGAAGAAGATATGTGAACACATCCCTCTCAATAAGGAGAAGCCATGAAATATGCCTTAATGCATAAGGAATTAACAAATGATCTGTGCATCATCCATGATTGGCTCAAAACAACATATTAAAGATTATTTAGAATTTATGATCTAAAAAGAAAGGAATGGATGATGCATGAAGATAATGAATAATAAATAAGGTATACTTGGTCTTTGAATGAGGAAAGATTGGTTGGAATTTTAAGGAGGAGTTCATACTTGGTTTTTATACAAACTACTTAGTATTTTCCTTTACCAAAAAATTTGGGCCAATCTTGAAGGCCAACTGAAGCCCACACCCAAGGCATATGCGGGACCCGAGGGTCTACTATTACCAAGGGGAATACCTCGAAGCCTACCCACAAGAGGCTCATGTGGGGCGTGTATAAGACCACAGGTGTCACACAGTGGTGATCCCGTGTAGCGTGGGCACAAGGAGTACACCCGGAGGAAGCATAGTGGGTGCTAAGAGCGCGCCCGCAGAACATGGTATAGGGCAGTACAATAGAGGGATATGGGATAATTCTCAGTATCAGCTACTATAGATTGATATTTAAACCGCGAGAAATCTATGGGGAAATTTGATGTGGGAAGGGATTTAAAAACACGGACGCAATCTCCGTCAACCATCTAATCACGTGTGAGTTCTCAACCACACACTGCATCTACACCATGCCTTCTAATCAGGTTCGTATGTGGTTGATCTAAGCTGATCCAATGGCCATGGATTACCTTAAACCTATGAGTGAATGGAGAGCCACCTGATTTTGATGCTCTCCATCTCCATAGGTGATCCACCGAGATTGAGCTCCCTGCCATCATTAGAGCTCAAATTTAGTACATGATTATCATCTGGAAGAACTGAATACATGCATGCGTTAAATGTTGAATGCATGAATTTAGATTAAGAATTTGAATGTGGTTGAAGAAAATAGAGTTGCGAGGCCATGTCAAAATTCTCAAAGCCTTTGTGGAAATTATCTTCATGCATTCTTAAATGCATTCACATGAGGATCATGATACAATCAATAATTCAACGGTTGAAAAGGAAGAAACTGATATTTAAGCATATCGTTTAAACCGCACTTGAATTTTTCAATACAGTATATCTCGTCCCTTTAAAGATTTGAAACTCTTGGCATATCTCATGGGGAAAAATTATTCTATAAATACAGAGCCCTCGACCGGGGTTCTCTTGTTGAAATTTATTAAGAGAAATCTCTTGTTTCCTCGAGAAATAGAGCACTTCACTAAAGGTTTTGAGCAGCCCTGCTACGTGAAGGAGAGCCAAGAAACTCTTGCGCAAAGCAGTCCCCTGCGTCCCTTGCAGGGGAGTAGAAGTGTGAACCAACCTGGTTCGCTAAATAATCCAAACACATGAAATATTCTTTCGAACCCTCTCCGTGCTTCGTGGGTGAATAATACCCCATAGGTAAAACAACTGGTACCTCAACACCCTTGTTTCCCCATTGGGATAACAGATCCAAGAACTATTCCTTGGTTCTATGAAGGATATCTCCACACACCTTTTTTGTGAAGAAGAAAAACTACAGCTGACTATTCCTCCCTGGTTTTGAGAAGAAGGAGGAACTCGTGCTCCCAGGTTTGCATGAAGAAGAAGAATTGTGCCCTCTTATTTTGCACGAAGAAGGTATCTGAGCTACTTTGTAGAGAAAGGAGAATGCATGCGTGATACACATGCATGATTATGCATGAATTGAGACACCCATGTTTGCAGGAACAAAGACACACATTGAATACACCCATTCGGGTTTGAAAATGAACACAAATCAAAGAAGGATTGTATGTGCACATTTTAAGGAAGGAGAAAGAAGAAAAACACATAGAATACACACACATTTATTGAATCTAAATCAGATAATAATTATGTTTATGAAAAGAAAAAAAGAAAAAATTGTGTGTGATATTAAGTGAGAAAAATAAAGAGGAAGTATGTGTTCTCAAAATATTACACCCATTAGGGTTTACACACACGAGTGAAGAAAGATATTGTGCATGAATGAAATCATGCACATGAACATGTGAAGACACTTAAAGGAATAGATTGTGTGTGTGCGTATTAATAAAGAAGAATCCAAGAAGACAGTGCATGTGAAATATCTTTAGACCCATGCATTCAATCATGCATGAACACATGCACGTGTATCAATTCATATGATGTCAAGTGAGCTGATCCTCAGTGTTTGAATAATAAAATAATTGTATGTTATTATTTCCAAGAAAAAAAAGAAGTGGTGTTTGCGTATTCATCTATTTCACTAAGGATGAAGAAATTGTGATATCCAAATACAAGAAGTATTGGATCACATTAAATCCATGCATGAAGTGAATTAGAATAGAGACTGATGCCAGACATAGTTAAAGAATATCTTCAATCTGAGTTTATAGTGTTTTAGAATCCAAGAAGAAAGAGAGTGATGATATTTTACAAGATCATTATTGAAAATTATATTCTTGAAGAAGTTGTGTGCACCATTGGCAGACATCTAAGTGAGGCCAGGTCTTCATCGAAAGAATAAATAATTGCCAGATCATTGTTGAACTGAGCACTGGTCAAGAAAGTGATCAGAATTATTGAGCAAGGCCAACGAACCTTACCAAAGGTTGTTGAAGGTTCTTGAAGAGGTACACATGCAACTTTGATTTAGCAAGCCTATTTGGAAAGATCAACAGATCATCTACAGTGAATCAAAGAAAAAAATAAAAAATTAAGCTCCTCATGTGACTCGAGATATAGATGAACCCTGTGAAATTCAGGGATGATAATACATCTTCAGTGGGACTCTGAAGTGGGCCAGTGGTACTCTTGTTTCACTATGTGAAGCAGTATAAAGAACCTCATGTGGGACCCAGGATAGATACAGTGTGACTCTGTATCGACCATTGTAATTACTAATCGAATTATGGTGTATAATCTATGATGGGAAGAATATCCAACACAGTAAGGAGTAGGTCTTTGAACCAAACCTTGTAAATCCTTGTGTTCAGTGCCTTTACATTTACAGCATTATTGGAGGTAAGGATGAGAGACACAAGAAGATTGGTTGGAGGATTTAACCTGCCATAGAGGTTTAATTTAAAAGAATCAATTAGTAAAAATATTTAAAGGGATCACTAATTAACCCCCTCCCCCTCTCAGTGATTCACACTGATCTGGGCACTTTATAGTATATTGTAAAGAGATTCAAAATGAATTTAAAACATGAAAAACAAACAAACTAATATAAATTTATTAACCTAATAGATCACGGATCCCTATTTCATGTGTAGTAAGATATATTATAGACTTTATTCTATACCATTGATCATACTTGAACTACTATACTAGAGGGAATCACATAGTATTCATACCCTCTATATGAATTGATGCTTCTCTATTCCAAAGTTCTAGATACTCTACATGTCATTTTTGTTATTCGACATCCAACCTGCCAGTCAACTTCACAAAATAAAGAATTGCTGACTATCTTGATGGAAAGGAAATACACTGAAAAAATCCAATCTGGAACATGAATATATAAGGATGGTTCCACTTAATAATGTGAAAGTAAATTAGAGGCACTACAACCATGGAATCGTGAATTCCATCAATTTTTAATGTGAGCAACTGGTCTAATGGATCCCAATACGGAATCTGTGCAATCTGAAATGATATGTGACATTTATTAAAAAAGTTGTTAATAAGAACCATAAATATAATATTATGAAATTGATTACTCATGGAAATACTATATATAACTACATCAGTGGGTACATGACCATCCAACATGTGATGATATGCACCCAAGTTGTGCCTCAACATCTTAACCAAGTGGTATTCTTGACTCCACCTATAATGTACAAAATAGAAAGTGTTAAATAATAAGAAATTAAATTTGATAGCTTATAGTAGAATCTGTAAAATATAAATATGAGTGATCATACTAGCATCTACATAGATCATCATGCAGTACTTTAATATGAAGCTCTTAATGAGTAACAATAGGGGATGGGGGAGGGATGTTCTCCCATTTCCATATATAAATAAGGATGAAAAATCCATTGAGATATATATTATACGATTGGAATGTTGTTCATACTTCTCTATAAGTGTAATCCAATCACACATATAACTAAATATATCTCCTAGCCTCATAAAAATCTTTATGTAACATCACATACATCATGTGAGCATGTATTTCAAAGTGATCAGTGCACATAGTCCATCTAATGAGACATAATATATATACACAAGAATGACACATTCCAGTCTTATCATATGTTTCAGAAGGTAACTTTTAAAAATGCATCTCAATCCACCTCATAGATATTGAACCACGATCTATAGCATCATAATTGTACACAATGCGGATGTATATCAATCTGTATATAAGATTAGGCCAGTATCCATAGCTGGGAATATAATAGAATCCCCCTATATGGGATGATCGAACAGAACTTCTACATCTTCAAGGGTAAATTTCATCTCTCCATCGGGCTGGCGAAATATGTGTGTCTGTGGTTTCCATCTCTTGATGAGCACAGAAAGTAGGTTACGATAAAAAAATGTAAAATAAGATGCAATAAATCCATCTAATCTAGCACAACATAGGTATAGTATAATGGTAGTTGAAGGTTTAATGTGATGATAATAGTGTTCTCTATGCACCTTGATCTGTTGAAGCCCATGACCCACAAGCACATCGTGTGAAATATGCCTATACTTTTCAGTTAGTAGTGTACTATCCTCCATTTCTATGTATAAAAATAAAAAAAGTTTTAATTGTAGAATGTAAATATTACACAATATTTAGAAGACTGGTATTATTGGTATAAATTAAGACATAACATTTTTATTCTCATTATTTTATATAGTTTTTCCTTCCAAAATAAAAGGGCATGTATTCATATTTTTCAAAGCATATTTCCAAAGTGTTTTTATATATGTATTTATCTTAGAAATAATTTTTTTAATTATATGGTTTAATATATTTATATATATATACATTTTGTCTGTAATTTCTAAAATTGTATTAGAAAATATGTTACATTGATTTTTGGAAAGTGAGGTAAAAATAAGAGAAAACATTAAATAAATTTATTTATCCATGATAAAATTATAATTATGATCATATAAAGTTAAATGGAAAAGAAAAATACCATAATGAAATTTATTTTATGTTTTATCTTCTTTTTACCTCACTTTCCAAAAGAAATCTGTCACTTATTTTCTAGTTAACATTTAGAAAAAGAAGAAAAAATGTTTTTCATAACCCAAAAGAACCTTAATTTGAATTTAACTAATAATTTAGATCCCAAATAGTGTGATTTTTAATTTATGTATTATTTCTCACACGATGTAATATTTCAGGATTATGTGCTCAGATGCTTGCTTTATGGTTTATCCATCTATAGTTTGATTATTCTTTCAGGTCACCTCGCATGTACTTGTCATATTACTTGTAACTTTAATATTAAATTATTATTATTATTTGATTGTAAAAGTATTCATAAATGTAAAAAAAATATATAAAATGGTTTTATTTTATATTAACACCAATTAACTAATAATATGAAAAGATCTCATTGGAGATAATACATCATTTCGGTTGAGAGTGTGAACTCGATCCAGTAATGTTAGGGAATCATTTCCTATTATGTTAATCTCGATGTCATATGATTCATCTCAAAAAATTTCCTTGTTCTTGAGTCATGTCCATATCATTCCACATCCTACTAGACTTTGGTCCCCATTTTTTCGTAGCTCGTTGATGTCCGATATTAATATCGGCAGGTCTTCAGGCTTTGGGAAATGTCGAAACTCCCCAATAGGTATCCATTGTGCTACATAAAAGTTAGAAATGTTTTCCAACTAGTACACTGGATCAAAATGTGCTTCATATGATATATTCAAAGAGCCACATGTTGCAACAGTTTGTGTTTATGGAAACTATAATTCTTATAAGCTTCTACATTGACATTTCCTCACCACTAGTAATACAACCAATACTTGACCACTGCTACTGGTGATGGGGAACCAATACTATATCACTTTAAATAGATAGTATTCTCAATGGTAATGGATCACTTGATTAGTAGAATCATCTTAAATTTTCTTTTCAATATCTCATTAAAATTGTCTTCGATACTTTAGCCCTTACTAAATCCTATCTGAGATCTATTTTTCCATCAATAATGTAATTTACACAATGATAAAATATCTATTGAACTATTCCGTTTATACGTACCTTGAAATTCCACTTAATGTTTCCCTTTAATTCACTCTACAATATGTGTGGCCTTGTGTCTGATCTTCTTCCGCCCATCATATACCAATGTCCATTTTTCTTTTCAAACCTACATCATATAATCATACTCTCTTGATTATCATTGAGGATTTCTTCAAATTTTGTTCACATATTCATTTATACAACTCATATGATACACATAAGTGATTTTATATTACATAAATTAATTTTATCATTACATTGAAATAGTAAAAATGATAATGAGATTTCATAATAATCCTTAGGATTTCCTTCTTCATAGGTACATAATGGAATGTTTTTTTCTTGTTTCTAGTAATGTGTCTGATGCATTACTGATGATGTATATTTGGGGGTCTCTATGTATCAGGATCCACATTGATTACCTCATTGATTTCTAGATAATGATTTGATATCCATATAACGCACTGAATTAATATTAAATGGTTGAATATACATTCCAAAAAACTAACTCCATGATTTGTAATTTTCTTTCTCCACAATAGAAAATGAAAGCAGAAGAGGTGATCAGTTTCCAACTTGGATTGTCAAAATCAACAATACACCCATCTATTTTCTATATAGTAATGTTCCATTACTATGTATGAACTTTGTTTATAAATGAAATGTGGAAATACACGAGAGGAATTTCTATAAAAAAAGTTGAAATTTGAGATGAGATGGATCAATTATGTTATCATAAGTAATGTAACCCCCATTCCCCAAAATACTAGAGTCGGTGAATTAATTTATTATATTGGCATGATTATAATGAAATCAAATCCTGAAGGAAATAAAAGTTAGATGTTTTGGAAAACTAGTTTATATACATGATACCCATTTTACATTGGAAATATAAAATATAACATGATACATAACAAAACTAAATGAATAATATTCTTGAAATATTATTTAGATATTTCTTCTTCATAACTTGGGGAAATGAATCAAAAATAAGTGTGAGGTCAAATGATCAGTAAGTGTATGTAAAATAGAATAAATATTTAATCAATGAGAATAATCATCGTAGAAAGGTAAATAACTAAGAACCAATTCCCTAAAAATATCTCAATAAGGAATAATCAATATGTCATGGTTGATAACTAAAACACATTCCATTTAATCAATGAACTATGAATAAAAATGAATCCATAGATATGTCAAAGAAAAAATATCATGGATAATAATAATAACTAAATTCTAAATAGAGGCAATTATTAATTAGTTGACATCATTTTTTCTAGAAACATGATACCTTTACCATCGATTTTTATTTTCAAAACTATTTAAACTACTCTAATTTGGCCCACATATTCATCTCATGAAACTATCGATGCATCAAATAGATTTCATTAACTAGTATAATACCCATATATTACATTTAAAATGCATTTATTATATATAAAATAAATTATCTAATTAACAAAAAACATGTTTTATCATCAAATATTTGTATTGAGTGAATGATATGGATTTAAAAGAATTTTAAATATTTTTCAAATTGATAACCGTATGAAAAAAATGGTGTACGTATTAGGAAATAATGGTATACATTGAATGAAATATGTATATTTAAAATGTAATGTACAACAAAAATAATTATAATGGAGTTATTGTTTCAAGTGAAAGTTAACAATCACAAAAGAAACTGATATTGTAAACATATCTTTTAGCACTTAGTAATTTAAAAGTAAAACCATCTTAGATGAGATAATTAAAAGTGAAACTAAAAATAACATGAAGAGTGAAAGATTCAAGATATAAAATTACAAATGTGAATTATATACACCATATTAAAGTGTATTCGTGTATAATAACAATTAATTCTCAATGGAATGTAAATTGAGATGAAATCCCTTACCTTACATTTCCTTTTTGGTGAACATATTTTAACTTCCTATATAATGATTTTAAACATGTTACTAAATTATAAAATTACCATAATAATATTCATAATATCATATATTATCTTATTATAATAGTTATTTACGCTTTTATTAATAGTATTTCTTTACTTTCACAATTTTAGCTATTAATTGCCTCAATTTTTGAGTATTTTTTGAATTTTTTTCTTCTTCTTACGTATATCATGATTTGATCATATCTAGAATGTAAAAAATGATATAATTGTCATATATATTCAGTATATATGTATTGATAATAATAGATAATGTTTTTAGATAAGAAATGAAATGCACTTTTCATGGATATGGTAGGTCGTACGTATGCATGAACGCTGCTTCCATTTCCTTATCATATTAAAATATTGAAAAGTTAATAGTGTATATGTATATTATAATTAAATTATAATAATTGTATCATATATATCAAAATAATTAATTAAAATAATATTTTATATATATCATGTATAACATGAACTAATCACATCACTTTGAGGAGGTGGTAGTCCAAACATCCACAAACAAAGTTATCGTATTCCCACAAAATAGAAATCATAAAGGTATGTGTTATATAAAAATTAAATAATTATAAAGTCATATTAAATTTAATATATAGAATATATAATATATAAATATATCATTATTCCATCCTTTAAATGTGTTAATGGAAGAACGAATAACATCAGTTTGTGAGGCGATAGTTTGTTGTACAGATGAACAATGAATGTTTAACCCATTTGATGGATGTGTGTGAAAGTATATTTAAAACCCATTGAATAAAAAAATATCATTATAGTGAATATAATAAGGTTGTTTTACTATCATGTTATAAAAATAATTTAGTTGGTGGAGAAGTAAATGAATCAACAGAGATCATTGAAGAGTGTTACCTCATATTTGGGTAAATCCTTTTGGTTTATACCAAAAGACTTCCTTGGTAGGATTTATACCTAGAGTGAGGATTATAGGATGCTGGGAAGACGTTTGTACACTTATTTGGGCAGTATTTTTATAAGGCAATGTGTTTGAGTTGTTTACATAAGTGAGAGGGTGAGTTCATTTTTATATTAGATGAGGAGTGGCATTCTTGTAAACTTTTGAAAAGGGAATAATGAATATGTTTTCCATGTAAAGTGGATATAATAAAGAAAAAATTAGTTAAAGTGTATTTTAGGGTTTATATATGGATAATATATGGCTTTTTTACATGTTTCTAGGTCATATCAACCCTTACGTTTATGGTTTACCCCTTTTAGGCTAATATTTCTCTTAATCGCTTTAATTTTATTTAATGTCATGAATATATTTTGTCAAAAAATTAGTTGAACTAATTAGAAGATATAAATTATTCTAATTCCAAATATGGAACCAATTTTTCCAAATTTCAATAATATAAGTGTCATAACTTAATTTACAATTAATCTCATAGATGGGACATGATAGTAGGTTTTTAAAGTAAAATTTTCCAATGGTTTTCTATGTTTTTATATCCAATTTCAAAGTGAAATTGATTTTAATAAACTAAATTGGATTAATTACTGAATAATTTTTTTAATTTTTCTTTAAACTAATTTATAATATAATTTATCCTTATAAATAAATTAGATGGAGATACAGTTTTCAATTAAAATTCATTATTTTTCACCATTCATCAAAAAATGATACTGCTTAGAAAAATACCAAAAAAATCACCCTAACATAATTTTTTACATTACTATTTATTGAAATAATTTTATGTTATCGTATAATATTTATAAAATTTTCCAAAGATAGAATTAAAATAGGTTCTCCATTAAAAGGTAGTAAAATTTCCATTATAAAAAATATTGGTTTTTATGTGTAAAATTGGGTTTGTTCTCACCTTATTCCTATCAAATACACTAGATGAATGTAAAAATACTTTATTGGATATATAACAAATTAATTTACTATATAAATTTTCAAAAAGGTTTATAATTTAATTGACTGTGAAGAACGTGACTAAATAGTTTTTTGTTTAAACATGATGTTGCGTGCATTGCAAGCTATCAACAAAATTAAATTTATTCTAAAAGGTAAAATATTATAAATTGTTGGGGTGATATAAGAAACATGTTTTTTTGTATAAATATGTAATATAACTTGGTTTTTTTGTCTCGTTATGGCTACAAATTATGTAAACACCTAATATGATTCATCCCAATCACCATAGGCCTTGACAATTTCAATATGTTTCTTTATCCAAGCCTTATTATATAAAATATCATAACCAAATTTATGTTGTACCCTATCTTACACAGGGAATATTGTGACACCTTTTAAGGGCTTGGTTATATAGAAGACAATAGATGACAAAAATTTATCATCCAATGAATTGTGATCTTTTGTCCAGTATGGCTAAACGCAAGTATCAGCTACCTCAATATTCAAAATTCTCCAACCTCCAAATGAAATTCGAATAACCCCCTTTAATAGATATCAACAATAATCCCTATATTTATCACATTGTATGATATATTTTTTATGATTTTATTCCTAAATTAAATATCTACAACTCCTATCAATAATTAATCTTTTTATAATTTTTTTAATGCATCTTTATTTGGAAAATACATTCCAACATATAATGTTTTGTCTATCTCACTAAACCTATCCTTTACAACTCCAGATAACTCAGTTTCAGTTGTGATATCATTCCATTTGAATTTTGGAAAATGTTCCATTACTTCTAACCAATATTTGAATATTTGATGATGATTTATTGTGGTTCTAGGCATCTCTACAACTAATTCATTTATATAAACTCCCTCCCCAACTTTTGTAGATTCCTCCTCATCTTCATATATTCCATCATTATAAAATTCCTAATCAACCAACATATTTAGATGTATATCCATGAGATCTTATAGGTTTCCCTATTCTGCATCATAGTGAATAGAATAATTATATTGGGATATACCTTCTTTAACCACTCTTGTATGTCTACATCATTATAAAATTAGATTCTGTTGTTGTACAGTAGAAACCTCAACATATAACCCTAACATGGCATGATCTGACCATTGGGGAAAAAATGTTATTCTTCGACCCGGTTCTCATAAACATCTAATGGACAAGCTGTATGTTATAGTGTATCTTGGAATCGAAAATGCCTATAGATGATATATTGTATCTCTTGATTCTGTCCCATATGTAATCAAACAAAAATTATTTCTTGAAATTCCCTTATGGTTTCATAATCAGATGTCCTAACCATTGTTGTTTTTTGTACTATAAGAAGACCAGTGTTTGGATATAATAACATACCCATATTAGTAGACACAAGATAACATGATTATCTGCATGAAAAATATATTTTTGATTAAGTTATTGATAGTTTAAATAACATTTTCAATAAAATTTGACAATATAATATTTATTATACTAAAATTTTAGAACATTTTCTTATATCCTAAAATATGAAACTAAGTTTTTATACTATAATTTTTAATCTTCCTAACGGTATGTTCATTAGTTTATAAAGAAAATATGAATCATCTATAGAATATCCCCAAGGACTGTAAAACTAGGTGTACAACAGGACCCTTTGTCGTGCACCAGTTCCTTATCGAGTTTATCTCAATGTGGGTTTTTTGAGTTTTAACCCTAGGTACACCTTTTCAAGACCCACATCCACTTATTGTAACCAGACATGGATTTTATTACATAGATATCTACACAATCTTTATGATACCTAAATTTTATAACTTCTTCTTATATCCTAAAATATTACCCTAATGTTTAGTAGTTCATTTTTTGATCTTTATAAATGTATGTTCGGTTGTTTATAAAGAAAATATTAATCAAATAAATCATATCCCCTGTTAGTGCCAAACCAATTATGTAGAAATACACATTTTCATGCACCAATTCTAGATTGAGTCTAGCTCAATGTGGTATTTTTGGTTTTTACCCCTAGGTATATATGTTCCAGATCCACATCCACTGGTGGTATCCACATTAGTTTTTGATTTATTAGATAACCACCAAATTTTTATGATTCCAAAATATTATAACATCTTTTTATAACCTAAAATATGACACTAATGTTTCATAATATAATTTTTACTTTTTTTTAAAGTTATTTCCATTGTATTATAAATAGAATGAGATTCATTTAAAATATATACATCGAGAGTAAGAAACCATATGTGCAATAATGGATTAATCATCTAAATCCAGGGAGTAACAAATCATATATGTGGCTAAGACTCCTTTTCATCTAGTTTTCCATATTTCATCCTATGTTAATTATATATTAATCCAAAGGTAATCAATAGCTAATCATTAATTAATTATTAATTAATCACACTTTATTCATTAATTAATCCTATATTAATTATAGTTTAACAATTCATTATTCACTATTTAATAATTTCTTCATTAATTGATGTCAAATAGATACTTTATATATAATTATTAGTTAATCAATATTTATTAATTATTTAATCATATGTTATTAATTGGTTAATTATTAGTTAATCATAAATTAAGCATTAATTAATAATATATCAATTATTCATTAATCATTTATTAATCAATCATTAATCATTATTTAATTAATGAACAATAAGTGGTTACATTATAGTTAATTATTAGTTAATTACTAGTAGACCATTAATTAATTATTATTTAAATATTATGTAATCATTAGTTAATAAATCCTTAATTATTAGTAAATCATTCTTTAATCATTTTTTAATAATTCTTTAAGAATTAGACAACCATTCATTAATCATTGTTTAATCATTAGTCAATCATTCTTTTATCATTATTTAATCATTATTTATTCATTAATTAATCAATCATTAATTATTCTTTCGTCATTAATTAATCATTCTTTAATCATTAGTTAAGTATTCTTTAATCATTATTTAATAATTAGTTAACCATTCTTTAATCATTAGTTAATAAATCTTTAATCATTCATTAATCATTAGTAAAAAATTATTTAATCAATATTTAATCAATATTTAATCATTACTTAATCATTATTTATTCATTAGTTAATTAATATTTAATCATTCATTAATCACTAGTTAATCACTCTTTAATCATTCGTTAATCATTGTTTAATCATTAGTTAATCAATATTTAATCATTAGTTAATCATTATTTAATCATTAGTTAATCGATTTTTAAACCATAGTTATTCATTATTTAATCATTAGATATTCATTTATTAATCATTATTTAAGAATTCTTTAATCATTCTTTAATCATTAGTTAATCATTCTTTAATCATTCATTAATATTTAATTAAACATTATTTAATCATGAATTAATCATTCTATAATCATTAGTTAATGAATCATTAATCATTAGTTAATCATTATTTAATATTAAGTTAATCAATATTCAATCATTCTTTAATCATTAGTTAATAATTCATTAATCACTAGTTAATCATTCTTTATTCATTCTTTAATCATTATTTAATCATTCTTTAATCATTCTTTAATCAGTCTTTAATAATTCTTTAATCGTTCTTCAATTATTAGTTAATCGTTCTTTAATAATTAGTTTACTAGTCTTTAATCATTTGTTTATCAATTTTTATTCCATAGTTAGTCATTATTTAATCATTTTTTAATCATTCATCAATCATTACATAGTCGTTATTTATTTATTACATAATCATTTGTTATTAATTAGTGATTTTTTAGCTAATCATTTGTTAATTATTACTTAATCATTAATTAGTTATACCTTACTGATTATTTAATCATATGGTATTTATTAGTTAGTTATTAGCTAATATATATATTCATTCTTTAATCCTAATTTATTTATTAGTTAATCAATACTTAATAATTAGTTTAGCATTAGTTAATCATTACTTATTTAGTAGTTAATTATTATTAATCCACTATTTCACTAATATTTATTCATCATCTAGTTAATATTAATTCCTAATTATATTTAAAATATTTAAAAAAACTGCTAATTTATATTAAATAGTAATCTTACTATAGTAATAAATCCATTAATAATACTAAATATAATTTTTTACTCAAAATTCAAAAATAAATAATAATATTTTATTTACTAATAATAACTATTATTTATAAATTATATCTAACTTAACAAACTATTAAGTAAATAACATATTTTAAAATAAATAAAAATGAATAAATTAGATAAATAAATAACATTAAAATAAATATGAAAAAATACCTCTAAATGATGCATTGAAAAATTCAGCACTCCTTAGGCCACCAAAACCTTTACGTACAAAAGAAGAAGAATTTAGAAAATTTCAGAGAATTACAAAGTGGAATTAGAGAGAGAGGTTGTGGAAAGAGTAAGGGGTAGGGGAGGGGCATGTACCCTATTTATAGGGGGGTTTGAGAAAAGGAGGTAATGTTGATGTCGCCTTATCGATTTAATTTCAAGGAAGGGGGCATCTAAGATGCTACCTTTCTTCTTAATTTAGGTGAATGGTTACATCACTAATATCACCTTTACAATGTCATTGATTTAGGTCAATGAGTGGAAAAAATTGGCATTGACCATTCCCCATATCATTATATCTGAAAGGAGACATCATTGATGCCGCCATTTTTCATTATTTTTTAAAAGATATTAACCTATACTTACATTAAAAAATATTAAAAAACATGTATTCAAAAAACTATTTTGATAAAAAAAATTCAACTGGGGTTGAGTTTGTAGAAATTATTTGAATATAGGTTTTTTATATTATGTTTCCCTATCAGGTTGTTATAAATATTATGGGTTTTGGGATTAATCAGAGAAAATGGTTTTTGAATTTTTTTTAACATAATTTAATTATATCCCCACCTTGATTTTTTTATTATTAGTAATATTATTAAATGTTAAACCTCATGTTTTAGAGTGAGGTTCAGTATATGTAAAACCTCTTATTTTATTATGAGGATCAAATGTGAAGAGGGTCAAAACATGTAAAATATCATATTTATTTATTAGAATCAAGCTTTGTAGTACCATTATTTAATTATATAAAGAAATGTTGAAACATATAAAACATCATGTTTTATCATGAGTTTCAAGTTACATAAAAAAAATTTTGATATAAAAATACTATTATTGATAATAAATTATATGATGTATATTTACATGTCTCAAAATGTGGTGAGCTTATTCTTATGAAAAAAATGTGTAAATATTCATCATTAGCATATTTTGATTTAATTAAAAGATAGTTTTTATATTATAATTTTGGGGTGGATAGATTAGGGTTTTTTCAAATTCTCTCACCTATGAGTGGCAATGTGTTCTAGGGTTTATTATGGGTGGTGGCAGCAACACTTTACCATCTACTCTCATCTATAGGTAATGAAGGAGGTGGGGGTGTTTCATTGATTAACCCCCTATTTATATACCCCAATGAAACCTCCTAGATCAAGATGACATTCCCTTAAATTACCTCTATTGTGATTAGCATTTGGGTTTCTAGGGCTCCCCCATTGTAATCATTCGGTGAAGTTCATGAGGAGAAGTCTGAGCCGACATCACATAAGGTGGATTAAAATCACCTCTAGTTACCCACTTTTACTAGAATCTCCAGTTGATTTATATTTTAACATTCATCCAATCTAAAATCATTCTCCATTATATTATTTATTTATATATTTATACAGGTTTTTAAATGTTGTTGAAAATAAAAATTCAAATAAGATTAGTTTTTTAAAAAAATATGTCTAAAATGTGTCAATTGACTTAACATCTTTCTAATAAATTTGAATGGTGATAAGGTGCACCATCTGTTTACCATGGATTAATGACGTGGAAAATGTTTTTCTCCAAATAAAAGGTGATATTCATTTTTGGTGCCAACGCCTTTCTCCCTTGCCCCTATAAAATCACCCCGACTCCCTTCTCGTGTATTTTATCTCCCTTTCTCAAAACCTCACCCAATTTTGGTCCATCTCTCTGTAAAATTGTATCAATTTTTTCTCCCTTTCCCACTACTCTTTCATGGACAAACATGGGTGAAAATAATTTAAATCTTCATTTAATCGTATATTTACCAATTTGTATTATTATTTTTTATTTTTTTAGTCGTTTATTTGTTTTAATTATTTTATTTACTTATTTTTTATTAAATTAGATGTAATTTTTAAATAATAGTTAATATTAGTTAGTAAATTATTATTATTAAATTATTACTATTTAGTAAATAATTTATAATATGTCTTAGTAATAGAATAATTATTATGAAATTATTATTTAGTATCACTTATTAGTTTATAATTAATTAATATAGATTAATTATTAACAAATAATTATTTAATGGATTAATAATGATGATCTTATAAGTAACTAATAATTTCATTTTAATTAATAATTGACTAATTGTTAATTAATACTAATTAGATGATGATTAAATATTAGTTAACTAATGATTAGCTATTAATTAAATAATATTTAACTATTAAATAACTATTAATTACTGAAGGATTAATGAATTATTAACTAATGATTGACTTAGGATTAAATAAATATTAACTAATGATTAACTAAGGATAAAATAATGATTAACTATTTATTTACTGACAATGAACTAAGGATTATGTAATGATTAATTAATTTGTAACTAACAATTGACTATTAATTGACTACGCAATAACTATTAATTAATGAATTATTAATGAATTATTATCTAATGATTAAATATTGATCAAATATTAATTAAATAAAAGGTTATCTTATTTTTAATCAATTATTAAATAATTATTAAATAATTATTAACATAAGATTAACTAAGGATCAAATAATAATTAACTAATGATTAACTAGTAATGAACTAAGGATTACTAATGATTAACTAATAATCATATATTAATTAATTATTAGGTAACTAAAAATTAACTATTAATTTAATATTAAGTTTGTAAGGTCCCGTGTTTTGGACCAGATGGAATTCTAAGGGAATTTCATTTTTGGTATTACTGGATGGGCCATTTTTAAACCGATCTTTGAAATAAAATTTCTAGATTTTGAACACTTTAGCATGTCAGTTTCAAACTTTGATAAATTCCTAGAAGGCCCCTCAAAGATCTCGTTGAGTTTTTCAAGAACCAATCTCTAAAAATTCTAGGATTGGGTTCTCTTAATATGGTGCACGGTCATTCTAAAATTGTGCAATCCTTAGCAATAAACTATTTGACCTACATCAAGTGGTAGAGATGGTGTCCACGAGCTATGTATGGTTTCCCAAACATTTCACCTAGACCACATGGGTAGTTCCATTTATGTAGTACCTCAACACTATTCATGGAATGGTCTATTCATGGTTAGGATAACCGTGCGGGGGGGGGGGGCATGTGAAGTGATTTCAAAGGTAGGGGATGTTGCACTCTTGGCATCAGGTTCAACTAACAATGCGGCCCAAACCATGTGATATATTAGTTTTAAATAAATTAAATTAATTAAATTAAATTCAAAATATAAAACCTAAAACTACTCTTATCCCCCTCCTTACATGAGCATTACGCACCCCGGACCCCTCTCCTTCTCAACATGCGCGACCCCCTCTATGTGGCCTCCTCTCGTCCACTAATTTTAACAAGATATTGTCTAGTTCCTCATCTGAATCTTAAAGGTAAGATCTCATATTCCTTCTTCACTCATTTTCTAATTTTTCCTTCTCCCCATTACCCTATCAAGATCAGAAAACCCAAAGATTATGGATAACTGGATTTTCAGTTGTTTCTTCCTTGAATAGGGTGTGCGGAGGGATTCTTAGGTCGGCCTTGTTTAGGTTTCGATGTTCGCTGTGGAAGGCAAGGTGTTTCAGATCGTTCAGGTTGTCACCTCCATCCAAGGTATGGTTTACTCTTACTACCTTGTCTAACTCAATTTTATTTGTTTTCTTCTAGTGTTTTTGGGTACTTAGATTTATCTATAATGAATTTTGATCACCCTTGAGGGGGGTTCGAGTTGTCAAAGTCAAAGGAAACTTACTATGCATGAATACACAGGCATATTTATATGTATGTTCCCCCATTATATGTATATTTACCCATTGAAATGAATATATGTATATAGGTCTAGGTGTGCTTATGTATAATATGAAAAATGCATTAGGGTGTCAGTGGTAATGTGTATATGCATATATAATCTATATGTAAGGATGACCCACTTACATATTCATGGCCATGTGAATATATACATAGGGGTTAGGTGTCCTTATATATGATAAGGTTCATATGATCGGAGGAAGGTACCAATAGCTTTGAGTGGTCTCCCATGAAAGATTCAAGTTCCAAAGTGTTCATATTGGCTAGGTCTTCTTCTTGAGGTATGATCCCTTTCCTTTTTCCTTTTAAATATAAGAATATGTTTTGTGATTATTTGATGAATTGAATTGTGAATTTTTGAATGAAATGTTTAATATGTTAAATGAATTGTTTGAGAAACAATGACATTATTTTATAATAAAACCCCTCGGATGAGGTTCATTTCCTTATAAGCTAAAAATTAATGATTAGTTATTTATATCATTCTTGGTTTATGGCTTCGAGTATTCTTATACCATAATGTTAGAATTTAATGAGTGTAATTCTATACATGGACTCTCTTGTTATTCCTAAATGATGTTTACCCATTGTATATGAGGGTTAAATGAACCAAGAAAACTCTTAAGTGTCTGCCCCTCTTAGTTGGAATCCCCCAAGTGGGCATTTTCCTTATTTCCGATGTAAATTAAATGATGTATCTACCATGTAATAGTTATAAATCATGATATGCTTGTTGTATTACTTTTTTTACATGTGAGTAATTGTGATCCAATCCTTATTAGCATGCCTCATACCATTATCTACCCATTGGGTGAGGTTTGAAAAGAGGTGATTGTTTAATGAAATCCCCACATGAGTTAAATTAATGGTAAGCCTTCTTAGGTGGCCAATTCCTTGAGTTACATTCTGAGGTGAGATGTTTATGAGATGTTCTTGGTTTAGACCATGACATGGTAAAATATTTTTGTATTAATAAAATTGATAATTTGATATGGAATTGATTAAGTTCTTATATTCCTTGGGAGAAACATGATTTTATAAGATAATTCCATGGACGGACTCATTTGGATATTGACTATTAATTAGTTGAGTGATACTTGGACTTCCATGGATGGACTCGTATGAGCTAACTATTATATTTTGAGTGATACTTGGATCTCGAAGATCAAATTTAAGGATGGTAGGAATTGGAATTGATCATTTATTCCATGGGCGATACTTAGCCTGCATTAGTAGACCTCCAAGGATATAACCAATTAGTAGTGACGTTATACTACACAACGATACTGGGTTCCTGAGATGGTTCTCTAGGGATGGGTTTATAGGGTTTTGGTTGATATTATACTGAGAGAGATACCTAGATTTCAAGTTAGGAATTCCTTATATGGGATCAGATTCTAAATTGATTAATGATTGAAATTAATTATATAAGACATGTTTCACAATCCAAATCACAAGCTTGGATTCAGTCTTGACCTATACTTATGGATGGCATGTTTAGGAATTCTTTTATCATGTTATAATAGGGGATCTGAGGCTATAAGCCAGGTCTTGAGACTCTAATATTAAATGGTGATTAATTATTAAATGAGATGTTTAAAAATTAAATGGGGATGGCTACTAAATCACAGACATTACTTTTAAATGAAATTGATTAATTGAACCTATTTGTAAATGAGAACCTAGAATTATAGAATGATTACTTTTGACTAATTCTTTTACTATGTACTCTACTTCATGTACATTGTTTTTATACATTCACTGACTGTATTGGGATAGACATTGTGGGTGTCGGCCTACTAAGATTTATATCATACACCCTACTCAGGCCGTTATTACACTGGGGTACCCGAGTATACCTTATATTTTTAGGACCATGGTTGATTTCTTGTGCTTGGGAGTTATGATCAAAAGACTGAGATGGAGCTTAGGATGCTCATGGAGATCGATTTATAAGGATTTTATCCCATTTCTTATTTCATTTATAGTACTATGTTATTTCCCATTATATTTTTATTGTTTTTAGTTATGTATAATAACCATGACATACATTCATTATTGTAAATTAGTGTTGTCCTTATTTTATATTCAGTTGATTATTATAATTATTCATTTTTTTCTGATGTTGTTTGTTATTTATATTCTATTATACCACAATGAAACTCTAATTATTTGGTTATAGTCTCCCCAATGAACTACCTTTACACCCTCTCTCCTAGTCTTTAAACTCTGTCATACAGGGAGGTTTTCTTGATGCCATGTGACCCACTGATCCGGTGACCTTCTTAGTGTTCAATCAGGTTGGGAGGTTACAAAGTGATAGAAAATGTTTTTTTTCGTTTATTCTACTATTTAGGGCTGGTATACAGAAGACTAGGAATGTGTCATCTCTTGGTAAATAGTCATGTCTCGGACTGATCAGCCCACCAGTAGAGAAAATACCAAGTGGCCAGGGTTGGGAATTATTTTTTATACTTTTCAATGTTACATTTGATATGGTTTTACCTAGAGTGATTAGATTACTTTTCACTTATTATTGATTTATGGAATTATTAAATTTCCATTATCCTATTATGGTAAGGATGAAGCATTACATGAATCATAGTAGGCATATAAACAATACACATTCCATGCCTATGTTATGCCTTGTAGTTGCAATAGTAGTTTTCCTATTGAGTATGATTGTGTGCCTTGAATTCCATTACATGCTTATTTTTGTACCTATTTAGTTAATTATTTATCATTCCTATTTAGATAACATACTTATGTGTTCAATTAGCATATTGATCTACTTCCATGATTATATGATAGGATTTCCTATTAATTTAGCATGCCTTTTCTATATGTCATGATTTTGTTCTTAGTGGCATGATTCCACATGCTAATTATATATTATAACATTCCTATTTGTAATTTTATAAAGATGATGAATAGGATAAATTAAATGGTTGTGATTATTATGGAATCCAGTTTTCAATTATAAGGTGTATGATCACTTTATAATTGGGAAAATGAGATCCGTATATTTGAACCATCGTTTTATATTTACACATGTTTAAAGACTATTTTCGAATTGAAAAGTCTTATAAATATAAAATTTTAATGTTGAATGATTTCAATTAAGGGGATCCAAATTCCAACTTTAAGGTGTATGGGTGCTTTAGAGATTAGTATGTTGAAAATCATATGACTGTCCCCTTATATAAGAATGATATATTTGGATGTGGTTATGAATATGAAATCAATTATGTTTTGAACTCAAATGGATTGGTTAACTTTAAAAATGCTCAACTAGACGCAAGTAGGTCAGTTGGGTCATGTTTTTATGAGATGAACTGTTATGGGTGTTTATGATTTATATAGTTAAACAATTACTTTTGTTTTTTTTTGAAGAACCAATGTTGGTTTAGTGGGACCCTCATTGGTCCCTTATCTGTTAAAACGAATTTATATGATAAATTTTCAAATTATGATGGAATTTCTAAATTGTTCATTGTTTAAAAACTAATTATGATAAGACTTTCCAGTTTTTTCTTTGAGTTTCTAGATAAATCAAGTTACGAAGTAATTTGATTGTAAATGTTTAGTTTTAAATCTATAAGTGTTTAAATATTAATGTAAATCAATGTAATGGTCTTGAAAATGGATCCAGTAGTGGTGTCCTTTGATTAAACCCTTTTGTAAGGGTAGTTTAAATTTTTTCTGTGGTATTTCATAGAATAAAGATATGATCATTTATCCATAGGCTGAATCTTTTTAGAAATGGATTAAATAAAAGGATTAGTGAAATTTGTTTTGTGTGACCAAAATATAGGGTTGGTGCGTATACTTTATAAGGGTCTAGAATGTGGTTGGTATCACCCTTAGAGCATGAAATGACTTTCTAATACTATGTTTCTTCTAACACATGGTGTCCTTTGGGCGTCATTGTCTCTTTTGGGATGCCCTTATCTTAAATGGTAACCTTGTTTGGTTGGGTGGTTGTTATAATCTTGACAATTTTCTAGGGAATGAGAAATAAGTGATTCTATGTTTTAGTAGGTTAGACATGCCTCACGCATGGTCGGTCGCTTAGTAGGTCTCATGAACCAGTTTATTTTCTTGGTTGAATCAGGAGGTCACCAATTGGTTTATAGTAGTATGATGATACAACTTGAGCTAACTTCCTATGTAAACCACTTGATACTTGGATGCGTCGGGAGGAAGGCCTATATATAGTATTGAGGGTGTGTATCATTTCTTTTAAATATTGTGGTAGTATACATCGATATATTCGGTGCCCTTTGAGTTTCTATGTGATGAAATAAACTAGTTGAGTTTGGTGAAATCATTGTGCCTTGTGCTATTGAGGGCGATCCCAGGTCATCTCTGTAGAAGAGTGGTCTGGGCTTTAAGGGAATCAAGTTTTTTTCCAATTCTCGAGATTAATTTCCAAAGACTCATGTTTTTTCACATGCCAGTTTTATTGGTTTTGGTTTCCATTCCAAATGATTTAATGGTATGATTATGGATTGATGGAGTGTCAGATGTTTGTTTGAGGTGTTTATAAACTATAATTATAGTGAGAGTCTATTCAATCCATTATTTTTAGGACTAGGGTGCTCTTAAGGTGGGGTGTGTCACATCAGTTTTGTTAAATGTTTCCTTCTTGGTAAAAGGCAAATAGTTAAGGAATGCCTTTAAAAGGGTTACTTCTATTTTCAAATTCCTTTAAGGCTTTCAAGTTTTGAATCGGGTTTTTACTTTCTCTGTATCATGATGTTGACAAGGTTGTCTATATGCACAACCCTTTAAAAAAATGTTGGTCTTGGATGGGATTTGGTGGTAAGTTTGTAAGATCTCGAATGCCTCAGGTGGTATATGTTGGAGTTGGTTCCCTAGAAACCAACTTCATTGTACTTTATGATACACCTGAATCCATTGGATGAATATTAATAAACCACCTATCACATTATGATTGTTCTTCTACATGACATAATATGTGATAATGTCTTAAGAATAGTTGTCACATTAAAAGGTCATAGCAGATCCCTGTTATGATGAGAATCCGGAAGTGTGATGACACTATTCTTGAACATATATTCTATGGATAAATGATATCATTTGTAAAGACACAAATGATATAGGATATAGGGGGTGTGGAATCATGAAACTTTGAGGAACCTTCTCATGGTGTGCTCCCTTGGTAATATCTAGGAGGATATTATGAGAACAAGACCCACCGGTAGGAAATCCACATTCATAAGGGTCATTGAATGTTCCTATATGCAGGCATGTGTATTGGTCCTTATAATTTATGATTATTATTAATGGATCTAATGACTCATGCACATAGATGTCTTGATGAAAACCGTGATGATATATGTTCGTAGTGAGGTAGGATATGTTGGATGTATCATGAGTAATATTGCATTAATAAATAATGCAAAAAAGGATTTGACACATCAATGAAAGTAGACATCTCATGCCCTTTGATGGAAATGATATAGCCTAACTAAATCCCCGGTCATGGTGTTATCTAGGTAGTTTCAATTCCAAGAAGTCAAATAATGATAAATTG
Organism: Viscum album; assembly: GCA_963277665.1. NCBI lineage: Eukaryota > Viridiplantae > Streptophyta > Magnoliopsida > Santalales > Viscaceae > Viscum > Viscum album. The sequence goes on along the minus strand of OY728133.1, from coordinate 955,540,519 downwards.
AGCACATGGGTTGATGGCACTTGCATGTAACCCGTTTGATTGGAGATATCACAAAAAATGGATTATATTACACAATAAGAGTTTGTATGAGGTGATAAGTCGTTGCGACATCAACCTTTTTCTCTTGGGTGCCTTGATAGGTTTATAAATAGTAATCTTGGACATTAGGCAAGTCCAAATAATTTCAACGAGAAAGAGTCCTTGAGGGTCACACACTAAGTGTAGCTAGTATCTCAGTTAAATAATTTATGTATTTAACAACTTGAATAAATATTATTCCTATTTGTGGTTTAATAATTATTCAATTATGCATGATCGCATTTATTTCATCTCCAGTTATTTGATAGAATATATTGAGGATGGAATATTTATTTATCGGCAGATAATGCAGTTATATTTTTTTAATAAATAAATAGTCATTATTCAAGGCCCAGTAAAAATTTAAGATGATTGGGGAACCATGTTATGGGTCCTGTGAGAAATAATATTAAATATTATTTGGTTAAATAATATTTAAATATAATATACAAGTTAAGCACATGTCATGGAAATAATAGCATTGCTATTATTATTTGACATGGGGTTCCACATGGAATATTAAATTATGTAACAATACCTATGATAATTATTTATTATTACTTGGTGAATTAAATTCCATGTTATGTTATTATTTTCTATATTAGCCAAGGGTTCATTTTATCGGCTAACCGATCATTGTTTGCACAACATCCTTGTAGAAAATCTCTCGATCCTAGAGAACTGTTCCCTCTCCAAGAACACTCCCAGAACGAGAGAGATCCTCCTCCAACATATCAAGGAGAATTCATTAGAAGTGATTCTAAAGGTGATCCAAGGTGAACAACGCAAGCATAAGGATTGTAATGGCCGGGACCCTCCTGGTCCATTACATTCCCAAAAACTCGGTTCCACCAAACGGTTCCACCGTTATGGTGGCACTGGTCATGGTGGCACCGTCACAGTCGCACCTTTGTGGTGGAACTGCTTGTGGTGTCTCACCAAACCAGTGGAACCCTCATGGCCATACACTAAAATGGTGGCATCGTTATGGTCGCACACCGAAATGGTGGCACCCTCACAGTCGCACACTGAAATGGTGGTACCTTCACGGTCGCACATCGAAACGGTAGGACCTTCACGATTGCACACCAAAACGGTGGCACCGCTTTACGGTGTCTCACTAGACTGCTGGCACCATCACAGTCGCACATTGAAACGGTGGTACCACGTGTGGTGTCTCACCATGACGGTGGCATCATTATGGTGGCATCGTGTCTTCCCTTTTGCTTTTTCCTTTTTTTCCATTTTCCCTAGTTTTCCCAGTTGTGCCCCCGCAATGTATCTTTCGACATAAGAGTTTTTTAAATACCCATTTCAAAGCCATTAAAATCCCATAAATGATATCTAAAATCCCTTATGATCCGGGAGAACCTTAACTTACCAAAACTTTTGGCTTTTTAATTGATGTTGCAGCCTTTCCTTGTACTTTCCATTTCCACCCTGGTTACACGTTTTCCTCTGATTAAATTAAACTGTTTAACGAACAGTTGTTATGGCCACCACTCTGATAATAATTATTAAATAATTATTAATTACATCATCTGTAACCGTCCAACCGCATGGTGAGACCACGATCCACCTTTTTATCCATTCATAATTCATACCATGTAACTCTAGGATCTCACCTTTTTATCACACGAGAATTCTTTATTCATCTGGGTCGCTCTATTTTCCTTGGTGCATTTGGATCCCCCCATCCCAAGGCATGTGGTGCGCCTATGCTAAATCTCTTCCTGCTCAGTCTTGGAATCCCTAGATTTCCTCCCCTAAAAATCGCGCATCCCCAGTGTAACACCCAAGCTTCCATGATACGTTTCCCTTTGAATAATACAGTATCTTGCATTGTATGCAACTTGGAGTTTTAACACACCACAACCAATGAAAATAGCCATTATGAATAGTAATATCCACTTTTTGAAATTTTATAAATTTTATTTTTTAAAATGGACTTCATTTTTGAATTCAGAATATCGAAATTAGATTAGGGTGAATTTCTGGTATTTTTCTGAAAACATTCAAGTTTTGATTACTATTGAAAACATTGCGTTATTGGTTAAAACCGACGTTTTATCTAAATAATTAGTTATTTTATTTTAATTTATTTTAGGTCAAAATAGATACCTAATACCTATATATTTTCAACATAATTCATTGGAGTCATTTTATAATAAGTTTAGATATATAAAATTTTATCGAACTTTTTACCGTCTTTCACCCACCTCATAGGAGCATTTGCAAATTTGCATAAAATTTAATATTACCATTTCTGTGAGTTGAATTTAAAAAATATGAGAGACTAGATTAATATCAATAAGTAAAATGTGGTTCAATAAGATGAAAATAATTTTTGGTTAATAGTAACTTTTGACTTTTATTTACCACAGTTAAAAGTAAATAGGGTAATTAAGGGTAAAAATGATATCATAATTACCCTAACACATGTCCTAATTCTATTGGATAAGTATAATTCGACCAAAAACAACCTTAGGAATAAAATATGATCCTCTTTGGTCCACTTGTATTATATTAGGACATTTATTGTTATTTTATTTAAAGAATAGTTAAAATAGTTAAATTCAAAGTTTAATAACTAAACCATTTTCAATATAGGGTAACACGCAATATAAACTAGACTATAAATATTAATTATAAAAATAATAAAATTACCAAACAATGGTATTTTATTTATAAATTTTAGACATTATAATAATTAATTAATTTATGACACAATGATGATGCAATAATTACCTTATTAATGAAATATTAAAATAATTGATATTATAAATACCCAAAGAAATGTAAATTGAGACTTTTGATGAATTAAAATAATTTTCTAGGTTAATATGACATGTTAGGGCTGGTTAATTCAATTTTATTTGAATTTATAAAGTTTTTATTGCTTTAAAAAAATCAAATACTAAATAGTGTCAAAATTGACACATTTGAGTTTTTAAAACAAATACTATATTATTAATTGATATAATATTCTTAAAAATATAAGGTTCTTCTAAAGGGCATAGATAAGGTTATATATATTAATAATTATCCACATGAGGTTCTCTTGGATTTTTATAGTATGTTTATTAACCATATAATACAAAAATACAAAGAGACATGGTAAATGTCAAACTATTTAGCTAAGAGTTAAATCTAAAAGATAAGTTTAATATGATGACCCAAACCTGTATAAAACCTATTATTTGAGATTTTTTAAACCCATACCCACCTTATACTTTAAATAATTCATTTTGGAGCCATTATAAAATTAAAATGATTTTATTATAAAATAATATTTCAAGCTTTTCCTAAAGTGACCCTCACATCTCTTATAAAAGGGAACTTCCCCTTCTCTTAATTTCACACCTCCGAATCCTTTTGGATCGGACAAACCCTACCCAAATATCCTCACATATTTCCTCCATTCATCCTATAGGCCTTCATTTTATCATAAATTCTACCTAAGGAGCCCTTTTCATCACCTCTTTCAAGATATTTTCTTTTTCCAGTTTCTCTTTCTTTGTTGTTTCCATTCTAAAATATTAACTCCATTATATTATATATGCAATGATGTTATTATAAAGATGGTACAACCATATTCATTATTCTATCTATCATATGAATGAAAAAGTCACCATATGTACCTACGTATGGCTTACTGTCTCCATGTTATGGTGTAGTTTGATATTCAAACACATCATTATTTGGATGGGTATAATAATGATGTATAATTGATGTAAATAATAAATATAAAATTTTAATGATTCTGTATATATGATATAACATTCAATTATATACGATTTCACATTCAATTGAATGATATTGTCGCTCGTGCGTACGTACGGATTACCATCTCCACGAACGTGATGAGATTCATTCCCCATCGTAATATTTCAAGAATATTTTTCATTTTATGATTAAAAATAATTTTTAATAACTTAATATCATTTTGGATAGGAATCAAATATATCCTATCCATAAAAAACATGTCTTACGTAATAAAACATATAAAGGAAAATGAATCAGTTAACACCTGAAACGACGATAATAATAAAATATTATTAGCAATGTAATATTAGAAGATCATATATGATATCATATTCATGTATATGGTTCATGTAAAATTTAATAAGAATTATTTAACTATTATACAGAAGTTTTATGTACCCTTGACCAAAGATAAGTACAAGGTAAGAGATAATTTCACAATCTCTTTATTATCTGAGGTTGTTTTTACGTAAGTATCTACTAGGACCTCTTTATCATCCACATCCATGTTTTCTTAAAAATGTATTAAAATTTTTTTTTACTATCTACAGGACAATGGTTTAAAGTCATTTATACACTTCTTTTACCTTATATGTTTTTAAACTAATCTTTCCTTCGTTTTCTAAACATGGTACTTTATGACCTTTTTGAAAAAATTAATGTAAGAATGTCTTTTTTTAACTTATATTGTAACGCCCCGACCCCAGCTACCCAGAGTCGGTGCATTACATCGTAACATTGGCATGATAACAAAAGATCAAGTCTCGAAAGACCGATTAGTTTAGTAGCCTTGGAAACACTAGATACATTTGTAAACGTTACATTACATCATAAAGTAAACCAAAACAACAACAACATATTGTCTTCATATCCCCTCAGACTATCCCTGCAGGTCATTCATAATATACTTCTTCAAATCCTGGAAAACATTAAAACATTGAAAGGGGTGAGCTCAGATGCTCAGTAAGGATAACAATATTGCGGAAGCTTTCATAAATAAACATTAACATTTAAGGCAATGTATAACTAAAACAAAAGCCTTTTAAACTTGAACTTCAACATAATATGGCAAAAGTAAAATGAGATAATGTCATTCACTTCTTCACATGGATATTCTACTGGCCGAATAATCACATGCAATATCAATAACCACTTTCATAATGAGGGAATGTATAATGCCGGACATTCTGAAAAATTTTGTCAAGGCCTCGGCCAAGACATCTAAAATGATTAAGGCCTCGGCCAAAACCATAAATCAAATTGGGAAAGGGCCTCGGCCAATTCCACGTCTAGTTGTCTCATGAGACCTACCGATGCATCGAGGAGCTATAGCGGGCTCCACCCGTCACTTATTAAGTCCAATGCATTCCTCGTATGAATAGGTTTAAACATATCACAAACCATAACATAATTGTATCACATAAAACATGCATAAAGGAAACATAACATTTCCACATTTCAATCACAAGATATCAATACAGCACATTGATATAATAAAAACGCTTTCAAAACCATTTTCAATACCAAAATAAAAGAAAGTTAAAACTTTGTATTTATTTTTCATTAAAAAAAGATGGCTTATAGAGGAAGCCGAAAATCAAATAATGGTCACGGCGGCGGAGAAGTCGTTGTCACCGCATAAGTATGGAAAGAAAAACATTCCCTTTTGTCGTTTAGTAAAATTCTTTGTATAAAAAAGATTCCTTTTGAATAAACGTAAAAGTCAAAGGGGTTTATACACCGTATAAAAGAAATTTGTGTATAAAACAAAATATGCCTCAATGAAAGGAGATTGAGACGAAGTCCTTAAAAAGATCATTTTTTTAAAATAAAATAGATCTATTATGTGTATTCACTATAGGTACACATAAATAAGCATAAGTAAAACATAAACACATTATATATCATATATAAATATAGTGACATCTTAATTACCACCTTTGAAGGTGTTATATGAGTGTTGAACAATCATCGTTTCGTGAGGCAGAAATTCGCCATCCACAGAAACCGTATGTTCTTTAACCATTAGATGTAGGTGTGTGTAAGTGTAGCTCGAATACTTCTTATAACAACATCCTAGTATATTGAGGATACTGGTGTTGTTACAAAAGAAATGAATAAAAAGAGTTTAGGGGGTTGGAGAAGAAAAATAAAACAAAACAACATTAGAAAAGACATTACCTCAAAATCGGGTAACTCTTTTTGATTTGATCCAAAGGCTTCCTTGGGAAGAGTTCTGCCCAAAGTGAGGATTCTAGGATTAAGAGGGGGAAGTTGGGAGAGTATTTGGGCAGAGTTTGGCCGATCCAAATGGCTTGAAAGTGTAAATGAGGTTGGAGAGGTGGGGGCCTTTTATAAGTGGAGAGGAGGGGCACTTTTGGAAAGATTGAAATGTTACATTATTTCACAATGCCTTTCGGATTCTAAAGGTCCCACACTTATATAATTCGAGGCTAAGGTGATAAGGGTTCGAAATCTCCTCATCCAATTGGCTTTGGACAAGTGTAAGCCTTGGATTTTGCATTATCTTCCCATTTTATTTAAATCGTTAAATAATGAGGTCATCACTACATCATCATGATGTCATAAATAATTTAATTTATTTAATGTCTACAAATTATAAAAAAATACTATGATGTAGGAAATCTTTTTATCTTTCTAATGAATATTTATAATCAAAATTTGGACTTGTGTAACCCCACTTAAAAACTATTTTAGTAAAACAACTCATGTTTGTGTCAATTTAATTTCAACATTAAATAAATATATATTAATGTCATTTTCCAACTAAAGTGGCTCCATGGGGTCCCCAAGATGACCCATGGGTTGTCTTGGTCGGCCATGACTCATCCAATAGGAGTAGGACAAGTGTCAAGCTCATATCATATTAATAAAACATTGTTTTTACCTTAAACTACACTAATTACCTCTAATCACGATTAAGAACTTAAAAGTTACTATTCACCAAAAAAAATTTTAATCTCATTGAACCACATTTTACTTCTTAATGACAACCATGTATGTCGGATTTTTGAAAATCAAATCACAGAAGTGGTAATATTTCATTTAAACGAAAAATCAGTTATTTAACTACCACTTAGTGGTTTCACTATTCATCAAAAATTGAAGTTTTTCAGAATAAGGCCAAAATTTCACCCTAAGCTATAATTGATATTACGAATTCAAAAATGATGTCTATTTTACAAAATTCCAAACATATTAGTTGCATTAATTAATTTTATAATTAATTCCCGTTGTCACAACAAATAGCGTGTTTTTAAGAAACAATTTATATCAAAAGATTGGCAATTGTTTATGTCCAATTTCAATGTTAAATTAATTCTAATGACCACCATTGGATAAAATGGTAAAAATATATTCTAATTATACTCTAAAACCCCTCAATAGTATAATTTATCACTATGAATTATTTTGATTAAAAAAGTTGTTTTAAGTATTTTTCACTATTCATAAAAATTTTGAAGTTCTCAGAAAATTACAAAAAATTCAACATTGGCTAATTTCAATATTAGGAATACAAAAATGAAGTCCATTTTGAAATATAAAATTTATATAATTTTAAAAAGTGGTTATTACTATTCATAACGGCTACTTTGATTTGTCGCGATGTTTTAGAACTCGAAGTTGCGTACAATGCAAGCTATTGTATTATTGAATGAGAAGCGTATCGTGGAAGCTCGGGGTGTTACATATATGGTGGGTACAGTTATTTTCAGCCATTATAACATCATCAAAGCTTCTCATACAAGCTTATAAGAATATTTTCAAAATATATGTTTTCCATTATAATTATATGACTTTTAAATGATTTCAAAATAGAAAGAGATATTTCTCTAAAAAAGTTTTGATTTCATCTCTGTCAACATCCTTTGATGGATTTTAAGCTTGTTTGATGTTAATTTATAATGATACAAAACATCCATATTGTATTAAATTTTTTGTGATATATTTTACTGTGTATGTGTTATTTTTACACCATTCATGATTTATGGATAAAGTATTGACATTTCGTATGCTAGTTTTAATACGAGTATTTATGCTATGTTTAAACCTTTTCATATGAGGAATCCATTAGACTTAGTGAGTGATCGGTGGAGCCTGATATAGCACCTCGATTCATTGGTAGGTCTCATTAGACAAACTAGTGTCTTGGAACAAGGCCTTGAAAAAATATTATTTTTATTCTTGTCACAAGGCCTTGACTATTTGGTAATAAAGTCTGGCATTATGCATTCCATCATTATGAAAGTGGCTATTGATATTGTATGTGATTATTAGACTATTAAAATATCCATGTGAATAATTAAATGGAATTATTTGATTTTATCTTTTCCATATTATTCTGAAGTTTATGTTTAAAAGGATTTTTTTAGTCTTATACATTCCCTTAAATGTTTATGCTTATTTACGAATGTTTCTACTATATTTTTATCCTTACTAAGCATCTAAGATCATCCCTTTCTATGTTTTATTTATCCCATGATGTGAAAGAAGTATTATATAGTTGACCTTTGGGGATTGGATAAAGATATATGTGTTTTCAAAATGGGACATATCGTAGTTGATGTTTTTATTTCATTATGTAATGTAAAACTTTTGAATGTATCTTTTACTTCCAAGGATACTAAACCGATTGGTCTTTCGGGTCATTATTTTTTGTATCATGAAAATGTTATGTAATAATGCACTAACTTTGGGTAAATGGGGATGAGGCGTTATAATTGGTATTAGAGGCAGTTTAATACAAACATTGGAAACTAGATTTAGAAAAACTCTAATTATAGAACACTACCCTAAGATAGACTTTGAGGATTAGTATAGAAGAACTTCCTATAATTTTGGTACTGTAGATATTTGGTGAGTTTTCAAAGCAATACATCTCTGTCTGGATATAAGTAGGTAGAGGCGGCTCTAGTACAGATGTACCTAGGGGTAAAACCTGAAAACCCCACTTTGAGCTAGACTCAAACGACACTCCTAGGGGATATGATTAGGATAATTCTCATTCTCTTTACAAACCATTATGAAGGGTTTATGAGTATATACTTCCATAAAGAAAACATTTTTATGATTATGGATTATATCCATAAACTGTTAAATTTAAGTTAAGTGTTTTAAAAGTTTGGAATTATGTATTGTGATTCATAAACTAATCTAGTGTATGACATTTTTTAGAAACGGAACCTAGTGGAATGAATGAAAACTGTATCAATGTACGTAATCCATGTAGGGATTTCCCTCCCAATCAAGATAATTATTGTGGAGCTGGTGATGAAACTGGTGATTATCAACTTATCACCGTACTGGGATAACTCACTCAGGTTATGAATAATAACCTTACCCGTATGGAGCACCCTGATCCAAAATGAAGATGATCAATTTTATACCGATTCCTGATTCAATAACCACCAACATTCAATGAGAGTACAAATCCATTAGTAGCTGAGTGATGGATAAGTTCCTTCGAGATAATATTTCATTCTTTTGGGAGTAGTGAAAGGGAAAAAGTTTTCATGGAAGTTTATCGCCTCACAGGAGATGCAGATCAATGGTGGTCATTGATTCAAAACACAAAGGAAGATGATTAAGTATCAAATAAGGAATGGAGTGAGTTTAAAGAGATGTTCTTATAAAAATACTTTCCTCGTGACCATCGAGCGGATATGGAAAGGTAATTTTTGAGTTTGAGATAAAAAGTGGATGAGAATGTTGCAAAATATGAGGATAACATTACAAGGATAGCAAGGCATGATGTAGATTATATACGTAAACCAAGGAGTAGGAATGATCGATTATTTAATGGGTTAAAACCATTTATACTGTGAGAATTAGTCTCAATATCCATTTTATCATGTGAAGATATTGTCTCATGTGCTATCAAGAAAAATAATAATTCTCTATGTCTTATGACTTTAAAGAAAAGAAGGAGAAGAAGAGATCTGTTGAACACTCTAGAAATGGAAATAAGGGGAAGAAGGGAAAAGTTGAATATCCATCCTATGTTAAATGTGGGAAGAAACACCCCGGTACTTTCCTGAAGGGAATGGTAGTCTATTATAAATGTGGTGTAAAAGGCCACCAAGCTCGTGATTGTAAGGTTGAGAAATAGGATGTTGAATGATACAATTGTAGAGAAAAGGGCCATTGTGAAAATGAATGTCTTAAGATCCAAGGGAACATACCTCAGAAAAGGCCAAGGGAGAAAGACCAAGCTTATGCGATCACTACTGATGAGGATGAAGCTCCGAAAGACATGGTGGAAGTTAATTTCATGGTTTCCTCAAGTTTAGCCAATTCTTTATTTGACTCTGTATCATCACATAGTTTCATATCTTCCCATTTTGATATGAAAATTAGATATTTTCAATTTTACTTAACAAGGAAGTTTTCGGTAAAAACACCTAAGGGAAGTATCACCACAACAAATTTTTTTGAATCAGTTCCCATTAGGGAATATAAATGTTCTTTATCTTATGATCTCATCGTCATACCCATGATTGAATTTCATATAATCCTTGGAATTGAATGGCTGTCAGACCTTGATGGAAAAATTTATTTTAAGTAGAAGGAGGTTACAATTTTCGATGATGGTAAGGAGTACCTTATCTTTAGAGCAGAAATGTCACAACCTCATACTTATCTAGATCCACCCCTAGTAGCTCAACTAAATTCGATTATTGGGGAAGAATAGAATGAAATAACTATGGGTGAGGAAAAGAATGTTCGAATAGAGGACGTACCTATTGTTAAAGAATATGTTGATGTGTTTCCATAGGATTTACCATGACATCCTACAGAATAAGAAACTGAGTTTTACATTGACTTAATTCATGGTTCAAGGATTATATCAAAGACCCCTTATAGAATGGACACTATGGAATTAGTGGAACAAAAAAACAACTAGAAGAATTGAGTAATAAGGGATTTATTTTACCTATTGTTTCTCCATGGGGATCCCCTATCCTTTTTGTTATGAAGAAAGGTGAATATATGAGGTTGTGCATTGACTACAAGGAGATTAATGCTATAACAATAAAGAACAAGTATCCCCTACCTCGCATTCATGATTTATTCGACCAACTTCATAGAGCTAATTATTTTTCAAATATTGACCTTCGATCAGGATATCATCAATTGTGTGTGAAGAAGGAAGACATTCCAAAAACAGTATTTTGAACAAGGTATGATCATTACAAATTTACAGTAATGCCTTTTGGGCTGACTAATGCACCCTCTGTTTTCAAGGATATAATGAACAGAGTTTTCAAGGAATATCTTGATGACTTTGTAGTGGTATTTATTGAATATATTTTAGTATACTCAAAAATTTACGAAGATCACAAAAATCATTTGTGCATTATCCTAATGACTCTTAGAAGAAATGATTTATATGGGATGTTTAGCAAGTGTGAATTCTAGATTTAGGAGATTTCTTTTCTTGGCCATATTTTCTCAAAGGATGGAATCTTTATTGATCCTTCTATGATAAAGTTTATCCAATAATTTCCAGCAATGACAAGTATAATAGAGGTATGCGGTTTTATTGGTTTTTCAGGTTATTATCGCCATTTTGTCCAGAATTTTGCCTGGTTGGCTAACCCATTAACCAAGATCACACGTAAATGGGTTTAATTTGTTTGGAAAAAAGAGTGTGAATAGTGTATTGAATAACTGAAGAGATTAATAGTTAATGCTTCAATCTTGACTCTACCATCTGGGAATGATGGGTTTGTTATTTATAGTGATGCTTCAAATAAATGACTTGGTTGTGTCCTTATGCAGAATGATAGAGTTATTTCCTATGCATCATAGCAGCTAAAAATTCATGAGAAAAACTATCCCACTCATGATATTGAGTTAGCAGCTGTAATCTTTGCTCTAAAAATAAGGAGACACTATATCTATGGTGAAAATGTGAGGTTTATACTGATCATAAGAGTTTGAAGTATATTTTATCACAAAAATAACTCAACATGAGGCAAAGTAGATGGCTGGAACTACTCAAGGATTATGATTTCACTATACACTACCACTCGGGGAAGGAAAATAAGGTGGCAGATGCTTTGTGCAGAAAGGATCATGGAGTTTTGAACATGATGAGAGTTGAAAAGGATCCTATATACATGGATCTAGTAAAAATAGATATGGGAATAATCATGGAAGGTGAAACATCAATACTTTTTCAAATGGTTGCAAAACCATCTTTACTAGAAAGGATATAATGTTCTGAAACTGATGATGAGGAGTTTCAAAAGATGATTTAAGTTGTGAATCATGGGTGATTGAGTGACTTTACATATGAATACAAGATTTTGAAATTTGGGAAGAGACTTTGTGTTCCCGATATACCTGATCTGAAAAGGGAATTGTTGGATGATTATCATAACACCAATTTTTCTATACACCCTGGTAGAACTAAGATGTATATATATTTGAAAGAAAATTTTTGGTGGGACAACATGAAGAGAGAGATTGTTGATTTTGTGTTGAGGTGTATGGTTTGTCAACATGGGAATGTTGGAAGACAACAACCTAGAGGATTCATGCAACCTCTTCCCATACTTGAGTGGAAATGGGATGATATTACTATGGAATTTGTCATGGGACCACCAAAGACTCCTAGAAGGAATGATGTGATATGGGTCATTGTTGATCGTCTTACCAAGTCAGAAAATTTTCTTTCTATAAGAGAATATTTACCACTTAAACATTTAGAAATACTGTTTATTAATGAAGTTGTAAGACTTCATGGAGTACCCCTGTAGATTGATTCTGACCATGATCCCTTTTTTACATCAAGAATTTGGAAAAGTCTTTAGAAAGACTTGGATACTAAACTACATTTGAGCACTGCCTACCACCATCAAACCGATGGAAAATCAAAAAAGACTATTAAAACCTTAAAAGATATGTTGATATCTTGCTCACATGACTTTCAAGGTATGTGAGATCAATATTTACCTTTGGAATAATTTTCCTTTAACAATAGCTTCCATTCAAGTATTCAGATGGCACCATTTAATGTTTTATATGGAAAGAGATGTTGCACACCTACTTATTGGGATTATGTTGGTGAAAGAAAAATCATAGGCCATGAACTTGTTGAGGAAACGATGGAAAAGGTGAAGGTTATCCAAACCCACATCAAAGAATCTCAAAGTAGGCAGAAGAGGTATGATGATAACCAAAGGAAGGATTTGGAATTTCAGGTTTGAGACCATGTTTTCTTGAAGGTTTCTCCATGGAATGGTGTTATACGTTTCGTTAAGAAGGGTAAATTGAGTCCCAGGTACATCAGACCTTTAAAAATTCTAGAAAAAAATGGGGCTATAGCTTACCATTTGGAAATGCTGCCAAATCTCTCCAAATTTCACGATGTGTTCCACGTATCACTATTGAAAAAGTACATGCCTGACCCAACGCATGTACTCACCTATGAGGAATTTGAACTAGAACCTGATCTGTTTTATTGTGAAGAGACTGTAAAGATTCTTGATACCATAGATCAAGTGTTGAAAAATCGGATGACTCGTCTGGTAAAAGTTCTATCGAGAAACTATAAGATAGAAGAGGCAATGTGGGAACCAGAGGAACTTATGATGAAGAACCACCAGAATCTTTTTGTGCATTAGTATTCAAGAAATTTTGAAGAAAAATTATTTGAAGGAGGTAAGAATGTAACACCCCAAGCATCAATGGTGCGTCTCCCTTTGAATAATGTAGTAGCTTGCGTTGTACACAACATAGAGTTTTAACACACCATGTCCAATCAAACTAGCCGTTATGAATAGTAATACCCACTTTTTGAAAATTAATAAATTTTAATTTTCAATACGGACTTCATTTTTGAATCTGGAATATCAAAATTATCTTAGGGTGAATTTTTGGTATTTTTCTGAAAACTTTCAATTTTTCTATGAATAGTGAAAACACTGCATTATTGGTTAAAACTGACTTTTTATCTAAATAATTAGTTAATTTATTTTAATTTATTTTAATTTATTTTAGGTAAAAATAGATAGATAATACTTATATATGATCAACGTAATTCATTGGAGTAATTTTATAATATGTTTAGATGTATAAAATTTTATCGAACTTTTTACCATATTTTACCCACCTCATAGGAGCATTTTCAAATTTGCGTAAAACATAATTTTACCTCTTCTGTGAGTTAAATTTAAAAATTCTAAGAAACACGGTTAATAACAGAATGTAAAATGTAGTTCCATAATATGATAATATTTTTGAGTGAATAGTAAATTTTGACTTTTATTTACCACGGTTAAAAGTAAATAGGGTAATTAATGGTAAAAATGATATCATAATTATCCTAACACATGTTCTAATTCTATTGGATAAGTATAATTCGACCAAAAACAACATTTGGAATAAAATATGATCCTCTTTTATCCACTTTTATTAGATTAGTAAAATTATTATTATTTTTTAAAAGAAGAGTTAAAAGAGTTAAATTCAAAGTTTAATAACTAAACCATTTTTAATATAGGTTTACACACAATATAAATTCAACTATAAATATTCATTAAAATTATAAAAATATTTCCTAAATAATTGTATTTTATTTATAATTTTTATACATTATCTAATTTAATTTATTTATGACACAATGATGAAGGAGTAAATACCTTATTTATGAAATATTAAAATAAATGATATTATAAATACCGAAATAAATCTAAATTGAGACTTATGATCAATTAAAATAATTTTATCGGTTAATATGTCATGTTAGGGTTGGTTAAATAAATTTTATTCAAATTGATAATGTTTTTATGGATTTCAAAAAAATCAAATACTAAATAGTGTCAAAATTGACATAATTGAGTTTTAAAAAAATTATATTATTAATTGATATAATATTCCTAAAAATATAAGTTTTGGATAAAGGACTTAGAGAAGGTTATATATATTAATAATTAACCACATGATGTTCTCTTGGCTTGTTATAGTATGTTTATTAACCATATAATATAAAAATACAAAGAGATATGGTAAATGTCAAACTATTTAACTAAGAGTTAAATATAACGGATAAGGTTAATATGAGGACCTAAACCTATAAAAAACCTCTTGGTTGAATATTTTTAGACACATCCCAACCTTATAATTTAAATAATTCATTTTGGATCAATTAGAAAACGAAAATTAGTTTATTATAAAATAATATTTCAATCTTTTCCTAAAGTGACCCTCACCTCTCTTGTAAAAGGGAACTTCCCCTTCTCTTAATTTCACATCTCCAAAGCCTTCTTTCTCGGCTAACCCTTACCCAAATATCCTCCCAAATTTACTCCCTTCATCCTAGATGCCTTGATTTGGTCATAAATCCAACCTAAAGATCCCTTTTGATCAAATCAAAAGGAAGATCCTAAAGAAGAGGTAAATATTTCATCACCTCTTTCAAGTTCTTTTCTTTTTCCACTTCCTATTTATTTATTTTTTCCATTCTAAAATAATAACTCCAGTATCTTCTATATAATATTATGTTATTATAAAAATGGTTCAACCATTTTAATTATTCTATCAATCATATGAATGACAAATTCACCATACGTGCGTACGTACGGCTTACCATCTCCACGTCGTGGTGTAGTTTGTTATTCAACCACTTAATTATTTGGATGGGTATAATAATGATGTATAATTTCTATAAATAATAAATATAACATGTTAATGATTATGTATATATGATATAACATTCATTTATATACGATTTCACCTTTAATTGAATGATATTGTCGCTCGTGCGTACGTATGGATTACCATCTCCACGAACAAGATGAGATTCATTCCCCATCGTAATCATTCAAGATTAATTTTCATTTTATGATTAAAAATAATGTTTAATAAATTAATATAATTCTGTATATGAATCAAATATATCCTATCCATAACAAACATGGCTTACATAACAAAACATATAAAGGAAAATGAATCAGTTAACACCTGAAACGACGATAATACTAAAATATTATTAACAAGGTAATATTATAAGATCATATATGATATCATATTTCTATATATGGTTCTTGTATAATTTAAAAACAATTATTTAACTATTATATATGAGGTTAACATACCCTTGACCAAATATATGTACAAGGTAACAGTTAATTTCACAATCTATTTATTATCTGAGGTTTTTTTTACGTAAGTATCTACTTGGACCTCTTTATCATCAACATCCATGTTTTCATAAAAATGTACTTCAAACCATTTTTACTATTTAATAGACAATGGTTTAAGGTCATTTATATCCTTATTTGACCTTATATGATTTGAATGGAATCTTTCTGTCATTTTCCAAACAAGGTACTTTATGACCTTCTCGAAAAAATTAAGGTAAAAATTGCTTTTTTTAACTTATACGGCAGGTGCGGATATTTTCTGCCATTATAACATCATCGAAGCTTCCCATACAATATTATAAGAATATTTTCAAAATAAATGATTTTTTATAATTATTTGACTTTTAAATGATTTCAAAATAGAAAAAGATTTTTCTTTAATTTTTTTTGATTTCATCTATGTCAACATCCTTTGATGGATTTTAAGCTTGTTTGAAGTTGATTTATTATGATACAAAATTCCATATTTTATTGAAAGTTTTGTGATATGTTTTACTATGGATTTTTTATTTTTACACCATTCATGGGTTATGGATAAAGTATTGACATTTCATATGATAGTTTTAATACGAATGTTTATGTTATGTTTAAAACTTTTCATATGAGGAATGTGTTGGACTTAGTAAGTGATGGATGGAGCCTTATATAGCTCCTCTATGCATGAGTAGGTATCTTGATACAAACTAGTATCTTGGCACAAGCCCCTGACAAAATATTATTTGTATTCTTGGCACACGGCCTTGACTATGTGGTTATGAAGTCTGGCATTATGCATTCCATCATTATGAAAGTGTCTATTGATATTTCATGTGATTATTAGACTAGTATAATATACATGTGAATAAGTAAATCGGATTTTTTGATTTTATATTTTCTATATTATGATTAATTTTAGGTTTGAAAGGATTTTTTTAGTCTTATGCATTGCCTTAAATGTTTATGCTTATTTACGAAAGATTCCACTATATTGTTATCTATAATGAGAATCTAAGCTCACCCCTTTCTATGTTTTATTTTTTCTAGTATGTGAAGAAGTATTTTATAGTTGACCTGCAGAGATAGGATAAGGATATAAGTGTGTTTAAAAGGGGACAAAATATTGTTGATGTTTTTATTTCATGATGTAATATAAGACTTATGAATGTATCTATTACTTCCAAGGCTAAAAAACTGATCAGTCTTTTGGGTCATGATTCCTTGTATCATGCCAATGTTATGTAATAATGCACTAAATCTGGGTAACTGGGGTCGAGGAATTACACCCAGTTTTTGGTGTGTGGATAAAAACATCAATTTTTGATCATCCATGTAGGGTTCTTCCTTTGTCTCTCTTTATTATGTATCACACGGGGTGGGTATGATAATTTTTCTACAATGATGGATGAAACCAAACCTTGATGACGATAATAAAAATAATTTTAAAGATTTAAGGGGTGTTTTTGATGATGTTTTTGTACTCTTTCACCCTTTCATATATGTTGTGAATTGTATGGGCTTCTGTCCTCTGAAAATCATGGTCATTGTTGGTCTTTCCTTGTGCAATAAGGGACCCCTATTTTCATTGATGGTTAAAAGGATGTAACATGGAAATTGGTTTATCATGTAAGCTCAGTTGATTAAATGGATTTCCAGTGGACAAAAATCCTTGTGTGATCACCCCGGTTAACTGAACATAAAATAAGGAACTCAATGAATGGTGTGTTTAAATATAGAAACTCCCCTGCTCTGTCTTAGTGATATGTGTGGTTTTTTTGCTTGATTCTTGTCGGGTGACATGGATGGGGATGGGATTCCCTATTGTGGTGAAGTTGTTGATTTATGGATCTAAGGTCGTGTGGGACCATATGGTGGGTCTTGGTTTGGTTCAAATATATTGAGGGATCTCATGGATCCCTTTTTTTGTTGTGACTTACAAGAGAACCGGGTGTGAATGGAGTTTCTTCAGGACTACAACTTCGAAATTTCCTACACCTCAGGTATGTGGAATTTGGTGGATAATTCCTTGAGTGTGAAGTCGTAGAAGGATTCAGTTCGAGAGTCGGAAGATTCTTGGAATGTGATGGAGGAGTTGGCTTCCCTACACTTGGATGCAAGGGTAGAGGATGGAAGAGGTTGTTTGTTCCAGATGATAGTGCAGTCCTCTTTATTGCGGCAGTTGGAGGAGTCTCAGTGGGAGGACTTAGAGGCTGAAGTGACATGCGATCGTGAAAGCCAGGGCAATGCTCCGAAAGGATGGTCGGAAGATGGGAATAATTGTATGTTGTTTCATGGAAAGTTGTTTTTCCAACTGGAAATGCATAAGAGAGTCCTTGGTGAGTTCCAAAACTCACCCCTAGTGGTACACCCACAAGTTTCCAAGATGTACTGGGTTTGGAGGGGTCCGTTTTTGTGGCTCGGGTTGAAGTAGGTAGTGGTAGAGTTTGTGGCAAGGTGCCTCATGTGTCTGCAGGTGAAGGTTAAACACCAGTCCTAGGAGGTCTGTTACATCCTTTAGATGTCCCCGAGTGGAAGTGGGACGACATCTCAATGGATTTCGTCATGGTACTACCCAGAGTTCAAGGAGGTTGTGATGTAATCTGGACAGTGGTGGACCGGATGATGAAATCAGCTCACTTCCTAGAAATCAAGGAGTCGAGTGCAGTGGATGCCTTAGCACAAAGTTATATTGACGAGGTGGTGCGGTTGCATGGAGTTTTGAGGTCTATAGTCTCCGATCAAGATACCTGGTTTACCTCACAGGTCTGGAAAGGATTGAAACATTATTTTGGAACCCAACTATGCCTAAGCACTACTTTCCACCCCCAGACAGATGGTTAGACAGAGCGCACCATCTAGACATTAGAGGATATGCTACGAGCATGTTTTTTGGACTTTGGGGGATCATGGGTATGACACTTACCTCTGGTAGAGTTTTCCTACAACAATAGTTATCACTCTACAATTGGCATGGCTCTATTCGAAGCCTTGTATAGGAGGCTGTCTCACTCACCCGTGTGTTGTACAAAGGTTGGGGAAGAAGTTGTTCTTTACGTGGAGGTGGTACGGAGCATGACAGAGAAGGTTATTCTTATATGAGAGAGGATGAAGGTATCTCAGGACCGGAATAAGTCATATGTTGATCATAGGAGGAGACCCTTGGAGTTTGATGTCAGGGACCATGTGTTATTGAACATCTCCCCTCGACATGGGTAACAGAGGTTTAGTAGAGGGAGTAATCTTTCTCCCAGGTTCGTGGGACCCTTTATGGTGTTGTGGTGGGTCGGTGAAGTGGCTTATCCGCTGGAGCTAACACTGCCACTACTGAGAGTGCATGACGTCTTCCATGTGTCTCAGCTATGTCGGTATCTACATGATGATTAACATATCCTCAACTGGGGAAGGATAGATATCCAATATTATGTGACATTTGTAGAAAGATCAATGAGGGTTGATGATCATTATTAGAAGGTGCTTTGTGGATGAACCATTACATTGGTTCATTTTTTATGAAGATGTGGTGGCCTAGAGGAGATTACCTAGGAATAGGAGGCATAGACGCACTCAGTTCCCAGAGTTATTTTGAGTTTAGTTTGGTTTTTCTTTGTACTTGTTTTTGATCTAGAGTTTGACCCTGTTAACTATGAAATGGATTGTTTCCCTTGTTCTATGGATGTGTCTGAAGAGTCCTGACTGTGGGGATGGAAGGACCTGATCCCTAATCGAGACGCATTAAGGTGGATGCAATTAAACCCGTGTGGGAGAGTCAGTACCACCCAAAGTGGATAGTATCTTGACACAGAGGAAGGGAATCCCTAATATATATGACTGGATGGTATGACCTTTATATTTTTGTGTGGTTACTAGAGTGAGAGGTGTTCTTCAATGTCGATGAGGTTTACTCTTGAGAGGTATCTTCGAGGTGGTTGTTTGGACCCCTCTCTTTTCTTAGGGTTTATCATTGAATTCTCAATGATGAGAATAGTTTCATAGGTATCTGATCTAATGTCCTAGACCCTCTTAGTCCAGTACATTGCCAAAAACTCAGTTCCACCAAATGGTTTCGTTATTTCGGTGGCACCACTTATGGTGTCTCACCGAACCGGTGGCACCGTCACGATCGTACACTGAAATGGTGGTACCATCACAGTCACACACTGAAATGGTGGCACCATCATAGTCGCACACCAAAACGGTGGCACCGTCACGGTCACACATCGAAATGGGGGAACTACTTTACGGTGTCTCACTAGACTAGTGGCACCATTATGGCGGCACCGCCATGGAGGCACCATCATGGTCACACACTGAAATTGTGTCACCGCTTATGGTGTCTCACCATTATAGTGGCATTGTTATGGTGGCATTGTATCTTCCCTTTTTCCTTTGCATTTTTTTCCAATTTCTTGATTTTTCCCAATTCCACCGCCGCAACGTATCTTTTGACATAAGAGTGATTTAAATACCCATTTCAAAGCCATTAAAATCCCATAAATAATATCTAAAATCCACCAACATCTGGGATAAACCTTACTTACCAAAATGTGTGGATTTTTCCTCAGTGTCTCACCATTTTCAAAAACTTTATAGTTCCTCCCCTGTTATGAGTTTCCTCTTATTAAAGGGAACCATTTAATACACAGCTATTATGGCAACCTATTTGATGAAAATTATTAAATAAAAATTAATTCTATCATGTGTAACCTTCCAACATGTGTTGAAACCATAATCCACCTTTTCAGCCATTTAAAATTCATATCCTGTAACTCCAAGATCTCAAATTTTTATCACATGGGAATTCTTTCTTCTTCTAGTCTTTTCCTTTCCATGGTGCATTTGGAGCCCCCTTCCCAAGGCTAGTGGTGTGACTATGCTGAATCCCTTTCTTCTCATTCATGTAATACCCAAAGTTCCTCCCCTTCAAATCGTGCATCCCATGTTCTTGGCACGTGGAGAAAAAATTTAATCATTGATCATCCAATTAGGGTTCTTCCTTCATCTCTCTTTACTATGTACCATGCGGGGTGGGTATGCTAATGTTTCTATGGGGATGGATGAAACTAAACCTTAACGAATATAATATAGAAAATTTTAAAGAATGAATGGGTGTGTTTGATGATGTTGTTGTACTCTTTCACCCCTTCTTATATGTTGTGAATTTTATGGGCTTCTGTCCACTGAAAATCAGGGTTGTTGGTGGTCTTTCCTTGCGCACTAAGGGACCCCTATTTTATGTGATGATTGAATGGAAGTAACATGAAAATTGGTTAATCACGTAAGATTTTTTGATTAAATGGATGTCCAGTGAACAAGAATCCATGTGTGATCACCCTAGTTAACCCAATTTAAAATAAGTAACTCAATAAATGGTGTGTTTAAATCTGGAAACTCCCCTACTCTATCTTGGTGATATGTGTGGTTGTTATGCTTGATTATTTTTGGGTGACATGGATGGGGATGGGATCCCATGTTGTGGTATAGTTGTTATTTTGTGGATATAAGGTCTTTTGGTGACATATGGTGGTCTTTGTTTGGTTCTAGTACTTTGAGGGATCTCACATATCCCTTTTGTTGTTCTGACTTACAAAAGAATTGGGTGAGAATGCTTGAAATTTTTTTTATTTGTTTTCCTTTATTATCTTATGGCTATTCATATTAGTTTCTTAGTAGTGAAAAAATTACTTAAATGGAACCACTTAAATGTGATAACAAGAATGGGTTCAATGGAAAATTGTTTTCCAAGAATGATTTGTGACTTGGTTGTGGTTGTTGTGCTTTTATGAATGAATAGTTACAAGGGTTTTTGTGTATGGGATAGTTTTGGAACCCCTAGGTTGGGATCAGTACTTGTTTACCTATATGTATAATTTAGTTCTTATGTTTCTTATTTTCACCCCACTAAATTTGAGCACTCTGTGTCGAACACCCCCATTTCATGGGGGAGGGTGTTTTCTCCAACACTCCTATGAGTGGCTGGTTATTAGCTCTTTTTCTTCTCCCTTTCCTGAGTATCCTAAGACACTTTGGGCAGGTTGTGATGGCCCGAGGTATATTATAGCCCAATGTTCTTCAGTAAGTGTAGTTTTGGTGGTTGGCCAAGGTGTGTCCGAGTAGTTTGTTTCCCAAGTGTCTTCAGGATGAGGCCCAGGTGTCTTAGGGCGTGGCAGTAGTTGTTCTGGCCTAGGTTTCTTTGGGCGTGGTGGTAGTTATTTCGGACCATGTTTCTATGGGAATGGTTACATGTGGTTTTTTTGGCCTAGGTGTCTATGGGAGGGATGTGTGGTTGTGGTAGCCCAGGTGTGTGTGGGAGGGGTACGGTAGTAGGACTGTGGTGAAAATGGCAGGGAAGGTCTGACGCGTAGGATGTATTCAATAACCAGTGGGAAAGTGGTGTGGGGTACTCAAACATAGATGTGTTATTACTATTAATTTACATGACTTCAATTATTTTGTATGTGTTCCTTGTTGAGGTTGGGTGGATAGTTTCCTTGATAGGTGCTTCAGTTGTCTCCTTTTTCTCATAGGGTATTAGAATGTCTCCCCACTTGTGCATGAGAGATTTCGGTTTTCCCTACCAAGTATAATTTTATACTCACCCTACGTACATAAAACTGCTTTCAGGTTTCCAGGAGGACTTTGGGGATCATGTAGGATCTTACTAGCTCGGATGTTGGGACATTTGTTGTTGCTGTTTTTCCCTCTTTTTGGTACTTTATTTTAGATTTTTCTTGTACTTTTCTAGAACATTATTATTGGAACATGCATATGTGAATGGGTTGTTTTGGATTTACTTTGACATCCAAATTTGGTGTTGTTGGGATTTACTATCTTATCTCTTGATCCTACTTAACAAAAAGGGTAATGCCTTCTATATTACATGTGATTCTATACCCTTGGTGCTAGTCTCCACTCTAGGGCCTATTGAAGGAGGGTTTTGGGGATCATTATCTCTCCTTCAACTTGAGGAAGGAATGTTTTATAAATCTTTCGTACCTTCCCTCATCTTTGTAAAGGCGGGTCGTGACAAGGATCCTCCATGCTAGTGCCTGGAGACTCCTTCGGTGATGTTTGGAGATACGTGGAGCACGTGTGGATCACCACTAGAGGATTCTTATCCTTGGATTCTACATCGCAATGAAGTCTCACCTCATACCCATGGGTGGATGCATCAACGAACAAAGAATCACCTTGGAGGTAATTTTATAATTTAATTTAATTAAATATAAACAAAATATGTTGATCCTAACTTCTTGGTTATGGGTCCTCTTCTTTGTCTTTTATTTTTTATTCAATTCAGTGGATACTGGCATTAATCGTCATATTGATCCTGGATTAATCATTGATTGTGAAAATTTACAAAGTTGGGAATACACCCATCCTATGCTTCTATTACACCCTAAACCTATAGTATAAGCATCGTGGTTTGGTTGATGATGCTTTGGTAGGTGAAGTCAAGCTTCTTCTAAATAAGTTTTCCAATAGTGGTTTGACTGAACTTCTTGGTGTTCTTTGGTATACTCTTAGTTTACTCTTTCTTTAGAGATTAGAATTCCCCTTATCTTATTATCATACTTGATGCATTAAGAGAGTGTCAGTCTTATGACGTAAAAAGGTTTAAAAGTCATTGGGATGGTCTGTGATCCTTTTAAGATTTGGTCACTAGATGTGTGGTTTTTGTTGAGGCTCATCCAGTCCTAAGTGATACTTTTGGTCCTGTGTAAGAACATCTTTGATGGAATCCTGGACACATGACGCTTCCATTGATGTGACCACCATTCATATGCTGCTCTGGGCTCAGTCAATGTTTTTATGTGTACAAATTTCCTTTATACCAACATCTTGCTTATATCATGGGGTATTGGATACCTAGGGATAGTTCTATGGACACTACATGGATAAATCCAAGGTTATCCCAGACATTTTTTCAGGATTGAATGTAATGATTTAAGGGTGATGATTCTAATAGTCTGGATCTTGGTTACATATTTGTTTGTCCTGAGGCATAACAGTTTAAAATTCTCAAGTGATGGTTTGACCTGGTAATGTCACTGGAATTCAAGTATGGGATTAGATTAATGTACTCCTACTAAATTCATGATTCCTTTAGATAAGGAATTGTGGTTTAGTTTATAAACACACCAGTCGTCTATGTCGGGCATCTTCGAGATAAGTCGGCCAGAGTGGATCAACCTGTTTTCCTTATTGGCAATGTTTATGGTCAAGGGGATCCATTTTTAAATCATGTTTTTAGTTTAAGGTGAGTAGTAAGGGTCGACTATGTATTCTAATAAATCTATCATGATAAGTTACTTTTGATCGATTGAGATTCGACCATTCCTTTCAGATGAGGTCCTTGATATGACCTTAGAAGTAATTGAGTTTTCCCAGTTAATAAAATCATGATAGATTTTTAATAGAATGTTGAGAGTGTACTTTATTGGATATTCCAACGGTGGAGGTACCATGGACTGGAATTGAACCCCCCCCCCCCATTGTTTAGATCTTTGGTGAAGATTACCATTGACCAAATTTTAATGAGAAAATTATGTGATCAGTTATCTACCTTAGCGGGTTTGGGTTGGTACCATTTTTATGTTTTAGTTGTAAATAGAGCATTGTATTAGGTTTTAATGGATTATGTTTTGTGTATTGAAGAGGTACATTGAGGTGCGTTGGGTATTTGGAAACATGACCCAACCATTTGAAGGAAACTTCATGACCCTTGTAGGTCGGGTTATGTCTTCTTTGTTTTCCCAAGGGTTCTTAGGGATGATAATTATTAAGGTCATGAGTTTATAAGGTCCCGTGTTTTTTAATTATATGGAATTCCATGGGAATTCTATTTTTTTTATTACTAGACAGTCATTTTTTTAAACTGAGATTCAGAACAAAATTCCAAGAGTTGTAACACTTCAATTAGTTGATTTTGAACTTGTATTAAGGCTCGAAGGTTCCCTCAGAGATATATTTAGGTTTATGGAGCACTGAGATTTTAAAATTTGAGGTTTGGGTGTTCTAAACAGGGTTCGTTGTTTTTTTGAAACTGTGTGGCCCTCAGTAGAAAATCGTGAGACCTACAGTAGGTGGCAGAGGTGGTGTGCATGGGTTGCGCATGATTTTTCAAACCATGCAGTTATCCAATATAGTTATTTCCATTTAGGAAGTATCTCATCACTATTCACTGCATTTTTTCCACATGGTTAAGCTAACCATGTAGGAAAAACCATGTGAGATGATTTTTAAGGCAGGGGATGTCGCATTATTGGAGCACGGTTCAGCTAACCATGCGGTCAAAACCATGGGCTATATTGATTTTAAAGAAAATAAATAAATTAAATTAAAAACTTAAACATAAAACTACCATCATCCCCCTCCTTACCCAAGTGTGGTTCACCCTATCCCCCTCTCCCAATTGGTGCGCACAACCCCATCTTTGTGGCCTCCTCTTATCCATTGATTTCAACTGGATTTCTTATGGTTTCTCATCTGAATATTCAAGGTATGATCTCAGGTTCCTTCTTCTCTCTATTTCTGGAGGGTTTTCGACTCCCCATCACCCTATCTATCTCATTAAAACCCTAAGATATTGGATAAATGGGTTTTCAACTGTTTCTTATTTGAATAGGGTGTGCAAAGGGCTTCTAGGGTCAGCCTTGTGTAGGTTTCAGTCTTCACCACCAAAAGTGAGACATTTTATATCGTTCAAGTTGTCATCGCCATTATAGGTAAGGTTTTACTCTTAATTACATGTCTAACTCAATTTTATTTGTGTTCTTCTAGTGTTTTTGAGTTCCTAGATTTATCTGTAGTGAGTTTTGGTCAACCTTGTGGCAGGTTCAAGTCATCGAAGTCAAAGGTGACATACTATGTATGCATAGGTAAGAATATTTAAATGTAAGTTCCCCTATTATTTGTATATTCACCCATGGTAGTGAATATATATATATATATATGGGTCATGGTGTTCTTACATATAATATGAAAAATGCATACATGTGTAAGTGGTTATCAGTATATGCATATATAATCTATATGTAAGGATCCCCTTGTACATATTCATTTCCATGAGAATATATACATAAGAGAAAGGTAGCCTTATGTATATGTGAAGTTGAATATTCTCAAAGGTGGGTAGAAGCAGTTTTTAGTGGTAGATGATGGAAGATTCAAGTGTCAAATTGTTAGTCTTGGGTTGGTATTATTCTTGAGGTAGGATCCCTTTCTATGTTCCCTTTAATGTTAATAATGTGTTTAGTGCTTCTTTGATAAGTTGAATTATTATTTCTTGAATGAAAAGATTAAGATGTTAAATTATTTTTTTTGAGAAACAATGTCATGATTTTAAAATAAAACCTCTTAGATGAGGTGCACTATCTTCTATGTTAAAAATTAATGACTAGTTATTTATATCATGCATGGTTTATGGATTGGAGTATTTGTATGCCTTTGTGTTAGAATTTAATGAGTGGAATGTTTTATATGGCCTCTATTGTTGTTCCTAAATGATGTTTCTCATTTTTATATGAATGTTAAATGAACTGAGACACCTCTTAGGTTTTTGGCCTTCTTAGATGGAATTTACAAATTAGGAATTTTCCTTATTGCTCATGGGAGTTAAATGATGTATTTTCTAAGTAATAGTTGTTAAGAATGAGATGTTTTTTATATTTCTGTTTCCCATGTGAGTAATAATGAGACAAGTCTTGTAACATTTTCCCATTCCATCAGCTACCCATTGATTGGGGTTTCAAATGAGATGCTTGTTTAACAAAATTCCCACATGAGTTAAATTAAAGGTAAGCCTTCTGAATTGGGAAATACCTTGAGTTACCTTCTAAGATGATATGTTTATGAGATGTTTTTGGATTGTACCTGGGCATGATGAAATGATTTTGTTTAAATAAAATTGATTATATGATATAGAATTGATCAATTGCACATATTCCTTCGGTGAAACATTGATTCATATGACAATTCCATGGACAGACTCATTTGGCTATTGACTATTAACTGACCGAGTAATGCTTGGACCGCCAAGGAGGAACTAGCAGGGGATGACTATTATATGTTGAGTGATACTTGGGTGCCATAGATGATGTAGAGGACAAACTTAAAGGGAATTGATCATTTACTTCATGGTGATACTTGGGCTCCCTTAGTGGACCCCCAAGGACAGAATTTATTGGCAGTGACTTTATACCACACCTTGAGTGATTTCATGTTCCAGATATGTTCTCTAGGGATGGGATTTTAGGGTGTGGTTTATATTATAACTATAGTGATACATTGATTCTAATGTAGGAATTCATTGGATGAGAACATGTTCTAAATTTTTTAATGAATAAAATAAATTAAATAAGATTTGTCTGTAAATCCAAAGCATACGATTGGATTCGGTCTTTACCTGTACTTATGGATGGCCAATTTGGACATCCTTTTATCAAGTTATCATAGGGGAAGCCGGGCTATGAATCGATTCTTGAGTCTTACATATTATATGGGAATTAATTATTAAATGGAATTTTTATAAATGAAATAGGCCTGACTATTAAATTAGAGACATAGATTTAGAAATGAAATTGATTAATTAAACTTATTTATAAATGAGAACATGGAATTATATGATGATTAATTTTTATTACATCCTTTAATTTGTAATATAATGCATGTACACTATTTTTATATATTCACTATCTGGATTGGTCTAAAAACCATGGGTGCCAGCCTACTAAGATTTATATCTCACACCCTCACTAGTGGTCTGTAGCCTATGGCGTATGGGGAGATGCGCATGAGGCCATGTGACCCACTGGTCTGAAGACTATCACAGTAGTCATTCAGGCCAATCCGTTATAATGTAACTACTTAGTAACTATTAATTAATAAATGGTTAATTGATGATTAATGAATAATTAACAAATTACTAATTAATGATTAACTAATTCTTTACTATTGATAAGTAGTGATTAACTAAGGATTAAATTAGTATTAATTAATGATTATATAATGACTAACTAATGATAAAATTATGATTAACATAGGACCAAATAATGATTAAATAATGATCAAATAATGATCAACTAATGATGAATTAATGAATAACTAATGAATATCTAATAATTTCTTATTATGTAACTAATAACTAACTATTTATTAATTAATAAGTAATAAATTCATAACTATTAATTAATGGATGAGTATTGAATGATTACTAGGTGATTAAAGAATAATTAATGAATGATTAGTGAAATAATTTAGGATATTATAAAACATTCTAATATTTCAGTAAGGTAAATATTATTTGGTAATCCAAGAAATTAAATCCATGTCTAGGTACTACAAGTGGTTGTAAGATATGGAACCAATAACATTGATGTAATAACCCTGAAAAGGGGAGATTGGATATTAAATCAATTGTTAGCTGCTTCATGATAAAGAGACCTAACTGAAAACCTAGTTTGATAGGCTCAGGTGATCTTCATTAGGTGATTCACATTCTCTTTATGAAATATTTAACATTTAATTATATCCTTGTACCATGAAATAAATTTATACAATTACTTCATGGTCAACCATAGATGATTATTCTTCATTGTGAACATTATTTACACTATTGGAATCATGATCATAACAAATTTTTCATATAGATAAGCATCCCTTCTTTTGTCGACTGCTTTGGTGAAGTTATTCAAACTTATCAAGTAGCTTTATATTGTACACATCCAAAATGAATGGTTAGGATACTTGATTGTGATACCCTAATATAACTTTATTAAAGAATTCATTTTCTCTTAAATATGAAATATGATCATAAGATTCAGTATATTAGCTATAGATATTTGAAATTCTATGATATAATATAGAATCTATCTTATGCATTGCAAGATGATACAAGAAAAAGCATTATTTACCCAATGGTATAATTATGATTTGATGGAGTTATTTGTATAGTTTTATACTATAGAAAAAAAATATTATTATATGTTTAATGAAGAATACAATAGTCATTGATGAATTTCAGCCCAATAATATATGACTAATCCCTATCATGGGGAATAAGACAAAAAAACTGATCACCCTGATATGCTTTGAGAGAATTTTGATTATAACGAAATTTTTAACAATTGGACATATATAGAAAATAGTAAAAATTATGAGGAATATAGAGAGTCTACAGAAGTAGTTGAAAGAAATTCAATAGTAAAACATCATCCTCAATGCACATTAAATAATCAACCATTCTTCATATCATTGTAAAAAGTTAGGAAACATTTTCCTGAATTTTACTAGAATATTATCACACCAAGAAATAAGTATCTTAGAGTTGTTGATGATATATTTTGTCAAATAGAGAAATAAATATATTTTGTATGATACTTTCAAAAAAAATATTCCATGAATAATATACTAAAATGATTTCATATTTAGAGAAACTATAGATATTTACATCAGGAGTCACACTAGAAAAAATACATCATATAGTGTGGAAAATATGATGATGATTTTATATTTTTTTAAGGGTAGTTCATAAAATTACTCTTAGAGGGTGGGGAATTTATGATATTGAATAATATCATACTTTCATATAGCCTAACCTAACACAAGATCATACATCAATGGATACAAAATCTATGTCATCTATTATTGTTGAGATGATCATGGACTACCATTATTTACCTATAACCCTTGTATATGATATCATACAAAAAACTTTTGGGTAAAATTTCTATATAAATCCATGGATAGTGAAACAAAAATGCAATTGTAAATGTTTAGAGTGATTTAGATGAATCGTTTTGGGTGTTTTCACATTTTCTATCAATACTAAGGAAAAATAGCCAACTATTATTTGTCCTTTATACAAATAAACATCTGCCTCAAGATAACTAACTTGATATTTCAAATGTCAAATTTCATATGTTGTTCTAGGAACTCATGCCATATATTTTTGTATTTAATTTCTGGAAATAGCTTATTGTAATTCACTAAGCATTTATATTTATAATGTATATGGGCATATTGCTGATTATGGAAACCCAAGATTTTTAGTGTAAACCTCTGCCACATAAATTTTCCATAGTAGAGAAGGAAAAATATGAGTATCGGAGATGGTTTTTTGTATGTATTAAAAACCATGTCACCTGAATTAAAAGTGTATGTTTGATATTTGATCATCATCAAGAAATCAATAAGGTAATTAATGCAGATCCAGTTATGTGGAGATCCCCAAATTCATGTCATCGATATTGCATCAGATAAAATTCTAGTAATGTGATAATTAATTTTCATGATGAAGTTATGAATAAAGATATCATGAAGCTTAGTATACAGTTTTGTTCTTGTTTTTTACTAGGTCATTTTAATGAAAAAAAATAATTTTTGTGTAATATGATCAAATTCCAATAAAATATGGGACATATCGGTGAACGATTGAGTAACCATTGAAAGGAATTCATTGTGAGAATTAGGGAGTGTATGATCACATAATGTGGATTCTAGCAGATAAATGGTCAACGTTATAATATGGGGGAAAGAGGTATAAACACATGACCAAAACATCTTGGAGTATATTAATAGAATCTTCAAGGTTATTTTCATGTTGTCTATAACTAGAATAGTTCAAGAGACATTTTATCATGCTGTAAATTACTTTATAAAAAAGGATGATGGACTATAAACAAGATTCATTGGGAGCTTTGGTATAAAAGAAACATTCATTGAGAGATTAACAAGAACATTGATGAATATTTTTCTTATTGAGTGTGATTATTTAACCAAAAAGATAGTCAATTTTAAGTGGGAATGTTTTAGGATATCATCACAGGAAGTAGTGGTTGGTTGTTGGTGTTATTACCGGATGTTAGACATTTTAAATGAGGAAACTAATTAGCATTGTGATTTCTATGCATGTACATCATTATGGAATGTTCCTCTATAAACATATCATGGGAACCATATTATTATCAATTGTACCTCCTTGATACCATTTATATCTACTATAGGGAACTATGGATTCCTATTATGTATTTTCAACATTTCCCAATTCTCTAAGATCATCACACATGGATACCTAACATCAAAATGTTGAAACCACAAGGGTGACTGAAGGCCATTAGGATTTATAAGGATATGGAATAGCCTCAATAATAATTCCAACATATGAGGAGTATTATATGTCATAAGGAATGTATTAATTAGAAGTGACCCCCTAACATTTTTGGAATGAATTATCATTCTCATCCATCGTGATGTATTGACTAAATATAAAATATTATCCTAGGTCACTAAAATATTTATTAGGATCAGACATTAGGAAATTATTTTGGGTGGTTTTGTAAAAGTTTCAATGATTGAATATAAACCATATAATAATATATTACTTATGAATTTGAAAACCAACTTTCTAAAAATACCCAATCAGATACAGTAATTGTTCATAGTATTATAATTCTATAAAAGTGATTATTTATGTAAACATGTAAATTAATTAAAAGGAATCGTGAATAAGATCAATTGAAAGTGATACAAATGAGTTTTAATGAATAATGAATATGTAATTATGTATAACAAACTCTATGATGAAAAAATGGTCAATCCCTATTATCGACTACATAAACATCAAAGGGTGATATCCTAATTTTTATAATCAATATCCTGTCTATCATAACAATTTACTAACCATTACATTATATTTAAATTTTACACTAAAAAATATTTATTTTATTTTTATGCATAGAGATGGAGGATATTACTCTACTGACTAAGCGGTATAGGAAATTTTAATGCAATGTGATAGTGAGCCATTAGTTTAGACGAATTAGGGAGAGTATTTCACAACATTATCATCACAGTATACCTTTAGTTGATATTATACCATACCTATGACATGTTGGATTATATGGTGTATTTTTATTATATTACACATTTGTTTATCATCACCTCCTTAGTACCCTTATAGAGAGATGGAGGCATGACACTCACACATTCCACTTACCTGAGAGAGATACAACTATCACCCTATAGGTTGTGGATGTTATGCTCTATCTTTCTATCTCAAGTGTTTCATTTATAAGACTAACCCATAGATATTGGATTGATATGGTATAGTGATTTCTAGGCCTAGACATTGTGGGGGATGACACTACTATAGATAAAGGTTCACTATTTATGAGATAAACAGACATACAATATATATATTTACCTGATTACGCTAATAAGAAGAATATCATGTGTCATGCCAACGCATATATCTTGATGCTCATTAGAGGGATAGTGTGAATTGATCACTCTATTATGAATGTCCACATGATGTATTTGGATATATTGGGGAACTTTTATTTGGTTGGGAGATAAATGTGGGAAACTACATGATTAGAATACACATATAGATCATTATTCATGAAATTCTGATCAGATCATAGTGATCTTTGATGATGTGTCATCCTCATTCATATTTTGGCATGGGGGAACATCCCTCACCTAGCCCCAATTGTTTCTAATTCGGATCATGATATGGATATACTACGTGACACTCTGCGTGGATGATGGCATGATCACTCATCATTATTTTTTTATGAAAATATTCATTATTATAATTAATTTCTTATTATTTATCACTTTTCATATTGTATGTTACAAATGGAAGAAGGTGCACCAGTTTTTCATGATAATGAGACAAAATTTGGTTGTATACCATCTCATGTTTGATAGTCTCTTACCCACCTATGTAAGTATATACATCCTTATGTTGAATAATCAATTTTATAATATTATCATTTTTTAAAATTAATAACAAAATATTTTATGAGATGTCACAAGTCATTTTAGTATTTATGGATGCCATACTAGGATATATTATACTAGATTCCTATATAATACACTATTTTTATTGATAATTACATGGTTTTAGTGCCTATCATACACTTTTATATTATTGATTGGTACCAATTCGATTGAGTCATCTGGTAGTTTGGATTTGTTCACCATGTTCCATTTACACCCAGACAGTCAGTAGTGCTTCATTCTTTAATGCTGATGGGGAGGGGGGATATCGACTGGTGATGATAACATCAATAGTATCTCAATATATGTGATAGATTTTCATCATTTCATATTGATGGCATTCATACAATATGATTCTATCTATCACATATACTTGAGTATGATCAATGTTATAGGATGAAGTATATAATGTATCTTACACCACATAATAGAGGGATTCATGATCTGGTAAGTTATTAACATTACATTAGTTTGTTTGTAAAACGTTTTTTTTAATTCAATTTGAATCTATATACAATATACTCAACTAAATCATATTATCCAAGTGTCTTATCTGGAGAAGGGTGATGTATTTATTCAGGAAGAATATCATGTAGTAGAACTGGGCATGATGCCACCATATCTTGTTCTACATGTTGGTATCTTCAATATTCTAACTTATGGGGTTGATGTTCCTGCTATGATAGAGGATGTTTCTACTTAGGAACCTCCTCCTACAACTACTGATGTTATTGATCCAGGGAGACAATAACATAGACCATATCAGGATACATGTAAGGTATATCATATTCCACAGAAAGAGGGAAAACCTCTAAAAGATTAGCCTCAGCTGATTCTTAATGTGCCCTATCAATCAAGAGATACATTTCTATTATCATCATATCCACATATTTCACTAGGAATAATAGATCCAAAAAAGTATCATGATTCACTCATCATGTCTCCATATTCTATGGCTAAGAATTCACAGGCCTTATGGTTCCCTCATCAAATGACCAGTCCTTCTACTTAAGTGGTGGTAGAAGGATCATGTGCACATATCGACATCATGATCACACATCCTTTTAATGATTTGCAGATAGATCATATGATAGTTTAGGTTCCAACACATGAGGAATATTTCCCTCCATCTCATCATAGTCCACCACAATATAGTGGTTACAGATCATGATACGGGTATCCCATTGGCACACCGGGTTATCGGATGGGGCCTCATGATAGACATTGATTGTAATCATTGATTTATATGTTTTCTATTGACTTAAAGTATTTGAAACAATATTTTTTCTATCATCTATATTATTTTCATTCTATTATATTGATGAAATTATTTTTATTTTGAACTATTTTTTTATATTTTTTGGATATTATTTAAATTTCATTTAGATTTTACATATAGTTTTAATTGTATATGCTTTTAAATTTTACTACATGAAATATATAAAAACTTATTAAATTTACAGCTAGTAACTTTAAAAACATATAAAATATAAGCTATAAATATTATATAAATAAATATTAATATATATCCTAAACATATATAAATAGTTAAAAATAAAAATAATTTCATCAATATAATATACCAAAATAAATTTACATGATATATACATTATTGATAGAAAACGTCATATTTATGCATTAAAAATTATATTCACATAAAATATAGTATAACTAAAATGTAACTGAAATTTAAAAAATTTACCGGACATATAAAGAATAATTTAAAATAAAAGGAATGTCAAAAAAATTATAGATACAAATGAAATGCTTTGAAATAATTATATTTTGTTCCAATTAAATTATTTTTTCATTAGATTTTTTTATGAAATTATTTTTATTTTCAATTATTTTTTATATTTTTATGTGTGTAATAAATTTATTTAGATTGTATTAAAACTTTACAAGTTATGTGTTTTCAAGGTATCCTACATAAAACATAATAGTGCTTTATCTTAATGACTTTGAAAGGCAATAAATTCTAAAGAATAAATATAATCTAAATGAAATTTCTTTCATTAACTAAATATATAAAAAAATATTGAAAATAAAATTAGTTACATAAATATAATATATAAAAACTAATCTACATGGCATAAAAATTATTGATATAAACATAACATTTACACATTAAAATTATTTTGGGTGTAATTCTTATTAGAATTTAAATCATAAAATTTGCACTTTAAAATTTTATTATTCCACCACTAATGTACCTGTGGTGGTGTTTATGGAGATCTAGATTACGAGACTCCTCAGATTCACCTCTTCCTTCATTTCAAACCCCTCCCTGAATATATTGTAAATTATTAAATGTTATTAATTATATTATTAATATATATTTACTATATTATTAAATATTTAAAATTATTACAATAATAAATATGAATAATGATATAAATAAGATAATTATTCATGTATCCAATAAATTAGTTAATAATATAACTAAAAATAAATACTGAATATTATAACAAGTTGGGTTCAATACACCTTTTATTAGAAAAAAAATCCACTTTTACACATGGTTGATATGTAACCCTAACATAACCTTGAGGCCCAAAGGCCCATAACCCCAATGTAACAAGGCTCAAAGGATAATACATGGCCCTAAAGTCATGAGTGAGTTGTCTTCTACATGTCATGTCACAAGTCAAATGACACGCTACCCACCCCCCAACCTGGTGTCATAGCCACATGATTCTAGGCCAAAAATTTCATTACCCCCCACCCACACTACCACAGATATAGGAAAAGGATGCACTAGATTTTATTAGCACTAAGAAGAAAGTGATGATAAAAGTGCAACTTTTATGAGCATTACAAGAAGTGCTCATAAAGGATGTATTTATCAACGTCATTCTAAGTGCTGATAATGGGTTTTAATAAAAAAATATTATTAATATATATATAATTATTATATTTATATTCAAAAATAATGTTCATTTATGTAAATTAATTAAAAAACCCATGTTTATAATTAATATATATTTTTAATAATTCAAATATATATATAACGTTTTAAAAAAGTATTTTTATGATTGTAAATAAATAAATAATATATATATATATTAAAATAATCATAAAATTATAAAAATGTTTTTTAAAATATTAAATATATTTATTATATTTATAATTACAGATTTATAATTTTATATAAATACTTTTAAATATATTTATTTATAATTATAATCATATAAATTAATATATATTTAAATATATATATGTCTCCAATGAATTTGGTTGATATATATATATATCAAGAGATAATGATGATTTTCATGGACATGATTGGTGTTATTTATGTTCATACATTGATATGTGAGTACGAATAATTGATGTTATATGATCGTAAGTTTATTTGTGGACATGATTGTGGGTTGTTATGTTCCAAATGTTAAGACTATCTATATTATGATGGCGCATGCATATGTTATGTATTCATGACTCATGAATGTTCATTTACACATTGACACCCGTATTAATCATGCTTTCCATATATATGTGATGAGTCATTTTTTATAATCTATACCTTATTAGGTATGATTCATTTTTGTTATACCGATTTACTTATTATGCTCCCATAAATACTTAAAAATTTTAATAAATATATTTAATAATAAATATATTTAATAATAAATATATTTAATGATAAATATATTTATTATATTTATAATTATAAATTCATTATTACATATCTATAATTTTTAAATATATTTATTTATAATTTTATTTATAACTATATATATATTTATAAATTATAATAAATATATTTATTATTAGTTTATAAATATATATATATATATATATTAATTTATTTATAATTATATTCAAATATTTATAAATATATTTATTTATAATTATAATTATATATATATATATAATTATAAAATTATAATAAATATATATATTTATATATTAATAAATATATAAATAAAAAAATTTATAATTATATACAAATATTTATAAAAATATTTATATATAATTATAAATATATATATATATATATATATATATTATATTATTATAATATATATTTATGGTGTTTATAATTTTACAAATATATATAATTATATAAATATAATTTTAAAGATATACAAATATTTATAAATATATACAAATATGCGGCTCGAAATAGATGAGAGTGTGTTGGCACCTTTAATACGGCTTTCCTCCACTTCTGTTGATTGGAGAGGTACTCTGTTATGTTGTGCCACTAGCACGGTACAGTTTCTTGGCGGAGGGGGCGCCACATTTTTTATTGGTCTCACTGATATACTGACTGGCAAGGGGTAATGAGATTTTTTGGTCTTGCATTTTTGTTTGCTTCTTTTGGACATATTGGATCATTTTTACATTTTAAGGATTTTTTCCTTTCTTGTAATGTGTCATTGTGTCTGTAATGAGTTTCCTCTTTTCCCATTCTTCATAAGAGGCTTTGCTTTTATATATTATTGGGGTTCCTCCCTCATCTTTAATATATATATATATATATATAAATATTATAATTATAATTATATATATATATATATAATTATAAAATAATAATAAATATATAAATTATATATAATTAAAAAAATATAGATATAATAAATATATTTATTATAGTTTTATAATTTTAAATAAATATGTATCTATTTATCGTTATAAGCATAAATAATTAAAAATTTATTTAAATAATTATAAAATTATAATGAATATTTTTATTATATTTATCATTTTATAAATTTATATAATTAATATATTTATTATATATAATTTTAAAATTATAAATATAATAAATAGATTTATTATAATATTATATTTATTTACATAAATAATTATTTATTTATAATTATAACAGAAAATATATGTCTGTGTGTGTGTAAATAATTATTAATATATTATATATATATTTATTATAATTTTTTAACTATTTAAATATATCTATTTTTATTTATAATTGTAGTTATAAATTTTACAAATATATTTATTATAATTTTATAATTTTAAATAAATAAATAAATATAAATATATATAATTTATAGTATTATAAATATAAATAATTGTTTAAATATATACAAATATTTATAAATATATTTATTATAAATATAATTATAAATAAATAAATATATTTTTATAGTAATAATTAAATATGGTAGGTGTTTAGGGGTACAATTACATCAACCACATACACACCTCACACACAAGACAAAAAAGTAGGTTATAGCTCCCGTGAGGGGATGACTCACCCATAAGTCCTTATTTATTATTAATATTGATGGCTTGACAACCAAGTGGACATGAACCCATTAAATTGCCCAATACATGGCATGCATCATCTGTAGTAGTCACCACACCTAGCATCGCCCTGCCTTATCTAGATGACATCACTTCCATAATCATCTCTGTAGTAGCCTGTGCCATCCTCTATCAGCTCGTATCATCATTAGCCCTATCGCCAGCTATGGGTCATCGTCGCCTTGAAAATCCCATCTGCACCCAGTCGTCCCCAGGTCGCAGCTCTCCACTACCCACCGCCTATCATGCGACTAACGCCACCATCACTTGGGACGCACCACACCATTGATCTCATCGATGACTGACCTGATGATCGACTGATGCTAATCTACAATGACCCTCCACTAGCCAGCATGCCCCACAAATCCACAACATCACCGTAGTGGCCCATCCTACACCATCAACCTTCATAAAGACCTGCTACCCAACACTGATTCCTTCCTCCCAAACTGTCACCAAATATCTAATAGTGAAACATACCATAATGAAACCCAAATTGTGACCATACAGGAACTGAACCCTGGACCAAATATAGGATTACAGGATATTCTTACCACTTGGCCACCACCCCAACTAATAGTACTAATTATAAATATATATAATTATATAAATAAATTGTTAACATTAGATATGTGTCAACACTTTTTTAGCACTAATAAAGATATCCTTTTATGAGCACTAAAAATTACTG
This sequence comes from Viscum album, assembly GCA_963277665.1. Classification (NCBI taxonomy): domain Eukaryota; kingdom Viridiplantae; phylum Streptophyta; class Magnoliopsida; order Santalales; family Viscaceae; genus Viscum; species Viscum album. The sequence goes on along the minus strand of OY728133.1, from coordinate 955,501,780 downwards.
ATAATACTATTTTTTTCTTAATGCTCCAATTTTAGTGCAGATAAACACACATTTTATCAGTGATTTTTTAGCTCTGATAAAGATATCCCTTTATTAGCGCGAAAAAACACTAATAAAGAGGTTTTATCAAAACATTCATTTTTATCACTACTAAATAAACTCTTTATCAGCATTGATAAAAGATTTATTCTTTTTTTAAATAACCCTAACTGATTGTCGTCTCTTACAGACCTTCAAACTCTGATGGAAGTTGGCTGAAACCACCCCACATCTCTCACTGAACCCCGCTACCACCCTAACATCGCTCTACCTCTCTCACCAAACTACACTCTTATCGTCGTGCTTCCACTCGCACCAAACCGTATTCTCACCACTATTTCTCTTGTCGAACCCCATTCCCGCCTCATTAAACCCCATTTATGGTGCATCTCTATTGTGACGTTTCTGAACATTTTTTATGAATCAAGACCCTCAAAAATAAAGCTATGGAATTAAAATAGTGTTTTTATTTATTTCACAATTGACTCTTTTCATAGTTCAATTATATTTATTATTCTCAAATAATAATGTGTGATACACCCCCATTATGTTGTGCTTGCGAAATTTTTTGTGTCTCTAGTTATGGTCTTAGTTTGTTGAATGTTAAATAAAATTTTAGTAAATTGATATGGTCTAGTTATGTGATGAGAAATTTGGTTTGGAATGATTTTATTTATTTTTCATGAATGTGATCTATCAAAAGTTGGATCTTATGTTTTGGGTATAATTACCTAAATGACCCAAAGGCCTTCATTTTTATTGATTTTTGATAACCCCTCGTTCAAGGGATGAGGGGGAACCCTTACAAGGCTCGTAGGCTCAGAGATTACATGGCCCATTGGCTTAGGAGATTACATGACCCAAAGGTCATAGGTAATTCAACCAGACTATCTACAAGGAACTACCCCTCCCCAGCATCTGCATCCTGATAGTAGCTCCCCACCTTTGCATGACCGTCTAGATAGGCTTCTTATGCAAGCACAGTCTGGTACCTATGGGGAAGTGTTTCGATAATATTTTATTTTTCGATGATTTGGTAATGCATTATAGATTTTGATAGTAATTTATTGAATTTTTTAAATTCTGTTAGTCATTGGTTTTGAAGGCTTACTTAGTGTAGGGGGAATTGTGAGTTAGGGTACCGTAGATTCATTATGATAAAAAATTAAAATTATTTTTGTCTTTTATAACATGTAATGATGGTTTTGATTTATTTATATGATTGGATTTTCATTTGGGTGGGTCCTTAGTTACTTTTGTTATGTGTCCATCTTTGGAAAAAGACACTTTCAGTGTTGTTATAATAGTCGAATTCATATAAATCCAATGGTCACCCCAGTGGGTGTTCAAGGATACCAGTTCTGAGTTATGTTCATATTTTTTTGATGTTCGTTCTCCTTAGTTTGTCATACCTTAGCCTTCACTTAATGCTTTCGAATCTAGCTGTGAAGGTTTTTCAGTATGAATGATGGAATGGATTGTTCATCCATAGTGCTTGAATGTTGCTAGTTGTGAAGCCTTATTGAAGTGGTGAAGTGGTGAAGTGGTGAAGTGGTGAAGTGTAGATGTGGTGATGTGGTGATGTGGTGATGTGGTGATGTGGTTATGTGGTTAAGTGGTGATGTTATGTATGGTTTCTCACTTTTTCCCCAAAAGTGTTTTCATAATAATAAAAAACAATTTTCAGTCAATGGACATAACACACCATAATTAGATACTTTTAGGTAATTGTAATTTCATAAAGGATATTCAGTATCAATAAAAATTAATTAACCCATAATGTGTGAATTTCAATAGATTTATGGTTTCCCAGACTATGTATTTCACTATAGAGGTAATTTCTTGATTAGTGCTCAGTTTATCCAATTTAGAATCCAAATCATGTATTTTGGAAAAAAATTCATCATTCTTACTTCTTTAAATTATAATGATTTCATAATTGTGTTGTTTTGGTGAATAATTTCATTCCTTAAAATAAGGACAAATAAATATATTTTAAATTAAAATATAAAGTGAATTTTAGAAAATATGACGATTTAAAATGAATATGGATGGTAAAATCGGAAAATTTTAAGGTTGGTTTTAGGATTTATTTTCAAATGATTGGGAAAATAAATGTTTGATTTAATAGACATATAAAAAATACAAGGGCTTCAAAAATTTTATTTTATAAATAGAAAATTGCATGGATAGTATAGGACTAGATATTTCACTATAATAAAATTTCAATTATAATAGACACTGTGAAATACATGTTCCTATATTTCATTACTTTAATGAAAAACAGAACTACAAAATTAATGTAATGAACCAACTCAGGTCAATTTTCCATGTCATCTGAGTCAATTTTTCACTAGGTCTGCAGTATATTCTCAATCTCTAAAGACTAGAAATAGTATTTGTGGGAAATAATCACAAATGAGAGTGGAATTATAGGAAGCAACCCGAAGGGTGACATAAGTTTCATGTGGATGCTAAGAAAGGCATTCCATGGACTAATGAGATATGAATTTTAGGAGGCAAACCGAAGGGTGACATTAGTGAAATTGTTACCATGTAATCCAAAAATATATTTCCACTGATAATCCCTAAGATTATAACTTGTGGTAAAATGGGTAAGAAAGGTGGTAACCCTTGTTGAATATGGATATAGAACTTTGGTTGGAAAAGTTCCAACTTCTTGAATTGAGTATTTATATTTTATGCTGGGAAATTTCCAAGGTGTTTTTTAAAAATACCTTCATATCATAATATTTTTTATAAAAATGATCTTCATTGAGATTTTTAATAAAGTACACCCATTTAACATTCTCAGTGTATATCCCAAATTTTAAAAAAATAAAATATTTCCCTATATTTATTCAAAACTATCAAATTCAAATTTTACTTCCTAAAAGAGTTAGATAAGTATTTCTATCCATTTAAAATTACACTTCAAACCCCCTTCTTAAATTTCAAATTCTATTTTACACACAACATTTCAAATCTAGTCTCTTTTTTCATTTAAAAAAACATTTACTCATATCATTATATTAAATCCCTTGGGTCTCATGTAAGGACCCTAATTTTCTCAAAGGTATGGAATATTTTTAAAAAAATATAATAATTTCTTTTTTTATTTATGAAACCAGTATTATATAAAATAGTCATATTTTGAATTATGAAAAGGGTTTTCAAATAATACAACTTCTATTTTTTTCAATTATTAAATTCAATAGATGTATTTATAAATTTCCTTCAATATGGTTTTGATTTTAATAATGTGGGATGAGAAACCATTATTAAATATTTTTATTTTCGTTCAAGAAATTCATGATATCCATCTTCAATTGAACATATTTTTTGTATTTATTTTGTTAAATATTAATATTTATGAATTAAATTGGATGTATATAAATAAATAATGGATATATGTCAATCATATGACAAAAGAGTATAAAGATAGAGTAAAAGAGTACATCAAGTTTGCAAAATATCATGTATGTCACCCTTTTGAAATCATTTATTCGTGTTTATGTTTTTGTTATTCAAGACCAATTATTCAAAAGAAGATGGAAGAACACTTGATTTTTCATGAAATTGATCAAAGTTATAAATGTTGGAATAAACATAGAGAAAAGTGAATGTAGCCAGTGATTGGGATATCATGGTGTTTTAATGATCATATGATATAATTATAAGTGTGTACAATGAAAAATACTATATCAATGATATTATTATAGGTGATAATGATGATGAAGATTGTATTGAGGAAATTACAAGGACATTTGAATATGAACATCATGATTTCCCAAAATTATTTGATAAGATAAAGATTTTTGCAAAGACACAATTGTATGTTGGTTGCACTAAATATACATCATTTTTTGTCATACTTAAACTGTATAATTTGAAATCCGGAAATAGATGAAGTGAATCGAGTTTTACTGAACTAATTTCTCTCTTGAATGTTATTCTCCCAAAAGATAATGAGATACCTTTCTGACCATACAATGCTAAACAAAAACTACATTACATGGGTATGATCTCTAAAAGAATACATTTCTTCCCAAATGACTGTATGTTATTTTATAAGGACTAAAAATTACATAAATAATTCTAAGTATCATTCTTCTTGATATAAGAAATATGAATGGACCTATGAATATTGTACGGTACATTCCAATCATTCCAATTTTTAGGAACCAATATGGAAGTAAGAAGACTCCAGGGAAATTGACGTGGCACATAGATGCAAGAAATAAATATGGAAAATTACATCACCTAGTAGACTATCCTCAGTGGAATAAAATTTTCATGAATATCTTGAATTTGGAAATGAGTTGAGAAACCTTCAAATTCCATTATCTATAGATGGAGTGAATCCTTTTGGTTTTCAAAGAATCACTCACTGTATATGGTCATTTATGTTGGTAAATTATAACTTTCCACCATGGTTATACATGAAACAAAATTAAATCATGTTATATATGCTTATATCAGGACAAAAACAACCTAGTAATGATATTGATGTTTATTTGGATCCATTGATCAAGGATTTGAAATTATTGTAAGATTCATGCGTTATGATGAATTATGTTTGAATAAATATAGATTTCATGATGAGATACATGTTTTACGGGATGATAAATGACTTTCCTGCCTATGGAAATTTTTCTGGATACATCATTAAAGGAACTCAAGGGTGTCCTGTTTTCGAATAAGGTATAAAGTCAATTATGTTGAAACATTAATTGATGACTGTGTTTCTAGGAAATTTCATATAACTACCCCAACAGCATAAGTACCAATATTGGGTGATATCATTCGATGGATGTTTCAAAGAATGTAAATAACTATTTCCACTAACAGGTGATCAAATTCTTGAGAATGTAAAATATTTGACACTAATTTTAGTAAACTGTTTTCAATAATCCTTTCAAAAACCAGTTGGAAAAAGAGATTGGTTTTTTTAAATTTCCATACTGAAATTTTTTGTACATCAGAAATATTCTTAATGATATGCATGTTGGAAAAAATGTATGTGATAGTGTAATTTTCACTTTACTAAATACACTCAGAAAAAAAGGATAGAATTGTGGCTAGCTTGGACATGGTTTACATGGGAATATAGGAATATTTGGAACTAGTGAAGGGTGAAAAGTTAACTTTTCATCCTCTAACTACTTACAGTCTTTCCAGGCATGAGGGATATCGATTTTTCAACTTATTTAATAACATAAAGGTTCATAAGGGTATTCATAGAATATCAATAATATCATGTCAATGACTGATCTAAAGTTTAAATGGTTTGAAATTACATGGCTACTATGTTTTTATGTAAGATAAATTTCCTATAGATTTACATTTCATTTTCCAAATAATGTATGTTATACATTAACCAAGATCTATTTATTTTTCAAAGATATATGCAGAAAAATTATAGACTTGATGAAATTGATGACTTTGGAAAATGAAATTGTCATCATATTATGTGAATTGGAAATGTTCTTCCCACCAGTATTCATTGATATAATGGTTCACTTAATGGTTCACTTTATGAGATAGATTTGACTATGTGATCATTTACAATAGAGATAGATGTACCACATTGAATGGTACATGATGATTTTGAAAGGGTATATAAAAAATTGAATTCGTCAAGAGGGTTATATTTTATATATATATATATATATATATATTGTTGAGGAAACGATTGAATTTTGTGCGGACTACCCAAATAGTGTGGAAAGAATTGGTCTACTGAAATCATGTCACACTCGGTGGCCTGTGGGTAAAGGAATTTATGGAAGATATTTTGTGACACTAAATATTACATATCGGGAGTAGGCCCACCTTTACATTTTTCATAATATTTTGGAGGTTTCCCCAGAATTCGAAACACACAATGAAATTTTTAGGCATTTGAATCTATCAAGGGATGAAATATTGATATCAAATAAACATAATAATTAGTTTATTGGATATATTTGAGATCATATTTTTACAAAGCCAAAAGAAAATCTAGATTCAATTTCAGAACAACTTTGATGGCTAGCTAGAGGACCAAGTGTGTGTGTATTATCTTACAATGGTTATGTAATTAATGAATATACATTATATACAAATAAACATGATAATGGAAGTACCATACAAAATAACAGAGTTACACATGTAGTTTAAGTGATGCATGTTTCTAGAACTAGGGACATAAATCCAATTTATATTATTATATCATATTTTGACATCATCAAAAAAAATATGGGAGTTGGATTATACAATATTAAAGGTGCTGATTTTTCAATGAAAGTGGGTTGATAACAGGAGTACTGTTAAGATAAATGAAGTGGGATTCGTAAAAGTGTATTTTAGTAAGGAAGTGTACAAGGACGAACCATTTATAACAGTATCATAGGAAGTACATGTATTTATTGTCTCAGATCTCACAAACTAAAAGTGTTCAATTGTTCTGTTATTGGCCAAAACTAATAAAGTACGAAATTAAAATTCAACTGAGTATGACACTTTTCTGGGAGTGTTGAAATCATTTCATAGTGGTCTCAATATATATGGGGTTTTTATGTTAGAGGAGGCCACAATGAAGGTATTTGGATCCTCAATAGAGGGTTAAAATCCCTTTATCCTTAAAAAAATAGATTTCAATAACCCTGATATAAATTTATTGTAATATACATTATGTTACCTCATGTTATTCTGTATTGTTTGCATAATTTATTTAATAAAAATTATATTTGAATCCACTTCTATAGATAATGACTTATATATGTGCAGGTGCTCACAATCCTGAGGAACAACATGCCTCTCAACCTACTGATGCTCCCAGTGTAGAGGAACAATGACCTTCTTTATGTGTTACTGTTCCCAATCTTGAGGAATAATAGGTTTCTCAACCTACTACTACTCTTAGTGTATAGGTACAATGTCCTTCTACACATGCTGATACTACCAATCCATAAGAAAAATATATTGACACCTCTAAATGTCTTGAAGGTCGTATATTTTTATTCATTTTTGATAATCCCCCTTTTAAGGGTTTATGGGGAACCCTTACATGGCTTGTAGGCTTTGTGACATTACATGATCCGATTGTCTTAGAGGAAATCATCCAGACTATTACTACTTGGAACTGCTCCTCCCCAGAGTCTACATCATGATGTTATCTCTCCACCTTCGCATGGATATTTGGATAGACGTCTAATTAATGCACATACTAGTCTTGAAGAATATTATCACACTATATCATTCTTCTAAATCCATTAGCTTCTGCTTTGGTGAATGTGACTTTCTATGAATCCTCATCTATATCCTTCTCCGTGTAAAGTTTTCCTAGTCCATTTAAGCATGTTTTTTTTGGGTCTAAGGCCTTTAGGTGGCTCGAAGGCCTTAAGGTGGCCCAAAATGGTAGGTGGATAAGGGTTGATGATGCCGAAAAAATAGGATCATTGTAGTTTGATGGTGGTAGAAGAAATAATTTAGACAAAATGAAAAGGCATCAAATTCGAGGTTGGATGGAATGCATGGGGCCAGCATGTTATCCCCAAAATTTCCATTTTCAATTGTTTCATTTGAATCATCACTCAAGAATGCATGTCAATCGATGTAGATTCATGGATCTATGTTGTTCCCATACTTAAGTCACTAAAGTGGTAATAAATTACAACAACATTATGAAATTTTTTCTTTATTTTACTAAAAAATAAAATAATGAAACAATTACTTACTCTTTATCATCCCTTATAGAGTGAATTTATAGTAGATGACTCCTATAAAAAAAATTTATTAATTAATTCTAGAATGATTCACATAGGCTTTCACACAATTCTAGCAATATTTCATCTTAAAGATGTTTAAGGTCAAAAAAACTTACACCGACCACTTATGTATCCACACTTGATGATCCAAGAAGCATGGGATACATTTATTGTCCATCGAATAAAGATGTATTTTCAGGTACATTGTGGTTGTTAATATATTGTTTGAAAATACGTGAATTCATCACTTTGATAGAGAATTTTTTATTTGTGAAATAGAAAACGAGTTCTGAAATTAAGGATTGGATATCAAAACCAACATACCCCTACCGTAAAATAAGAATGGGGAATGTTTCACATGAAAAAATATGTTACACATTTTAAATCTACCATAATAATATTATGTGACATTAATCAACATCATAATTATGTTCCTCTATTAATATGTAGATTGAAGAATGAAAATCCAAATCCACTTCTATCCCACTCCATGTGATATGGAATGAGGCATGCGCAAATAAATATGGGATACTGATAGATGAAAAAACACAAGTGTGGGAAACATGTGCAAGTATGCCATAGTAACAATTTGTTTTTCTTAAAATCGCTATTATATTGCAATGATTGCTTATTTTTATATATTTTATTTCTGACTTAGTCACAAGAATCATCAAAACCTATATCAGATGAACACCTATTATTGGTGGCCTTGAAGAAGCCCGAACAGTATGGTCACATCATAGGTGCGGCTTTTGGGGTGACACCCCAATCATATTTTGAGAAAAAAAACAATATGAGGATAAAGATAAATAAATGGTAGAGCTGAAAGGAAGGATATATTCCCTTGAAGAACAATTTCATTAGTAGACTCAATTGCTAGAAAATTTTTATGGTGGTGATCAATGAGAAGAAACAACTCAAGAAAAATCATCGCATGATGATCCCTTGCCACCCACACCATCTTTGAGTCAATCTATTCCCCTCAAAGAGCTACCTTAGATTATATAATCAATATTCTAATAATTTTTTCTATTAAATGTGAATCAGAAAAACACCAATATCTTTCCTTTACTTATATTCTATAGGGTGAAAACAAATATGATTTATATATATCAACACTCACCCATAAACTTCTTGAGAGGTCTATGGTGTTCAATATCTTAGATGACCATTTAAATAATAGAATACTTCCAACAGGTCATGTGAGGGTGATGTTTAGCATAGCTCATAATCTGAGAACCAAGCTACATGTTCCACTTGATGATGGATATATTCATATGGTTGAAAAAGCTATTGAAACATTTATCGCATAACCATCGGTTATTGTAAACACACATGTTGAAAATGAGCTATTCATTTCAGATTTTTTCACGCTAAACCTTTAATAATTAAAGAAAAATTTTCTGAACTGATGATTTCTATTTCAAACGTACAAAGAAAAGGGGGTGAAAGAAAAGGTTGACTCAAAACTATCTTAAGGATCAACCAAATGATTAAAATGATCTTCCAAAATCCCATTTACCCCGCCTATTCAATATTTTCATTTACTAATATTGAATGTCCATGCGCATACAAGGTTACAAAATAGTAGTAATCACATGGTTTATTTTGAAGAAAAAATTTATGAAGATCACATTACAGACTACATTAATAATGAGAACGTAAATGAAATCCTAAACTATGAATAGTTAGGAGGATTAGTTATAAATGTATACATGAGGTATGTTTTCATTATTTGTTTTTTCAAAAGCCGATATACTATGTTAATTATGACTAAATACATTTCATATTTTTTTTCAGGTGTATATATTAGTAAAAATTGAAGCGATTAACCCATGAAGATAAATTTGGACTCTCTAGTCCTCACATCACTTCTACTGAACAACCTAAAATAGATTTAAGAAAAATGAATGTAATAGTGTCAAAACTGGCCAAATCATTTGAAATAAAACTTACGGATGACATACTATTCTTTATACGAAATACGTAGGATTAAAAAACTAAAATTTAATAATATAATATATACTTTCATTTATTTCATTACATATTCTTTTTTTGTTTTTATGAAACATTGGATGCTCATTGTGGTCAAATTGGATAGTCAAAATATTTATTTTATGGATTCACTATATGGATACCCAACAAACTGACCACATGTGATGGAATTTTTCAATTTTTAATAAAATACATCAAACATTTCAGAATTAAACATAAAGTTATATAATCATATTATTTTTTAATGATAATTATGTTATGATTGTGCGGTGTTTAAATATCATGAAATTCATGGAATGAGGATAGACATTAAGAAGAAGGATCCAGACAAGTTCTACAACTCGACAAGTATCAGGGTATATATAATAATATTTCACTATCAAAATACATATAAACTAAAATTACTTATTTTTTTCAATGTTTCTATACTTTCCTAAGAAAACAAATGGATAAGAATATGTTTTTTATGTTTTTAATTTTATGAAAGAGATCATATTCCATCACTAAAATATCATCCCTGAAAAGGTATTTTCTAAGATGGTTACTATTTCATTTGAAATATTTATTAATACTTTGTGTATTTATATTTTTCTAGTACTACTATTAATACTGAAAAAAATTGTATTCACAAGATGATATATATTTTCATAGAAATGAATTGGTAGCATACTTGATGGAATAATGTACACAAATAGCATGAAGATGTGACCAATATAGAAGTAATGTATTGTTTCATAATTCTATTTAATTTATTTCTTTTTAGTATTACTCGTATAAGAATTTTTTTCTTATACATGTGGATTCCTTTGTTTGATTTGGGGTGGTTTATTCAAATATTATTATTCTTGTGATAGAATTGATTTTGAGGCAACAACTAAGTTAATGAAAATAAGGAAATGCGTTAAGAATTTATACAACCATCGTGAAAAGGTGGTTTCATAGTACTTATTTATTTAATTTTGTCATTATTTTATTTATTGTTTTTAAGTAAATTTCCATATCATTTTTGTCTAATACTTATTTATCTTTTATCACGGATCTTTACACTTTCCATTTCACTTATTTGTCCAGCTGTCAGCACTGCATATTGAGTCGATGTTCTTAGACAAAAAACCGTTATATTTGAAATCCAAAATACTAAAGGAAGCTCATGTTCTCATAGTTGTGAATTCTCCTGATATAATGGGAACATGAGCTTGCTCTACTCTCCTAGATTTCAAAAATGAGAAAGGGTTTTCAGCTAATAACATCCTATCCATCTATAGTGTTGGTAGTTTGAGAAAGAAATATTTTTGAAATCATGATAACATAGGAATTTATGATTGTTTTTAGACTTTTGAATGTTTAAAAATCAATCACACCTAAATCAGACATAAGGTGTAACTAGTATGACTCCAAGTGGATCTTCATATCTAAAATTTACAAATTTTTTTGTAAAAAATAAAAGTTACATACTCAAAACCATTCAATCCTATCTAGAATATTTTTATACATTAAGAAAATAGTCCATAAATATTTTTTGATGTGTAGGAATTAGTCTCACCTCAATCTGATACATGATGTTACTGTTATGACTCAAAGTGCTCATTATCAATTTAGAATAGACATTTTAGTTCAAAATGTATCACTCACTTAAAATCAAGAAAACATGATCGGATTTTTTAGATGATTTATGAAAATGATTTATAAGTCATGTGATTTGTAGGAATTGGTCTCACATCAAATATACACACAATGTGATCTGTATGATTCAAAGCGTTCGTTTTCATTTTAAGATGATATTTTAGTAAAAAATACAACTGACATACTCAAAACATAGAAAATTCATTCAAATTGTTTTGATACATTATGAAAATGATCCATAAGTTATTTATAACATGTAGTTATCATCCACACATAAATTAGACACATAGTGTGACCGGTGTGACTTCAGGTGTGTCTATTTATTTAAAATTGACATTAATTTTAGTAAAAAGGACAACTCGTCTACTCAAAACTAAGAAAATGCATTTGGATTGATTAAATACTTTCGGTAAATGATTCATAAGTCCTTTTTACGTGTAGGAATAATCTGTACCAAAATCTTATATGGATATATTTGGTATGACTCAAATTTCCCATTATTAGTTAAAAATTGATATTTTAGTTCAAAAAGTGCCACTCATATAAAACCAAGAAAAGGTGTTCTGGTTAAATTTATAATTTAGAAATCTAATTCATAAGTCATTTCTGATGTTTAGGAATAATTATCACATCAAAAAATAACACAATGTGACTTGTATGACTCATATTGTGTGTTTCTAGTTTAAAATGACATTATGTAAAAAAGACAACTGATGTACTCAAAATCGAGAAAACATAGTTGTATTATATTATTAATTTAGTAAAAAGATCAACAAGTCATTTTTTACATATAGGAATCATACACACATCACTCTTATGCTCAATGTTATTGATACGACTCCAAGTGAATCTTTTTATTTAAAATTTACATTACTTTTTGCAAAAAAGGACAGCTGACAAAATCAAAACAAAAAAAACACATTCAGATTATTCTTATACATTACCAAAACAATATAAAAGTGATTTATAATGTGTATGAATCATCCTCACCTCAATATGATACATTATGTGTCATGTAGGACTCAATTTTCTATTATCATTTTAAAATTGACATTTTAGTTCAAAAAGTGTCACTCAATAAAAACTAAGAAAACTCACTCAGATTGTCTTTATAATTAAGTACAATGATTCATAAGTCATTTTTTATGTGTAGAAATTAGTCTCATATAAAAACAAAACACGATGTGAGTGATATGATTCAAAGTATGTGTTACTAGTTTTAAATTACATTTTAGTAAAAAACAAAAAAAATACATATTGAAAATCAAGAAAATGCATTCGTATTGTTTTGATACTTTATAAAAATGATCTATATGTCATATTTGACATGTTGGAATAATCCTTACATTAATCTGAGTCATGGTGTGACTGATATAAGTCAATGTGTGTTTATTTATTTAAAATTGTCATTAATTTTACTAAAAAGAACAAGTGAAATACTGAATATCAAGCAAACACATTCAGATTATTTTGATACTTTAGGAAAAAGATTCATAAGTCATTTATATATTTCAGGAATCGAACTCAACTAAATCTAATGCATAGTGTGACCTCTATAAATCTAAGTGTATTTTTATTTAAAATTGACATTAATATTAGTAAAAAAATAAGTGACATACTAAAAACCAAGAAAAGGTACTCGTATTGTTTTGATAATTTAAGAAAATAATAAATAAGTAATTTTTGATGAGTAAGAATCAATCGTACCTCAATATGATGCACGGTGTTACCGGTATAACTCAAAGTGCATCTTTTTATTTAAAAATGACATCAAATTTAGTAAAAAAACAAGTGACATGTTGAAATATGAGAAAACGTATTCAAATTATTTTGACACTTTAGGGGAATGATCCATATGTCATTTGTGATGTGTATGAGTCAATCATACATCAATAAGATGCACAGTGCTACTGATATGACTTAAACTGCGTCTTTTTATTTAAAATTGACATTAATTTTAGTAAAAATAACAAGTGACATGCTGAAAAATGATGAAACATATTTATATTGTTCTGATACTTTAGGAAAAAATCAATGAGTCATTTTTTTCACGTAGGAATCATGCACACCTCAATCTGACACATTGTTTGACCGATCTGACTCAAAATGTTCATTATCAATTTTAAATTGACATTTTAGTTCGAAACGTGTCACTCAATAGAAACCAAGAAAACACACTCTTATTTTTATGATAATTTAGGACAATGATTCATAAGTCATTTTTGATGTGTATGAAGTAGTATCGTGTCAAACAGAAACATGGTGTGACCGGTATATCTCTAAATATTTCATTATTTAAAATTGACATTAGTTTTAGTAAAAATAATAAGTGACATACTCAAAACAAATTAAGAACGTTATGATTGATTTGATACATTAGGATAGTGATCCATAACTCTTTTATGATGTTTAGGAATTAACCTTACCTCAATACGATGCATGATGTGTCTGGTATAATTTCAAAAGTGTCTTTTTACAAAAAAATGTCATTTTATTAATTTATTATTTCATATTAATTTTTAATTTATTTCCTTATAGTATTACATACATAATCTTTTTTTGAATATGTGTGGATTATTCTTTTCGTGTTTAGATGATTTTTTTTGGAAATTGATACAATGAGAGGAGATTTTTTAGAAGGGATTGCGGACGCCAATTGTTAAAACTTTAATGTTTTTAAATAATTCTGAATAATTGTAAATGTAATTTTATAAAACATAATTTGAAATGTATATATTCGTGTTTTTTTATTCATGATTTCAAAAAAAAGTAATTAAATTATATATTTTTCATTCAGAGGTTACAATTTTTTTCTAGGTGTGAATGTTATATAAACCACACACTTCAGCAAGAAGGGTCTTTATGAACATTATTTATCGCATTGATAAAGGGGATTCCCCTTTAACATTATTGAGCATACCAATGTTTTTGTGTGCTATTAATCACTTTTGTTATGTATTGTTAAATGGATATTTTTTAGTAGTACCCCTTCCATGGGACGTTACATCATGATGGATTGACGCAATGAGGTTGGGCACCCCTCAAACCATGATATGGGAGGAGGGTTGGATAGTGGGAGAATCCCGATTCTGGGCCGAAAGTTTCTTGCCAAAAATATCATGAGAAAACTCTCAAAATATGGAAGTGATATAAGCAGAATAAAGAAATCAACACAGATGATTTTTTAATGTGGAAAACCCTCCCATGTAGAGGATTAAAAAACCATGGAATAATTCCCAAATATATCTACTATGAATCAGATAATATAAGAATTCAAGTAATGCTCGAACATGAATTAAAAATGAGAGAGCGTAGAAACCCAATGTGAAAACCAAACCCTGATATGCATCTATCTTAACTCTGATAAACATCACGCTGATTCCATGTATCAGAAGATCAATCTATGGAAAAACGTCACCCTTTTGTTGATGAAACGTCAAAACCTCGGTGATCTTCACTTGAACATGCATCAGCTTCGCACCAGCTTGCAACACCTGAATGATCTTTTTATCATGATGTACCATTGATCATCAATCGAGACATGCCACCTAATCACCACTATTATGAATACTTTCGATACGTGGCCTCAATCATCCATTGCATTGTCACCACTCCACACTTGTTAAATTCAGACGTGTCTCACATGATATCACCGATGTGGTAGCCCCCTTTTTGCTCTTGGTGGAATGTTTCTTGAATACCCTACCAAGAACATCATCCCACATACAAGATAATTTCACTGTTTTCATCATGTCACACTGGCAACCACAAACTTGACAACCCCTTCCCAGGTCTCCCTTGTTGTTTATATCTTGCTAGCACGCCCTTTTAAAAATATGTTATCGTATCCTTTTTATATAGACACCAAGTCCATAATCACCAATTAATGTAGTCAAAATACGTTATTTCATCCATTAATATTGAGAATTAAATATCAATTACTGTTGGGAAAAAATCCTAAAGTAATGGTGATATAAATATCTCCATTAATAATTTTCTTATCTCATCAATAAATATGATGAATCCCAACAGTTGGGAACCCCTCCAACCACGATATAGAAGGAGGGTCGGATAGTGACTGTCACCACACCCATCTCTATTTAAAGCCACTTACTTGGTGTTGCTTGTGCGACCTTGCGCTTGCATCACTTGAATGTTTCACCACATCATCAAACAAGTTCTACACGTAATGGGATGGAATAAAGGATTATGATTGTTAATATGAACATCCCTCAAATTGAGGGGCTCAACCAGCAGTGTCTCATCATTTCCTTCCGGGTGGGTCGAATCATTTTTTTCCTACAACCAACAATTGATAAATAAGAATAAATAAATTTTCTAAAGGCCCAAGACAAGAATAATAGGTAAACCAAGGCAGAACCATCATGAAAGAAAAGCGCAACCACACTACTTCCTGATTATAGGCTGTTGTGAAGCCTCAATAAAAACCGATCTCTTTAAAAAACTAATGACACAATGTGGAATATTTAACTATATTTTTATGATTTTATTGAAATTTTAAATATTAATTCCTTTCATAAAAACCGATCTCTTTAATATTTTCTCTTAAAATATTAGTGGAAAATTACATTAAAAAAATTTATCTAAAAGATTTTAGTGGAAAACTCCAATGAAAATTTTCAAGTAAAATTAAATTGATTTTGATATACAATTTCATTTAAAATTAAAAGATAAATTTTCACAAAAATAAATTTAATCTTTCACTTGAAAAATCAACTTGAAATTTCCAATGAAAATAAGAAAATTTTATTGGAAACATTGATTAAAAAATTACAGTGTAAACATTCATTAGAAAATCTAATGGAATAATCCACCAAAAAATACATTGGTAACATTGAAAAAAAAATTTAGTAGAAATTTTTCATTGGAATATTTCAATGGAAACACGTGTTGGAAAATTTGATTGGAAACCCGGAAAGCTAAATTTCACTAATTTTTGTTACTTATTCACTAGGAAATTTGAACTGGATATTTTAATGTAAAATATTTAAATATTACAATAAAGATTCCCACTTCAATTATAAACTTGAATATTACATTATAAAATTTCACTATAATTAATATTTCTTCGGAATATTTTAGTGAAAATTACACTAAAATATTACATTTTATTTTTAAAATGGAATTTTCCGATTCAATTGTATTGAAATTTTACACTTTAATATTTAAATAAATTTTTCAAATGAATAACTTTTGCTAAATTATTTTACCATGATATTTCAAATAATTTTAATGTGAAACTTTTCAATGCACCATTACTGATGATTTTTTTGTGGAATTTCCCACCGGAATATCTCAATGTAAAATTACATAGAAATATTTCATTTTAATTTTCTAATACAATCTCCCACATTAATTACTCATTGAAAACATTAAATGGAAAATTTTAATGGAATATTCTAATGAATCACTCTTATGATACATTTTTTTTTTGAAAATCACATTCAATTTTTAAAAAATATAATTGTAAAAAATTTCAACAAAGTTTTTCATCAGAATTTTTTAGTAGAATTTTCCTCAATAATTATCCACTAGAATATATTAGTGGAATATTTAACTATATTATTTAGTGAAAATTTTTAATGAAAATTTAATATAGAATTGTAGATTAGAGTTTCCCGTGAAAATTATCTAATTGTGAAATTCTATCATAAAAAATATTAAGTTGAAATTTCTACTTGAAAATTCCTCTAAGAAACTCCAATGAAAATTTTCAATATAAAAAAGTGAAAAATTCATTGAAAAATGTGTTTTGTTTTTTAAGAATATAAAATCATTTAATTAATTTTAAAATTGTAAAAAAATTATGACCTCCAAATAATATTTTTTAATGTTATTCGAATATAAAAAAGCACATGAATATTCCAATATAATTTTCCAATTGAATGTGGAACTTCATAATTTAAACAAATTTCTAGTGAACAGTTTCAACGGATTTTTTCTTGGGAAATTTTTAATGGAATTATCTACTTGAATTAATCTTTGTAATATTTCAATGGAAAATTATAGTTAACACTTCTAAGAAAATTCTAGTGAATACTTTCAATTTAATTTTAAGTGGGATATTTAGATTTAAAATTCTATATATAAATGTAATAATATTTTTATCACTTGAAAAATATAGTTACAATTCTTTTACCAAATAAAAATTCTTTTAAAAATTTATTTTCTTCAAAAAAACTACCAAAAAATAAAAAAAAAATCAAATGATTTTGACAATCATAATTATTTGAAAATATGAATTATTTTCTAATTTCATCAGTGCATACAAAAAGTGTCGGTGTAATTCTTTTGGTAAGTAATTATTTGTAATGATTTGCTATATTTTTTAGGTGAAATCATCAAAAGATATTTCGCCATAAATTTCTTTCATAGAATTATACATTTAATTTTCTATGTGAAACATTTTCTAGTTTCAAAAAATAGTTTTTTACTTTTAGAAAAACACAATTTTGTGATTTATTTTTTAAAAAAAATCATTAGTAAAATCAAATTGATATAAATTTAAAAATATTTTTTTCATCTAGGGAAATGATAACATTTTATGTTTATAAAAATTCAAAAAAAATTATATATTTAAATATAATACTATTTCTATTTACATAAGATAAAAATTTCTGAATAATATAAAAATAATTCCATTAAAAAATATAAAAATTTAAAAAAAATAATGAAATTTTAAAAACAAATTCGCATATTTTTTAGAAATTTATATTTTTAACATCTTCTAAAATTGAAAACAAAATTGATAAACAAATACTATTAAGAAATATAATATTTTTCTATATCCTAAAATAATAAAATTTTATATCTTTTAAGACACAAATTTCAATGTATTTAAAAATTATATGAATTTAAAAAAAAAATCTTACTATTTATTTATTTTAAACAACATAAAAAGGGTTTTTTGACATCAATAATACTATATATTTTATTATTATAAATGTTTATAAAATACATGTAATTTGGATGGATGCTCAATGAATTTTTTTGAAACTCGTTAATATAGGGTGATTCTTTGATGTTTGGGAGTGTACTTGTTTGGGATAATCCAGTGGCCTCCGGTTCCTAGCTCATCCACTTGGGCTTACGCATTTACCCATTTGGGGGTATCATCACTCTATTGCAGAGCATCTCTCAATTTAAATTTTTGGTGCTTTCTCATAAAAAAATTCCTTATATAAAAGACAAGAAAAACTAAATTCTCCAAATTGGGATTCTGATATACTTATTCTTGATCAAATGGATTTGGGGATGGAGGGTGGACATTGAACCAGAAAACATCTTCTTTACAAAATGTTTGAAAAACATAAAATTTTAGTTAAATTTTCATGTATATATATAATTAAAATAGTATATAGATATTTTTTATTCACCATTATCTCATTATATAATCATTCTTTTTCTATGCTACCGATTATCAGTACTAAAAAAACACTAATAAAAGGAGTGTTTTTATCATCAGTGAAAAAATGCTATTTTTATCAGTACTTTTTTTAGCATTGATTAAAGTGGTCCTTTATCACTAGTAGAGATCATACTTTTATCACCAATTAAAGGTTACCTTCATAAAAAAATATATTATTAAAACCCATATCTTAATATAAAAATATATATCTATTTATAAATATATATATTAATAATTTCTTAAATATAATTTATATAACTCTAAATATGCATTTACATTTATTATATAATATATTTAGTGAATATAGTTTATAAAATATTTATTAATTAATATTAATTAGTAATTTTCTAATTTTTATTGAGTAATAGATATTTGAGTACACTATCCTGATGGAAAATAATAATAAATTAATTAATATTCAATGAAAAGTTGAAAACATATCATGAAATTTTAATGATCACAACTTTTTATATGAGTGCATTTTTGGACTCAATAAGATTTCAAACAGATGATTGTGAAGAGATCTAAGGCATATATATTTGGGCGGACCTTTGTTCTAATTTATTCATATTCCAAAAAGGTTCATAAGGCCTCCAAAGCTAAGGTTTGAAGTTATAATACCCTGACATTTGAATATTCGATGGAATCTTAGCTTCATTTATGTGGCTATTATTTTCATTATCTGTAGAGATTTATTTTATTCCCACCACATACATTCATATGGATATGATGAAGTTCATTTTTTTCATATCTTAGTGTCATTTATAATTTAATATATACTTATTTGTATATAGGTACAACTAAAAATTTAATTATATAAATAAATATTTAAGCATATTAACTTATAAAATGTATTTTTAAATATACAAGTAATATGTAATTAAAAAGTAATTATCCATTTTTTTACCTTATTAAAATGTATTAATATGAATATACCTATACAAATGTATATATGATGTTTATATATAAACATATTTGCATGTAAGATTGTATTAACAACCATGTATATGTTTATGTATATATTCTATTATATGTAAATAAATATTAAAATAAAATATATGTAAATATATATGTGTATATATTTATACTGACATGCACACATCTGTATACATGTGTGTGTGTGTAAACACATAGACACACATATGAAGATATTTTATAAATGTATTTAAAAACAATCATATTAATATTTGGATAAAAATGATGTATGTGTATATATATATATATATCATAAAATATATAATAATACATGATAGAGAAGTGGTAATTGTGTTTAATTTCCACATGGAAATCTCATGTTTGAATCCTTACAGGTACTTGTGTGGCACATGTGGCTGATAAGTGGTGATAAAGTCACATTGAGTAGTGGTGGGGGAAGGGGGTGAGTGGTGATAAAATTGGTAGTGGATAGGAGTGGTGTACTGCCATAAATAATTTGAAAAATATATTTTTTAGTTTTATCACCATTTTTTCACCGATAAAAACACATTTTATTGACGTTAAAAAAAAATTTGACTGAGGTTGAGTTTATCAACATTAAAAAATCAATGAAAAAACTAGCACTAATAACGACACCATTTGTCAGCGCTATAAAAACATTAACAAAGGCCCCTTTTATCAATTCTTTTTAAGAATTAATAAAGGGTGTATTTCGAATGTGGTGATAAAAGTGATTGGATTTTAAATGTGCATACAATTTTAGTTATTTTCTTAGCACTGTTAAAAGACATTTATAATATTGATGAATGCAAGATCTATAGTCTTTTCACTTTGAACAAAGTATTTAGAAAATATTATACCTCTTAAACAACCAGCTTGTCCTCCCTTTATAAATGATATCTTCTTGTGACCCCTTCATGGATCTTAACATGGGATTTGAGTTCTCTCTTTCCATCATATTAAAATAACCATATAATTTTATTAAAATCACAACAATAACAATTCATAATAATTTAATTAAAAATATTTATAATTTTTAATAACAATATATAATTTATTATAACTAATTATATTAATATATTTAATAATTAAATAATAATGTAATAATTAAATTGGCGGGGCAGCTATGGAATAGAATCTAATGCCGCTAGCATGTGACGTTGGTTTTAAGGTTCCTAGTTCGATGGGTGAGCAGGTGGAATGATGATCAGTACATGCGTTGCTGGTGAGAGAGGATACTTAAGTGTGATGAAGGACCCCCACCTGATGGTGGGGGGATGGTGTTGACCAGCTGACATGGCCAACCGCAAATAAGTGTATCGGAACAGCTACGTCAGTAAGATAAAGGACCAAGGGCAGCACTGGGTCCATGGTGGTTATATCAGTGGTGAGTGAGGCTATTGGCATTGGATGAAGGATCCCAGTGGACTGGTGCTGTGGCATCGGTAGGATATAGGATAAAGGGAGACAGATCACAGGCTCCACGATGGTTCATGAAATGCGGGAAGGTGTAGGGACTTCTCATGACAGAGTGATGACACTATGAAATAGCTAGGTCCCCCCATTACAGATGGTCTCCAGTGTGAGGATAGAACACTCATTATGGTGACTAATGTAGAGGAGGGTGTATGAAGTTGCGTCTTTGGTGTAGCGGCTATTGGAACCAGAGGCAAAATTGACGTGTGGTGGCGTGATGAGGCCCTAATGGTTGGGGGTGGTCTATCGGTCATGTGTTTCAACATGGTACTGCATCTAGAGAGATAATGACAGGTAGGAAGTTCATTATTGAAATGTTGGAGGCTTGTTTGATGGCGACACATCTCTGGAAGTGCAAGTTCAAGGTTGACCATGGTGGTTTGGGTCTTTCATAGTATGATTCGTAAGGGTATTTGGGACGATATCATATGGGGGGTCTATGTGCCTCTTTAATGGGAGAGTTTTCCCTTGGGGGGGCTATGACATGCCCACTGGTTTGCATGAAGTGTGTGTGTGTGCACTTCAATGTAATTGTACCCCTAATTACCTATAATATAATATTTTTTAATAATATATAAAATAATATATAATAGTAATAACAAAATTAAAAAATATTAATAACATAATTAATTATCAATTATTAATATAATTAATTATTAATTATTTAATTAATTATTATTATTATAAATAATTAATAATTAATTAATTATTATTGATATGATATTTTTTTAAATAGGTAGGGGGAAACCTTTTTATTTAAATAAAGAAAACCCCTCTTTTTTATGAAGAGGATTATATTACATGGCCTTATAGGCCTTGGGGCACAAAGTCCCATGATACATGACCTGAAGACACAATGACCAATAACCTCAAGAGTGGCCCAAGGGGGGATATGGATCAGATGGAATGTGGTCACCTACCTACATCTGTCCACTTGCTTGCGTCCAGCCTCTCACCAATCATCCACCCTCACTTTCTGGACGTCCTCCCCCCATCCCTATGGTGGTCATCCACCCTCATTTACCAGACATCCCACCACTCTTGCATCGGTAGTTGGTCCTCACTTCCCAGTCGTCCTACCTCTCTCTTGAATTGGCCATCCATATGGGTATGTGAAACGCCCAACCATTTAGTTTTAAGTCATCCACTCATTCCACTGTAGTCTCGAAGCTGCATTAGTGGACCACCGACATCACCCTGTGTAGTCGTGTATGGGGCCACTAGCACCAGCCTACTATAGACAAATGGTTTGTAAACATGTGCATGTAAACCCAAAAAAACCACCACAAAAATCGAGGGTAAATATATGTTGGAATGGGATATTGATCCTTGCATCTCCAGGTGTGGTTTCACAACCGAGTACCAACCAACCACCAGGGTATCTTCAAAAGTATATCAAGTAATTTAGTTATTTTGGGTGGCACACCATGACTATCGTGGGCCAAACCCATCACAATGCATCATCCAACCCCCACATAAATTTGAGTGTGTAAGGACTCAAACTTGAGCCAATTCTGTCATTAGGGATTTATTTCCTTATAAAGTTTCACATGAGAAACCCCTGGCCAGAAAAAGGTTATCAGGTAATGAGGAATTGTTGGTCTCCACACCATACCTTTCCCAATCCCAACCCAACACTTGCAGTATAAGAGTTGGTGTCCTATAACCAAATGGTTTTCCGTTGATTACAAGGATATTTAATGTATTATTACATATTATTAATTTTTTATAATGACTATGATGTAATTATATCGTAGAATATTTGTTACATTGATAAGGTCATGGAAGTTACCTGCTATGATGAAAACCTTAAAATACTCTATCAATATTCTTAAATATAGTTCTGTGGTTGGATGGCATACTATGATGGGGCACATAACATATAGACTGTCATGTGCGAGTACTCATAAGTAGATGAGACTTCCTCTCATGAAGTTCGCACTTGGTAATCTCCAAGATAGAAGATTATGTGAACAAACCCACTAGTATGAATTACTCATGTTTTGGTGTCATCAGATATTTCTATCTGCGAGTGTTTATAATGATCCTTAGATTTTAATATTATCATTAATACGTGTCACGACTCGCACACATTGATTTTCTGAAGAATATAGTCAGGCAGACAGTTGGCGGGTAGTAGGGTACGTTGGGTGTGTCATGAGTGGCATGTTATTAATGGATATTTCAAAGAAGGATTTGTCCCTTCCACTTATGGAAGTTAATATCTCGTCCCTTTGATTGAAATAGAACTGTCATGCGAAATTCCATATCCATGGTGTAATGATGAGCTTATTTCAGGTAGTCAAAGAAAAACGTATCAAGCATAAAATTTGATGAAACTATCATGAAACCTGATTAATGAGATATTAAGACAAAGGGATTGTATTACACAGTGAGCGTTCATTTGTGTATGTCATTGTTGCGACTTTACATTCTTTCTCTTGGGTGCCTTGACCCGTTTCTAGATAGTACTCTTAGACTTTAGGCAAACCCGCCTAATGCAAATGAGAAAAAATCCTAAAGGGTCACACACTATGTGTTTTTTGTGGTCTCGGTTAAATTCTATTTGAATTTAATTAATGAAATAAATATTATTCTCAAGACTGTGAAATAATTTTATTCATGTTAAAATGATCGCATAAATTAAATAAATATATTTATTTATTTTATCAAAAATTTAATAAATATTTATTTACAAGTTTGTAAATAAAATATTTATGTAAGAGAATAAATTATTTATTTATTTATTCAGGTGTTATATAAATGGAAGTGGAGTCCGAGCAGACCAAGGCCAGTCCGGTAGTAAAATAATTATTTCCAAGACGGTAAATAAATATTTAACTTGTTTTCATAAGTTAAAATAATAATGATGCTCCTATTATTTTGTTACGCACAATTTTATTTATAATTCTGTTTTGCACATGTTAGCACACCATAAATAATGATGCGATATTATTATTATTAGAATAGATTTTCTCTATGTTCATGAATGTATTTAATTGTTGTTATATAATAAAATATTATAACTGAAGCTTCATGCCTATAAATAGACAAGTACACCTGTTGTGCTAGACACCACACGACACCGCAATCTTGGTGAATTGAGAATTTTTGAGCCAAACAATTTCTCTCTCAAATCAACTTCTTCCCCCTCTCAAGAATGAGATACGTTCTTCAAGGATGAAGAACAAGTGATCACGAACGAGTGACACAAGACAGTCACTTCACCACACTTGCACCCGAATAAGGAGCGGTGTTGATAAGAGGCCATCAGAGCACGTGTGGATCATTTCTAGATAGATTCTAGTTCGGATCCTTAAAAGTGCAACGATATAATCCGGAAGGGTTATTCCGAATGATCAACATCATCAATGAAGAAAATATCAAAGATCCAGGTATTACATTCTTTATGAAATTAATTAAGTTAATTATAAACATGAAGTGTAAGATCATCTATAAAGGTTTAGAGTCACTTCCTTCTTTATCTAAATCTTTGATTATATTCTGTGGAGACTGGAATTCATCATCGTATTTATCCTGGAATAATTATTAATCATTGTAAAAATCAATGTTGGGTTCTATCCCAACCACGGTTGCATAGTGCACAGAACCAAAATGTGGTATCAAAGGGGTTACATCATAGTTTATAATTATTTAAATATTTTGTTAATGATTTACACATTGAATAATTTTGTTGTTTCTATTAAAGTAAATCATTCTAAAAATATGAATCTCGAGATCTGTTCCTCCTCTTTTATTCCTCATTCAAATTTAAAAAAACAATCTTTTCTTTTAATTTTGATTAAAATAAAATAGAGGATCTCATTTGGAGGTGCCAATGGTTCCTGTCCATACAACACCAGAACACACGGGGTGTATTCGGTAGTACATGTCGTGTAGTCAAGGATCAATGCATTAGGTTTGGTCCACCAAACCAATCCATGTCATTGGAGTTTGTCTAAGTCTTGATGACTCTATGTTTTGACAACGAATAGGTGGCATGTGGTTTCCAGATTACACGTCGTGTGGCCCAATGGAAACAGCGTGTAGTCCCTTCACGTTAGGGTTGGACCGTGTACCCCGTACATAGCTTGCCTGATTGGAGACGGTGTAATGTGGTACTACACAGCGTGTGGCCCACTGGACAAGCTGTGTACTCCAATGATTTCTGAAGTACACTCACGTGTCGTTTCCCTAAGAATGTACTTTGGATAGACAGTGAACAATAGTACACACCGGGTATTCGGAACTACACGTCGTGTAATCATAAAAATTACACAGATTTATTAAATTTTATTATTATATTATACAAACCCTTGAGATGTGTACCATCATGTGAGTATAAAACTGAGGCACAAAACATGATAGGTGTTTTATATATATGTGTTTAATTTAACATCTGCATAATGTTCATTTCTACACATTGGATAGTTATGAATAAGAATTCACTAGGTTGCCTCCAAGGTACAAGTTATGTGCGAAGATAATTTTAAATGAATTTATTTGTTTAAAATTATGATGGATGAGAATCTCAAGGAAATTCTGAATAGGGTTTAAGATAAAAGTATTGGTTAATTAAAGATGATAATTAATTGATTTAAGCATGATTTATCTTAAACAAAAAAGATCAAAGAATTGAATTCTAGTTTTATTTATGAGTAAATATCTGTGCATGTATGGATGATCATGAGCAGGATTAAGACCTTTGAATGTGGATGGTTTCTTTTAATTTATTTATTTGAATTAAATTTGTTGGCATGTGAGCCTTCTCCTCATTAATATATAGGGCATGGTTGACCAAGGTTTCTTTTATGTAAACCCCCTTTTTACCCCTCACCTACATGTGAGTTAAAAAATGGAATATGTAATGGATGGAACTCCTAAGATAGTGGAGGAAGTTCAAGCTGGAGCTGAGAAGAAACCAATCCTAGGAGATAGAGAGGTGGATAGGTGGAAGTTGTAAACACGAACTCAAAAGGTTCAAGGTGTTTCTCTCCTTTGTTAGGGTTAGTTTATCGACTGCTAGATAAACTAACCATTATAAAATTTCATAATCATGCCATTTACTTTATTTTATTTTTGTCATTTTCATGGTTTATCATTATGGATGTGTTTTCGTGATCACATAATTAATTAATTAAACAATCATGCAAGATGGAAATAAAATAAAATAGACTTATGCGTAAATATTATCAAGACATGGTTAATCACTTAAGTAAGTTACACTTAATATTAACAAGCATGTGATAACAAGTAATTCACACATAATAGATAAAAATACCTCAAATAAAATATTATGTCAGACAAAGCCTTCTGTTACTTAATTAAGGGAAATCTCAATAAAACTATGTGTTATACCAACCCTTGTTGGGACACTTACTTTTCTACAGGAAGCCCTTATGAAAGTTTTCAGGTTGACTTAACCATATTACATCAAGAGGAGTATCCCTTGCTAGACTTGGTGTAATATTGGAGTCAAGATTTGAGGAAATCCAAATTCATGATTTCGGGATTAGGGAGTCCACTCAACAGATCAAGGAGCTGCAAGCCCGCAATTGGCAACGACCTGCCTACCTAAATTCCTTCTGATAGCTTGACTAACCCATTTTGGGGTTATGCGAAGGGGAATATTGATCCTTTACACTTGACTGTCATGGAAACTGTACATTATAAGTTCGATGGTGAGAGCTATTGGGACTTGATAAAATAGTGGGATACTTACTAAAATTTATTATTTCTCATAAAATGTAATCAAGAAAATACTAATAATCTTATCTTTGAAATTGTAGAATAAAAATGACAGGCTCATCAACCACACTATACCTGTGATCAATTCTGGATAAAGACAACATCCTCACCGACAGTAACTTTTAGGAATGGTTTTTATTCCTTCGAGTTATCCTACACCATGAATGGAAGTCTTACGTGTTGGAGTCAGCATTATTTGATCCGCCTACCAAAGAGGTGAGTGATGAGGATTTCTGGGTATATGAGAAACATATGAACGACGCGGTCGAATTTCAAAGTTTGATGTTATCATCAATGTTTATTAATCTCATGAAGTCTCATGAAAACATTGATTCTTATAGAATGCTCGAGCACCTTCGTGGTCTTTACTAGGAGAGAGAAAGATATAAAAGGTTTGAGATCTCAAAGTAACTCTTTTAGAGAAATCATTGAGAAGGTTCCCCAGCTAGGCATCATATAGTCAAGCTCATTGGCTACATTGAGCACCTGGAGGTTCTAGGGTTTAAACTCCCTGAATAACTGGGCACTGATCTAATTCTCACATCACTCCCTCAGAGCTTCTCTAACTTTATTATCAATTTCAATATGAACAACATTGATAATTCCCTATCTGATATTCTTATCCTCATTCACCAAGTGGACAAAGATATGAAGCAAGAAAATCCTTATGTCCTTATGGTGAATAATAGGAAAGTTAAGGTAACGAGCTTTTAGTCCAAAGCTTCCTCACGGCCTTCCAAGAAATGGAATATCAAAGGGGAGGCAAGGGAACAATAGTTTGTTTGTTTTTCATGTGTCAAGAAGGGCCACTGGAAGAAGAACTGCACCCATCCTAAGAAGAAAGGGGAATCTTCGGGTGTGTTTGTTATTGAATGCAATCTATCTGTTTCTACAAATTGGGTATTTGATATAGCTTTTGGTGCTCGCATATGTATCCAAATACCTGAACCAAGTAGATTTAGGAAGATTGTTCGAGGGGAGGTAGACTACGAGTAGCTAATGGAGCCAGACTTACTATTGTAGCTGTCGTGGAATACCACCTAACATTGCAAACTAGGATGATCTTAGTGTTAAAGGGTTGTTTTTATGTTCCTTCTGTAACCAAAAACATAATTTCTGTATCCAAACAAGATATAGATGGTTTTTTTTTCATGTTTGGAAATGAATGTTTCTTCTTTTATAAAGATAGAATTTTTTTTGGCAGGACACATTTATACAATGTTCTTTTGTGTTGGATTACACAAACCTAGTAATGGAAATCAATGACAAAGATACTTCACATGACTCACACCATACCCAACTTTGGCATCACCGAGTAGGTCATTTAAATGAGAAATGCTTGAAAAAGTTACATCAATATGGATTTTTATATTCTTTTGAACTCAAACCACATGGCGTATGTCATGCATGTTTACAAGGCAAAATGACCAAATCCCCATTTGGTGGGGAGGTGAAATGGATAAAGAGTATCTTGAATTGGTTCATACCTATGTGTGTGGACCATTTCCAGTTGAAGCAAGGGGTGGGTACACATACATCATAACTTTTACTGATGTTTTAGTAGATATGGATATATATACTTAATGAGGTATAAGTCAGATTCCTTTAATAAATTCAAGGAATACAAGAATGAAGTTGGGAAACATCTTGGTAAGAAGATTAAGAAACTCTGCTCAGACCGGGGTGGGGAATATCTTAATCATGACTTCATTGATTACTTACAGGAGTTTGGGATCCTATCCCAACTCAATCCTCCTTACACACCTCAATAGAATGGTGTAAGAGAAAGGTGGAACCACACATTGTTGAACATGGTGAGATCAATGATGTGTCATGCAAGTATTCCATTATCCTTTTGGGGGTATGCGTTAAAAACAACAACACACATACTAAACCAAGTACCAACTAAATCGATAAATGGTATTCCATATGAGTTCTAGAGTAGAAAAAAATCCATATTTTGAAATTTACATGTGGGGGGTAGCGAAGTGTTTGTTAGGGCCTCTTCAGGTAACAAAATCACACCCGAGGCACAAAGTGTACCTTTATAGGATACCCCAAGGAAAAAATGTGATATAACCTATAAAACCCCTCAGACAAAAAGGTTATAGTACCAAGACATTCCATATTCCTTGAGAGGGATAACACCTACAAAAGAGATAGTGGGAGCGAGATAGACTTCGATGAAGTCGAGGCTCATGGTACAAAAGAGTTGGTATAGGAACAGATTCCAAAAATCCCTGTGGAAGAAGAATCTGTTCCAGAGACACAAGTACTATGTATGAGTAAAAGAGAGGTTAGAGAACCGGAATGGTACGTTTTTCTAGTTAATGAGGATGGTGACTCATTATTAGTTGATAATAATGATCCTCTAACCTACAAGGAAGCATTATGTGGCATAGACATTGCTAAGAAGAAGGAAGCCCTGAATTCTAAAATGGATTCCATGTACCAAAACCTAGTCTGTATTTTGGTAGGTACTCTAGTTTATATAAATACTATTGGTTGAAAATTGGTATTCAAGAAGAAACTGGACATCGAAGGACAAGTCAGTACCTATAAGGCATGATTGGTTGCAAAAGGGTTTAAACAGCATCAATGAATTAACCACGATGAAACCTTTTCACCAGTTGAAATGCTGAAATCCATCAGAATTATACTTGATATTACGGATTACCATGACTATGAGATTGGGAAAATGGATGTCAAAACAACATTAATTAAGGGAATCCTTCAGGAATATGTCTACATGAGACAACCTGAAGTGTTTGTGTCTCCAAAGGATTTTAATAAGGTATACAAGGTGCAGAAATCCATTTATGGATTAAAGCAAGAATTTAGGTCATGGAACATTCAATTTGATTAATCTATAACAGAATTTAGTTTTATCAAGAATGAATGTCAGCCTTGTGTCAACTAATGGTTTAGTGGGAGTGCAGTTGTTTTCCTATGAGTATATGTTATTGGAAATGAGAAACTAGTCTTACAGTACGTTAATGCATGGTCGAATCAATGCTTCTCCATGAAGTACATGGGCAAGGAAACATATATTCTTGGGATAAAGATCTATCATGATAGATCCAAGAGATTTCTAGTACTAAGTCAAAGTAGATACATTGATAAGATACTGAAGAGATTCAGTATGGAACAATCCAATAGGGGATTTTTGCTAGCATCACATGGCATTCATCTTTCCAAGAAAATGTATCCTCAAACACATGAGGAATGAAGATAATGGCAAGTACTCTATATGCAGTAGTGATTGGGTCAGTCATGAATTCCATGCTCTGTACTAGGCTGGATGTCGCCTGCACATTTAGTGCGGTAGGAAGATATCAAGCTGACCTAGGTGACTGCCTTTGTATGGAAGTCAATACTATCCTAAAGTATCTGAGGCGTACTAAGGATATGTTCCTAGTTTATAGAGACGATAAATAACTATTCATCGAAGGATATGCAGATGCTATTTTTCAGACTGATCAATATGACATGAAGTCACAAACGGGATACATATTCACATTGAATAGAGGTGTAGTGAACTGGAAGTGCTCAAAGAAGAGTATAGTCTCAGATTCTAAAGTATAGTTTGAGAATATTATAGCTTCTAAGGAAGCTATAGAATCAGTTTGGATGCGAAGATTAGTCCATGAACACGATGTGATACCTAGTAGTGAAGATCACATCACATTGTACTGTGATAATACTACAGCGGTGTCTCTCACAAAAGAGCCAAGGCCACATCAGCGGAAGAAGAACATACTTCGGAAGTATCATATATTGAGGGATTTTTCCTAGAGAGGTGAATTTTTAGTAAAATATATTTTCACAGAAGACAACATGGCAGACCCCTTGACTAAAGCCTTGACTCATTAGAAACATGATCACCATGTGAGGTCTAGCGGACTGAAAGTCGTAGGTAGTTGGCTCTAGTCCAAGTGGGATTTTGTAAGATTTGTTATCCTAGAACCAATTGGTTTTACTTTGATTACATGGATATTTAATATATTATTACATATTTTTCATATTTCTGCATGACTATGACGTAATAATGCCCAAGAGTATTTGTTGCATTGATAAAGTCATGGCAGTTCCCCGCTATGTTGAGAACCATGAAATGATATAACAATATTCTTAAATATAGTTCTATGGTTGGATGACATACTATGATGGGACACATAACATGCAGACCATTAGGTGCGAGTACTCATAAGCAGATGAGACTTCCTATCATGAAGTTCGCACTTGGTAATCTCCAAGATAGAAGATTATGAGAATAGACCCGCTAGTAGGAATTCTGCCTATTTTGGTGTCATCGAATTTTCTATCTACAAGTGTGTGTAATGATCCATAGACTTTAAGATTATCATTAATATATGTCACAACTCACACACTTTGATTTATTAAAAAAAACCTTCACACAAACAGTAGTCTAGTAGTAGGGTACGCTGGGTGCATCACGAGTGGTATGTTATTAATAGATAAGTTGAGGAAGGATTTTTTCCTTCCATTTATGGAAGTTGATATCTCAGATCTTTGATTGAAATAGAAGCGTTGCGTGAAATTCCTTATCCATGGTGTAACGATGAGTTTATTTCAGGTATTCAAATAAATATGTATCAATCATTGATGTTGATGACACTATCATGAAGCCTACATGATGAGATATTGCGAAAAAGGTATTATATTACACAGTGAGCATTCGTATGTGGATTTCATTCTTGTGACTTTGCATTCTTTCTCTTGGGTTCCTTGACCCATTGTTAGGCAGTACTCTTGGACTTTAGGCAAGACCTCCTAATGCCAATGAGAAAGAATCTTAGAGGGTCACACACTAAGTGTTTTTGGTTCTCTCGTTTAAATTCTATTTGAATTTAATTAATGAAATAAATATTATTCTCAAGCCGGTGGAATAATTTTATTCAATTTAAAATGATCGCATAAATTAAATAAAATTTATTTATTTATTTTATTAACCATTTAATAAATATTTATTTACTAGTTTGTAAATAAAATATTTATTTAAGTGAATAAATTATTTATTTATTTATTCAGGTGTTCAATAAATGGAAGTGGAGTTTGAGCAGACCAAGGCTGGTCTGGTTATAAAATAATTATTTGCAAGATGGTAAATAATTATTTAACTAGTTGGAATATATTAAAATAAAAATGATGCTTCTATTATTTTGTGACGTCGAATTTTATTTATAATTCCATTTTTTGCAAGTTGTAACACCATAAATAATGATGCGGTATTATTATTATGAGCATGAGTTTTCTCTAAGTTCATGAATGTATTTAATTGATGTTATGAAAAAGAATATTGTAACTGATGTTCCATGTATATAAATAGATTAGTATGTCTATTGTTATATACACCACATGACACCGCAATCTTGGTGAATTGAGAATTGTTGAGCCAAACAATTTCTCTCTCAAAAACTCTTATCCCCCTCTCAAAAATGAGAGACTTTCTTTAAGGATGAAGAACAAGCGATCAAGAATTACTGACACAAGACACTCGCTTCACCGCGCTAGAACTAGGAGAACAAGCGGTGTTGATCCGAGGCCATCAGAGCATGTGTGGGTCACCACTAGAGGGATTCTAGTTTTCATCCTTACAAGCGCAATGAGATAATCCTAAAGGGTCATTCCAGATGATCAATGTCAACAATGAAGAAGATACCAAAGATCCAGGTATTATTTTCTTTATGAAATTAATTAAATGAATTATAAATATGATGTGAAAGATCCTCTGTAAAGGTTTCAGGCCTCTTCCTTCTTTATCTAAATCCTTGATTATATTCTATGGAGACTATCATTCATCATCGTATTGATCCTGTAATAATCATTGATCATGGTAAAAATCAAATTTTGTTTCCGTCCCAACCACGCTTTCACTGCGCTCGGAGCCTACATTCATGCTATCCTTCCCTAGTTAAATTCGAGTGTGGGAGGAATCAAAGTCTAACATGTTCTATTTCCCAGGAGTGACCATGTTATATGGTACCACTTTAGTGACCCTCAGTTTGAAGAAAGGATATTGGGTATCACTGTTATGTTGGGTATCACACCATGCCTGTACTGGGACCAACCCAGCACCGCACTCCATACTTCCCCAGCTAAACTCAAGTGTGGAAATACTCGAAACTAAGTCAGTTCCAATTCTAGGGAATGACTCCCTTACATGATAAAACTAGAGAGACCCTCATTCGACAAAAAGGATATCGAGTAAAACAGATATTTTGGGTGCCACACCATGCTAGCCTTAGTCCTAACCAAATATCATAGATCATCCTTCCCTAGCTAAATTCAAGTGTGGAAGTAATCAAACAAGAGCTAGTTTTGTTTCCATGGAGTGACCACCTTAGATGGTACCACATGAGAAACCCTAGTTCACCAAGGACTCTTAGATGAGAAAAATGAAACATAAAACTACTATTGATTCATTCAGTGGATCTGGGAAAAGGGTTCTTCAAACATCTTTATGATCCATGAATTCCTATGTGAAAATGAAAAAAGGTATTCTCATCTTGATAAAGTTAGAAAATATTGGAATGTGGTCATATTTTCTCCTAATATTTTTTATGAATACTCCTATCATACAATAAATGGATGTCATTGTTGGGTCTGTTGAAGACTCTCCAGGGTCATATGCAGAAGATGCATATTTACTCAACAATGAGGAGGAACATAAAGAAAGGGATGATGAGTCCATAGAGTAGGATGATAGTTTTTTTGGATTTTAATGACCAAAATAATTCATTAATGACTCTTAGATAGAAAAGTGTTCTTCACCTTTGGAGTAGGGATACACCCCAAAATTTGGGAAACATGACCCAAAAACCAGTGTGTAATCGTCAAATCCCCTTGGACACACCGCACTGTACGCCTAAAACAGTCGACCTGAGTATGGAATGTGGATAACCAATCCATACCCAAGATAACGTCGTAAGGCCTCAACACTGCTACTGGGAGATCCCAACCAAAGCTCTTGCCTCCTAGAGTAATCTCACAAAACCAGTGTGTAATCGTCAAATCCCCTCCTGTTGGAGTCTCTAACTGTAAGAATCGAGCCAACAGCTCCACCAGAATCTCCAAGGTCTGAATGAAAGTCGTGACAAGGAAGAAGTGACTAACAACTGGGTCTATAAGAACTGCATCTAGGGTAGAGAACACACAAATCGTACCTTGAATCATCACCGGGGCACTGTGGTCATAAGTCTCTGCTACCTAAAGATGTGCTCACCCCTATCTGCCTTCTCTCTGAGGTCGGGGTGGACCACCTAGGGATGGTGGAGATAACACCTCAAACCATCACCCACCACCTACTGCTCAACCTGCACCCCTCCCACGTCCGTCGCCCTGCAGATATCCTTGCTTGAACCGTTGCCTCTGCCTTGGAAGTCCCTCGATCGTATGTTGATCATTAGTACGGTGGGTCGGGAAGTCTCGAGCCATGCGACCCTACCCTCTGCACGAATAGTACAGTCTGCTCCTTTGCTGAACTTTTCTTCCTCGTGATCTCCACACCTTTGACCCTACGTCCTGGGGTCGTCCTCTCGAAGGTCTGACCCATTTGGGCCTCTGCTTCATCTGCCTACTACCTGATGTATATTACTCAACTATCTGACATTCGGCGGTGGATCTCACTTTTAGTGCCTGCTCGCCAAGGAGACTCTCCACCAGTAGTGCAAGCTATAGCACTCCATCTTGCATCGAGATGTTGAGAGAAATCATAGACACCCTGATCTCCCGTTGGAGTCTCTACTTAAATGTCTGAGCCCGGAATAAAGGGTGCTACCACATGTCAGTGGAGTAGCCGGAGAGGTTGGTAAACCTCGCAAAGTACTGGGCCACAGTCAAACTGCCCTGTTGTAGGTGTAGTAGCTACTGAATACGCACAGAGCGTAGTGTCGTTGGTACGAACTCCGCCCTGAAGAGGCTCTCAAAGTCCAACCAGGAAAAGGTCGTCTCCTCGTGTGTTTGGAGTGTCAAGCTCCACCATCTCCCTACCATTCCCTGAAAAAGGGTAGAATCTAGGATCAACATCTGATATGTTGATGTCTCTACCAAGCGAAAAACTTGTGTCACGACCTTCATCCTATCCTCAGCTGCCTGAGGATCTATGTCGCCTTGAAACCTCGGAGGCCTCTGTCTCTGGAACTCGTGCAATGTGCTCACTTGGCGTGCATTGTCCGCTGGTTGGGATGGTATCATCTTCTTCTCTATGGGTGGTGGTGCTTTTGGTACACCACTCGAAGGTGATACTGTCGTAAGTGTTCCATGTACCGACGCCTCACCGCTTGGTGGGCCATCGTCATGATCTCTCACTAGAATCCTGAATGGCTGTCATTGTGGAGGCATCCTATAAGGAAACAAATGCACCACAGTCAATAAGTTATACCTGGTGAGGTGACTCAAAAGAGATCAAGAGAAAAAAAATTCTGAAACACACGCAACCGGTGTTTTCGTGTACCAAGTCAGAAAACAGAACTCATGGCCCTGGTGTATGGATACGTCGGCCACCGCACCAATACTGGTCTCCTTGAACTAAAATCCAAACTCAAGACACTAAACATTATTTCCCCATTGAACAATTTCAGACTCTTAGTTCTTCTGGTAGAACTGACCGCCCTCTGATACCACTTTGTCACAACCCATCCCCTGGGGCCCATTTCATGACTACCTCAAGACCGCCTTCCATAGGTCAGGGGTTGGTGACTAGCACCGGAAATGAGTAACCCAAAAAGGGAAGACATTTCTTTTAAACCTGTAAACACATAGACAGAGTATACACAGAAAGCAGAACACAAGGCACCACTACGGAGAGTAAAAGTAAGTACTGAAAGTAAAGGGGGCCAGTATACAAGCCCATCTGAAAGAAACATACAATAAAACGAAAGAAAAAACAAGATCTGGAGATCATCCGTCGAGGGTCCTACCTGAAGGGTAGGTACAACTCACTATCTGACATCACTGCTTCTCATCATGTCTATCAATCACCTTTGATCACCGGCTATCCCTGGCTCCCAAAGGTCCCAGTCAAAGTTGTTCGTCCTCTGCACAAGCAACAACTGGTGTGGGCGAAGCCAATGCAGGGGAGAATATAAAAATAATCAGTAAGGACCCTAAGACCCCAACGGTCTCTTACTAATCCATGATGGAAATCACCACAAAAGAAATACCACTGAGGTAATACCACCAAGCAAGGTCTCAAACACCTAACACGTCGTAAAGATGCAACTCACACTAGGTATACAACTTAATGATTAGGAATATAGATGATTAGTCTTAAGCTACATCATCTTTTTCTATTGAGAGGCTCGACATCTAATCCGGGAAATGTTTCTCTGATGCTGATCCAAAAATGGTCGCTCTACCACGGATCCACGACGGGTCGCTCTACAGCTGGTCCACGACGGGTCGTTCTACTGTTGATCACATAGGGTCGCTCTCATGCTAATCCACGGAGGGTCATGCTATTCCTAATCCATGGAGGGTCACTCTCTTACTGATCCAAGGAGGGTCACACCATTGCTGATCCATAGAGGTTCTCTCTTTTTCTGGTCCACGGAGGGTCTCTCTCTTGCCGATCCACGTAGGGTCGCTCTTCACTTGACAGCCAACAACTAGATACCCACAACTTGAATGTATGAGTCCTGAAGGTTCTGCTCCTTAATCCATCAGTCATATTTCAACTTCCACGACGTCTAACTTAGAAGTAACCCAAAGATCCGCCTTTTCATAAGGGTTCCAACGCAATAGACAACGCGTCGATTGGACGTCCGGTCTGTAAGTTATATTCTTTTTAGTAAAAAGAGTCTGGTTGGATTCGAATCTGATCCAACCCGACCGTACTCCAACATTTTACACAACTCAAGTTGAGTATATCAAAAGAACCGCTTCATTGCAAGGGTCCTTGAACCACAGACGGTGCGTCAATTATACGCGGGATTTGAAAGATACAGACGTTTTAGTAATTAGGAGGTCGGTTGTGTCTGGGTCTGGTCCGAACCGGTCGGACCGACCCGACCAACCTGGTCTGAGGGTCCCCAAAAACCCCAACTCAATTAGGCGGACTCAACCTGATCTGGTTCGAGTCGGGGTCGGTCTAGTCCGGCATGGCCAGTGGGCCAGGCCCAATGGGCCTCGCTGGACCCGGCCCGGTTAGGCCGAGGGTTCAGTCCGCCGGGTCACCTGGTGACCCGATCTCATCTGACCCGACACAAAGGGCGCGGGTTTAGCCTACTGGTGTAGGTACGGTTTATTGGGTGAGGGTCCGGCCCACTGGGCACTGGACCGGCCCGCTGACTGGGGGCGCGACTTTCCAACCAAAGGGCCAACAGCAAGGGCGGCCGGTGGTGCGTCGTCCAGCTGGGATGCGGTAGTCGCGCCGCGTCTAACCCCCGCATGCCCCGTTGATGTGAGGCCTCCTCCAGCTGCGATCGACGTACCGCGGCTCGCCAACCACCAGACGGCCTAGACTCAGATCATCCCTCAATGTGGCGCTCGACGCCACATCTCCTTGTAGTCGCGGTCGTCCGGCTGCGGCTTCCTACCGTTGTGGCCTGTCGACGGGCTTGCCACCCCCCACTACATGCGACTGCCGCCATGGGTTGCCTCAGGTGGTGCCTTCGATAGGCCACCAAAATCACTCCGGTGGTCCTTTTTTGGATCCATCTGCGCCTACGGTCTCCGTATGGCGCCACCGCACCATGAAGCCTTCGAATTATCCTTATTGACAAGTTGATCGGTCAACTTCAAAGAACGCACCAAGAACAACTATGGCGGAGGGACCAGGCCTTGTTATGGTCGTCCCGCACCCTCCGCGTCAGAGTTTAATCATTGGGATAAACATGATGATAACCACACATCTTGAAAAAACCCCAAATCAAAACCCCGCACAATATCCACCCGCAAGAACGAGCGATTTCACAGATCACCCCTTTAGTCGGTTGATCCGCGTTTGTCGTAAATTTCATGAACGAGGAAGAAATCATAAAATACTTAGAACACATAAACCCATACCTCCTTGACGTTCGAAGCCGCGATGTTTTTTCCTCAAGGTTTCAAGACGTCGGCGTCGTTTGTCACCTCCGGCTCCGATCTTTGATGGACGTTGAAGATGTTGACGTTCGTCGGCGTTCGTCAATCTTCTTTGGAGAAGAAGTCCGCTGATAGTTCATTAGAGATTTTCCTATATATTTTAATTCCCAAACTCCATCACGTTGGATTATGAAAAGAAATAAAAAAAATGCAGCAACATTGCGGCCATTAATGATGCTCATTAAATGAGCCACATTTAATGAACCATTAAGATAATAGTGTCGTGGTTTCAAATGAGCGATTATTGACCCTTCATTAATGCTCCTCGTCGCTGCACCTTAGTATGGCCTTCCGCCACTTAACGGTGAAAGAAAAATAAAACAATCCTTTTAAACAATTTAATTATTTTTCTTGAAAATTCCAAAAAAATAACTCTTCCGCTCGGTCCTTGCCGGCCGAGATTAAGTCATTTCTTGGTGAATCCCGGCGTTCTGCGTTCAACAGTGCTCTCAGATTTTCAATCCGAGCACCGGTTCAAATGCTAGAAAAAATAACTTTCACGTTTACTAATCATACCTTAAGAAAAGTTCAGAATTCTGTTATGGGCTCTTCGGGTCTCGAAATCACGTGTCGCCAGAGCGTGTGGTCTCAGAATAATTCCATATAACTAAAAACAATTTACATATAATTTCCAATACATTACATAATCAATTATAATAAATGTCCCCATTCACACCTCTTACATTGTTTTTCATTTAAAAAAAGAGGCTAGGGACCTCAGTCCCTATACTCTATTTGTTTTGAAATAATAATTAATAATAATTACTAATTACATAATAAAACAAATTTAATTGGTAATACTTCAAAATATTATTAACAATGAATTATAAAATCCTAATTAATAATATAACTAATATGGTATTTAAAAATAATTGGTAATATTTACTAATTATGACACCTAATAAAATAAAATAAAATAAAATAAAACTTATGTTAATAATAATTAAAAATTAATCATCAATTATTAATAATTTCATAATAAGTAACTTACTCAATTATATTATTGAAAATATTTATTAATTAAATTAATAATATAATCATATTTTTTCATTATCAAATAAAACCAATTTGAGGATAAGTGGTATCTACATACAATCAGACCAATTTAGGGATCACATACAATTAAGCCAAACCAAAAATCGTCAGACAGAAACCAAAACCACCCAAAAAAACTCATTTAACAGAAATAGAACTCACAAAATCATTGAATAAAAGACTGAGATTATTAGAACCTTTCCCCCTATATAATACCCATTGTAAAGAATATAACATAGTTTCTGAGTTTCCCTTAAGGATTGCTTCCAAATGGCGAGTCAACTTATCCCACATTTGAATGTATTCTTCCATATTTATCTTCTATCCATTGAATCCTTGGGCTAAGATGCAGTCTTGTATATTGACCCACTCCCTTTGATGCTCGTTAATAAAGACTTGGAAAATTATTCCATATAATCGGGTAGCCTCCACCTTTGAAGAATTTATATTGAAGGACCCTTTACTAATTCATTCTTTCGATTGGAGAATGAACTCCGAAGCAATGCCCTTTTTGTGCTTCCTCAATTTTTTACTTTATCTTAAGTTCTTTAGTGGAAACTTCTGCATGTGTTTTCTCCTTAGAAGCGACACCATATACCACTTGAATCCCCTTCTGAAGATTATTATTCTTCTCATTAGATTGCTCCTACGCATTGACTTTACCATTATGCATCTTGATGCCCCAAATTTTTTTGTTGATCTGGTTTCCATTGGCTTTGGAAAGGAGTAATCCTTAGGCCCCTTGAGTTTTATCCCCTTTAGCACTGTGTTCTCCTCTAAAACTCGAGATCCTTTCTACCACCTTTTCCTCCTTAGTCTATAAGGACCTCTACCATGCATATGGCCAATGATATTCAATGAATGCTGAATGGAATATTCATTACCGGTTAAGATACTCAGGGTCGGGCAAGTCCCAAGAGCCCCTAGGCTAGGGCAATAGTCAATTAAGGAAAATTTTTAGAAAGGGCATCAATTTGAACTTTTTACTGTACCTCTCGATGTATTTAGAGAAAATTTTCTAATATTGGTTTAGGGAAACTGTATTTTCCAGGCAGTTTCTGATGATACCCTCCTGCTCTCTGTCTGAGACTGGAGGAGAGATAGAATCCCCTGCCCCTACGACAGCCAATTTCCTAGAGCCATTGGGTTTCCTCTTCCACTTAGGAATAACCATTTTCCAACCATTTGGTTGAGAGACATCAGTCCCTAGACCTACCAAGGCCTGCACAGAGGCATGTCTCACCAGTTCACACTCTAAAGATGCAAGAGGATAATCATCTGACTCGAGAGAAACATCCTCCGAAGAGTCATGGACAATTTGATCCTTCTCGAACACTACATACTCAATTATATGAGGTGAAAAGCTGTTCTAAACCTGTTGAGAGGACACTCCTGAAATGACCTGGTCGATATAAGACTGTTTCTGATAAAATTCAGAGGATATGATTGGAGGGAGGATCCACCCATCCAAAACATCAAATGTATTCATGAGAGGTGCCTGATTAGTGAAATTCTCCTCTGGATTCGAAAAATACAAGAACGGCAGGGCGGAAGCATTCAGGGAGTTCTTATAAAGGGGGTACAAGTTGTGATTATGGAGTAAAAGAGAGCCAACTGCTTCAGGCTGAGGCTGCAAAGAAGAAACAGGATGTCCTCCATGAGTTGGTCACCGAAAATCATGTTGCGGATGCCATAACCGAAAGCAATTCGCACAATGGTTAGTCCATGATTAAAACACCACCACTTGATGGAGTCAGAACTACTCTCCAACTTTGACGTGGAACCCTCAACTAGGGGCTTGGACACATCCACTTCAATGAAAATACATTGTGAAATGGGATGACCCAAGGATTTGGACAAATATTGAAGCACAAGAAGCGACTAACCAGGTTGCCGAGTATACGAAGGATTGCTGGATTTTGGAAGGGGAGTGGTAGTGCTAGAGAATGTTCCAAAATCACCATAGATGGAGGGTACTTCCGCATATGGAAGTCAAATGTCTATCTGAATATCAAGAAAAGAAATCCCTCAACAATCCGCAGGGACTGGGACCAGGCTAAGGTGAGCTCATCTTCATCAGCGAAACGGATCAGCAAGTGATGGGGATCCAGCAATCCAACAGAAGCACAGTCTTTCAAAACCCAAGAGGTATTGACGAACCAGTCAAAGGAGTCCATTGATGGACGTCATCGTCCAAACCATGAAACCATTGAGAAACGAAGGAGGTCATAATCCTTGGAAAACTCCTGGAGGGAAAGAGGAAGTTGGGGGATCACGAATTCGAGTGAGGGGAATTTGGGGCTCAGCAAAATGGAGGGAAAATCAAGAAGATAAGATTTAAGGAAATATGACACCTGATTGCTGGGTATTGAATAGACAAATGAGTATGAGATAAGAGAACCCATATAAGGGTGTCTCTATGATAATGTGACTTTGGATACCCCACGTTAGGTCCTCCAATGATATCTTAATCCTAGAGAGGCTATGTATGGTTAATGGAGATATATTACTATATAAGACACATTAGAAACTAAATTAATGATTTGATCCTTATATGGAATTAGTTGTGATGGTAGGTCATGCATTTGAGAGGCCGAACATAGAATCTTGGGGAAAGTTTTGGTATATTGATTACCCTTATTATATGCATTGAATATGATATCCATAGAAGTCAATACAACCCCTCAGAGTTTCTTATTTATGTACAGAAGTTCTATGATTCCTAGAATTCGATATGTACCCCTGATGATTATGACATCCTAGGGTTACATCCTAAGAGTAAGGAATTATTCATATAGATTATTATGACCAAGGTTCACCCCCTTGGACTGAGTAGTAGTGAATGATATTATTGATCACCTAGTATTACCACTTAGGGGTCGACGATGTCACTTAGTGATCATAGATAGCATAGGATCACAACCTTAGGATCAAAGATGACATTTAATGACTATGCATCACCAAGAATTACCTGCAATGCATTAGAAATGATGCCTGATGGCTATTGAT
The DNA here is from genome assembly GCA_963277665.1 of Viscum album. Classification (NCBI taxonomy): domain Eukaryota; kingdom Viridiplantae; phylum Streptophyta; class Magnoliopsida; order Santalales; family Viscaceae; genus Viscum; species Viscum album. The sequence goes on along the minus strand of OY728133.1, from coordinate 955,459,633 downwards.
CACCTAGGATTACATCATAGGGTTCGAATATGATTCTTGATGGTTGTGAAATCCTAGGGTAACCCCCCACAAGTCAAAAGTTATGTATGATGATATTGAATGCCTAGGGTCACTTCCTAGGAGTTGGAAATGATTCTAGATGATTATGACTACATAGGGTCATATAGTATTAGTCGATGATGATGCCTGATGATTATTGATCACCTATGATTACCTCTGACAAAATTATGTTTAACGATTACTATATCACCTTGGATTAGCTCGTTGGGATTCAATTTACACCTAATACTATAGACAGTCCAAGATTTCCCTTGACGGGTTTGCAAATTAACCTATTACTTGTTGGAAGGATTACCTGACATGCTCAGAGACACTCTGATAATGGTTAAAGTAGGTTAGGGTCGATCTCGAGCTCTATGTTAGAACCCAAGGTCAACATTGGTTATATATTTATTCTTCAATAATTATTTAATTTTTTATGAGCATGTTACATGAACATACAATAATCTTAATGATTATGTGTAAGATTGAATTGCTGGTACAATACTAAGTTTTATTCACACCCTACTCGGGTGGGAATGGCACTTGGATACCCAATAAGTATTAACTGATGGTAGGTTTTTGTTTGGAAGACAATTGATATTTATTGAGTAGTATATCGAAGACAAGATTGGATACTGGGATAAAGTGAGGCTCAGATAGACTCAATATATTTTAATTCTTTTATATATTCTATACAAATGATCGACCCAATGGGTGATCAGTTATTGTATGCTAGAATGACCATGTTTATGTATTACCACATTCTTTTTCATTTCATCATATATAACATGATTTTGTTTATTTCTTCAACTTTCTGTAATAATTAGTATGATGAAATTGATTTTTAGTTATTTATCTACTATTGTGAACTTTGATATGGGGGTATAGTCTCCCCATGGTGTTACCTTAGACTCCTGCTGCTATTTATATGCCTCTAGCATACAGAGTGGTGTACCCAAGGTCCTAGAAGCATCACTGGTTTAGATATTGATGAGTGGTCACTAGTTTGGGAGGATATAAAGTGGTATAAAATATTATGCGACTAATATCACATATTGTATCAAAGTTTTGGTTTTGTCTTAATATTTGGGGAGATGGTGGTCAAGGGGATAACAATGTGTCATAGATTATGATTGATACTAGACAGGTGGGTAGTGAACACCATTTCTGAAAGGAATTCTAGTTTTCCAAGTATATGGGAATCCTTTTCTTTGTTTTTTATTTTCCAGTAGTATGATTACACCTAGTAAGATGCCAAATATGTTTTGAGATATATGATTTATGGGCCATTGGATATTTGAACATTGGAAAGAGGTTGTGTATAGTCATCATTTTTAGTATGTAGGATTCAATTAACATATATTTTCTCATGTTATTTCCATCACTAATGGTATTATTTATCTATTTAACATGTCAATGACACATTATAATGTGTTTTCCCATATAACATAATGGTCATATTCTACATTGCTGGACCAAAATATATGATTCATTTGATTACAGGTCATGTTTATCTATAATGAGAGGATACTAGATGGTGATTATAAAGTCTCTCGGTGATAGGGAGGTATAATGACCTTATACGGTTATCAAAAGGATTATATTCCTTAATGAATGATCCCTTGTGGGTAATTATAAAATAGTTTTAATAATTTAATGTGTAAAAAACAACCTATATGGTGTTTTTATAGAAGGCCATATATGTGACTATCTAATTACATGACACAATTCACATATTTCATTACAATACCATCCCAAGTCCTTTTAGGTTTAGAGTTTCAGAGAATAATGAAATGAAAATTACCAAACAAAGATCACATCTTTTTCAACTAATTTTCATTTTTCCTGCTATATACGCAACTGTAAAATACAGAAAAATTGTTCATCATATCTCACTAATTCTCCACATAATATACTCTTAAATAAATTTCATAATTTTCATATCATTATAACCTAGGGAAATGGAATCATAAGAAAGGGGTGAGATTATTTTCTCAGCAAGGGTAACCATAAGGGATAAAAATAAAATAGCATAAGTAAGAATGAGATGGGAATATGGGTATAATTAGGGTTCATAAGAAACTTATAACCAATAAATCATAGATAATAAACCAGACAATAACATAAGAATACATCATAAAAATTCTACATATCATAAACAAGTTAATACTTTAGAATTATGGCACAACCATAAGAATATATCACAATACAAATGATCATGTATCAAAACATATTTCCCTTAATGGATCAGGCTTCACTCAACTTTTTACCTTGGTGGATCAGGCTTCACTCACCTATTACCAATAAATAATTTGGTATCACAACATGTCTCCCATTTTGGATCTTGCATAAAAACTTGTTTCACCATTATCTTTTGAGATCAAATACTTTACCCAATTCATCAGAGGTCTATATAGGGCCCACCCATCACTCAAAGTGTAACCATACACATGTGTTCCAGAAGAAAACATTTAACTATCACATCATTAAAACCTAGTACTAAAAATGGGTTTCATAAAACTTTACAATAAAAATCATTCACATTTAATAGAATAAAGAAACCATATAAAGAAAATAGTTTTCATTCAACACATCATAACGAACCCATGTAAATAAATTGGGTTTCTTTTCTTTTTCAAATGGATACATCGTAGGATATCATTCATAATTCCATCAATAATAATAAAATTATAAACACATAGAAAATAAATCGGTATACAATGAAATCAAGTAATATTATATGTAAATATCATTCAATTAACACAATAAAGAATATGGTATTTACACCGAATAGATAAAAAATATATGGTAAATTTAAAAATTTTACACAATCAATCGATGTATGGCATATATGTGAAAACCCTTCAATGTATGGAATCAAAAATAGGTTATTATAATGGAAATAAATTGGAATAAAAAATTATTTTAATACACTTAAAATGATTGGGCAAGAAAAAGGTAGTGATGGATCATTTCTCTAAAAAAGGTGGATATTATATACACCATACAAATAAAGAAGGCGGATGATACCATTTTAAGAATATCCTCGATCAAGTATAATATATGTGAATAAATAATGACATAGAATAAAAATACTTTTTTTAAAGTCTTATAAAAACCACTTAGTAAATAATAATTATTCTTGATATTTTATATAAATTTAAAAGAAATATTTTATAAAACTAGGAGGAAAAAATTTTATTTGGAAAACATGAAAATGCAGAGAGAAATTTTTATATAAATTGATAATGGTAGATGAAATATGTGCTGACATGGAAAATGTTAAAATAGATTTTTAGTATACAATTTTCAATATATTCATAAAATTAAAAAGTTATGGGTAAAATTCAAAATTTATGTTCCAAAATGATAATGTGAAAACAGTATAAAACATTTACCATTGAAAAATATACTTTCATAAATTATTACATGATAATTCATTGTGATTATTATGGAAATGTGGGATTGAATATAAAAACTTTGATTTTGAAATAATGAAAATCCATTTTAAAAAAACAATTTTTAAAAACATTTTTTAAAAACCCATATCATAAAAAGAGTATTAGATTTTATTTTTAAAAATGTGTAAAGTGATTTATGAGAATTAGATAAAATAATCCATATTCTATTTCCCAAAAATAGAGGAAAACATTTGGGATTTAATTAAAATATATACATGAAATAAAATATTCATTGGTATGAATGAGAGTTATTCTTTCCAATGTAATATTTTTATTTCAGAAATACTTTTATCAATGAAGTAGTTATTGGTGATCTGGTGTAATTTAAAAAGAGAAAAAAAGGAAATTACATATAAAATATGAGAATGGTTGGATCAATGATAGTTTTAAAAGTATATTAATTTCAAAAAGATTATGTCCCAATGATTCAAAAATTGAGTTGATGAACCTCTTATTGAATTGGCAATGAATAAATCCAAGGATTTTGAGATGAAGATCATGAAATGGATATTAATATCCCATTAAAAGGAAAATAATTTCATATATGATAGAAAATGGGTAGTTAATACACAACATAAAATAAATTATAGTGCATAACATCAAACAAGTCCCATGGAGTTGTAAATGAGACAAAGAAACTCTTACCTTATTTCTCCTCTTAGTCGAATGCACACTAAGATCATGTATGAAAAAAATAAATATATTAATCCCCATTTTTATAATCTTTTTCATATGCATAAAAGTTTCTGATTTTTTTAAAATTATTCTCTACATTTATATTAGTTAGATATTATCTATTTTCAATATCGAGTGTGAGTATTCCTGATCATTTTGAAATATTATCATAATCATGGAGATGTTATTAATTATTCTCCAAAAGTTCATCACTCTCAAATCATAAAAATAACATGAGTTTATTATTTTTAATTATTTAGAATTTTATAATTTAATTTCAAATATATTTTATTTATTATTCATGATGACGACGTTAGTGATGATATTGTTTCAGTAATTTTTAACAACTGGATGGTGTTGTCTTAATAAATGAGTTAAATGTTTATACGATCATTACAGAACCAAAAAAATAATTATTTTATATTTATTTTCCATTATTAAGTTTCAAAATACATCATTTATAGAAATATATAGTACTTTTTAAGTAGTTGGTTAAATCGGCCTAATAAGAACTTGCAATAATCTATGTGTGAGTATGGCTATAAAAGTGATTCTTTTCTTATTAATTTTTTAATCACAAAGTATAATAGATTTATTTATATCATAATATGGAAATGAATCATAATTATTATGAGTTAAAATTATAATTTAATTTAAAAATAAGCTGTCACTTATAAATAAATTGATTTTTCATCTTTGTATGTTCGTTTTAAGATGTTAGTGTTACAATGATCGCTTATTATAACATTTTTTTTATAATTATTTATTTATATTTATAGATTACAAATAATGAAATAAATAACATATCTATTCACAAAAACCATTTCTATAACCAGTTTTTAATGGTGCTAATGAAAAAACAAAATGCATCGTTCATGGAGGCCATAGACAGCACACGTGCATGAGAAACATTTCTATTTTTTCAATTGAACAGGTGGGGAACATAAAAAAGATATAACATATACATCATAACATTACAATATATTATCTATTCCGAATAAATTATATAAATATTATTATAATGGTTTTGAGGATGGTGGATGGGAAGGATAATGAAAGAAAGTCAAAGGGTAAGTAATACATTCACTGAGAATTTATATCTTCTATTGAAGTGGCATTTAGATTTGTAGGACTTCAGGCACATTATTGAGGAAAGGGGACGAAAAATGTGTATAGGGGATCCCTAAGAAGTATGTTGGGTAATGTTTCAGGGAAATTTTGAACTAAAATCGAGACTTAATATGGGAGGAAGTGAGATCCTTTTATATGTGAAAAAGAGGGAAAAATCTTTGGAAAAGAATGTAAGGTAAGGGATAAGAATGAAATTGAAAGAGAGTTTGGTGGGGAGATATTTAATATATATGTAGGTATTAATTTAATAATTTAAAAAATTATTCAATAATGTTTAAGTGTAAAATTTATTTAGTAAAATTCAAGCCACATTAAATTATATATTTTAACATTTATTAATCTTGGTTAAATAGTAATCATGGTTATTATTTGATCAATAAAAATATAATATAAAAATTATTACAAAATTTTGACATGATGAACCAAAATTTGTGATCTATTTAATCTCAAAAAATATATAAATATCATAAAAATAGGTTTTAAATCAAAATATATAATTTATTAAAAATTTATTTTAATAGAAAAATTATCATTTTAATTATTAAGTATTCATAATATTATTTAATATGTAATAAAAATTAAATGATTAATTAATTTATTTTCATATATGTTTAAATATTATATATGATTTTTAATTTAAAAAAAAATTAATTTAAAAAATATATGAAATATTTAGAAAATTAACATTATTTTAAAAATAATCCTTTTACCACGGTAAGTAATATATATGTTGGTAACATAATTTTATAAATAAAAATGATATTAATATTATTAAATAGTATTAAAATTTTCATATAAAATATGGAAATAATTCTATCAAATAAAATTTCTTATTATTATGAAAGTTAATTTTAATATTACCGAACATAATGCATCATAACTGTTTTAAAAGAAGGTTTGTTTTTAAACATAAAATTTATTAGTAGTATTAATTTATAAATTTCATTAACATTCATGATATAAATTTCATTATTAAAAAAATTTTAGTTAAGGGGCTTCAAAATCAACTAAAAAATGATATAGTATCGTTAAAATGTTCAACAAAAAGAAAACATGGAAAAAAACTTTTAAATTAGAATAAAATGTTACTTAAGTTTTAAAATATTGAACATAGTATTTCAGAGTTCAAAATGATATTTTAACATACATATTTTTAGTACATAAATAAATATTTAATCAATTAAAATGTTTATAAAATTTTAGGTCTTTCCCATATATTGATATTGTCATAAAACGTATAATTTTGGTAAAAACAATAATTTTTAATATTTACTTAAAATTCAATTATTTATGAAAAATAAAAAAATATAATCTTTGGATAATTTTTGTATGATAATTTCAAAAATGAAATTCATTTCAAAAATATCAAAATATAATTTTTTTAAATTTATCTTTTATATGAAAAAAATTATATGATGAAATACTTTTTTTATTGGAAAAAATTACTTTTCAAAAATTTAGATGTTTTTAATATTATTTTTTTAAGAATTTATAATTGATTATTTTTTTATTTACCAGAGGTTTGATTATTTTTAAAATTTCGTAATCATATTAATATAATATGTCATATCACATTTTAGTTCAGTGTTTCATGTGAAGCAAGTTGTTACACAAAATATTTATTTAAGGAAAATATATAATGATATCTTGAGTCGTTACATTATACCCCCTTAAATAAATTGCATCCTCACAATTTTAATTATTTACCACTGATGAAAGTAGGTGAGGGTATTCCTAAAAAATTCATAATTTAAGATATAACTTATAATATGTCATCTAACTTACTATATTTATCAATATCAAGTTACTTATCCTTCCTCAAGTAATATTAATCTTTCATGAAATCATATATCGTTGTATGCATACACACTAATAAAATATTTTCCATAACATACCATTCCCTAAACCATTTCAATTTTCATGTCATTAAACCACTATGAAATCATATATTCCACCAACAATTAACACTATCATTAATTCTAAAATGATATTAACCAATCGATAATAAATTCACGCACTAGTGAATATATATATATATATATATTAATCCCAAAAATGAGATAGACTTCACATAAAATATCATGGATAATTTTTTAATTAAATCCATAATCAATTATATGTTTGTCAATACAATCCAACCCACTTTTCTCTAAATCAATCATCCTTTTAAAACTATGAGTAATCCATCCCTCATTCATACGTTCTTCAATAGTTATCAACAAAAATAGAACCATTTCATAAAACTTGATTTCATGTTTTTTGATACTATTTATAATATGTTTCCAATACTCTAATTTATAAATAATACATAAAAGTCCTTATATTTATCACATAACCCTCATAAAAATAAGGATATATCAAAATATAATTGATAAATATCACTTTATAATTAAAATAGCTAAAATTATCAAGAATTAATTTCTATTAAGATATAATTCTCATGAGATTAGGTAAGACAAGTATACCCATTTTTTATATCATGACAAGAATATATTAATATTCTCAACCATTTATGTATACTAGCTTATCTAGTTATAATAAATGGTATTTTATAGTTACATACCTTTCTTAGCTTCATTTTTTTGGTCCTGTTTCAATCAAATACTAAAAATAAAATTATTAGGATAATATCTAATAGTATCAGAGTAAATGATCATTTTAATATGAAATATCAGTCCTAATATGTATTCTCTAATGACACCTTTTTTTAACCTATGATACTTTTTTTAACTATGTCAAACTTGGTTCATAATATAATTCTCTTGGTTCCTCCTATGTTAATTTAAGACATTTTCTCTCATGGTTCTTACTTATATCCCTTAATTTTATTTGAAAATTAAATACCTTATAATATATTTTAAAGAGAATATGATTAACTAATACATATCCTTCTAGATTGTCTATCCATTGGTTCAATATTAGACCCACTCAACATGAACTATATTTAAGATCTATTCAATGATCAACCAACCTCTTTTAGGGTGATTACCCCTATATTAATATGTGACACATCTGCATCCAATTTCCAGTATCTAGAGAGAGGTATAATTTTATAGAGAACCTCACCACCACTAACTTACCAAAATTTAGGATGTTATCCAATACTTAGACTTATAATTTATAATTATCCCTAGGGTTTTACCGATGTAATAAGATCATAATCATAATAATATTCAATATTACCTCAACTAACCTAATGAGTTATCTATACCATTGAAATTAGGATAAAACATAGCTTTTCAAACTTTGATGAAATTCCTTACTCCTAAATTATCCTATACTGATAACATCCTAATCTCCAGAGTTATCCAAACTCATCTATGATACCAACTATAATGACCCACATACATGACTTCCTAATTTTAGGGAATACAGAAACTTTTTTTATTATAATACATTCACAAGACCATTTTGGTTTAGAGTTTTATAGAAATAGGACAAAATATTAAATAAAGAAACTTATATGTTATTCAACTAATTTAATTGTTTACACTATATAAGGAACATCTTAATACTTAAAAAATATTCAACATCACACACTAATTCCCCTCATACGTTACTCCCAAATACATTTCATAATTTTCTTATCATTATAATCTAGGGAAATTGAAATAGAAGAAAGGGGTAATTTAAGATTCTCTATATGGGTAAGAATAAGTTATAAAAAAGTCCATAAGTGATCATAAGACAAGAATATGGGTATAATTAGGAAACATAATAATGTTATTTTGAATCCATGAACCCGTGATTATAGATTCAGAACATAAAAATGCTATGTATTTTTTGATAAAATAAAACTAAAAAATAAACATAGCATTTTATATACCAGGAACTTTTCTGGTCTAGGATTTAAATAATTATACATATAAATTATAATTTTAAATATCGGTATAAAAAAATTAAACAAGTGTCTTATATTGTGATATCTTCATAAGAGAATCGAACACCTTCTGATAATCCTACTAAACACGTGGAAAACAAATTTAAAACATAGGGTGAACATTTGATTTTCCCAGTAAGGAGTTTTAAAACCATTTAAAAATAATTTTAAATTTTTTGATTTGATAATATAAATAATTGGAAAAAGATTTTAAAAAGATTGAAATATAATAAGTTCATGTCATTTTAAAAACTATTAAATTTCCAAATTAATAATATTTTGAAATAATTCTTTGGATTTCTCCATTTGAAAATAATAATTTTTGTGGATTAATAATGATACTCAGTAGGACATAAGAAATATTTAAGTCCACTAAGATGTATCACATGTGGGACAATGTCCCCATAAGTTTATGGGTTTACTCCCCATACCATAACATATCATTCGATACACTAGTACCAACTTTAAGAGAACATTTTAATGGTCCTTCCTTTCTCACCCATAACCCAAAAACAATTCAAAATTCCTACATAGATTATTTTATTTGAATAAAATAATCATACCATAGTATAATAATTTTCTAAAAACATTTTTGAGGTTTGCAGATAAATTTAATGTTAAAAAGTAATAATAAAAATTTCATATAAATTTAAAACAATTACATTCACTAAATTCATAAAATTTCCTTGATGTATTTAGATGATTTCCATATCCAAATTGTGAGTGACATACTGGGATGTGCAGGTTTATTTTTTCACATGAAATGACAACTTTTATTTAGATTTACCACATAAAATGGTAACATTTATTTAAAATTATTGTAAGTAAAAATTACACATAAAATGATAACTACTATACAAATGCAATAATAACTATAAAATTTAAATAAATTCAAACACCCCTTTAAAATTTTATGTCAACAATAAGAAAACAGGGTTTTGTTATTATTTTACATTGTAGATCAAAAAGTAAAATTACTAATACAAATAGAACTTATAAGACCAATATTTATTCAAGGGTTATAAAATAAATCATGGTACTATATATATATACATATATATAATTCTTTGAAAATAAATGGTTGATTGGATTTCTCGGAAGATCATTAATTCTAGTCAATGTTTGAAAATAAAATAAAAACATAGATTTATAAAACAAAACATGAAAAAAATTTATGAATTTCTAACATCCTTATGGAATATGAAAATGTATACATATAGATACATATAAATTTTAAATCAAAATAAAAACCTTACAAAATCCCTAAATTGAGAGATTTATAAGAAATCCCTTACAACCCATAAATTAGAACTTACAATTTAAAATAAAAAAATCTATTATATTATAAATTATGAAAAAAATAAAGATACATTGACACACACACACGCATCCATGTAAATCAAAGATAAATTGAAATATTAAAAATAAATTCAAACCCATAACTGAAATGGATGAATCAAATGGATTATTGGCTTCCGGACACCAGGAAAAAGAAATTGAATGAATTTGGGATGGAATTTTTTGGGTACTACGATTGTACAGAATGGGAGTTACACACACACACACACTATATATTATTAAAGTATAGTGTAATATTGATTATGAATAGTATTATAAATATTACACATTATATATTATATGCATATTATTCTTATCATACTTCATATTGGTGTTAGTTATTTAAAACAAATGGGACTCCCACTTTGGAATTATCCATGCACAAGTGAGTCTTATATTTTTTTATCTTATCTATTTTTAAGTTTTTTTGCTTCTCATGTTTTCTAATTTCTTCCTCTAATATTATTTGATTAATTATTTTATTATTTTTCATTAAATCCTATCTCTTTTTTTATTCAACTTGCCTTTCTCTTTTTTTCTTCAATCTCACTTCTCTTTGTTTTTTGTATCTTACGTCTCTCTCTATATCTTTTGTTAAGTCATGATTATTTTTTATAATTTCTTATTTTATTATCATTTCATTTTTCCTCACTTAGTTTATTCTAATCTCAGTTTTTGGTCAAGTCAAATTTTTTATTATAATAATATAATTTAATATTATCCTAGTTTTTTTAAACCTTCATATCACATATTTCTTTCTATTTAAAATCATTTTTTCATTTTATTTTTTAAAAAAACATGTAATGATTTATATATATAAATATATATATTTCATATAAATATATATATATATATATTTATTTATTTATAATTTCAAAAATTTATAAAAAAAATTCATAATATCAAATTTTATAAAATATATTATCTTAAAAATAAAAATAATTTTCATAAAAAAGATGTATTACCCATTATTATTATTATTATTATTACATTTAATTTCATAAAATTAATTTTACCAAATTTTAAACTCTTAAAATTATAAAATATTATTTTATTTAAATTACAATTCTTATAATTCATTTGATTGAAAAAGGTTATATAAACAAAAATAATTCAATAATTTATTAAAATAAATTATATTAAAACATATAATGTAATAAAATTAAATAAATAAAATCCATTATTTATTAAAAACAATTTAATATAAAGTAATAATATTTCATAATAATATTATTTATAATATTAACATTTTATAAAAAAAATAAAAAAAATAAAAATATCTACTTATACCTATAATTTAAAATAAAAGGTCATTTATATACATTATATTAATATATCCAAAACATTTAATATTAAACAAAATTTTAAATAATGATTTTTGGATTATTTTAAAAATACATTTATTTATGGAATATATTAGTTTATTTTCATTCAAGATACAAAAAACTATCTCTTAAAATACAAAGTAATATTTTATAATTGAGGTAAAAACTTATTTTGATTAAAGAAATACTTTAGTTTAATAAAAGTTTTTTATTAAAAATATTTCTTTTATATTTATAACAAAATAGAAATTTAAGGAAAATAAAAGTACTCTTTAAATTTCTTGAGATGTTACATTCTTCCCCCTTAAAAGAATTGTGCCCCCACAATTTGTTCATCAGTTTCTAGAAACTTCTGAATTTTCATCTTCAGAATTAGAAAAACTAGAACTGTTAAACTTATATACTACATGGACAACATCTAATCACCAAACATGTCTATAATATCACTATGATAGCAACTGTGAAGCCTTGAACTCGCGCTTCCAGATTTAGAATATAAAAATGCAATGTATTTTTTTATAAAAGACAACTGAAAAATACACATGTAAGATCCCGATATTTAGTGAAGGAGCTTCCTTGTTAATTTTTTTGGTTAAACCATATTTTGTGGTTAAAGAAGTTTTTCATGAGTTCTTGAGGTGTTTTTGAAGAGTTCAAGTGGTGAGGGAAATTAAAAGAAGATAAAAGTGACCAACAGTGCATAACGCACAGTTGGCGCAGAGTTAGTGTAAACTGTGCGCCTGGCCCAGGAAACATTGTGGATTGGTGACCATTTCAGATAGAGAGATTTCACACGGTTACAACATGGCTTACCAATCCATGTGGGTTCCCCAAGAAACTTTGTGACATGGATCCTCTTGGACATACATAGCCATAAGGTTGGCACACGATTTGTAAACCGTGCGACCATTAAAATGCGAAAAATTATCATTTTTAACTTATTAATCTAATTCTTTCTCCCCTTATTTTTCCTCTCATTCACCCCTCTACCCTAGATGAAGAACTAGTAGCCTCCTCCTTTCCCATGGGTTATTCTTCTTTGATTCTTGGGTGTTTGGAGTGAATTTGGGTGCCAATCGAAGAGCCGAGTGAGTCTAACACTCCTCATTCATTTATTTTATGGTTTAGGTATCTTAGAATCCCTCCTATTATTCTAAAGCGCTAAAACTTCACCTTTCCCATATATTTTAGGTTTGGGATTTAGTGGGCATTTGAGTTTGGATCAAATGTGGATATTAAGAAAGCGTTCTTCAACATACATGAGGTAGGTGGTCTCTATGATTTCTCCCATAGTATTGATGTGTTATAAGTGTATGTTTTTGTTCTTTCTCATTGACATGTTGTGGTTTGATGCCTTGGGTTATGGGAAGTGTTTTTCACATTAAATTGAGGAACGAGACCTTTCACGGACCCCCTTGGGTTTGTTGACGATGTGAGACCAAACATAGGGCCCCCAATATGTAAGTTGGGCCCTTGTAAATAGAGAATAAACCTGGTAAACAATGAGATAAGGTAATTATGGAATAAAATGGGCTATAAATGTGTAGTTGGCATATGATCAGGGTTTACGGGTTAATTGAAGAAATTATGTGTTGGATTTTAGAAATTCATGGGTGGTTTTGAAATGGTTTTGATGGTATATTTTGTGGATTTTACTTGATTATTGATTTGTTGAAGGAAAATGACACTTTTAAATAAGGTAACATTTTGAATAAAGGTTTTGAACTCAATGGGATTTTAAAGAAGGTTTTTCTAATGAGATTTTAAATGATTTTGGAATTAACAGAAATGTCCGTTTTTGTGGAAATAGTTTAATTTCTGTTTTGGATGGTTGAAATGGAAATGAAATCCTTTGGGCATGTTTTAATTTTTCAAAGGGGAAGACCCATGTTTTAAAGGGTGGTTTTAATATGAATTAAATGATTATCTTGAATTGTGTTTATGACCATGACATAGTTTATAAAGGTTCTATGGGACTGGTATAAATTTATGGGATCTGAGGTTTAGTGATATAGAACCCATAAAAAATTATGTTGGCATGTTAGCATGATTATGAAATGAACTAAGTGATAAATGAGCTTAGTTGGTGATATATCATAAGGGGGTGTTTGGCATGATGTAAAAATGGGTTAAATGAGACTAGTGTGAATGTTTCCAATGTAATGTGGTCTGTACTTAAAAATGAAAACATTAGTTAATATACAGAATGGTCGAATATGTTTAATGGGTTAATGTATGTGAATTAGTGAATATGCTTAATGGATCAGACATAAGAATGGGAATGGGCTATATGTGACATGTAGTGTAAAAGGTAAATGTGTTAACAAGTTATGAAATTATATAAATTCCCTTATTTATTTTTTTTATTATGGACGTCTATATGTATTGGTTAAATATCATTTCGGTATGTTGGTATAGGATAAAGCATTGAGGCTCCTCCCATTGGTCTGGTTGTACTAATTCTCTTACCAACCCCTAGATGGATAAATATGTGCACATGTATTAGTAGTGTGGGGTATTGACTGAAGTTCTATTCCCATGGGTGAAGTTAGACTAAATCTCTAAAATCTACCTATAATGCATTGATTAGGGAAGGGGATGAATCTCTATTCCCCCATCAGTTCAATTCCACTTGAACCGAGACTCTGAGGTGAGGATAATGTATTTTTTGTAATGTGTGTATCCCTAGTGAGATAGGGACTGTTTTTATTCTATTATGCATGGTAATTGACCGGACTAGGCTACAATGTAAATTATATAAATTCCTAACCCTTGTAACATGATATGAAGATGACATTAGTAATGAAGATAAAATAAGTGATGAAATGGTAATAATGATGAAAATATTTTAAACGAACATTGTATCTGATGGGTATGTGATGATTTGGGAATAGTTAAATCCTTTATGGATAAATAGACGTGTGACCCTTTATCCTTGGCTTAGACTCCCAATGTGACCTGGGTTAGTTTTGTTGATTGGTCTATTATAGAGAACTTAACAGGTAAATAGATATTAGACAATTACTTCAATATTTTCCTTTTACCTGTTTATTTATTTCACTTGTTACCTACAAACATATTTGTACAAAATAGCTATTTCTTTAGACACCATTGGTGGAAGACTACTGATTTGTACTCACACCCTTCTCAAGCCATCATAGAACATGGGTACCTGAGAAGATGCTACTTGTTTTCAGGTATAGGTTCATATCAGGGACTTGGTATTTGGTTGTGTAGGGTATTATAGGTTGGATCATGGAGGTCATTACTGGGATGGGACTAGGGTTTGGGTTTAGATTTTTTTCATAGTTTGGTATTGGTTGTTTTATATGAATGCCTGACATGCAGATTATTCACTAGTTTTTTTACAGCATTTTTATTTAGTTACTTCTTGGTATTCATTTCTTGCTATCCATTTATTTTTTCTATTGGTTATTTCATCTATTGATTTTACATATATTGTGTCTTCACTCTGATAAAATTTTATAGTCTCATCATGATTATCTATAGACCCATGCTACTAATTGGCAACCTCTAGTGTATGGGGAGGCGTGCCTGAGATCATGTGATGACCCGGATTGGGGCACGATTATAGTGGACTCTAGTTCAGGGATGTTACAAAGTGGTATCAGTGGAGGAAGTATTTTTTTTCTTTCTATTTCAGCCTGGTTGATAAGAGACTAGGATCTTTTCGGGACTTGGTAATGAGATCGTGCTTACAGCCCCACGTAAAATGTAATACCCAATTTTCCATGGGTGGAAAATTATGTTCTTTTTTGTTCTTTTACAGTTGGTTGATATTTCCACTTGGGTGGCGTACTTGGATGTGATGTTATTTACATATTAGGATTTATCTCTTGTACCTTGATGAAAGGAAAGGGTGTGTGTGTTCATGCATCATTCTATGCATTTAGGATAGATAAGACATCTATATATTGCATATGATTGAATTTTTAATGACATAATGATAAACCAAATAGGTACAAATATTAAAATTGAATGAAATAATGGGTATTGAAAAGTGGGTTAAAAAGGGTTTTGAGAAGTGTAAATCCTTGGGTTTGTAAAATTGATAAATGTTTTTGGATTGATATTTTGAATAAACTAAGATTTTTGAAATGATGGGTTAGTAAGAAGGTTTTTAAAAGTGTAAATGCACAGTTTTTGAAAATGAAAGGTTTTGAAAAGTGAAATGGTGGGTTTAAATGGTAATGTATAATTAATAATGGAGTTAAGAGAATAATGGATCTTTAGGGACAACGGTGGTGGTTATCCCATGTGTTGGTAGTTGACCCTGTGTACGGGTGGTTTGGGTAGTGTGAGTGCCATTGTTTGAGACCTCTGGTTATGAGATGAGAGTTTTTATTGAGCGGTGTGTGATACTTAATGGGGTGTTTCTTGTTATTTCCTTGGTTAAGTTTTGACCTTGGAGTTTCCAAATGAAGTCTATTAATGGGAATGTGGTGACTCTTGTGAGTTGAGACCTTGCGAGTTATGTTTTGGACCATAGAGTGGGTGTTTGGTTCATGGTTCCAGTATACGTGTGCGATTATATTTGGTGTGGGACCTAGATTAAAGTGTGGTTGGTACGTTAGATAATGTTTGTTCAGAAATGGGGTAAGATGACCATTACAAATATTCGTGTTTTGAGATGGTGTGTGTTTCTTAGAGAGAGTTGGTGTCCTTTGCTTGATGTGGCTTCAGTTTAGTGTGTTTTTATCATTATAATTTTGAGGATGACATGTGAAATAGGTCGACTGGGGTGTCATTTAATATGGGTATATGTGGTATAGGTAGAAGTTTCAGACCATGTTAGTGGAAAAAATAGGGTGTTTCCTAGTGTGAGATCAACCTAGAGGGCAAAGTTGAAAAGTTAATGGTTTTGGGAGATGTTTCTTGAGTGGTGGATATGAGTTTAAGTTTTGGGAAATAAATGGAGGCCACAAGGGAGGTCATCCCAGAGTTACAGGTCCCTTGTAATTTTAAGCACATGTGGTTTTTTTAGAGGTGAAATAGACAAATGGTGGGTACCATTGGGTTTTGGTGAAGTTGTATAGTTATGCTTTGGACTCACCTCAAGAAAAGACTTGAGGGATCACATTAGTTTTAAGGGTGAATATGAAGGGTAGGATCATTCGAAGACCTATAACTATGGTTTTTCTAGAGTTATATGAGGAATGAAATTATGGTTGGAGGCTCTATTGAGTGGTGTAAAACTTATGCAAGCTAGAGAAGTGTATTGTGTTTTTTTTTGCAGGAGAGTGTGACAAACCGATTGGTTTTGGACTAGTGGAATGAGTCATTGAGAATCTATTGTGGTTCGTAGGACTATGTAAGAAGAACTCAAGTTAGTTAATGATAATGGTACCAAAAATAATGATGGGTCATGATTTCTTGGAAGAGGGTTGTGAGGTGGTTGTATTTTGGTTGAAAGTTCTATTCCAGCTGTGGTGTTCTAATGTGGATAAAGAATTGGTGAGAATGGAAGCCTAAGACATTTATTAGATAGATGAATCCTCTGGTGATAGGTGATGGTGGTGGTGTATAGTTTTGTGGTGGTGACCATCAACAAGTTCTAAGCATAATATTTTCTAGTGACGATCATGCCCAATATGTTAAAATCATCCCAAGGGCTCTAAGAAGGCTCTAGCCTTACACTTAGAGACTTTAGTGTTTTTTGGTCATATGTGGGACGTTCTAGAGGATTCTCTTAGGGAGTGGTATGTATATGAGATCCATATGATAGGGGATTACACCATTAGTAAATTGTGGAAGAGGTCCTTAGAATGTACTGGAGGTCACTGAATGCCATGGATGTTGTTCTCAGGAGCCGGGAACAAGTAGTGAGTGATGCTTGTTTAGTTTTTGTAGTGAAATCTGGATGACTACATCAAAGTTTTGGGGTTCATATATGTATGAGAATTTTCCACAATGGTTTAAATTTCTTGAGGAAATCTATGATAATTATACTCCTAAGGTGGGGAGCATTATGTTTGACATGAATGTATAGAGCAAGATGTGAAGTGGATATGTTGGAATTGAGATTCCAGTGAGAAACCTATGATGTACATGTTAGGTTTCCCTATAGATAATATAGGTTGTCCATTTGTTTGATGCTTGATCGGGCTGAATAATGGATTGGGGGTCAATCTTGTTCTTAAGACAATCAGAGTGGTCGCGTCAGAGATGTGTTGTGGGGTTCTGTAGGGGCCAAAAATAGTTTGAAGAGTAGTGAATGTTATGATGATAGATTTTAACAGGATTTCAGGGATTAATTAAGTAGGTGCATGTATTTGGTGGTAGTATGCCATAATTTAGAAGGGGGATCCTAGCCAGGTCATGTGGAAACATACCGACAGTGGAAGTTGGGCATCAATGGAGTGAGTCGATTAGGGATGGCCCGATTCAGTTTGATGAAAATGAATGGATGTGGTGGGTTGTGAACCACATATGGTTAACTTTTTAAGGATATAAAAACTTAGGTAATTATAATAGGCTCTTAGAAACAAATTAGTTACCCCCAAATGAGTATGGACAATGGAGGTGTCCAATCCAGGTGGTTTTGATAGAAAGACAGAATGCCAATGTTGGATGGTGTTCTCATGGATGTTTAAGTTTGAGTTGTGGATCAGATAGTATGTGAGGTTTGGTTAGAATCAAGACTCTTTCTTTGGTGATTTTAGGCTTGGATAACCATGAGATCTTTACAATAATCTAGGTAAAATAGAACTGAGTGATTTAGAAAATCAGTTTTGGAGAGGATCAGACCGAGAGTGCTCCAATTGTCTCTAATAGGGTAATGTAGTTCCTTATTAGTAAAATTTTGGTGTGTGGGTTTTTGGTGAAATCATATGTTTCTATTATTATTGATTTTTGTAATGATAGGTTGAGGTGGATACATTCTTGAGGAGGATTGGTTCGCAGTTTTCAATCTCGATGAGGGGAATGTTTTTAGGCTAGGATTGTTTCTTTGTTCCAAGAAATTTTGTGGCATGTCTATGTTCAAGAAGATACTCTAAAGGTGTATGTTTATTGGTGGGTCCATTTTATAGACTTTATTTTTTTGAGGGATAGAAAATTATTGGAAGTATGGCCCAAGGATGAGTCGTTATAAGGTGGGGAGGTTGTAAGATCCCGATCTTTAGTGAAAATGATTCCTTGTTATTTTTTTTGTTTAAAAACTATTTTATGGTTAACTAAATGTTTCCTGAGTACTTGAGGTGTTTTGGAACTGTTATGGGGCTACATGGTGTGAAAATAAGAGAAAAGTGGCCAATAGTGCATACGCGTAGTTGGTGAATGGTTAGTGTAAACTGTGGGCTTGGCCTAGAAAACCATGCAACTTGGTGAACATTTTGGACAGAGAGTTAGCACACGGTTACCACATGGTTTTCCAAACCATGCGCATGCACTAAAAAACCATGCATCATGGCTCCTCTTGGATAAAGGGAGCCGCATGGTTGGCACATGATTTATAAACCATGTAGCCAAACCACGTGACCCTTAAAAAGAAGAACTTCCCATTTTTCCATATGAATCTATTTCTTTCTCCCTTAATTTTTCAACTCATTCCACCCCTTATACCCTAGGTGACAAACTAGAAGCCTCATCTTTTCCTATGGGTAATTATACTTTTATTATTGGGAGTTTGGAGTGCATTTGGGTGCGAATCAAAGATTCGTGTGAGTCTAACACTTCTCTTTGCTTTTATTTTATGGATTCAAGCTTGTAGAATCCCTCCTCTTTTTCTGAAGCCCTGAAAACTTCACTTTTCTAGAATATTCTAGGTTTGGGATTTAGTGGTAGTTTGAGTTCGGATCAAAGGTGGATATTAAGAAAGCGTTCATCATCGAACATGAGGTAGGGGGTCTCTAAGCTTTCACCCATTGTCTTGATGTGTATATGTATATGAAGTTGTCCTTTCTCACTGCCATGTTGTGTTTTGATCTCTTGGGTTATAGGAAGTTGTTTGGACCTTACATTGTTGTGTGTGACATTCTGAGGACCTCATTGGATTCGATGATGATGTGATACCAAACTTAGGGCCCCCAATGGGTGATCCAAACCCTTGTCAATAGTGAATAAGATTGGTAATCCTTGAGATAAGGGAATTATAGAACAAAATGGGCTATAAATGTGTAGTTGGAATGTGATTAGGGTTAAAAGTTTAATTAAAGCAATTATGTATTGGATTTTATAAAGGCTTGAGTGGTTTTAAAAAAATTTTGATGGTATATTTTGGGGCTTTGACCCGATTATATATTTATCGAAGGAAAATGATGTTTTAAAGAAGTAAATGTTATGAATGAAGGCATTGGCCTCAAGGTGATTTAAAAAATATTTTTATAATGAGATTTAAAATAATGATTGACTTGACAGCACGGTCCCCTTTTGTGGAAATAGTTTAATTTTTGTTTTGGATGGTTGAAATAGAAGTGAAATAATTTGGGCATGTTTTGGTTTTTTAAACGTAAAGAACCATGTTTTAAATAGTGGTATAAATATGAATTAAATGAGTATCATGAATTGTGTTTCTGAACATGCCATAGTTTATAAAGGTCTTATGGGACCATGATAAATTTATGGCATGTAAGGGTTAGTGATATAGAACCCATAACAATTACATTGGCATGTTAGCATGATTATGAAATGAACTAAGTGATGAATGAGATTAGTTGGTGATATATCAAAAAGGGGTGTTTGGCATGATGAGAAAATGGTTTAAATGGGACTAATGTGAATGTATCTAATGGAATGTGACCTATACATAAAATGAAAAGTGAGTTAACATATGGAATGTTCTAATATGTTCAATGGGTTAATGTAAGGGAACTAGTGAATATGATTACTGGATTTTGCATAAGAAAGGGAATGGGATAAATGAGCCATGTGGTGTGAAAGGTAAATGTGTTAATGGGTTATGGAATGATATAAAATCACATGTTGATTGTTTTGAATTGTGGTTATTTATGTGTATTGGTTAAATAAGATTTGTTTTACTTTTGGTGTGGGATAAAGGACTGAGGATCATCACATGGGTCGGGTTGGAATGATTCTCTAACCTACCCCTAGATTGATACGTATGTTCACATGGCTTGGTAGTCTGGGGTATTGAATGATGTTCTACACCCATGGTTCATGTTATACTGAATCTCTAAACTCCACATATAATGTATGGGTTAGGGAAGGGGATGGAGATCTATTCCCTTAATGGTGGTATTCCACTTAGTTTGAGATTCTAATGTCAGGTTAATGTTTTTGTTGTTATGTGTGTATCTATAGTGAGATAGGGACTTGGTTTATTTTATTGTGCATTGTAATTGACTAACTAAGTCCGTAGTGTAAATGATTTAAATTCCTTACCCATGGAACATGAGATGAAGATAAATTTAGTAATTAAGATATCATAAGTGATGAAATGTTAATAATGATGAAAATAGATGAAATGAACATTATAGATAATGGAAATGTGATGAGTTTCGATTAGTTAAATCCATTACGGTGAAATGGGTGTGTAACCATTTTTCCTTGTCTTAGAATCCTAGTGTGACCTAATTTAGTTTTGTTGAATGGCCGATTCTAGATATATTAATGGGTAAATAGATATTATATAATTACATAAATTCTTTCCTTTACTTGTTTATTTATTTCAATTTTTACCTAAATACACCTTTTTAGAGACTAGCTGTTACTTTAGACACCATTGGTGGTGGCCTATTGAGTTGTACTCACACCCTGCTCAGGCCACTATGAAACTTCGATACTTGAGAATATGCTACTTGTTTTTAGGTACATGTTTAGAGTAGGGACCTGGTTTTTGGTTTTGCATTGGATAATGGGTTGGATCATGGCGGATAGGACCGGCTTGAGACTAAAGACTCGGTTTAATTTATATTTATAGTATGGTATTGGTTTTTTTTATGACTGCTTAACATGCATTGTATTCACTAGTTTTTATTACAACAAGTGTATTTGGTTACTTTTGGGTTTTCATTTTATGTAGTCCATTTATTATTTCTATCGGTAATTTTATCAGTTGATGTTACTTATATTATGGCTTCACACTAATAAGTGGGTATAGTTTACCCATATTTATCCTTAGACCTACTTTTCTAGTTGGTAGCATTTGGAATATATGGAGGCATGCCTAATGTCATCTGACAACTTGGCTCGGGGCACCGGTTATAGTGTCGTTTGGGCCAGGGATGTTAAACAAAAGATCATTTTATATACCAAGAACATTTTTAATCTAGGTTTTGGAGAATTATACATATACATTGTAAATTTACATAGTAGTACAAAAAAATTAAACTAGTGTCTTAAAATGCACTAACTCAATAAGTGAAGAGAACACATTTTCATAATCGTACTAGACCTATGGAAAATTAATTTATATCATAGGGTGAAACGTTAATTTGACCAGTAAGGGGTTTTAAAACCATTTATAAATACATCTAAAATATTTCATTTGATAATATAAATACTTAGAAAATGTTTTTCAAATCATCCAAATATAATAAATTCATATCATATTGAAAACCATTAAATTTTTAAAGTAATAACATTTTGAAATAATTCGTGGTATTTCTCAATTTTAAAATAATATTTTTTTATTGATTAATAATGATACTCATTAGGCCACAAGAAAACTATATGGCCACTTAGCCATATCAAATGTGGGACAAAGTCCCATTAAGGTCATGGGTTCACTCCCCATACCATAACATATCATTTGATAATCTAGTTTCAACTTTAAGAAAACATTTTAATAGTCCCCCCTTTCTCACTCATAACCCAAAAACCATTCAAAATTCATACATTAATTATTTTCATTGATTAAAATAATCATACAATAGTATAAAAATTTTCTTAAAACATTTTGGAGAAACACATACCTTCCCAATAACATTAATGTTAAAAAGGAACAAGAACAATTGCATAGAAATTTAAAACAATTAAATTAAATAAATGAATAAAATGTCTACGATGTATTTAGATGATGGCCATATCTAAATTATGAGAGAAATACATGGATGTTCAGGTTTATTTTTCACATGAAATGTTTAATTTTATTTACATTTATCACATAAAATGATAACATTTATTTAAAATTAATGAAAATATAAATTACACATAAAATAATGTCTACTATAAACATTAAATAATAAATATAACTTGGAAATAAAATTAAACACACCTTTATAATTTTATGTCAAATAATAATAGAACATGGTCTTATTATTATTTTATGTTGTACATCCGAACATAAAATTACAAACACACTTTGGTCTTATAAGACCAATCTTCTTTCAAGAGTTATAAAATAAATCATGGTTATATATATATATACATATATAATTCCTTGAAAATAAATAGGTGATTGGATTTCTTAGAAGAGAATTAATTCCTATCAATGTTTGTAAATAAAATAGAAACATTGATTTCTAAAACCAAACTTGATTAAAATTATGAAATTCTAACATCGTTTTGGAAGTTGAAAATATTTACATATAGATACATATAAATTTTAAATCAAAATAAAACCCTTTAAAAAAACATAAATTGAGATATTTATAAGAAATACCCTAAAACCCATAAAATAAAATATAATATTAAAATAAAAAACAATCAATTATATTAAAAATTAAGAAAAAAATAAAGATATACATACATACGTACATATATACATACATACATACATACATACATACATATATATCTTTATAAATCAAAGATTAAATTGATAGATTAAAAATAGAATTAAACCCTTGCCTAAAATGGATGAATCAAAGGGCTTATTAGCATTTGGACACCATGAAATGAAGTTTGAATGAATTTGGGGAGGATTTGTTCAGGTATTGCGGGTGTCTAGAATGAGAGTCACACACACACACACATTATTATAAGCTTACAATGGTAGCCAAAACAAGAATATTATTGCACATATTATACTTTATATATTATATGCATATTATTCGTACCCTACTTTATATAGGTGTTAGAAATTCAAAACAAATGGGGCTCCCACCTTGGACTTCTCCAGGCACAAGTGATTCTTCTAATTTTTATCTTATATATTTTTTAATGGTTTTTTTCATCTCATGTTTTCTAATTTGTTCATCTTATATTTTTTTATTAATTATTTTATCATTTTTCCTTAAATAATATCTCATTATTTTATTTGACACATCTTTCTCTCTATTTTTTCTTCTATCTCGTTTCTCTATTTTTTTGTATCTCATACCTCTGTCTTGATTATTTTTCAAGTCATGATTGTTTTTATAATTTCTTATTTTAAGATCATTAAAAATTTTATCAATTTATTGTTTCTTATCTCACTTTTTAGTCAATTCAACTTTATTATAATAATATATTATTATATTATTATTGTTCTTTTTAATCCTTCATATCATGTTTTTCTTTTTTTAAATCTTTTTAGTGTTTTATTTCTTTATAAACATATAACATTATATATATATATATATAAATACATTTTTATTTTAATAAAATTATATATATTTATAATTTATAAAATTTATAATACAAAATCATAATATAATATTTATAAAATATATTATCTTCAAAATAATAATAATTTTATTAAAACATATGTTTCACCATTAATTATTATTATAATTATTACCTTTAATTTCATAAAATTAATTCCTCCAAATATTAAACATTTAAAATTATAAATAATTCTTTTATTTAAATTAAAATTCATAAAATTTATTTATTAAAACAAATTTTATATAAACAAAAAGACTTCAATAATTTATGAAAATCAATTATATTAAAACATATCAAGAATTAAATAAAAAAATCAATTATTTATTAAAAAAAATTAACATGAAGTAATAATATTTCTTGATAATAATATTTCTAATATAAACATTTTAGAAAGAAAATAAATTTAATAAAATTATCTACTTATTCCGATAATTAAAAATAAAAAGGCATTTATATACTTTATATTAATATATTCAAAACATTTAATATTAAACATAATTTTAGATAAATAATTTTAGATTATTTTAAAAATACATTTATTTAAATAATATATTAGTTTATATGCATTTAAGATATTCAAATAATATCTCTTAAAACACAAAGTAATAATTTATAATTGAGATAAAAATCTTATCTTGATTACACAAAATACTAAAGTTTCATAAAAGTTTTTATTAATAATAATTCTATTAAATTATAAACAAAATAAATAATTTATTAAAATAAAAGTACTATTTGAATTTCTTAGGACATTACAGCTCTACACAATAATTTATAGATCATAAATCAAGTAATTACACAGTAATAAATTAATAAATTTCCACATATCAAAAAAATAAAGCATACTTGGTAATTTTGTCACATCTATAGGATTAGAAATCATAACATAGTGGATTGGGTATCACAACCATTTTCCCTTAGTTTTTAGGCATCACTCACCAATTTTACATAGAGAATCAAGCATCAAAACCAATTTCCCATATTTTATCAAGCATCATTACTCATTTAACCATTATTTCATGTGATATAAATAATTACCTAATGAATTGAAGAGATATATTTGGAACACTCATTATGTAATGATTAACCATACACATATGTTCCATAAGAAAACATCCAACCATCACATTTATAGAATAAAATCTCATTCAATGAAAATGGGTTTCATTTAACACATAATAAAGAACAATAAGAAATAAAATGGGTTTCATATCCATTTCAAATGGATTTACAAAGCACATGAGCCTCATCCCAGTTGGTGAGGACTCGCTAGGTGCATCCAAGAGACCTGAGATCAAATCTGGGTGGAGGCATATTTCTGGGTTACTGTAGCAGCAATGTAGCTGTACTGTAGTTGTACTGTATCAGGCACTATTTGGTTCTATAGCAGCTGGAACTATTCATCCATCTTGGCCTTCGGGCCACCGGTTTGGTCCTCAGGTCCTGCAAGGATTTTGGGCCACCCAAGGCCTTTGGTCCAGTTGATTCTCAAGGCCTTCAAGCCACCTTAAGGTCTTAGAGACACCCCAAGGCCTTCGGGACACATGAATGCAGGCCCCAAACACACTACAAAAAAAGGAGTATCCCCAAAAGAGAATTCAGAGAAGGTGAACTCACCAGAGAAGAGCCAAATGGATTGTCAGAATGAGAGGGAATGCCTATGCCATTGGTACCAGCCTGTGCTTTCACGGGAAGCCTAGCCCGACGGTCATGAAAAGGTTGAGAGATACTATCAGGATTCAGATGCTGGAGAGGGGTGGTTCCTTGTAGATGGTCAGGTTGAATTCCCTAAGTCCTTCAGGTCATGTAATCTTCTAAGCCTACGGGCCAAGTAATCTCTGATCCTACGAGCTTTATAAGGGTTACCCCTCATCCCTTAAAAGGGGGGTTATCAAAAAATCAATAAAAATGAAGGCCTTCAAGCCATTCATACAAATAGATTTACATAAATTTTCACTCATAATTCTATCAACAATTTCAACATTATTAACTCATGGAATATAAATTGGTATCCATTAATATAAATTATATTTTTAGGTAAATACCATTAAATCAAAACAATAAAGCATATAGAATTTACATTATATAGATAAAGGGAATATGGTAAAGAAAATAATTTGACCCAATCAATTGATGTATGGAGTCTATGTGAACACCCTTAAATCAATGAAATAAAAAATATTGTATTCACAGAGGCAATACATTGGAATAAAAATTATGTTTATATAATGAAAATGATTAGTCAAGACAAAGTCATCGATAGATCATTGCTCAAAAAGATAAGGACATTACATAAGACATCATGAGAATGAAGTTGGATTATATCATCTAAATAATTTACTTGATAAAGTATACTATATGTTAAAGAATAACAATTAATATGAAAAACACTTTTTTGAAGTATTAAAAAAATACATTGTAAATAAGAGATATTCTTAATCTTTTGAGAGAATATCAAACGAAATGTTTTAAAAAAATAAGAGAAAAATAATTTCGATGAAAACCATTAAAATATAGAGAGTAACATTCATATAAAATGAAATAGGGATTGGAAATATTTCCTGACAAGAAAAACATTGAAATATATTTCAACAATACATTTTCAACATATTTATAAAATTGCGATGTTATGGATCACTTTCAAAAGTAATTTAAACAAAGGTGAAGTGAAAAATTTAGAAAAAATGCACCGATGAAACATATAATTCAATAAATTATTACTTGAAAATTAATAATGATTGTTAAATAAATGTGGGGTTTAAGATAAATCATGTCTATTTTGAATGGATTAAAAGACCCTTTTTTCAATATTTTGAAATACCTTTGTTTGAAAAACCATATCATAAAATGATTATTATATTATTGTTTAAAAATTGTTTAAAGATAATTATGAGAATAATATGTACTAATATATATATATATTATTTCCCAAAAATATATGTAAAAATTGGAGGGAAGGAAAATACTGACATAGATGAAAAGATTCATTGGTAAGAATATGAGTTATTCTTACCGATGTTATACTTTTATATTATAAAAATTTCAATCAATAACTGGATATTGATTGTGATAATTAATTTTCCTAGATATTATAATGAAATACATTATAAAATAGGTGAGCATTTGGATACAATAATTATTTAAAATTATATTCATGAAATAAATACTATAACCTAATGAATCAGAAATTGAGTCCATGAATTTATTATGGAATTGGTAACCTAAAAATAAAAGGATGTTGGGAGTAATATCATGAAATTGTAAATGGAATCTAATGAAATGTAAAATATTATCATATGTGAAATAAATTGGGAAGTGAATTCACCATATAAAATAAATTATTATACACAATATCAAACATGTCACATGGAGTTGAAAATGAGAAAATGAAACCCTTAATTTTTTTCTCTCACATTGTTGAATGCAAACTAAGCTCTTGTATAAAAACATAAATACCCTAATCACACATTTTATAAATCTTTTCATATAAATTACCTTTTATATCCATCATTTATAATTATTATCTCTATTTACTTTATTTAGTTATTATCTATTTTCAATATCAAGTGTGAGTATTCTTGATAGTTTTGAACAAGTTCCATAATCACGTTGTTGTTATTAATTATTATACCAATTTTAATCAATCAGGATTATATTTTTTTTATTATTTAAAATTTAATTTTTATTTCTTATGTGTTTTAGTTATTATTCGTGATGATGAAGTCGGTGACGAACTTGTTTCGATAATTTATAATGATATGACAATGTTTTCTTAATTAATGAGTTAAATATTTATATTACCATAATTAATTAAAACATTATATAAAAATTAATATCAAATATAATGTATTAAACTACATCTTTGATCAAATTCTATAGTATTGTTCATGTAGGTGGATAAAATGGCCCAATAAGAACATGCAAGAATCTATGTGTGAGAATGAATACAGAAGAGATTCTATTTCTATAATACCATTATCATAAAAGTATAATGAAATTATCTATATTTTATTAATGTGATAAATCATAAATTGTATGAGTTATAATAATAAGGTTATTTAAAATTAATTTATCTCTTATAAATACATCTCATTTTGTCTTGGTATGTTTGTTTTAGGTGGTTTTTTTTCAAGGAATGATCATTTATAATATTAATTATATAATTTCTAATTTATATTTACATAAGATAAATCAATACATATATAACAAATAAATTCACTAAAACCATTTATAGAATCACTCTTGAATGGTGGTGATGAAAAGCAACATGTGATGTTTATGGAGGCGGTAGTTCGCACAAACACATGAGGAACATTTTCATTTTGTTGATTCAATGAGAGGTGAATAGATAATAGTTATACCATTAATATAATAAAATTTCCATTATAAAACCAATTTAATTATAAAAATATGGTTATAATGATTTTGAGGTGGGTGTATGGGAAGGATAATGAAAGAAATTCAAAGGGTATGTAATATATATGTTGAGAATTTGGATCTTATCTTAAAGAATACATTGAAAATAAGGAACTTGCGGAACTTTCTTGAGGAATATGGGATTCCAAAATTGTATAGGGAATTTAGAAGAATTAATTTTGGTATAATTTCATTTTAATTTATAACTATATATGTGACTTGATGTGGGATAAAGCGATCTCTTTTTATAGGTGAAAAATAGGAACAAATATTCAGAAAATAACATGAATGGAATTATATAATAGTTATATGTTTTAGGCATAGAAATATTGGTTAGAAATTTAGGTATGAACTTATAACCTAAAAATTTATTCAAGAATTTATATATGTCTAATTTATTTATAGAAAATTGAGCTATATTAGATTACCTATTTTGACACTTATTAATCTTGATTAAATATTAATCGTGATAATTATTTTATCACTAAAAATAAAATAAGACCCTTCTTACAAAATTTTTATGTGATGAATATGATTTTTAAATTTAATTTAATTAAATTTCCCAATATTATAAAATGAATTTTTAAATCAAATCATATAATTTATTGACAAAACATTTTTGTAGAAAATTGTTATTTTTATCATTAACTGTTATTAAGACTATTTAAAATTTATTACCAATTAAATGAGTGTTTAATTTATTTATAAAATATTTTAATCATTATATTATAGTCTTAATTTAAAATATAACTATTTAATTTTAAGAAAATAGACAATATTTTGATAAGTATCATTTTTTGAAAAATAATTATTTTATCGCGGTAACTAATATTTTTATTGTAACATAATTTTAATAAACAAAATGAAATAAAACTTATAAAATATTATAAATATATTTATATATTGTATGAATTTCATTTTATCAAATTAAATTTATAAATTTTAATTTTAATATTTCCACACATAAAGCGTAAAACCCATTTTTGGAAATATTTTTTTTAAGATTAAATTTAATGTGTAGTATAAAATTAAAAATTCCATTGACATTAATGATATAAATTAGTTTATTATAAAACTAATCCTAGTTTTGTATCTTCTAAATAAGCCTAAAACTAAATTTTACCATTATAATTTTTAATTAAATGAATACACTAAAAATAGTTTTTGACTGATGGAATAAAAATTAACTTTTTATTTATAATTAAATCACTTTTAGTGGTTGAGTGAGAAAAAAACATAAGATAACCAAAAAAGGGATTTAAGAATCAAAATACATCACAAGATTATTCCATAATAATTTAAACAGATCAATTCCATCCACCCTGTGTAATTTTCATTAAAAAGGAATATATTTTCACTTTGGTTCATCATTAATAACTTCCTCAAGGAAGATAACCATTTTTTCCCAAGCCTTAATAAAATTTTCCTAGATAATATTTATTTACTTGAATACATGACTTAGGATTCATTTTTAAACATCAATCCATTTTCATTTTTTTTCATTGATGATAATCTGGAGCCACCATTCATATATTTTCTTAACATCCTACATTGTTTATTTTATTTACAAAAACTCTTCCTCTATATTTTTCACAGAGTATAAAATAGGGTCAAAAATAGATTTAGGAACTCATGCATCTTCCATTAGAATACCAAATCCCTTTAAATTTTATAAATGGGGCTTACTAGTAGAGACACTAGTTCCACCCTACTTTCTAAGAGGTCATGTCCATGGTTTCTATAATTTGTACTGTTTTGTGTTGTGGGCTATTTGGACTCTCTAAGTTCACTAAAACTCCATACAAAATATTGTAGGGGGGGATATTCATAAGTCTTTGGTCCTTGATCTATTCTATCTGATCTATATTCCACTAGATTCGGCATTGAATAATAGTCCTTTTTATTTATGTTTTTATTTTCTTTGTTAATTGGGTAGGACCCCAGGTGAAGTCTTCCATCCTTAGCATTTTTTGACATGTTTGTAAGAGTTTTATAGATTTGTAATCCTATTCACATTCAAATGAGACTTCAATAGATTCCAATGCCCCTTATATAGTTCCCTTTGATTTCTAATATCCAGCTTGAATCTAATCTTTGAGTTCATCTTATGCTCCCTTTATGGAGGTAGATATTCTATTCCATTTGGTCTTTTGTGTTTCCCATCATTCATCATTAATATTACCCAGGCTCTCACCTCATAAAATTTGGAAACTATTTTGGATAATTAATTATGTGATTTACTCCTTTATAATACAAGATCCCACTTGATTCCCATTAGCAATGCCCATAGTTATTTACAGTTCATGGTGCACAACGGTGACAAGCCCCCCCAGTTTAAAAGCGCACAATGCAGAGCAGGACGTGTGGCAATATTAACTTGCAGCACACAAAAGAGGTGTATACATATATCAATGATAAAAATTAATAAGTAATACAATATATATATATATATATATAATATTTATGTCAATAATTCATATTTCATATATAAAAACTCAAATGAAGTCAACAATAACACCAACAATTAAATATTAAAAACCATATATCTCAAAAAATCATATATCTCAAAAAATTATATATCTCAATTCCTGAAATATATTAAAAACCATATATATCAAAAAAACAAACTGGGTATTTTCTGACTTTGCCTTATAAATTTTTAAATAAATCAAAATTATTGAAATATATATAACAAAAATTAAATTTTAAAAAATATTTCTAAAAAAACAAATAAAAAACCCGAACATAAACAAAGTAATAAAAATTGTAATAAAAATAACTAGAAGAGTAACATGAAAAAAATAAGGGTAGAGCAACATAAATAATATTGAATTAAAAACAAAAAAAATCATGGGTTCACACATAAGGTGCACCTAACCTAGACAACATCATGCATCTGATTCACAGTGGTCGAGGGAGCTCGACTGGGTCATGGTCAGTTGGGTCATTATGGTCGAGGGATCTCGGCTGGGATGTGGCGGTTGATGTGGTCTGACACTTGTTGGGTCACTGTGATCACATAAAGTGTAGAGTGTTGCATAGTGTTACAAGGGGAGGTCACCATTTGACCTCAAAATATGTATTTCCAATCGGGTCATACAAGTTGGCTGGTGAAGAAAATTAAAAAGAAAACAAAAAGGTGCAATAGCGTGCGCCACACCACTTCGCGCTATACCATAACATTGCACATGCCACAATGAGCCATCTTATATGATCCATGGTGAAGCCATGTCAGATAAAAAAACTTCCCTGCACTATCCATGGAACAATATCATGCCATGGAATGAACCATTAATTACTATTATAGGACCAAGAGTTTTTTATTCACCATATTGTCACACAGGTTCACATGTAGACTTATTCCAATGGGGTCCACCTTCTTATATATAAAAACTATAGCTAACATCAAAGTTTTTCTCATGTATTTCATGAGGGAGGTAGATATATCCACCAAATTGATATCCTTTCCAAAAACTAATACTTTTTTGGATATATAATCCTTCCTCACCACTAGTACATAGGATGACACAAGAGCTGTGTAGCTCAGATGAACCACACCAAAAATATTCATAGGTGTAATACTAGCTGCCTTATATTTCTTACTATCATTATCCAAATTCTATAAAACACTTATTAACTCATCTTTATTTCCCAGAGAATTATGATAAACTCATTGAATACTTCCTAGATGATTTTTGGATTAGAAAAAACATTGTGTCTCAAATATCACACATTGCTTATATTGAAACTCCTTGTTCACTTTGACCCACACAAATTTAACTACCAAATAGGACACGTAAAAATAAACAAAAATTCATTGGTATTTATGATATAATAAAGTCTTTAATCTACTATCAAATCTAAGGAATATAATGAAAAAATATCCCACCATTTTAAGGATAATAAGGTTTTGGAATGAAAGGCGTAAACTCAGAAAGGAAACAAAAATCATTATTGTAGTGGGGTATTCATTCATATTAAATCCATAGGACCAGTAGAAAATAACATGAGGAATATAATATATTTTTACCTTTGTAACATGAAAAGATGATATCATCCTTAGATGTAAATAGAACAAGAAGATGCTAATAATCCAGAAACCATGCTGTAGTGTGATCCTTTAAAACCCAATAACCAATGATTAATATATTGAAGAATCCATCTTCAGTTGTCTCTATACAAAGTGGGAAAAAATAGAGTAATTGTTGAGTTATTATTCCTTGATTAATTCCAAAATTGAGAGTTGGTGTATTCGATCCCCCAAAATAGAGAGAGGGAACTTTCAGGCTGAGAGTGATAGAGGGGTAACACGAAAGAGATTTAGGGTCCATGAATAGAGATAAGTATTGAAGGTTTTTTGGTGAGGGATATGGAAGTCCATATCACCATTATATTCGGGAAGGGGATAGATAAGAAACCATCTCTTCCAATTGAAGCTACATCATGAGATCCATTGAAATATCATTTATGATAGTTTTTAAATTATAATAAAATGTAAGTTATGATCTAAAATATTGAACATAGGTTTTAAAAGTTCAAAATAATATTTTAAAATATATTTTTTACTACATAAATAAATCATTAATCAATTAATTTTTTATAATCTTATTGTTCTTTCTCCTATAATGATAATGTCATAGAATTTACAATTATGGTAAAAACAATAATTTTTACCAATCACTTAAATGTCAATTATTTTATAAAAATACCATAAATTCATATTAGTATAATTCTAATATTCTAAATTATATAATGTAATTTATTTAAAAAAATTTCAAATTGTAAAATTTATAAATTTATCTTTTAGATGAAAATAAAAAATATAATGAAAAATTAATTTTATTGAAAAAATATGTTTTCAAAAATTTAGGTTTTGTTAATTTTATTTTTTGTAAATTTATAATTAAGAAAAATATTTTTGTACTAGATATTTTATTATTCTTAAACTTTTTTATAACATTCATCTAAAATGTATTGTATTATTTTATTTCGATGTTACGTGTAAAGAAAGCTATTAAACACAATATTATAGTGAAATCTTAGGTCATTATAGTTTTCCAAATACAATTTCTTGATGGGATTATATATAACAAAACCATATGAATATGGATTACACAACATGAATTATCATGTAATGATGTAATTATATATATATATATGTGCACGTGTGTGTGTTTAGATGAGATTATGGTCTATGAGAGGGAAATATCATATACAGATACCCGATAAGGATCAAGGTTATAATAGGCTGAGAAGTATTTATGTGATACTGATATGTATGTATATTTATATTTATATATAGATGATATAGTGATTCTTAAGGGAACAGATCTCTTATTAAATCGATTGGTGAGGATTACCTTAGGATCTTGATTCTTGAGGGAGTAGTCTTTTATGCAGATTCATAGTGAGAATTAGTTCCCATGAGTAAGATGATTACTTGAAATGTGATGCTAGATATGCTTGTAAGGCACTAGAGTGGGTAATTTGGCTATGATTTTCCATGTTCTATTTGATATAGGTAAATACTTTTTTCCAACGATTGATTACCTATATGAAATATGGCCTATGGGTTAGGCGATAGAGCCTTGTGTGTTGAAATGTTTCTTGGGATATTGGTGAGTTGGGTATTATGGTTGAGGTGAGTTATGATATATGAATGGGTAACCTAAGAAATGTATTTTATCTTGATTTTTTTGACTTCCTTAGTTCAGGTAATCATTGGTAAATGCTTTGGGATATGATATCAGGACACATGAGGTTCTACTAGGTATATGGTGTAAGAATGGTTATGCCTTGAGGTTTTGAGGCGTAATGCATATAGATTTCTTTGGTATAGAGTTCTAGTTTTGATGGATATGAATATTCGAGTGCCCGAGATTTCTAATTTTGGATAATATTTTGAAGCCATGGTAATATCATAGAAGAAATTTTTTGTTTTTAAAATCACATAAGGTTGAAGGTGGTTTTAGGATAAACCATGGAATAAATAAAATGCATAATTATGAAGAGGAGCATTGACGGTGCACTGGATAGATGTGGTTGAAATTCCATGGAACATGGTCAATTGTTTAGGACTACGAGCCTAGTTTTTTTATGTTCAAATCATGGGGTAATGAGTTGGTTTTCACAATTGGGTTTGAACTGGAGAATACACCAATTTTTTTTGAATGAAATTCAGATGGATTGGTGAGTGGTTTTTTACTAATTACTAATGGTTTTGATGCAATGTTTATGGGCACGAGGAAGAGAGTATTCTATAAATCTTTATATATATGATATATATAAATAAGTTGATATATATATATATATATTCATGGCTTCTGGACACCGTAGACGTTCTTCACCTTTTCTATCATTTAGTTGGTCATTTACATATGATGAAATAGATAGAGGAGTTATAATCATGTATATAATGCACAGAATATCGATGGGCATTAACACATGAAGGACCCTGGGACACCCTAAGAGGGGAGGGGTGAATCAGAGTGTCAACTTTTTCTTCTTAAATTTGTTGATCTTGTTCCCATGTTGGTAGGAACTACTTAAACCTGTATGATGGATATGATCAGCAATGAAACATTCACATTCAAATAGATAACACAACACTTTTACTTGGTTCACCACTAAGGGCTATGTCTAAGGAGCATACGCCGACAAGTTGCCAGTCATACCAAATTCTACTAACCTTCACTAGTTGTGGATTACAATGGTTCGGGAACACTCACTCTTCCCCAGGCTCACTTCCTTTACAAAAGGTTCAGAGATAGCTCACTGCGTCCCTCAGGTCACTCCCGTTGACTCCTCCTAGCTCACTGCCATTGGTGAAGTCCCACTCAGTTTATAGACATGAAGGTTTTTTCAATAGATTTGCATTGAAGTATTTGTCTCTTCTTCAGCATGAGACTTTTCTTGCATCAGAGTCCTGAGTTGATGATCTTTTGTATTCAACCGTTTACTTTAGTGCAACAACTGAATGCACTATATCTTCTTCTTCTCTTCCTTTTATTCTCAATACTAACACCTGAGTGTATTGATATATTCCCCTATTTCTATGTAGATCTGAGTTTATATGCATGAACCGTTCTTCTTCTCTTCCCAAAGAACAATGAGGATGTTAAACACCAGTCATGTGTGTGTGGTACCACTTCTCTTCATAAAACCAAATGGTTTACTATTCTTATGCCTTCACAAAGAAGATTTGAGAATGCTAAGCACCTATCAAAGGCCTGCAGGACCCCCAAATTTCCGCGCACCCTTCTTGGTGCCTTGCGCATAAAATTCAAACCTTGCGCGTAAAAATAACTTTTGGCGTGTAAAAGTCTTTTCACGCAACTCTTATTTTTTCGCGCAAATATTCCCTTTTTCACGCAACACCTTCTTTTTTGGGCAACCCTTCTTCTTTTCGTGCACCACTCTATACCTCAATTTTTTCGCGTGCCAGATCTCGGGATCTGTCTAAGTGTCGAGCCGCACCAAATGAGAGGGGTTTACATCATATTTATAGGCATTTTTTATCCTACACGGAATACCCTTTCCTGCGCGTAAAACTGTGTCTCAGTTCTTTGAATTACGCGAACCTTCCTTTTATTCTTGCGCACCGCCTTGGTTTTTCACGCATCCCATGACATTGCCATTTTTCATCCTTCTAAACCTGAATCCTCTCTTGCGCATAAAACTTCAAACCCATATTTTGTGCACGACCAATTTTTCGCGCAGACATTTGATTTGCCGCGCACATGACACAAACATCTCATAATTTTCGCGTGCCTCTTGCCTTTTCTGATT
Organism: Viscum album; assembly: GCA_963277665.1. Classification (NCBI taxonomy): domain Eukaryota; kingdom Viridiplantae; phylum Streptophyta; class Magnoliopsida; order Santalales; family Viscaceae; genus Viscum; species Viscum album. Next base: position 955,423,067 of record OY728133.1, on the reverse strand, counting down.
TTTAGCGATTCTGATCTGAGACACCTCTTGCGTGAAAAACCTTGCTCCGATATTCCGCACATCACGCTGTTTTTCGTGCACACCGCTGTTTTGCGTGCAAACCCGATGTTCATCACGCAAACCCGCTGTTTTCCACACCCAACTTACATATTTCGTGCGTAGCCTTTATTTTTCCCACACCACTTCCTCTTTTCACCTATCATCTTTTACCAACAATCCATGTCTTCATTTTCTGATTATGAGGCCCAAAAAATTGGAAAACACTGGGAAACAGTGCCACATTCAATATATGCTTCGGTCGTAACCTTCATGCTTCTTTTTTGTGATTTAGCTTCTTCAGCAAATCTTCTTCTTTCATCACAAGCTTCACTATCATGATATATATCCTTTGATTGATCAACATTAGCATCATCATATTTTATAACAATGTGATGTGCATGGCCATCTCAGAATTCCAATCCCCGTACGACCATCTTAGAATTTCAATCACTTGCACATTATCTACTTCATCAACCATCATGATCTACTTAATGAAAAGCATATGATTCAATTCATCAAGAAGTCTCTTGCATGGTTCTCATGCAATCATGAGTAATTGCATGGTCTTCATCCAAAACCCCATTCTTCTTTAATCATCCTCATATGGATTACACCTCACATTCTTCATTGTTGTAAACAATGTTTCACATTTTACACATGTTCTTTAACCTTATGATCAGTACACCAATAGTCTAAATTACTATTCCTCCACTTCATTAGAGTACTTCTTGATCTCCTTCATTTTAATCTTCCATTCCTCCATTTCGTTGGAGTAATTCTTGATCTCCTTCATTTTGATCTTCAATGACAACTATTGACATCAAATACAACATTATACACAAAATGGTTCCATCAATCTCCCCCTTTGTATTTTTTTGTCAATACCTTATACGTCTTCTGAAATGAATTCGTCAATGTCAAAATGAGAATCTTCTCTTCCATTAAACTTTTCTTTTCAAACATTCATTTCACTTTCTCTCTCCCTTATTGACAAGAAATACAAAGCGCATGGTAGGGAGGGTATCAATCCATACTTAAGAAATGTTTCATTAATCATTTCACTCTAAGTCTAATTGATCAATGCTCGATGTAGAAAACAAGAGGATTTGATTAAGTCAACAAGGTTGTCCATTATTCACAGATCATGATACCAACATGAGATGATAACTCGTGTATTTTGTCTTCAAGGGTTTACCACTTTCATTTCAGGTAGAAGAAAATCAAATGTGATAGGTAATAATCAACTTATACTCCTACACTCACATCAGCAAACAGATCAAAACATTCAAGTGCAATTGGCAGGATAAGTGTCCAGGGGGAACATCCATTCTTCTTATGTCACTGATCAATTTAGTTACTCCCCCTATATAGAATGATCTTTGATCTGAGTAACCAAGGGATAGAGATTGAGAAATGGCATACCATCTCCATTGACATGTTCTTCAAGAAATTCATAGAGTAACTACATTTGAGTCCAGCTGGAGTTGATATTGATTGAAACAATGATTTTGGAAGCTTCTTCATTTTTTCCCCCTCAAGGGAAACACTCCTCATCATCTTCATCAAGATTGATCCTTCATCATCTTAATATTTGAATATCAATTGAATAATCTACTAAGGATGGAAACTTCTTTTGCTTGGCTATCAAGAGTTGACAGGATTCACTACTTCTCAGGTTCTCCCCCTGAGAGCATGTGTCACCTTCAATTCCCTGCATTATTAGCACAAATACAATACACAAATGAATAAGGGTATAAGGTTGTTCCTCCTTGCTTCATCAACATGATCTGTATGGTTGAGGTTCTTTTCTCAACCAAGTTCCTATGTTCACTGTCGTCTTCATGCATGCACATTTGAACATAAGTTCTGACATCTGTTGATGTGGCATGGCTTTCTTCAGATTCTCTTCTACTTTGTGTGGGGAATTGTTCTGCTTAACATCCATCATGAATGATACATTCTTACTCCTCTTAAGGACTTCTTCTTGATCTGTTATTAAGGTTAAGAAACCTTTTCAAATGTGACCAGATTTCTTGCATATCTCACACAGAACTTCTTTGACACATGTGTTTCTGTTGTTTTACAATCTCTCATGCATTGTGTCTTCATCATATTAATGTTTTTCTTTTACTTTGTCACCATCCTTGGCCTTTTCATCTTCATTTTTCCTCATTATTTTCAAATATTTGGGCCAGATGACCAATATGTCATTTGGAACTATTTCAGCTGGTTTGGTTCTTCCACATGGGTTTACCTGAGTTTCATCCCACATAGTGTTTCTTTTGTATGAATGACCCTTAAATTTCATGGATCTAAAATCCTGGGTCTTCTCAGCTTACCTATTTGAGATCTTCTTGGGGAAATGTGTGTTCGCACTATTCTTATGATTTCTTCCCAAGGAATATTGTTCCTTCTTGGATAGCTTGTGTGGTCTTCTGTTCTTATTAGCTCTTGATATCAGTTGACATGGGCATGCATCATTCGTGTGACCACTTCCGCTTCATACATCACAGATGTTATCAAGCATTCTAAATCTATTGACTGTAAACAGATTCTTCTGGACCTACATATGTTGCTTATTCTTCTCTAGATTTCTTCCTTTTGACATAGGCTTTCTTTGTTCTTTTCCATTAAAGGGATTGTACCAATAATCCAGTGCACCATGCCCAAATCTTTTGCAGCAGCAACATTGACCCACAAATCTTTTCTTCTTTGTATATTATTTATGAGGTTGTTGGGCCTTCTTCTTAATTTTTTTTTCTCTATTTGAGGAACCAACTTCCTCATTTTTCTTCTCACCCATGCTAGCCATGGTGGTCAGTGTCTTCTTCTCACCTTTCCTCATCCATACATGTTTAGAACATTTCTTCCTTCCTACACTGATTGTAGGATCGTATATAGAAACATGAGTATAATATGGTTTTGATGGTTTTGATGGTACCTTCATTTTCTCAGTTGCTTGTGATAGATCAATGAGTGAAGTCTGGATCTTCTTTTCACATTTTGAAGGTCTTTCAACAATAGAATATTCCAGTGAGAAATGAGTACCAGTAGAAACTGATTCTTGATGTGGATAATCAAGAGTTTTCATAATCTTCTTGTCACATGTTGGTGGTATTTAAGCTTTAGATTCCTCCAACTAACATTGAGTACAAGCATCACTCATTTCATTCTTTTATGAAGTCTCAATATGTGTAGTATAAATCTTGGTCAACTGGGCATCCAATTTTTGACCCTCAATATTCAGGATGATATTCTGATCTTTAATCATGATCATCATCACTTCAAAAGTCTTCTTAAATCATTCAACCTCATCTTCATGCATCTTATCATTGTTTTGTAACAAAGAGTCAAATTCCCTAAATTTCAGGGAAGTTTCTTCCAAACAAAAACTCTTGACTTCATTGGTCTTCTTCAACTCAACATCACTTGCATGGAGCTTTTCATTTAGAGTCTTATTGACTTCCTTTTTTTCTTCAAAAACTTTCACCTGTATGGTGAGCTTCATACTTTCCATAACTTTTCTTTCCAACCCCTTTTCCAAATTGTTAGCTTCCCTTTCTAATCGAGTGATCTCAACCTGCATAGATTGGAATAGGCTACAAATAATAACAACCCTTTCGTTAGGAATATCATGCAGTTATGTTTTGAGTTTTTCCTAAATGCTTGAATTAGGGATGTCATCCTTTCCTCTGGATGAATTCTAGGCCACCTGCTCGATACATTCCTATCATGTTTTATCTTCATTATTGGAATGGCATGGAGAACAAGACACTGCATATTCTATGGATGTGAGGAACTTCTTTAGATGCTTCTTCTCTTTCTTTTTCCTGTTTGTAATGGTCTTGCTAGATGTAGACCTCTGCTCAGAAATGACCGAATCTTCATCAAGACTGCTCTTCGTTGTTGAATTTAGGAAAGAAACTCAAACCTATTCTGAATATAATTACGGGAGAATATCCAACATATGTGAACCTGCCTTTGATACCACTTGTAGGACCCCGGGACACCCTGAGAGGGAAGGTGTGAATCAGAGTGGAAAATTTTTCTTCTTAAAGTTGTGGATCCTGTTCCCATGTTGGTAGGAAGTACTTAAACCTGTATGATGGATATGATTAGCAATGAAACATTCACATGCAAAAGGATAACACAAAAATTTTACTTGGTTCACCACTAAGGGCTAGGTCCAAAGAGCATACGCATACAATTTTCCGGTCATACCAAATTCCACAAATCATTACTAGTTGTGGATTAAAATGGTTCGAGAACAGTCACTCTATCCCAGGATCACATCCTTTACAAAAGGTTCTGGGATAGCTCACTGCGTCCCTCGGGTCACTCCCGTTGACTCCCCCTGGCTCACTTCCATTGGTGAAGTCCCACTCAGTTTATGGACATGAAGGTCTCTTCAATAGATTTGCATTGAAGTCTTTGTCTCCTGTTCAGCATGAGACTTTGCTTGCATTAGAGTCCTGAGTTGATGCTCTTTTGTGTTCAACCATTTAATTTAGTGCAATAATTGAATGCACTATATCTTCTTCTTCTCTTACTTTGATTCTCAATACTAACACCTGAGTGTATTTCTATATTCCCCTATTTATGTGTAGATCCGATTTTAGTTGCATGAACTATTCTTCTTCTCTTCGCAAAGCACAATGAGGATGTTAAACACCAGTCATGTGTGTGTGGTACCACTTATATTAATAAAACCAAATGGTTTACTATTATTTAGACTTCGCAAAGAAGATTTGAGAGTGCTAAGCACCTGTCAAAGTCCTGCGAGACCCCCAAAATTTCGCGCACCCTTCCTAGTGCCTTGCGCATAAAATTTTATCCCTGCGCGTAAAAATAACTTTTGGCACATAAAAGGCTTTTCGTGCAACTATTCTTTTTTCGCGCAAATATTCCCTTTTTCACACAACACCTTCTTTTTCGCACAACCCGTCCTCTTTCACGCACAACTCTATACCTCAATTTTTCCACGCGCCAGAGCTCGGGAACTTTCTAAGTGTCGAGCCGCACCGAATGAGAGGGGTTCACCTCATATTTATCGGTGTTTTTTATCCTGCGCGTAATACCCTTTCCAGCGTGTAAAACTATGCCTCAGTTCATTAAATTACGTGAACCTTCATTTTATTCTCATGCACCGCCTTGGTTTTTCACGCATCCCATGACATTGACATTTTTCATCCTTCTGAACATGAATCCTCTCTTACGCATAAAAAATCATACCCACATTTTGCGCACAACCAATTTTTCACGCAGACATTTGATTTTCCGCGCACATGCCACGAACATCTCAGATTTTTCATGCGCCTCTATCCTTTGCTGATTTTTCGCCTTTCTGATCCGAGAGACCTCTTGTGTGAGAAACCTTGCTCCGGAATTTCGTGCACCACGCTGTTTATCGCGCATGCCGCTGTTTTGCATGCAAACCTGACGTTCTTCACGCAAACCCGCTGTTTTCCGCGCCCAACTTACATATTTCTTGCGCAACCTTTATTTTTCGCGCACCACTTCCTCTTTTCACCAGTCATCTTTTACCAACAATCCATGTCTTCATTTTCTGATTTTGAGGCCCAAAAATTTGGCAGACACTGGGAAACAACGCCACCTTCAATATATGCTACGGTCGTAACCTTCATGCTTCTTTTCTATGATTTAGCTTCTTCCGCAACTCTTCTTCTTTCCTCACAAGCTTCACTATCGTGATATATATCCTTTGATAGATCAGAATTAGCATCATCATCTTTTATGAAAATGTGATGTGCATGGCCATCTCATAATTCCAATACCGGCACAACCATCTTAGAATTTCAATCACTTGCACATTGTCTTCTTCATCAACTGTCATGATCTACTTAATGCAAAGTATATGATTCAATTCTTCAAGAAGTCTCTTGCATGGTTCTCATGAAATCATGAGTAATTGCATGGTCTTCATCCAAAACAACATTCTTCTTTAATTATCCTCATATGGGTTACACCTCACAATCTTCATTGTTGTAAATAATGTATCACCTTTGACACATGTTCTTTGACCTTATGATCAGTACAACAATAGTCTGAATTACCATTCCTCCACTTCATCAGAGTACTTCTTGATCTCCTTCATTTTGATCTTCCATTCCTCCATTTCATTGGAGTACTTCTTGATCTCCTTCATATTGATCTTCATTGAAAACTATTTACAACAAATACAACCTTATACAAAAAGTGGTTCCAACAACACACACCTTATAATGTGAGAGTTATTATGGACACCACCCATGAGAGTCCTCGGAATCTATTTAAACTCTATTGCTATATGATAGTAGGATGTGTGGGTATTTTGGATGAAACTCACTTAAATAAAAATCTCTCATTATCTTAAGTATTTTTACTATGTGACTATAGAATGTCATTGTGGTTGGTGGATCTTGCTCAAACATCATGTAATTTAGGTGAAACCTGTGGATTCAATATAGAGGTGGGAAGGTTTTTTTCCACATTGATATTTTATCAAATCCATAAAATGATGATCAAGGGTAGTACTGCTCTTCATTTTATGGTATGATAACTACAATAGTTATTGATTTATTGTTACATAAATAGTTTCTTTATTGTAAGACACATAAGATAGAGTTTTAAGTCTCTTATGCCTCATCTAATAACATTTATTAGATTAGTTTAAAACCCATTAGTGGTAGAAAATTGATTCATTTGATTTAGATCATGAAAATGATGAAGTAATGAAAAAGGAAACTATTTTTGTGTTTTTATGGAATTTTGGATAAAATGGATTACACTTATGTAGAGTAATTTTTCATAATGGAAATCCTAAATAAACTTTTTGTAGGAGTATTCTATGTAATGGTTTTCATGGTTTACCATTATGCAAGAAGTGTTCTGCATAAGGGTTATCTAGATTTCCCATTACTTAGTGTACTATGTGTAAGGTTCATTCCATATTATCCTTATGCACAAAGTCTACGTAAGGGTGATATGAAAATACCCTTATTATGAATAGTCTACATAAGGGTTATACCATTATACCCTTACATAGATGGGTTACTATAAATATAAAATGTATTTTATCATTACACAATAAAACTGTATAAGGGTCATGGAGTTCTACATTGAGGCAAGGGATCCTAAATGGTTTTACCCTTATGTAGAGTGTCAGCAAAAGAGTATAAAAAATTTACCCTTACATGGAATATAAATTATATGTAAGTGTAAATAAAAAAGTTTATAAAAATTATTTGAAATTTCTTAAATTATTTTAACAATTAATAAATTGATTATAAATCATTTCAAATTTTATTTTGGGAATAATTAATTTATAAGGCATTTAAAAATTAATTAATTAATTATTTTTTAAAAAAATAATTAAATAAATGTTTATAAAACTTATTTTTTTCCAAATATTAAATGTGAATATTTGAAATATCATCTAACTAAATTATATGGAATGTAATATGACCTATAAATAAATGTATTTATATATAAATCATAAGTAATAGTTTATAAAGGGTTATAAATTATACAATAAGGCCAAAATATAAAATGTATATATTTAAATTATTTATTGTTCATAATTATTTATTTTAAATTGTTCAAAATAAAAAAAGATCATTATTTGGATATTATTTCATCCATGCCAGTAGGTTTTTTGATCATTGATATGATCAAGGATTAAATAATTATTATATATATGAAATTTAGATTATGTAAATTTTTTATAAAATAGAAATTTAATTATAAATAGTTTATAATTCATATAATATTACATATTAAAAATAGAAATTCCATATAATTATAAATATGAGACTTTTCATATTAGGATGAATATCAAATTTTTATATTCAAATTTATGGATTGTTCATAATTTTAAATATGAAATTATAAAATTATTTATAGTTTGATTTTCATTATGAACTATTCATCAAAATTTATCTCCTATTTAATTATTTGAATTATTCATATATTTAGGCTTTATAACCTGCTATATTCTTGTTTATTATATTTTTTATGAAATTTATATATTGTGTATTCTTTATTTTAAAATGTTAAATAGGTTATAGACAATATCCTTTCATTACATGTGGGGTATTTTTAATGGATTTATTTTTTAATCTACCTCAATCTTAGTTTTAATTTGGAGTTATGAACCTGAATATGGTTATTTAATATAGTTTGTGCATATTAGGTTTTAGAGTTATGATTAATTGGATTCTCTCCTGGGTAAAGTTTCTATGGGTAGAAGGACTTTATATTGGACTACCTACTTACTCGAAGGCTTTTTCCATATACAATAAAGTGAATGGGGTTTCCAATATATCACTCCAAGATTACTCATGAGGCTATAATTAAATTCATATAATTGTATTATTTTACATGAATTATTCATGTACCTTATACATATGATACATTCAGTTATGTATGAATATACATGAATTCTATTTTTGGGTGAGTAACAAAAACATTTGGTTTGTGTAAATAGATACACACCAAATGGTTTTCACATGTTATTTTATAAAATGGAATAAGATTCCAAAATAAATCACTAAAATCATTCATAAATAAAATGGAATAATATGAGATAAGATGATGAGATTAAATCACCTTGAAAAGATAATTTTTAGATTCCTTCCAATAAAACACTTTTCAAGACATCGATCATCCAACCATGTACGTCATGCCATAGTTGGGTGCCCCTAGAATATCTTGTGTAAGGTAAGAAAGGAAGGGTGACATTGAATCATCTATGGGAAAGTCATTCCATAATTGGGGGACCCTATATTGTCCTTTGTTGGCCTATTATTGGAACATTTTTTTAGGGTACACTTTCTAGGAGACCCTAATAGGATTAGGTTACTAGAGGAATATAATTGGGTTTATCAATATAATGCATTAGAAAATGTGTTTTCTACTCATTTATCCAATATTAATATATGATATGATTGATATGATTCCCTAACTAAATAAATAATTTGAAAGAGAAATTCCATAGAAGATTTATTGCTTAGTAAAATATAGAACTTGGCCCACTAATATGTATGATGAATTTTAAAAGGGTACATAATTTTTGTGGGAGCCCATATATTAAAATCCTTTATTGAATGGTTATAATTCTTAATAATAATTTGATAAAAGATTATAATTTAGGTAATATTATCATCATCATCGAGGTAAAATTTATGATCAATCCTTGAAAAAGAGAGTATTAATGTAAGTAGCACTTATAACTTGTAACTTAAAAAAGATATTAATAATGATGGGTGATTTATGAAAATCTCTTAGGGAAAAGTATAAGTTTGAGAACAAGTCCTTCCTGAGTAACCAAATGCTGAAATTGTTTAACAACTGAATCTAGATTCTTATGGAAGAATAGTGTGATTCATTTAAGTCTACAATGGAATTATAAGAGAAAATAACCAAAGGTTATTAGTATCCACACTTATACTCAGTATGATTATGTACATCAATGATTTAAATAATTTAATTCTCATATTATAAATATGATTGGGTACATAAAATTATATTCAATATGATTTAATATGTTTACTGACTTGAATATAATATAGATTTACTTAAATTTTTATTGGGTATACAATTAAATTCAATTATTATGATAGATATATCAAATCTTCTTTATGAATTACAAGTATTTTAAAAATAAAAAAGGTCAGTAAGAAAAAAAAATTAAAGTTTGGTTCTTGAAGGTATATTTCAGGTAACATAGAGAGAGAGTTGTCTAACGAATAACTTGGATACTTCCCTCTTGAATAAACTTTTCATAATATTTGTATTTTTATCATATTTATCTCCTGAGAACAGTATGCAAACATTATTTTTTGAAATTTTCATGACCCGTCCTCGGGGCCCGTGTCGTGACTACCCCAAGACCACCTTCCATACGCCAGGGGCTGGAGACTAGAACCAAAGGAGAATCCCTGATAAAAAGGGATTTCATTGCCTTTAAACCTATAACTCACACAGTCTGGACACAAGCAGTAGAAGCAATGAGTACTAAAATAGAAAAGAAAAGTGTTCTGAAAGTAAGTGGGCTAGAATACAAACCCAACTGAACAACTAGTACAAGTACAAGAAAAAGGTAAACATCTCCTGGATCATCCACCAGAGAATCTTACCAGAAGGGTAGGTACAGAACTTGAACAACGTGTCCCTGTGGTATGTCTCATCTAGTCCAACTCTGAGAAGCCTTTTGTCCATCACCGTCAGCCTCGATCACTACTGTCCATCGTCTGGACAGAACAAAACAAGTTGCGGGCGAAGCTCATGCTGGGGTGAGTATAACAATACTCAGTAGGGGACCCCGAGACCCCCCGAAGGTCTTCCATAATCCACTAAGGATAAACCACAGAAGAAAGATACAATCACAAAGTATCAACCAACCCTACTTAGGTATATTCCCATACATATACCTAAGTTACCAATCACAGTCTGAATCCAACTCTTGAGCCCATGAACAACCCATTCCACAAAGGAAGTAAAGTCAATCATCTCGATGATATTGACATAAATTAAAGACTCAACTCACACATGTATACAACTTTTTTAGAGTGTTAGAGATGATCAGATGTAGTCACTAATTCTTCTAAGCTGTCGGACCCACACAGGATTCAGGACCAACTAAGATGTCGGACCCACACAGGATCCTAGATTAGCTATTCTGTCAGACCCAAATAGGATCCAGGAATAGAAGGTAGAACTGTCAGACCCACAGAGGATCCTGGTACAGTATATATTGTTGTCGAACCCACGAAGGATCCTAGTACAGTAGTCATCACTATCAAACACATAGAGGATTCCGGTATAGAAGTCATTGGTGTCGAACCCATGGAGGATTCCAGTACAGAAGTCATCACTATTGAACCCACAGAGGATTCCGGTACAGAAGTCATCGCTGTCAAACCCACGGAGGATTAGAGTACAGTATCATCACTGTCGAACCCATGGAGGATCTTGTAATCTCAATTGTAACCAGCCCTAGGGTTCCCCACACAACACGCTTGATTCTGGGATAGTTCTCTCCTTGAGCCATGATTCGATACATCAACTACCATGAAGTCTTGAGTTGATGTATCCCATAGTTCCATTTCATCATAAGTAACCAAACGCGACAGACAGTGCATTAATCGAATGCCCAGTCTATGAGTTATCGACATTTCCATTCAGGGGCCCAGTTGGTTTTTTAGGCTCAAACCAACACGACCATACCCTAAATACATCACAAACACATGTAGAGTATTACAAAAGAATCTTCTTGCTCCATGAATTCCATCGCCGCAGACGGTTCGTCGTTCGGACACACGTAGCCCAAGGTGCGGGCTAAAAGGTGCAAATGGTCGTAGCGGGTTCGGGTCTGGTCTGACCAAGTCTGGCTGAACCGGCCCAAACCGGTCTGAACTAGTGTGTGACCTAGTCCACGAGTGTGGCCCGACCCGAAGGTGCATCCTGGCCAGAAGGCCCGACCTGGCCCGACAGAGCGGCTTGGTCTGAGGGCGGCCCGACCGAGGGGCGGCCCAACCAAGGCGGCCCGACCGAGGGGTGGCACGGCCGAGGGGCGGCTCGACTGTGGCAGCCCGGTCGAGGGGCGGACCTGCCGTGGCAGCTCATCCATGGAGGCCCGACCAAGGGGCGGCCCGCCCATGGCGGCCCAGCCGAGGGGCCGCCCAGCCATGGGGCTGCCATACCATGGCGGCACGACCGAGGGCGTCCCGGCCGTGGGGCTCCCTTGGTGCGGCGTGACAGTGCCACACCATCTTCATTCGCCATGGACCGCATGGCCACAACCCCCTTCCTACAGCGTGGCACGAGAACATTGCGCCTCTTCCATCCGCCGCAGCCCACCTGGCCACAGTTCTTCTCTGACACGGTGTGTCAGCACTGCGCCCTTCCGACTCCGCCTCCATCATCAACCAATCAAGAACCAATCAGAGGGATGTCGGGACATGTTTGTTCGGCCCACACCCTCCGCATTCGGTGATAACAAGTGGCCATCATCGAACCAAAATCAATATTGAGGAATGAGGGTATAATTCATATATTAAAATAATCAATTCCCCCTTACATGTACTCGGTGTTTGCTCTATGGAGTCGCGGGAAGGCGGCGTCATTCTGTTGACGTCGGGAGGAGATGATGTCATCTTAGGCGACGTTCTTCACAGGTGACATCTTTTATTTATCACCTCGGTTGGAGAGGGAGAAGACGTCCAAGGAAGAAGTCTATGAATGGAGGACGTCATTGGCGTTCTTCACATTCTTCATTAGAAGGAAGAGGCATTCTTCGTGAGCAGTGGTTCTTCATTGGAGAGAATAATTCTCCAAGGATTCTCCCAAATTTCTACCAAAGAAAGATAAGCCAATATAATTGAAAAAGTTCTCTATTATTTTTATGGAACAACAACACAAGAGTTGTCATTAATTAAATGTGACAATTAATTTAATTTAATGTGGAGGAATGAATTCAAAATTAAAATTCAATAATAAAGGTGGTGGAGAGCTTCAATTAATTGAAGAGAGGTTTGAAACCATTATGAGGGTAGACCAAGAGTTTCTCCCATTGATGGTGAACTGAAGGGGTTAAAGGGGGTTTGAGCTCATGTGGGCCCCTTCACATAATATCCTCCCATAGGAGGTTATGCATGGGTGGTCCCACCACCAACCTCCCCTTGGAGGATTAAACCGCCACTCAAATAAAAATATGCATGAAATTTTTTTATATAATTTATTTAAACCCCCCCCAGAAAAATTAACTTCCAATATTGATAAAACGAAACTACAGTGAAGGTCTCCTATGAAAATACTGGCACTGCGGGTTCAACGGTGCCCGCAGATTTCAATTCCTGGCACCGGTTCAAAAGATATAAAATCCCACACGTATGTTTACTGAACGTACTTGAAAAAAACTTCAAAATTGATTCTAGGAACACCGCGCCTCGGAATCAGGCACCGTCAGAAACTGCAGACTCATAAAATTACCATGTATTTAAAATAAAATTTCACGGAAATGTCGGGTCTTTACATTCTCCCCACCTCAGGGATTTAGTATCCCTATAAGCTACAACTCACACTAAGGAAACAAATGGGGGGTACTGTGTATGCATCTGAGCCCCCCGCTCCCATGTTCTCTTTTGGAGGTTCCCGTGTTACTAGCGAACACTCACCAAAGGTATAGACTGTCCACACAGGACCCACTCTTGTTGATCCTCAATCTCTATTGGAACCTCTGTGAAATTCTCCCCATTATCGAAGTCCATCTCCCCATGGTCGATGATGTGGGATGGGTCATGCACGTATCTCCTCAGGTGAGATATGTGTAAGACGTCGTGCACCTGGTGCAACTGAGGTGGGAGATCCAGGCAGTAAGCCACCTCACCTACTCTACTAAGGACTTGGAAAGGTCTGTTGAATCGAGGAGATAACTTTCCGCCTCGGCCAAATATTTATAGACCTCGTCGAGGTGAGGCCCATAGAAATACGTGGTCACCATCCTCAAACTCCAGTGGTCTTCGTCTCCTATCAACATAGGACTTCTGCCTGCTCTGTGCAGTCTTCATTCACTCCTTGATGATTTGCACCTTCTCCATCATAGCCTGCACCATCTCCGATCCCATAAGTGCTGACTCCCCGAGGTCAGTCCAGCACAGAGGTGATCTGCAAGGTCGGATGTAAAGTGCCTCATTAGGTGCCATCTCGATGGTGGAGTGGTAGATGTTGTTATACAAAAACTCCACCAAGGATAGGTGATCCTCACAACTGTGAACGAAGTCAATGACTTATGCACGGAGCTTGTCCTAGAGAGTCTGAATGGTCCTCTCAGTCTGACCATCCATCTGAGGATGGAATGTAGTGCTCAAGAGAAGTTGCGTCCCGAAAGCCTCCTGCAACCCCTTCCATAGCTGGGAAGTGAATCGAGAATCTTGATGGGAGAGGTTCATTGATGGAACACCATGAAGCCGTATGATCTCTTTTAAGTAGAGGCATCCCAAGCTCTCTACTGAGCCCTGTTCTCTAATAAGTAGGAAGTGGGCCAACTTGGTGAGTCATTCTACGATCACCCAGATAGGGTCATGTCCTCTGGATGTATGTAGAAGTCCCGTCCCAAAATCCATGGATATCCCGTCCCACTTCCACTCTGGGACCTCTAAGACCTGAACAAAGCTTGTTGGAACCTGGTGATCCACCTTCACTTACTGATAACCGAGACATCGTGAGACAAACTCTGCTACTTCCTTCTTCATTCATGGCCACCAGTGCTGTCGTTGGAGGTCCTCGTACATCTTTGCTACTCTTGGATGTCCCTCTAATGAAGATGTGTGGAACTCCCTCAAAACTTTCTCCTATAGTTCAACTAGTACCATAATCCTTCCTCTGAAGAGAATGATATGCTCCCCACCTTCAGAAAATCCATCAGGTGCCTGCTCTATGGATATCTGAGCACATCACGTCTCATAGTCAACGTCCCCATGTTGTGCCTCTCTGATACAGAACTGGCACTTCGGGAGTGTACCATAAAGCTGGTGCTCTCATAGTGTGTCCAGTACTACCCATAAATGGTAGGTATACTCCTTCCTAGTAGTCGAGTAGATAAGTATGTCATCGATGAAGACTATGACAAAGAAATCAGGGTATGGATGGAAGATCCTATTCATGAGACTCGTAAACACCACTGGAGCCTTGATTACACCAAAGGGAATAACCAAGAACTCATAGTGGCCATACTGACACCTGAAGGTCGTATTCTGCACATCCTCGTCTCGAACTCTGAGCTGGTTATAGCCTGTCCTAAGGTCTATCTTCGAGAACCATCGTGCTCCCTTGAGCTGATCAAAGAGGTCGTCAATCCTAGGGAGTGGGTACGTGTTCTTCACAGTCACTTGGCTCAGGAGGTGGTAGTGAAAACACAGTCGCAAGCTCCCATCCACCTTCTTGGTGAACAAAAATGGAGATGCACAGGGTGAAACAGTGGGTTGGAGAAATACCTTCCCCTGTAAGTCCTCTAGCTGTGACCGCGGCTCACGAAGCTCGGTGGGAGTCATTCGATATGATGTAGTAGATATCGGTGCTATCCCGGGGTATAGGTCAATGTAGAAGTCTACCTATCTATGAGGATTTAGTCCTGGAATGTCGTCAGGGAAAACATCCGCGTACTGATCCACCACTGTAAGAATACTCGGACTCCGCACATCACCCGCTCTGAGGATGAGACTAGCCAACTGATGTGTGATCAGCTTCCCCCTACTCTATGTATGTCCATCCTGCACTACAAAGACTCCCTTCTCGCCAGTGAAGGTGAACCTGGTCCCATCCCTGTTGATACAGCACACTTTGCGCCTAATACAGTCAATCTGAGCATGAACTATGGATAACCAGTCCATACCTAAGATGACGTCATAAGGCCTCGACGCCGCTACGAGGAGATCCCAGCCAAAGCTATCACCTCCTAGAATAATCTCACACTGCCAGTACCAATGCGTAATCATCGATTCTTCTCCCGTAGGAGTCTCTAGCCGTATGGATCGATCCAATGGCTCTGTTGGAATCTCCGAGATCTGAATGAGGGCAGCGACAAAAAAATAATGACTCGCACCTGTGTCTATAAGTACTGCATCAAGGGTGGAGTAGACACATATAGTACCTCAAATCATCTCATATGTGCCTTTGTCATAGGCCTCGTCTTCATGGAGCTGATCTCACCTCTGTCCACCAGCTCCCTATGGTCAAGGTGGACCTCCTGGTAGTGGTTGTGGTAGAGCCTCGAAACGTCGCCCACCACTGGCTGCTCGTCTAGATCCTCTGCCATATCTGCCTACTCCCGATGGACCACCACGGCCGATCCTCTACCTCTACTTGGGAGGTCCCTCTACTATCTTCTGCTCATCTACATGGTGGGTCAGAAAATCTCGAGCAATGTGACCATTCCCGCCGCATGCATAGCACTACCTGTTCCTCGTATGGCTGGCTCTATCTCGTGTGCCCCGCATAACTGAACCTGTATCCTGGAGTCGCCCACCTGATGGCCTGGTCCGCTTGGACCTCTGCAACATCTCTCTACTTCCAGCTACAGAATACTCCGCTACATGTCACCCTGTGGTGGGTCTCACTACTGGTGTCTACTCTGCAAGAAATCTCTTCACAAGAAGGGCTCACTCCAACACCCATGCCTGCGTCGGGATGTTGAGGGAGATCATCAAAGCCCGGATCTCATGCATGAGTCCCTGATCGAAGGTCCAAACCCTGAAGAACGGGTCTCGTACCATATCTGTGGAGTAGCGTGAGAGGTTGGTGAACCTCACTGAGTACTGAGCTATTGTCATGCTGCCCTGCTAAAGATGAAGTAACTCCTGAATCTTTACTGCACGAAGGGTGGCTGGAACAAACTCTGACTAGAAGAGACTCTCAAAGATTGTCCAAAGTAATGATGCCTCATCATACACCTGGAGCATTAGGCTCCACCATCGTCCTACTGCAGCATGCAGGAGACTCTTGGAAAGGATCACCATGAGGTCGACTAGTGTCCCTACCAATATGAAAACTCTCACGACATCCTCCAACCAATCCTGAGCTGCCTAGGGGTCTGTATCTCCCCTGAACCTGGGAGACCTCCTGTGCTAGAACTTGTGCAACACACTCAGACTGCGTGAACTATCTTCTGCCAGAGCTGGTGGTATCGGTGGCCCAGCGGGTAGTGGTACTACTGGTACCGCCACTGTAATGGGGCCCCACACTGAGGCCTTGTTGCTCAGTGGGCTACCATCTCATATGAAACTTGGAACCCTAGCTGGCTGCCTTAATGGGGCCGTCCTGAAGAGAAATAGGAGTTCCATGGTTAAAATAGTATACCTGGTGAGCTGACACAATGTATTCATGAAGAAAAACTTTTCAAAGGAAACACACATGCAATCCGTGTTTTTGTGCATTGAGTTGAAGATCAGAAGTGAGAGTCCTAGTGTATGGATACGTCGGCTGCCGCACCAACACCGGTTTCCCTAAAATGACAACCACACCCAAGAAACTTAATACTATTGCCATTAAAAGAATCAGAGTCCAAGTTCTACGGTAGAAACGACTCCTCTGATACCAATTTGTCACGACCCGTCCTCGGGGACCGTGTCGTGACTACACTAAGCCTACCTTCCATAGGCCAGGGGCTGGAGACTAGCACCAAAGGCGAATCCCTGATAAAAAGGGAAGGCATTGAATATAAACTTGTAACTAACATAGTCTGAACACAAACAGTAGATGTAACAAGTACTAAAATAGAAAAGAAAAGTGTGATGAAAGTAGGTTGGCCAAAATACAAACCCAACTGAACAAAAAGTATAAGTACAAAAAAATGGTAAGCAGCTCCTGGATCATCCACCGGGGAATCCTACCTGAAGGGTAGGTACAAAACTCAAACAACTCGTCCCTGCGATACGTCTCATCTAGTCCATCTCCGAGGAGCCTTCCATCCATCACCCTTAGCCTCGATCACTGCTGTCTGTCGTCTGCACAAAACACAACAAGGTGCGGGTGAAGCCCATGTAGGGGTGAGTATAACAATACTCAGTAGGGGACCTCGATACCCTCAAAGGTCTCCCAGAATCCACTAAAGATAAACCACATAATAAAGATACAATCACGACATATCAACCAACCCTACTTAGGTACATTCCCATATATATACATAATTTACCAATCACAATCCGGCTCCAACTCTTGAGCCCAAACACAACCCATTCCACAAAGTAGGTAAAGTCAATCATCTTGATGATATCGAATAAAAGTAAAAACTCATCTCACACAGGTATAAAAAATTTTTAGAGTGTTAGTGATGATCAGATGTAGTCACTGATTCATCTAAGCTGTCAGACCCACATAGGATCCAGGACCAGCGAAGCTGTCTGACCCAAACAGGATCCAAGATCAGCTATTCTGTCGGACCCACATAGGATCTCGAAACATAATGTAGATCTATCAGAACCATGGAATATCATAGTACAATAGTCATCGTTGTCAAACCCACAGAGGATCTCATTGAAGTATTCATCGCTGTTGACCCCATGGAGGATTTCATTACACAAGTCATTGATGTCGAAACCACAGAGGATTCTAGTACAGAAGTCATTGTCGTCGAACCCATAGTGGATTACAGTACATAATTCATCGCTGTCGAACCCACGGAGGATTCCGATATAGTATCGTCACTGTCGAACCCACGAAGGATCCTGTAATCTCAGTCGCAGCCAGCCCTAGGGTTCCCGCACACATCACGCTCGATTCCCAGAGAGTCCGCTCCTCGATCCAAGTGTCGATACATCCACTACAATGAAGTGTCTATTTGATGCATCCTATAGTTCCATCTCATCATAAGGGACCCAATGTGATAGATGATGTGTAAATCGGATTCCCGATCTGTGAGTTATTGACATTTCTGTTCTAGGTGCCAGGTTGGTTTTTTAAGCCCAAACCAACCCGACCATACCCCAACTGCGTCCGAACCATACGTGGAGTGTGCCAAAATAATATTCTCTCTCCAAGAATTCTATATCCACAGACGGTTCATCGTTCGGACACCCATATCCCAAGATGCGGGCTAAAAGGTGTAAATGGCCGTAGCGGGTTTGGGTCTGGTTCGACACCGTTGGACCGACCCAACTCGACCCAGTCTGAACTAGGGGTCTGACCTGGTCCACGGGTGCAGCCCAACCCGAGTGGTCAGCCTCGACCAATGGTTTGGCCCGGCTCGAAGGTGTGGCCTGGTCCGAAGGCGCGACCCGACTTGAGGGCGGCCCGGACCGTGGCGGTCTGGCCGAGGGGCGGCCCGACCGTGGGGCTATCGTGGCAACCTGGTCGAGGGGCGGCCTAGCTGAGGGGAAGCCTGGCTATGGGGCTGCCGTGGTGACATGGACAAGGGGCTGCTTGGCCGTGGGTATCCCTAGGTGCGGCACGACGGTGTCGCACCATTTTCATTCGCCGTGGCCCACATGGCCGCGACCCCCATCCTCCGACGTGGCACGACGACCCCACGCCTCTTCCATCCACTGTGGCCCACCTGGCCACGGTTCTTCTTCGGTGCGGTGTGTTGGCACTATGCCCTTCCAGCTTCTCCTTCGTCATCAACCAATAAAGAACCAATCGGAGGGATGTCGGGCCGTGTTTTTTCATCTCGCGCCCTCCGCATTAGGTGATAACAAATGGCCAACATCTAACCAAAATAAAAAATGAGGAATGAGGGAATAATTCATACATTAAAATAATCAAATCCCCCTACCTCGTAATCCGTGTTCTCTCAGCAGAGTCGCGGGAAGGCGTCGTCGTTCCGTTGACGTCGGGAGGAGATGACGTCCTCGTAGGAGACATTCTTCAGAGGCGCCGTATTCCTTTTCTCTCCCTGGTTGGATAGGGAGAAGATGTCTGTGGAAAAAGATGAAGAACGAAGGATGTCTCCGGCGTTCCTCACGTTCTTATTTGGAAGGAAGAGGCGTTCTTCGTGAGCAATGGTTCTTCGTTGGAGAGGATAATTCTCCAAGGATTCTCCTAAATTTCTACCAAATAAAGCTATGGAAAAATAATAGAGTATGTTCTCTATAATTTTTATGGAACAAAAACACAAGAGTTGTCGTTAATAAAATATGACAATTCATTTAATTTAATGCGGAGGAAAGAATTCAAAATTCAAATTCAAAAATAAAGGAGGTGGAGAGCTTCAATTAGTTGAAGAGAGGTTTGTCACCATTAAGAGGGTAGACCAAGAGTTTCTCCCATTAATGGGGAACTCAAGGGGTTAAAGGGGTTTTACGGGGGTTTGAGATCATGTGAGCCCTGCGATATAATATCCTCCCATGGGAGGTTATATGTGGGTGGCCCCACCTCTAACCTCACCTTGGATGATTAAACCACCACTCAAATAAAAATATGCTAGACATATTTTTATTTAATTTAATTAAAACCCCAAAAAAATTTAACATCCAATCTCAATAAAATGCAACGGCGGTGAAGGTCTCCTTAAGCAAATACCGACACTGCAGGTTCAATGGTGGCCTCAGATTTCAATTTAGAGCAACAGTTCAAATGATATAAAATCCCACACATACGTTTACTGAACATACCTGATGAAAACGTCATAAATTGATTCCGGGCACACCAGGCCTCAAAATCAGGATCCGTCAGAAACTACGGACTCATAAAATTCCCATGTATTTAAAAAACATTTCAATGGAAATTCCGAGTCTTTACAGAAATTAAACTATATGGATGTTTTTTAATATATATTATTAGTTTATGATTCATTTACTTATATACCATGCTTTAAGGGGAGAGAAAAAATAGATTTTTCTAGTTTTGGAATTAATGCTATTGTCATATATGGAAATATTTCTACAATATTATTGAATTAATAGAATGTTTTACCCAATATTATCAAAGTATTTGGAATATATCTATGATATAGGAATACGATGTCTAGGTTTTGATGTAATATATAGATAGTACAAGTAGGTAAAAGGTCAAAACGGAAGAAGAAAAGTTCAACTGTATTTCTTCTAGAATCCAATCAAGGTAATTAAAGCCTAGTTTTTTTAGGAAGGAGTAGTAACAATTTAGAATTATTGGATTATCCAAGAAATACCTAATGGAGTTTGTGAAACTCCATGGAATTTCGATGTCAGGTATAGACGTTATAGAAATTAATTATTTTATTTTAAAATGTATGTGATACCCAATGTATATTATGTAATTTTTTTTAACATTTTGGACATCAAAATAAAAGGACGAATTTATTGAAAAAATAGTTTATATTATTGAGATGAAGTATATAGTTTCTACACTGAATATTTGAATGTAAAGGATTTTATCAAATTCAATTGAATATATGTAAATGATGTGTATCTTAATCTAATTTCTCTTTTTTGATAAGAAAAACATGTTCGATAAAAAATATTTGTTATAAAAGATATGAGATGATTAATTGTATACACATATTTTTTGATTCATTGGGTTTTATAAGATGTTCTAAGAAGAAGATATATAAGATATATTATGCATGATAATGTGTTTATCCACATATTTGTTAAAATATAAGGATTGTGTTCTCGACTATCATCAGTGATATATTTTTGGTAAAGTCTTATTTTTAAATGTTAAAAATATTCCAAATACATAGAATACCATATATTATATGGAAATAATAATGTATTTGTTAAATATTCATACTAAAGGATAATAAATATTTTTGGATTTTTTTTTGATATTTTTAGAAACATATCCTAAAAATAATACAGTATCCAAGATGCTTATAGATGTACGTATGATCTTACATAGGTTCAAATTTAACAAATAAATAATGACATCAATATTAATCTGATTTGTACTTAATATCATAAAGCATTTGTCACATTACTTGAAAGTAGCTTTGGAGGGCCAATAACTGTTAATGTATACAAAACAATTTTCAAATAAGAACATTTATGGAATAGTTTTCCAAGGATAATGATGATGAAATTAGAAAGATCCCTAATTAGAAAATAAAAATTAATATCATAACATTTTTTGGAAGTTAAGATTTATTAAAATGTTCAAGAAGTTGAATAGTTAGAAATATGATTATAAAATATCACCATAATTCAAATGGGATTACTTCATAGATTTTTTTCACTGAAGAGTTTATTGGTAGGGTCTAATTATATGGTCACATAGATATGTGATGATAAAAAAATATATGATGTAATAAGCTAACAATACCTAGAATGTGTATAAAGAATAAGGATAATTTGGAATCTTGGGTTTTTAAAATATTCTTAAATAATTTAAGAATATTAAAATGTTTCATTCTATAGAAAACCTCTATTTTATCATTCATTCATGATGGATTCATAAATGTATATATAGATATACATTTCATGAAGAGAAATGATAATATAACTCTCAATGTACGACTTTGAGTTTATCCTTAATCGATGTTCATCATGGAGTATTATAGATTATGCTGAAATGTTAAGGTTAACCTGAGTAGGATTCTTGTATAGAGATACATTATAATCTCATGATCACATTATAATGAATTTTATTCTTTGTGTGTGCTATATGACATAATATGTATTCCACATTTAGTGTCATACATATGTCTTTGGTATATAAGGGGTTAATGGATCAGATTTGATTCCACATTAGCTGAGTTTGGTGAGATACCTAGTGTGATAAGATTCATAATTTAATACACTAATTACAAAAGTGTACATATTTACTTAGCTAATAAGGGGGTGGTAGGATATGTTGCTCATTATGTTATCGATTTGAGATTAAATAAGATGGGATTTGTCCAATCATATGATGACTTTGACATTTGAGGACTTGATTGATATTGAATGTGGGAGAGTGATGTTTCACCTAGATAATATATATCTATTAGAATAAGGGACATGTGAATTTATTATCTATAAGGTTGAATGACATGTGATATATTCATCAATAAGATTAGTATGCACTTTGAGAATCGAGAAGAGATGAGTTTTCTATATTGGAATGACATGTTCTATATCCCATGTCCAATTGATTTCATATACAAAGGAAAAATATAAGAATGCATGTTTTCATAAGATGCATAATGGTGGACACATGTATATAGATACATGTTTTTAATGGAGATCATGATATATCCCTCTATAGTGTGAGTAGCATTGATGCTTTCCTAAAGGCCAATATTTACATACATATATGGATCTGGATATTCATATTTTTTTGTTAATAATATAAAGTCTTATAGGATCACACTATGTGGAATAAAAAATTAGGAATGAGTTTCAATTAGATAGTTACTATAAAAATGTTTCGGAGTTAATCCAAAAGTGCTTTAGATGAGTATTCACAAGGTATTGAATATTATGTGATAGAATTTGAAATTTATGATAGAATTGAAAAAGTTATTCAAAAGATATTCAAAATCAGGTTTGGAAATGGTTTTATAGGTTACTCTACATGGTACAATATAAGGTGAACTTACACAAAGTATTTTAGGCTTTAGTGCAAGTGATATATTGAAGGAAATATTCCCCAATTATTTATATATAGGATATATATAAATAAACAAATATTCATATATATAGATTATATATATATATATATGTTATAATTCATCGGAACTGGGTACTCAATTCATTCTACACCCTAGATATCATTTAGTGGGTTGTTTCATATGATGAAATGGTTGGAGGAGTTTCATTTATATATATATTAAATAAATTAGAAAAAGAAATTAACACATTTATTATAATGCATGAGATAATGTTGAAACATCCTTGGAGTATCCTTAGGATCTATATAAACTATAATTCTATATGATAGAATAATTTGTGGATATTTTGGAAGAAATTCACTTAACTAAAATTATCACTTCATCTTCCATCTTTTCACCAAGAGATGTTATCATTAAATTAAGGATGGTGGATCATTCTCAAACATTAAGTGGTTTAGGTCTATCCCATTGATGTACTATGAAGGTGGGAAGCTTTTTAAATCCACTTTGAGATCTTTAAAAATTAATCAAATGAAGATCAAAGGAATATTATTTTCTTAAGTGTAAGGAATTATAATTATATCAGTTATTCATTTTTCGTTATATGAAAAATCTCATATTTATTAAATGAGATATCCTTAGACTAGGGTTCTAAATTTATTCCACTTCATCAAATATATTTTATTAAACACATTTAAAACCCTTCATATGGTTCCATGATAGTTTTTATGAAAATGAAAAATGACTATATA
The DNA here is from genome assembly GCA_963277665.1 of Viscum album. NCBI lineage: Eukaryota > Viridiplantae > Streptophyta > Magnoliopsida > Santalales > Viscaceae > Viscum > Viscum album. The sequence continues at coordinate 955,399,271 of OY728133.1, read as the reverse complement.
TGGTAGAGGAGACATAATATTTGGATCAGAGTGTAGTGGAATGATCAAAACAAGATTGATCATAGACAAGCATTTCTTAAGATGGAATAAATGTGGCATCATGGTAGTGACACATAGGTGATGATGGTACATATTGAGTTAGCACTCAAGGAGATGTATAAGAGAATAAAAATGGCGGATAGTGCACCATTGGATATTTGAGGGTGTTTCCCCTATTATAGATGAATTTAAGAGGATGCCAAGTGTGGTATTCGTAGTGAGATGGGAATATTTTGGTATTGATTTTTCATGTTGGATATAAATTATGAGTGGGATGACCATTTATAGTAATTATGTGTATTAATAGATGGTTCACGATCCATTATGGAATGAACATCAGATCATAAGGGGAATGGATACTTGGGGCTAGTCATTAGATGATCGATATTGAAATAGGATGCCACTGTGTAAGTGAATATTATTTTATATAGTTCATTGGTATAGATAATATTTGAAATTTGGATGTGATATTAAAGGGGTATTTTCTTTTCAATCTAGCTTAAGATAGTTTGATGTTACTCAAGTATCAGTTGGATAAATGATGTGCTGATGCCCAGGTGAGAGTGTAACAACTAATTTGGTTGTTTGAGGATCCAACTAGATAATTACATGAGTTAGGTTAGAACTTTGGTGTGGGTGTTGGACAGTCTTGTGACACTTTTTTGTATTAAGGCATCATGATCGGGTGATATAATTTCCCATCAGCAGGTGTGGATGAGAAAATTTGAGAATTGTCAGCCATGTGAGGTATAAAAGGTGTTTTCAGGTGTAATTATGTATGGTGAGATGGAAACAACCTCAAGAATTTCAATATACTGCCAAAAATGTGTTTTGGTAGCTACTTTAGATGGTGGAAAGAACCATTTTCACCAACTAGGCTAGAGATCCATCTGAAACCGACATCCAACCTGGTCTGATATAAGGCCTGAAGGGCATTACCAACCCCTAAGGGCTGGAAACTAGTGCCATAAATCAAAATTATCAAGATAGTAATGATTTGTTTCCCAAAAAACCATGATTAGATAACCAAAACTGAGTAAACATGATAACCATCAACTAAACATCAATAACTATGCAAACTAATTAGAATACAACAACTAAAAAGAAAAACAAAAAACTGAAAAAAAAAGTGTGACTGAACCATGAAACATGGTATCCACGTGACCTCTTGGTCTCCACAAACCACAAGAACAGCCTGCTCCAAAGGTACAACCAAACCAGAAACATGAACCTGAAAAATAGATATGGTATACTGATGTTGAGTGGCGAAAATAGGGTGTGATCTTAAACATCTTAGTAGGTAATCACCACAGAGTCCATGCAATTATTTTCCTGAAACTTTACAGAAACACTGGATTAAAATAAATTTAGGAAATAGTATTTTATAACATTATCATCACATAAACACTTCTTTCCATAAATTATTCGTTTTAAAACAACACACACAACTTTCTTTTTCAAAAATAGTTCCACTTTTCACAACCCAGTTCAAAACTAAAGTACAAATACAAATCCATACAAAGTAACCAAAAAGGGATTAGAAGAAAGTGATTGAAACCAAAAAAACTGGCATAAACTAGAAGGTCCAAAATCCAAACAGGAAAAATAAATAATTAGAACATATTGATAGTATTAATGGTAACTTCTTAAACATCTCAAGAGTATATCCCTGGATGTACTCAGTTTGGACCCACTTACTGGCTTATGGTGAAACTCTATAGTCTATAACCAATTAGATTTTTTAAACTATTCTCACTAGTGGAACATCCCACCTAGTATCTTAGCAAATCCAGGGGCATAAGCTATCTGATTAGGGTCAATAAGCAACCATCACTCGGCCCTCTAGATAACACCCATTAATCCCCTGATAATAATGATACTCAAAAAAACATGTCATAGAAACCATAAACCATCGTGTTCTCTTGCACGAGACACTAGAGGGGAACACATAATAAGGTCAAGTGGAACCAATACCAATGACATTCCCATGCATGACCCACTAGAGGGGATCCCATCCAAAAATTCTATTTGCATCCAAACATAAGCCATGTCATCACGAACATGCATGAAAAAACCATTCTTTTCATAAGAACACTCATCCAAAAATTAAAGCTTACATAGAAACCATAATTTTCCACAATCAAAATCACTTTTCAAATAATTATAAAATACCAACTGCGACTTCACACTACTTGATTTTTCAATCAATTTTATAAAACATACCAATATTGTAACACTCACAATTTTTTATAAAATATTTTCTCTAAATAATTTTAAATTCTTTAATAGCTTGCATTGCATGAAATCATGAGTTTAAGCAAACCATATGACGACCTCAGTATAAAATGACTATTTTAATCTAACCATTATGTTAGTAGGAATATATATAACTATGTTATGACAATTTATAGTGAATTCATCAGCTACCAATTATTTATGAAAAATAGAAATCAATTATATATATATTTTTTGTATTAAAAAATTGAGTGAATTACTATTAGTAAATAAAATTAATGGAATATATATGTCATATACTTAATAAAATATTTATTATATTCGTCTAATAGGTATTTTTGTCATAGGGTATGAAAAAACCCTATTTGATGTATGAAAACCTAAATTTTTCAAAAGGGTAATTTTATGAATTTTTATAGAGAACCATTTTTAATTAAGATTTTGAAAAATTATTAATTATTATATGATAAAAAAACATGTTATTTAGAATAAGAATATAAAAATTTACTTTGGTTGAAATTTTAATATTTTTCTGATACCTTTCAAACATTGATGAATAGTAAAAAACATTAAATATAAAAAAAATTCCTCAAATTAATTTATAGAGTTAAATTATAATATATAATGGTTTAAAAGTATAAATAGAAAATATTTTTATCCTAAAATATAATTTAAGTCATTATCATTAATTTTACATCGATTTCATATGTAAAAACATTTCAATCTTTTGCAATGTTTTAACTTTTAAAACTCATTCCCCCTTTCCGAAAAAGGGACCATTTTTAATTAATTACTAAAAATTATATGTTTTGAATTTTGAAAAATTGATTACATATTTGGAATAAGTAGGTCCAAATTATGTAAATATATTTATTTTATTTTTCGACATGATGAATAGAAACTTTGATAATTTTTTATTAATATGGTAAAAGGGTAAACTGGGTAATTAAGGGTAATAATACTATTATAAAATTACCATAACACTTGTCTTAATATCATTGGATGAGTGTGTTTCTACCTAAATAATACTCGGGTCAAAATGGTTTTCTTTTTAAGTTACTTGGATGAGATTTTGAAACTTAATTTATTTTATATAAAGAAAATCTAAATATGTCGCACCCAAATTTTAATAACTAAATAATTTTTTTATAAGGATATACATAATATAAATTAAATTATAAATAAAAATTTGAATTGTAAAATGTTTTCTATCAGGGAAAATTATTTTTAATTTTTAGAAAATAAATAATTATCTTAAATACTTATAGGTTGATGATGTCAAAATTAATTAATTGATGAGAATTCATTAAAAGAATTTTTATTAAAATACTAATAACCATGTAAAGACCATGAAACATGAAAAAATATTATTTCTCGAGTATATATATACAATAACTTTCCATTTTTCAAGTTATGGACCATTTAGAGTCTTATAGAAGATATTGTGACACTTATATTATTTTATTTAAAGTAATGTTAAAGTTGTCACGTTCATAATTTAATAACTATAAAATTTTAAATGTTGGATTTTCAAGAATTTAAATTCTATTAAAAATATTATATTTAAATATAGTAGATTTATATTTATCATAGTATTTTATTTCTAATTTTAATTCAAAAAATAAGTATATTAAATAATTACAAAAAATTGATGTAGTAACTATTTTATTAATTGAGATAAAAAATAAATGTTATTGAATATATTAAGATAATTAAAATTTAGGATAATTAAAATGTATAATGTACTTTATAGATGACCTGGACCGCTTAGGAATATAATATAATAGTTTTTATAAGTTAACTTGTTATATTAATATTGTTAAAAACCAATGAATTGAATAGTGTCAAAATTGATACTATTGATTGTTTATCATAATAATTTTTTATTAAATTATTTGAAAATCATAAAAAAAATTTAAAATATATAATAATTATTTTATGGTCTAAAATGTTATAATTTATTTATTTATGGTCTAATTTAAATCAAATAAGTAAATATTACATCCTTTTAATATTAAAATATTTATTACCCTATTTAAAAATTAAATAGAATAACTAAGTGTTAATTAAAATGATAAGGTTTAAATTGAATGAAAAACGTGTATAAATTATGTTGGTTGAATATATTACAACCCTATATCATATCATCTTTTAAATTGGGACACTTTGATGTTTTTGGATGGTGTTTTTTTATTATAAATTAATATTTTTGGAGATCCTAAAAGTGCCCCTCATCTCAATTATAAAATGGAACCTCGTACCTCACCTATTCACTTCACAGTGAGACTTAATTCTTGTCCATAACTTGAAATGTTTCCTTATCAACTTCCCTAGTTACATTATAGTGGTTCCAGGCTTCTTCAAATACCTACTCTAGTGCTCTAAGAGGAGATTTAGAGAAAGCATGACGAGGAAGAGGTAATCTCCTCTACCAATTCTTTCAAACATCATTCTTATTCTACTTTATATTCCTGAGTTATTTCATTATAAGTTAATAAATCCAGTATCAATTAAATACGGAGATTTTATTATGATTATGGAACACCAATATTCCACTTTCTATCCATCCTATGAAAAATGAATTCACCACGCGTGCGTGCGTACAACTTACCGTCTCCACGCCGTGGTGTACTATGTTTTTCATAATCACCTTACCTGGATGGGTATAATTATAGAAATAATAAATATATATGATTACTATAACATGATTTTGATTCTGAAATATTATACACCATTCACTTCAATACCATTCAACAATTATGGGAATGATATCATCGCTCGTGCATACGTAGGACCTACCATCTCTATGATACGATGTGATTCATTATACATGATCTTCATTAAATCATAATTATATAAATTTATATAATGAATAAATAATATATATATAATGTTAATATCAATTTAAAATTATATAACTTTTACCTATTAAGGATAACTTGATCTTATTTGACAAAACATGAATAATCAAATGAAACAGTTAATACACAAATAATAAGTAATAATGAAATTTTATTAATAAACGAATGATAATATGATCATATATGATATCATAAAAATAAATATGATTCTTAAATAATTAAATTACAGTATTTAAATCATTATTCAAGAGGTTTGAAAATATACTAAGGATATCATACTAAAAAGGTAAGGCATAATTTTTCTATCTCATTATTATCTGAGATTGTTTATTCATAAGTATTTATTGGGGTATATTTATCATCCACATCAATGTTTCCTAAATATGTATTAAAAAATATTCATTATATCCTTATAAAATATTTTTAAAGTCAATTTTACCCATTGGTGAATTTTTCTTAAATAGTATGAAAGGAAACTTTTATTGTTTTCGATATGAAGTACCTTTTGAGTTTCTAAAAAAATAATAGAAGAATGTTATCTTTTAACTTATATGGAATGAATAGATTTTAATATTTTCATAATTCCTTATTTACATAAATATTAAATTACAATATTTTATGTTTATTTTTAATTAAATTATTTTCTTTTAAAATTGCGTGTCATTTTGAGAAAATAAAAATGTTTTTGAAGACGAAATGACATTTTCTTCAAGAATTAATTTAAAGTGTTATATCAAAATTATTTTCCATCTAAGATGGAATTATTTTATAGGGTTATGTTTAAAGTAGAATATCCTTATTCTTCCTATTATTTTATTTTCTTTATGATAGAATTATATTTATGAAATCCATTTGTTTTACATGAATTATGTTATGGAGGAATGATGTTTAAGAAACCCTATTTATTCTTGGGTTATGATGAATGATTTATGTTATTATGGAACACATAAGAATGATTTAATCATGAGATGGGTGAGACATATATCTCCCTCAAATTCATTATGTAAAGATTTATATCTCATGAGATAGATATGGATGTAATGAGAAATGATATCAATTCAATAATACAGGGCTGGAACGATGAATGAACTCAGTTCAGTAATAGAATTTGACCACTATGATGGTCTTGTAAATGATACATGACTATTATGAAATGATTTTCTATGATTATTTGTATGACACAATACATCGTGTCTTATGTTATGACTCTTGGGATTATGTTCATTGATTATTATGAACTTTTATGATTTATGCCATGTAATGATATCAGGATCTTTCATATGTAGGATAAGAATTTTAAATGTTATGTTCTTATGTATTATGATTATGATATGATTAATATCTCCCTCGTTTACCCATACTAAGAATCTGAGCTCACCCTTTGATATGTTTCTTTTCCCCAGGTCATGAAGAAGGGTATTAAGTAAGATATGTAAAAATGGGGTTTAGTTATGATGAAATATGAGGAAGACAATAAAGATGTCTTATGAACTAGTTGTTTATATTTACATGTTTCTAAAGACACAATACCTATACGATACTGTCGTATCTTTGTTATATTTTGTATTAATATTATTCAACTTTGAATTAATATAAATGAATTTAAAGTATGGGTTGTTATAGAGATTCCCATTGGTCCCACATATCAAATAATTTCCAAAATAAATTTCTAAAACATCAAAAGGTGACAATCAAGCATTCACATAATTTCATATCAAACTATATTTTAAAAGACAACATAAAGCACCCTCTGGAACATTGATTTTTTCAAACAAAAGACATTTTAAAAAACATTTCCAATCCATTTCTGAATTCAATATGAAAAATCAGTTTCACATTCACAATGCCAAACATCCCTTTACATTTAATTCAAAAAACGCTTCCCAATCTAAAGATAAACATTAAAAAAACATGAGAAGAGCCACTAATTCCGTTTAAAAACATTATAAATCAAGACATATCACAAAATTCCAAATGAGAACTTATATAATTTTAGTTACCAATTGTGTCTAAAGTTTTAAATGGGGCATTGTGCCAATCATTCATCAAGACATATCTTAAAAATTACAAATGGTAAAAGCATTTTGAAATGCATTTGAAACCAAATTTAAAGTCACATGTAGCACCAAAAAACCATTTATAAATCAAGTAACCATTTTGGAAAAGAAAGAGGGAATGGAGGATAAGCCTTTGGAAAACCACAGTTCAAGGAGGAACCCATTTTCATCAAATTTCTAAATGGCCCTCATGAAACCATTAAAAAAATGATTCCAAAAGAATCCAACACATCATTTACAACCCCAAAAAATTATAGATACTCATTTAAGAAATCAAAACCAACATTCCATGACACTCTTTATATGTCCATTAAATCAACCAAATCCATTTTTAAAGAAACATAACTTGATTTTAAAACAACACAACAATCAGTACATAAGAATCATGACATAAAAGTCACAAATTTACTCTTAAAACACACAACTCAAACCCCATCCACATTTTAAAAGCAAACCCAAGGGATAATACCAAATAAATCACAAAATTTGAACTCAAAAGTTAAATTAGAATTTTATGAAACACCATACATGAATTCAAATTTAGGAATAATTAAATAAACCCTTGAAAACCCATTTCTCCCCAATTTTCCATCATCAAAACACCAAATCAATTCATACTAACATATCAAAAGAAAAGGAAACATATTTATAAATCATTTAGAAAATATCAATCATTAAATGGATTGTATTGGAATGGAAATAGATGGAAACACCTAACTCAATGATGTGATAACACAACCAAAATTTGATAGAAGGATGAACACATCCCAAGAGCCAATATACACACCCTAAAATCTAAGGAAAACAACCCACATATTAACCATAACCATTAGTGTTTTTCCATCATGGAATCCCCACCAAGAGAAACCAACAAATCAAGAGAGAAGGAAGAAAAGAAGAATAAATTGACCAAAAACTCAAAGAAACCCACCTTAAGACCCTTAAGAATCTTCATTGGAGGAAGGAGAGTAAGGTATGAGGATCTTTGAGGCCCCCATAGTGTTACTAGGTCGAATGGGGATGGAAAAACGAATTGGGGTTAAAATAGTGGAGGGTAAAAGATTCAATTTCCATATTTTAATGGCATGTGAAACTCACATGATTTGGCCGCATGGTTTTCCAAATTGTGTACCAACCTTGTTCCCCCCACATTCCAAAAGGGACATCCTACAAGACTATCCCTCAAGGTTTTTAAAACTGTGTGGTAATGGTGCAGTCACCACTATCCAAAATTAACATATGTCACATAGTTTCCTAGGTGAGGGCATATAGTTTCCCCTAACTATGTGCCAACTATGTGTCACATTTCAGGAAGCCCAAAATCAATATTTTCCACCAAATAATCACACAAAAAATTATAAAATTCTAAAACTAAAAAATTCACACTGAGAAATCAACCTGAACCTCAACCAAATGGTCCAATATAATAAAAAAATAAAATAAAAAAAATTCCAAGGTTTGTGTATGGAAATTCTCCCCACCACACCACTTTCTTACCCATAAATTTACCCATACAAATGATAAAAAAACTCAAACCCAACACCGAATAAATCCAAAAAAACCAAGATCTTCATGGTGACCTTTCACTTTATAAGTCACACCTGACCATATCATGAGAAATACACAATACAATGAACAATGGGAGAACACAATAGGGTTATCCCCATCAAAAGAACATGACTAAAACTATGCCACAAATTTTGATCAACCCAACATGGGAACTATAAACATGAACTAACCCTAATTTCTCCAAATAAGATAAAAAACATTGCCACCAGAACTGGAGATTCCTCACAAAAACCAAACCCCAAACATATGGGGAAACCCCTGAAAGGAACCCAAAAGACATATAAAACCCAAACATAAGATATAATTATCAATTTCCATAAGCATAAATATCTTTAAATTAGCACAATAGAAAATTAAAACCGATACAAAATAGGCTAACCATTTAATATTCCACATCAAAGGAACAAAAACAAGAATACAAAAAAACACGACCACCATGTATCTTATGAATAAATAAAAATATGTGAGAATCTAAAATAGAAAACATTTATTGTCTCCACTCCAACACTGGAGGAATGATTTTTTCCAAGGTTCCCCACACCCCCAATGATTTCTTGACCATGCTCAAGTATCACTCCAGGGCATGTGGATGGAGCTATAATGTCTGAAGCATCCATTGTCACATTTTCAAGAGATAAAATCCTCTGATCAATACTTATTCTTCAGGAAACACTTCTTACAAAACATTTATATATGACCCAAATTTCCACAAAGATGAAAAGTCTTTAGAGGATTTCAACAAGACGACTTTGAATTCCCAAACTGACTGCATTGAAAACATAGAGAAAAAGGTCATATGAAAAAGAAGACGAAATCAATGAAATAGGATTTTAAAAAATAGGTTCCCCTAAAATAAACCACTTGATATATGGGGAACCTTCATGAGAAGAAAGATATACCATATTTCAAACTGCCTATGCTCCAGGAACCAACTCTGTTAAGAATGCTTCATCCACCAACTTCTCGAAATAAAGATCCTTGGAGGATAGGTCTATATCCTTGATCTCTAGGTGAAGATCCAAAATCTATCAACTAATACTACGATGCTACCTTTGTATAAAAGGAAAACATATCCTTTAATTGGTCAACACATGCCTTCACTTTCTACTGACCTTACTGAATACTCAGGAGATCTTCTATTTTCTTCATTTTCACCTCCTCAGTTATAAAACATTGTAAAAAATTTGTTTAAAAAATTCTAACATCATCCCAACCTTCATAATTGATGGAGAAATCACCTTCCATGTATCTAAAGTTAGACTTTTAAACAAAATCAGAATAGAACACACTCTTACAACTTTGGAAGATCCCAATTATCAGAAGATGCACTCAACTTTCTCAAGTCATTCCACTACCTCTAAATGACCTTGATCACCAAGAAAGTAGGTAAATAACTAAGAATAACCATAAAATCGATAAGACCCACTAGAAAAATTGGGGATGTTTCTAGGTGTCATATTCTGAAAAACACAAGGAACACAAAACCAAGATCAACATCAACTTGAAACATTGTAAAAAAGAACATCTTAGGACAAAATAACAGGCTGAAAAGACAAACACTACAAGCACAAAAAAATCACCATTTAAAAAATTCCATTTTTTCCAAATTACAAAACCTCATTCTTCCAAGTCTACTATCAAAATACCAAAATTCCTTTTTCACAAAGCAAGAACCCGCCTTTTAAAGAAAGACCAACCCTGAAATCATATTCCTATTTCAAAAACCTCTTTGAAAAAAAAACAATTCCAACCATAAATTTCAAATAATCACACTTGGTATCATATAAACCATCATATATATTTTCATCCAATTCACACTTATATAATCCATGCACACATGCCACCATTCACTTTCCACACACACACACACATATGTGAATGTCCATAATTAATACTAAGGTACATACTCACCATTTTATCATCAAACTAACCATTTACCAACTTCCAAACCCACATTCTCTTTTAAAACCCATTATTATCAATTCAAAACCACTTTGAAGAAATAATTTCTATTTAAAAATCCCTTTTAATTTTAAAATTCCACTCACACCAACTAAAACCAAAACAATACATAGATGACACTAAACTACTGGAGTGAAGAACTAGTGGCCTTGCCTAACCCGATGATATGGTTAGTGGTCCATGCCCCAAGTAAGTATTAGTAACTAAGTTTACTTTTAACCATGTACATGGACTCCACCTGGGTCACCACTCTATGTGAGATCACAAAAAAACACTGAATCCCCTCCATTGTAATCCCCCATCCAAAAAAAATGAAGAATCAAATCCCATACTACCCTTAGAAACTTGAGGATTAGAACAAGAAAGGGTTAATGAATTATTTCCCATGCCTACCTACAAAGTCTCGATAGTCCTAATCTCTAGTCTACCTGTTAGGTCCACTAGGCTGAATACCCTGAGAGGGGGGGTGAATCCGGGTATGACTAATTAAAAATTAAATCCCTTTATGATCTTGTTTCTCTGTTAAGCAAAACACTCTTCTCTCTTTTTCCTGCTGCACAATATAAACAGAAAGTAAAGCAAGCACAGGACACAACAATTTTACTTGGTTCACCGCTAAGGGCTACGTCCAAGGAGCATACGCCGACAGGTTGCCGGTCGTACCAAGTCCACTAAACTTCACTAGCTGCGGATTACAATGTTCGGGCTAGATCACTTCTATGCCCAGGCTCACTGCCTATACAATGTTTAGGGTCAGCTCACTGCTTTCCCAAGGGTCACTCCCTGTTTCTCTCTCTCTGGCTCACTGCCGGTGGAGAGGATCACCTTCTTCCTCTTCCTAAGCTCACTGCTCTTGGAAGGTATTCACTCACAGTTTATAGACCTGTAGGTCTCTTCATTTTCATGAAAGAATGCATCTTCCTCCGTATGTAGATGCTCTGTTGAAGTCCAACTTTCACCCGCAGATGAATCTCACTTTGCACCGGATGTACCGGGCAACCTCAATTTTTACGCGCAACCCTTACGGTGCCTTGCGCGCAATTTCTATGATTTGCGTGAAATTCCTTTTTCGCGCAACCTCCAAATATTACGCGCAGCCTCGAAACTGCCTTGCGCGCAATTCACTGATTTTGCACGAAATCCACTTTTCGCGCAATCTTCCTTTTACGCGCCAACACCAACTTTCTGTGGAGCCTTTGCTTTTCGCGCAATCTGACTTTACGCGCAAACTTTAAGTTTACGCGCAACACACTTTCTAACTTCAATTTCGCGAACCAGAGCTCGGGTATTTTCTATGTCTTGAACTCTTTCTAATGGAGGAGGGTCACTTCATATTTATAGGCAAAATCGACCCCGCGCGAAAACCCCTCCTTGAGCGCGCAATCCGCATTGATCGCGAAAGGCAAACCTTCCGCGCACAACCATTTTCCGCGCACTGCTCCATAATTTCGCGCACCTCATGCCTTTGCCATTTTATGAGCTTCGGACCTCGTAACACCTCTTGTGCTAAATACTTCATCCGCTATTTCGCGCGCCACTTCAATTTTCCGAGCACGCCTCCAAAATTTCGCGCGCCTCATGCCTTTACCGATTTTCAAGCTTTCATCCTTGAAACATCTTTTGCGCGAAATACAATTTCGCGCAACCCGCTGTTTTGCACGCCACACTTCAAGATTTCGCGCAACCCGCTAGTTTTGGGCGCCACGCTTGATTTTTCCGCACACCTCCTTCATTTCTCTCTCCTCAACCGTCGCCAACAACATATCACTCCATTTTCCATTGGCGATTTTCAGGCCCAAAAATTTGGCAAACACTGGAAGACGGCGCCACCTTGTACTGCTCTTTTGTACCGCCTCCAGATCGTCCTTTCCTTTGTCAAAGTTCTTTGTCAACATGGAATGTCAACAACTTCTCGGGAACTCGACAATTCTCCATGGAAACCTGCTTTGTCAACAAACACAATCAACCCAAAAATACTGCAATGTTACCTTGAGGGATTTTTGCCCAACAATCTCCCCCTTTGGGTTTGTTGACAACTCTTCACAACTCTGCTCAGAAATATTTTCTGCACTTTGATACCTCACTGAGTCTTCTTCCAGCTGCTACCACCATTCGCCTCTTGCGATTATGACAGCGTTCAAGGATTCACTTAACATGTACTCTAAGCCCACATGAGCAATGCTCGGCGTGAGAAACAAGAGTAGTATGAAAAGTTCATCAATGAATCACTTCATGTCAGACCACAGTTGTTGATTCCACCCTGATACCAATTCTTAAAATAAAACCAGTTGTTGATCCACACTGATACCAATTGGTGAATTCTTAAGTTGATACCACTTGTTGATAGCTGGACACCGTCTCACACCGTTCCAACACCACTGTTCTGCTTTTATCACGATCTTCAGCTGTCGTGATTTCTATGATTTGATCGATCACGTCTAGCATCGTCAGATTTAAAAATCTCTCCCCCTTTCTCATTGCTCCCCCTTTCTGGCTGCTCCACCTGTCAGCTTCTCCCCGTATCAATTATGATTTATCAAATCTCCGCACTATTTTCTCCCTTGAACAAACACTTTTCTCCCCCTTTGTCAAGCACTTTTCAAGCACTTTTCTCCCCCTTTGTCAATGAACCCAAAGGTCACGCCTTTGTAGTCTGTAACATAGTAGAGAACACATATCAGCACATTAGGGAAAAACACACCATACCTCGGGGAGAGAGGGGGGGGACCCACATCCACACTATTTCAAGTGCAGGGAATCGACTGAACTCCCAGAGCCAGTCGATGCCTCTCAAAAGCTTCCTTGGGTAAGGCCTTTGTCAGAATGTCTGCAACCTGTAGCTCTGTAGGCACATACTCCAACTTCACGATTCCCTGCTCAACCTTCTCCTTGATAAAATGATACTTAATCTCAATGTGCTTTGTCCTTGAATGATGGACGGGATTTTTGCTGAGATTTATAGCACTTGAGTTGTCACACTGGATTCCGATCGGAGACTTCACTTCAACTCCCATATCATCAAGCTGCTGCTTCATCCACAATAATTGTGTGCATGCTTGAGTGGCCGCAATATACTCAGCTTCTGCGGTGCTCAATGAAATGCAATCTTGTTTCTTGCTTAGCCAAGAAATACACAATCCACCAAGATAGAATGCACCACCTGACGTTGATTTTCTATCATCTGTTGAACCAGCCCAGTCTGCATCAGTATATCCCAATAACTCTGTCTGAGATTTGTCGTTGTATGTCAAGCCGAAGTCCACTGTGCCCTTGATATACCGAAGTATTCTTTTTACTGCGAGCATGTGACTTTCCTTGGGATTACATTGATATCTCGCTGCTTGGCATGTGGCAAAAACAATATCAGGCCTTGTTGCGGTTAAGTACAACAGACTTCCAATGATTTGCCTGTATTCTGTGATATTAACTGCCTTGCCATCCTCATCTTTTGATAATTTCATCCGGGTAGCCACCGGAGTCTTCATCTCCTTGGAATTTTCCATTCCAAACCTTCTCAGGACCTCCTTGGCATATTTAGATTGAGAAATGAATGTTCCATTCCTTCCTTGTGTGACCTGTAGACCAAGGAAAAACGTTAGCTCTCCAATCATTGACATTTCAAACTCATTTTTCATGAATTCGGAAAACTGTCTGCACTGAGCTTCATCTGATCCACCAAATATTATGTCATCGACATAAACCAACACCATCATCCTTTGATTACTGTCATTACTGAAATAGAGATTGTAATCAACTCCTCCACGCTGAAAACCAAGCTTCTTCAAGTACTGATCAAGCCTTGAGTACCATGCCCTTGGTGCTTGTTTCAGCCCATACAATGCCTTCTTCAGCCTGCAAACTTTGTTCTCATCCTCATGAATGAGAAAACCATATGGCTGCTCAATATACACCTCCTCTTCCAGAACCCCATTCAAGAATGCGAATTTGACATCCATCTGGAACACTTTGAACTTCCTTTGCAATGCGATGGCTAGGAATAATCTTATTGTCTCCAGCCTTGCAACCGGTGCAAATGTCTCATCAACATCAATTCCCTCGATTTGGGAGTACCCCTTGCACACTAGTCGTGCTTTGTTCCGAATCACTATTCCATCTTCATTCATCTTGTTGCGATAGACCCATTTTGTCCCAATGACATTCTTGTCCGCTGGCCTCGAAACAATCTCCCATGTCTGGTTCTTCTCAATCTGATCAAGCTCTTCGTTCATGGCCTGAACCCAGTTTTCATCTTCAGCTGCATCAGAAAAACATTTCGGCTCCACTTGAGACAAAAACGATGCTTGCTGTGATGATTTCATTCTTTGAGTCTGAACTGGAGCTGTTTGATCACCAATGATATTCTGCCTATCAATCTCAGCTCGACTCTTTGTCTTCCTCACAGACACCGACTTGACACTTTCCTCTTCATCATCAGTATCTTCTTCTGAGTCAGCTTCTGCCACTTCTGCTCCCCCTGGGTTGCTTACCTCATCATCACTTTCATCCAGGAACTGTTCACTGGGTCGTTGAGCAGTCTGTTCATTTTCGACTATAGTGACATCATTACTCTCAACAATTTTTCCCAGCCTCTTGTTGAAGCATTTATATGCTTTGCTTTTCCCTGAATAGCCAAGGAATATCCCTTCATCTCCTCGTGCCTCAAACTTCCTATGATGTTCTTTGTTGAGAATGAAACACTTACTTCCAAAGATTCGAAAGTATTTCAACGTTGGATTCTTTCCGTACCACAGTTCATACGGAGTCTTCCCTTGCTTCGGACATAACAGGGACCTGTTTGAAACATAGACCGATGTCAAAACTGCTTCCTTCCAAAATTTCTCTGGTAGGTCCTTATCAATAAGCCTTGTTCTGGCCATGTTGTTAATGATCTGATTCCTCCTTTATACCACTCCATTCTGTTGGGGAGTTCTTACTGATGAAACTTGGTGCCTTATCCCATGTTTCTCGAGATAGTTTTCAACCTGACTGTTTGTAAATTCTGTACCGTTATCAGTATGAAACCTCAGAATTTTCTGCCCAAGCATCTTTTCTGATTCCCTCCTTTACTGCTTTATGCAACTGAACACATCTGTCTTATGGGTAATGATGAATACCCAGGCCATTCTACTATAGTCATCAATGAAAAGAACATAGTACCTTTGCCCATCTATAGCTCGTGGTGAGATAGGTCCACATACATCAGCATGCACCAATTCGAGCACTCGAGTTGCTTTTTGTTCCTTTGGCCTGTATGTCTTCCTGATGATTTTCCCTTGTTGACAAGCATCACACGTATGAGTGCGATCACGTGATAGTTTGGGAAGGTCTCTAGCAGCATCACATTTAACGAGATCCTCCATAGATGGTTGGAATAGATGACCGAGTCGCTTATGCCACAGCTGGTTTTCTTCCTCTCTGGATAAAAGACAAGTATCTTCGTCCCCACCTACAAGATAGAGATTTCCCTTTGACCTTTTTCCCTGCAGAACAGCTGCTCCATATTTTCCTTTCACAACACACATCTTCTTGGTAAATTGGATAGAGTGCCCAGAGTCACATAGTTGACTGACACTGAGTAGGTTATGACTGAGACCCTCTACTACCAAGACATCAGCACGTCTCATCTCTTTTCCCCCAAACTTGGCTTTCCCTGAGCCAACAATCTTCAGGCCTTCATCATTTCCAAATTTGACAACTCCTTCTTTGTCATATTTGATGCCTGTAACAAGATCCTTATTACCCGTCATGTGGGATGTGCAACCACTATCAAGGATCCAAACACCAGATCGGTCTGATGCTTTAAGGGCAATCTCTGCCACCACAGCCTTCTTATTTTTCTTCTTCTTGGTCCATACTTTTTCTTTCACACTCGGCATGGATTGAGGCTTCTGTTCTTTCTCAGAGTGTGATGGACCACCCTCATCTTGCAAAGCCGCAAATCTATTCTCCGTTTTTAACTCACCTGTTGGTTTATTAACCTGCTGCTTGCGAGTGTTTTGATTCTGCTTTGGCACATTTCTCTGAATGGTCGAAGTACAATACCTAGCCATGTGCCCAAATCCTCCGCACCAAAAACAGTGACCTTTAAAATATATTCTGGAAAACCGTTCTCTGTTTGGCTGCCATCTCTGTTCTTGTTCCCTTCTATATCTCTTGGCTATGGAACACACATACTGTGAATGTCCCATTTTCCCACAGCAATAACACCTGATATAGGATACATTCCATCGTGATACTTCAGCACTACGATTTTCCCTTTGGGATCTATAAATATTCTGATTCTGTTTTGTGCCCAAATCAACCTTCAAATTCGGAACGGGTGCTTGCGGTCTGACATTAACTGCCACCGATTTTTGTTTCTTATCAAGCCCTGAATCAACCTTAACATCTGAGCTCAATTGATGTTTCTTTCCTGCTGAACTACTAGGCTCCGCTTTCATCTTCTCTGTCTTCTGAATAGCCTGCTTTTCGGATAACACATTGGGGGTCAAGAGCTTATCTTGATCCTTGAGTTTTTGTCGCAGACTGACCACTTCTTCTTCAAGCTCTTTGATACATCTAACCTGCTCCTTTCCTGTGTTAGTCAAACAATCAATTTCCTTCTTTTGTTCCTCAATTTTAAGCTTATACTCAACAATATTTTCTGAGCTCTCTGGTGTTGAGGATTTTAGTCTTTCAATTTCTTCTAACAGCTCAGAATTTTCTTCATCCTGTTGTTGCATATAGAGTTTGGCATCACAAACCACTTTATTGGCTTTCTTCGTTTTGGCTCTCCAAACGTCTATCTCCTCAAGAGCTACTTCCAATTCGGCTTCCATATCAATTCTCCCTTCAATTTCTTCTTCTTCTTTATCATCAGCTTCTTCTCCCTTTTGAGAACTACCAGCAATTGCCACCAAGGCATTTACCCCACTATCTCTGCAATTTTCAATTTCCTCAACTTCTTCATCCTCAGACTCATCTGAACTTTCAAATTCTTGTGAAAGAAGATTCTTTTTCTTGAAGAAATTTCTCTTGAATTGTTTCTTCCCTTTCACAAAAGCCGAAGCCTTCTTTTTGGGAATTTCAACGTCATCATCATCATCATCATCTTGAAACTTCTTGGGGCATCTTGTCGCAAGATGACCAACCTTTCCACATCGGAAGCATGCTAGTGGAAGTTTCCCTTTAAACTTTCCTTTTCCTCTTTGCAGATTTGAAGAAAGGAACGACATCACCTCATCTGACTCTTCTTCCTCCTGAGAATCTTCAATAGTGAGCCTCTTCATGGCCTTAAATGCCACCTCTTTGGATTTCCCCTTTTCCACAGCATCGTTGTCATCATTTCTCATTTCATATGCAACAAGAGTGCTGTGTAGGTTATCCAATGTTAGCTCTTTCGGATCTTTATCTTCCAACACAGAAACTTTCGGATTGAACCGAGGTGGAAGCTTTCTCAAGATGCGCTTTACGATTTTAATGTCTTCGATAATTTCTCCAAGACCCCGCATGTCTTCTACCACAGCATTTACCCTGTCAAAGAATGCATCAACGGACTCATTCGGGTTCATTTTGAGATCTTCATACTTGTTCCACAACACTTGCAGCTTTGCCTCTCTGACTTTTGTATCCCCTTCATAAATATTCAAAAGTTTTTCCCACATGGCATGTGACGTTTTGCATGACATCACCTTTGTATAAATGGGATTAGAGAGGGCTCCACCTAAGGCGTTTATTTCTTTGGAATCAGCATCCAACTCTTTGTGCTTAGCTTCTGATAATGCACCACTAGTAATATCAGTTGTGATACCATGCATAGCTTCTGAAAACACATCCATTCCCAGAGATCGGAAATAGTGTTGCATTCGATTCTTCCATATCTGAAAATTACATCCGTCGAAGATCGGAATCCCTCTATGATTAGTGACCTCCATTGAGAGAAGACCAACTGTTAACCTTCGCTCTGATACCACTTGTTAGGTCCACTAGGCTGAATACCCTGAGAGGGGGGGTGAATCAGGGTATGACTAATTAAAAATTAAAGCCCTTTCTGATCTTGTTTCGCTGTTAAGCAAAACACTCTTCTCTCTTTTTCCTGCTGCACAATATAAACCGAAAGTAAAGCAAGCACAGGACACAACAATTTTAATTGGTTCACCGCTAAGGGCTACGTCCAAGGAGCATACGCCGACAGGTTGCCGGTCGTACCAAGTCCACTAAACTTCACTAGCTGCGGATTACAATGTTCGGGCTAGATCACTTCTATGCCCAGGCTCACTGCCTATACAATGTTTAGGGTCAGCTCACTGCTTTCCCAAGGGTCACTCCCTGTTTCTCTCTCTCTGGCTCACTGCCGGTGGAGAGGATCACATTCTTCCTCTTCCTAAGCTCACTACTCTTGGAAGGTATTCACTCACAGTTTATAGACCTGTAGGTCTCTTCATTTTCATGAAATAATGCATCTTCCTCCGTATGTAGATGCTCTGTTGAAGTCCAACTTTCACCCGCAGATGAATCTCACTTTGCACCGGATGTACCGGGCAACCTCAATTTTTATGCGCAACCCTTACGGTGCCTTGCGCGCAATTTCTATGATTTGCGCGAAAGTCCTTTTTCGCGCAACCTCCAAATATTACGCGCAGGCTCGAAACTGCCTTGCGCGCAATTCACTGATTTTGCGCGAAATCCACTTTTCGCACAATCTTCCTTTTACGCGCCAATACCAACTTTCTGCGGAGCCTTTGCTTTTCGCACAATCTGACTTTACGCGCAAACTTTAAGTTTACGCGCAACACACTTTCTAACTTCAATTTCGCGAACCAGAGCTCGGGTATTTTCTATGTCTTGAACTCTTTCTAATGGAGGAGGGTCACTTCATATTTATAGGCAAAATCGACCCCGCGCGAAAAACCCTCCTTGAGCGCGCAATCCGCGTTGATCACGAAAGGCAAACCTTCCGCGCACAACCATTTTCCGCGCACTGCTCCATAATTTCGCGCACCTCATGCCTTTGCCATTTTACGAGCTTCGGACCTCGTAACACCTCTTGCGCGAAATACTTCATCCGCTATTTCGCGCGCCACTTCAATTTTCCGCGCACGCCTCCAAAATTTCGCGCGCCTCATGCCTTTACCGATTTTCAAGCTTTCATCCTTGAAACATCTTTTGCGCGAAATACAATTTCGCGCAACCCGCTTCTTTGCGCGCCACACTTCAAGATTTCGCGCAACCCGCTAGTTTTGCGCGCCACGCTTGATTTTTCCGCACACCTCCTTCATTTCTCTCTCCTCAACCGTCGCCAACAACATATCACTCCATTTTCCATTGGCGATTTTCAGGCCCAAAAATTTGGCAAACACTGGAAGACGGCGCCACCTTGTACTGCTCTTTTGTACCGCCTCCAGATCGTCCTTTCCTTTGTCAAAGTTCTTTGTCAACATGGAATGTCAACAACTTCTCGGGAACTCGACAATTCTCCATGGAAACCTGCTTTGTCAACAAACACAATCAACCCAAAAATACTGCAATGTTACCTTGAGGGATTTTTGCCCAACAATCTCCCCCTTTGGGTTTGTTGACAACTCTTCACAACTCTGCTCAGAAATATTTTCTGCACTTTGATACCTCACTGAGTCTTCTTCCAGCTGCTACCACCATTCGCCTCTTGCGATTATGACAGCGTTCAAGGATTCACTTAACATGTACTCTAAGCCCACATGAGCAATGCTCGGCGTGAGAAACAAGAGTAGTATGAAAAGTTCATCAATGAATCACTTCATGTCAGACCACAGTTGTTGATTCCACCCTGATACCAATTCTTAAAATAAAACCAGTTGTTGATCCACACTGATACCAATTGGTGAATTCTTAAGTTGATACCACTTGTTGATAGCTGGACACCGTCTCACACCGTTCCAACACCACTGTTCTGCTTTTATCACGATCTTCAGCTGTCGTGATTTCTATGATTTGATCGATCACGTCTAGCATCGTCAGATTTAAAAATCTCTCCCCCTTTCTCATTGCTCCCCCTTTCTGGCTGCTCCACCTGTCAGCTTCTCCCCGTATCAATTATGATTTATCAAATCTCCGCACTATTTTCTCCCTTGAACAAACACTTTTCTCCCCCTTTGTCAAGCACTTTTCAAGCACTTTTCTCCCCCTTTGTCAACGAACCCAAAGGTCACGCCTTTGTAGTCTGTAACATAGTAGAGAACACATATCAGCACATTAGGGAAAAACACATCATACCTCGGGGAGAGAGGGGGGGACCCACATCCACACTATTTCAAGTGCGGGGAATCGACTGAACTCCCAGAGCCAGTCGATGCCTCTCAAAAGCTTCCTTGGGTAAGGCCTTTGTCAGAATGTCTGCAACCTGTAGCTCTGTAGGCACATACTCCAACTTCACGATTCCCTGCTCAACCTTCTCCTTGATAAAATGATACTTAATCTCAATGTGCTTTGTCCTTGAATGATGGACGGGATTTTTGCTGAGATTTATAGCACTTGAGTTGTCACACTGGATTCCGATCGGAGACTTCACTTCAACTCCCATATCATCAAGCTGCTGCTTCATCCACAATAATTGTGTGCATGCTTGAGTGGCCGCAATATACTCAGCTTCTGCGGTGCTCAATGAAATGCAATCTTGTTTCTTGCTTAGCCAAGAAATACACAATCCACCAAGATAGAATGCACCACCTGACGTTGATTTTCTATCATCTGTTGAACCAGCCCAGTCTGCATCAGTATATCCCAATAACTCTGTCTGAGATTTGTCGTTGTATGTCAAGACGAAGTCCACCGTGCCCTTGATATACCGAAGTATTCTTTTTACTGCGAGCATGTGACTTTCCTTGGGATTACATTGATATCTCGCTGCTTGGCATGTGGCAAAAACAATATCAGGCCTTGTTGCGGTTAAGTACAACAGACTTCCAATGATTTTCCTGTATTCTGTGATATTAACTGCCTTGCCATCCTCATCTTTTGATAATTTCATCCGGGTAGCCACCGGAGTCTTCATCTCCTTGGAATTTTCCATTCCAAACCTTCTCAGGACCTCCTTGGCATATTTAGATTGAGAAATGAATGTTCCATTCCTTCCTTGTGTGACCTGTAGACCAAGAAAAAACGTTAGCTCTCCAATCATTGACATTTCAAACTCATTTTTCATGAATTCGGAAAACTGTCTGCACTGAGCTTCATCTGATCCACCAAATATTATGTCATCGACATAAACCAACACCATCATCCTTTTATTACTGTCATTACTAAAATAGAGATTGTAATCAACTCCTCCACGCTGAAAACCAAGCTTCTTCAAGTACTGATCAAGCCTTGAGTACCATGCCCTTGGTGCTTGTTTCAGCCCATACAATGCCTTCTTCAGCCTGCAAACTTTGTTCTCATCCTCATGAATGAGAAAACCATCTGGCTGCTCAATATACACCTCCTCTTCCAGAACCCCATTCAAGAATGCGGATTTGACATCCATCTGGAACACTTTGAACTTCCTTTGCACTGCGATGGCTAGGAATAATCTTATTGTCTCCAGCCTTGCAACCGGTGCAAATGTCTCATCAACATCAATTCCCTCGATTTGGGAGTACCCCTTGCACACTAGTCGTGCTTTGTTCCGAATCACTATGCCATCTTCATTCATCTTGTTGCGATAGACCCATTTTGTCCCAATGACATTCTTGTCCGCTGGCCTCGAAACAATCTCCCATGTCTGGTTCTTCTCAATCTGATCAAGCTCTTCGTTCATGGCCTGAACCCAGTTTTCATCTTCAGCTGCATCAGAAAAACATTTCGGATCCACTTGAGACAAAAACGATGCTTGCTGTGATGATTTCATTCTTTGAGTCTGAACTGGAGCTGTTTGATCACCAATGATATTCTGCCTATCAATCTCAGCTCGACTCTTTGTCTTCCTCGCAGACACCGACTTGACACTTTCCTCTTCATCATCAGTATCTTCTTCTGAGTCAGCTTCTGCCACTTCTTCTCCCCCTGGGTTGCTTACCTCATCATCACTTTCATCCAGGAACTGTTCACTGGGTCGTTGAGCAGTCTGTTCATTTTCGACTATAGTGACATCATTACTCTCAACAATTTTTCCCAGCCTCTTGTTGAAGCATTTATATGCTTTGCTTTTCCCTGAATAGCCAAGGAATATCCCTTCATCTCCTCGTGCCTCAAACTTCCTATGATGTTCTTTGTTGAGAATGAAACACTTACTTCCAAAGATTCGAAAGTATTTCAACGTTGGATTCTTTCCGTACCACAGTTCATACGGAGTCTTCCCTTGCTTCGGACATAACAGGGACCTGTTTGAAACATAGACCGATGTCAAAACTGCTTCCTTCCAAAATTTCTCTGGTAGGTCCTTATCAATAAGCCTTGTTCTGGCCATGTTGTTAATGATCCGATTCCTCCTTTATACCACTCGATTCTATTGGGGAGTTCTTACTGATGAAACTTGGTGCCTTATCCCATGTTTCTCGAGATAGTTTTCAACCTGACTGTTTGTAAATTCTGTACCGTTATCAGTACGAAACCTCAGAATTTTCTGCCCAAGCATCTTTTCGGATTCCCTCCTGTACTGCTTTATGCAACTGAACACATCTGTCTTATGGGTAATGATGAATACCCAGGCCATTCTACTGTAGTCATCAATGAAAAGAACATAGTACCTTTGCCCATCTATAGCTCGTGGTGAGATAGGTCCACATACATCAGCATGCACCAATTCGAGCACTCGAGTTGCTTTTTGTTCCTTTGGCCTGTATGTCTTCCTGATGATTTTCCCTTGTTGACAAGCATCACACGTATGAGTGCGATCACGTGATAGTTTGGGAAGGTCTCTAGCAGCATCACATTTAACGAGATCCTCCATAGATGGTTGGCATAGATGACCGAGTCGCTTATGCCACAGCTGGTTTTCTTCCTCTCTGGATAAAAGACAAGTATCTTCTTCCCCACCTACAAGATAGAGATTTCCCTTTGACCTTTTTCCCTGCAGAACAGATGCTCCATCTTTTCCTTTCACAACACACATCTTCTTGGTAAATTGGATAGAGTGCCCAGAGTCACATAGTTGACTGACACTGAGTAGGTTATGACTGAGACCCTCTACTACCAAGACATCAGCATGTCTCATCTCTTTTCCCCCAAACTTGGCTTTCCCTGAGCCAACAATCTTCAGGCCTTCATCATTTCCAAATTTGACAACTCCTTCTTTGTCATATTTGATGCCTGTAACAAGATCCTTATTACCCGTCATGTGGGATGTGCAACCACTATCAAGGATCCAAACACCAGATCGATCTGATGCTTTAAGGGCAATCTCTGCCACCACAGCCTTCTCATTTTTCTTCTTCTTGGTCCATACTTTTTCTTTCACACTCGGCATGGATTGAGGCTTCTGTTCTTTCTCAGAGTGTGATGGACCACCCTCATCTTGCAAAGCCGCAAATCTATTCTCCGTTTTTAACTCACCTGTTGGTTTATTGACCTGCTGCTTGCGAGTGTTTTGATTCTGCTTTGGCACATTTCTCTGAATGGTCGAAGTACAATACCTAGCCATGTGCCCAAATCCTCCGCACCAAAAACAGTGACCTTCAAAATATATTCTGGAAAACCGTTCTCTGTTTGGCTGCGATCTCTGTTCTTGTTCCCTTCTATATCTCTTGGCTATGGAACACACATACTGTGAATGTCCCATTTTCCCACAGCAAGAACACCTGATATAGGGTACATTCCTTCGTGATACTTCAGCACTACGATTTTCCCTTTGGGATCTATAAATATTCTGATTCTGTTTTGTGCCCAAATCAACCTTCAAATTCGGAACGGGTGCTTGCGGTCTGACATTAACTGCCACCGATTTTTGTTTCTTATCAAGCCCTGAATCAACCTTAACATCGGAGCTCAATTGCTGTTTCTTTCCTGCTGAACTACTAGGCTCCGCTTTCATCTTCTCTGTCTTCTGAATAGCCTGCTTTTCGGATAACACATTGGGGGTCAAGAGCTTATCTTGATCCTTGAGTTTTTGTCGCAGACTGACCACTTCTTCTTCAAGCTCTTTGATACATCTAACCTGCTCCTTTCCTGTGTTAGTCAAACAATCAATTTCCTTCTTTTGTTCCTCAATTTTAAGCTTATACTCAACAATATTTTCTGAGCTCTCTGGTGTTGAGGATTTTAGTCTTTCAATTTCTTCTAACAGCTCAGAATTTTCTTCATCTTGTTGTTGCATATAGAGTTTGGCATCACGAACCACTTTATTGGCTTTCTTTGTTTTGGCTCTCCAAACGTCTATCTCCTCAAGAGCTGCTTCCAATTCGGCTTCCATATCAATTCTCCCTTCAATTTCTTCTTCTTCTTTATCATCAGCTTCTTCTCCCTTTTGAGAACTACCAGCAATTGCCACCAAGGCATTTGCCCCACGATCTCTGCAATTTTCAATTTCCTCAACTTCTTCATCCTCAGACTCATCTGAACATTCAAATTCTTGTGAAAGAAGATTCTTTTTCTTGAAGAAATTTCTCTTGAATTGTTTCTTCCCTTTCACAAAAGCCGAAGCCTTCTTTTTGGGAATTTCAACGTCATCATCATCATCATCATCTTGAAACTTCTTGGGGCATCTTGCCGCAAGATGACCAACCTTTCCACATCGGAAGAATGCTAGTGGAAGTTTCCCTTTAAACTTTCCTTTTCCTCTTTGCAGATTTGAAGAAAGGAACGACATCACCTCATCTGACTCTTCTTCCTCCTGAGAATCTTCAATAGTGAGCCTCTTCATGGCCTTAAATGCCACCTCTTTGGATTTCCCCTTTTCCATAGCATCGTTGTCATCATTTCTCATTTCATATGCAACAAGAGTGCTGTGTAGGTTATCCAATGTTAGCTCTTTCGGATCTTTATCTTCCAACACAGAAACTTTCGGATTGAACCGAGGTGGAAGCTTTCTCAAGATGCGCTTTACGATTTTAATGTCTTCGATAATTTCTCCAAGACCCCGCATGTCTTCTACCACAGCATTTACCCTGTCAAAGAATGCATCAACGGACTCATTCGGGTTCCTTTTGAGATCTTCATACTTGTTCCACAACACTTGCAGCTTTGCCTCTCTGACTTTTGTATCCCCTTCATAAATATTCAAAAGTTTTTCCCACATGGCATGTGACGTTTTGCATGACATCACCTTTGTATAAATGGGATTAGAGAGGGCTCCACCTAAGGCGTTTATTGCTTTGGAATCAGCATCAAACTCTTTGTGCTCAGCTTCTGATAATGCACCACTAGTAATATCAGTTGTGATACCATGCATAGCTGCTGAAAACACATCCATTCCCAGAGATCGGAAATAGTGTTGCATTCGATTCTTCCATATCTGAAAATTACATCCGTCGAAGATCGGAATCCCTCTATGATTAGTGACCTCCATTGAGAGAAGACCAACTGTTAACCTTCTCTCTGATACCACTTGTTAGGTCCACTAGGCTGAATACCCTGAGAGGGGGGGTGAATCAGGGTATGACTAATTAAAAATTAAAGCCCTTTCTGATCTTGTTTCGCTGTTAAGCAAAACACTCTTCTCTCTTTTTCCTGCTGCAAAATATAAACAGAAAGTAAAGCAAGCACAGGACACAACAATTTTACTTGGTTCACCGCTAAGGGCTACGTCCAAGGAGCATACGCCGACAGGTTGCCGGTCGTACCAAGTCCACTAAACTTCACTAGCTGCGGATTACAATGTTCGGGCTAGATCACTTCTATGCCCAGGCTCACTGCCTATACAATGTTTAGGGTCAGCTCACTGCTTTCCCAAGGGTCACTCCCTGTTTCTCTCTCTCTGGCTCACTGTCGGTGGAGAGGATCACATTCTTCCTCTTCCTAAACTCACTACTCTTGGAAGGTATTCACTCACAGTTTATAGACCTGTAGGTCTCTTCATTTTCATGAAATAATGCATCTTCCTCCGTATGTAGATGCTCTGTTGAAGTCCAACTTTCACCCACATATGAATCTCACTTTGCACCGGATGTACCGGGCAACCTCAATTTTTATGCGCAACCCTTACGGTGCCTTGTGCGCAATTTCTATGATTTGCGCGAAAGTCCTTTTTCGCGCAACCTCCAAATATTACGCGCAGCCTCGAAACTGCCTTGCGCACAATTCACTGATTTTGCGCGAAATCCACTTTTCGCGCAATCTTCCTTTTACGCGCCAACACCAACTTTCTGCGGAGCCTTTGCTTTTCGCGCAATCTGACTTTACGCGCAAACTTTAAGTTTACGCGCAACACACTTTCTAACTTCAATTTCGCGAACCAGAGCTCGGGTATTTTATATGTCTTGAACTCTTTCTAATGGAGGAGGGTCACTTCATATTTATAGGCAAAATCAACCCCGCGCGAAAAACCCTCCTTGAGCGCGCAATCCGCGTTGATCGCGAAAGGCAAACCTTCCGCGCACAACCATTTTCCGCGCACTGCTCCATAATTTCGCGCACCTCATGCCTTTTCCATTTTACGAGCTTCGGACCTCGTAACACCTCTTGCGCGAAATACTTCATCCGCTATTTCGCGCGCCACTTCAATTTTCCGCGCACGCCTCCAAAATTTCGCGCGCCTCATGCCTTTACCGATTTTCAAGCTTTCGTCCTTGAAACATCTTTTGCGCGAAATACAATTTCGCGCAACCCGCTGTTTTGCGCGCCACACTTCAAGATTTTGCGCAACCCGCTAGTTTTGCGCGCCACGCTTGATTTTTCCACACACCTCCTTCATTTCTCTCTCCTCAACCTTCGCCAACAACATATCACTCCATTTTCCATTGGCGATTTTCAGGCCCAAAAATTTGGCAAACACTGGAAGACGGCGCCACCTTGTACTGCTCTTTTGTACCGCCTCCAGATCGTCCTTTCCTTTGTCAAAGTTCTTTGTCAACATGGAATGTCAACAACTTCTCGGGAACTCGACAATTCTCCATGGAAACCTGCTTTGTCAACAAACACAATCAACCCAAAAATACTGCAATGTTACCTTGAGGGATTTTTTCCCAACACTACCTAACACCCAGAATAAAAAGAACCTGGCTTTGATACCATTTTTTCACAAACCAAGTTGGGGTTACATCTAAAACTGACATCTATCCCAGTCTGAGACAAGTCCTGAAGGGTGTTCCTGATCCCCATGGGATGGAAACAAGTGTTGCTCATCAACATAATCACGATGGGTATTATTTTTTTCTCAAATGAACTAGGTTCAATTAACCAAAATTGAGCACACAAAATAACCCACAACTGAACATCTATATCTATTCAAAATGATCCAAATACAACAGTTGAAAATAAAAATTGAAACTAAAGACAACATTGAGACTAAACCACACAACATAATGCCCCTGTGAACTCTTGGTCACCACCAACCAAAAGAACAACCTACTCCAAAGGTATAACTGAACAAGAAACAAAACCTAGAAAACATCTTGGGTATATCAATGCTGAGCGGCACAAGTATGGTGTGATATTAAACAACACATGAGGTAATCACTAAAGATTCCATGCATTTATTTCATAAAACATTCCACAAACACTATTTTGAAATTCATTTAAGAAATAGGAATTTAAATTTATTTTAGAAAGTTAGAATGTCTTTCCAAAAAATTTCATTTTTAAAATAACACACTCAACTTTCCTTTTGAAAATCAGTTCTACTTTTCACAACCCATTCCAAAACCAAAGTCCTAATAAAAATCCATACTAAGTAACCAAAATGGGATAACCAGAAAGTGAAGGAAACAAAACCAACTGGTATAAACTATCATGGCTAAAATCTAACCAAGATACAGGAATAAGTAGGACATACATATAGTAATGATGGGAACTTCTTAAAGATCTATAGAGGAAATCCCTATATGTACTCACTTTAGACTCACCTTCTAGTGTATGGTTCAACACCATAGTATATAACCAACTGGTATCTATAAAATAGGCTCACTAGTGGAACATCCCACCTAACCTCTTAACAAATCTAGTGAGACAAACACGTCTAGTCATTTTCGACAAGAAACCATCACTTGACACTCTAGATAATGCTCAAGAATCCTATGGTAATAATAATACTCGACAAAACATGGTATATAAACCATAACCCACACCATTATTCTACACAATCCACTATAGGGGACACATCCCAAGGTCTAGTGGAATCAATACCAACAACCTTACCATGCACAAGCCACTAGAGGGGATCCCATCCCAAAATTTCAGTGGTATCCAAACATAATCCAATTCATCATGATCATACTTTAAAATAAATTATTTTCACAAGCACGATCTTGTAAAAAGTAATTCATACATGGGAAAAACATTTTTCACAAACAAAACCACTTTCCAAATTAGTATAAAATACCAAATGGGCCTTCATGCTACCCAAGTTTCAATCCATTTTCCAAAACATACCAAGATGCCCACCGGGCCCATACATCACATAAGTTCCAAAACAAATTTCCAAAACATCACAAGGTTCAAATCAAGCATTCACATAATTTCATATCAAACAATTTTTTAGAGACAACACAAAGGAACAACATTTCCTTTGATATTTTCAAACTAGCCACATTTACAAATCCATTTTAAAATCATTTCTAAAGTCAATATGAAACAACACTTTTATATGTACAATGCCAAACATGACTTTGAATTAAAAATCCAAAACACTTCCTAAGATAAAGTGAAATATGTATAAAAAAGATAAGAACCATGATGGCCTTTATACATTTTATAATCCAAGCCATATAAAAAAATTCCAAATGGACCCTATACATAATTTTATTTACCAAGTGTGTATAAAGTTACAAATGGTCCATTGTGACAATTTTTGATCAAGACTTATCTTAAGATTTTGAAATGGGAAAAGTCTTCATAAACTAATTTAAAACCACATTTAATTTAATGGCTCAAATTCACAAGGATCGACCCTTTGCCAGTTTTTGAAGATTGGGATGGTTGATGGAGGCTCGGAGGAAGTCTGGAGGAGTCTGGTTGTAAGAAGCTCAAAATAGGGGGATACATGATGCGACCAAGGGGTACAGGAAATGTACTGTTTTGGGTTTCAAAAAATAATATAAATGATAAGGCGATGGGTTTTTCAGTGAAACCTGACATCAAGGAAGTATACTACGTGAATGGGAAGTACACATCATGTACTGACCCATCACTATATGTTTTAAAGACATACCACCCACTCAGGTCTTTCCAACCCTATGTCCAAGGCTCCCCTCCCTCTCTTCCCAGGTGACCCAGAAAACCCCTCCATGGTGTTTTAGAGATCTTTTTGGCTAGGATCAACCTCAGTCTTCCTACTTCGATCTGTCTTCGATTTGAGATAAGATAAACCTCCATTATTATGGTTTCTTTGACCCATTTATCCTATTTCTCTTTTCTATGTTGTGGAGCTCGATCTCCATGGTTCTAATGTAGTTTTCTTGGTTATTGGTTTGTGCTGTTGTGTCGTGGTATCCTCAGGTGGTTGTAGTTGTTGTAGGGGGAGGCGATCGTGATCTGTTACATGGACTGTTCTCATATAAAGAACGTCAACAAACTTTGATGTAGGGGATTTGTTATTTCTATTTTTCCTATGTGAAATTTTAGAGATATCATGATTTAGACCATGGATCACAATTAAATTATCCTAATAATTACTTGAACCGAATTAAATATTTGTTACTGATAGTATGTCATTGCTTTATGTCATGTTAACAGTTTGCCTCTTGATTTTATAGATAGTGTTTTATCCTTGATTTTCTTGTTTAGCATTTCATTATTGATGGAAATTGGTAAAGAATTTAAATGAAGGATTAATTGTAAATTTTTTGTCCAAATATAAAGAGGCAAGAGAATGAATCCAGTTATAGATGTAATTTTATGATTAATCAAACTGATACATATGTGAATGTTTAATTGAACTAGTTGATAAACATGAATCATTTTAATTATTATTGAATGAAATGTATGTCAAAATAATTGTTTAATTCCTTGTGATTTCCATGATATCTTGATGTTTAGGTTTCCGGTTACTAGAACCTACAAATAACGAATCAGTTAATTCAAGATGGTTTAAAGAACCAGTTTTTTGATCAAACATAATGCCTGGTAGGGTTCTGAGTTACCCTCATTCTGGTAAAGGCCAAAAGCCTTATGATTGGATCTGTGAGTTCTCATTTTGTGTGAAGTTTTTATGCCTTTATTAGGGCCAAGATCCATGTTTCTTTGTTGTTTGTTTTCCTTCTTCTTGTGATGTGAGCCTGGGGATGGCTAAGCCTGGGAGGCTGTTGTAATATGTGGTGTAGGGAGGCCTAGAGGATGTGGTGGAAGTAGTAAACATCAAGAGTGGTGAGATGCATTGGTTTATGATTGTGAGTGTTAGTGAGGACACCAGGGATGTTGGAACGAGTTGATACCGGGGGTACCCATTGATGTGAAAGTGGGTTCTTATTGAATGTGCTATTTAGTTATCTTATTTAATTTTCCCACTGCTTGATGTAGCTAGTCTTTCTTACCCTCCTTAAAAAATAGGATAAGACACATGGGGTATTCCATGTTCTTTTCATGTTTAGCTTCTCGAGGATGGATGAGTATATGATCCTACTATAGGTGGAAATGAGTTGATGGGTAGTTCATCCATTCACCATGTTGAGCCTCTTCTGTTTGGTATCTTAGAATGCTTTTCTAAAATTCCTAGAATTATGGGAATTAATAATTATGTTTATAATTTATTTAATAAATTATGTTGAAACAACGAGGTTAGAGCTTTCTGGGATGCAGTACTAAGGTTATCTTTCTGAGAAGCCATGGACTCGGTTTAGTTATGCTTGGAGGGCATGTAGATTTTTTGTGTCGATAATAAAATGTAATGTGGTTTTGATAATGGTTAATTAATGGTTAAATAATTAATTATCATAAAGTAAACTGATTAAAAGCGATAATATGTTTTAATAAAGATCTTTAAATTGGTGTGTGCCTATAGGATATCTAGTCTTAGCAGTGGAAGACGGGAGTCTGAAAGATGTTAGCTGTAGTTGTTTCTAAGACTAGGGTTTTCCAATAGTGTGGTTGTGTGATATATTATTAATGTACCTTTTTGTGTTTCTATATGATACCCCACCCTGCCAGTTAGGGAAACTAACACCCCGAAGTTTCTAATACCTGGGGGGGTGTTTTCCACAACATCCTGGTGGGAGGATGGATGGATGAATACCCCCTTTGGCCCCACTCTATTACCTTGGTAGTTATTTGTGATGGTAAGCACAATGATTATTTTTCCCCATATATGTTTGTATAGGGATTTAATGGCTTTTGGTTATTCACACACATATATTTTGGATATAATTTCCTATGGACTCTTATAGGTGTAATGTGTACAGGCTATGATGGTTTGAGGATCCTTACTCGGTGTATGGGATGTAATGGCTTGAGGTATAATACCTGAAATATGATACACATTATGCGAGCTGTGGTGGCTCCCAGAAACTATCTGGTTACTATGGTTTCATGGATGTGGTGGTTGTGTTGCATGAGGTGCATGTTGTGGTGCTTCACCCAGGTGTCTAAAGGCAAGCCTTTTGAAGAGATATTCTTAAGACGTGCGACATTGGGGAAAAATGACAAACCAGTGGGGAAGTGGTAGTGGGGTACCATTGATATTATATTTTATATTATATACTCTTGTATGTGATACATGGTGAGAGTATCCATGGTGAGGCTGGGAACATAGTATACCTATTTAGGTGATGAGTTAGTTTCACTTGTAGTTTACTATGCCTTAGAATACTTTCTTTACTTCCGCACGAGAGGCTTTAGAGAGGATCCAATCGATTATACTATTATACTCACCCTGTGTTATATATAAAATGTTTTTAGGTCAAATGGAGTTGGTTTGAGATCTTGATAGTATCTACTAGCTTGGGGTTGCGAGAGCTGTTCGGGCTTCATGGTTTCGGCATTTAAATTTCTTTTGGTGCTTGATGTTTTCCTTGTCAGTTGTAGTAGTTCTTGAATGACATAAAATATGTGTACTTGGGTTTATTTTTATATCATAGTATGAGATGTAGTTTTTTGGTGTAGGTATTATCTCTCTATTTTGCATGTGTTCTCTTAGAGGGTAATTCCTCTCATCTACGTGTTTGCTACACCCTTGGTGCTAGTCACCAACACAGGGCTTACTGGAGGCTGGACTCAAGGGTCATTATCTCTCTTCTCATATTTCTATCCCATGAGGGGTTCACTTTGTGTGGAGGGGGTCATGAAAGAGTGTTATCAAAGGTCTGGTTCAGGGATATAATAATGTTTGGAGTTAGGCACATGTGAGGTTTTCTGGGTTGGTAGGGAAATGATGTCATCTAATTTTAGAAAGTGCTATAAAAATTAGATACTGACTAAGACATATGTATTTTGGGCCCTCTGTGATCTGATTCATGGACCTTTACGTTTACAATAGCTACTAGATAGAGTGATGATGGTTTCATGGTAGAGACCTTGGAAAGTATCACGCATCATTATTCATTGCACCTGTCCTTAAATGGGTTGACCTTGGGATTTTTTTTTAACTAAAATGAATAAAAGAAAAAAATTAATTAATTAATGTTAAGTCTTCCATATTCTATATTTAAGGGTTCTAACTATTTTTAATTTTACAGGCATGACTCCAGGTTGATGTCCTCGTCAGGTTCACACAAAAGATATCCAACAGGCTGTGGTAGTAGATCGCCATAGAGTTGAGGTTAACGATGATGACACTTGTAGGAGGACCTTAAGAGAGTTTCATTGCTAGAGTCTACATAAGTACAAGGGATAAATTTTATATGTAGTCATGGAAGACTGGTTGGAGGAGGTTAAGATAGATTTCAACTCAATCTGTTTCCGGAAGGAGCACTGGGTGTCATTGGTTGTGACGATGCTACGTGGAACAGTGAGGTAGTAGTGATTCTTGTTCCTTGGGGATCATGAGGAGTTAGCAGTCTCATGTGAGGATTTATGAGACATTTTTAGATTCATGTTTATTTCTTCATCTAGTAAGGAAACCAGTCACTAGGATCTTCTTACCATTCAATAGGGGAGCTCCAGCGTGTGAGAGTTTGGAATTCATTTCTGGAACCTTCTAAGATTTGATTTGGACCTTCTACTAGATGATGAAACTAGGGCAAGGCATTTATAGGAGGCTTTGCATCGAAAGATCTAGTGCCAGGTCACCCTGTCTATGCTGATGACATATCTTGAGGTGCTGGTGAGGGAAGAGGTCATTGAGATGAAATTATCCAAAACTGAATCCTCATGATAGGGGAGTTATCCAGATTCATCATGAAGCAGAGTTGTGGTCTGGGGTTCCTGGTTTTCATGGAAGAAGGGTTTCTATTAAAATAAGGGTACGTCCCAGCCCTTAATGTATCATTTATATGGGATCAATGGTTCTATGAACTATGTTAAAGGATTAGAAAATTGTTTTCCTTTTATAGTTTGAGGTCATCAGTAGCAAGAGTTCCCAACCATTCAAACCAGTCACCATGTGTCAGGTGTTCCACTTCTGGTTCTTCTGTTGGGACTGTTCTAGCTAAGATAGCAATAGCAAGTTGCACCGGCTTTGGATCATCAGAGAGAAGATGGGGTAGGTAGATGAAAACCGTAGGATGCTTACTATCCTGAGATAGTAGAGAACAACTATGGTGGTGGTCTTCAACAGGGTCATAGAGGTTGTGGAGTAGGTCGTGGTCAGCTTCATACTTTAGTGTTTCCAGTTCTAGGTGAGCTAGTTGTCATTCGAGGTACCCTTTTCATGTTTTATACTTTGGTGTATGAATACTTTGAATTAGGAGTGACAAACTTCATCATATCACCTTCCCTTGTCCGTGCTTTGATAATTTAGGTAGAGAGGATTCTAGTGCCCTTGGCATTAACTACACCAGTTTGGGGTCGAGATGACTTGTTTTAAGTATGTAGAGACTATGAGCTAGTGCTGGGGCAACACCACTCTTGGGGAGATTTCATATGTTTACAAATACTACCATATGATGCCATCCTTGGCATGGATTGGTTTTATTTAGTGTATACTATTGTGGATTTCATCTGGATATAGGTGGTGTTAATTGATGATGATGGAGATCTGGTAGTGTTTGTTGGCGAGAGGGACCCTCATATGGGCTAGAGAAGAGTTCCTTACATGTCATATTTGATGGTTCAGTTGATGGTGAGTTCATTGGAGGTTCATAAGTTAGCATTTTCTAGGGTCATTTAAGTATACCTTGATGTATTTCCAGAAGAGGGTGTAGAATTACCCCCTCAATGAGAGATCAAGTTTGGGATCGAGCTATAGCCAGACATGTATCCTATCTCGATGTATCCATAGAGGATAATTCCTTTTGATTTTTTTAGTGCTATGTATACAGCTCGATGTTCTATTGAAGTGCAGTTTTGTTCGTCTGAGTGTGTCACCGTAGGTTGCATAGATTTTTTTTCATGAAGAAGGCTGACAATAGTTTGTGGTTGTGTGTCAACTATCATCACTTGAACAAGTGACAATTAAGAATCTCTATCCTCTTCAGTGGATTGATGATTTATTCAATCAACTGAGGGGTAAAAGTTGGTTCTCGGAGATTGACTTTCGGTCAAGATATCATTATATGCATGTGAAGGATGATGATATTCTGAAGACTACTTTCTATTGTCATCATGTGCATTATGAGTTCATTGTGATGACTTTTGGTGACAGAAATGCTATAAATGTGTTTATGGGGTTGATGAACATTTTGTTTTGTGAGTTCATGGATAATATTATGGTGGCTTTCATTGATGACATTATTGTGTACTCCACATCTGAGGAGGAGCATGCAGAGCATCTGCATGCTGTATTGGGAGTCCTTCGTCAATATCAGCTGTTTGAGAAGGTGTCGAAGTGTGATTTTTGGTATCAAGAAGTCTGTTTCTTGGGGAATGTTTTGTCCTATAAGGGATTAGTTATGGATACATCAAAGATATAATTAGTTGTGTCTTGTGAATCCCCCAAGACCGTGGCAGAGGTGCCAAGTTTCCTTGGTCTCACAGGATATTACAGGAGCTTCATAGAAAATTTCTATTGGGATGAGACTCCTCTAACAGTGTTGAGTAAAAAAGACTAGGTGTTCATGTGGAAATATCAGTGTAAGGGGGATTTTTAGTATCTAAAGGATAAGTTGTCTAGTGCTCTAATTCTTTGTCTGCCAGTAGAAGGAGTTCAGTTCGAGTTTTTCTGTGATTCTTTGTATATGGGGTTAGGATGTGTTCTGATGTAGTAGATATTGGTAATTTCTTATGGTTCTTAGTAGTTGTGTCCCCATGAATGTAATTACGACACCCATGATCTTGAGTTAGTGGTAGTGATGTTTTCTCAAATGTTATGGAGACATTGCTTCATCGATGAGTGCTTTTTTATTTTCATAGATCATAAGATCTTGAGGTTTGTTTTCTCAAAGCGTGACATGAAATCGCAAAAATGTTGGTGGATAGATTTTTTATAGGATTACGACTTTGAAATATCATATACACTTGGTGAAGTGAATGTTATAGCTGATGTGATGAGCAGGAAGTCACATGGCGATGTAGTGCGCGAATCAGGTGATTCCTAGAGGGTGATGGAAGAACATTCAACATTACATCTGGATATGGGAGAATTTGGGTGCATATGTTGTCTTTTTCAGACTAAAGTGCAATAATATCTGATGTAATAGGTATAAGAGTCCTAGTTGGGGGACCATGAGGTGGAGGTCTGGATAGACCGAGTTGTTTGTGGTGAGGCCCCTAAAGGTTGGTCTGAGGATGAACACTGGGTGTTGTTTTGAGGAAGGAATTTCATTTGTTTTATGGTTTTGGAGATGGTTCTTAGGGAGTTCCATATTTCTCATTTAGTGGTACATCATGGTGTGAAAAATATGTACCATGATTTTAGAATTATGTTTTGGTGGCCTGGGTTGAAGCATGCAGTTGCAGAGTTTGTGTCTCGATGTTTGGTCTCCTAGAAGGTGAAGGCTGAGTACCATGTTTCCAATGGTTTGATCTAGCCATTAAGATGTTACTGAATTGAATTGGGAGAACATATCAAGTGACTTTGTTACCAGTTTACCTCAAGATCAAGGAGGATATGACTCTATATGAGTGGTAGTGGATCATTTAATGAAATTATCCCAGTTCATAGTAATAAAGGATTAGAGATCAGTGGATGTTTTTTCAAGGAAGTATCTGGAGGAGATGGTGAGACTTCACAGAGTTATAAGGGTGATCATTTATGATTGAGATCTTCATTTTACCTCAAGGTGTGGAGAGGTCTACAACATTCTTTCAGTTCTCAGCTATGCCTTAGCACTACTTTTCATCCGCAGAAGGACATTCAGATAGAGTGGACCATCTAGAATCGTGAAGACATGTTGTGCTCTTGTGTCCTAGATTTTGGAGGTTTGTGGATGAGCCACCTTCCCTTGGTATAGTTTGATTACAAAAATAGTTTCTGCTCCACCATCAGTATGGTGATTCTTGAAGCCTTGTATGGATGATCTTTGCATTCTTTGTTGCGCTAGACTAGGGTTAGAGTGTTAGCAATTCTTTGGCCAGAACTGGTATAGAATATGATAGAGATGGTTCAGGTAATTTTTAAGAGGATGAAGGCAGCGAAGGATTGTTAGAATTCATATTATGACCATAGAATTAGACCTCTGTAGTTTTATGTTGGGGATCATGTGTTTTTGAAGGTGACTCCCCATCATGGGCAACAATGTTTTGGTTGTGGGAGAAATATTTCTCCCCAATTTGTTTGTCCTTTCGAGGTATTGGCTCATGTTGGAGCTATGAAGTATCCGTTATGACTTCCCCCAAAGATGATTTGGATACATGATGTTTTTACATGTCACAGCTCCATCGTTATCTTCATGATGACTCTCACATCATCAATTGGGGAAAGATCGATGTTGACGATGATACGACCTTCGAGGAGTGGCCTGTGGAGATTCAGGATCTCTAGGAGAAGGTGTTGCGTAGGAATTCTATACACCTAGTTCATGTCTTATGGTGGTACAATGGCATGGAGGAGAGCACTTGGGAATGTGATTCACAGATATAATTTCAGTACCCTGAGTTATTTGATGTTTAGTTCTTTTATTGTGACGATTTTAATTTTGTGGCTGTAGAATTTTCTTGGTTATGAGATGGATTTGTCATGTTGTTTACTGTGGATTTATCTCTTTTGAGAGGTATCTCTCCCGGGAGATTTTTTGGGGAGCTGGTTTTGGTTGTCACGTGGTTTCGAATTTTTCTTTTTCTAAAGCTATTGAGCTCTTACGATGGAGATATCTTTGAGAGGTATCTCATGGGGTGGCTGTTTGGATGACCCCTTTTTGGTTTTCTTTATGGGTTGGTTTTGGATTCCCAAGGACAATAATGTATTTATAGGTATCTAATTTAAGACCCCAGATCTACAAGGATTGACCCTTTTCATGTTTTTTAAGATTGGGGTGCTCGGAGGAGGCTCAGAGGAAGTATGCAGGTGTTCAGTCATGAGAAGCTAAAAACATTGGGGATACATGACGTGACTAAGGGTTACATGATGTGTACTATTTTGGGTTTCAAAAAATAAAATAAATTCTAAGGCAATGAGTTTTTCAGTGGAACTTGACCTCAAGGAAGTACACTACGTGAATGGGAAGTACACATTGTGTACCGACCCACCATTGTATGTTTTAATGACATACCAGAAACTCATGTCTTTCTAATCCTACAACCTAGGTTCCCATCCCTCTCATCCCAGGATATATAACATAACCCTCTATGGAATTTTAGATATCTTTTCAGCTTGGATCTGTCTTAGGCTTCCTTTTTCAACCTATCTTTGATCCAAGGTATGATCTACCCCTTTTCTTCTATTTTTTTATATATTTTCTCCCATTTCTATTTTCCATGAAATGTTTCTTGATTTACATGGTTATAATGGAGTTTTATTGGTTGTTGGTTGGTGCAGTTGTGTCGTGATGTCCTCAAGTGGATGTAGTTGTCATGGGGGAGGTGACTGTGTTCCGTGCATGGAATGTTCTCGTGAAAAGAACGTCAACAACCTTTGAGGTACAAGATTCATTGCTTCTCTTTCTAATATGTGAAATTTTATATATATTATGTTTGATCCCTTAGATCACAATGAAATTGTCCTAATAATTACTTGAACAGGATTATATATTTGGTACCGATCGTATGTCGTTTCTTCATACCATGATAACATTTTTCGTCTTGAATTTCTAGATAGTGTGTTAACAATTCTTTGATTGTTTACCATGTCATTCTTGATGGAAATTAGTAAATAAAATAAAATTCAGATTAATTATAATTTTTTTAGCCAATGATAAAGAGTCATGTGAACGATTCTGGTGGTTGATGTAATTTGATGATTAATCAAATTTATGCATATGTGCATGTTTAATTTAACTAGTTGGTAAACCTGAAGCATGTTGATGCTCGTTGAATTAAATGAATGTCAAAATTATTTTTTAATTTCTTATGATAGCTATGATATCATACTGTTTAGGTTGCCCATAGTTGGAACCTATAAATCATGAATTGGATAATTCAAGATGGTTTGAAGAATAGGTTGTTTGATAAAAGATAATGCTTGGTAGGGTTCTATGTTACCCTCATGCATGTAAAGTACATGAGCCTTATGCTTGAAGCTATGAGTTCTCATTGTGTGTAAATGATATATTCCTTGATTGGGGAAATGATCCAAGTTGCTTTGTTGTTTGATTTCCTGCTTCTTGTGATGTGAGCTCAGGGATGGTTGAGCCTGGGAGGTTGTTGTGATATGTGGAGAAGGGAGGCCCATAGGTTGTGGTGGAAGCATTCTATTCCTAGAGTGGAAATATTTTTCAGTTTATGCATGTGTGTGTTGGGGAGGACACCAGGGATTATGGAACAGGTTGAAGATGGGATTACCCTTTGTTGTGAAATTGGTTTCTTGTTGAATGCGTTGTTTGGTTATCTGCTTTAATTTCCCCACAACTTGAGGAATCTAGTCTTTCTTACCCTCCTTCCAAAAGATGTGAAGATACATAAGGTATGAGACATAATTCTCATGTTTAGATTCTCATCGATGGATGGGTTTACACTTCTGATATACGTGGGAAAGACATGATGGGTAGATCATCTACTCACCGTGTTGATCACCTTGTGTTTGGTAGTTTAGAATAATTTTCTAGAATTCTAGGAATTATGTGGAGTTATAATTATGTTAAAAAGTTATTGAATAAATGATGTTGAATCAATGGGGTTGGATCTCTCTAGGATGCAGTGATGAGGTTAACATTCTAAGAAGTCGTGGACTCGGTTTGGTTATGCTTGTAGGGAATGGAGCTTTGTTGTGTTTCTAATAAAATGTAATGTGGATTTGATAATGGTTAACTAATGGTTAAATAATTAATTAACATAAAGTGAACTGATTAAGATGGATAATATTTTTTTAATAAATATTTTTAAATGGTTGTTTTCTTATAGGGTAACTAGACTTAGCAGTGGTAGACATGAGTCTGAGAGAAATTATCTACAGTTGTGTCTAAGACTACGTTTTTCCCATAGTGTGGTTGTAAGCTATATTATATCATGTACTTTTTGAGTTTCTATATGATACCCCACCCTGTCAGTTAGAGTGACTAACACCCTGGGATTCTAAGCCCTGGGGGGTGTTTTCCCCAAAACCCCTGTGGGAGGATGGATGTATGACTACCCCCTTTGGCCCTACTCTCTTATCTTGGTAGTTATTTGTGATGGCATGGACCACTGTTAGTTTTCTCCATATATGTGTGTATAGGTCTTTAATGGATTGTGGTTATTCACACACATATATTTTGGATATAATTTTCTATTTAGTACTATAGGTGTAACCTATATAGGCTATGATGGATTAAGGATCCTTAATCGGTGTATGGGCTTTAATGGATTGAGGTATAATAACAGTCGTATGATAGACATTATGCGAGCTGTGGAGGCTCCCAAAAACTACTTGGTTACTTTGGTTACAGGGATGTGGGGGTTATGTTTCATGAGGTGAATGTTGTGGTTCTTTTCCCATGTGTCTATTTGAAATCCTTTTGGATAGAGATGCTTAAGACATGTTGCATTGTGGAAAAACAAAAAACCAGTAGGGAAGTGGTAGCGGGGTACCCTTGATATTGTTTCTTATATCATATAATATTGTATGCGATACTTGGTGGAGTAGCTAGGGTGAGGCTACAAACATAGTATACATTTTTAGGGGATGAGTTAGTTTCACTTATAGTTCACTGTGCTTTATCATGATTTTGTTACTTTTTCACGAGAGGCATAGGGGAGGATCCTACTGAGTATACAGTTATACTCACCCTACATTATATATAAACTGTTTTTTCATTTTACATGAAGCAGGTTGAAGATCAAGCTGGTTACTACGAGCTTGGGGTTTCAGGAGCTTTTCGGTCTTCGTGGTCACTTTCATTTTACATTATTTTGGTACTTATAGTTTTCCATTTTAGTTTTAGTAGTTATTTCAAGACATTACATATGCGTACATGGGTTTCTTTTTATATCATAGTTTGAGCTGAATTTGGTTGGTTTATATCTTATATTTCTCTTTAACATGTGTTCTATTAGAGAGTAATGCCTACCATATGCAAGTTTTCTATAACCTTGGTGCTAGTTTCCAACCCAGGGCCAACTGTAGGATTGACTCGGGGGTTATTATCTCTCTTCTCACATTACCAGCCCAGAAGGGGTTCAATTTTTGGGGAGGGTATCATGAAATTTAATGTCACATAAAGAACCAACATACAGTTTAGAAATCAAGTAACCATTTTGGAAAAGAAATAGGTAAGGGAGGAGAAGCCTTTGGATAACCATAGTTCAAGGAAGAAACCATTTTCATCAAAGATCCAAATGGTCCTAAAGTAACCATTAACCAGAAGAGTGTATCCAGAGGCAGAACCCCTGACCATTTGTTAGAATTAAAGAAAATATTAGGAAACAAGCATCACAGACCCACAACAACCATTACATATCCTCAATGTCACACCCATCATCACCTCCATGATAAAAGGATTCTTCCGCAGTCACTAATTCCCACATTGAACTTTCATAATGCTTTAGAACTTTAGCGTACTTCCTTCTCATATTCAACCACTCCAGTGAGAGAAACTCAGTAGAAGATTGCATATTCCTGAGAATAGATCTGGTAGACATTGGCTATAGAAAATGGGAGTAGTCCTTCCTCATATTTCCTCACGGAGAAGTAATCATATTTTCATGGGTCACCGACAACATCTTGTTCCTCCTTTGGACAATGTCACTGTATGATGGCCTAACAGTGTTTTCCATGAATCTGCATCTCTTGATACTTCACTAACTGGTCCAACTAAAACTGACGATTCATATCAATCATAGCCAAACAGTGGGGGTGCTCCACCACTTCCTGATCAGTATTTATCCCATCGTTACACACTGCAACATCCTCCTTTGACTCATTCTTCCTATTTTCACTGCCATGTAATAGAGACGTCTCATACACAGTCGCAATTACTAGACCTTTAAATCTATCCCCTGTGGGTATTTTAATCATCACACCGCTATCAGCATTACCCTGACCACTGCAGATGCTAGTAAAGGCCTCTGAAACTCCCACAATTCTATCACATCTAGCAGAATCCAGCTCCTTCACTGCAGGGTACCACTGGTAGTCCTTTTCTGTAACCAAAGCAGACCCCTACCTGTCCATACCCACATCAACACTGTTTCTCCCCCTCCTATGAGTAACAACACCAACATTAGTCCAATTGATGCCAATAAAAGTAATAACATCTTTCTCCTACACAGCAGAGGCCTCTGGCTCCTGCTGAAGGTCTACAGTCATCTGTTCATCTAAAGGCCTTTCCACACCACCACCACCACCACCCCTGATATCAATTTACTTTAGATAATTCCCCTTATTTATATCCTACCTATGCCAATTTAACAGAGTAAACACCAATGGATTTGAAGGAAATCCTGCGGATGTGTCAATAATAATTTTATCCCGAGGTCCCAAACTGGTTGTCATGCCAGTATCATCCACAACGAACCTCCCGTTCTCTGTCCTCATACTCGGTTCTGATGGACTCCTGATCTTGATTCCAGTATGACATATCAAACATGAGTTCCCCAATCTCTTGTAGTTTGAGCAGTAATCAATCCAGGATTTGTAAGTAACAACTTTCTTCCATCTAAATTCCTCCCCTACTGAGATCCAAACCCATTCCACCGGAGGTCTAGAAATTTCCAACTCAAAACAACACCAAGGATTGATCAGGTGGCTCAAAGTAGACTTACACACATCAGAACATTAGAAACAACCTACCATGTTCCCAATCATATGAATAATCGCTGGATTTTGAAAGGGTAAGGGAAGGTGGGGGAGACTTACCCAAATCGGAAAGGAAGGGGGATCTTAGTTCATACCGAAATCAAACATCCACAGGAAGAGAAAGAATTTGCAATCATTGAATCTTCGGGGAGCGCTAGACCATGCATGAACCAGATCTTCGTCGGAAGCAAACCAGATCATGAAATGACTATTATCAAGATGACCAACAACTACGTGATCTCGCAAGTCCCATTTACCAAAGACAAACTGATAAAAGTCATTCACTAACGGCCTTCGAGAGTTGAATCGAGCCACCAGGGTCAGATCTAGGTGCCTCGTTGCTTTAGATAACTCAAACACCGAGATCGAAAGATGAGGATTTCCAAGATGAAGATCAGGATCCTTCAGATTTAATGCAATTATTGGAAAATCTGGAAGATAATTAGGGTTATTAAAAGGCACAAAGAGAGTCTGGGGCTTCAGAGGTGGTAAAACCAAATCATCCCCCCCCCCCTCCTGCCACTAGGAAGGGGTGGGGGAATCTTCATTCAACATGCGCTATGGTTCCACCATCGCAATCTCCGAGAAGAGAGAAAAACCCTTACCTATATTTTATGAAACCATTAAGAAAAAAAATATTTATAAAAGAATCCAACACCTCATTTACAACCCCATAAC
This sequence comes from Viscum album, assembly GCA_963277665.1. Classification (NCBI taxonomy): domain Eukaryota; kingdom Viridiplantae; phylum Streptophyta; class Magnoliopsida; order Santalales; family Viscaceae; genus Viscum; species Viscum album. Next base: position 955,355,451 of record OY728133.1, on the reverse strand, counting down.
CATTTAGAAATTAATTTAAGAAAACCAAACAAACATTCCATGACCCTCTTCATGTTTTCATAAAATCAATCAAATCCATTTTTAAAGAAACATCACATGATTTTAAACCAACACAAAAAATACACACATAAGCATTGAAACATAAAAGTAAAACATTTCTACTTATAAATCCTAAATCACAACCCAGCCACATTTTCATAACATACATAAGGGAGAACACCACCCAAAGCACAAAATTTCATCTTAAATATTCAATTATCATTTTTTCAAACACCATGCATGCATTAAAATCTAGGAATACATAAAGAAAACCTTGAAAATAAATTTGATACAAATTCTCCATAATCAAAACAAAAAAAATAATACTAACCCATAAAAAGAAAGCTAAACAAATTTATAAATTATTTAGTAAAGCTCAAGAATATAATGGAATGTGATGGAAAGTAAATGGATGGAAATGAATACCTCAATGATGTGAGAAAGAAACCAAAATTTTAAAGAAGTAATAATACACCCTACGATCCAATCCATACAACCTAATATCTAAATAAAATAACCCACTCATCAACCATAACCTATAGGGTTTAGACAACAAGGAATCCCCACCAGGAGAAAAGAAGATCTTGAGATAGAATAAAGAGAATAGTAAATATACCAAAAAATCCAATAAAATCACATTAGGACTTTCAAGAAGCTTCAAATGTGGAAAGAGAGCAAGGGAGGAAGAGTTTGGAGTCCCCCAATGGCGCACCATAGTCAAATGGGGGAGGAAAACATCAAATTGGGGTTAAAACAATAAAGGAGAAATGTCGTAATTTAAAACTTTTAATGTCCTGGGAAACTCGTACGGTTTGGATTCATGGTTTTACAAACCGTACACCCACACTATCCAAGAAAGGAATGCTATATAGTTATCTTTAATGGTTTGTAAAATCACATGAAAAATGTGCGGTCACCACTATCCCAAATGAATGTATACCACGTGGTTTCCTGGGAGATGGCACACAGTTTCCCCTTACTGTGCACCAACCATGCGACACCTACTGTTAAGACCCAAATGTCCATTTTCCACTAAATACTCACCTAAAAACATTCAAAACTCAAAATTCAAACTGGTAACTTATCCCAAACCTCAACTAGAAGGTTCAAATCCAAGAAAATAATAAAATAAAATAAATTCCAAGGTCAGGGTGTGAAAACAATGGCTCTGGAATAAACCTTTATGAGTTGAGTCACATGGATGGGATAATTATATTCTTAGATATGAATTAATTGAGGAAACCATGTTGTCCCAAGATATATGGGAATAAGTAAGTTATGTGTCAGTGATTTGATTATGATGACATGTGTGTTTCTTTTTTTTTATGAATTGTGTTCCTTATACTAATAGTTTCACAATGGAATCTACAATAGTGTTCTGATGTAAAAAAATGAGATATATATGACTTGATGATTAGGATAGGTTATTTGTGTTGGATGATAGACCATTAATGATTCTTAGGGATGAAAAGTGTTGTGGTGGGGAGGTTATAAAACTTCATACCTTTTTAGGGTGTGATTTTTAGAGGGATTTTCAATTTTTACTTGGTGAGGGTTTTATTTTAATAATTTTGACTCAAATTAGGATTATATGTGTTTAAAAATCCCAATTAAGTATCTTAAAACATGGATTGAGGATTAGTGGATGCCAAGTGGGTTCAGGTAGATATTAGAGAAATGGATGGGTGGTAGAGCTCAAAATTTTTATAGTAGGAGACCATTCATGGTGTGATAGGTGGTATTCACATCATTAATGGCCTTCATGAAATCCTTTAAGACTATTAATGGATGTATCAGAGATAGGAACACCTACCTTGAGTTATTCATACCGTGAACCAATGGTTTACACCATGAAAGAATCAATCTAGAGAGATGTATCCTCAACATGGAGTTATTCATGGTTTGATTCCTCCTAATAATGTTTTATGTGATGTACTAGGTAGTTTTTTTATAACAGGAGATGATATATAATTTTCTAGTTAGAGCCTCTTTGATATTATATGGAGCAAGGTTCGGGTGGTCCTTTTTCTTTACATATTCCCATCCTTCTCCTCCATTTCAAACAACCTTCAAGATGGGATGTATTTTAGTGTGTTTTGATGGGAATAAATGGTTTTTTATTTCATTTCTTCCACATATTCTTTTTTGTACTAATTTTGGTTTGTTGTATTTAGGGATTTGATGAATATTTCACCGAGGTATGGTGAAATAATCTGATATTGATGAGGATTTAATATGGAATAGTATGAAGTCATTTGAATATGATGTATACATGTTGTTGACTGGTGTTTTGGTTGAGGTATATCACCAGATGAATTTTTCAAGGGATTTAGTTTAAATTAATAATAATTTAAAGTTTATTGGGTTTCACATGTTAGGTTTTTTCCTTGGGATGATGTCGAGAGTGTTCTATAAGCCTTTAATGAGCAGCTAGTCATAATTTTTGTGTGATGAGGTGTACTGGTTAGTTATGAGACATTTGTGCCTAATGGAATTTATTTGTACATTTTATAAATAGTTAAAATGGATTTAATAATTTGTTTTGATTATTTTATAATTAATTTGGAAATTATGAAATTGTTTAGGGACTCATGTGGATGGAATCTGGTTGGTTGAACTTGGATGGGTCTTGGAAATAATGTTTGAGCGTTCTTAAAAACTGAAAATGCATCCTATTGAGATAGGAAATACTTATTCATTTACCCTATTGTATTACAAAAGATTTATGTTGAATATTATATGTGTCGTATCATTATTGATATAGTGACCCTATACTTTTTCATATAGTATTACATAATATTTAACATAATCATTCAATAAATACATCCCAAAGACCGTGAGCCTTTGTGTCTTTATAAGAATAGGTTCATAATACATTAAAAATAATCTAAAACATAACATCTTTATTTTATTCTCACTAATGAGATCATAAATCACTGCAAGCTCTTAAGACTTCATGGGATAACCTGGGGAATATATAAAGTAAAGCGGTGATCTATAAATCCTAGTAAGAAAATAAGAATGATAAAGAGGAATGAAATTATTTCATATAAGATAAGTCTCATGAATAATAATAGGAGAGAATAAACTATAGAAAATGGTATTATAAGATCCAGAAAATATAGGAATATGAAAACAACATTAAAAAATACATAATCATATGTCAAAGCTAACTGCCAAGACAACATTACATGGTGGATAGAGTTCTATAATAGATTAAGTTTACTTTTTAATATCATACATAACATCTAATGAGAAAAAAACATCAACCAATTTATTAGATTATTATCCGGGTAAACCCATCATAACATGCACATGCTTATGTGTTCTACAAAAGGAAATCAAACATAATGCATAAACATAAGAATTTCCCATATAATTAAATGGGTTGCATAATATTTGATCATATAAAAATAATGGAGCTTTAATAAAGATTTTAAAGATATGAAGGAATTAAATATTTTGGAAATTCATATCTAAATACATAATCTTATGAAATAGATTCTTTAAATGGGTGTTATAATATATAGGGGTAAAATTGTTTCCCCTTAATCAAGTTTTATTTTAAATAATGTATTTGAGAATTTAAACTAAAAATTGGATTACATGATCAAAGGAATATAGAATAATCTTAGTATATATGTAAGAAAAAAATATAATGAATTAATAATTATTTCATAACCTTAAATAGAGAGATAAATCAAGTTAGAGAGAGAAAGGTCATAACCCAAAGAAAAGTCTAGTTTTGAGAAATACCTTATCATATATTCCAGAATCATTCTTCACTTGTACTTAGTGTTATGAATAATAAATTAAAATTAATTAATTACTTAATTAATTAGATTTTATATCTATATTTGATTTACTTTAATTTTTATTATGTCTATTTATATCCATTTTAATGAGATATAAAGTTCAATTTTGTTGTTCTAATAGCGTTTATTTCATGGTTCTATGGTTTGATCACTTTTGGATAATTATTGAAGATTATGTAAAATGGGAATACAACTATAGAAGTGAAATTAAATTGTAATAATGTTATTCCAAAAAATTAAATTTTCCCAACTAACCATATGGGTTATGACATAGGGATGATTTATATAGTAAAAATGTTTTCATTTTTTGGTTAGTTCATTTTAGTTGTTTTACCAAAAATCATGAACTAGATACATTTTATTAAATTAAATGATTCTTATATTCTCACATAACTTGGAATAAGTCATAATATACTTATTATAATCATTTTTAACCTTAATAATATTTTAATGACCAACCTTGAAGGTGGTATAGGACAATTAAGTGTGTTGTTCATGGATGTAGTGAACCTAAACAATGAATGAATTTAAGAAAAAAATAAGATAGGGAATAAGATGAGTATCCCATAAAAAATCCCACTATATTTATTATACTATATTCATTATGTATTTTTGGATGAGGAAGGGTAGGAGAAGGTATAATAGGAAGATAATTAAAAAGATAACTTTAAAGATTTTCACCAATTAAATGTTTCTTGAAATACATCTTAATGATATTTGGGATTGGACTTTTTAGATGGAAAATTCCTCTAAGAATTATGTGATAGAGGTTAGGATAGATTTTAATATATATTTGGAATTATCAAAGGCTTATAAGTATTAAGGATAAGGGGTAGAATTTATAAGGGGAGGAGAGGGGTGTTTTTGAATATTATATTCCTTATTTTTGGATTTTGGCTCAAGACTATAAATATTATTCATTCTTGTGACTATATATAGTAAATATTTCATGGGAGTTCAATATAATGGGTTATTACAACACTTATGACTCAAAAAATCATTTATTTGGCTAGTAATTTTAAAACCCCTAATTTACCTTATTTCACTATGAACCAAAAATGAAACTATTCTAGAAAAATTGTTAAATATCACCCTAAATTTTTTTCAATAAGTATATTCCAAAAACAATTAAATAAATTTTATGAATTTTTTTTCTAAATATATGAAATTTAATTTTAAAAATAAAATCCACATTAATTATAAAAATTTCAATTATAATATTATGATCAATTTTACGACTATTTTAGAAATTACAAAAGGTCTCATAGAATTATCTTAAAATTATAATGAAACAAAATATTAATTTAGAAATATATTTTTCGAAAATATATTTTTCATTAAAATAATTATTTATATTGTAAATGTTAAATTAAAACACTTATTATTTAAAAAATATACTTAATTTATCATTTTTTAAAAATTTATTTACTCATTCAATGATATAAATATATCATAATTTAATTTTATAAGATACTTAAAAATTATTTTACATTTCCATATGTTAGGATACTTTTATAAGGGTCATGTTACTATTCTTAATGTTAAAATAATAATTCGATGTGTTAGGTAAGAATTCCAATTGCTGGATTACTATTCCAACACACAAAATTGAAACTGTCAGATGTGATCCTTACTTTTTATAAATACCTCATATTTCATTCATTCTTCACACACTTATATTTTCTATCATGTTTATATATATTTATAGTTTCAAAATTCATATTGGATTGGTAAAATTATGATTTAATTCAAATGTATTATTCCTGAGTGTGATTATTCCGGGTGATCGAGTAGATTTGAATTTTCTTATTATTATTGACTTATTTAATATTTTTTCCCATTAAAATAATTTATGTTCTTATGGAAATCTTTATTCGCTAAATAAAATGTTTAAATTAATATAATATTTTTTTTTGGTTTGATAATGTCATGCATGTTTGTCATATATTAAATTAATTAATATATAAAATATATATATTTAGAGGGGAAATTTAGTTGATAAAATTATGGATTGTAACACTCTTCCTCTATAAAGACCTAGGATTTTTATACATAAATATCAGATATTTTTATATGAATATTCATTACATTATAAAAACAAATTCCCGAGGACCGTAATAGTTTAGTGTCTGTGCAGACTCAGTACACAATCTTCTTAATTCATGAAATATCTTTAATGTATCCCATAAATATATTCACATTATATACTCTTTATAGAAATAGCTTACTTAAATCCTTTTTTATGACCTAGGGAAAAGAAACATAATGAAGGGTGAGGTCAGATACTCAGTAAGGTAAATTAAGGGAGATATATAAGCATAACATGAGAATAAGTCTATGAGAACATGGGCATAATATCTAAAAAATATAACATGCATATAAAAGATCATAATATTGAGTCATGACATAAATATTTGTTTTTAATAAGATATGAATCTTATGAAAATCAAATAACATAATTCATGAGATAATAACATTTTCACAAGACATAGATATATCGAAAACACATAATCATTGAAAACCTTAGGTCAATGTTACTAACAAATACATTCATAAAAAGTTAGGATTGGCCTAAACAAACATGTACCTACTACAATCTTGGGATAAACACCAGTGTACCATATTTTTAGGGGATGGGATAAATAATCATGTACCATCCCTTTTGGGATTGGGAAAACCATCCATGTACCCTCAGTTTCAGGATTGTTCTAATCAACTATGTACCCTATGATGTCATAAATCATTTATCATTACCCAACACATTGGAGTGAGATTTAGGTTCCACCCATAACGATATTAAACTCATACATACATGTTCCAAAAAAATATAAAAAATTTATCATATCATAACCCAAAAATATAAATGGGTTTTATAATCGTTTAATCATTTCCTTAAAGAATATATCATAGAAAAAAAGTAGGTTTCTTATGATTTTTATCACGATATAACATGTGGAAGAGAAATGAGCTTCATAAACATCTTCTCATCATAAACCTAAACCATAAAGAGAAATATAAATAATGGTATCATTGGTTTATAACCCATTTATAAAATATGTACAATCAAAGGATTCCATCTATCGATGAAAAATGATTTTGAAAGATCAATTGAAGCATTTATTTGAGGAAAAATAACATTTTCACTTTGAAAAACACTTTTTTAAAACATAAAACATTTTTTATATAATTTTATTGGAAATTAACTACAATTTTCTTCAAATTAATCATTAAATATCATTTATAACATTTCTCAATGAAAATAGATTATAAAATTTGAATAAGACTTTTTTAAACCCTTTTCAAAATCCATTTTTATTATCAAATCATTTATTTAAAAATTTCCAAAATATCAAGGAAAATGTTTCATTGAAAATAAAATCGAAAAATGGTCAAGGATGTTTTAAATATTTGAGCATTCATGATAGTGATAAATTATTTTCTTGAAGTTCATGTTAAAACAATTATTATATGTACATTTTTGGTAAAATCCAAATAAATATTGTTTGGAAAATGAAATGAAGATTCCTTCAAAATTTTTAATGTAAAACATGGTTAAAAAATTTCTATTAAACATCATAATATAATTGTAAAATAATTTTTAAGACATTTTTTTAAAACATATTTTTTTATGAAAACAAATTTTTTCTGAAGAGAGAAATAATGTTATGTTTTCTTAAAATAATTTTCTTTATATTATAATTACTAAATAGTGGAAAAATGGTACTATCATTATCCTAAATATATATTTAATAATAAAATTCCTGATTTTATTGATAAATAGATCATAATATTTTACCATCAGAAACATAGTCATCAAGAATCCCAAAAAATGATGACATTGAACATAAAATCTTAACCACTTTGGAGACTTTGAAACGTAACCACCATGAATGACCATTATTAAATTAAAATTAATATATCATGAGTGTAAATAAATCAATTATATTACATGTAAAATTGTATGAATATACACCTTGTAAATGAATAAAGGTTCATAACATAACATATTTCTCGAAGAAGGTAAATTGAGGGAAAAATCCATTACCGCATTAGTAATATTTTGAGTCATAATCCCAAAAAAATCATAAAATAAAATAAATCTTTTAATGAAAATAAAATAATGTGATTAATTGTATAAAAATTCAATGGGGAATTATATACACCACAAAAAATAAATGAGTGGTGAATTTGCATAAGACTCGCAGGAATGAAAGAGACACTAGAATTCCCTTATAGTAAGTCTCAACTTCATTCACACTCATTTGAACCTCATGTTTAAAAAATATAATTTTATTATATATTTATTATATAACCATATTATATATATATACCATACCATATATTATTTACTTTTGACCTTTTATTACCTATTTATTAACAATTCCATGTTAAAACCATGTTTTAGGAAATGACTACTTTGTTTTTATGTATGTTTTGATTTTTTATTTTTAATCCTCTCACTTTAGTCCTGGTACCATTATATCCATAATATTAAACATGATATAAATATCATATATATTCAGTATATATGTGTTTATAGTAATATATAAAAATAGATATTGAAAATGAAATACACTGTTGATGGAGACGGTTGGTCGTACGTACGCATGAATGCTGTTTCCATTTATTGATCATATTGAGAGAAATAAAGTTAAATGATATATTATTATTATATAATAATTTTTATTTAATTTTATCTCATGTTTTAATTAAAACCATCCTTATTTCGTTCCATGTAAAGCATGAATGAATCACATCACTTTAGGATGCGGTAGTCCGCCGTACACATGAGTGACATTATCATACTCCCATTAAATAGAAAGCATGAGGGTATGTGTGATATAATAATTTATAAAGAATAATAATATCCTAAATATAATATATATACAATAAATACACCATTATTTTCAACCATGACATATGGTAATGGAAAAACGATTGACATCGGTTTGTGAGGCGGTAGTCAGCCATATACACGAATGATGATTTCATATCCAATTGGATGGATGTGGAGATTGTTTTATTTCATGGTTTTAACATAAAAAATATAATTTTATGGAATATAACTAGTTTATTATATCATAATTTAATAATAATAATAATTTAAGGAGGTGGATGAAGAAAAAAAATAATAACACCCATTGAAGAACGTTGCCTCATTTTCAGTTAACCTTCTTTAGATTGCACCCAAAGTCTTTATATGTTGTATTTATACCAAAATAGTATTTATAGGATTATAGGTTGGAGTTTTGGAAGTGAATTGTTAAGGTATTGTATAAACCAAAATGGGATTAATTTGTGAATTAGTGAAGGGAGGTTGTGGCCTTTTATAAGTGGAGGAAAGAATCCACTTGGAAACTACTTGGAAATTTCACAGAAGACTCCAAAATAATAAAATAATTCCCAATAATAAATATTATAAATGTCTACATAATCTAAATTGTGAATTATAATATAAAAATATGTCCATAAAATACAATTTATACCTGTTTTAATCCATTTTCACCCCTTTTATTTCAAGTTTAACCCCCGATAATTCCATTTTTAGCTTAACTGTGATAAATTATTCTAAATATTTTCACTATTCATTTTGGTAAAAAATTATGTAAACCTTATTAAATAATATAAATTAATCAAATTATAAATTTTGACTCCATTTTTCCAAATTTGATTCATAAAATTGAAAAATTTTGATTTAAAATTAATCCTATAGACGTGACGAGAAAGTGTGTTTTAAAAGAGAAAATGTTCAAAAGTTTACAATGATTTTATATTAAAACTAAATATATAGTCAATTCCAATGTCCTAAATTAGATAAATGGACGTATAATTGAACTAATTTTAATTAAAACCAATTTAATATATAATTCAAATTTTTAAATAAGATAAATGAAAAGATAGTTTCAAATTAAAATTCAGTATTTGTCACTATTAATCAAAAAATGAAACATTTTAGAAAAGTTACTAAAATTAACCCTAAGATAATAATTATATGATGATTTAAAAACATAATTTTATTTTATCAAAAAAAATTTATGAAAGTTCTGAAAATTATTTTTATCAGTGATCAAATAAATAATGTTTTTGATAAAATTTTATTTTCGAAATAGATAATGTATTTACTGAAAATTTAGTACTTTTTTTGTCTATATGTATCCCTTGTATAAAAAATTATAATTAATATTTTAAAAAGTCATTATTACTATTCATATCTCTATGTTCATCAACTAGGTTATAACAATCATATTTAAAATAATATTATTTCATGGTTTTCTGAAGCTCATGGTTGAGTGTTGTGCATGCTATCGAAGAAACTCATTGTTATGTGAAACCCAAGCTAAACTCAGGGTTTCATATAATGAAAGATATCTAAAAATTTAAATTAATTTGAATAAAATAATTCATAAAATCTCAAGGTGTTATATTCTACCTCATTTAAAATGAATTTTAACCTCAAAACGCATCATGATCATCAAATGTTTAACATTTGAAAATTCCTTCATAGAAACCCACATCATACAAATTAATAATAAAAAATCCCTTTAAAATAGAAAATTATAAAAATAATTGTTTTTTAAAGTAAATAATAACTAGGATTCCACATGGATTAATATTGGTAAAATTTAAAGATTTGGAAATCGAATAATAGTGTAAATAATTATAGTGTCATTGGAATCATTCATTAAAAGAAAGCTAGTGATCTAGAGAAGTTTAAAGACCAAAAAACCATATACTAAAGTGTCATGAAAAAGTTTATTCATATCATCTAAAATGATGATAATATGTGAACATTTTATTTCAAGATCCTTTTCATAAATTTAAATAATTTTCATGAAAATATACCATTAGTTGATTTTATTCCATTTAATTAGAAAAAATATTGCTTTTCAGCTCTACCTTGATCAATTTACACATTATCTCTTACTCCATGAAATAAAGGGAAATTTGTTATTACTAAATGGTTAACCTTATAACCCCTAAAAATTTAAAATATATAAATAAGGTCACTAATTTTTTCAAAATGAACTTAACATTAATCCACCATATATCATAAAGTGTATCTTGATTGTCACATACCAAACATGTGAATACCTTCATCATATATTCACTAGAAACATGTTAATTACCTGAATTACCATAAAACATTATTGAAAACATTCAATATTTTTCATTCCTCATATAAAACCACATATTATTGAATTTATTCCATAAATCCAATAATTTTTGTAAACTTCATCCATGATAACATAAACCACTTTTTCCACAAAAAAGTATATAGTTTCAATGTCACCAATACTATCCAATTTACATTATTCATACCAATAATCTCTTTATCCAAAATAAAAACCATTTTATTAACATCAGTAACATATTAAGGGTTATTTTCCATTAATCATGTGTTTTCCATTAAATATCACTTTTCGTAGTAAATCACTTTTCTAGTTCATTCATACTTCTCAAAATATTCCTAAAAATCTTTAATGAAAAACATATATAGAAAATTTCATACATATTTAATGATTTATATAATAGAATTCTCGAATTCTAATACATAGATACTATAATCATACCGTTTAATTCTTAAACAATTAACTAGGCTTCATCATCTTATTTCATAATACCACTTTCCTACAATATGAAATATGAATCATGTATTAAAATTAATCAATCTAAATTTAATCATATATATCATGAATAACATAAAAAATACTATTAGAATAACACATACCTTTCATATTTCATTAATGGACTCTTCATTATCTATAGTATAACCATTACTCATACCACCCTTCCAATTTTCTTTACAAGAATCCCCCCTAGGACATTGATTTTAATAATTTCAATTATTGACACATTTAAAATATTTATCCATTTATAATAATTTAGGGATACCAATATTCCCATCAAATGAATCAATTGAACTTTTCATTTTCTATAGATGATATCTTACTCTATCACCTTCTTCTCCACACATAAAACATCTTCTCATTCCTTTAAGACTTTCTATTCTTTTCTTCATCCAACATTCTAGACATATGTAAAACTGTATCTTCATTCCTCTATGGTTACCAATACCCAAAAAATCAATAAAATATATCCTTATCTTATTTGGTGAGTATGAGTGTTGTATATAGTGCACATTATTTATAGTGTTTTGTGGTAACTCCTTAGGAATAACCACAACATCCCTCACTCTAGTCACCATCCCATTGTTTACGTATCAAATTTTTTTCATCAAATTCTATATTAACACAATTTCTTTTGGTAACCTCTAATGAATAAAAATAAATAACATAGTGTGAGAAACACTAATCAGAATGAAAAACTACATAATCATGAAAAAATAACTTGTAGTATGTCTAAATCATGACCCCTTATTTTTAATCTACAACACCTTAGTTTTATCGTAGGTCATACATGATCATCATCTATTTAAATACTTCATGATAGTTCATATTTTTTTTAAATTTCCAAATCATATCCACAGGGAGTGTTAAACCAAGTGTGATGAATATCCCATTACGGTGCACAAGGTGAAGATCGAGTCCAGCACAATGCACCCTTTTTTGATTTGTTTCTCTTAGGTACCCTCTATGTTGAGATGCATCCACTTATAGTATACATAAAAGGGTGTAATTTTATGAAACCAATTTCTCTATCCTTTACAAAAATTCTTGGACATTTTCCAATACTTTAAATAATCCTTATAATTTTCCTTAGAGACATCTCTAGACATATCCTTAGAATTGTAACTAGGTGTCTCACTAATTTTTTCTCATCGTAGTTTCCAAACGTTAACTAGAAAATTATTTTGATACCAACTATTGTAACCTTAGATTTTCATATATGCATATTACATCCTTTTAGATGAATATTCATTACATTATGCAAGCACACAATAAAGGGCTATAATTGTTTAGTGAATTTAGATACTAGGTACGCAATCTTCTCAATTAATGAAAGATATTCAATGCCTTCCACAATGATCTTTCCATTAAATACTCTTCATATATATACTATACATAAATAATTTATTCATGACCTATGGAAAGGAATCAAAATACATGTGGATATTAGATGATCATTAAGGGTGAATAAGGGAGATTCATATATATAAGATGAGCATAAGGGTATGATAATATGAGCATGATATTTAATAACTATACCTCACATATAAAATAACATAATCTCGAGTCGTGGAATAAATATTTAAATTTCATAAGACATGAATGTTAAGGAAATATAATAATATAATCCCTGAGATAATAAAATTTTCATACGTCATATATATGTGGAACACATATAATTATAGAAAACCTTATGTTAAGGATACCAACCAGGACATTCATAACATGTTATTCTTTCCCTAACCAACTTTTTAACTGCTTCTGGTTTGGGCTAACCCCCCGTGCACCCTATTTTTTGGTTTTGGGATAAACACCCATGCACCCATCTTTTTAGGCTTTGGATAACCACATGAGTAACCTCTATATTGGGCTAACCACTTGTGTACCCTATGATCTCGTCAGACATTTATCATTACCCAAATGGATTGGAGGTTGATATTGGTCCCACCTATCACATGATGAAAATCATACATTTGTGTTCCATAAGAACATAAAAAATTCTTCATAACACAACCCATGAAAATAAATGGGTTTCAAAACCATTTCATCATTTCCTTAAAGAATAACCCATGGAAAAGGAAGAGGGTTTCATAAGCATTTTATCATGGTATAACCCGTGGAAGAGAAATTAGTTACATAAAAAATATTTCATTATAAAAATAAACCATAAAAATAAATATTAAGAATAATAACCTTGTTTAATATCCCTATTAAAACATAAATAACATCAAATTATGCCATCTTATAAGAAAAATGATTTTGGAAGATCACTTGGAACATTTGATTGAGGAAAGATAAACTTTTCAATTTGAAAAAATATTTTTGAACACATGATTTTTTTGGAAATCCTTTTCTTTAAAAATAACTTTGAAATTTTTTAAAAGAAACATTAAATATCATTTCAAACATTTCATGATAAAAAAACCTTCCACTTTTAAAAACACCTTTTAAAACATTTTCAAAATCCCATTTTACATTGAAACCAATTATCTCAAGATTTCCCAAATATTAAAGAAAATGTTTTCTTTGAAAATAAAATTTAAAAATTATAAGTGAAGCTTGAAATATTTTTGAGGTCATGAAAATTATTAATAGTTTTTATTCCATACATGTTAAAATAGAGATTCTTTTAACATTTTTTCTAAAAGAAAAATGGACATTGTTTAGAAAATCAAATGAATATTCCTTTAAAAAAAATTTACGTAAAAGGTAAAAAATGGGTAAAAAAATTATTCTAAAATTCATAGTATAACTGGAAAACACTTTTTGGATATTATTTTTAAAAAACATGGTTTTGGAATAAAATAAATTTTTAACCAAAGAGATTAATAAAATCATATTTTCTTAAAATCAATTTCTCAGTTAATTTAAGTACCAAATAGTGGAATAATAATACTATTAATATCATAAAAAACTATAATTAAATATAAGTAATGAGTTTATTTGTAAGTTCATCATAATATTTTATCATTTAGGCATACTAAAAAACAATCCTGAAAAACAATGAGATTGTAAAATAAAATCATTACCTCATTGAAAAAATGAAATATAAGAAGCATGAAAAAATATAATTAAATGAAACATAAATATATCATGAGGATAAATAAATTCATGATATTAAATTTCAAATGGTCTGTATATACCCCTTTTAAAGGAAGATAGGTGAATAACATTAGATATGTCTAAAAGAAGGGCAATTGAGATAAAAATCCCATACAACTTTAGTAATATTTTGATCATAACCACAAATAAAGAATAACATGAAATAATTTTTAATTTAATGAAAATAATGATATTAATGATATAAAATATCAAATGTGAAGTATATACACCACACAAAATAAGCGAGTGGGGAATTTTCAAATGTATCCCAAAAATAAAAGAGAGACTAGAAATCCCTTATCGTAAGTCTCAACATCCATCACACTCATTTGAAAACATTGTATAATAAATAGAAGTTTATTATAAATATATTAAATAAACATAATTATATAGACCATACAAAATATGATTTAAATATTACTTTTTATTACTATTTTATTAACAAACCTACGTTAGAGTCATGTTTCGGGTAAGAACTGATTTTTTTCATGTATGTTTGGATTGGTTATTTTTTGAACTCCTACTTTGATAAAGGTTCAATAATCACCAGAATTTTAAACATGAAATAAATATCATATATATTAATAACATATTTATTTATATTTATATATAAAATTTTGATAAGGAAAATTAAATACAAAATTAATGGAGATGGCATGCCATACGTATACATGAATATTATTTCCATTTTATCAGCACATTGAAAGAAAAATAGAAAAATTTTATATTATTATAAAAAATCATATTTATGTCATTTATATCATATATTTTATCTAAATCCATATTTATTACCTTCTATGTAAATCATGAAGAAATCACATTACTTCCTGAGGTGGTAGTCCGACATACACAAGAGCGATGTTATCATATTCCAAAAAATTGAAAATCATGAATGTATGAATGATTTAATCTTTAAATAGGAATAATAATATCATAAATATCATATATAAATGATAAATCCATCATTATTTCCAACCATTATAGGTTTTAATGGAAAAATGAATGACATTGGTTTGCGAGGCAGTAGTTTGCTATACACACAAACGATGATTTCGTAACCCATTTGATGGAAGTATTGATGGTTATAGTTCATGTAATTAAAATTAAAACTATAAGTATATAAAAGATAATTAGGTTATTATATCAACATTTTATAATAATAAATTAAGGATGTGGTGGATAAAATAAAATAAAATGCTCATTGAAGAAAGTTACTTCTTCCTTAACTAACCTCCTTAGGTTTGCACCAATTGCCTTCCTAGGTTGGATTTATTGTAAAAATAAGGATTCTAGGAAGATATGAGAGAAGTTGGTATGTTATTTGGGTAGGTATTTTCTGATCCAAAAGGGTTTTATAGTATGAATTAGTTAAGTGTGGTGATTTCCTTTTATAAGTGGGGGGAAACAACTCACTTGAAAGCTACTTGGAAATATCCAAAAAGACTCCAAAATAATAAAGTCATTCCCAATAATAAATATAAACAATGAAAATTGAATATAAATTTTAAAGGATAATATGTATATATGTCGATAAAATAGGATTTAGACATTTTTGGGTCATTTTTAACTCTTGTCTTTTTAGTTTAACTTTTACTAAACCCATTTTTTACCTTAAGCTTGGTAAATAATTTTTACTATATTCAATATTCATTTTGGTAAATAATTAATTTTACCATTTTAGATAATATAAATTATTAAGATTAAAAATATTTAATCCATTTTTATCAATTCTATTAACATAATAAGAAAATTTTAATTTAAAATCAAACCTATAGAAGTAATGAGAAAGTGAGTTTTTAGAGAGAAAAAGTTCAAACATTAACAACAATTTTGTATCAAAATTCAATATGAAATTGATTAAAATAAAATTAATCATATTAATAGATGTATAATTTAACAAATCTTACATTAAACTCAATTTAAAATATAATTTAAATTTATGAATAAATGAAATGAAAAGGAAATTTTCAAAAAAAATTCAGTATTTGTCACTATTCATTAGAAAATGAAACTTTTCATAAAATTCCCATAAACAGACCCTAATATAATATTAACATGATGATTTCAAAAATGAAATTTATTTTATCAAATTAATTTTCTAAAATTTTTAAAAATTAATATTAGTAATTTTCACAAACTGTAATAAGAAGCTTTTTTTGAGAAAATAGTATTTTTCAAACATATAATGACTTCATCAAAAATTAAGAACCTTTTTATAAATATTTTTACTTTATATAAATAAATTATAATTTATATTTTAAATTTTGTTATTAATATTAATATATATAAGTGTAATTACTATATTATAATGGTCATGTTTAAAATATAATTATTTCATGGTTTTTTGATGTTCTATGCCGTGTGTCATGCACATTATCAAAGAAAATAGCTGTTTAATATAACATTAGATAAACCCAGTATAGAATATAATGAAAGTTGTCTAAAAATTGAAGATAATTTAAAAAAATACATTATAAAATATTTGTATTTTATATACCACTAAATAAATTTCACCCTTAAAATATCATTATACATACTATGTTGAAATCATGTCTGGGAACTTCTTTATGGATTCTTAAGGTTACCATGTTTCCTCCTCATACATATGGTTTTTCTTGTTTTCTTTGACTAGGTGATTTATCTTCTCGAATAGAAAAGTTTCTCTATGGTCCAATATCTTCAAAAGATTATCCTCACTAGAGCTATCATTTTCTATTTGTACCACCTCAAAATTAAATACATGTGATGGATATAGTATTTACTTTATCAAGAGGGATATGTGAAACACATCATATAAATCAGAAAGGGTTCATGGGAGTGCTAGTCTATAGGTGACATCTTTTATGTGACCAAGAATATCTAATGGGAAAATGTACCTAGGACATAACTTAACCTTATTCCTAAATTTCATGTATATATACCTCATATATATGCATAGTAACACCTTTACACCAACTAAAACCTTTAGGTATTTTTAATGATTGTCTGCATTAATCTTCTATCCAAATTGAGTAGCCCTATTTCACTATTGAATGGTCTTCTAACATTCTACTATTTCCATGAATATTTTAGGATCCAGAAGCTTTTGGTCACCAAATTCATCACATAATGAAGGAGTTCTACATTTCAACCCATAAAGAGCTTCACATGGATCCATTTAGATTATTGATTGGAAACAATTATTTTATGAGAAATTGACTTGTGGAAGATGTTGACATCATCCCCCTTTTAAGTCCTTTTAGAATTTACTTAACACGTATTACAATGTTTGTATAGTACTATAAAAATGTTCATTATTTTAGGGGTGATAAGCCATACTGAAGTTCAATTCCATGTTTATAGAATTTTGTAGTCTTTTAAATGTCATGAAGTTAAATCTCAGATCATAGTCAGATAAAATCAATAGTGGTGTTCCATATAGCCTCACAACTTCTCTGATGTATGTCCTTGAAATTTGATGGAGTGATATGTCCTATTGAATTTAAATAAAGTGAGTAGTATTTTTAAAACGATCCCCTACAACACATATAACATTATATCCTCTTGATGTATTCTGAAGTCTAGTGACATTGTCCATGGTGATGTTTTTCCATTTACACATAGGTATGTGTAATGATTACATCGTCCCATTATTTTTTTTATTTCATCCTTAAAATGATATCATACCTGGAACATTGATATATATATATATATATTATGATCTTCTTGTTCATATTGTCCCACCAGTAGTACTCTAAGATATCTCAATACAACTACTTCTTCATCAATTTGTAACTTTGAGGACATCCATTTTCTTATAGATTCCACATTCTTCAATATTTCAACATCATATCTTTGAGTATCTTTTATATTATCTAGAATGGTTTTTTGAGAAATAATTTGAGAAATAAATGATGATTTGCATTCCTTTATAATAATCATGTCTATCCTTATTCAAATATAAGAAGATTGGATCCTTCTGAATTCTCATTATTGATAAGGTTGTTTGATCTATTTTATATAAAAAATATTCTATATTATTTGATTTCCCAATATGGTAGTAGATCCAGTAGTCATATTCCTTGATCATGTATAACCATCTTCACTGCTTCATATTAAGATCCTTAAATGTGAATATTTATATAAGGATCTTATGATCCACATATATATTACCCTTCTCCCCATAATGATAACCCCACTACATTTTAAACATGAAGAACACTACACCCAACTCAAATTCTTGTATTGGATATTTTTTCTCATGAAATTTCATCTTCCATGATGCATAATCCATCACTTTGTACCTATTCATTAGTTCATAGCTTAAATCCTTATTTAAAGCATTGTTGTATACCTTGATAAGATCCCCACTTGTGAGTAGTGTAATTATTGGTGCAACGATAAACCTATTTTTAAACACTTTGAATCACTCTTCAAACTCATCGGCTCATAATAAATTCACTCCCTTCCGAGTCAATATGGTTAGTAGGCTTGCCAATCATGATAAATTATTCATAAATCATAAGTAATACCTATATAGTCCAAGAAAACTATGGATATATTTTATTGATATTCTTTAGGAAAACTCAATGATTGGATTTGTCTTAGAATTATCTATAGATAAACCATCGCTATTGATACCATTCCCCATGAATGACACTTCCTCTTTCCAAAAATCACATTTATTATAATTTTCATATATATTCTCTTTTTGAAAATTCTTTATCATAGTATTCATATTCCCCTTATACTCCTCCTTGATATTATATTATATCAAAACATTATCTATAAATACTACCATAAAGTTGACTATGTATTATATAGAGACTCTATTAATTAAATAAATTAATATTTTTGGAGCATTATTGAGTCTGAAGGGAATCACTATGAACTCAGAGTGTATATACCTTGTTTGAAAGGTAGTATGGGAAATGTATCCCTTATTCACCTTTAATTTATGATACCCCAAACAATAGTAAAACCTAGAGGAATACAGGTCCCCAAGTAGTTGATCAAATGATTTATCTATCAATATTAGGGAACAATTGTTATATAGCATGATATTTCTGAGCTACCAATAATATATTTAAATGTGTATTGGACCATCCTTATTCTTGACGAAGAGGACTATCACACTCTATTTTGTAGGAATCATGTGTATAAAACCCTTTTCCATATTTTATGGTAACTACTAATTCAGATCTTCTAACTCAATAGTGGCCATTTTTTATAGAGTCTTGGATATGTGTAGAGATCCAGGTATGAGTTCAATTGAGAACTTAACCTCTCACTCTGGAGGAAGACCATGAAATTCATTAGGGAATACATCAATCTAGACACTCACAATGGGAATGTATTCGATCATGATTCACTCCTTTACCACAATCAATTGATCTAGATATGATTTCTCATAAGGTAATAATATCCACACTATAGAAGAAGATTCTAATGGAGATTCATCATCTTCCATAAATTGTCATAGAATTAGTGGATGACTTAGGATATTGAGAGTGGTCTCCCTTTCCTGACAGTTGATGTTGGATTTATATAAGGATAGCCCATCCATAGCCAATATAGTTTCAAAATCCATTAAAGGAAGTAGGAAAAGATTTTTTGGGAGGTTTAGTCCATTAACAATGTCCAAGGATGAGTAATATACTTGGGATGAAACAATTTCTCAATTTTATAATCTCATAGATAGATGAACCCCAATATTCTGAGGTGGTTTTTGAATATTTCTACTAAACACATAGGGTATGATATAATTTATAAAACCAGAATCAAAATGTTTGTTTCCTATTTATGAGTAAATAACCAATGAAATTGTCACCACATCATTATTGGGATCAAAATCAGCAGTAGTGATACCATATGTCATTCCTTCCTCTCTAGGAATTGGAGGTTTTTTTGTTGATTGTATCTAATAATCCATGTATTATGAAATTTTTATTTCATAACTCTTATGTCCCATTCTATTGAAACATTATTCCAAAGTCTGAGCACTAACCTAAACCATCTTTTCCTTTCTCATAGTAGTGGAACTATTCCTATCTTTTGAAAATTGATTAGCTCAGTACTCCTTATTTCAACACATGAAGAATTTATTGGTCCCCTTTAAATATTTTTTAAGATGATTATCCCCACACTCTTATACAAAAGATGTTTGGTTTTATTTCCTTTATGAAACTTTTCCATTTTCCCTCCTAAATTAAACTCATTTTTAAACTTTTTATCTCATAGTCCATGACACCACTAATATTCACTAATATCCATCTCGAAATTCAAGTGAAAACAACCAATATCTTCCAAGTAGAAAAAATGTTGAATTGATAAATATTTTTATAGAATTTGATATAACCCACTAATGAAATGTTCCACCTTACTTTCAATGTTGATGATGAATCCATCAGTGTATTCTGAAAGCCTTGTGAAGTTTTCCCTTTATACCATAAAAAACTAAAATTCATCTTAATTTAGTATAAGTAACATCTTCTCTATTTAATTATTGAGTGTTTTCAGAGAATATTTATACAAAAATGTTTTATTAAATCCTTCCAATTCTATGGAATCAATTTACTCTCGAGGCGTCGTGTTCTTGATCGGTGTCCACAACTGATCAGCTTCCCCTTGAAAATGATACACAGTGAGCAAAAATTTCTCTTTTTTTGAGTATTGGATGATAAATTATATCTTCTCAATGGTGTTAATCCATTATTCTACGATGAGAGGATATAAAGATCTACTAAATATTGGATTCCTTTGTCTTATAAAGGACTCAAATTTAACTTTATCATTGTTATGACAAGTAGGGTGTTTCACATGATTTATGTTATTATTAGTTGCATGAGTCATATGATCTAGTACATCTATAAAGTTCATATCTCCCACTCTTATAAGATTAGGAACATCATTTAGGAAATTTTCACATTTATAAAAATGTTTCTTGTTGTCATTATTCTTCATATTTCCCAAAATAAAAAAAATAAAAAAATAGATGAGATTTCTCAAACTAATAATTATGTAAAATGCATACTATAAACACAGAATAAATAAATTATAAATGATATATAAATTATAAATTATGATCCCTAGGTTTCAATCTAGGTTATACATTGAAATTTACCTGTTATATTTTATATAATAACAATATATTTAAGGGTTTCATAATGGTTTGTAAATAACTTGTGAATTTGAAAAATAATATTACTAGGGTTGTCAAAACAGGAATGTAGAAATACCTCTTGTTTGTAAACTAGGTGATGATCATGTTAATACTCAATGAACCATTTTTGGGGTCATTACCCCTAGGTACCACCATAACAAAGCCACATCCACTAGTAGTGTCTTGAAATGGATTCATTTTGTTACAAACCACTCGCTCTATAATTCCCCAAAATTTCATGATATTTTATTATAATTAGAATTAACCATGGGGATCTTGCTAAAGTAATATAATATTAATCCCAAAAAAACTAAACTATTCTCTGATTCCCACTATAGTGATCCAATCATATTACACATATTATTAGATGATTTTTAACATAAACATCCTATAATTATAACCTATGATCATGAGGGCTAATATGATTATAAGAATAGGTTCATAATACATAATAAAAAATATAAAATAAAATATTAATTTCACTCTCTATCATGAAATCGTAAGTCCCTTTGAGCTCCTAAAATTGGATAGGATAACTTGGGGAATACATTTAAGAAATGGGTGGGCTATAAAACCCAGTAAGGGAATAAACATGATAACAAGGAATAAAATGATATAATAAAAGACAAGTACCATGCATAATATAATGGGAGCATAACATAAAGAAAAATCCATCATAATTTTAGGTTAATATAGGAAATTTTAATCAACATTAAACATGACATAATCATAAGTAATGGAAAACTGTCAAGATGAAATCACATGGTAGACAGATCCCCCTAATAGATTAAGTTTACTTCATAATCTAATAAATAATGTCTCATAAAAGAAAAAAATACCCAATTTATTCGCTAAATATCCTGGAACATCCATTAAAACATGTACATTCATATGTGTGACATAAAATAAAATCAACCATAAGGAATAGATATAAGAATTTACAATGGAAAGAAATGGGTTAAATTATCATGGATCATATCATAATCCAATATATTTATTAAAGGTTAAAAAAATAATAAGGAATTAAATATTTTGGACGTTCATATCTGAGTACATAATTATGGGGAATAATGAATTAAAATTATAATTAAAAATATATATATTAAGAGATAAATATAATTCCCCTAGAATGGGTCAGATTTTAAATAACTCATTTGTGTAATGAACCTAAAGAATGTATTTACCCATAAAATGAAGGGAGAATAAGTTTTTTATTTATGTAATATACATATATAAAGAATTTATAAGTATTCCATAAAATTAAATAGACATATAAAGTGAGTTATATCATAACCCAATGAAAATGGTAGTTCAGAAAGATCCCTTACCTTATGCTCCAGAATCATTCTATACAAGCACTAAATGTCTTGAATATTCAAATTAACATCATTAATTATATGATTGAAAAATTTTCATCTATATTTTACATACTATAATTTTATTTTATTCATTATAACCATTTCAATGACATATAAAGTTTAACTTTTTTGTTCCATTAGAATTCATTTCATGTTTCCAAGGTTAGACCAGTTTTGGATAATTATTGAAGTTCATGTTAAATGGGACTAAAACTAAAAAAGTGAATTAAAATGTTATTAAATTAATTCGAGAAATTTAAATGGTTCTGTATACCCATATATGTTCCTATATTGGTGTTAATTACTTATTAAAAGAATTGTTGTTTGGGGTAAGTTCATTTTGGTTGATTTACCGATCATAACGAAATATATATGTTTTATTTAAATAAATAAGTATTAAAACATTAAAAAAACTTTTAATAAGTTATTATATAATTATTATGATAATTTTTAACCTTAATTATATTTTAATGACAGGTCTTGAAGGTGGTGAAGAAAAAAGAAGTGCTTCTTTCATGGTTGTAGTGAACCAACTGTACTGTTAACAATGCTTGCGTTTGGATGACAAAATAAGGGAAAGGTAGAAGATGAGTATCCCATTAAAAAAATTTAAATTACAATACATTTATGATATATTATTAATTATGTATTTTTGTAAGGGGGAGGGGATGAGAAGGTATAAGAAGATAATTAAAATGATAAAATTTGAGAATGCTACCTCTTGAATGATGTCTCTAGAAATACATCTCAAGGAACCTTGGGATTGGAAATTTTATAAATAAAGGGTCTCTAGAGACATGGGGAGAGATATTAAGAGAGTGTTTCATAGATATTTTGAAATATACAAGGCTTATAATTTGTGGTGATAAGGGGTGGTGATAGGTGGTATTTATAAGGGGAAGAGTGGTGTGTTTTTGAATATTATATTCATTGGTTAAATATTTTGGAATAAGAAAATCAATAGGATATATTCACATAAATACCTATATTAAATGATGCATGTGATTTCAAAACAATTGGTTATCACATCATCCATGACTCAAAAATTCAAATGTTTGGATTATAATGTTAAATACCGTATTTTACATTATTTCACTATTTACTAGGAATTCAACTATTATAGAAAATACAAATAATAACCCTAACCATTTTCTGATGTGTATATTCCAAAATATAAAATCAATATTAGTAAAATAATTTTATAAATATTAATAATATAATTTTTAATTAAAATCCTCATTTATTTGAAAAATGAAAATTTTAATATTTTAATCAATTTTATGACTATTTTTAAAATTACATAAGGTCTTATAGAATTATCATAACATTATAATAAAAAATAATAATAATTTATAAATCCATTATATGAAAATATTATTTTAAATAATTATTTTTAACATAAAAGTTCAATTAAAACATTTATGTTTTTAAAAAATAAAAACACTTAATTTATTATTTTTGAAACATTTATTTACATGTATGATTAAATAAATATATTATAATTTAATTTTATATTATACCTAAATATTAATTTTAATTTCCGTATTTAATGATACTATTCTAATAGTATTGATACTATTCTTAAAGGTTATATTACTATTCCAAGGGTCGTGTTACTATACCAATTGCTAGATTGCTACTCCAACAGTCAAATTTTTAATGGTCACAAGGGATCCCTACTTTCAATAAATACTACATATTTAATTAATTATTCATTCACTTCTATTTTCAATCAAGGTTATATATATTTCTATTTTTAAAATTAATATTGGATCACTAACATTTTGATTTATTTATACAGTGTTGTTTGTGTGTGAAATTATTCTAGGGGATCAAGAAGATCAAAATTCTCCTATTGTTATTTCTTTATTTTTACTTTTTTTTCCCATTATAATACTTTTAGTTCATATAAACATTATTATTCTCTAAACATATTATTTTAAATATTATAAAATATATTTTTTCTTCCATTATATGGTGAATGTGTATTATATATTATTTTAATAAGTGTGATATAAATATATATTAAAAAGGTAAATTTCATTGATAAAATAATGGGTAATTAAAATTGAGGGTGATCAGCCTATTAAATAAGATAAAATTTTAAATTAAATTTTAAATACATGAAATAAATGAACATAGATACATGTCCATAGTGGACCATGTGTAATGACTCGATGTCTCATCCACTGATGGTCAATTTATTTTTAATTTAATTCCTTATGATACATAGTCCAAGGAAGGGTATAAATGAAATGAATGAAATTAAACTAAATGAATAGGGTGTATCTAACCTACTGATAGGTTCCCTGAGTGACCTCTAGGTAAAGGTAAGTGATGAATTGAGATATATGGAAAAGGGATCAGTCATGTGGGAAACATGAGATTCATTAATGTCTTCGTGATAGTTTAGTTTACCATAGGGTTAGTCATCCTCCCCCGTTATTATAAAAATTATTAGTTACTATTCCCTAGGTACATTATTGATGAGTTGAGTGAGACTATTGACCTTAGATGAATTGGGTTATGAGATGGTCATTACGCCATCCCCTGAGACCAATGCCAATGAGGGTTGCCTTATATGGACTGCGAGGCTTTATGATAACCATGATATGGTCAAGGTATCTATTACCCTAGAGTGATAAGTGTTGACCTAAGAGATGAGTGTAAGATAGTGGAACCCATGTAATAGTGTCTATGTGATGGTGTAACATAAGGGACCCCGAGGTAGTTCCCCAATGATATGTTGACACTAGAGAGGGTTCATGTGGGTAATGAGTAGAGTAGATTGCGAGTTTCAACATTAAACCCAAATTAATGATATAAAACTTATATAGAATTAGTTGGTATGGTGTATTGTGTACTTGAGAGGCCAACCTCATACTAGTGGGACAAGATTGTTAAGATGGATGAACATTTTGAGATGTGTTGTATGAGATATTGTGGGAGGGACATACTACCCATCCAAATTTCTTATTTATATATAAGAGCCCTAGGATGCATTGGATTTGGATTATAAGCCTAATGATTAAGAAAACCCATGGTCACCCCCTATGTGTTTGTAGTTATTCATGATGATTTTGATAGTTTAGGGTTACCCCTATAAGTTGTCCATTATTTCAGATTTATATGATTACATTGGGTCACCCCTTAGAGTCATAAGTTTTCCTGATATTATTGATCGCTAAATATTTCCTCCTAGGGGTTGTGAATGATTCCTTATTATTATGAATTACCTAGGATTGACTAATACAGATTGATGATGACACCTGATGACTATACATCACCTAAGATTATATCATAGGGATCATAAATGGCTCCTAATGACCACTGAACTCAAAATATTACCCCATATGGGTCAAATATGATTCCTTGTTTTTATGAAATCATAGTATCACCATAATAGTTGGTAGTTTTATTAATGATAATTACTACCTATAGTTATCTATTTGGAGTTGGTGATGAGTACTAGAGATTATGACTACCTAGGGTCTCCCCTATGTGTTAACAATAACACCAAATGATTATTTATTTCCTAGGATTACATTCAAGGAATATCTTTATACCACATACTATATAATTCCCATGATTACCTCTTGGGGGTAGGGATTTTTCCTATTACTGGTTGGTATAATTATATGACATTCTCAGAGACACTCCGACACTAGCCAAATAATGTTTTTTTTCAATTATGAGTGTCAAATTAGAACCCAAGGATCTATGGTCGTTATTTTTTCCACCTTGATGGTTCTCTACTAAGTTTTATCACATCCTTATTGGGTGGTCGTGGAACATGGGTACCCGAGCAGTCTTCAATGATTTTAGGTTTGGGTTATATTTGAGGATCGGGTTTGATAGAGTGGTATATCTCAGATGGGAACGGAGATCTAGATGTGGTAAGTCTTGAAGATAGTATTAGAGCCTTAATAATGTTTCATTATTTTATTTATTCTTTATATGTGATCATCCCAATGGGAGATTAGTTGTATTCTTTCATGATCATGAGTGTCTATGACTTCTTGCTTCTACATTTCAACTGATATTAAATGATTGTGTTTATTGATTCTTCATACTTTGATGATTATTCTATTGACTTGTATGTTAGGTTATTTATATACTATTTTGTAATTTAATATGGGTGTATAATATCCATGTAGTATTACCGAACACACCCTACTAGTCGAAAACATATATTGTATGGGGATTCCCACCAAAGGCCCTAGTAGTATCATTGGTTAGGGAAATGTTGTGTGGTTATATGGCTAAGAGGTTACACAAACCACCCTGACAACACAAATGAAAAATAGGAAACATTCTAAAAAAACAAATAGCACTGACATAAAAGTTTCAAAAAACAAAACAGAAAGAGAGAAACATAAATTTTGTACCAAAAATAATTTTAGAACAATAAAATATGTATTTACCATCATCATGAAAACATATATCAATATTTTTTTGTCAAAATAACCATATAATAGTTTAATATCATGGCCACCAAACATGCTCAGTAAGAATCACAATAATATAATGAAAAGAATTTTATGTTAAATTACTCATACCTTAAATTTTACCCAATTTATAAAAGTTACTCGACCTCTCAAATATCATGTAATTCATCATCTTCTACACATTTTAATAGTTTTCAAGGGTCCTTGTGAATAAAGTATCATTTCAAAGAGGAATCATCAATAAAAGGAGCAAATTTCATTAATATAGTAGTGGAAATATGTTTAAATCCATTTTTCAAGAGGTTATTAGGGTTTAATAACCCATATCAATCAATAGAATAATAAAGTATGTCATTTGTAGAAAAAGGGATACTTGTGGAAACCTGACTCTTCACATTACCACTCCATTGTTTTTCTAGGAATTGAGATCATTTTGTGGGTTGAGGGTATAATTTATCCACTTTAGTAGAATTTGTGCTTGAATACATACATCCTCCCATGGTATTGGGGGTTTGGAACTCCTATATACATGAATTCTGATTTTGTGAAGATTTTTTATTTATAGTCTTTATAAAATTAGACATAGAGTTGGTTGGATATAAATCATTTAATTTAAAAGATCCAAATACATAGTTATTTGGTATATCTGTTCCCAATTTAACATTAGCAGTAACTGTCTTTCTATATATATATTTTCATACATCATCAAAAATATGTGGTGGCATAGTACAATTACTAGATGATATCAAATATAGGGTTCTAAACCCCCCTCCTCCTCGTCCTCCTAAACTTTTGATTTGTCCGAAAATATTCTTGGAGTAGGTGTTTCCACCCTTGATTTCACATGATAAAAAATTCATAACTTTACTATTAGAGACCACTACCATCTAAGATAACTTAAGGATATTTACTAGATTAATCCTATACACTTTATTTCAGCTTA
Source organism: Viscum album (assembly GCA_963277665.1). NCBI lineage: Eukaryota > Viridiplantae > Streptophyta > Magnoliopsida > Santalales > Viscaceae > Viscum > Viscum album. The sequence continues at coordinate 955,326,977 of OY728133.1, read as the reverse complement.
AAAAACATTAAAAAATTAGAATATAATCAGAAAAAATTATTTGAAAACCCTTCCTTGATTTTTTTTCTCATTGATGAACCGTTAAACACCTTTATCTTCCATTATTTTTTCAATGATAAGATCTTGTGGTCTTTTCAATATTGATGATCAGAAAAATATTTTTCATTTAATTCAAAATCACTCTATCCAAATTTGGATTCATCATCTTATAGATCTCGCCAAATTACAATAATAATATTAATATAATTAATAAAGTAAGTAATAATATTAAATAAATCTCCACAAGGGATCGATTAAGTTGAATATGTATGTTGGCCAATTACCATTTTATGGGAATCAAAAAAGGTTTAAGTATTTCCAAGATCAGTTTTAGTTGTTGGTTTATAGTGATGAGGGTAGATGTTGAGGAATAGAAAATGCATGGTGTGGAAATTTACAATACCTTCATTACCCACAATCAGTTTTGTAGTTGGTGGCTTATAGTAGTAGGAAGGTCACCCAATAATCCTTTATGAAACATATGTTGAAATAAAGGTAATAATGAATTATTGGGGGTATTCTAGAAGTATTTTACCACTATAGTATCATGGGTACTATAGTAATAATAGTATCAGGGTTTTTTAGAAGTGATATTCTTCACTAAAAAAGGGATGTTAGTCCATTAAATTGGGATTTTGGCTCAAATCACCTATTGGACATAAAATGGTAGGTAATAGCAGAATTTCAATGTGAATGCATCATGACCTGTGGTGGAATAATATAGAGAACCTGGTAGACCAAAGATGTGTGATTAGGGATGTATTTATTTCAAGGTAACATACTGAATGGATGATGCTATGTGTTTGGGGAAGTGAATGATTAAATTGAAAATTGTAGGTGACCATTATTACAAGACAAAGGTGGTCTTCAGATGGTGAATATGGGTATAGATTGGGGCATGATATTAGATGGGGTCACAAAATCCTTCATGTAAAATTCATATAAATTTTAGTCCATCAGGGGTTTTTGGTTACAATATCAATTCTTTTTGGCTACCAATCATAGGTCTTCATGTCACAAAAAAGTTACAAATTATGTCTAGTGTGTCACGAACCAAATCTGGTTTCCAAGAAAATCGGCACCAAACACAGCCTGTGACAAGGTCTGAAGGGTGTTCCCAATCCCCATAGGCTGGAACAAGTTTACAGGTATCACAAAATGATAATTGGGAATGATTTACCTAAGTCTATAAACATAAAACAACAAAAGATTCTAATAAAACGAATCAAGATTTTTCAAACCAAAAAAACTTTTCCAAAAACACAGAGTTGAATTAAATATTTTTAAACAACTAAACAAGACTATAAAAGGTACAAAACCAAATGGAAATAGCCCCAGAATCCCCATGGCAATGGGCACAACCCTCAAGCCATCTCCATAAGACTTCACAACCAATGACCTTCTAGAAACCCAAACCATTGGAATAAAAACTGTACCCAACCAATGAAAAAAAACCAAGTCTACTTACACCCAAGGGTGTAAGTTGGGTGTGAGAAAATTCTTATTAGGATACCACCACTACGATATTCCATGTGATAAACATTCAAATATGAAACCATTCAGGTTTTCAAAAACATGCAATTTCTAGTCATAATTTCTAAAAGATGCAACTTAAAAAAATCAGTTCTCAAGTGGGATAATTTAAAGAATCAAAACATTTAAAATAAATTCCAAGGATAATGAATTTTCTAGACAAATATACCATATGCTGACGATAAGTATAAAGAATCTAATGAGAACAAGCAATAAGAAATGACCTCAAGGCACTAGCTCATTGTGGGTCCCAGGTACCTCATATCTCGGTGAGTGTAACCATCACAAATATCCATTCTCATGCAAGATCCACTAGTATGAAACATAACCATAATTTAGTGGTCCCCAACCATCATCATCATAGTTTATTTAGAGTTTTAAGCCTCAATATTGCTAAGTGAAACTGAGGCCAAACCCCACAGATTCACTAGCATACTAGCACACGTCCACCCACCTAGATACCCGGGTTTTCCCTTTGTGCTAAAATAAGTTATACATGTCAAGAAATATGTTTTGAAAATTAAAATATCATTTCATCATCAAAAATTCACAAAAAATCCCACATGTATACCACACAAGTCACAAAATTCCACTATTCATTCAAATTGATTTGAAATTCGACTCACACCAAAATAGGCCAAACACTTTTCACATTTCTTTAACACATCCACAAATCCATCAAATTTTTTTATAAAACCATTATAATATATTACAACTCACATAATAGCCCATTCACATGTTACATAATATTCTTTTTCATAACCAAAATCAATTTTTCACATCGCACTCACACAAAACATCCCACATCACTTTCACATCTCTTACACACTTTAGTAAATCCTTCAATCATTTTTGTAAAACTTTTCCAAGAAGGAACCCATCAAAAAACAACACCTATAATATTTAAAATGTACCATTTCAGAATATACACACTCCAAAACATTTTTCCAATATGGTTTCACCACTTACCTAAATCATTAAATCACTCAAATCATTCATAAAACAATTCCAAAGAGTATGCCCAATCTTTGCTCATAAAACCCATTTAAAACCCATATTGCAAGGACAAACCACACTAAAACACTACCAAAGTATAATTGGAATCCCTAGAGACATCTATAGAAGCACTTTAAAGTGTTATAAAATCACCATGGATAATACCATGAAATATACAAATGAAAACACCCATTTTCATAAAATTCTCTCAAGATGTATAAAAAAGTTTTACACAACAAACCTATTGAAACAACCCCCTTACAAGGACCACATGACACTAATACATTACCAAGCCATAATTTTTAGGCCAAAAAAGATTTAGTAAACCAATTACATAAGTTATGAAATACACCGAATTAATACCCCATGAGTTACACATGAAAACACCCAATTTCAATTTAAAAAACAACTATAAAATTAAACACTTAACCAAATCATTCACAAACAGTTTTCACACCACACCCAACGTATGAGGAATATTAAAAATGAGTAAATACAGAAAACTAACTCATCAATAATTGTTCACACATGTAACCACCAACAGAAAGTGTCAAATCCCTCAAAACATGGTGCAAAACATCAACCACACCACCGCCGCACCACAAAGAAGATAAATCTTGCCCTAGACCACAATATTTGACCAAAAATATAACAAATAAAACCCTAGGTTCAAACCCTAACTTCTGTACATTTTAGAACATAACGAAGGATGGAGGAAACCCTAATGGAAAAGGAAGAAACCAAGAAGGAATAACTTACCTTGAAAAATATTGAAGAAATCACCCCAAATATAACAGTATATGAATTTTCAAACATCCAACCATTAAAGTGAGATTATAAAAAGCTTTAATAGATAACTTAGGAACTATAATGGGGGAAAGAGAGTGAGAAATTAAGGAGTTTATGAAATAATCTATTTACCTCTTCAAATATGGGATATTTGAGACATTCAAAGAAGCTTCATCCAAATTCGCGATGAAACCGATCTCCAAAGATGGGGATGAGAGCATGAGGGTGCGCCTTGGGTATGTGGGCTTGGGGGAGAGTTAGAATCACAGAAAAAACGTAAATACTTAAGGAGATATTAAAGAATTAACAAATATTTTTAATGTAGGAAATGGGGTTTTGGGAAGGCCCAATCTCTTAAATAAAAACCCATATCCACCATGATTATGGATTCTTGAATGGTCCAAATTAATAAGGTGGTGTTAATAGGTCCTGGGAATACAAGTTGGAATTGGAATAGATGAAAAAAATTGAAAAATAAAGGAGTTATAAAGGAATCAAAATTTATTTTGAAATCTGGAATTGGGCTCACGGTTTGGCCCAATTCATGAAAACTCACATATTCCTCCATAAATGCTTGGGAAACCCCCGAAACAAATCATGAATGGAAATTAAATGAAATTTACCTTTAAAATAATTCATGTATGTGAAAATTCTCTCCAATATAAAAACTTTCCATCCTTGGAAGGCCACAACAAGGCCAAATACAAAAACAAAACCCAACCGATAAACCAAGATGTACTTCTTTGCCAAGCATCACCCCCCAAGGGACAAAACACCTCCAGTGATCAATTGAGGAAGGATTAATCTCACAATGAAAAATTACATCACATTCCTGAAATTATCAATCACATTCATACTTTATCCCAAAAGAAAACTCCTCAAACACTATCAGAACAAGACTCAAGCAATTCACCCAAACAAACAACAACTTTGAACAAGGTTACAATTACCTTAATTTAACTAAACCATTGGGTGCTCTCCAATCCCAATGTTTACTCAAGTAAGATGTTGGTATCTATATAGTTCTGAATGAGACTACCTACGGCCAAACCAAGACCATGGATAAATATGATCTATTGGTATAGGGGGACACAAATTGGAACACCACCATAAGATACAACCTATAAATTTTTCGAGACAGAATCAGGACACTAATAGGGGGAGGTCTGAACTGACTCCCTAGTACAAAGGGTAGAATTCCATTCAATGTTTATGAATGAATGTACATGAAAATCCTAGTGGGTCTCCCCACCATAAGAACTAACCATCTTAACCGACCAGCATGGGTTGACATAGAAAGACCAATTTTTTTTAAAGATTTTGGAAGGGCGTAGGGTTAGTCCACACAATTTGAGAAATCGTGAACTCACTATGAAAATAATTCTTTCCGCATGGATTCCTGGAACACGGTCACTAAGAATCGTGCCCAAACTGTGTCATCAGCACCTCTATCCAAATTTCAAACCATTCCCTAATGACTCAATGGAAACCAAAAAGGGGGGATTACATTAGGTGATGACATGGGTACAGGGACCTCCCCCAATTTCTACCGAGTAGGAACAACATAAGAAAGATGATGAAACTAGAGGTTTAAACTCTTTTTATATTTCATGCTAAGGATAGGACATTGTACAAGGGTTTAAATGAACCTGGTATTTCCCCTGAATATGATCCATCTTCTCTACGAGATCTATGACTGGAGCTCAAATGATTGAAGCATCTTCAGCCTCATAGTTAGGCTTTGGAAACCCTCTAAAAAAGAAATATTCTTTCAGTGCAACCAACAACTACACTAGAATCCCCGATAAGATTACCAAGACATAAAACATTCCAAACTCACTTTACCCTAACCCAATATTTCACTAAAATAAGGTCTTAGAAGATGTACACACATCACACCTTGATTCTTTAGGTGAGAAACTATATAAGTAATGAACACATATACTCACCCTCCTCTAAAATGGAAGATTTTGAAGTTTTTATAATGGAGACATTCTCCCAACATAACAGGGACTCTTAGAGGATTGCACGAATTTCACCTTTATGGTCAACCGAGCAAATGGCATCACAAGGTGTCACCTAATTGGACCATGGTGAAAGATATAAACAATGCATGGAGAGGGACCTTATACAACATCCCAAAACAACACATAATTCTAGAATGTGGCCATAATATCCTCTCATGACCAGATTTCCCACACTGGTAGTTTAATGTGAACTCATTCTTCTAAGAGACTAAAAAGGACTAAGAGGACCTCTTAGACACCATCCAGATAATTATCCATGCAAACAACCCAAGACCACTTCCACCTTCTTCAAATCAAGAAACTTAAGTAGCTAAGGTATCCTTAAACCATCCATGATCACTCTCCCACTACAAGAGGATAAAAAACCAAGAAAGGAAAGGGTGTAGACTCAATATAAAAAGTTCAAGAAAAATATTCCTTACATTTATTAACTAGAGGATCATCCAATGGAGAAACAAACTGGGCTGCACTTCAGTTGTGCACTAACCCTTAATGGAGGTGTACTTAATCCAATGAGAGAACCCAAGGACCCAACCAACCTGGTCCATTGGTCAATACATGCCTCAACCAGATCCAGACAGATAAGGGGAAACACCATAAAGGCTTCCCAAAATATTCTCAAAGGATACCACTAACCATCTCTTCAACCCAGCTTACCGACCAAACAAAAAACCAAAATACTATTCAAACAAGAGGGGTTCTTGGACTCAAAACATTCCACAACATCATCATTTCCAAAAACACATAATACACACCATCCCAAACTAGTCATCAATACATCATATTTTTTCCTTTAAAATCATCATTTTGAAAATAACTAGTTCAGAAGTTAGAATATCCACCACTGGTTCCCCATGGGCCTCACACAAGCATGTTTTTGTACCACACCGGGCACCCTCCTCATATCCATCCCGAAACTCATCCAGTCATACCATTAACCATACATCATCCCATATAACTCCATAAATGTGGTCACTCATGATAATACCAAAGGATAATAAAAAACTCATTCTAATTTTCAAAAACAAAATAATCAACCAATACATCCTTTTTCTCAAGACCGCTAACCACGAAATCGAACCCAAATTACCGCATTAAAAAAACGTTTCAGAATGGCACAATAATTCCAATTAAAACTCACTTTCAAGTTATTCACATCAATTTCAAAACTTCTCACCCCATTAAAACACCTTTCAATAGTTTATAAAAATATATTGGAAACACTTTTTCAAAACCAACCTTGACATACATCATGCTTTCAAAAGAGGTGCAAACACACCATTTTCCATTCCAACAAAATTCTGAAAATTCAGTTCTCAATGTTCAAAAATCTAACCATTACCTATTTATTAGATAATCATTTCACAAAAAAATTACACTTCTTAAAACCAAGTCATGTTAAAACCAATGTTCTGAGATTTCAAATCTAAAGAACAAAAGACAATGTGAGAGGAAACTAGTTTCAGTGGGTGACTTGGACATATGGTTGGCAGATATATTCAAATCACTTCACCATCACAAATACTGTTCTAGGAAAATATCCCTAGCTCCACATGGCTTTCCAGACTCTATGATCTCACTGAGACCATTAACCCAACTCTTTTTTCATTTCCACAAATCATCATCAAACCAACAAAACCAAAGGACTTAGAAAAGTCTCAACATAACCTGGTGACTTGAATCCCATCATGAGGTGTGGTGATCAGACACACTACTTCTAACCAAAATTCCAAGTCCCAAAAATCCTAACTCTAGACTATCACGACTGTTCCTCAAATAATAAGACCCAATGAGAGAATACCTCCTTTGATACCATTTTGTCATGAACCATATCTGGTTGCAAGCAAAATTAGCACCAAACCCAGCCCGTGACAAGGCCCGAAGGGCGTTACCAATCCCTATAGTCTGGTACAAGTTCCCAGGTATCATAAAATGAGAATTGGGAAGGATTTACCCAAGTTTATAAACTTAAAACAGAAAAAGAATCCAATAAAACAAATCTCGATTTTTCAAACAAAAAAAATCATTTACAAAAATTCAAAACTGAATTAAATATTTTAAAACAAATCAAAAAGACTATAAATAGGTACAAAACCAAAATGAAATATCCCAAGAACCCTCATGTCAAGGGGCACCTCCCTCAAGCCATCTCCATAAGACTTCACTACGAAGGACCTTCTAGAAACCCAAACCACTGGAACTAAAGACTGTACCCAACCTACGAAAACAAGAATAACCAAGTCTACTTACACCCAAGGGTGTCTGTAGAGTGTGATCCAATTCTTAGTTGTATTCCACCACTATGAGATTCCATGTGATAAACATTCAAAGATGAAATGAATGCCAGTTTTCAAAAACATGTAATTTCTTGTTAAAATTTCTAAAAGATGCAACTTAAAATAAATTCAGTTTTCAAGTGGGCTAATTTAAAGAATCAACGATTTTAAAATAAATTCCAAAGCTACTAAATTTTCCAGCCAAATATACCATATTCCAACAGTAAGTATAAGGAATTTAATGAGCACAGGCAATTGGAAATGACCCCTAAGCACTAGCTTATTGTGGGTCCCACGTATCTCGTATATCGGTGAGATTAACCATCCCAAATATCTATTCTCATGAAAACTCCACTAGTAGGGAACATACCCATAATATAGTGGTCCCCAATCATCATAATCATAATTTATTTAGAGTTTTATGCATCAATCTTTCTATGTGAATGTGAGGCCAAACCCCACAAATTCACTAGCATACTAGTACATGTCCACCCACCTAGATACTCGGGGTTTCCCTTTGTGCTCAAACAAGTTCAACAAGTCAAGAAATATAATTTTCAAATGAAAATATCATTTTATCATAAAAAATTCACCAAAAAACACACATGTATACCACAAAAGTCACAAAAGTCCAATTTTCATTCAAATTGATTTGAAATCCGACTGACACCAAAGTAACCCACAACACTTTTCACATTTCTTTAACACTTCCAAAAATCCTTTAAACAATTTTATAAAACCATTTAAATATATTAAAACTCACATAACAACCCACTCATATGTTTCATAATACCTATTTTCATAACCAAAATCCATTTTGCACATTACACTCACACAAAACATCCCACATCACTTTCACATCTCTTACACACTTTAGTAAATCCTTCAAACATTTTTGTAAAACATTTCCTATATGGAACACATCACAAAAAACAAATCTAAAATTTTAAATTTAAATTTAAGAATATACACACTCCCAAAAAAATTCTAATATGGTTTCACCACTTACATAAATCATTGAATCATTCAAATCTTTAATAAAACATTTCAAAAGAGTATACCTGATCTTCGCTCATAAAACCCATTTCAATACCATATTTCAGGAAAAAAAACCACACCAAAACCCTGCCAAAGTAGAATTGGAAGCCCTAGATATATTTATAAAACCACTTTAATGTTTTATAGAATCACTGTTGATAATACCACGAAGGATACAAATGAAAAGGCCCTTTTTCATAAAATGCTCTCAAGAAGTATAAAAAACTTTTACACAACAAAACTATTAAAAAAACCCATTCCAAGGCCCAAATGACACTAATACATTACCAAACAATAATTTCCATGCCAAACAAGATTTAGTAAACCAATTACATAAGTTTTTAAATACACCCAATTAATACCCCATGAGTTACACATGAAAACACCCAATTTCTATTTAAAAAGAAACTATAAAATTAAACACTTAACCAAGTCATTCCAAAACAGTTTTCGCACCACACCCAACATATGAGGAATATGAAAAATGAATAAATACATCTAGATAACTCATCAATAATTGTTTACACATTGAACCACCTACCGAAAGTGTTGAATCCCTCAAAACATGGTGTAAAACATCAACCACACCACTGGTGCACCACAAGAAAGATAAATCCATCCCTAGACCAAAATATTTGACCAATTATATACCGAATCAAACCATAGGTTAGAAACCTAACTTCAAGAAATTTTAGAACATAATGAAAGAGGGAGGAAACCCTACAGGAAATGGAAGAAACCGATAAGGAATCACTTACCTAGAAAAATATTGAAGAAATCACCCCAAATACACTAGTATATGAATTTTAAAACATCTAACCATTCAAGGGAGGTTATAAAAAAGTTTAAGATATAATTTAGGATCTATAATGGGGGGAAAGAGTGAGAAATTAAGTAGTTATGAAATAATCTATTTACCTCTTCAAATCTGGGTGATTTGATACATTCAGATAAGATTCATCCATATTCGAGATGAAACTGAGCTTCAAATATGGGGCAGAGAGCATGAGGGATTTCCTTCTGTATGTGGTATCAGGGGAGAGTTAGAATCACCGAAAAAATGTAAATATTGAAGGAGATATTAAATAATTAATAAATATTTTTAACACAGGAAATGGGCATTCGGGCAGGCCCAATCCCTTAAATAAAAACCCATATCCACCATGATTATGGATTCATAAATGGTCCAAATTAATACGGTGGTGTTAATAGGTCAGGTTATGAAAATTAGGAATTGAAATTAATGAATAAAATTGAAATATGAAGGAGTTAAGGAATAAAAATTTATTTTTAAATCTAGAATTGGGATCATGGTTTGGCCCAATTCATCAAGGAAACCTCCAAAACAAAGAATGAATAGAAATTAAATGAAATTTACCTTTAAAATATGTTATGTATGAGACATAGTTGGTGGTTTTAATTCGTCGTGTTGAGGGATGAATATTGACCCAATATGGAGACTAAGTGTTTATGTTTTTTTCATTCAATAATCCTCTCAACTAAAAAAACATTACTAATTCTAAATAATGAAATTCATTATCTAATTGTTAAAGTTATTTATAATACTTAAAGATAATATAAATTTTAATGTGACCAATAATTTAGTTGATCATATATTTAACAATATTTTTTAACAAAATTAGTAATATAGGAATTATAAATTCTAATTGTAAGGTAATTATTAATAATTAAATATAAAATTAAGAATAACTTCTAATAATTATTATATTGGTTGTGAGTTTGATGCTCTGATAGTTTTTTACCAATATTTACAGTAATGGAATATGTTGGTAACTTCAAGGACTCATCAAGGGAAGATAAAAATGATTCTTTCTTCTTATAAGAGTTCTAAGACCAAAAAGTTCTTTGGTATAGTAGGGTTTGTGAATTAGGATAGTGTCCCTTTGGAGGTAATATGTGATTCATCCAATTCTCCTATGAATAAAAATGTTGGCACCTCTAAGGGGAAATGTATATAATTATCTATTGTAAAGGCTACTCATTTTTCTTCTAAAAATGACATAAGATGTCTTATTAGTGGTGCTAATTCATCCACACATCTGCTGGATATGAAGATTCCTCTAGATAATTATATTTATAGTGGGAAGGATATTCTCAATTTTCATTATGTAAGAGAGTCAAGTGCCAAACTAGAATCCTCGGTGTTTGTCAATCTGGGAGTATCAAAATCAACGATGGGGTAGTCCATTGGGTAGTAACATCTCACTAAATTTTATTCAGAAGTATTTGTCTAATAAAGTGATTCATGTAACCACTAGTTATCCTTTTTTTACATAAGGTGAAATGTTAAAAGGGAGGAATGAACTTATTTTTTCTATAAAATTGTTTTCTAATCAGATCCACATGTGTGTATCATTGTGAAGAGTTGGGTGATTGAGTCTAATTCTTCTTCCACATTTGATGTGTTAGATATGAATCTTGACTAAGGAGATACTTTACAATAACATGAGGTTATAATGGTAGATATTCATGGAAAATATTCTAGAAGTATTCTTAATGATGGATTTAGGCATGTTGTGTCCTCTAATATGTTGGTTGTGACTTCCTACATGAATAATCTCTCTATATAGGGGATATATAAGGATTTGTTAATTATTGGAAACATTTTAAAATGTTTATGTGAGGAAAAAATTCTCATGGTTTGGAAGTTCAAGTGGATACTCATAATTTGAGTCTTCATCATTTATATGTGAACTTGGGAACTCTCCCTCCTTGACATGTGTTGGGAGTTTGGATCATCCCTCTTATTTTTTATTGGAAGTTTTAGGTTGTATGTGGAGCTAGTCTCATTATTTCACAGTTCAGTGGATCAGTTTCATTTTTGAATCCAAAAGATTATTATTTTTTATTTTAATCTTATTATTTTATGTTTTTTGTATGAGGGTAGGTTTCATTGTCCTAACCTATCAATCATTTTTTTTCTTTTTTATTTAATAAAGGATCTCTTACCCCATTTTTCTTCAACTATTTAAAATAATTATTAAAAAGGTTTTCTATAATATAATTTTGTATATATTTAATAATAAATAATAATTATGCAATTAATAATATAATTAATTATAAATAATCATTAAATATAAATATTTCATGGGTAAAAAAAGTTAGTGTAAATGGTAAATTTTGGAACCACATTGTTTTTGTTGTTTGAAACATAATAATGTTTGAACTGAGATATTTTATAAGATTATAAAATATAAAATATAGATAAAATATAACTAAAATTTTAAACATTTACCAAAAACATAAAGAATAATTTAAAATTAAAAAATTCATCAAAATATTACACAATGATAATTTAAATGTCATGTAACATTACAATTATGAAACATAGATTTTATAAATTAAAAAATTTAAAGCAGGTGACTTTGAAATTTTTTAAAATATGAATAGTAATTAAGACATTAATAAAATTTTAAAAATATACTAAAAACCAAAAAAATAATTGAAAATAAAAAAAATCATAAAAATATTTTAAAAATGAAAATGATCCAAAATAATGTTTTTCAAACAAAAATATTTAAGCATTACAACTCTTTAAGTAGGTGACTATGAATAATTATCAAATATACATTATAGATAAAATATAATTGAAATTTAAAATATTGAGGGAACATATATAAAATAATTGTAAATAAAAATAATTTGAAAAAATATATATAGAGAAGTTATAAATTTCAAAAAATAGTTTTGATTTAAAATATAACTTTTAAAATTTAAAATATATTTCAAGTAATCGAATTTGAAATTTTATAATATGAAATGTAAATATATCAAAAATGAAATTATAAAAATTTAATTAAATAAATAAAATATTAATAAATAAAATTAATTTTCTAAAAAATAACAAATAAAAGCATTTAAATGATCCTAAACAATTTTAATTCAAAATATATCATTTAAACAAAAAAATTCAAGTATGTGACCTTGAAAACTTAAAAATATAAAGTATAGATACAATTTAAATTAAATTTAAAAAAATTAACAAACACATAAAAAATATTTTAAAATAAAATGAATTTTATAAAAAAAACAAATGAAAAATAATTTATGAAACATAATGAAATTTTGTTTCAAGAAATACTGTTTGTAATTAAGGGAGTGGAAGAAAACAAGAGAGAAAAATATTCACTAAGTATATTGATTGATGAATATTTTTATATTTTATAGATTTCTTGATTAGAAGAATCATAATTAATGGTAATGTTTTCCATGTTAAAAATGATCAGGGAGTGATCTTAGAGAGGCCCGATTTATGTAATCACTCTATTGTGGTAAGGTTTGTTTTGCTAAAAATTATGAAAGGTCTAAATTTTTGTTTTGTCACTAGCCATTTGAGTTCATTGTAAGGTTTTTATAACTATAAGATGATATCCATAAGATGCAATTTATATCATATTGTCTTCCCAACATATGTTTTGAAGTATAGAGCATGGTATTTTGGATCATTATATCTTAATAAAAGTAATTTTAATATTCTTCAGTGAGATCTTCATTTAATCCATTATAATTTTGGAATTTCCAAGCATAATTCTGAGTTAAGTTGTTTGGATTGAACTACAATAATTGGTATTCAAAAAATACTTTTGGAAGTTGCATCCAAAGTTACTGTACCAATTATGATTGATAAGGAAACTGAAAGTGGTAGATATAGACACTCGTCCCACATTAACATTTTGAGTTTGATCTTCTTGAATCCTTGATTGATATGGTGATTCATTACACAATACATGATAACATATCAATATGAATTATTTATGAGATAATACGATCATTTTTTTGGGATGTAAGCTTATTAGGAATAATGTTAATGATTTTTTTAGAATGATATCATATAACTTTTTAAAACTATGATGTATTTAAATAAATTTTTTCAATAAGATGACTATCCTTGATAAAGAAAATGGGTGGATGAAAGTGGAATCTCGTTTTGGGGTTTTTTATAATATGGGGGTGAATTAATTCATTTTACCAGTGATGTAATAGGGGAACATGAATCACATGAATCTTCCCTATTATAGGAGACACTAGGCTTACATCAGGGGGAACCTATCTTGAACCCTAATTAAGGGAATTTCTTAATAGATTAAGTAGAAGTTCTCTATAATATTGATAGTTATTATCAATAGTTTAGAGTTATTGATCATGTTGGTTCTCTCATATTGAATAATATAGAAATTGAAAGCTTTTAAAATTAATACAATCTTAGTGTTAATATTAGCGATGATTCTATTGATCCTTGAAAGTGTAGAAACCATGTTTTATTATTTTATTTTTTTCAATGAGGATGGTTACCTTAGTAACAATTATGATTTCAATATATATTGATGAAGATAATGGATTAGAAGTGATTTTTAGAATCTAATCACATTGAGAAATACACATCTTGTAAGTAAGTAAAATATGAGAGGAGTTTGAGGTTGTTAGCTACAAGTAACAATTATATCGAGGCTTCTAAGGTTACTATTTTTCTATGTATTATAGTATTATTTGGATAAAAAAACACTAAATTAATTAATATAGATTATTTTAAATATTAAATCTAGTATATCTATCTAAATATATATGAAATAATAATGATATAAAATCGTGATTAAAGGTGGAATTCAGACTCATTTCAGCTAAGATAAGAATAGAGTGCATGGAATGGAACCTTTGTGGGTTGTCACTACTATAAAGATGGGTTAGGATGACTATTTTCCATCACGGGATTATGAACATTGGGTTATATGTGAGAATGTAATTTAGTAAGGCTTCATTGGTTGATTAAGGAAATGATCATGCATATAAAGAAAAGAACATCCAATGGGAATATTCGATGTGGGATGTAGGGAAGTAGAGGCTATTCAATCATCTAAAAATATGGACACAATTAGTGATTCCATATTTGTTTCTTCAAACTAATTACATCCAAATATTTTTTGTGCTATTGTTTTCCTTATATTTTCAAGTGAGATCATAGATATACATTCCATATTTTTAATAATGATCAAGAAGTGATCCAAATTATTAGAGTTGATCAAAATATTCCTATGTATTTGAAAAAAATGAACTTTAATGAAAGAAAGTTATAAATGTATGAAAAACAACTTATAAAAAAATTGATTATTTTTTTAGTTTTCTTCATTGACTAAACATAAAAATGAAGGCTATTATTCTATATGAGATCAAATAAGATCCATGACACAATATAACACATGTTTGAAGACATTGAAAAGGGATGATAAAGATATACACACCATAGTGGAATCCATTTCATTGATTATAGGGATAATCAGGGTTTTAGAATAGGTAGACTATGATCACCTTGTTATAAAAATAAGTGTTCTGTATGATATAGTTTCCTTTGAGAAATGGTTTTTTGTATACACCATGGTATGTTTTATACAGAATTTTTTGTGATAATTTTGATGGAGTTGGTGGCCTAGAACCAAGTACTTTGTACTTTATTCATTAATAAATACCTTATCACATCTTGATTTTTATTCTTCATGAAAATGCATATGATAATGTCCTAAGGATGGTTGTTGCATTAAAGGGTCATAGCGGATCCCTACTATGATGAGAACCCAGAAGTGTCATAACACTATTCCTGAATATATGTTCTATGGTCAGATGATGTTATTTGAGGGACAAAAATAATATAGGCCATTAGGGGTGAGGACTCATAAAACATTGAGGCACCTTCTCATGGTGTGCACCCTTGGTAATATCCAAGAGGATATTATGAGAACGAGACCCGCCATTTGGAAATACAAATTTCGTAGTGTCATTGGATGTTCCTATCCGTGGTTGTGTGTTTTGGTCCTTATAATTTAAGATTATTATTAATGGGTATTACAACTCGTGCACTTTGATGTATTGATGAAAACTATAACAACACATTGTTCGTAGCGAGGTAGGATACGTTGGGTGCATCACGAGTAATACTGTATTAATAGATAATGCGAGAAAGGATCTGTCCCTTCTGTTCCATAACGGAAGTATATATATCAGGACCTTTTATGGAATTGATATAGCCTAAATAAATCCATGACCATGCTAAGGTATGGGCAAGTTTAATTCCGAAAGAATAATAGAGCACATGGGTTTATGGCAATATTATGCAACCCACTTGATTTGAGATATCGTGAAAATGGGATTATATTACATGGTAAACGTTCGTAGGAGGTGACATGTCATTGCGGTGTTAACTTCTTTCCCTATGGGTGCCTTGGCATCTTGCTAGACGCTAACCTTGGACTTTAGGCAGACTCCACCTAATGCCACCGAGAAAGGGGCCAAGAGGGTCACACACTAAGTGTATCCATGTATCTTAGTTAAATATTAATTTAACAAGTTGAATAAATATTATTCCCGAATGTGGTCTAATAATTATTTAAGGATGACTGATTGCATTTATTTCGACACTAGTTATTCCAGAGAATATACTGTGGATGAAATAATATATATTTATTAGTGAGTAATGCAGTTACATTTATTTATGAAATAAATATCCATTACTCAAGGTCTGATAAATGTTGTGGTGGTAATAAAGGAAAATGGAAAATAAAAGTACACGCTGTGTATATTAAATATACACATATTATAGTTTTATGGAAAAAGAGTACACACCATGTATTAATGATTACACAACGTATAGTTTCTCCAGTCGGGATTTTGAGGAAATAATATCGTTTTATTAAATGATATTTATTATAATCATCACAGGTGCATGTCAAGTAATTAATAGTTTGACATCGGGGATTTCAATAAGAGTTAATGAAATAAATAAAATGTGTAACGCGTTTATTTATTTTCATAATTCTGTAAACCTCAAACCAGATTATAAATATCGTTACAACCCCAACACTTTTTCCATTTGTTGTTCACAACAATTCTAGAGAGTTCTCTCAAGGCCGAAAGAACTCCTTCCTGTAAGAATTCTCTCAAGATCGAGAGAGATCCACCACCACCAGATCAATCAGATCGAAGGCGGACATCGCAAGTGAAAGTTCTTCCATGCTGGCACCCAGAGATCCCTTCGGCGATGTCTAGAGATACGTGGAGCACGTGTGGATCACCGCTAGAGGAATCCTACACTTGGATTCTACGACACAACAACGGATCACACCAGATTGTGACCGAAGAAATCAACGAATAATGAACTCCAACAAGGTAATTCTTGTTAATTAATTAAATTAATTATAACCAACATATGATGATCCTATATCTATGGTTCCAGGAATCCCTATTTTGTTTTTCTTTCTTCGGTCTATTCCGAAGATCTAGCATTTCATATCATGACAAATCTCGGTTTGAATGTTGTTTAACGCTAAAATAAAAGTTTGGAAATCCCACCAATGCGCTTTCGCTCCGCCCGGAACCTACAAGTGGTATCAGAGCGGTCATAACGTTGATTATAATTATTTTGTTTTTCATTGGTGATTTACGAATTTAATAATTTAGTTGTTTCAATTCATGTTAATCATTATTTAAATCTAAATCTCGAGATCTGTTCCTCCTCTATTGTTTCTCGTTCACCATATAGAAATGACCTTTTATTTTAATTTTTGATTAAAATAAAATAGAAGATCTCATCCGAAGGATCCAAATGTTCCTGGCCATACAACACGAGAATACACAATGTGTATTTGGAAGTATACGCCATGTAGACTATGTTCATGCATCATACTGGTCTACCAAATCAGGCCGTGTATTGATCCCATCTAAGTCATTTATGACACTGTGAGTTGACCAAGAACAAGTGGCACATGGTATCCAGATTACACACTGTGTGGTCCAAATGAACATGGCGTGTAGTCCCTTTGGGTTAGGGTTGGACCATGTACCCCATACACGTATTGTCTAGCTAGAAACCATATAACGTGGAAACTACACAGCATGTGTCCCCCTGAACATGCTGTGTACATCAAAAATTTCTGAAGTACATTAACATGCCATGTCCCTGGGTCTGTACATTGGATGGACGGTGTAGAAAAAAACACACCATGTAGTTGGAACTACACATCGTGTACTCACCCAAATTACATATATTTATTAAAATTTATTATTATATTATACAAACCCTTGAGACGTGTACCATGGTGCAGGCATAAAGCTGAGACACCACACGTGATAGGAGTTTTATATATATGTGTTTGATTTAACATCTGCATAATGACCGAGAATTCACCGGTTTTCCTCCAAGGTACAATTTATATATAAAGATAATTTAAATTAAATTTATTTGTTTAAAATTATGATGTATGAGAATATCAAGGAAATTTAGAAGAGGGTTTAAAATAAAAGGATTGATTAATTAAAGTTAATAAACTGATTCAAGCGTGATTTATCTTAAACAAGATTGAATAAAGAATTAAATGATAGTTTTATTTATGCGTAAATATCATTGCATGTATGGATGATCATGAGCTAGACCAAGACCTCTGTATGTGAATGGTTTTCTTTAATTTATTTATTTAAATTAAATTTGTTGGCCTTCAAGCCTTATTTTCATTAATATGTAGGGAATGCGCGCCCAAGGATTATTTTATGTAGACCCTCTTTTTACCTCTCACTTGCATGTGAGATAAATGCATATGTAATGGATGGAGCTCTCAAGCTAGTGGAGGCGGCTCAAGTCAGGAGCCAACGCGAAACCAATCCAAGGAGATAAAAAGGTAGACAGGTGGAAATCTGTAAACACGAACCCGAAAGGTTCCAGGTGTTTCTCTCATAGTTATTGGGTTATTTTATCAAATGCTAAATAAACTAACCAATACAAAAAATCTCATTATCATTCCATTTATATTATTTTTTTCAGTTGCATGCCTTATTTATTGTGGCTGTGTTGTCACAATCACACAATTAATGAATTAAACAAGCATGCAAGATAGAACTAAAATAAAACAGTATTATACGTAAATATTATCTTAGACATGGTTAATCACTTAATTATATCCCACTTAATATTAACAAGCATGTAATAAAAGATAATAAATTGGATTTTGATAAAATAGTGGGAGACTAATAAGTATTCATTTATTTATTTTTCTCAGTTTTGTAATAAAGTAATAAACCTTTGCTCATCATAATTTATAGAAATGGAAAGAAAATGAATTCAAACATATCATTGTGAACCATACATAAGAAGTAAAACATTTTTACCAACACCAAATTGCAAGAGTGGTAGAGGAATTTACGCATCATCCTTCGCCATAAAATGAAATTTTATGTGCTGCAAGAGTTTGTTCCAGTTGTGCCTAGAAAAGAGTCTAGTGATGAGGAAATATCTCTCTATAGGAAACACATGGATGATGTCACAAATGTCCAGTGTTTCATGCTATCATCCATGTCCAATGAGCTTTTAATGTAACATGGAATCATGGATGTGTATAGCATGATGTCTCACCTTAAGGATCTCTACCAAGAGAAGGAAAGATAGGTGAGATATGAAAACTCCAATGCTTTTTTTACAACCACGCTTGGAGAGTCTACACCAGCTAGGCCTCATGTAGTCAACTCATTAGAAACATTGAACACCTGGACATCCTAGGGATTAGGTTCCTAGATGAGTTGCGTACAGATATCATCCTATCATCACTTCCCAAGGCCTTCTCAATCATTATTGTCAACTATAACATGAGAAATAATGAGAAGAGTCTATCGGAACATCTGACCTTAATTCTCTAGGTAGATAAGGACATGGGGTGTGAAAAACCCGCAGTCTTTATGGTGAATAAGAAAAGGAAGGACAAGGAAAAAGGGACAAAGACTTATAAATGGTCTGAATCCCCAGAGCAATGTCTGTCCAAGAAGGGGAAGATCCAGAGGTAGGCCAAGGAATGGGAGGCGGTGTGTTTTTCATCTGGAAAAAAAGGCCACTGGAAGAGGAACTTCAGCCAGAAGCATGGGGATGCTAAAGGTGCATTTTTTATCGAGTGTAATATTTCTATTTCTACACATTTGGTATTAGACATAGCTTGTGGGTCTCACATCTGTATTCAAATGCATGAACCAAGTAGATTTAAAAAG
The DNA here is from genome assembly GCA_963277665.1 of Viscum album. NCBI lineage: Eukaryota > Viridiplantae > Streptophyta > Magnoliopsida > Santalales > Viscaceae > Viscum > Viscum album. Next base: position 955,307,245 of record OY728133.1, on the reverse strand, counting down.
ATTTCCAGAGGAGAGGTGGATCTTTGACCTGCCAATGGTGAAAATATGGCTACGTTGGCTATTGGAGATTACTACCTCTCATTGCTAACTTGGATGATTTTGGTTTTTCATAACTGTTATTATGTGCCTAGTGTTACGAAATACATAATTTCTGTATCTTTTTTGGATATGGATTTATTTATTTTAATGTTTGAAAATAAGGGTTTCCTATTTTATAAGAACAATGTATGTTATGGTATGACGCATTAAAATAATGGTTTGTATGTTTTAAATTAAGAAAACCACGTTTTGGTAATCAATAACGAAACAAAATCACATGACTCATACATCAACCAGTTTTGGCATCACTATCTCGGTCATGTAAACGAGAAGCACTTGACAAATCTTTTCCAAGATGTCTATTTAGACTCTACTGATCTAAAACCACTTGATAGATGTCACACTTGTTTATAAGGAAAATAACCAAGCCGTCTTTTGGAGGATAGGGTGAAAGGGCCACAGAGCTTCTAGGATTGGTGCACATGGATGTATTTGGACCATTTCCAATAGAAGATAGAGGTGGATATTCTTACATCATTACTTTTTCTGATGATTTAGGTAGATATTTCTATGTCTAATTAATGAGGTAAAAGTCATATTCCTTAGAGAAATTTAAGAAATTCAAGAATGAAGTGGAGAATCAGCTTGGTAAGAAGATAAATAAACATCGATCAGATCGAGGTGGAGAATATTTGAACCAAGAGTTCATTGATCTTCTATGGGAGTTTGGGATTCTATCTCAACTCATTCCTCCATACACACTACAGTGGAATAGTGTTAGTGAAAGGAGGAACCACACCTTTTTGGACATGGTGAGGTCGATGATGAGTCAGAGAGATCATCCATTATCCTTTTGGGGATATGCATTACAAACTACATCATACACATTAAACCGAGTACCAACTAAGGCAGAAAATGGAATTCCATCCAAGTTGTGGAATGGAAGGAAACCCACTTTACCGCACACACGTGTATGGGGATGTGAGGCATTCGTTAAGGACTTATTATGAAACAAACTAGAACCCCGGGGCACGAGGTGTATCTTTATAGGATATCCCAAGGAAATGAAAGGATAATACCTATATAAACCTTTATACAAGAAAGTTAATGTCGCTAGAAAAGCCGTCTTTATTGAGAGGGAGCACATCCTCATGAAGGATAGGGGGAACAAGATTGAGTTCAACGAAGGTGATGATCAAGATACACAAGAGTTGGTACAGGAACAAGTTCCACAGGTCCCTATGGAAGAGGTTCGAGAAACACAAGTACTGCATAGGAGCTCAAGAGAGGTAAGGGAACCAGAGAGATTTGTTTTCCTAGTCACTGAGGATGGTGAATCATTATTGTTGGAAAATGATGAACCTATCTCCTACAAGGAAGAAGTAGAAAGCTCAAAAGCTGCAAGATGGCTAAAAGCTATGAATTCTGAGATGGATTCCATGTATCAGAACCAAGTCTGGGTTCTAGTCGATGAGCTAGTTAATGTAAAGCCTATTTGATGAAAATGGGTATTCAAGAGAAAAATGGACATTAAAGGTCATGTTAGCACCTATATAGCAAGGCTAGTGGATAAATGATTCAAACATCATCAAGGAATTGACTATAATGAAACCTTCTCGCTAGTTGCCATGTTTTTATCCATAATAATCATACATGCCATGGCATCTTAGCATGACTACGAGATTTGGAAAATGGATTTCAAAATAACATTCCTTTAATGGAACCTTTAGGAATATGTCTATATGACACAACCAGAATGGTTTGTTACCCCATGTCAAGCCAAACGGGTTTGCAAGTTGCAGAAATCCATTTATGGAATTAAGCAATCATCCAGGTCATGGAACATTCGATTTGATAAAGCAATAAAGGAAATTGGTTTCATTAGGAACGAATGTGAGCCCTGTGTTTATAAGCGGTTTAATTGGAATGAGATCATTATCCTAGTAGTATATGTTTACAACATATTTCTTATTGGACATGATGCACCAGTCTTACAGTCAGTTAAGGATTGGATGAACAAGGGTTTCTCCATGAAGGACTTGGGTGAAGCAGCCTACATTCTAGGGGTCACGATCATTCGTGATAGATCCAAGAGGCTTTGTGGACTAAGTTAGGGTACATACATTGACCAAATACTAAAGAGATTATGTATGGAACAATCCAAGAGGGGATTAGTTCTAGTGTCACATGGACTACATCTTTCTAAGAAAATGTGTCCACATACACAACATGAGAAAGATAGAATGAGTAATTTCCCATATTCTTTGGCTATAGGATCCATCATGTATACCATGTTATGTACCTGGCTTAATGTTTCCTATGCACTAAGCATGGTAGGAATATATCAAGCAGATCCAGGAGAACAACATTAGACTGCTTTTATGACTATCCTTAAGTATCTGAGAAGAACTAAGGATATGTTCCTGGTGTATGGAGGAGACAAGGAGATTGTTATCAGAGGGTATGCCAATTCTAGTTTTCAGATAGACCAGAACGATCTGATGTCACAATCTGGATATGTTTTATGTCTCAATGGAGGAGCTGTGAGATGGAAGAGTTCAAAGCAGCCAGTTGTCACCGATTCTATAGCGGAGTCTGAATATATAACAGCTTCTGATATAGCCAAGGAAGCCGTCTGGATTTGTAACTTTGTACATGATCTTGATGTGGTGCCTAGAAGTAACGATCTTATCACGATGTATTGTGATAATACTGCAGTGGTGGCTCTTGAAATAGATCCAAGGTCACATCAATGGAAAAATAACATACTATAGAAGTATCACCTCTTCAGAGATTTCTATCAGAGGGGTGAAGTTGTAGTTAATATAGTGTCCGCAGAAGAGAATGTGGAGGACCCCATGACTAAAGGAATATCTTAGCAGAAGCATGAATATCATGTGAGAGATAGCGGGTTAAATGTAGTTAGTAGTTGGCTCTAGTCCAAGTGGAAGTCTGTTGGAGTTGGTGGCCAAGAACCAACTACTTTGTACTTTATTCATAATAAATGCCTTATCACATCTTGATTGTTCTTCTGCATGACAATGCATGTGATAATATCCTAAGGAAAGTTGTTGCATTAAAGAGTCATTGCAGATCCATGCTATGATGTGAACCCGGAAGTGCCATAACACTGTTCATGAATATATGTTCTATGCCAGGATGATGTTATTTTAGGGACACAAATAATAAATGCCATTAGGGGTGAGGACTCATAAAAATTTGAGGCACCTTCTCATGGTGTGCGCCCTTAGTAATATCCAAGAGGATATTATGAGAACGAGACCCACCAGTAGGAAATACACATTTCATAGTGTCATTGGATGTTCCTTTCTGTGGACGTGTGTTTTGGTCGTTAGACTTTAATTTTATTATTAATGGGTATTACAACTCACACACTTAGATGTATTGAAGACAACCATGACGAAACACTGTTCGCAGCGAGGTAAGATACGCTGGGTGCGTCACGAGTAATACTGCATTAATAGATAATGCGAGAAAGGATTTGTCCCTTTTTTCCATAACAGAAGTAGATATCTTAGGCCCTTTGATGGAATTGATATAGCCTAAATAAATTCATGGACATGGTAAGGTATGGGAGAGTTCAATTCCGGAAATTCAAAGAAATAATAATAGAGCACATGGGTTGATGGCACTAGCATGAAACCCACTTGATTCAAGATATAATGACAAAGGGATTATATTACATGGTAAACGTTTGTAGGAGGTGACACGTCATTGCGACATTAACTTCTTTCTCTATGGGAGCCTTGGCGTGTTGCTAGACGCTAACCTTGGACTTTAGGCAGGCTCCACCTAATTTCACTGAGAAAGGGTCCTAGAGGGTCACACACTAAGTGTATTCATATGTCTCAGTTACATATTAATTTAACAATTTAAATATATATTATTCCTGATTATGGTTTAATAATTATTTAAGGATGCCTTATTGCATTTATTTTGACACTAGTTATTCGAGAGAATATATTGTGGATGAAATAATATATATTTTTTAGAGAGTAATTAAATTAGACTTATTTAAGAAATAAATAGAAATTACTCAAGGTCTAATAAATTTTGTGGAGGAAATAATGGAAAATGGAAAATAAAAGTACACGCCGTGTATATTAAATATACATATCGTGTAGTTTTATGAAAAAAGTGTACACGCCCTGTATTAATGATTACATGGTGTGTAGTTTTTCCAATTGGGATTTTGAGGAAATAATATTGTTTTATTAAATGATATTTATTATAATCAGTGTGGGTGCATGTCAAGGAATTAATAATTCAACACGGGGGTTTTCAATAAGAGTTAATGAAATAAAAAAAACGTGTAACAAATTTATTTATTTTCATAACTCTATAAACCTCAAACCTGATTATAAATATCCTCACAACCCCAACACACTTCCCAATCATTGTGCACAACAATTCTTGAGAGTTCTCTCAAGGCCGAAAGAACTCCTTCCTCCAAGAATGCTCTCAAGATCAAAAAAGATCCACCACCACAAGATCAATGTGATCGAAGGAGGACATCGAAAGCGAAGGTTCTTCCACACTAGAACTTGGAGATCCCTTCGGCGATGTCCATAGATACACAGAGAATTTTTGGATCACCAATAGAGGAATCCTACTCTTGGATTCTATGACGTAATGATGGATCACACCGGATCGTGATCGGAGACATCAACGAAGAACGAATTCCACCAAGGTAATTCTTGTGAATTAAATAAATTAATTATAACCAATATATGATGATCCTATCATTATGGTTCTGAGACTCCCTATTTTGTTTTTCATTCTTCATTGTATTCCGAAGATCTGACATTTTATATCATGACAAATCTCGGTTTGAACATTTTTTAAAGCTAAAATCAAAGATGGGAAATCCTACAAACACGATTCCTCTATGCCTGGAACCTACACATTTATGGTGAGTTTCTTCTTGATGAATTACAAAATGGGAAGATGAGGAGAAACTTTTTGAAGTAGTATCTATTTCAGGAAATATAATCACTAATAAGAACAAGTGAGTTGGAACACACTATGGTTCATAGTTGATTACTATTTTGATATTTATATGCTATAATAAAATGACAAAATATTGATTTGTAATTTATTAAAGTAATATATTTAATGAAATATGAGTTTTGATATTTCAAAATATCATACAAATATTGAATTTATGATACCTCTGGCATGTAAAAGTGAAAATCGTGTGTTTTAATAATCTGAATATCATGATTTTTAAAATGATGTTATTTTTAGGTGTTAGAATTAAAGAGCACAATATCTATTTGAGTTTTATTTGTTGTTAATGATTATTATTGGTTGTAAATGGAATATAAATATTTAATTATTGTTAATAGGATGATGAATTTAAAAATAAGATTATTTAGTAAATTTCAGTTGAATTTCCCAAACTTGGTATCAAAATTGATGTAGCCTGGATGATTGAATGAAGAATAATGGAGGTGCTCACATATTACTATATTAAGATATTAAAAAGACTTTGATGAATTTTAGTTTACTTTTGAGGACTTATGAAGTGATTCTAATGTCTCAATCATGTTCTTGAATTTAGATAATCTTATTATTTATGAACACTATGAAGTGTATGAAGCTTTCATAAGAAGCTTGAAAAATGGAACAGTTAACTTAATGAGTTTCATTCAGATGTTTTAAAATAAAAATGAAGTTTATAAGGATAAAAGTATAATGATAAAAAATATTCTCATATAGAGGCTTGTGGAATGAGTTAAACTGATTGAGGGAAGCAGGGTTCTCACACAAGGGTACCTATATAAAGGTACACCATCAAATACATTGTCTATATAATGGAATCTAGATACATATGTAAAGGTACATTAATTTTGAATCTAGTTAACTAATTCAAATATGATTAGATGAAGACAATTGGATTGAGGTTAGTGGATGTAGGCTTTTATTTGGAACTATCAGAGAGAGGTTTCTCAATTGTTCTAGCTAATGAAGTTTTCAATGGATAGAATTTTATAAATTCATCATAAATGTCATCAGAGGATACCTTAAAATTTAACCTTACAAATATCATCTAATAGATCAATATAAAATGTGAAATTGGATAAAGGAATGTTTGGGAGACCTCATAAGGAATGTTCACACTAATATCAGTCTAATGTGAATCTACTAATTCGATCATTTAACACATTTTTCTAATTACTTTCATATTTATAATGAGTTGATCATAACTAGGCATTAAAATAAGATATTTTAATTGATGTGTTATTATTTGATCAAATATCACAATGTATTATGGAATTTATCAAACTTATGTTAAGATGAATATAAATTTCTCTTTAATAATTATACATGGACCAACAGAAAATCCTATACAATGATAAAGTTTTAATGTGAAGAAGTTATTGAATGGTCAAGAACTGGTTTCCTAAAAATGTAATAAATTATTGAAACATGTGATAATCATTGAAAAAACCATATATATGGATGTTTGTGGAGATAGAAGACAAAAGTTTCTGTATGATTAGATGAATGTTTCACAATAAAGTTAGTGGAACCATATGAAGATCATTAGACAATGGTTTCTAACAGTTTTTGAGATAAGCGATTGGACATAAGATTCTATATGAAGATATTGAACATATGTTTTTAAGTGATTTTCATTCAACTAAATTTTCAATATAATATTATTGGAAAAATGCTAAGGAGGTTTTTGATCTGTTGCAATATAATTTTTTTCCAAGAGACATCATCAGATGAAGTATTATAAAGACATCATACTATGTATTATAAAGTCCTATAATGGGGTTCTAAAAATTAATAAAAAATGAGCAGAACAAATATCTAAGGGTTCATTAGAGAAAGGAAAGCAGAAAAATATTTGGGAACCCATCAAAAAAGGAAAATCATAGTGAAATTATGTTGAATAAACATTAAATTGGAAGATTAGAACAAGTCCACTGTATGCAAATTTACAGGTTCATCAGACACATATTATTTTTTTAAGTTCATTTATCAGAGGTTTATAAATATAAGGAAATAAAAAATTATTTTTGAATAATTTAATCAGTTAGAAGAGGATTCCAACAAAATAATTTCTCAACGTTCCTAATTTTTTTTAAGTAACACTAAATGTTGTTTATTTAGACGAAACACATGTTACGAAGTAATAAGAGATAAAATGATTAATGATATTTACCATGTTTTTATAATGATATTAATTTTAGTGATGCTGATCTCTATAATCATTATTTTAATAATTAAGAAGATATATGATTCTAAAAATATTTTAGGAAGTTTGAAGAATTTCTTTGACACCAAGATACAAGGAAGTTTCCCATAAAAATTGGTTTACTCTTATCTTTTAAGATGTTTGAAGATGGTTAAAAGAAGATAGTTTTGATCATGAGTATCAAAACATTGGTGGAATATTTGAATTTGAAGTATAAACCTTGCCATAGAAATTTAGAGAACCACATCCAATATAATGGGTGATTGATATGTTGTGAGAGTATGATGAACTTGTAAATATCAGGCCTGTGATTTTTCCAAATAATTGATAATATGCAAGGAATTTTTAGACATGAATCATGAGATAAATTCTTGTTTGGGATGAATTTATAAAGGAATATGAAATTTATAGGGAAGTGGTAATTAATATAGAGAAATCACTATATGAAATGATATAGATTTGGATAAAGAGGAAAAGATATCAAATATATATGAATCAGACTAATAAGAAGTTATCATATGGATCAATTACACCTGACCAATTAGTATAGGAAAATCAATAAAAAGAATTGAATATCCAAATACCAGATGGGTATTTCCAATAAATTGAGGATTTGTTGAATAGATAAAATATTGAAAGGTTACAGATGAATTTACATTAGAAATACCTAAACTAGATGAAAATTATTATACATACAGTGCTAGATGCACAAGTGTCATAATTAGAAGGAGGGAAAAGGGAACATATGAAACTATATGAAAAAAACCTATATTAGGTGGACAATGTCAATTGGATAAATCATATGGAAATATTCCAGATGAAATAAGTAAGAAAGTTTTTCTTCCATTTGTTGTGAAAGTCACAAGTAAAGAAGAACGAAGATATGAACAAAATAGAAATGTAACATCAATCAAAAGTCTCAATAGGTAGAATACATTACTATTTTGAAAAGTAACTTAATAATAAGGTGAATACTATGTACACAAGTATTATAAGTGTACATCGAAGCACATAATATATATATATAGGTTTTATTAGTAACTATATGTGGAGAACATGAACTACTATTTAATTGTAGTGCAATGTAAGTGGAAGGATATTTCATGATTTCTATAACCACATACAAAGGATTGTTTTCTAGTGGTTTTGTGGAATTGTATTATTTTCAAACCATTCCAAGGTCTACATAATATTATTGGGTAGTGAATATTGTAAAAATATCATGTTTTATCTTTACAAGATTCCATATACTTACTTAAAATAAGGAAAATAAAATAATAGAATTGATATCCTAATGGGTCTAAGAGGTAAAGTGATAAAAGCTTATAATTTTACTAAAACATTCCAACACTAATTCACCAAATCTTAGTGCTGATTATATCCTAAATCGATCCTCTCAATTTTCATTAGACAGGCTCACCATTTTTTATTCTCCACATTACAATTATTCGTTTATGAATATTAGAGTTTATTTTCTATGTAATAATTATTGTTAGTGGGTTCCCTAGACCCTACTAATTTATGTACTTTTATTACCATTACATGTATATACATAGATATGTACATGTGTTTATTATTTCCATAATAGTTTTGATACTTCTATATCCACAGTTTACATGGTAATGTCCTTAGATTATATGTCGTATCAAAAGGTTACAGCAGTTCCCAATTATAATGGGATCCTTGAGATTCTAGAAAATAATCATAAACATATTTTCTAGGGTCTAGACACACCATATTGAAATAAAATAGATAATTTCTAACAATCAGGTGATTGGGGATCATAATCATTGAGACATATTCTCGTGAAGTTCGCATATGGGGATCTTGAGAAGACGAGATCATTAGGACTCACCCTACAATTGGAACACCATGTGTCTCAGGTGTCATTGGTTGTTCCTATCTACTAACATGTGTATTAGTCTCTATATGTGAGATCATTATCAATGTGTACCATTTTATTTTATACTTTTATGCAATAAAAAACCATGAAATTGATTTCATGTTCAGTTATCTTGTGATAGGAAAATTATTGGTTGTATGACATTGGTTGAATTATCAAGATATAATTTGTCACTTTAGAGTAGAGGAAGAGATATCTCATGGGCCCGAGTTAACTTGGATCTATGAACCTTTACTAAACCCATGGACATAGAACAAGAAGTTATGTCCATATAGTAAGGACATGAAACATATAAATCAACAAAAGGATGATGACAGAAGTGTGCATCATGCTTTATGAGATATTTTGAGACAAAGATATTTTATATCTTAGAACGTTTTTTTATGAGGTATTCATAGTTATGAAATTACTTATCTCTTTATGGGCCATGAATTGTTTCTATACTCCACTCTTGGTATGTTTTTGGGACTCACTATGGTTGAGATAAGGATCTAGAGGATCACACACTATGTGTATCCAAACGTTCCACGTATTTTAATGAATATGAATTTAGAATGAAGTTGACCTCATATACGAGGGATAATTAACATCTGAGTATGATAAATCACAAGTAAAAATAATTGAATTATATTATTGAAGTTTGTAATAAGGATGACTGAATTTATTTTTCAGTGTCTTCACATATTTTTTGATCCTAAAAGTGAATACAAGAAAATATAATTTTTCAAATTAACATATGATGTTAATGGTTAATTATTTAGGGAGCTTACAAGCTGAGTTAATGATTCATATTTTATCTTGTAACATTTTATCGTGTTTTAAGTGAGTGATAAAATATGCGTGACATTTATGAAAATTTTATTAATTCATACATGTATGAAATGTTCTAAAATGAAGGTTATTACTTTTTAGAGACCATAGTAGAATTTTGGAAATAATAAAATAGTTATAAAATCTCATTTTAGCCTCTTGAATAGTAATCTACACTATTCAGATGAATATAGAGATATAATCTCTCCTTTATCTCCTCTCAGTTTTTTAGATATATATTTTGAAGAAAGAATAATGTCATATCGATCCCATCATATCGACTGAATCCACATTCTTCACACAATTGAATGGACATTCTAAATCTCTTAGATATTTAAAGATAGAACCCATGAAATGAAAATTGATTTTCTAGGAGATGTTTTGAACATTTAGAAAATATATAGGAGGAATAGCTTGGTTCCCTTGATCCAAGACATATCGACAGCCAGAGAATCAAACGGTAGACTAGAAAGAACAACTGGAATTTACCCTTTTCTTAAATTTTGGTATTCATAAATTAAATTACATGAGATCCTTAAAAAATACCTAAAAGTGGATTTTAGTTTAGTTTTTTTAACATGAATTGAAACCAAAAATCTTCAATTGCATGTGATTCATACTTCCGATGCACCTCGAGTTCCTTCAATTGGCATTCTAGGGAATTTGTAATTATTTAATTTAGAAACATTGAAATTTAAATTAAATATAATATGATTCATAAATTGGATTTTGATATGGTCCCAATTCAACTGAGATAACATTGATCCGAGTTTTTATGGCAAATAAATAGTTGATCAAAGATCGATGGGTTTTACACAAAAATTATGATGAAAATTAAATTGTTATTTTTTGTACATCAATTTAATAGCTACTAGTGTGATGGATTTTCATCCATTGAGTAGTGTGAGTATTTTTTATTTTATCCATCTATTCCATAATCCAATTGGGGTAGACAATTGGTAATACAATATTTTTATGGAAACTTGATTTAGTTTCCAAAAATAAAAAAAGGGAACTTGAAGCTTCCATGGTAAGCTTTCCCAAAGATTCCATTGGAAGCTTACCCAAATCTTACATTGTAATATTTCTAAAATATTTCATGGGAAGATTCCACAAAGATTCCATAGGAATATTATAAAAAAGATGAATTTTTTTGACATATATATATATTATATATTATATAATATGGATATTATGTCACTATATATATAAATATATATTGTGTGTGTGTGTGTAATATCATAAAAGGATACCAAAACTCAATCTAGATGAATTCCATCTGGGTCCAATTGGCTTGACCCATTTAATATAAGGCCCCAGCCTTAAACCTTACTTAATATTGAATTAAATGAATAATTCACGTTGAGGATCTTTTCAGGTTTAGAGTTTTAGAGAATTAGAACATAACTATTACATCTCAAAAGATTACAAAGTAGTCACTTCTACTAAGTTTCCATAATAATAAAAAAACACTTAAAAAGAAACGTGTCTAGTTCCATGTTTTATATAGGATGACATTCCCCTGATCCCATCCTTGACCTTATTCCACATTAAGTCCTGTGAAAACATTTCAAAAAAAACTTGGGGTGAGCATAAAAAGCTCAGTAAGGGATACAGAAAGAATGAAAACTGTTAGTTTTTCAAACATCAAGTAAACCATACATACTCTATCAAAGTAATACCTTCACCTTCATGAATTTGTAAAAACTCTTCACTGAATAAAGTATCATTACTTACCTTTTTGTAACCAAAGGATTACCATAAAATCCATAAAAAGAACACATAACATTTATAAAGGTAACTTGGGACATAAACATACTTAAGTGGAATAACCATACAGTCGACTTCCACACATATCACTTAATGGAATAGCCATACGGCCAATTTCCATACATACTTAATGGAATAGCCATACGGCCGACTTCCATACCCAATGCATTGGAGGTTATAACGTAACCACCCGTCCTGGTATTCACGGCACCACCCGTCATAATGTCCAAGTACCAATATAAAAACATAAAACATAAAACCAATATAAAGGAATGATAACATTTCCACATTTCAATCACAATATATCATAAATATATTGAAATAATAGAATCCTTTTTCAAAACCATTTTCAATACCAAAATACATAAAAGAGTATATGGTATTTATTTTATTCTAAAAACATTACGGCTTGTTGAGAAAGCCAAAGACCAAATAATACTCGCGGCGGAGGAAAAGGTCGTTGTCCCTGCGTACGTTAAAAAAAACATTCCTTTTTGTCGTTTAGTAAAACGCTTCGTCAAAAAAAGATTCCTTTTGTATAAAAGTAAAAGTCAAAGGGGTTTATACACCGTATAAAAGAAAGTTGTGTATAAAACGAAATATGCCTCAATGAAAGGAGATTGAGACGAAGTCCCTTACCTCGGGTCCGACTTGACTCGATCGTTCTTTAACGTCCTGAATAATAAACTTGAGTTAATTTATACTTGATTAAGAACCTTTTTAAAGTTAATTATTCCTTTTATATCACTTATTGCCATGTTATAAACATTATGTAACCATTTAGGTTAATAATGTTTGTTTTCTCAATATTTGGTTCTTAAGTCGAAAGTTGACTTCTTATAATTACATGTTGTTCGTGTGGTCAAAAGTTCTTTATATCCAGAATGAAATTCCTGATTTGGATATCATATATATCATATATATCCAGCATATACATGTATTTATAATATTACATAATCATTTAGAGGTAAGAAATGAAAAGCACCGTTCATGGAGACGGTAAGTCGTATGTACGCATGAACGCTACTTTCATTTCTTTGTCATATTAATGGAATAAAAACTAAATGAGAGGTATGTATATTTTAATTCCAGAATTATATTCATCATTTAGATATAACATTAATTATATATATCCATTATATACATGTACTTTTAATAGTACATTACATTTGGGGATAAGAAATGAAATGCACCGTTCATGGAGACGGTAAGCCGTACGTACGCATGAACGCTACTTTCATTTCTATCTCATACTTTAATGGAAATAAATAATAATGATATAGAGGTATATTATAATTACAGTATAAAATCATATATAATAACTTTAAATCCATCCTTTGCACATCCCACATATCGCATTAACGAATCACATCACTTTGAGGGGGCGGTAGTCCGCACTTCCTTAAATGAAGATATCGTGTTTAACCATAATGGAAACCATAAAGGTATGTCCAAAATGAAAAATACAGAATCTTAAAGAAAAAATAAACATATTATATATCATATATAAAAATAGTGACATCATAATGGCCACCTTATAAGGTGTTAAATGAGTATTGAACAATCATCGTTTCGGGAGGGAGAATTTCGCCATCCACGGAAACCGTATGTTCTTTAACCATTTGACGTAGTTGTGTGAGAGTGTAGCTCAAATAAATCTTATAATAACATCCTAGTATATTTAAGACACTGGTGTTGTTACAAAAGAAGTAAGTAAAAAGATTTTAGAGTGTTGGAGAAGCAAAATAAAACAAATGAACAAGAGAGAATGAATTACCTTTAAAAGTGTAACTCCTTTTGATTTGAGCCTAAAGGCTTCCTTTGAAAGGATTCTGCCCAACGGGAATCCTCTAGGATGAGGATAGGGATGTGTAGAGAGTAAATGGGCAGGGGTTTGCCGAGACAATGGCTTTAGGAGTGTGTGAAATGAGGTAGAGGTGGGGGCCTTTTATAAGAGGAGAGGAGGGGAACTTTTGGAAAGTAAAGAAATATTACTTTATTTGAAAATGTGTTACGATTTTTAAAAGGTCCCACATTGATATAATTCGTGTATAAGGTGATAAGGGTTCGAAATCCACTCATCCAATGGGTTTTGGACATGTGTAGTTCATAGATTTTACATTATCATTCCATTTTATTTAAATCGTCAAATAATGATGTCATCACTGCATCATTATGATGTCATAAATAATTTAATTTATTTAATGTCTAAAAATTATAAAAAAAATTACTATGATGTAGGAAATCGTTTTATCTTTCCAATGACTATTTATAATCAAAAATCGGATCTTTATAACCCCATATAAAAATTGTTTTCGTAAAACATATTATGTTTGTGTCATTTTTACTTTTACATTAAATAAAAAGTTATTTATGTCATTTCCCAACCAATGTTTCTCCATGGGGTCCCCAAGTTGACCCATGGCTTGTATTGGTCGTCCATGACACAACCAATGAGGGTAGGACATGTGTCAAGCTCATCTTATTTTATTAAAGCATTATTTTTACGTTAAACTACACTAATTACCACTAATCGCGATTAAAACTTAATAAGTTACTATTCACCAAAAAATTATTTTAATCTCATTGAACCACATTTTACTTCTTAATGACAACCATGTATGTCGGATTTTCAAAATTCAATGCACATTAGTGGTAAACTTTCATTTAACTGAAAAATCAGTTTGCTTGATTACCACTTAGTGGTTTCACTATTCATCAAAAATTGAAGTTTTTCAGAAAATTACCAAAAATTCACCCTAAGCTATATTTGATATTACAAATTCAAAAATGAAGTCTATTTTACAAAATCAAAACATATAAGTCACATTAATTAATTTAATAATTAATTCCCACTGTCAGAGCAAATAGCGTGTTTTTATGAAACAATAAGTATCAAAAGATTGACACTAGTTTAAGTCCGATTTCAAAGTGAAATTAATTCCAACGACCACTATTGGATTTAATGGTAAAAATATTTTCTAATTTCACTTTAAAACCAATTCAAAAGATAATATAATCATATAAATAAATTATATTAAAAAGAGGTTTTGAATTAAAATACAACATTTTACAGTATTCATTAAAAAAATGAACTTTATCAGAAAGGTACCAAAAATTTACACAAAGTAAATTTTGATGTCCCGATTCAAAAGAAGAGTTATATTTTGTCCAATAGAATTTATAAGATCGATCAAAACTATATTTAATGATGGTTCTCTGTCAAAAGGTGATAAGTGGACCTTTCGTGAAAATTAGGGTATAAATGCCTAAAATTGAACTCTTTCTGTATTTTAAGCCTTTATCTTTTATTGGGTAAATGTAAAAACATTTAAAAACATATATAATCATATTTTAGTTATTTCTATCCATTCCCGCCAGTACAACGGCTACTCGTTAACTAACATTTAAAATAATATTATTTTATTACTTGTGTGCAACGTAAGTTTTCAAAGAAACTCATCGTTGTGTACCGAGTACGCTATCGAACGTAGAAACCCCTTTTAATTAAAATTAATATTTAATTCGTAAATATTAATAAATATGAAAATTCTTTATTCTTTATTTACCAGGGATGTTACATCCTTCCCCCCTTTTGGGAATTGCGTCCTCGCAATTTTATTCACTTATCAAAATAAGTGGGGGTATTTATCCCTCATAGCATTTTCAGATTCCCACATTGCCTCTTCAATCACATGGTTTTTCCACAAAACCTTTACCTGATGAATCACCTTATTCCGTAACACCTGCTCCCTGTGGTCAAGAATCTGGACCGGTTGTTCCTCATAAGATAGGTTCTCTTCCAGCTGATCTACCTCTGGACTCAAAACATGAGATGGATCTGGCATATACTTCCTCAACATTGAAACATGAAAAACATTGTGTACTTGAGATAAACTCGGAGGTAAAGCCACCCGGTATGCAACTGATCCAACTCTCTCCAGAATTTCATATGGTCCAATAAACCTTGGACTCAGCTTTCCTTTCTTACCAAATCGCAGCACACTTTTCCATAGTGATACTTTGAAAAAAACATGATCACCTACCTCGAAAGATAGATCCTTCCTCCGGTTATCCGAATAACTCTTCTGCCTGATTTGAGCTGTTCTCATGTGCTTTTGAATCAACTGAACTTTTTCTGCCATCTCTTCTACCAATTCTGGTCCCATCAGCTTCCTTTCACCCACTTCATCCCAAAATGCTGGAGATCGACACCGCTTCCCATATAATGCCTCAAATGGTGCCATCTGTATACTGGAATGAAAAATGTTATTATAAGAAAACTCAACCAAAGAAAGATGTTGGTCCCAACTTCCCTGATAATCCATATAACAAGCTCGTAGCATATCCTCCAATGTCAGGATTGTTCATTCTGACTGCCCATCTGATTGAGGATGAAAAGCTGTACTAAAATTTAATTCAGTACCCAATGACTTCTGAAGGCCTTTCCAAAAGTTAGAAGTAAACCTGGGATCACGATCCGATACAATGGAGAGAGGAACTCCATGTAACCTGACTATCTCTTTAAGATACAAACGGGAAAGTTGATCAAGAGAGAAAGTATCTCATATAGAAAAGAAATGAGCAGATTTGGTCAAGCGATCAACAATAACCCAGATTGCATTATTACCTCGAGATGTCCTCGGTAATCCCACAACAAAGTCCATGGATATGTTTTCCCATTTCCACTCTGGCACTGGTAAAGGCTGAAGCATCCCTTTAGGTAACTGCCGCTCTGCTTTAACCTTTTGACATGTCAAACACTTCACAGTAAAATCAGCAATGTCTCTTTTCATTCCATCCCACCAGTAATACTCCCGCAGATCTCTGTACATCTTAGTACTGCCCGGATGAACTGAAAACGGGGAACTATGAGCCTCACATAACAACTCATTCTTTAACTGTGAATCACAAGGCACACATAACCTCTTCCCAAACCTCAAAACACAAACTTATCCAAGAAATCATGGAAAAATTTTATTCATAAGGTCCATGAATACAGCAGGTGCATTGGTTAACCCAAAAGGCATAACTACAAATTCATAATGGCCATATCTAGTATGGAACGCAGTCTTCGGAATGTTTGCTTTTTTTACTTTCAACTGATGGTACCCCGACCTCAAGTCAATCTTCAAAAAATACTGAGCTCCCTGGAGCTGATACCACTTCATTCGATGGCCCAACATCTGCTGAAGTTGTTGCAAAGGATTTTACCACCCCTTTCTGCTTGTAGTCTGGCTGCATTCCCCCATTTGAGTTCTTCGTTGGACACTCGTTTGCATAATGACCCATTTCATTACACTTAAAACATCTTACCGTTGGCTTTTCATTTCTTGCTTGATCATCTTCCTTACAGTTACGAGCAATATGACCAGACTTACCACACTGAAAGAACTCACCAGACTTGGATAAACATTCTCTAGGATGCATTTTACCACACTTCTCACAGGATGGATATTTGGTTTTCTTACCTCCTTGCTTCTTCGATGAATTCTTCCCCTTTGCCTGCCAACTAGACCTCTTATTCTGTTGTTTGTCATAGAACACCTGATCATCGGGAAACTCCATTTCCACCTTCTCCGCACATCGAACAAGTTTTTCATAACTTTTGAACTCACAAGAAGCTAAATCCCTTCGATACTTTGGCTTTAACCCTGAGTAAAAACGGTTTATTTTACTATCAAGATCTCGTATGAAGTTTGGAGCATACCTTGCCAATCGAGTGAACTTCTCTTCATAAGCAGCCACTGAATCATCTTCCTGCCTCAATTCTAGGAACTGTTTTTCCATCCTAAGACGAACCACCTTAGGAAAATATTTCTCAAGAAACATTCCTTTGAATTCGTCCCAGTGAAGATCCTCAATCTCATCACTATCCCTTATATTTTTCACCATTGACCAGCACTGATCAGCATCACCTTCAAAACGGTAAACAACAAGACTAACCTTTTGATGTTCTGAACACCCCATGACATCAAAAATCTTCTCCAGTGCTTTAATCCACCCTTCAGCTTGCACAGGGTCAGATGATCCTCTGAATGATGGTGGATGTTGCCTCATGAAATGTTCCACTACTGACATGTTCCTCTGCGGTTGATCTGGCTGATCTCGTGCATGGATACCACCACCATTTATAGCCTGAGTCAACTGTGCCATCACTGCAACAAACTGTTCAGTTCCGATTCCAACCATCTCAGGTTGCTGCTTTGGAATGTTATCTTCCACCTGATGTCGTCCCAACATAGCTGCTTTATTTCCTCTGCGGAAATCCATTCTGAACACAGAAATATCTTAGGCGAAGCAACATGGTAATCCGTAAATGCTATATCATTTCAATCATATTATAATTTAACACTTTTCTAACTCCTAAAGTTTTCTAAACCGACCTCTGATACCAACTATAAGGCCCCAACCTTAAAACTTACTTAATATAGAATTAAATGAATAATTCACGTTGATGATCTTTTCAGGTTTAGAGTTTTAGAGAATTAGAACATAACTATTGAATCTCAAAAGATTACAAAGTAGTCACTTCTACTAAGTTTCCATAATAATAAAAAAAACTCTTAAAAAGAAACGTGTCTAGTTCCATGTTTTATATAGGATGACATTCCCTTGATCCCATCCTTAACCTTATTCCACATTATGTCCTGTGAAAACATTTCAAAAAAAACTTGGGGTAAGCATAAAAATCTCAGTAAGGGATACAGAAAGAATGAAAACTGTTAGTTTTTCAAACATCAAGTAAACCATACATACTCTATCAAAGTAATACATTCACCTTCATGAAGTTGTAAAAACTCTTCACTGAATAAAGTATCATTACTTACCTTTTTGTAAACAAAGGATTTCCATAAAATCCATAAAAAGAACACATAACATTTATAATGGTAACTTGGGACATAAACATACTTAAGTGGAATAACCATACGGTCGACTTCCACACATATCACTTAATGGAATAGCCATACTGCCAATTTCCATACATACTTAATGGAATATCCATACGGCCGACTTCCATACCCAATGCATTGGAGGTTATAACGTAACCACCCGTCCTGGTATTCACGGCACCACCCGTCATAATTTCCAAGTACCAATCTAAAAACATAAAACATAAAACTAATATAAAGGAATGATAAGATTTCCACATTTCAATCACAATATATCATAAATATATTGACATAATATAATCCTTTTTCAAAACCATTTTCAATACCAAAATACATAAAAGATTATATGGTATTTATTTTATTCTAAAAACATTACGGCTTGTTGAGAAAGCCAAAGACCAAATAATACTCACGGCGGAGGAAAAGGTCGTTGTCACTGCGTACGTTAAAAAAAGCATTCCTTTTTGTCGTTTTGTAAAACGCTTCGTCAAAAAAGATTCCTTTTGTATAAAATTAAAAGTCAAAGGGGTTTATACATCGTATAAAAGAAAGTTGTGTATAAAACGAAATATGCCTCAATGAAAGGAGATTGAGACGAAGTCCCTTACCTCGGGTCCGACTTGACTCGATCATTCTTTAACATCCTGAATAATAAACTTGAGTTAATTTATACTTGATTAAGAACCTTTTTAAAGTTCATTATTCCTTTTATATCACTTATTTCCATGTTATAAACATTATGTAACCATTTAAGTTAATAATGTTTGTTTTGTCAATATTTGGTTCTTAAGTCGAAAGTTGACTTCTTACAATTACATGTTGTTCGTGTGGTCAAAAGTTCTTTATATCCAGAATGAAATTACTTATTTGGATATCATATATATCATATATATCTAGAATATACATGTATTTATAATATTACATAATCATTTAGAGGTATGAAATGAAATGCACCGTTCATGGAGACGGTAAGCCGTACGTATGCATGAACGCTACTTTCATTTCTTTGTCATATTAATGGAATTAAAACTAAATGAGAGGTATGCATATTTTAATTCCAGAATTATATTCATCATTTAGATATATCATTAATTATATATATCCATTATATACATGTACTTTTAATAGTACATTACATTTGGGGATAAGAAATGAAATGCACCGTTCATGGAGACGGTAAGCCGTACGTACGCATGAACGCTACTTTCATTTCTATCTCATTCTTTAATGGAATGAAATAATAATGATATAGAGGTATATTATAATTCCAGTATAACATCATATATAATAACTTTAAATCCATCCTTTACACGTCCCACATATGGCATTAACGAATCACATCACTTTGAGGGGGCGGTAGTCCGCACTTCCTTAAATGAAGATATCGTGTTTAACCATAATGGAAACCATAAAGGTATGTCCAAAATGAAAAATACAGAAGCTTAAAGAAAAAATAAACATATTATATATCATATATAAAAATAGTGACATCATAATGGCCCCCTTTGAAGGTGTTAAATGAGTATTGAACAATCATCGTTTCGGGAGGCAGAATTTCGCCATCCACGGAAACCGAATGTTCTTTAACCATTTGACGTAGTTGTGTGAGAGTTTAGCTCGAATAAATCTTATAAAAACATCCTAGTATATTGAAGATACTGTTGTTGTTACAAAATAAGTAAATAAAAAGATTTTAGAGGGTTGGAGAATCAAAATAAAACAAATGAACAAGAGAGAATGAATTACCTTTAAAAGTGTAACTCCTGTTGATTTGAGCCTAAAGGCTTCCTTTGAAAAGATTCTTCCCAAAGGGAATCCTCTAGTATTAGGAGAGGGATGTGGAGAGAGTAAATGGGCAGGGGTTGGCCGAGCCAATGGCATTAGGAGTGTGTGAAATGAGGTAGAGGTGGGGGCCTTTTAAAAGAGGAGAGGAGGGGCACTTTTGGAAAGTAAAGAAATATTACTTTATTTGAAAATGTGTTTCGGTTTTTAAAAGGTCCCACATTGATATAATTCTTGGATAAGCTGATAAGGGTTCTAAATCCACTCATCCAATTGGTTTTGGACATATTTAGTTCATAGATTTTACATTATCTTTCCATTTTATTTAAATCGTCAAATAATGATGTCATCACTGCATCATTATGATGTCATAAATAATTTAATTTATTTAATGTCTAAAAATTATGAAAAAAATACTATGATGTAGGAAATCGTTTTATCTTTCCAATGACTATTTATAATCAAAAATATGATCTTTATAACCCCATGTAAAAATTGTTTTCGTAAAACATATTATGTTTGTGTCATTTTTACTTTTACATTAAATAAAAAGTTATTTATGTCATTTCCCAACCAAAGTGTCTCCATGGGGTCCCCAAGTTGACCCATGGCTTGTCCTGGTCGGAAATGACACAACCAATGAGTGTAGGACATGTGTCAATCTCATCTTATTTTATTAAAGCATTATTTCTACCTTAAACTACACTAATTACCACTAATCGCGATTAAAACTTAATAAGTTACTTTTCACCAAAAAATTATTTTAATCTCATTGAACCACATTTTACTTCTTAATGACAACCATGTATGTCGGATTTTCAAAATTCAATACACATTAGTGGTAAACTTTCATTTAACTGAAAAATCAGTTTGCTTGATTACCACTTAGTGGTTTCACTATTCATCAAAAATTGAAGTTTTTCAGAAAATTACCAAAAATTCACCCTAAGCTATATTTGATATTACAAATTCAAAAATGAAGTCTATTTTAAAAAATTCAAAACATATAAGTCAGATTAATTAATTTAATAATTAAATCCCACTGTCAGAGCAAATAGCGTGTTTTTATGAAACAATAAGTATCAAAAGATTGACACTAGTTTAAGTCCGATTTCAAAGTGAAATTAATTCCAACGACCACTATTGGATTTAATGGTAAAAATATTTTCTAATTTTACTTTAAAACCATTTCAAAAGATAATATAATCATATAAATAAATTAGATTAAAAAGAGTTTTTGAATTAAAATACAACATTTTACACTATTCATTAAAAAATGAACTTTATCAGAAAGGTACCAAAAATTTACACAAAGTAAATTTTGATGTCCCGATTCAAAAGAAGAGTTATATTTGGTCCAATAGAATTTAAAAGATCGATCAAAACAATATTTAATGACAGTTCTCCGTCAAAAGGTGATAAGTGGACCTTTCGTGAAAATTAGGGTATAAATGCCTAAAATTGAACTCTTTCCGTATTTTAAGCCTTTATCTTTTATTGGGTAAATGTAAAAACATTTAAAAACATATATAATCATATTTTAGTTATTTCTATCCATTCCCGCCAGTACAACGGCTACTCGTTAACTAACATTTAAAATAATATTATTTTATTACTTGTGTGCAACGTAAGTTTTCAAAGAAACTCATCGTTGCGTACCGAGTACGCTATCGAACGTAGAAACCCCTATTAATTAAAATTAGTATTTAATTCGTAAATATTAATAAATATGAAAATTATTTATTCTTTATTTACCTGGGATGTTACATTTAACCTATCAAAAGCCCGAAATTAATTTATGGGATTTTCTCTATGTCTAAATAGCGCTAAAAAATTATGAAAAATAATATTGGAAATTAAATTTAGTTTTTTTGGGATTTAATAAAATTATTTTGGGTATTGTGGGACATATAAAAAATTAATTAAAATTTTTTTCATAAAATTTACCCCATTAAAAATACCCTCGAATTGAATTATAAAATATTCAATTTAACTTATGTAATATAATTTCATGTTTACTGATCATGAGCTGAGGCTGACCTATGCATGTTTGGTTTATTATTTATTTAATTTAATTATTTCATCTATGTTTTTTAAATGTAATAATAATTATTTTTTGAGGATCTATGCATCATCCCTGCACATTAATTTGAATAAGGGAATGTGTGTTCACATTTAAGTGATAAAATATAATTTCACACCCTCAGTTCCCGTCACATGTGTTTGAATACACATTGTAAAGATCAATGGAGTTCATAGAAAATAGGTTCAAGTTGAGAGCCGGTGTAAACCAAATAGGTGAAGTGCATGGGTGTTGTGGTCACTTCAATTCATTTTATATACTAACATAAGAAATTCCCATATGGTGTTAGTTAATAAATTATTTTCTCAATGGATTATGCAGTAGTTAATGGATCATGATCACATCACTGTTTATTAATTTTATCATTTTAATGTTTTATTATTTTGTGGATGTGTATTTATTACACATAATCACATAGTATAATAATAAATAATCAAACAAAGATAAAATTAACATGTGTGGTGAATGTTTTATATTTAAAGGCATGGTTATGTTTTGAGTAAGATTACATAGAACAATTATGTTAAATAGAAAATTATTTCATTCTCAAATATTAACTTACCAAACACAATGAAAATAATTAGTCATTATATGCCTTCAATTGATTGAATTTGGGAACAACTGATTGTTCGTGGTTCTATCCAACCCTAGTTGAGGGTGACTATTACTACTGTGGAGTTCTTATGAGAGTGGTAGGTTGATTTAACTTAATTTATAAGAAAATAAGTATCAATATCTTTCTTTTTTGAAAATTTTGTGGCAAATCATCGAGTAATGCAAAGTAATTTATAGGATTTGTGACTCTACTAAATATATCAAGGATCTGTGAGTTAATATGGTTTTCCAGTAAAATTCCTACAAGGATATTTTTCTACTAGTGGCATATACATAGCTTATAGACTATGAAGATATTTTTAAATGATCATTTTAACTAGAATTCATAATTGTCTGGGTCTTTAGAATATAGTAGTTCAGGGATACAAGGATTTGATAAAATAATAGAAGACATTTTAAAAATATAAATTTGAAAATTTCAAATGGTAATCAAGATAAATTAATAATTTTTTATGTTTATTCCTTTTAAATCAAATGGAAAAAAACCAAAAATTCAATTTCACTGTTATCAATATTAAATGAAGATAATATATTGATCTATCGTAACTTCTAAGAAAGGTATAATAACTTGTTCATGATATTGTGGTAAAAGATGAATCTTTATCTGTTAGAATCCCAAGTTTCTACTGACCTCATGGACAAATAAATGTGAATTAATATAAATAAAATAATCATCCATATTATTCACTTGATGTTTAGTGTTTCATGTTTTCATCTATGTCTAGTGATTTGCAAAAAATTCCTGAGGACAAAGATGCATTCCAAATGCCATCCTATTTCCAAGAGATATACAATGAGATAAATTGGAATGAAACATATGATATATAAATATTCCTATATAGATTTAAGCTTGAAAAAAGAAATCCATAAGGACCTCTTGTACTTAATATGATCAAGTACGTTGAGATACTTGAGTCCCATGGGTTCAAACCGACCAAGATCTAGAAAATGATCTCATTCTTGCATCTTTACTGTATAGCTTATCAACTTTTATTATTAGATATAATATGAATAACATGAATAAGTCACTCCCAGATTTTTGTCTTTAATTCTCTAAGAATTTAGAGATATGAGTAATTAAAACCCTTTGGTCCTTATGGCGAACAAGAGGAGAAGAGGGAATGATAAAGTTTCATGGGATAAGTATAATTCATTGAAATATACGTAGTACCCTTTCAAGAATCCAAATATATAGTGGAAGGGAAATGAGAAGGAGGAATTCTAATTTCCATGTGGTAAGAATGTCCACTAAATTAATAATAACCAAGCTTGGAAGAAGAAGTAGGTTTATGATTCTAATTTATGTAAATTTTCTATTGAATGAAATATGTCTATTTTTTAAAGTTGGGAATTTGATACTGTGTTTGGATCAGAAATTTGAATTTAAATACAAGGACTAATTATATTGAAGTCAATTTCAAAATGCGAAGATGATCTCTAAGATGAAAATGAATAATGTCTAGAAGCATTGGTAGTGGTAGTTTATCATCTTACATTGCTCAATGAGATGGTTCTTGTAAAAAACAATTATTATTATGTACCATATATTACTAGAAACATAATCTCAGTGTCTACTTTAAAGAATATTATATTTTATTAAAATTTTGTTAATAAATGTTGTCTTATGTATGAAGATAACTTATGTTATAGTATGGAACATCCTAAAAATGGGTTTTATATACTTGAACTATAAAATCCTATATAGAAAATAAATGAAAAATATAGCAAGAATGACTCATATCTTACTCTCCTATGGAACTTTAGGATAGGTCATGCAAATGAAAAGTGTTTATGAAAACTACATCTAGTAGGGTATTTAGACTCCATAGAGTTAAAACCCTTGTATATATTTTACACTTGTTTATAATGTAAAATGACCAAATCATGTTCTAGTGGTAAAGGAGAAAGAGCTGAAGAACCATTGGAATTAGTTCATACTAATGTATGTGGTCTACTTCCATTAAAGGTGAGGGTTTTTTTTAATTAATTACTTTTACATATGACTAAATTAAATATGGAAAAATTTACCCAATGAGGTATATGTTAAATTCCATTAGCTTGTTTAAGGAATATTACAATGAAGTAGAGAATAATATTGGTTAGAGGATTACAAAAATCCACTCAGACTGTGGTGAAAAATATCTTATCTAAGATTTCACAAATCATTTGATGGTGTGTATGATAATTTCCCATTTCAATTGTCCTTATAAACATTAGTGGAATGCTGTTAGTGAAAGGAAGGATCGAACCCTTCTTATCATGGCTAGATTGATGATGAGTCATGTAACTCTACTATTATCCTTTTGGGGATATATACTATAGTCTCTAACATATATACTAAACCGAGTACTAAATAATGTAGCAGATGATATTCTATAATAGTTATTGTATGGTAAGAAATATATCTTATCAAACATACATATATGGATATTTGATGCTCTTTTAAATCCTATACCGAGTGTAAAATTAACAGCTTAATGAATTAAGTGCATGTTTATAGTTTATCTTACAGAGACTAAAGGATATTACCTATATAACCCTTCATATAGAAAAGTGGTTGTAGCAATCCATTTCACATTTCTAGAAAGTGATATCAGTTCTAAAGTAAATTGTGGGAGAAGGATTGAATTTGATGATGTTGATGATTTAGATGTACAAAATTTGGTATGATAAAAATCACAGTAAGAGGAAGTGGGAGTGAAATATTTTCCTAAGAAATAAGTACTATATAAAACAACTAAAGAGGTTAGAGAACTATAGATATATGGTTTTCTTGTCACGGAGTCATGTAACACATTACTCTTGGATAATGATGACCCACTAACATCTAAATAAGTAGTTGATGGAAAAGATGTTACTAAATTGTATGAATCCATGAATTTTTAAATTAATTCCATATACCAAAATCATGTTTTCATTTTGGTTGACCCACCAATAGATGTAAATCCTATTGGGTGTAAATGGGTATTCAAGAAAAATCTAGACATGGATGGTCAAGTGAGGGCCTATAAAACATGACAAGTAGTGAAGGGTTTCACATGACATCAAGGTATCAAATATGATTAATCATTATCGCCAATTTATATGATAAAACCCTACAATATAATACTTATAATACCAGTCTTTTATGACTATGAAGTTTAGAAAATAGATGCTAAAAATGCTTTCCTAAAAGGGAAGTTAGTTTACGATTTCTATATGACACAACCGAAAGGGTTAATTTTTTCAAAGAGTTCTAATAACATGTGAAAGAAACATATATATCTTTATGTATCGAAGTGGGAATCATGATAATGGATTGTTTGATTTAATAAGTCCATAATAAAATTTAGTTTTGTTAAGAATGAAAGAAAAACATGTTTCTATTAGAAGGTTAGTGGAATTACAATAGTTTTACAAGTATTATATATTGATGACATATTATTAATGGGAAATTAAGTGAATGTATTGAATTCAGTGAAGACATAGTTAAATCAATTCTTCTCCATGAAATAATTAGGTTAATTAGATTGTATTATAGGGTTAAATATCAATGGATATAGATCTCATAGGATTATTGGGCTGTGTCAAAGTTCATATATTGACAAGTGACCAGAACATATAATATGTAAAAGTCCAAGAGGGTATTCTTTCCTATGTCAAATTGAATAAATATATCGAAGAATATGTACCCAAAAACAAAAGAGGAGAAAGGAAAAATTATAAGAATCCCTCAATCTTTAGCATTGAGATCTATCATGATTTTAATGAAATGTAATAAGTTTTATGTTTCATTTTCTTTAATCATGGTGGGTAGATATAAATCCAATCCATGAGAGCTACGTTGGGTAGCTATAAAAAATATCCTAAATTAATTGTGACATACAAAGGATAAATTCATACTGTATGTAAGAGATCATATGTAAGTTGTGAGGGGATACACTAATTCTATCTTCTAGAAAGTTCATGATGATTTGATTTTTTATTTAGTCAATGTCATTTTTCTGAATGGTGTTGTAGTAAGCTAAAAGATCATGAATAAGTTTGTGATGGATAATTTTGCAGTAGATTCCAAGTATATAGTGTCTTACGAAGCTATTATGGAAGCAATTTGGATATGAGTCTTTGTTTATGATATTGAAATTATACCAAGTAGTGTATTCCATATTATATTATATTGTGATAACACTTCAGTAGTGTTCCCTTCCAAGGATCCCAGGGTACAAAAAATGACAAAGCATATTATTTCCAAGTTTAATCCATTGATGTAATTTAATCAGAAATGTGAAGTCATAGTTAGTGTATTAGAAATAGATGATAACATGGATGACCCCTGACTAAAGCCACATCTCGATAGAAGAATGATACTCTTGTGAGAGACAGTGGGTTGAGAATTGTTAGTAGTTGTCTATAGTGAATGTGGGAGTGTTGTGAGTGGATTCCATAAACCCGAATATTATATGTATGCTTATTACCATAATATGTATACAGTTTTATATATACATGTGTTTATTCTTACCATAATAGTGTTGATTCTTTTGAATCAAATTTTTAAATGGAAATTCCCTTAGATTATGTATCATATCATAAGGTTATAATAGTTCCAAGATATAATGATAACCTTCAGATAATATGAAAGTAATCTTAAACATAACCCCTATGGTTAAGATACATCATACCGACAAGACACAAATTATGTCTGACTATCAGTTTTTTGGGGGCCTATATGCATCGAGGATTCTTCTCATGAAGTTCTCACTTGGTGATCTCAAGTAGATGAGATCATAGGGACTAAACCACCAATATAACACCTCATGTTTCTAGTATCACTAGATGTTCCTATCTATGAAATTGTGGATTTTTCCCTAGATATTCAATCATTATAAATGTGTACCATTTTACTGCATTCTTTTATTCAAGGAAAAAACCATGACATTGAATTCATGGAAAGGTAGATTGTGTTGGGTGCATCATTGGTGGTATGCAATTGGTAGAATGATGAAGATAATTTTTTTGCATCTGAGTTAAGGAAGAGATATCTGGTGGGACTACGTTGAATAAGATGGTAGTAATATTTTTAAATCCATATCCATAGTACAAGAAGTTAATTCCATCAAGTAAGGTCACAAAATATATAAAGTAACAATAGGATTCTGACACAATTGTGAATCTTTCATTATGATAAATCAGGAGACAAATAGATTACATTACACAAAATGTGTTCATAAGAGGTAGTCATAGATATGAATTTTTTGTCACCTTATGGTTCATGATGGGTTTATAGGATCTTCTATATCTATATGTTTTGAACTCACTTCTATCGAGATAAGAATATATATGGTCACACACTATATGTACCCACAATTTTCTCCTATTCTAATGAATACAAGTTTAAGACAAAATGGGACCCACATATGGGGGCTGGTGAACATTTGAGTATGATCAATCGCAAGTAAACATAATTCAATTATATTATTCAGTTTTATAATAATGATTACTGAATTTATTTCTCAAGGTATTGAAAAGATGTTTGATCATGAAAGTGAATATGAAAAAATATATTTTTTTGAATGAACATAGGATGTTCAAGGTTTTTTAAATTATTTGTGTATCTTACAAGACATGTTAGTGGTTCATATTATGTTATGAAACATTTTATAGCATTAAAATTTTGTGATATTATATTGTTACATTTATGGAATCTTTTTGAGTCATACATGTGTACAAAGTTCTAAAATGACGGATATTACTTTACAGGGACCAAATATTTTTTTAAAGTATAGAATTTGTTTAAAATCTCATTTTATCATCTTGAATTGTAAGACAAACCATTTAGATGAATTTATAGAGATGGGATATCCTCTCCAATCAACTAAATTTTTTAGAGTGAGATTCCAAAGAAACAATAAGGTCAGATCAATACTATCTTTTCGATCGAGTCTACATTTTTTATGTGATCAATGTGAAATCATAAAGATAAATGATTTAAATATCTAGCACCCATGAAATATGTATTGATTATCTAGTAATTTTTTAATGTTTGGAATATCTATAGGATATACATATTATCACATTTGATCCATGAAACGTCAACGGTGAGAAAATCAAACTGGTGACTTCAAACTAACAAGTTACCATTTATGTTTTCATTTGATTTTAATTTTATTTCATAAATTAAATTACTTTAGTTCTTTTAAGAAATCCAAGCGGTGGATTTTATAGATTCATTGTATTTTAACATGAATCTAAACCCAAAATTCTAAATATCATGTGTTCCATGCTTGTATTGAACCTCAGGTTCTTATAATAATTAATTACCATTTTATTGATTATTGACCATGCCGAACATAAAAATGAAAGAGAAAATAAAAATGAAAAATAAATACCAATTATCTAAAGAAGAGGAAGTATCAGTTTCTCCATGAATTTCTAATAATAAAAAAATCTATATTATAAAGTAAAGAGAAGGTGGATCATGTTTCTAGTAAGAATTTGTGTGTAATTTTTACCTCAATTTTATCAAGAATGTTAATATATTTTTAGGTATGTTACAATTACATTAAAACATTTCTAAAGATGAATAAATGACCATAATTGGTAATGATGATCAATCTACAACTTCTCAAGATATATCAGTTGATATATTAAGAGATATTCTGAATTTTTCCCACACAGAATTCACTCTTTTTATAGACTCTTTAAAAATATAAAGAAAGAGGTCATCTTATTGGAATAAAAAATAAATAACCTATAGAAGGATTTATAGGGTAATGTCTTAAAATGTTTAAATATCTCCAAATAGGTTGGAATCTTTTAGACTTGGAAGGTAGAGCTTAAAGTACATTCCTCATAATTGAAAAAGAAATAGATCATATAATTTAAAGAGAAATATAGAGTCAATAATTATATAGATGAAATATCCATGTACTTAATGCAAATTTGAAATATAGTTTTGATATCATGGATTTACAACTAGATGAAAAATATGTGAAAATAAAGGAACTTGACTATTTGTTACAAAAAAATTTTATTTCTCATAAATAGGAAGATGATAATTTGAAAAATATTTATGAAGAGAAGGTGATTATGATATAAAATTAGGAAAAAAAACAACTACATGAGATTTCTGGAAATGTAATTTGCATTTATCATTCATAAGAATACTTATATTGAGTCATTATAAAATTAGAAAAAAGATGATGCTACAAAACAATGCTCACTAAAGGATTCTATTTCCAAAATACCTCTAACATGTGGTAATAATGACATAATTCATTCAATGATATATATTTAGAAACTTTAAATAAATTGGTACCATCCATATCATCTTGTAATATTGTTAATAATAAATTTTTCATAAATAATGAACATTTGAAAAAACATATCTATACATGTATGGATGAATAAATGGGATAAGATTCATGCCACCATGACTGAGGTTGATAAGAAAAAGGTTTTTGAAGCGTATTCCCTATTATGATTCCAAAAATATTAAATATATCCAAAACATCATAAATAATATATAATAATATGAAGTATTGAGTTTAAATGTAGTGGTTTTAAAAGATTTAAGAATTGTGCATTGCATTATATTTTAATTAACCTAAATCCAAAATCACAATGGAAGACCATGTGAAGGGGGATATAGAAGGAGATTATTAATAAATTTACACATTATACGAAATATATATCAACTTAATAAAATTTTGGAAAGTCTAAAAATAACTATGATGTTGGAAAAGATAGTGGTCACAAGGTTGGTATATGCTAATCTTGACCTGTATGAAAAGCTGATAAAAAATGAAGACCACATAAGATGTTTGAGAAAGAATAATAAAACTTGGTAATAAAGAAAAATATTATTATAAACAAAACTTATCTTAAGAATATTTCAGTTTAGAAAGGTGAGAAGTCTTTGGATTCCAAATGAATGATTTTTATGTAAATGATTTATAAAAAATAAATAATAAAAATTATGACAATTAGACTAATCTGCGTGGAAGATACAAACATTTTCCAAAAGTTCTTAATTATATATTGGTTATATGGATAAAATATTTAAAGATAATGGGGAAAATTAATTATCAAAAGAAAGGTTACTATTAACGTAAAAAAAAGATTCGTTATGAATATAAATAAGTTCTACGTGTGATGTGCAACATATCTAGTCACACTTAAAAATATTGTTCTACAATAATACCATAATAATAAGTGTTATTCAAGAATAGTAATGCTTCACCAGGTGATAAAAAATTATTACAAGATCTTTAGAAGAGAAATTTCACAAATTAATAAATCAATGAACTGAAAATATCCACACAACCGAAATTAGAATTGAATTTCAAATGTGAGATCATGAATAGGGGAGAAAATTGAAAATGTTGGTTGAAAAAATAATCTAAACCCTATTTTGACATTAATAAATATGTACTGTTCACCTTATTAACATAACCTGAGGGTTATTTATTTCCTCTCTCAAGACATGGAATTCAAGGAGAATCACATTATCTAGGGGAGAAACCGATAGAGTGAAATGGATGTCAACATTTGACCTCATTTTCTATGAAATTTTCCATTATAGAGTGTTTCCTAAGTTGATTTACAACAAAACAATTATGAAATGATAATTGTTTTTGAGGTTGTGTAAATTATCATGTATGGAAATCCACATAAGAATAATAAATTTGGGTTCATCCTCAATATAAAGACCATAGAAAATATATTTTAAAGAGATTCGTCATTATTAATATCATAATAAAAGATTGCTTAAGGGGATACATTTATAGAAAGTAAAATGTGTTTCTAGAATCATTATCATTCTCCAATTTAATTATTCTAGAATGTTTTTGAAGTAATTTTATTAAAAAATGGTATAAATTTATCAATACCTCATCCTTGGATACATAAAATAATTACCCTAACAAAAAGGGGATAAATTGAATCAATCAATGAATTCTGAAAAATGAAATTATAAAAGTGCTATAAGGTTACTTCTCCTACTATTTTTTCATGAATGGTTTTAATATTTTTATTGAAGTGAAAGAAGGAATTTTAGGTTGATTTATTATATAAATGTTTCATATCTCAATGAGTATATTTACACATGAATAAAAGTGGGAAGCCCTTGATGATAAGGTGATATTTTTTCATTCAATGAAGAATCATGATTTGTTAATAATGGGAATCATTCTGGTTTAAAAAAAATACTATTATTTTCTACACTGATCATGGATCATATAGACATATAGTGAAACTATGGATGGAACATTGATTAAGAAGGATCTAATAACCTTTTTTCATGAACTATTTTTTATTTTCCAATAAAATGGATATAAAGTAAAATGATTGTTTGAAAAAAAAGGAGAGTGAATAAAAGAGTATAGAAGTTATTATAAACAAATAAAAATGGAATATTTAAGATCCCACATTATTTTTATGTTTTATGTAATGTTAAGTATTGTTATTGATTTTTAGTGGATTATAAATATTTCGTTAATGTGAATTTTATGAATAAATTAGAAATAATAATTTATAGGAAACATCAGTTGATGTTCCAAATCTCGATAAAAAATTTGATATAGCATGGAATAATGAATGAAAAATAGCTGAAGTGATCATCTATTACTATCTTTAAAAATGAAAAATGTTACTTAATTTTAGATTCTTTATAATTATTGATGAGAAAATCCAAATTTCTCAAACATGTTCTTGAGTTTGGAGAATAATGTTTTCTTCCAACACTAAAAAGTGTATGAATTTTCCATTAAAATTTTCCTTAAGAGGTTTGAAAATACTATTAGCTTTAGGATTTTCTATAAGATGTTATGAAAGCTGAATGAATTTTCTATGGTATAACAGACAGATATAGAGAAGAAGTTTAGAAAGGGGCCAGTGGACTAAGAAATTGGATGAGGGATACGTGGCACTCATGTAAGGGTAAAATACCATATTCCCAATGCATAAGGATACTTATATAATGGGAGACCATAAAATACACTGGATATGTAAGGGTAATTGAAATATTAATTAAAATTAAATTGGTTTTTTGTAAATGTAAATCATTCTAAGGTGATAGAATGATGTCTATTGGACTGAGGTTAGTAGGAACAATATTTCGAGTAACACTATCAGATAGAGGTTTCTAAATTGTTCTATCAAAAAGAGTTCCCAATGAAAAAAATCTTATAAATTCATTATATATACCTTCAAATGAAACATTCCCAATTAAATATATAAATCCCATTGAACATACCATGATGGAAAGTGACATCGTAAAAAGAACTGTTTGGGAGACCATTGAAGGAATGTTCACACTAACATCATAATGATGTGAGTGGAATAATTCAATCATATGACAGGTGTAATGAAATTATTTTCTGATTAAATTCATCATTACAGTGGAAAAATAATAATAAGACAAAAATATAAAACACTTTTTAAGTTATGTGTTAGTATTTGATCGAATATTATAATGCCTCATAGTTGTGTTTAAAGATGAAGTTAAGAAAAAGAGAAAAGTATCTATAAGAACTTCATAAATTAAAAGGGATTAAATTATAAAAATATTGATCTATGAAGTGAAAAATACCTCTAATGATTAGCTACATGGTTCCTAATAAATTCAAAAACTACAGAAAATATGTAGTGATCATTGAAAAAAAGGATTTCTAATTAATCAAATTGAAGGATGGTTGTGTAGATAATAGATAAAGGTATCTATATTACCAGATGAATGTTTCCAAAAAAATTTAGAGGAAACATATTAATATCATTAGGCATGGGTTTTTGATGGTTTTGAAGCTAAGGATTATAACAAATGATTCTGTGTGAAGTCATCAGATAGATGTTTTTCCTTGATGATCATTGAAAAAAAGTTTCCATGCAATATGATCATACAAAGGATAATAAGGAATCTGAATAGTTACAATGGATATAATATTCCAAGTATTTTCTTCATAGACATTATTAAAATGAAATTTAAATTAATATTACAAATTCATATGATGGGGTTCAACAAATTCATCATACAGAAAGATAAAAGCAGATCTATGAGGGCACATCAGATGAATGAAATCAAACAAACATCTAAGAACCCATAAGATAATTAGAGATCCCAAAGAAAGTATTTTGAATATACATTCAAAGGGTTTATCTGACTAATTCCACTATATGATCATTTGGATGATCATTAGACACATTTTTTCTTGTGAATTTAATTAGTGAGATGATTCTAAATCTAGGACAATAAATGAAGAGTGGTGAAGCATATCTTTTGTTGCATGAAGTTTCCTATTAATAAATTTTGATATATTACTATAGATATTGTGAAGGAATACCAAATTAAGTTTCATTGGATAGAATACATGTTATGATGTAGTTACATAAAAATGTTCAAAGGTATTTATGATGTTTTAATAAAGATAATATTTTTTATGATGTTGATATGGATAATAATTGTTTGAATAATCATGAAGGGAGAAACATGATTCTAGTAAGAATCCAAGAATTTATAAGAATATCACTGATTCCAAGATATAATAATGATTCCAATAAATATTATCCAAATACTATATTTTAGGATGTTTTAAGGAGGGTGAATAAAGATAGTTTTAAGTGTGAGTCTCAAAACATTAGCATGAAGTTTGAATTTAAAGCATGTAACTCTCCCTCGATATTCAGTGAACTATTTCCTATATAAAGGTGTTCTGATACATTGGAAAATTATGGTGAAATAGTGAATATTTTAGTTGTTTGTTATGTCGAAGAATTGAAAAGGCACAAGGGAGTGTCATCCATGAAGTGTGATAGAAATTCTCATTTAGGATGATGTTATAAAGGATAAAGAAATGAAGGTATAATGGGTAATAGATTTGGGGGAATTACTAGACAAACAGTATAACTTCAAGTGAAGAGGAGATAAAGTGATCACATGTACAAGTATTTGACATAAAATAAGATATAAAATGGAGTTGTTTTACTAAAAGAACATGTTATGGATGGTCAATAATAATATTCTTTTATTAAAATACTTTAAGGAGATTTCTGATAAATTGGTGATTGGTTGAATAAAGGGAAAATAATAGGTTACATATACACTAAAATTGAAAAATCATATTCCATATGAACATTTTTATATGGATATTACCATACACAAAAGTTCAATAAGAAGAAGGAAAAGAAAGGGAAATTGATAAAACTATAATGGATAAACATGTATCAGATTAAAAATATCTAATGGTTGAATTAGATGGAATTGTTATAAATGAATGAAGAGGGAAATATTATTTATTATTATTGTGAAAAAAACAAGTGAAGAATAAGGAAGAGAATAAAAATGTATTAGTGTGAAATACATCATAAGTCTCAAAAGGTAGAATAATTTCATGGGGTAAAAAAGTATCATAAGATGAAGATGAATACTTTTTATATAGGCAATATAAATAAATTTATGAGGGGAACATAAACCACAATTTGGATATAATGAAACACAAGTGAAATGATATTCCTTGTATGATATAACCACATAAAAATGATTATTTTATAGTGGTTTTGTGGTGTTTTATTATTTATGAACCATGCTAAGGACTGACTACTCTTATTGAGTAGATAAATTTATGAAAATATTTTGTTTCATCTTTACCTGCTTTTATATACTTGAAAATTATAATAAAAAGAAACTAAGATAATCATAATACTAATATTTAAAAGAATTAATGTGATATAAAGTTACAATTTTACAAAAAGTTCCCAACAACGACCCCCTCAATTAGTGTTGACTATATCCAAAATTGGTCCTCTCAAGAATTATCAACATTTATATAAACTTTATGTTTTAATATTTACATGTCATCGAATATAAAAAAAATCTAGGATATAAGAAATGGTTTGATTTATTTGAATATATTATTCTATTTCACCTAATATGGGTCGATGAAACACATAAAGTTCTATACTCTAATGTGGATGCATGTTATATTAATTCAAAATTGGTAGGAAGATTATAAAGAGACATTAACTATTTCAACCAAGTACTGATATAATATTTACTAAAAAAGAAATATAATAGGAATCATAATCTAAAGATTCTATGTATAGAGGATAAAGAGTTAAAAAAATATATGTAGATGGTTCTATCATTTTGGTGAATAAGTGAAGATAGGTATATGATATACTTATATCATATTTTTATATTGAGATGGAACCTACACTACACCTGGTGAGTATCTATTATCTTCTATAATTAGGAATATTAAGAAAAATTGTGATAAAATAATCTTAGTGAGTCCAAGTGGATAGAAAATATGTCCTGCATTTATATGTTTTGATCATTATTTTGTGGTTTAAGACATTTTTGTTGGTACATAGATATGTCTTGAGGAAAATGTGTCAAAAATATAAATAACTATAATTAAGAAATAGTGGTTGTAGTTTACACAACACTATAAATTCTGAGTGTTTATTGTTACTTACATTAGGGATTTGGATGATACAATCCCAAAAATTTTGTTTGATTTGTAATTAAATATGTAATAACTTCAAATTATAGTGATAATAAAATATTTTTACTCAGAAAATTCAAACACAGAAAGATGTATATTCTTACATCAAGGATAAACCCTTTTAAAATCTATGTATATTTCTTATTTATGTATTCTACATTTTGTACCCAGGCTTGGAATAAGTTTACATCAACTAATCCATTCCACAGAACTAGGATATAGGTTTGAGTATAAAGAGGTTATAATTAAAACAAATAAAAGTTGTTATAAATCTTGTTATACTAATTCACCCCACTCTTAGTGTCCCTATACAATATAATTGGCTCTATATGTTGTACCAAAGTGTAGGTCTACCTATAATAGGATTAAAAATAATTTTCTTAGTTGTTTTAAAAGATTAACATGAAGTCTAGAGTGATATTTTTTCCCTATGTTCCTTCGATGGAAGGAATTTTATCCATACCTGTTAAAGTTAACATGAAGATTTCTACCAAAATAATAAAATATATGAAGAAGAAGGAGGTAATAAGATTGAAAAAATATCATGAGACAAGAAGGATCTATAACTACTAAAAGATAGTAAAAGTGGAAGATACTTATATATCAAATCTATTGGAAGTTATACTTTTTAAAAAGGAATCTCATAATGTGAATAATATATAAAATAAAATTCTATAAAAAAATTAAATACTTATACTACAAAATTTAAATATAAGGTAATAATGTTCCCCTTGAGGTAATCACTTATATACACTGATATAACAAGGAAATATGGGAATAAAATAATCATAGTTATATTAAGATTCCAAAGAACTTAAAACTATTTTTTATAATAAATTATGAAGATTCAAAGTCCGAAAATAAAATAATGTCAAACATTGATATATACAATTAGCTAAATATCCTCTTTTATACTTATAATTTCTATTTTTTAAGAGTTGGTGGGTCATGGTGGATTAAAAAGATGCTTTTGGACTTTTTTTCTCAAAACAGGTGAGGCCACAACTTCATTTTTCTCATGTGACACATATATTAAACTAGAAAGAAAAAAATGGCTAACATATTAGCATAGACTTGGGTAGAGCATGATTGGAGTCCTCTTGTGTAAAATAGTTAGAAGGAACTACTCACATCATGGTGGAGGCCATTTTTAGGCCAAAATGGATTGAGATTCTACCCCACATTGTGGGTTATCCCATGATATGTCTCTCGAGAAAAGACACCATGTGATGGTGGAAAGCATGAGGTCATGGGGATAGAGGTTTCATAATTAGAAACACCCGTTTTTTTATTAATGTTTCAGGGTGTTTGCATCAATCATGTGAAACCATAATGGATAGTTTAATGAAAATTTTGTCTTGGTTTCTTTATACTAAACTATTGTTTCTCTTCTATTTGTATTGATTTCTGATTGAGCATCTTTGAAGGAGTTTTGGAATTCTTCGCTCATTCTATCAGAAATATTAGTTATTTCATTTCTTCTTTTTTTGATCCTTTTATATATATATTCAGGAGTAAAATATCTATTCCTCTCATATCACTGGTCTAGATTAAAATGTTATTTTCATAATTCTTGTGGTATTTTTCTCTAATATAGGGTCTATCCCTTGGAAATCCTTATGTTATTAAGATTTATTTTAGTTTTGATTTATGAAATTTAATGAATGTTTGTTGATGGAAATGGTATGTGGTTTCATAAAGGGTTTTATTTTAAAATTATATTTTATGCACATGATGTGTTTGATGAAATACATCAATGGTGGGTTTGAAATGGAAATGTATTCCAAGCATTAAAATTGTAATGAAATGAATTTTTATAAATAAAAGACCCTTTGGAATTAATTAAACATCTTATTAAGTAAATATGGTTATACAAAGAAAATGAAATTACATTTCTTTATTGTATCCAATTGTATTTAAATGACCGTTATGTATCTTTACCATTTATTATATAGTTGTTGAATAGTGATCACACGGTTAGTATAAACACAAGGTTTCAAAAAATCTAATTGACACAAATAAAAGAAGTGATGACCTCATCCAGTAGGATCATTCCCCATGAATCCCATTTATCAATGATTTTGAGGGAGATAGAGTTACTGGTCATTTCTCTTGATGAAGTAAAAGTTAATATCCAACAACTTAAGCATGAGCAAAACCATTTAATGAAGAATTATAAGATCATTAAAATCATAACCCAAACAATGTTCACCAAACCGCCCCATGAAAGCCCAACCATCACGCACCTTACTCTTAGATAATTTGTTGGTGTATTTAAGGGATATGTATCAAGACCCTAGTATTATGAGTATGTAAATTATTTTATATTATAATTAATATATTTTCATCCTATTATTGTTACTTTATAAGTGATTTTTATTTTGATATAATAAAACAAAAATAGTATTCTTGGGTTATATTTAAATTTAATTAATGAATTTATTTTTATTAATTAATGAATTTCTGAAATAATTTTTTTTAAATATTCCTATGTAATTTCTAATAAAAAATATGATCATATATTTTTTATGAAGTCAAATGTAATTTTTATAAGGGTTTGAAAACTATTATTTTCAAAAAAACCATTAATTTTCATGAAATATAACATATTATTTTTAAAGTGAAATTAAAGATATTTATAAATTTATTCAGGTAAAACAAATATTATTTTTGGAATCATTACATTAAAATTATCTGATGGTGAACTTTTCAGAATTTTTTGAGACAAACGCATTTTTGGGTAAAAATTAAATACCTTTTAAATATACTTTGTATATTATGACATCATAATTACCCAAACATGATGTAATAATTAATATAAATTGGATAAAAACTAAATATATTTTTTCCTTTTAAAATAATTTGATTTTTTGTTTATTTTATTTCTTTTATAAAGTTATTATAAATCCTCTAAAACATGTAATATATTTTAAGGTTTTTAAATGATTTCTTTAGAAGTATGACTCAACTCCACATAATAAAGGGAATTATTTTATTAAATTTTTCCCATGGAAAAATAACAATAATTTAAACCACTACCATTTTTTAGAAACCATGGGAAAAAACTATGGGATGGTTTGTGGTTTTGATAATTTTATTATGTAGTGTTCAAAAACAAAATAATAAAGAAATCCCCATCTTTTCCTATATAAACCTTCCCAAAATCCTATTTATATTCACTAAAACTCCTTATATCATGAAAAAAATATGATAATAACTCCCTATAGTCCTCCCAACGAACTAAAATCTCTAAAGAAGCCCCTCCCAAGCCTTTGGAGTCACACACTCAAGTATGGGATCCTCCACTCTATTCATTTGACAAGAATTCATTTTATGTTATGTATTTTAATTTCAATTTTCATTTATTGAGATATGTTATTACATATTTTCATTACATCCCATTTGATTTATAAATTCTTATATTCCCTTTCACTCTCATTTTTCCGTCTTTTGAACCCTTATGTACATCCATTACCATGGAAATTTTTTGTAAAGATTATTTCATTTCTCTTCATTATTAATGTTTCTCAAATATCATATACCTTATATTTACAATTACTCATGTTGAGACATGTATTTTAGTGTCTCTATTACAACCAATTTTATGATTGAATTATTAAATAAAAATTTCTCTCACATAAACCCATTTTATGAATTTTTATGTGACATCGTTATACTACCGAAATGTCACCACAATTATCCATGCCAAAATAATTATATAGTGAATACCATACCCATTTCTTATCAAGGAAATTCAAATTTATGCACATATAATTTTTTTATTTGGGACTTACATATGAGTATTCTAGACTCCTTGGTCATGGAATAAATTATGATGAAGAATAAATCCATGTTGTATAATCTATGTGGAACACTCAATCATGAGTATGCACTGAATATGTTTGGTGTGACTAGATAATGCTTCAATGAATTGTTTTATGTTTAGTATCATGATACATCATTTTTGGATAGAGAGTGAACGTAATTACTTTATGGTAATTTTACACCATGATGTCTTGGCGAGTTAATCCTTAAAATATATTTATGAGGCTGTGTTTTAAGTTGTTGGAACATTTCCCATGTTATGATTATCATGTTATGTCATTCCTTATTATTCATGTTTCCTGTATTCCTCATTGATAAGGATACTGTCTAATAAGTAACACTTATTCCTTATTTATTCCCTTACTATTATTTATATCTCACCCCTTTCTTATGTTTTTACCCAAGTCATCCCATATTGTTTTAAGTTCAAATGAGTATTTTAAGCATGTTAAATAAGTTTTCAATAAAGAAGTTTTATTTTGTTATGTAATGTAGATAATTCCAAAAGAAACTAGAATTATCAATCATTAGAGTTATATTATTTGTATTATTATGTAATAAATCAAGTATTAAGTTTAAATAAAGAGTAGGTTTATTATAGTTGGTATCAAATGAAAAGTTTAGTCATTTTTAGACTATGATTATAGAACATCAGTGAAAGACTTATGAAGAAGACTTAGTATATAAAAAAATACCTAAATTTTGGTAAATATATAGTAATTGGTTTATCAAATAATATATCCCTATCTGGATATTACAAGTGGATATGGTTTTAAGACATATCTACATAGGATTAACAACTTTGAAAAGGTATTCTAGGGCTAACTTAGGGTAACCTGGTACATGAAAATGAGCCTTAATGGGCACTTACTTTGACACTCCTGGTGAATATGATTTGGTCAATTCATAAGATAGTTATGAACCATTATTTAGGGAATAAAAAAACTTCCATAAGAATACATGTAAGGAAATAGATCATAGATAACATAGATTGAAGTATAGATATTCATAAGTTATAGAAATATATTTAATTTATAAGTTATCCTTTTAATATCATTGGATTAACTATTATGAATTTAATAGTTTAAAAATACCCACCCCTAGTTTTCCTTTTATTCTAGCCAATGGTCATAAATATAAGGAATCAGGTAAATAATCAATGCTATGGACAATGTGATGATAATCCCAATGAGATTCCAAACCCGATGAGAGAAGGAATAATAAACATCAGGATGGTACTCTCTCATACATCTCAGGGTTTGAATAGAAACCTAGATCAAGAGGAGAATCTAAACCCCCCTAATAGAGAATAATCCCCAATCTTGATCTCCATGTAATAAAGGCCTCTTACTTTCAATGGACCATATGATCCCTTAATCCTGGAACAATGGATCACCTCCATTGAGAATATATTCTCCATCCTTCAGTATTCCAAAAAGGACAAGGTTCTTCTAGATGTTTATTGTATGGAGGAACAAGTTGATCAGTGGTAGAAATTGATCAAGAATAAAAATTCCAAGGAAGATATCAAAGTAAGGGAGTAAAAGGAATTCATGAAAATGTGTTTTTATAAATATTTTCATCTCACTCTCCATATTAAAATGGAAATTGATTTCTTTCCACTCAAGAAAAAGATGAGGAATCTATTAGCGCATATGAGGAACACTTCACAATAATTGCATGACACGGCTTTAATTTTTTCATTAACCCAAAATTTAAGGTCGGAAACTTCTTTAGTTGGATAAAACTAGTCTAGTAAAACATTACTGATCCATTAATTTCATAACTATGAATAAATTTTAATATGTTACCTCAAATTCAAGATGGAGATTGATAAATATCAAGGGTATCATAGGGATAATAAGTGTAAAGTAGAGTTTAATTTTTGGGGTCTGGTGATGAAATATAACAATGACAAGAAATTCCAATATCCCTTTTTTCAAAGGTGTTGAAAGAAGAACCATAAAAATTTCATTAAGGGAACAAATAAATGATTTAGGCATGGGAAGGAAGGACGCTTGGATAATGTTTTCTGAGAGGAGAAACCCACAAATGGGATACATGAAAGGAATGCTCTTATCAACCCTTAGTGTATTTTTCATTTCTTTAACTACAAGGAACCATGATAAATTTAAAATAAATTCCATAATCCAAGGATTTTCAGAGACAAATAACAACCTTCAAGGTAACAAGGGATAGATTTCTTCCATCACATCTATTGAGGTGAATCCCAACAAATAAGTGGTGAAACTTACATTGGTTATTCATTCAATAATAGAAAATTTTATTTTTGATTTTTTTTCAACTCATTCCTTCATTTTAGGAATGTGTAGTATAAATATTCCAACAAAACCACAAAGCTTGGATGTAGAGATATCAACAAAATGGAAAATGGGGCATGTCTTATATCCTAAGTATATAAATCTTCCCCTATCACAATTTGTGGGTTGAACTTTTCAGTGAAGCTTGTCAAACTAGCTTTGGTATAATTTGATGAAATTATAGGCATGTATTGGATTTCCCTATATAGATCCAACATAAATTGGAGTGAGAAGAAAATCACTCTCTGTATGGAGAATCAAACCCTGATTCTATACAAGTGCAAGGAGGAGGATCAATCTTTTTTAGAACCATCATCTAAATCATGGAAAGTATTTCCCTATTACAAAGAATATCTAGCTCAAATTATTGATTATATAGAAAGGATCATCTTAAAACACATGCGTATTTTGAGTTAATATGATGATGTGTTTCCTGGGGAATTTCATAGTCTTCCTTCAAGCTACGAGGATGAATTTTCTACCGATATTATACCTAGGGTGTTTCCAATATCCCAAACTCTATATAGGATGGATCTTGTGGAACATGAGAAGCTAAAGAAAAAACTATAATAGAATCTAGATAACGGGTTTATAAGCCCATGTCCTTCACTATTGGGTGCACCAGTCCTCTTCATCGATAAGAAGGACGGGTCAATGCGCCTTTTTATTGATTATAATGAGCTCAATAAGATCAAAATAAATTACAA
Source organism: Viscum album (assembly GCA_963277665.1). Lineage (NCBI taxonomy): Eukaryota > Viridiplantae > Streptophyta > Magnoliopsida > Santalales > Viscaceae > Viscum > Viscum album. Next base: position 955,263,788 of record OY728133.1, on the reverse strand, counting down.
GAATCATTTTTAAAGATTAATGACCTGTTCAATCAGCAACATGGATCACAATACTTTTACAAGGTGGATCTATAGTCAGGATATTACCAAGTAAGGGTTAAGAAGGAGGATATCCCCAAGACTAATTTTCACACAAGGTATGGGAAATATGAGTTCGCAGTAATGCCATTCGGACTCACTAATTTTCCATCAATATTCATGAACTTGATGAATAGAGTATTTATAGAATAACTCAATTTTTTTGTTGTATTTATTTATGATATTATAATATACTCTAAAACCAAGGAGGGTCATGAGGATCATCTTAGCACTATGCTAAAGACCTTGTGAAGGAAGAAGCTTTATTCAATGAACAAAAAGTTTGCGTTTTGGCTGATGTATGTTTCATTTTTGGTTAATATCATCACATGAAATGGGATATCTATGGATAAATCAAATATAAAAGTAATTTAAGGATGTTTGTCCCAAAATATGTGACATATATCTGTCGTTTTCTTGGGTTATCTAGATATTATAGCTAATTTAGGAGAAATTTATCATGATTTTCCAAACCTCTTACTAAGATAACATGGAAGGGAGTTAGGTTTTATTAGAATGATGAACATGAAGAAAGCATAAAGGAGTTGAAAATTAGGATTATCACTAACCCTGATTTAACACCACCCACAAGTGAATAACTTTTTGTAATATTCAGTGATGATTCAGAGAAGATAATGGGTTGTGTGTTGATTTAAAATGAAAAAGTCACAACCTATGCTTCAAGGAAGTTGAAAGTTCACCCATAGAACTATCTAATGCATGATCTAGAGTTGGCTGTAGTGTTATTTTATGTGCAAATATGGAATCATTATCTCTTTAGGAAGAAGTGTGAAATATATATGGAAAAAAATTCTCAAATATATATTTACACAGAATGATCTGAATATGAAACAAATAATATGGTTAGACCTGATCAAGGAATATGACTACTCAATTCACTACCATAATGGTAAATAAAATAAAGTGGAAGATGATCTAAGAAGAAAGGATCAAAAAAATTTATCATTGATAAGAATTGAGAAGGTTTTAATATTATTATAATTGAAGAGGATGAAAATGGGAATCATAAATGAAGGAACATAACCAATCCTTTCACAAATGATTTCACAACTGTCTCTTATTTAAAGGTTAAAGGATGTTCAAATAAATTTTGTGGAAGTTTAAAATAAAGTGTAAACTACAAGAAAAGTGAAATCCTAAGTGTTCCATGTTGATGAATAATTTTTTTGAGATTTTGGTCAAGACTATGTGTTCCATAAAATCCCAAGTTAAGGAATCAACAGTTGGATGATGCACATAGTTCAATTTTCTCCATTCACCCAGGAATCAAAAATATATATCAATATATCCATGAGAACTGTCGGTGGAAAAAAATAGGAAGAAAGAGATCGTTGAATATATATCAAAGGATCATGTATGTCAATAAGTGAAGGCTCGAAGGAATAAGTCTTAGGGGTGATGTAACCATTACCCATACCAATATGAAAATGGTAAAACATCACCATGGACTTTGTCACCAACCTTCAAAATACATCCAAATGAAATAATTCTATCTATGTTGTTTTGGATCATCTTACAAATATTTCACACTTCAATGTGATTTAAAAGGATTTCCCACTAGATCAACTTGCACTGATATACACCAAATTAGTGGTGAGGCTGTATGGAGTAACACTATTGATTATGTCTGATCAAGATCCAATATTTAACTATATTTTTTTAGAAAAGTATCACGTATTACCTAAAAATTGAGTTGAACTTTAATACAACTTATCACCGTATAACTAATGTCTAATATGATTAGACTATCCAAACAGTTGAGGAAAAATTGAGAGATTGCTCAATTGACTTAAAAGAAGGATGAGACCAACATCTTCCTATGGTCAAGTTATCTTACAAAAAAAATTTACACTCAATCATGCAAATTAATCCTTATAAAGATATTTATGGGATGAGGTGCAGAACACATACATGCTTGGATGAATATGGGGAACACAAACTGCTTGGTCCTGAAATGGTCAAGAAAATGGGGGAAAATGATAAGACCGTTTAGAAACACATAAAGGATGTTTAAAGATAAACAAAATCTATGATGAAAATCTATGGAAAGACCTATAGATTGATGTTGGTGACATGGTATTCCTTTTCATATCACTATTGAATAATGTGATGAGATTTAAGAAGAAGTGAATGCTTAGTCCAAGGTATATAAACACTTTTGAGACCCTTGATTGAATCTGAACGGTGGCCTATAAACTAGAACTCCCACCAAACCTATCTCAAGTACATGATGTATTCCATAAATTCATCATGAGGTAGTACATAAAAGAACCATCATATTTAATCAATCCAGAGGTGGTGTAATTGGAGAATTAACTTTCATAAAAAGAGAAGCGAGTGAATATATTATTTTGTAGAGAAAAAGTTCTATGAAATAACACAATGAACCTTATAAATATTATGTGGAGAAACAAAAAGTTAAAAGAAGAAATGTGGAAACCATAGGAGGTGATGAAATAGAGTTTTCCTCATTTGTTTTAGTGTGAGAAAATAATTTTTGTAGAGTGAAATTTCTTAAGGGGTTAAAATTCTAATGACCCAAACTGTTATACATAAAATTCCCCTTTTGATTTAATTAAACGTCTTATTAAGTAAATAAGGTTATATAAAACACATAACCTTATTTTTTTTATATCCAAATGAATCTAAATGATTGTTATTTATCTTTACCCTTTATAATATCGCCACTGAATAGTGATCACATTGTTAGTATAAATATAGGGTTTTTAAAAATACAATTGACACAGACAAAAGAAGTGATGACCTCAACTAGTAGGATTATGTCCTATGAAGCCCATTTATAAAATATTCCTAGAGAGATAGTATTTCTATGATTTTCCCTTGAACAACCCCAAGATGAAAACCAAAAAATTTAATCATGAACCAAACCATTTGAGTGATAAGTTCAAGATCACCGAGATCATGACCCAAACCATGTTCACCAAACTACCCCACGAAAGTCCAACCATCATGCACCTTACTCATAGTGAATTTAATGATATATTAAAGGAATATATATTAAGACCCTCCCATTATGATTATTTTTTTTTTAATATGATAATGAATATATTTTTATCCTATTATTGTTAATTTATAAAATATTTTTATTTTGACACAATAAAGAAAAAATAGTATTTTTGGGTTATATTCAAATTTAATCAAGAAATTTATTTTGATGAATTAATTATTTTTTAAAATAAATAATATTTTCAGAGAATATCATTATTATGTAATGTTTGATAACTATAAATTATCATATAATTTTTATGAAGTAAAATGTAATTTTTATAAGGATTCGAAAACTGTTATATTAAAAAAAACCCGTCATTTTAAATAAATGATTTTTATTATTTTAAAAGTAAAAAAATCACATATTTATAAAATTATTTAGATAAAATGGATATTAATTTTGGGATCATAATGTCAAAATTATCCTATGGAGAATTTTTCATAATTTTATGAAACTGAAATTTTTGGTTAAAAATTAAATAACGCATATATATACTTTGTATATTATGACATCATAATGACTTTAAAGTGATATAATAATTATGATAAATGGGATAAAAAACCAAATATATGTTTGAATTTTAAAATAATGTTATTTTAAGTTTATTAGAGTTATTTTATAAATCAATTATGAATCCTCCAAAACATGTAATATATTTTAAGGTTTTAAAATCATTTCTTCATGAGTATGACTCACCTCCACATAAGAAAGAGAATTTTTTTTTATTTTCATAAATTGAACATAAAAAATAATGTAAACCAATCCAATTTGGAAAAAACATTTGTCAAAAAACATGGGTTGGTTTGTGGTTTCACTTATTTTTTCATGTAGTTTCCTACACCAAAATAGTAAAGAAACCTTACTAATTTCATATAAAAACCCACCCAAGAAACCATTTTTCTTCACTAAAACTCCTTGAAGAATTCCCAATTTCTTATCTACACCACTATGATCAATTAAAGGAACCCCAAGCTCTCAAGAAGTGCATCCCATTACTTTAGAGTCACAGAATAAAGTAAGGATCCTTCACTCTCTTCTTTTATCAAACACTCCTTTTATGTTATATATCTTAATTTCAATTTTCATATGTTGGGATATGTTCTTCCATATCACCCTTAATGACTATTTTATGAATAAATTATTATATCCAATTTCACCCCCAATTTTCTTTCTTATGAACCCTTATGTACACCCATCACCTTACCGAAAGTTTGTAAAAGTTCATTCCTTTCAATTATTTATTAAAGATTATTCAATACAGTATGCCTTATATTTCTAATTTAAAATTTTGGGAAATGTATTTAAATGTACATATTACTCTCAATTTTATGTATAAATGATGATATACACCTTTATCTCTCATCAACCAATTTTATGAATTTTTATGTGACGTCGTTATGCTATCGTAATGTCATCACAATTTTCCATGCCAAAACAGTTGTGTAGTGAATACCCTTCCCATTTACTATCATGTTTATTCACATTTATGTGCCTATATTTTATAATTTGGTACTTACTTATGTTTAATAAACAATCCTTGATCTTGGAATAAATTATGATGATGAATAGATCTATGTTGTATGATCTAGGTAACACACTTAAGATTGAGTATGAAATTAATACGATGGGTGTTCCTAGATAGCGCTACAATTCATTAAGAAATTTTTTTTATCATGATACATCATGTTTGGATAGGGAGTAAACCTAATTTCATTATGGAACATTTTCCACCATGATATATTGGTGGTTTTATCATTGATATATGTTTATGATGTTGTTTTTACATTTTACCACATTTCCCATGTTATGATTATCATATTATATCATTTCATATTGTTCATGTTCCTTTTATTTCTCATTGATATACCTATTTACTAACATTTATAACTTCTTCCATGTTTATTAACTTATCAATATCTATAGCTCAGCCTTTCTTATGTTTTTCCCTAGGTAATCGCATGTAGTTTTTTGTTAGATGGAGTATTTTGAGTTTGTTAATGAAGTTTTCAATAATGATGTTATATTCCCTATTTTATGTTGCTATGTAATGTACCTAATTCCCAAAGAAACTATACTTCTCAATCATCCGACTTGTATTAGGTCCAGTATTAGGTAATAAATAAATTAATAAGGAGAAATAAAGAGCTGGGTTGTTATAAAATGGTGTGACATAACTATAGAAATTTTTTTATGAAATATGGTCAACGTTTTATTGTAATGTAATAATTATATATAGAAAATTGGAAGACATTGGGGTACATGAAAGAATTAGACATATAAAAATATTATTATAGTAATATATCACTAGGTTATATTCCCATAATGATATGGATACTAGTGGCTATCCTTACTAGGTGACCAAGGTTCTCATACATTAGGATTCACTTATGCGTGCTAGTTCTCTTTTTTGATGTTTTAGTTGTCTACACCATTGTGTTAGGGATTTCCTATAGTGATTTGGTTATATATTACATGAATGATTATTTATATGATTATTTTCAAACTTTATGTGGATATTTATGTTTGAAACATATTTTTTATCTTCTTAAACCTCTTAGATATTTTTATGTCATATTTCATTGATTAATAAAATATGGATTTTTTAAAAAAAAATAGAACAAAATAGATGATTTTTTCTGAAAAATGATTTCTTATGAAATGTTTTTAATTTTTTTTACAAGAATTAACAAATGAATGTGGAACAACATCATATAAATTATTTGGCAGTATCCATATAATATTTAGTGCTCACACCCTACGTTTTACTTTTGGTATTTGTAGCCTTGATTTTATAGGATACATGTAAATGGTAGTGAATCATGTAAAGGAATAAAATTTCGTATCATGTTTCCTTCTAGTAGGATGGGATTATAGTGATATATGGTCACTATGAGATGAAACCATGAATTGTTTTGGGATCCATATTATTGGTATTTCAATTTATTCTTTTAAACTTTTTTATCCATTTTTTGGATGGTATCTTTATGGTTTTGTTGTTTTGACATATGAAATATTATCTATGTCAATTATGATACTCTATTTGACTCCTTATTATTATATGTATATTTATGGTCAAATAATTCACACATTTATTTATATGATACACTAGTTCTTGTGAAAATATTGTAGAGATTTAGAACATGATTCAAGCATTGTGGTGTGCCAATTTAGGTGACATTATGGGTTGTACCATGCTAGTATGTTACAAATTGGCATTAAAGGGTCAGGTTATCATGAAATCTTATACTCATACTTTTTTGTCACCCTATATTTTTTTCAGGATATTAACCAACTATATATAGGTTTTTTAGATCTTGAAGGTAGTGTGGTAGTCTTCCTAGACAACTCACATTCAAGAAAAACCTGAAGTTACCATGGGAAGTCTAGGGTTGTCTAGCACCTTATTTTATAATATTATCCTTTATTATTATCCTAAGAGAAATGCCACACTATATCCTATACCGTGGACTATCTCTTGGTAGAATACATTACATTGTGGTGGTCTCCACTAGGGTGTGGTGATAAAGGGTTCATAAATTGAAACCCCTAAATTGTCGCATTATCTTCAATTATGGTTACTCTGTCCATATGAAACATTAAATAAAATCTTTAATGAGTCTTTTTTTATTAGTTTACTTCCATAAAAATTATTCTTCTTCTAGATTTGGTTATATTTTAGAATTATTTTATTTCAAGAAGGGGGTTTGGTGTTCTTCTTTTGTTTTAGTAGTTGCTTCAGGTGTTTCCGTTTTTCTTGGTCAGGATCCATGTAGATATTTGTTTATGAGGACCCGAGCTATTCCTATCCAATAATTATTCATGAATTTAATGTATTATTAATCATTCATAAAACATGTGCCTTTATTATATGTTATATTCCTTTGTGATCCTCATTTTCTTATGTATTCTATTGGTTTTGATTTGTGAAATTAAATTATTTATTTTCAGTGTCAATGGAGAGTGGTTTCAAAAAAGTTTTTCTTTGAAAACTAGATTTTATGAAAATTATATGTTTTATAAAATTCCAAAAATGTGGTTTTGAAATTGAAATGGGTTTTCAATCATGGAAGTGGTGTGGTATTGTAATGGAAAATATTTTATGAAGTATGGGTATGGTTTTCTTGAAATGTAATTATGATATATAGAAAATTGTAGGACCTTGGGGTATATATAAAAACTAAACGTATTTTAACCTTAGTGGATTAAGATATCACCAAGGTAGGTTCCCATGATTCCATGGTTTCTAGTGGGTAGTCTTATTATAGGACCAAGGTTCCTAGACATTAGGAATTACTAATGTATAATAGTGTTCATTTGAAATGTATTAGTTTTGTACACCCGCATTTCATAGATTTCCTTTGGTTATTTGTCTATTTATTATATAAATGATAATTTATATGACTATTTTCCCACTTTATATAGATATTTATTCTTAGAAACATATTTTTTCATCTAATTATACCACTTGGATATATGTTGTTCCATATTTCATTGATTATAAGAATATATAATTTTTGTAAAAGAAAATCGAGGGATCATTTTATCTGGAAAATGATTTCATATGAATTTTTTCTGAAATAAGTTTTATACAATGAATATTTGATGCATGTTGATAGATATCTAATAGATTATTTGGTTATATCCAATCACGATTTAGTTTTGACAACCTAGTTTTATCTTTGGGAATTACCATCACTAGTTTTTCATGATATAGGTAAAGGGAAGAGCGTCATATAGAGGGAGGCTCTTCCAAATCATGTTTCCTTATAGTTAGATGTACTTTAATGAAATAAGGATATGAAAAGATAGGTATATGGGATTATTTAGGTTATATGTTTTTTTCATTCAGTCAAGTATTTTAGATCCTGTTATCCAATTGTTTGATGTTACCATTATTGTTTAATTTTTTTCACATCTGATGTATTTTAGAAATTTTTTTGTGACACTTTGTTTTTTTTATCTTATTACTTTTTTGTTAAGGGATAAATTATTCCCACACCTCTTTACATGATAACATGGATCTTATTTCTGGGCTGTGAAAATCAAGAACATGTTTTATGCCTTGTAGCGGGCCAATTCAGGTGACATGGTGAGTTAAAAAATAATTTCTTAGTCATTCAGTCAATGTCACACCAACAATGACACATCTAATGAATGTTACCTTTAAAAAACACAAATGATTTAGATTTCATCTTTCATAAAATTGTGTGATCAAATGGTAGACATTGATAATAATCTGAAGTTGAGAGACAAATACATGTGCTCGTAGATAATAATAACCAATGACACTCAAAGCATGGGGTTTTCCTATTAGACGGTTAATGCACATGATCTCCTCTACTCGATATCAACATGTGTGAAAATTATTCGAATAAGTCTAAATGACTATTAGTTGCATAATCCTAATAGTCTAACATCATTTGAGTCCCATAAATCTAATGTATCTTGACCATACAACATATTTTTAAGATTATAATCATAGTATCTCAAGGTTCTCATTATATTTGGAAACTTTTATATATTTTTAATAAGAAAAATAATATACTGACATTACCATGTAAATAGTGTTAAAAAAATAATCAACACTATTATCATAAGATATTATGAGTTATAACTCTTTGTATACATGATATTATAATAAAAAATTACAACCTAAGTTGGGTCTAGGGAACCCACTTTGACATGTCATTTCCAAAACATATTTTTGGAAGGCTGTTTTGGTTAGAAGTTGTTTACTTAAGGAATTGTGGGATGTTACCTAGGTTTGGTCATATTATTCCTTATTATTCATTTTGCAGCTATTTTTTGTTAATTAAATTTTTTATTTGTGAAATTTTACATTCTTGTATTTGGTTACATGCTGACTAGCTAGTGGCTTATAGTCTTATGTTTTACTATGCCTACTATAATTTTAATGTGTTCAAGTGCATGTTTGGATTCCTGGTTTTGTAGCTTGTCCCAAACATTGTGAAACTACTACTCCTTGTTTAGAAATTTTGATTGCGGATTTAAATCATACTTGTGGTTTTCCTAATGATGTATGGGTTGTGTTTGTGTGTATGGCTACAATAGGTAGTGGTACATCATGTCATTGTGGATTTATTAAAGCTACAATAGGGATGCCTCTTTGGTATACATGGACATATATTATGGATTCTACACTTCTGGGAACTATATTTTCAATATAGGTGTTTCTTGACTTGTTAGACCTACTGCTTAAGGATTTGTTATATTTATTTATTAGGCTTCTTTGTTAATGAAATCCTTGAACTTATTATGTGTGTGCATGTGTTTATTTTAATAAAATTTCTTCAAACCATTGGTTTGGATTTCCAAACCCATTAGCCATTCCATTTATAATTATTAAATACATAAATAATTAGATTATATATAACCATTATAATTTTATTAATTATTTATAATTAAAATATTAACTATATTATTAAATAAATTACTTATTACATTAAGAGTCATATTATAATGTGGTATAATAAATTAGTAAAACAAATACATCATAAATTATTTTATTACATGTTAATTTATATTAAATTAATTTATTAAATTACTTTATAAATAACCTTATTAAATTAATTTAATCTATTAATTACATATTTATTTTCATTTATTATAAAATACATTATTCAATATATTAATTTTTTGCTACATTAATATTTATATTGTTAATTTAATTGAAAAATATTTCTATTTATATTATTTAATATGTTACTTATTAGTATATTATTATTAAATATTTGTAATAATTTATAATTACATTATTAATTATTATTTAGAAAATTACTAATATAATTTATTTAAATAAGTGTGTTAATTATTAAATATTTTTTTATTATTTTTAAAGAAAATATTAATTACATTATTACTATAATTTATATTAATAATTCATGTTAATTACATTTTTATTAATTATATTTTTAATTATTAATTATTTAATACATTAATAATATTTGTTGTTTATATTAAAATTATTTTTTAAATAATTAATATTTATTTATGAATTACGAAATTTTTAATTAATAATTGTTTTTTAATAATAAAATTATTAAATAATTAAAATATTTTTTCTTAATAACAATTAATAAACTTTTGTTTGATGCCTCTATTGATAGAGGAAACCTATTAGATTCAGACAAATCAATAAATTCTGGAGTAAACCATAATGTTTTTACATATTTAGATATTGATGTCTCCAAGTAATTGGACATAGAAGATCCAGATAATTCTTATTGACATTTAATTTTGGAAAAGTGGATGATGTTTGTGTAGTCGGTAGGTCAAGGTACATTCTATAGCATGGGTACCAAATATCATATTATGTAAACTGGTTTCAAATTGTTAAGGGGGGGCAATGATTCTTGGAGTGAAGGATCTGGGAATTGTAGAAGTGATTATCAGGGTTGATCCTTACTCAACAAATGTCTAATTTTTTGTATCAATTACATATTATAAAAAATGGGAGTGTCATGGGATTTTTTTCCAATTAAATATGGACAAGAAAGAATGCTTGAACTAGGTGGAGTTTGTTGCACATTAAATTTATAATTATTTTAATTAAATAAAAATAAAAAAAACCTCATCTTAGGATATTTATTTGTTAAAGGTGTTGATCATCTAACAACATTTTTAGTTTACCATTGTTACATAGGGAGGAACCAAATATTATCCCCTCTGGCGGTGATCCACACGTGGTCCTGTGGCTTCGAACAACACCAATGGATTTTTGGGTGCTAACATGGAAAATCAATCATCTTGTATCATTCGTCTTGATCACTTTTATTACCTTCATGCTTGAAAGAATAACTCTTGTTCTTCCTGTTCTTAAGAGGATGATAAGAAGAGGATCTTAGAGAAAAATAAATTGTGCACAAAGATTCTCAATTATCAACTATTCTTTATCAACCCTACACAATAGAGATAGTAATTTATTTATATAGTTAGGGTTTAGGTTAAAATAGTATTTAATTTCACAATGACGCTTCAATAAAATAATGAACCATATCTCACCCCATGAAATATATTATTATGATGATTATTATTATTATGCAGTGCACTAACTGGTGCAATAATAAATATTATTTTAATGTTTTTTAAAATTAATACTTATCACCAGATATAATCTTTTTCAGCTCATCCTCATCAAAATTTATCTAATACCTGAATAAATATTTAATTAGACACATATTCATAAATAAATATTCTATTAAGAGTCTAGTAAATAAATATTTATTAAATATTCAATAAAAAAAGATTTATTTTATTCAAAATTTGGAAGATAAAAATTTATTAAATATTTATGTAAAAAAATAAAAAAATTATTTTTGAATAAATAATCATTTACCACCTTGTGAATAATATTTACGATTAATAAATAATAAATGAAATTATTACTTAGCCTTGAGAATAATATTTATTCTTATAATTAAATTTAAATGGAAATTCATTGAGATCAATAGAACCACTTTGTGTGTGACCCTCTGGGATATTTTATTATTGGAATTAGGCGGGCTTTCATAAATTTGAATATTTAAATTTAGAAATTATTTAAAGAGCGCAATATAAATAAGTTAATGTCACAACATCAATAACCATATATTAGAACTCTCTGTGTAATATAATCCATTTTCTATAATATCACATCAAGAAGGTTTCATACACATTTCATCAACCTATGTGCTTGATACATCTTTCTTTAACTATCTAAATTAATTTCATTGTTACACCATGGACATGGAATTTAATTATAGAGTCTTAATTCACTAAAAGGTTCTGGAAATTAACTTATATAAATACGAGAGGGAAATTTTTTTCCCCTACTTATTTGTTTATAATATGTCATTCCCGACACACCCAACACACTATATTTTCCATGAATATATGGCCTCTTAATTTTGGTATATAAATCCAAGTACATGAGTCATGAAATGATTTAATAATAATATTAAAGTCTAAGGACCATTACAAATGCTTGAAAACAGGAATATATAATGAAAAATAATCCTATTGAATTGCTATTGGTGGGCCTGTTATCATAATCTCCCATCATGGAGATTATCAAGTGTGATATTCATGAAAATAAGTCTCATCTTCTTATGAGTACCTGAACCTAAAAGTGAAAAATATATTTTTCCCATCATAGAACGTTATGTAAATATATAACTACATTTCAGAATATCTTTCTGAAATTTCAAGGTTCCCAAAATAATGGATAACTGCTATGGCCTTATCAATATGACAGATATTCCAGGATGTTGTTGCATTAATTTTATACAAAACAGTGAACAATATGTTGTTTTTAAAATTAAAATACATGAATATACATGTCATAAAAATAGAAAGTGTAGCACCCCGACCCCAGTTACCCAGAGCCGGTGCATTATTGCGTAACATTGTCATGATTACAAAAGATCAAGCCTCGAAAGACCAATTAGTTTAGTAGCCTTAGAAACACTAGATACATCCATAAATGTTACATTACATCATAAAGTGAAAAACTACAATAACATCATCTCTATAGTCCACACTCATATCCCCATAAAACTATCCCTACAGGTCAGTCATAAAATTTTTCTTCACATCCTGGAAAAATAAAACATTGAAAGGGGTGTGCTCAGATGCTCAGTAAGGATAATAATATAGCGGAAGCTTTCATAAATAAACATAAACATTTAGGGAAGTGTATAACTAAAACAAAAGCCTTTTAAACTTGAACTTCAACATAATATGGAAAAATTAAAAGGAGATAATTCCATTTACTTATTCACATGGATATTCTACTAGTTGAATAATCACATGCAATATCAATAACCACTTTCATAATGATGGAATGCATAATTCCAGAATATCATAACCACATAGCCAAGGCCTCGTGCCAAGACTACAAATAAGATTTTGTCAAGGCCTCATGCCAAGACACTAGTTTGTCCCATGAGACCTACCGATGCATCGAGGAGCTATAGCGGGCTCCACCTGTCACATATTAAGTCCAATGAATTCCTCATATAAACAAATTTAAACATATCATAAACCATAACATAATCATATCACATAAAACATGCATAAAGGTAACATAAAATTTCAACATTTCAATCACAAGATATCAATACAATACATTGATATAATAAAAAAATTCATTCAAAACCATTTTCAATACAAGAATAAAATAAAATTAAAACTTTGTATTTTTTTCATTTAAAAAAAGTTATGGCTTGTAGAGGAAGCCGAAACTCAAATAATGGTCACGACGGCGGAGAAGTCATTGTCATCGTATACGTAAGACAAAACATTCCTTTTGTCGTTTAGTTAAAACGCTTCGTATAAAAACATTCCTTTTGAATAATAGTAAAAGTCAAAGGCAATTATACACCTTATAAAAGAATGTTGTGTATACAACAAAATATGCCTCAATGAAAGGAGATTAAGATGAAGTCCCTTACAAAGATCATTTTTTAAATAAAGTTGATATATTATTTGTATTAACTATAATTAAATATAAAAAAGTAAAAATACAAGATATGAAATAATAATATAATGACATAATTTGAAAGTAGGAGATTAACCCAAAGAATGAAAATTGTGTTAAGAAGTTCCCTTACCTCGTGTTCGACTTGACTCGATCATTCTTTAATCTCATGAATAATAAACAAGAGTTAATTTATACTTTATTAAGAACCTTTTTCAAGTTAATTATCCCTTTTATATTACTTATTACCATGTTATGAAAATTATATAGTCATTTAAGTTAATAACGGTTGTTTTTTCGCTCTTTGGTACTTGAGTCAACAATAAACATCTTATAATTAAAAGTTGTTCATGTGGTAATATATCTATTATCTCTAGAATTATATTCTTGAAGTAGATATCATATATATCATATATATCCAGTATATACATGCCTTTATAATATTACATAACATTTATAAGTAAGAAATGAAATGCACCATTCATGGAGACGGTAAGCCGTACGTACGCATGAACGCTACTTTAATTTCTTTTCTGTATTTAACGGACATAAAACTAAAAGAGATATATATATATATATATATATATTATAATTATAGTATAATATATATTTTATATAGGTCACATAAGTTCATTAATTTAATTCTATATACATTCCATGTATTTCATGAACGAGTCACATCACTTGAGGGGTGGTAGTCAACACTTCCTCAAATGAAATTATCACATTTGCAGAACATGAAAACCATAAAGTTATGATTTAAATGTAAAATACAGAAGCATAGAGAGGAAATAAATATAATATATATCATATATAAATATAGTGCCATCATAATGGCCACCATGAGAGGTGGTTGGAGAAGATAGAACAATCATCGATTCGTGAGGTAGTAATTCACCATCCACGGAAACAGTATGTTCTTTAACCATTAGACAAAGGTGTGTGAAAGTGTAGCTAGAATACATATCATAACAAAATCCATGTATATTGAAGATACTGGTGTTTTTTACAAAACAAAAGAATAAAAAGTGATTTAAGGGGTTGGATAATAAAAATAATACAAAAGAACATATGAGAAAACATTACCTTAAAATCGGGTAACTCTTTTTGATTTGAGCCAAAGGCTTCCTTGGGAAGACTTCGTCCCAAATTGAGGCTTCTAGGAGTAAGAGAGGGAAGTTGAGAGAGTACTTGGGCTGAGTTTGGCCGAGCCAAATTTCTTGAAGGTGTGAATAAGGTGGTAGAGGTGAGGGCCTTTTATAAGAGGAGAGGAGGGGCACTCTTGGAAAGTAATGAAATGTTACATTATTATGAAGTGATATTCGGATTTCAAAGGTCCCAAAAATATATATTTAGAGGCTAAGGTGAAAAGGGTTCGAAATATACTCATCCAGTAAGTTTTTGACAAGTTTAAGTCTTATATTTTACATTATCTTTTCATTTTATTTTAATCGTTAATTAATGAGGTTATCGCTGCATCATCATGCTGTCATAAATAATTTAATTTATTTAATGAATAAAAATTATAAAAAAATTACCGTGATTTAGGAAATAATTTTATATTTCCAATGAATACTTATAGTCGATAATGTAACTTATATAACTACATGTAATAATTGTTTTAGGAAAACAATACATGTTTGTGACAATTTTATTGTTACTTTAAATAAAAAGTTATTAATGTCATTTTCTTACCCAAGTAGCTCCATGGGGTCCCCAAGTTGACCCATGGATTGTCTTGGTAGTCCATTACACATACAATAAGGGTAGTACAAGTGTAAAGGTATTTTCTTATTTTTATAATATCATTTTTACCTTATATTTCACTAATTACCATTAATCGCGATTAATAAAACATAAAAGTTACTATTTACCAAAAAATAATTTTAATCCCATTGAACCACATTTTACATCCAAATGACAACCATGTATGTTGGATTTTTTAAATTCAATTCATATATGTGGTAAAGTTTCATTTAAATGAAAAATCAGTTTTTTAACAACCACTTAGTGGTTTCACTATTCATCAAAAATTGATGTTTTTCAGAACAATGCAAAAAATTTACCCTAAGGTATAATTGATATTCTGAATTCAAAAATTATTTCTATTTTACAAAATTCCAAACATATAAGTGGCATTAATTAATTTTATAATTAATTCCCGTTGTCACAACAAATTGTGTGTTTTTAAGAAACAATATATATCAAAAGATTGACAATTGTTTATGTCCAATTTCAAAGTGAAATTAATTATAATGACCACCATTGGATAAAATGGTAAAATTATATTATAATTATACTTTAAAACCACTCAATAGTATAATTTGTCACTATAATTTATTTTGATTAAAAAAGTTGTTTTTAAGTATTTTTAACTATTCATAAAAAAATTGGAAGCTCTCAGAAAATTACAAAAAATTCAACTTAGGATAATTTCGATATTCTGAATACAAAAATGAATTCCAATTTTAAATATAAAATTTCTATAATTTTAAAAAGTGGGTATTACTATTCATAATGGCTACTTTGATTAGTTGTGGTGTGTTAGAACTCGAACTTGCGTACAATGCAAGCTATTGCATTATTTAAAAAGAAGCGTATCATGGAAGGTTGGGGTGTTACAGAATGTAGTGGTTTCTAAAACACTAGATCTAACTAACTCCAACTAGTACTTGATTCAACTACTATAGACTATAGGTCAACTAGAAATCACATGAAGATCATGTTTCTTTTAAGTTATGTCTTTAGTCTAGGGATTTTTCAATGTTATCTTTCAGGGATACTCTACTCAAAACAACTTAACCACTCTAAGAAAAATCCCTTATAGGATGAAACATTCAATGCATGTGCCTTTTCAAAGGATGTGACCTTTTATCATTTTCAAGAGTCATTGTTGGAGTAATATCACAATAGATTGTGATGCTGCCATTACTACTACGTACCCCATCAAGCTCTTAGATGAAATTTCATATCCAAAGAACATGTTTATCTTACTAAAAAGCCACAATATAATCAGAATATTTTTTATAGTCTATTACCATTTCTTTCTTTGAGCTTTTAAACCACACAAAACCTCTATTAAGAGTGAAGATATATCTAGAAGGTTATTTTATATTATCACGACTTGTTTGGAAATTATCATTTAGAGATCCCAAAATTAAATTTGACCAATATTCTCTATAGACTAGACATATATAATCAGTATGCCCAAGATACATAAGGATACTCTTGACTCCCATATATGGTATTTTACTTGGGTTATCTTGATATATTCCTTTTCCACTTAAGTAATAGGAAAAATATATCCTTGTAAATAATGTAACATACATAAATGACCCAATGATTTATGTATATAGAATATATGATATTCTTTATATCTCATTATGTGTTTGATGAAACATTTTATTGAAAAGATGAATGTTAAGGGACACTGAAATAAATCCCTTATTGGATTGTTCCATACTGAATCATTTTAGTTTAATAAAAATATATGTAACTTGACTTAGACCTAGAAACGTATTGGATCCATCATGATAGATCTTGATTAGAAGAATATATGACACTTCACTTATGTCCTTTGTAGAGAAGAATGTGTTCATCCAGGCTTTAATAGATTATATGACTGGAATCTCTTTTCTAATAAGTAGTTAGATATCGATATAAACTATTAATAAAACAACCACACTCCCACTAAACTATTTAATGGAACAAGTCACAAATTCATTCATTTTGAATCTAAATTATTTTATGGCTTCATAAAATTGAATGTTTCATGACCTGGATGACTTATTTAAACCACAAATGGATCTTTATACTTTCCATACCATGTTGGACTCCTTTGGAGTCACAAAACCCTTAGATTGTGTCATATATAAATCTTATTGAGGGTTTTAGTTAAGGAAGGATGTTTCAATATTCATTTTTCAAGTCCCATAGTCATGGAAATCTTCTACGGATAGTAGAATTGTGATCAATTTCAGTATAGAAATATGTGAAAATGTTTCATCATAGTAAACTCCTAGTTTATTTTTGAACTATTTTTCAAACAATTGTTCCTTATAAGTACTTAATTTTCCATCCTTAGTTTCTTCATGAATAACCATTGACAACGGACAATAATTACAAACACTATAGGATCTAACAAAATCAAAACATAGTTTTGGTATATGGAATCCATTTTATAATTATTAGCTAATTGGGATTCATCAACATTTTTTCTCATTACTGTATACTTGTAGGTCACAAAATCATTATTATCTACTAATAACGAGTCACAATCCTTATAAATATAAAATTATATCTTTTAGGTTCTCTAAAATATCTTGTACTCTTATGAAGTGCTTTTTTCTCCATAACTTCTTCTTGCATAGGGCATTGTGAATTTTTTATATGATAAATTTTGTGTACCCTGAGCCTAGTCATCATCAATGTCTCTCTTTCTCCCACTATATATTTTAGATATGTGATACCTCTCATGGAATATGGAAATCCTTGAAGTAATTTTTTTCTTCTAAGGAGTCATATAGGTAATATCCCTTTGTTTCCTTTGGGTATCCTATAAATATACACATTATGCCTTAGGGTGAAGGTTTTTTCCTGAAGAACATCCCTAAAAATCTAATTATGAAAATAAAGAATTATTTCCAATCCACAATTGGTGTAGAATACCATCTACCAGTTTCATTGGAATTTTTTTTGTATTTATCATTCTGTTTGTAACAAATATCTTTAAAAGGATAATGGAAGACTCATAAGACTCATCATTGTACTCTCCATGTATAATATGGTGATGGTACACCTTTCACTTAAAATATTCCACTAAGGTGTATAATGAGTATTAAGTTGGTATAGAATCCAAAAAACCTGAAAATAATCATTGAAGTACTGATTAAGATATATTCCTCCATGATCTGAGTGAAGTTTCATAATCATTTAACAAGTTGGTTATCAACTTCATTCTTATATTGTTTGAATTTATCAAAATAATTTTAATTATAACTCATCAAGTATACATGACCATATCTTTTTAAAGTCATTTGTAGAAGTTATAAATTATGAGTACCCACCACTTTTTATAATTAGAAATTTTCTACATACATCAGTATATACTAAATTAAGAAACTATAAATCCCTTTCACCTTTTTCAAAAAATAGGTATTTGGTTATTTTTTCTTCTAATCATGTGTGAAATATAATAAGTGATCTTAATTTAAAGGAATAAAAATATCCCTCTTGTTTTAATTTGGGAAAATTATTTTCATTTACATGACTTAATCATTGATACCATTTTTGGGTGTGGTATGAGTCATGCAAACTAGTTTTGTTGTAAATTTTTATTACTCGGTTTATGTAATCCAATATATAAAGTCCATTATTTAAATTAAACATGATAGAAAATTCAATATTTATAGAAGAAGAATAATTTATTCCCAAATTTAAAAATAAATCCATATGTATCATGGTTGGATATAGAAATAATTTTTTTGGTAACATATGGCACATAATAATAATATTTTAAAACCATGATTATTCGTATCATCAGTGTGAGGTCCTAGTCCCTAATATCCAGCAAAATTTTTTCTATATTGGAATCTCATAGATCTACCTAACCCTATATAATATTCTAAAATCCACTTAGTACGTATATTTGAAAATATATGTGAGAACTACATGCACTGTCAAATACCCAGTTTGTAGAAATAGATAAATTTCACTCAATAACAAACACAACTAGATCATTCCATTTATTATTTTAATGGGTGATTGTTTTCTTAAAATATCCCTTGTTTCCATATGAGATAAATGAATCATACAATTCCAATTACTTTCTCCTTGATCTATCCATTCTTGGAAGGTAATTGTGAAGAATATTTGGACTTAAAGATCATGGCCCCACCATTCCTTTTATTGACCATAAGGATAGAAATATTTTCATACTTAATATCCTTGTTAACATGGTTATGTTTATGGAAGTGACATCTCCCTAATATTTATATTGAAATTAACATCAAATTTAGTGAATATTTGAGGGAGTGATGAAAAAATGAGATCAGTGTACAGTTCATTGAAATGATTTACAACAAAAACTATAGGAACCCAATGTATCCAATGTGTTTGACTATGTGTGTCACACCCAAAATTTTTAAATTATTTGTTTTATTAATTTTACTGGGTATCAGGTAGTTTGGGTTGAAGCCTAACTTAATGTTTTATGAGTTCCT
Source organism: Viscum album (assembly GCA_963277665.1). Lineage (NCBI taxonomy): Eukaryota > Viridiplantae > Streptophyta > Magnoliopsida > Santalales > Viscaceae > Viscum > Viscum album. The sequence goes on along the minus strand of OY728133.1, from coordinate 955,243,981 downwards.
TTTAAAAAACACATGTTTTTCCCTTGATTGCATCTATCAACCTACGGTCGAAACTGCACAACCTCTCCTGGGTCACCACGCAACATTGCCTAGTTAAATTAATCAATTAAAATGGGTTAATAATAAATAAATAAAATTAACTAAATAATAAAGTGAAAATAAAATCAAATAAGGATAAATGAAATAAAGAATTATTTTAATTGTAATAATAATATTTTTATTTTAGAATATTATTCTTGTTATTAGTATGATTAATTTTATTAAGATGTTATTATTTTTATTATTAGTATTAGCAATGCTAGTTGAGTTATTTTATTTATTATAATTATCCTTGTTTTAGTTTATTATTATTATTATTATTATAATTCATTGTGTTTTTATTATTTTATTTTCTTATTCGGGTTAGGGTTTCTCCCCCCAACTTTCTCCCTCAACCCATCACACCCATCCCACTTGAGCTTTCATGTCTCACCACCCTTCTCCCCAACCAGCCCATCATGCCGCTGCCTCGCATATGCATCCAACCACCTCCCTCACGTTGTCATCCCGACGCTCCTGTCTAGAGCTGCCTTGCGATGGCCTCCCTACCTCCCATCGTGACGACCCATCGCTCCCATCAAGACCATCACATCCATGACCTTTCTCCACCCTCACTAGCCTCCTCTCCAATTGGAGCTACCCTTACCGGCCTCCTCACCAGCCTGTGCCGCCACCTCCGACCCTCCTCCAACCCCTCATGCGACCCATTCCAGTACTCCCTCCTTGTAGAGATTTTCTTCTCATTTAGTGTCTAATTTTAGGGTCCTAATTTGACGTTTATGGTTCAAATTCTTGATTTTGGGTCAATTTGTGGTTGCTTGTGGTGCGACCGAGGTGCAATGGTGATTTCACATATTTCTTCGAATGATTCTTGGTTCAAGTAGGTGGTTACATGCATTTTCATCATTTAATAAATTTATTATGCTTATATGATTTTATAAATGAGTTATTTAGTTTCATTTTTGTGGTGAGAATGGTATTTCTATAATTATTGGTGTGATTTCTAGTTAGAAATGAATTTTTGATTAAGGATATGTCAATGTTTTGTGTTGTTTTGGTGAAATGATTTCAAGATGGGTTTTAGGGGTTGTTTGGTTGGTGAGAACTCTTTTTTCAAGTGTATTTGTGTTGTGTATGGTTAAATGTGAATTTTAAATTGTTTTAAAAGATGGAAAGCATGCTTTAAAAACTATTTAAAGTATGAGTTGTTTTGTGAATGGGTTTGGCCATTATTTTGGTTGGTCTTAATTTTGTGTTTTCTTGTGTATTAAAAAGGGAATTTTGAGAAACTATAAAAGTTGTTGTAAATGTACTTGGGGTGAGGTTTGTATTTTTGGTTTGTTCAATTTGGTTTTATTTGGTTCCTTTCGTAGTTATTAGACTTACTTTCATCATTGTAGGGTTGTTTGTTCATCGTGGTGTGGGTTTTGGTCGTCAGTGACAAAGAAATATATATATATACATGGTTAAGCATGTTTATATGTATATCCTCCTTAAAAATATTCTATCATGGCATAGGGAATATGTACTTGGGTCAAAGGATATGTATATATATTTGAAAATATATTTGTGTATAGGCGAATCAGTCTCGAGTTTCCATCATCATGAGCTTCATGCCTTGAGGTAGGTCCCCCACTACACATGCCATTATATTCAGAATTTATTAATTTCTTGTAATTTCATTGATTTTAAATAAATAGTAAATAATATTAAGTAGTACTTATAGAATATATGTTTGTTGTGAAAGGTAATAATTTTATCTTGAGCTTGAATTTCATGAAAATTTGATCTTTTATATGTGCATAATAAGTGTTGATAAAATTCCCCATTGGCTTTTTTAAATGTGTTTTAGATTTAAAATTGTGATTTGAGTTTCTTAAATGGGTTTCCAAGTGTGTTTTGGGTTTTAAAAGTAGTGTGTTGGTTATTCTGAAAATGGGTGGGTGTTGAGTGGTTGGTTAAGGCCCATTTGTAACTTTAATAAAGTAAATGATTTCGAAAACTATATTTGAGGCGACTTAGGGGTGACCTTGCTATATATGATGTTTGTGTAAGTTGTTTCACATGATGTTTTTTCATGGTATTGGTTTCTTGACTGACATTGTTGACTCACCCCTTTTTATTACACGTGTTGACATGGGAACTTGGCAAAGTAAGTCAATATTCTATGAAGGATTGCTGCACTAGTTTAGATTATGCACTGGATAATGGACCTTAGTACGGAATTTTCTCAGCAAGGGGACTAGGTCTCTTGGTTAGGCCAGGTATGGAAACATCGAGTGTTTGGGTGCTATGACATCATCGAGAGTAGGCATGAATTCAGGATTAGTCACACATATAGTACATTATTGATTGTTCATGAGCCTTTAGGTTCAACTCATGTTTTCTTTAGTGCTTATTTGTATGTGGCAGATGATTGAGAGGCCTATTTCAGTATCTGGTCTAAGTTTTCTACTTTCACATTTCCCTTATTGTGTTTTGTGTGTAACACCCCAAGATTTCATAGTGTGTTATTTCTTCAAAATAATTCAATAACTTGCACTACACGCAACACCGATTTCAATCACACCATGACTTACCAAAAAAAAAGCCATTCAAAAGAGGTTATGAATAGTATTAACTAAATTTTAAACTTTATATAATCCTTATAATTTTAGAATTATATTATGAGTTTCTTAGACATAATGCAAGAATAGATTCATTTTCAGTATTGCACTTTTATCAACTTTTAATAGTGAAACCTTTTCAAATACAATATTTTAAACTTTTTGACTAAATGGGGGACATCAAAAAATTTAAAATGAAACATCCCAAGCTTCCACAGTATGCTTTCCTTTGAATAATACAGTACCGTGTGTTGTACGAAACTTCGAGTTCTAACACACCACAACCAATCAAACTAGCCATTATGAATAGTAATACCTACCTTTTAAAATTTTAGAAATTTTACCACTCAAAATGGACTTCATTTTTGTATTCGGAGTATCGAATTTAGCCTAAGGTGATATTTTGGTATTTTCAGATAACATTCATATTTTGATGAATAGTGAAAATTACTAAATTTTAATTAAAAACAACTTTTTTAATCAAAATAATTAATAGTGAAAAATTATGAATTTGAATGGTTTTAAAGTATATTTAGAATATATTTTTACCATTTAATATAATTTTGGTCATTGGACATAATTTTACAATTAAACCGAACATAAACAAGTGTCAATCTTTTGATAGTTATTATCTCTTAAAAACACGCTTTTTGTTTTGACAACGGGAATTAATTTTAAATTAATTTCTCCCACTTATGTGTTTTGAATTTAGAAAAATGGATTCCAAATTTGGAATCGTGATGTTCAAATTTTGTAAATAGTTAACTTTTATTTTTAGACATTTTGAATAATTACTGCGGTAAATATTTTATTTACCATGGTTAAGGGTAAATCCGGTAAATAAGGGTTAATGAATAATATTATAATAATAATAAATTACCCTAAAACATGTCCTAGACTTATTGGGTGATACATGTTCGACCATAGGCATATTTGGGTCGATTTTGGGACCCCATGGTGCCACTTGTAGGTGATAGGGACACTTTATTTTAATTAAGTTAAAATGAATACAAAAATGACAAAAGCATATATCTTTTAAAAAAACAATTTTTACATAGGGTTATATATTTTGGATTTTAGATTATAAGTATTAATTAGAAATATAAAAAGATTTCCTACATAATTATATTTAATTTATAATTTTTAGACATTAAATAATTTAATTTATATATGACACAATGATGATGAATTAATTACTATAATAGTGAAAAATTAAAATAATTGATATTATAAAGACCCAAATAAATATAATATGAAACATTTAATGAATTAAACTACTTTTATAGGATAATATGATATATTAGGATTGATTTAATTGACTTTGTCCGAAGTAATCAATCTGTTATAAGTTTCACAAAAATCAACTATTGAATAGTGTCAAAATTGACATAAAAGAGTTCTTAAAACAAATATTATATTATTAATTGATATTAAATTCCTAAAAATCTAAGGTTCAGCCAAGAGACTTATATCATGATAGTTTCATCTTTAATGGACCACTTGGGGGTCGCTTGGATGTATATAGTAAGTTTATTAACCATATTATATAAAAATACAAAGAGACATTGTAAAAGTGAAACTAATTAACTTAGAGTTAATACTTAAAGATAAGGTTAATATAAGTACCCAAACCTGTCTAAATTAAATTGGTTGATTTGTTTTCGACCCATCCCCACCTTAACATTTAAATAATCAACTTTATAGCTATTAGAAACCGAATATAAATTTATTATAAACTAATATTTCTAGCTTTTCCAAAGGTCCCCCTCACCCCTCTTATAAAAGGGCACTCCTCCTTCTCATTTCTTCACACCTTCAAAACCTTTTGGTTCGGCAAAACTCTGCCCAAATAATCTCCCAACGTCCTTCAATACAACCTAGAGGCCTTAGTTTGATCATAATGCCTACCTAAAGAGCCCTTTTGATCAAATCAAAAGGAAGAACCCGAAGAAGAGATAATGATTTCACCACCCTTTTCCAAGTTCCTTTCTTCTTCCACTTCTTCTTCCTTTGTTATTACCATTTTAAAATAATAACTCCATTATCATATATATACTGCAATGTTATTATTAATATGGTACAACCATATTCAGTATTCTATCCACCCTTTGAATAACATGTCACCATACGTGTGTACGTACGGCTTACCGTCTCCACGTCGTGGTGTAATTGTTATTCAATATATTATTATTTGGATGGGTATAATAATGATATGTAACTCATGTAAATAATAAATACAACATGTTAATGATTCTGTCTATATGATATAACAACCATTTATATATTATTTCAAAAGAATGATATTGTCGCTCGTGCGTACGTACGGACTACCGTCTCCACGAACGCGATGAGATTCATTCTCCATCGTATCCATTCAAGTATAATTATCATTTGATGATTTAAAAATGATGTTTAAGGACTTGATATAATTCTGGATATGAATAATATACAACCTATCCATTACAAACATGGCTTATGTAACAAAACATATACAAGAAAACAAGTAAGTTAACACCCGAAACAACGATAATACTAAGATATTATTATCAAATCAATATTAAAAGATCATATATGATATCATATTAATGTATATGATTCTTGTATAATTTAATAACAATTATTTCACCATTATACAGGAGGTTATCCTACCCAAACCAAGGAAAAGTACAAGGTAAGTGGTTTTCATCTCACTCCTTATTCCCGTGAGATTCATGCCATATTGCCCCCATCACCTTTTGTGTGGTGTATGTACTGCCCATAATTATATTCTTTGTGTAATACACTCTAATTTATGTGTATTTAAATATTCATTGTATGATACCTCTTTCATGGGTTGTATGTTTCATAAGTTACCAAATTGGTAAGGGTTATTTCATAATCTCTTCATTATCCGAGGTTGTTTATAAGTAATAATCTACTGAGATCTCTTTATCATCCACATCCATGTTTCTTAATAATGTATTTCAAAACATTTTTACTATTTACAAGAATATGGGTAAAAGTCATTTATACCCTTATGTGTTTCGAATGGAATCCTTCCGTCGTTTTCCAAACAAGGCACTTTTAACCTTTTCGACAAATTTAAGGTAAGAATGTTTTTTTTAACTTATACGGCGGGTGCGGCTATTTACCGCTGTTATAAAATAGTCAAAGCTTCCCTTACAAGCTTATAAGAATATTTTCAATTTGAATGTATTATTTTTTAATTATGTTACTTTTAAAATGATTTAAAAAAAAGAGATATTTCTCTAAAATAGTTTTGATTTCATCAATGTCAACATCCTTTGATGGCTTTTAAGCTTATTTGATGTTGATTTATTATGATACAAAACATCCATATTTTATTGAAGGTTTTGTGATATTTTTTACTATAGATAAGGTATTCTTATGTCACTCATGGTTTTTTTTAAAGTATTGACATTTCAAAAGTTATTTTTAATCTGAATGTTTATGTTATATTTCAACCTTTCATTCAGATGAATGTGTTAGACAAGTATGTTCCGGGTTGGGGACTGGTAAAAGTAAGCCTTCCGATTTGGTCTCCGGTTATTAGAGGCACTCCGGGTTGGTGTCCAGTTATTAGAGGCACTCCGGGTTGGGTTCCGGTTACAGTTGGCCCCTAGGTCTTGGGACGAGGCCTTGACAAAGAAATTAAAGTTCAGCATTATGCATTCCATCATTATGAAAGTGGTTATTGATTTTTCGTGTGATTATTCAATTAGTAGAATATCCATGTGAATAAGTAAATTGAATTATTTCATTTTATTTATGCCATACTATGTTAAAAGTTCAATTTTGAAAGGCTTTTGTTTTAGTTATACATTCCCTTAAATGTTTATTCTTATTTATGAATGTTTCCGCTATCTTGTTATCCTTACTGGGCATTTGAGCTCACCCCTTTTCTATGTTTTATTTTTCCCAGGATGTGAAGAAGTAAGTTATGAATGACCTGCTAGGATATTATGAGGGGATAATAGTGTGGACTATGGAGACATTATGTTGTCGTAGTAGTTTTTTCACTTTATGATGTAATGTAAAAATTATGAATATATCTAGTGTTTCCAAGGCTACTAAACCAATCGTTCTATCGAGATTTTATCTTTCTTCTGATCATGCCAATGTTATGTAATAATGCACCGACTCTGGGTAACTAGGGTCAAGGAATTACATTTGGTATCAGAGGATGTTTAGTACAATCCTGGGAAGCTAGATTTAGATAAACTCTGATTAGAGCACGTAGATTTAAGATGAATTTTGAGGATTAGTATAGAAGAACTTCCTATAATTTTGGTATTGTAAAGATTTTGTGAGTTTTCTGAGCAATACATCCCTGTCTGGATACGAGCAGGTAGAGGCGGCTCTGGAACAGATGTAGCTAGGGGTAAAATCTGAAAACACCGCTTTGAGCTAGACTCGAACGGGAACTAGTGCACGACAACGGGCCTTACTGCACTCTTGGTTACGACACTCCCGGGGGATATGCTTAGGATAACTCTCATTTTCTTTACAAATCATTATGAAGGGTTTATGAGTATATACTTCCTCAAAGGAGACATTTTTATGATTATGGATTATATCCATAAACTATTTAATTTATGTTATGTGTTTTACAAGTTTTGGATTAGGTATTGTTATTCATAAACTAATCTAATGTATGCCATTGTTTAGAAATGGCTCCCAGTAGAAGGAATGAGAACTCTAGCAATGCACATGATACAAAGAGAAAGAATGATCATATATTTTATGGTCTTAAGCCAGAATTTACAAGAGAAAAAGTCTCGCATGTGTTATCATCATATGAATAAATAATATCATGTGTTGATAAGATAAGTAAAGAATTTACTGATTCCTATGGCTTTGAAGGGAAGAAATAGAAGAAAATGATGGAAGAGAGAAAGATGGATAAAGGGAAGAGGGAAAAGAAGAATTTTCTAATATGTGATAACTGTGGAAAGAAACACCATGGAACTTGCCTGAAAGGAATGAGAGTTTGTTATAAGTGTGGAGGAAAAGGGCACACAAGTACGTGACTGCAAGGGTAAGAAAATGGTTTCAAATATACAATGCTTCATTTGCAAGGAGTTTGGACACTACACAAACCTATGTCCCAGTCATCAGACTATGCCGCAAATGATGCTATAGGATAATAATCAAGTTATGATACTACCACAGATGAAGAGGAATGATTAGAGTTCTTATGCTGATTATGTCAATTGAGTATTGTATCAACAATGTACTTGTTATAGTAATTATGGAGTATATAAGGATTGTAATGCAGTACTATTTCATTATGGACTTGAGATTATGTGGAACAAAGAAAAGTGACTCAATAGCAGGATAAATTTTTGGAAAATATATGGTTGAGAGAATGATAAACCGTAATATAGTTCTGATACCAAGGTAGTGATTTTGGAATAATACATGATTGTTTTGGAAAAATTATATTGGATATTCCTGACTAACTTGGAACTGATTAATGATTTGTTTATTCCATCATTGTTGGGGTTTAAAACATTTTTGGATTGATGAAGTATATCCAGCATTCTATATGGAATGAGGGAGCATGAATGTAATCAATAAGGAATATGGTAATTCAGGATGTTTCAGTGTATTAAAATAATAAATGATGAAGGTATTCATATGCTATGACAGGGTAAAAAGGATCTACATTATGTTTACCTTCCTTATAAATGTTGGACTGTGAGTTTGGACAAAAGTATTTTGGATAGTTCTAGTTTGGATTATTTGGGATTGCCTTAAAAGGACAACCCGGAGGTCGGGCGGCATCCCGTCGCGTCCGGCAATGCTGCGAGACTTGAACCCGCAACCAAAGGGCGACAAGGGTGTATCACCTACCACTGGCCCACGAGATGTCCTGGATTAAATAATGTAGTTTTTTTTAAAAGATCTGGTAGATGAATTATAAATTCATTTATTTTGGAACCCTGTACAAATAGTATAAATAGAATTTTTTTTACCTTCTATTATCTTTTAGAGTGAAAGATGAGTTTGTGGTAGAAATTTATTAATGGATAAAACTCTAATTATAAAGTACGTATATCTCCTTATGATCTTAGCTAATCTCATAAATAAATTCCTCAATATTAATAAAAGGAACTTAGAACAAAAATGTTGTCCTATATGGTACCTTAAATCATCACTAATTTATGGATTTGGGATTGTTGGCCTTTTTATAGCCATGTTCTCTACCACTCTCCATCAGATAATTGATGGTTAGATTTCTCTTCCATATCCATATTTTCCTACATAGAACCCTAGTATGTGTTATTTTCGGTAATCTTCATATATTCCACTCTTTATTTTAAATAGAGGCCTCATTAATTCATTTTTCGATGTGGGATTTCAACTAAGATATTTTGAATCGTCAAAAATGTGTTATCCCAATACCCTATGTTTTGTTGAACCGATGGTATTTAAAATCATCATAGATTGATGAGTTTAAGGACCTCAATTTTATACTTGTTTGTGATTGATGACCTCAATCACTACCTATAAATATTTACGTTTTTTCTTCCAATTATATGACTTTAATTGCCACCAATGTTCTCCTAATAGAGGTCATAATTTGGTGGTGACCCTTTCATTTCTATTTTCCTCATATTAAGACTAAATTTTAGTAACCCAATTTCCGATGTGGGTTTTCCCAGAAATATATTTTCTATTTTCAACCTTTTATTTTCGAAGAACAATTTCAAATTGCGAGGACGCAATTTATTGAAGGAGGGGAGAATGTAACACCCCAAGATTTCATAATGTGTTATTTCTTCAAAATAATTCAATAACTTGCACTACACACAACACCGAGTTCAATCACACCATGACTTACCCAAAAAAAGCCATTCAAAAGAGGTTACGAATAGTATTAACTAAATTTTTAAACTTTATATAATCATTATAATTTTAGAATCCCTATTATGTGTTTCTTAGACATAATTCAAGAATAGATTCATTTTCAGTGTTGCACTTTTATCAACTTTTAATAGTGAAACCTTTTTAAATAAAATATTTTAAACTTTTTGACTAAATGGGGGACATAAAAAAATTTAAAATGAAACATCCCAAGCTTCCACGGTACGCTTTCCTTTGAATAATACAGTAGCGTGTGTTGTACGCAACTTCGAGTTCTAACAGACCACAACCAATCAAAATAGCCGTTATGAATAGTAGTACCTACCTTTTAAAATTTTAGAAATTTTATCTCTCAAAATGGACTTCATTTTTGGATTCGGAGTATCGAATTTAGCCTAAGGTGAAATTTTGGTACTTTTCGGATAACTTTCATATTTTGATGAATAGTGAAAATTACTAAATTTTATTTAAAAACAACTTTTTTAATCAAAATAATTAATAGTGATAAATTTTGAATTTCAGTTATTTTAAAGTATATTTAGAATATATTTTTACCATTTAATATAATGTTGGTCATTGGACATTATTTTACAATTAAACAGAACATAAACAAGTGTCAATCTTTTGATAGTTATTATCTCTTAAAAACACGTTTTTTGTTTTGACAGTGGGAATTAATTTTAAATTAATTTCTTCCACTTCTTTGTTTTGAATTTTGAAAAATGGATTCCATATTTGTAATCAGTATGTTCAAATTGTGTAAATAGGTAACTTTTATTTTTAGACATTTTGAAGAATTACTGCGGTAAATATTTTATTTACCATGGTTAAGGGTAAATCAGGTAAATAAGGGATAAAAAATAATATTATAATAATACTAAATTACCCTAAAACGTGTCCTACCCTGATTGGTTGATACATCTTCGACCATAGGCATATTTGGGTCGATTTTGGGACCCCATGGTGCCACTTGTAGGTGATAGGGACACTTTATTTTAATTAAGTTAAAATGAATACAAAAATGACACAAGCATATATCTTTTAGAAAAACTATTTTTACATAGGGTTATATATGTTGGATTTTAGATTATATATATTCATTAGAAATATAAAATGATTTACTACATAATTATATTTTATTTATAATTTTTAGACATTATATAATTTAATTTATATATGACAAAATGATGATGAATTAATTACTATAATAGTGAAAAATTAAAATAATTGATATTATAAATACCCAAATAAATATAATATGAAACTTTTAATGAATTAAACTTATTTTCTAGGATAATATGATATATTAGGATTGATTTAATTGACTTTTTTAGAAGTAATCAATCTGTTATGAGTTTCACAAAAATCAACTATTGAATAGTGTCAAAATTGACATAAAAGAGTTCTTAAAACAAATATTATATTATTAATTGATATTTAATTCCTAAAAATCTAAGGTTCGGACAAGAGACTTATATAATGATAGGTTAATCATTAATGGACCACTTGAGGGTCTCTTGGATGTATATAGTATGGTTATTAACCATATTATATAAAAATACAAAGAGACATTGTAAAAGTGAAACTAATTAACTTAGAGTTAATACTTAAGGATAATGTTAATATAAGTACCCAAACCTGTCTAAATTCTATTGGTTGAGTTGTTTTCGACCCATACCCACCTTAACATTTAAATAATCAACTTTGGAGATATTAGAAATCGAATATGAATTTATTATAAACTAATATTTCTAGCTTTTCCAAAGGTGCCCCTCACCCCTCTTATAAAAGGGCACTCCTCCTTCTCATTTCTTCACACCTTAAAAACCTTTTGGATCAGCCAAACTCTGCCCAAATACTCTCCCAACTTCCCTCAATACAACCTAGAGGCCTTAGTTTGATAATAAAGCCAACCTAAAGAGCCCTTTTGATCAAATCAAAAGGAAGAACCCAAAGAAGAGGCAATGATTTCACCACCATTTTCCAAGTTCCTTTCTTTTTCCACTTCTTCCTCCTTTGTTATTACCATTATAAAATAATAACTCAAGTATCATATATATACTATGATGTTATTATAAATATGGTACAACCATATTCAGTATTCTATCCACCCTTTGAATAACATGTCACCATACGTGCGTACGTACGGCTTACCGTCTCCACGTCGTGGTATAATTGTTATTCAATATATTATTATTTGGGTGGGTATAATAATGATATGTAACTCATGTAAATAATAAATATAACATGTTAATGATTCTGTCTATATGATATAACAACCATTTATATATTATTTCAAAATAATGATATTGTCTCTCATGCGTATGTACGGACTACCGTCTCCACGAACGCGATGAGATTCATTCTCCATCGTATCCATTCAAGTATAATTATCATTTGATGATTTAAAAATGATGTTAAAGGACTTGATATCATTCTGGATATGAATAATATACAACCTATCCATTACAAACATGGCTTACGTAACAAAACATACAAAAGAAAACAAGTATGTTAACACCTGAAACAACGATAATACTAAGATATTAATATCAAATCAATATTAAAAGATCATATATGATATCATATTAATGTATATTATTCTTGTATAATTTAATAACAATTATTTCACCATTATACAGGATGTTAACCTACCCCAACCAAGGAAAAGTACAAGGTAAGGGGTTTTCATCTCACTCATTATTCCCGTGAGATTCATGCCATATTGCCATCATCACCTTTTGTGTGGTATATGTACTGCCCATAATTATATTCTTTTTGTAATACACTCTCATTTAGGTGAATTTACATATTCATTGTATGATACCTCTTTCATGAGTTGTATGTTTCATAAGTTACCAAATTGGTAAGGGTTATTTCACAATCTCTTTATTATTTGAGGTTGTTTATACGTAATAATCTACTGGGATCTCTTTATCATCCACATCAATGTTTATTAATAATGTATTTCAAAACATTTTTACTATTTACAAGAATATGGGTTAAACTCATTTATACCCTTATTTGTTTCGAAAGGAATCTTTCCGTCGTTTTCCAAACAAGGAACTTATAACCTTTTCGACAAATTTAAGGTAAGAATGTTTTTTTTAACTTATACGGCGGGTGCGGCTATTTACCACCGTTATAAAATCGTCAAAGCTTCCCTTAAAAGCTTATAAGAATATTTTCAAATTGAATGTATTATTTTATAATTATGTTAATTTTAAAATGATTTCAAAAAAAAGTGATATTTCTCTAAAATAGTTTTGATTTCATCTATGTCAACATCCTTTGATGGATATTAAGCTTATTTGAAGTTGATTTATTATGATACAAAACATCCATATTTTATTGAATGTTTTGTGATATTTTTGACTGTGGATAATCTATTCTTATGTCACTCATGGTTTTTTTTAAAGTATTGACATTTCATAAGTTATTTTTAATCCGAATTTTTATGTTATATTTCAACCTTTCATTCAGATGAATGTGTTAGAAAAGTATGTTTCGGGTTGGGGACCAGTAAAAGTAAGCCCTCTGGTTTGGTCTCCGGTTATTAGAGGAACTCCGGTTTGGTCTCTGGTTATTAGAGGCACTCCGGGTTGGTGTCCGGTTATTAGAGGCACTCCGGGTTGGGTTCCGGTTACAGTTATCCCCTAGGTCTTGGGACGAGGCCTTGACAAAGAAATTAAAGTTCAGTATTATGCATTTCATCATTATGAAAGTGGTTATTGATTTTTCATGTGATTATTCGATTAGTAGAATATCCATGTGAATAAGTAAATGTCATTATTTCATTTTATTTATGCCATACTATGTTAAAAGTTCATGTTTTAAAGGCTTTTGTTTTAGTTATACATTTTCTTAAATATTTATTCTTATTTATGAAAGTTTCCGCTATCTTGTTATCCTTACGAGGCATTTGAGCTCACCCCTTTTCTATGTTTTATTTTTCCCAGGATGTGAAGAAGTAAGTTATGAATGACCTGCAGTGATATTATGAGGGGATAATAGTGTGGACTATGGAGACATTATGTTGTCGTAGTAGTTTTTTCACTTTATGATGTAATGTAAAACTTATGAATATATCTAGTGTTTCCAAGTCTACTAAACCAATCAGTCTTTCGAGGTTTGATCTTTCTTGTGATCATGCCAATTTTATGTAATAATGCAACGACTCTGGGTAACTAGGGTCGGGGCATTACATTGTGTCTTGTGTATGGTTTTACTCTTGACTAACAACTAAATTTTTAGATTTTAAATTGTTTGCAAAAATGTTTAGAAATTTAATGCACCTTTTCCCTTGAAACATTAAACATGTTTTTAATGTAAAAGGGCAAGGCACTATTACTTGTTTTAGAAATTAAAGTGTGTGTGAAACCCATATTTTATATAATTTTGTTCAAACCTGAAATTAGTAAATTATTTATTTAAAGGTAGTGATTTGGGAATAGTTTTTTTGGGGAAACAAACTGAGTTTTAATACTCATGCCTATAGTGTTTTCTTGTTTTTAGTTTCTCCTATAGGATCTAGCTCTAGTTTGGATCGGCTTGGGAGACGCTTGGTTTGGGTGTTAGGGAGTTAATATCTGGGTCACAAAGAGTTTTTTGTGGTTAGGTTAGTATGTGTTGCTAGCCGTTCATTCCCTTTTATGTTATTTATTTATTTTGAATTGTTCTATTTTATTTCTACTGCTTAGTTCATTTTTATTGGGTGAAATCATTCCCATGTTGTTCTCTATTGATTTCCTCTCACTTGTCGCCAAGCCAGGTGGATCGAGAACTCCACTTGGGCCTTACTGCGGATCGTATCAGGTGACCGGTCTAGGGTCGACCCGAGTTGGTTCGTGACAAAATGGTATCATAGTAGGTTCTATCTCTTGGGATGTGTTCCTTTGGGATAGTGTTATGGTAGACCAAATTTAAGGGTGTCGGAACTCGATGTTCTAGCTATGAGTAAGGTTCCTGGCTAGAACACCTCACGACATGACTCGAGTTACCAAAGTAAGTTGAAGTTTGACTAAGTCATTGGTCCTTGTGGTTAATCATGTTTAGGGGAAATGAAAATAGCGTAGGGTTTGTAGTCCTAGTGAGCTCACAGAGTCTGGAAAGCCATATGGGGCTGGGGATGCTGTCCTATAACAATCTATGTAGTAATGGTGTGATTGGTGTATGGCCTCCAACCATAGGTCTTAGTCACCCACCGACACTAGTCTCCTCTTACATCATTCCTCGTCTCTTAGTTTTGGAACCATGAAAATATTGGTTTTAAGTAAAAATGATTTGGTCATGGAAAATGATTCGAAATGAAGATGTTTAAACATAAAATGATGTGTATGGTTTGAAAAGTGCAGGTTGAATGTTTTGGATTTGAAAAATAGAAAAGGTCTGGTTTTGATCCTTGGTGTTCTAATGGGAAACCAGATGCATGGATATATATGGAAGGGGAAATGGTTAATGGTCTGAGAAGATGAGTTCATGTATGGACATGAGGTGGGTGTTGGTGTGGCACAGGAACCTGATTGTGTGCGAACCATGGGACACCATTGGTGTTTGTGAACCCCACCAACTACATTCATTTTCAAAAAGTATTGTGAAAGGAATAATTGAATTTTTTAATAACCGGTGATTGTGGGGTGTGACCTTGTATTTTGGAAAAGTTGGATGTGAGGCGTCTCAAGCCAAGAATCCTTTTTGGATGATTCATGTCTTGGGTTTGAATTCTTATTTTTAAGTTGGCATGAAAGCATATGGTTAGTGGTTTCTTTTGAAAAGTTCTTTGGTAAGACCATGTAGTGGCACCCCCTGCACTTTTAGTGTTAGCTTGCAGTATATCTTGGCCATTGGACCTATTTTATTGGGTCCACTGTTTTCTTTATTGACTAGCGTACACCCCCATAAAGCATTAACATGTGATTGAAGTGTGGCCATGAGTAATTCACTATTGGATGACCCTCTAGTTGAGTAAAGCAACAAAATATCCCTTTTGGGTGATATTGCTAATTTTATACCTTCTCCTTTTTGGTTCGGTAGATCCTCTCGCAATGGGATGAAAAATGGGAGGAGAGTTGAAGAGATTTTTGGTCTTTTTGAGTTTTCTGAGTCATCGAGTATGAATTTTGACACCATTGTGTCTGAAGGTCCCCCTAAAAACAGTGAAAGGAATTCCAATGGGGGAAGGGTGAAGATGGTTCAAATTTTTTGGTGCTACCCTAGGTCTTGAAAGTCTTGTAGTGATTTCATCAGCCATAAGGGTCATGTTTGTTGATGCCTTCTATCCTGAGTTCTATTTGAAGGGAAAGAGAAGATTTCATATAATCCTTCTGAAATCCCAGTTTTCATAAGAGTGTGTCCTTCTCTTAGGGAGTTTTAATTTTTCAATTAAAAGGGGAGTAATTTTCATGCATCCTCCCCTTCTTAATTTTCTTTTTTAAGGTGAATAGGTGATGCATGTGCATCATCTAAACCCTTATTTTGGTGGATGTGCGGTGAGGGAGTAGTTGGATGTCGTGGTGTGTTGTGTGTGTTGGTGTTGCCTCAGCTGTGGTGTGGTTGCTTGTGGTACCAAAAGGATAAGCTCTATCCATGACTCTTCAATACTTTAATGCGTGGTAGGATATGATTCAAATATCAGGGCTCTAGCTATAGGCTTTAAAGTGACGATGGTGCATGGTCAGGAACCCCAGGAGTGTGTGGGACCCCAACTTTATTTCTGTCATCAGTGTTGAAGGTGAAGGTAGTTTAGATCATTCTTGTTACTGTTATGTTTCAAATGACCCATTTGGGTGCACGGGGTTTTTCATGGCTATGAAGATGCATGGTCGTCTCGTTACCTTAAACTCATAGGGGTCGCGTCTCACTAAATGTTATCAATTTTAGTGGTCCTTAGGGAGTATGTTGGGAAAATCAGTCTCAAATTTGAAGAGTACTCATCTAGGGATGTAGAAATTCTGGTTTTTCATGGGTCATGTTTTTGATGCCCCAATAGTTGGGCCCTTCCTTACCCACCCCTTATGGTGGAGAGTTTGGTCACTATCGGGAGATTATCGAAGTTTCTGTATCTTTTGTATGTTCTTATAGTGGGGAGACCCATGACAGGTCTTTCTCAAATGTCTCTAGAATGAACCGGTGTTGGAATTATTCATAATGGTGGGGAGTCCATTTCTGCGCCCTCGTGTCAGTCATTTGGTACTTGTCTCGAGCATTGGTAGGTTTCAAATAGTGGGGAGCCCCTCCCGGATTCCCCATGTGGGCCTTTTGGTTATATTCCTAAATATGGATTGGTGTTAAGTGATAAGAGTTTCTTTGGATGTGGTCTGATCTTGTTTATTCATTCCAATTAAATGGCGTGGTTTTCGTTCAATGGTTCTTAAGGTGTTTTGTCTTGTGAAGTTGGTTTCTTTGGGTGTGAGATTTTCTTTCCTTGATCAATCAACTATAGGGTGGTTGACATATAGTAGAAAGTCTTTTAGGGGTTTCTTGAGGTGGTAATTTAAGTCACTTTCTCAAAGAATAATACATTTTCCTGTTTTCACTTATTGTTTGTGGGGATCCTCATTGAACCTTAAGGGGGTGTCATTTTCTACTTTTTGATTTACTCTTAGTTGTGTATTTCCGAGGAAGAAAAGTGCTATGGTGGGGAGAATTATCACACCTACAATTTTTTATTATTTGTTTTATTAATTTTACTGGGCATCGGGTAGTTCGGGTTGAAGCCCGACATAATTTGTTTTGAGTTCATTTTAAAATAATATTATTTTTCCCTTGAATGAATCCAGCACCCCACGGCCGAAGCTGCACGACCTCGCTTGGGTCACTGTGTGACCTCTCCCGATTCAATTAATAAAAAAATGGATTAATAATAATGAAATAAAATTAAGTGTATAATAAAGTGAAAATAAAATATAACAAGGAAAAATGTAATAAAGAATTGTTTTAATGGTAATAATAATATTATTATTTGAGAATATTATTCTTGTTATTAGTATGATTAATTTTATTAAGATTTTATTTTTTTAAATTATTAATATTACTGATGATAATTGAGTTATTTTTTTTATTATAATTATCCCTCCTTTAGTTTATTTTTATTAATATTATTAATATTAGTTTTATTTTTAGTTTTATCATTATTTTTTTTCTTTTATTATTTGGGTTAAGGATCCCCCCACCTTTCTCCCTAAACCTATCGCACCCCTCCCCCTTGAGCCTTCATGTCGGTCCACCCTGCTCCCCAACTAGCCCACTATGTCGCCGCCCCACACTTCCATCTGACCACCTCCCTGATGCCACCATCTCAATGCTCCCGTCTGGGGCCACCTTATGCCAGCCTCCCTACCTCCCATCACGACGACCCACCACTCCCGTCAAGATCGCCGTAGTTCTGGCCTTCTTCCACCCTCACTGGCCTCCTCACTAGTCGGTGCCGCCCTCACCGACCTCCTCACTAGATAGCGCCACCACCGCCAGCCCTCCTTCGGCCCCTTGCGTGACACATTCTGGTACTCCCTTCTTATAGGGGTTTTCCTCTTATTAGGGGTATGATTTTAGGGTATTAATTTGATTTTTATAGTTTAAATTCTTGATTTAGGGTCAATTTTTGGTTTCTTGTGGTGTGTATGAGGTGCAATGGTGATTTCACATATTTCTTTGGAATATTCTGGGTTCAAGTAGGTGGTTCTGTGCCTTTTCGTCATTTGATAAATTTATTATTGTTATATGAATATGTAAATGTATTATTTAGTTTAATTTTTGTGTGTCGATTGGTATTTTTATAATTATTAGTGTGTTTTCTGGTTAGAAATGAATTATTTATTAAGGATATGTCAATGTTTTTGTGTTTTTTTGGTGCAATGTTTTCAAATTTAGTTTTAGGGGTTGTTTGGTTGGTGCAAAGCCTATTTTCAGGGGTATTTGACTTCTGTATTTCTAAATGTGAATTTTAAATTGTTTTAAGAGATGGAAATCTTGCTTTAGAATTAGTTTAAAGTATGAGTGATTTTATAAAGGGGTTTATCCGTTGTTTTGGTTGGTCTTAATTGTGTGTTTTCTTGTATTATAAAAAGGGAATTTGAGAAACTCTACAAGTGGTGGTATATGTATTTTGAGAAAGTTTTTTATTGTTCATATGTTCAATTTGGTTTTATTTTTATCCTTTAGTAGTTATTAGACTCCCTTACATCGTTGTATGGTGTTTTGTTCATCATGGTGTGGGTTTTGGCCGTCAGTGACAAAGACCTATATGTATATACATGGGTAAGCATGTATACATGTATATCCTCTTTATACCTATTATCTCATGGAATAGGGAAAATGTACATGGGTAAAAGGATATATATATATATATATATATATATATATTAAAATGTATATGTGCATAGGTGAAGCAGTTCCATGTTTCCATCATCACAAGTTTCAGGCCTTGAGGTTGGTCCCCCACCACACTAGCCATTATATTCAGAAGTTTTTAATTTCTTCGCATTTCATTGATTTTAAATAAATTGTAAATAATATTAATTAGTATCATCAGAAAAAATGATTCTTGTGAAAAATAGTAGTTTTCTCTTGAGATTGAATTTCCTGAAAATGTGTTCTTTTATTTTGCATAATAAGTGTTGATAAAATTCCCCATTGGATTTTGAAAAAGTGTTTTATATTTAAATTGGTTATTGGAGTTTCTTAAATGGGTTTACAAGTGTGTTTTGTGTTTTAAAAGTGGCGTGTTGGTTCTTATGAAAATGGGTGGGTGTTGAGTGGTTGGTTAAGGCGTGTTTGGAACATTAATAAAGTACATGATTTTGAAAACTCTCTTTGAGGTGACACATGGGTGACCTTGCTATGTACATTGTTTGTGTAAGTTGTTGTGCATGATGTTCGTGCATGGTGATTGGTTTATTTATTGACAATGTTGACTAACCCCCTTTTTATTACACGTGTTGACATGGGAACCTGGTAGATTAAGTGAATCTTCTATGAATGATTGCTGCACTAGTTTAGACTACACACTGGCTTGTGACCCTTAGTACGGAATTTACTCTGCTAGCGGATTGGGCCCCTAGATTTGGCCAGGTAGAGAAACACTAAGAGTTTGGGAGTTATAACATCATCTAGAGTAGGCATGTCTTTAGTATGGGTCACATGTATAGTATGTTATGGATTTTCTCTGAGCTTCTAGGTTCGACCCATATTTGCATTAGTGCTTATTTGTATGTGGCAAACGATTGAGGGGCCTAGTTTTGTTGATGGTCCCCGTTTTCTACTTTCTCATTTCCCTTATTGTGTGTTGTGTGTGGTTTTCCTCTTAACTAACAACTAAATTTATAAATTTTTAATTATTCTCAAAAATGTTTTAAAATATAATGCACCTTTTCCCTTCAAACATTAAACATGTTTTTAAATTAAAAAGGTCAATGGACTGTTACATGTTTTATAAATTAAAGTGTGTGTGGAAACCCATATTTAATATAATTTAGTTCAAACCTAGAATTATTAAAAAAAATTATTTAAAGGTAGTGCTTTGGGAATAGTTTGTTGGGAACACCTACTGAGTTTTAATACTCATGCCTATAGTGGTTTACTGATTTTAGTTTCTCTTGCAATTTCTAGCTGTAGTTTGGATCACCTTGGGTGATGTTTGGTTTTGGTGTTGGAGAGTGACTCTCAGGGTCACGTGGAGTTTTGGTCATGTTCAGGTTAGTATGTGTTGCTATCCATTCTTTCTCTTACATGTCTTTTATTTATTTTGTGTTGTTCTATTTTATTTCTGCTGCTTAATTAATTTTTATTGGCAGAAATCGTTCCATTGTTGTTCTTTATTGATTCCCTAGAACTTGTCACTAGGACATGAGGATCAGGAATGCCTTTCTAGCCTTTCTGCTCATCGGATCAGGTTACCGGTCTAGAGTTGACCAGGGTTTGTTCGTGACAATGTGAGACCCATCTGGCACACCTTCACCTAGTTTTCTGTAAAATAAAATCTTAGACATCTCAAAACATTACAATATTACTATATCTTGATATAGAACATGGAAATATTTGAAAATTCTATAAGAATATAGTTGTTCATGTGACTTGATGATCTCTATATACATAGATGAATGTAATAAACACTAAACATTGATTGCATCACTCATGTGTGCATCAAAGAAAATAGACTCCTCATTAGATGCCTTATTAGTAGGAAGATTATGAAGTGATGATTATAGCATGTAATATTTTATTTCATTGTATAACCCCAACCATATTCATCAGAAACATTCCTAGAAGTTACTTCTAATAAGGATATGCTATTTTTCTAAAATTGATCGCATGTATAACTTTGTTGATGAAGATTCCATTATTATGTAATATTAAAAGAGAATATTATTAGTATTTAACAT
Source organism: Viscum album (assembly GCA_963277665.1). Lineage (NCBI taxonomy): Eukaryota > Viridiplantae > Streptophyta > Magnoliopsida > Santalales > Viscaceae > Viscum > Viscum album. Next base: position 955,223,088 of record OY728133.1, on the reverse strand, counting down.
GATTAAAATTTATGTGAGACATAATTAATTTAATTTTATGAAATATACCTCTATTTTATAATGTACCAAGAGACCTCACCATTGGAATCACGAGGTCTTGTTTCTTAGACATTCTAGTCGTGAGGATCCATATATCCCTTATCATAACACAAGTAATGGATCAATTAATTACTAAAGGGTATTTAGGTATTCAATCCATTTCCAACTGCGAGTTTTTACCTCCTTGATCCATTGAGTGGATTTCACAATACAAAAAACATTACATAGATTTCCTCAACGCATGCCTTTATATTGCATCATCTCCAGTAAGGACTAATTCTCTTGATCTAAGTTCGCTATGTTTACCCAAAAAATTCGAAACAACTCCATGGAAAAAGTTTTTTTCACAAATATGGTATCTCAATCACATAGTTTTATGTTTTTCACTCCAAATCATGTGATGGAAAGATTTATTTGACTTAATGTTATATTAATGTATTTTAGTCTATTATGTACAAATTTTTCTATTCTTATTCTTTACATGAGATTTTAATATCAATGGGATTTTACTTATGTGATTAACCATATATCAATAAAAAATTTACACACAATCTATTTTTAAAATATTATCTTTTTATATTAGTCTATTTATTTATGGTATCTCAGTCATGAATCCATAAAATAAATCATGCATAAGATTGAACTAAATAAATAAATAAATGAACTGATTTTGAGATTATATAATGGTTTATTTATTGAGAAGAAAATAAGTCAACCTATGAACCTAGTAGAAAACTCATTATGCCAATATTATAATGAGTTTTAGTATTCCACAATCCACTAGTGTATCACCTGGGTTGGTTTCATCTCAGTTACAACTTGAATTCCCTACATGCACCTTAAGTAACTTATTTTTTCATATATTTATAACTCACTAGTAGGTGAGGAGAATCAAAGGATTGGTTAAAGGGAATTACATAAACAACTATGGATATGTATGTTTAATATAATAAAAGAGAGAGGGATGACATGAACAAGATCAGATTTAATTTAATAAAAAATATTTGAAAACCCAATGAAATAAATTAAATTATATAGAAACACAATCATGCATAGGTCTATTAAAATATTATGATCATTCATACAAATAAAAATAATATAAAAAAGAAAACTGACTAGAATTCACTTCAATTCATTATTCATTACTATGATAAACATGATTATATTAATTAATTAATTAATTATTTATTCAATTAGATAATTCTATTTTTTTTATTGAAAATATAAAGTCACTTGGGGATACCCATCATATAGGAATTACTAGAAAATAAAATATCCTGACAAATAATTATTTTTATTTTCAATAAATTATTTGATCAATTATTAGTATTTTAAAAAATTATTAAATAGTCAAACACATTATGTTAAAATTGTAAAATAACATTTTTAATGCTGTAATTATTTATTTTAATGTAATTTAATTATATAATTTATTAGGAGAGTGCACAACATGTAATAATGAGTCACAAGCTATGTTCATCACTTTCTATGTATTTAGGATAAATCTCCAACGACTTAGTGTGAATCTTAGATGGATTACACAATATGTATTAACGAGATACACATTATGTTGTATGATTTTATTGTTATTATGTAAACTAATGATTTTCTTGGTGTTTATCTTGTATGAATTACACAATGTGTACTAATGAGATTCACATTGTGTTGTTTTCTTGTTCTGTGTCCAAGTAACTCATAGATTAACTCGAAAAATATATTGGATGTGAGGGTTAATGATTCAGAATTTGTGTACACTTGCTACATGTTGTTTATGAAAGATATATTCTATATGATTAAATAGATATATATGAATTAAATCTCAAAAGATATAGTCTATGTATGTTACCACACATTTAGCATAAATTAAACAGCTAAATCATGTAGACAACATGACATGTACACTAGCTACACATCATGTAGTCAGACAAACCATGTTCTTGGTTGGCCTAGTAAACACATAGTTTATAGTAATTTTACTATATGTAATAACTTCTCAACAAATTGTGTATCTCATGTGATGTCCATGTGTAGTGAAATTGGGTACACAGTGTGTACTATAGCTACACGTCATGTAACTATACCTACCCTACAGAATCTTTCATAGATCCCAATGGAATATCTGCTAGTTCTTCATTTTTACTTAGTCGATAATAAAATATGAATATTGAATTAAGAATATTAAAATTTTTAAAAAATATTAATTAAACATTGAAATAAAGAATGAATAAACCGAAAGTGAAAGATATAACCACTATTGTGCATAATAAAAAAAATATTATAAATTTAAACACAAACCCTATGATAACACTTGATGGTTTTTGAGTGTTGTAACACCTTAATAATTTTATAAGAGTAACTTTTATTCCATATTATGTATTACACACAACACCAAATGTAGAAAGGAATATAACCTCTTGATACTTTATAGAATATTTAATATTTTAAATATATTTTTTATATAATATATATTTTAATACACACAATAATGAGTTAGCTTGCATCATGTAAAAAAATGAACTTCTTCAATGGTTTTCATTACAAACAAGACTAAGTTTTACCAAACAATAATATATTATAAAAATATTATTATTTAAAATAATAAGAATTAAACAAGTCATTAAAATTAGTGACTATGAATATTATTAACTAAATATGAGAATTTTTATATGTTATATATCCAATAAAATATTTTTTATATTCATCCACTATATTTGATAGGCACAATATGAGAACAAACCCAATTTTATGCATAAAACATATATTTTCCTAAAGATAGTTTCACCGTCCTTAAATGGAGATCTTATTTTAAATTTATTTTTTATTTAAAAAAATTTTATATGTCAAAATAAAATTAATTTTTGGATTAGGAATATCATAATTACGTTAGGGTGATTTTTTTGTATTTTTTTGTGAAGTTTCATTTTTGATGAGTGGTAAAAAATATTGAATTTTAATTCGAAGTTGTTTTTCATATAATTAATTTATAAAGATAAATTATATTTTTTGATTATTTTTAAAGTATAATTAGATCAATTTTATATAAATAAATCCAATTTAGGTAATTTTAATTATTTTTAATTTTCAATTGGATATAAAAACTTATCAAACTTTTTAACATTTTTATTTTAAAACCCTACTTTGTCATCCTATTTGTGAGATTAAATTTAAATTAATTTATACCGCTTCAATGATTGGAATTTGGAAAAAATATTAAATATTTTAAAAAAAATCATAATTTATAATTTTAAATAATTTCAAATTAGTCTTTAACCAAAAATATTAGTGAAAGTTATTAGAATTAATTACAAAAATTAAGAGAAAGATTAGTTTAACAAATGATAAAACCTTGAGCGTAAGGCCCAAAATAACTTATAAAACTTTCCAAAATATTTTTAATGTACATATTTAGACCATATTCTCCACTTTATCTAAATTGGTTCATTATTGGAGCCAATTTTCAAAGTAAAATCGTGGTTATAATTCACTTTTGAAAAATTTACAAGAATACCACTCCTCCACCACTATAAAAAGACACACACCCCTTCCTCTTATTCATGATTCTCAAGAAATTTATGTCACAAAAAATATTCTCAAATAATCTCCCAAATTTCCTCACATAAAACTATAATCCTTACCTTGGAAAAAAAATCCAACAAAGGATGTCTATTGTTATAAACCAAAAAGAGTTGCTCAATTAAGAGGAAATATTTTCCAGTGATCACTTTTCTTTCATTTACTTCTCCACCACTTAAATTATTTTTATATCATTATTATAAAATAATATTAGTATCATAAATATAGTGATATGTTTTATTATAAGTATTCTACATACACTTACACACACTTCTATCTAATGGTTAATAAACACAATGTTTATGTAGGACGAACTACCACCACCCGAAATGATGACTGTTTATTTTTACTTTACCACCTCTCATCATTGGTAACTATGATTTTAAAAGTATTTATATATGATATATATGATATTTTTTATGTCCTTATTCTTTTATAATTTTTATATAACACATGCCTTTATTCATTCCATTTTGTGTGAATACGATAACATCATGTGTGGAAGTGTAGAGTACTGCCACTTTAAAGCGACATGCTTCATTAAAATTATACATGGAATGTATAAAAGATGGTTTTAATAAATATATGTGACATATATGACAAAAATATGAAACTATAATTATAATATACATATAATTCATTTAAATTTCATTTTTTTAAAATGACAAAAAGATGAAAGTAGCGTTCATGTATACGAATGACCTACCATCTCAATGAACGGTGCATTTCACTACTTATCTACAAATCTTAATGACTATTATAAATAAATATATAATGAATATATATGATATTTATATCATGTTTTACATTTTAGATATTATTAAATCATAATTAACATTAGATGAACAAAACTGAAAACTCAAAACATACTTGAAAAACCATAGTTATTTATGGCACATGATGCACAACGACGGCAAGGACCCACGATGCAAAAGAAAACGATGCGACACATGGTGTAGTGCATGACGCATGGAATTATTAAATTGAATATCATATAAGATGTGTATTAATATATAAACAATATAAAATAATAAATTATACAAAAATTACACAAATATAAAATATTTGTGTTAATAAGTCATATTTCATTCATCACACAAAAAAATATGAATGAAAATGTAGACTAAAACATACAACAGTTCAGGTTCGGGTAACATACAATATTTCCAAGTTGGTACTTGTTTCCTTGACATAGATATTTTGAAATAAATCACAATTCTTGAAATATTTAAAATAAAAAATTAAATATTTTAAACCATTTATCTAAAAAACAAATAAACAAAAAAGAAGAAAACATTTCATATAAGAGAAGAAGAAGCGAATTTCTCTACCTTGGACAGACAAAGGGGGAAGAAAGAAGTAACTAAAAAACATAAAAATTATAATAAAAAATTACTTGGTGGGGTTTTATTCGGACACATGGTTTTCCACATGTGTGCGCCTGCCCTCGATGAGGAACACATATGGCTCATTGTGCTCAGTCAGTTTGGGAAGTAGTTGTCAAGGGATATGATTAATTTGCACCACTCAACTAATTATGGAAGTGGATAGGTCGACATTGTATCTAAAAGAGGATAGTGTTTTGATGTGGGGAAGTTCACTGTTTGAGGTATTTTTAATTATGTTTTTAGTTGGCATACCCCAAACTAAAAAAATGAAAAGAAAAAAAAAAGCGAAGAGATTAGCGTAGTGGCATGACCAACGCCACCAGAAGCATTGTGCAACGTAGAATGGACCACTGAGTTACATTCTAGATGATCCATGTTGAACCCAATGTGTGGTACTCTTCTATCTATTACATTCCATGACATGATGGAATACCATTGTGTGTGCCATTAATAATAGGCAATTAACACCTGTAATATGAAAAATAATGAATGATTATTAAAAAATGAGTAATATGATATTGTAATAAGTTAATATATGATATTATAAATATGATTATTGTTATTTTATATGTTATTAATATGTTTAAAACCATTATACATGAAGTTAAATAATTTCCAAAGGAAAAGGGGACATAATGTAAGGGATTCTTGCCTCACTTTTCTTTCTGTGAGGCATACACCAATAACACCACTTAATTATCTTGTGTGGTGTACCTAATGAACCTTTTTATAAACTATATCATGAAATATTTAATATTCACCGTATTTAAATGTTTTATTTTATGATTATTACTTTTGGGTCTTCTAATTCAAAAATTACCATGAAATAAGGGGCTTTATCTCAATTTATATTAATTGAGACATACTTTATTGTTGTAAATATTATTTATTATATATTGTGTACATACTACCACTTTAACATGTAATATCATGATTAATTAATTAATTATGATAATTTTATTTTTAATTCTAATGATTTCATCTATGGTGATTTGAATTAAGAATTTCCAAGTGGAAAATAATTTCATAACCCAATTTATTTTATTTGGTTAATATTACTTTCTCAATGTCATTAATATTATACGATTACGTGTATAATCATATTTTACCATATATTTTTGTATTTAAACTTGTTTTATTTGGATTTAATTTTGACACAAATAATATATTTTTCTATTAATCTTCACATCAACAATATTGTCTTTTTAAGGGTTTACTCACAATATAATTTGTTCAGGACTGTTTATATTTTAATTTCCATGAGAGGAAATTATTGCATCATTATTCAGTAAAACCTTAAATTTTATTCTCCTCTAGTTATTCATGTTCTTTTTCAGTTAATAATTACATTTTTCCATTCTTTGGTACTGAAAATTTTATATTTTTTTTTAAGAAAACCCAACTTCATTTATCTCTTTAATCATAGATTTGTTTTCTTTTTAAACCGTATTTTATAAAAAGGTTTTCAAAAATTCATTCAAAATTTTCAAAATTATTTATCAAATTCATTTTAACCCTTAAAAATATTTTTTATGATTTCAAATGTTATTATCAAATGAATTTATTTTCAAATGTTTTTTCAAGACAAAGGATATTTAAATCAAGAATGTTTTTAAAATTTTTCTTCTATTTCGTGAATGAAAAAATTCCTTATTTTTACTCTAATTGGGATATTTTTTATTGATAAAATAATTATTCTTACTCTGGATGGTTTTTTATTGATTTATACATGGATTATATTGACATTCACTTCCTTGATTCGTTTGTTAAGTCCCCTTGAAATACTTAATTTTATTTGATCATTAAAGATTTCATTTTACCTAAATATCCATATCATTTTTCATGGATATTATTACTTTCTGAATCATATATCATTTTTACATATGATGTTCACTTTGAAATTTATTTTATTATTTGGGGAAATATTTAAAAATATGTATCCTTTATTCAATAAAAATATATGATAAGGAACATAATGTATGAATTAAGTTTATTATTCAATATTTAAAGACATATTTGGACAATTATATCATGTGTGGGGCTTGGTGATAGATATCCCCTTGATGAATCGGTAGCCTTGTGGGAAAAAAATCAGTTGATGAATAACCCTTTGAGATTTTTTACAAATAATATTACTTTTTAACTGTATTGTGAAAGGTCATGACAGATTTATGCTAAAAAAAATTTGGAATGGTCTTAACGTAATGTTACCATCTACCTGGGAAACATAGAATCCAATAATTAAGTATTTAATTAACATATATTAAGTTATTATAATCCATGATATTTTTAATTTTACATTATATGTGGATGTAATTCATTCTTAGTTCATTGATTAAATGGATTGTGTTTTCAATTATTTACCTTTACATATTATTTACTAATTTTATTCTCAGTTATTGATTAAATGGAATGTGATCTCATTTATTTACCTTTCTATATTTCATGTCCTTATTGATTCATTATTTATTCTGTTATACTTGACCCTAACTAAGTATTTTATCTCACAATAATTTGTTTTCATTACCTATGATTCCATAAAGTGTGCTGAGAATTATGTAAATTAATATCGTAGATAGAGTAAAGTTATTATCCACCAAAAGTTATGTTGTAATTAGTGTATTAATTTGTAATCAAAAACTCATGTATGTATTAAGTTTACCGAGACTAATAAACTATTTGTTCCTTCCATAATTTATTCCTTGTAATTATTCCAATGGAATTGTAGTAGACACCGACTCCAGGCTTTCTAGGGTCTGGTTTCTACAGTTGACATCAGGGGATGTTTAGTAGCAACCTTGAGAACTAGATTTAAGAAAACATATATTAGTGAACATAAACCTAAGATAAAATTTTAGGGTAAGTACAAAAGAACATCCCAATGTTTTAGTTATATATAGACTTTGTGATTTTACTATAAATATATCCCTATCTAGATACTACAAGTGGATGCTGTTCTAGAATAAATGTTCCCATGGGTAATAACTTGGAAAAGTTGCATCAGGCCTGACTCAAGCGTAACATGATACAAAATAATGGGCCTTACTACACACATAGTATGAAACATCTAAGGGATATTATTAGGATAATTGAAACTCCCTTTAAAAACCATTATAATGGATTTGAATAGATAATGACAATGAATAACCTATGTTAAACTTGAGGTGTCTTAGATTAAAAATAATGAATCAAGATTTTTAAATCCTAAAAATGATTAAATGGTTTTTATAATCTCATAAATGATGGTCACCCTATCATTTTTGGTTTTAGGGAATTCCCTCTTCTGAAGGAAAAAACCTTAAAAAAAGGAAGGACCTATGTTGAAATTAATGGATAAAGTATTTATGTATTTCTGTTGTGTTTAAATCCATAGTTAAAATTATATTTAGTGATTAAATTTCAAGGACATCCATCATATGTATTTTAGAAATTATATTAATATGGTTTTAGAAAATAAAAACCTATATGTACTTAGATAACTCTTTAAATACATCATGGTGGTGGGGCCTAAACCCATTACCAAAGGATAAGGGTTTCACACCTACCACTAGCCTATAGAATTCCTTTATTAGTATTTAATTATTTTTTGTTAAACAATTTGATGAATAAATATTAATGATTAAAATGTAGTGTTGATTTTTAAGCGTAGAGATTAATGTATTAACCATTTTTACATTAGAGAATAATTATAGACAATTAGTTAGATTTTTCACTCTTTTATGGTCATTAAGATACATTAAACATGTATTTTGGTGATTTCAGAATCAAAGTTAATTTTTAGATATCAATTTTCTCAAAGTAATGGATAAATTAGAAATTTATCAAATAAAAAACAAAGGATTGAAATTGTGTGTATAGAAATATTTCAAGTAAGTATATTTTAATATATTATTATGTATTAAAATAATAACTCGAATTTATTAAAATGATCAATTTTTTGACCTAATAACATAATTTTTGTTGAACCGATGGTCTTTTAAATCGTCACAAGTTTATGACATTGAGGCCCTCAACATTCCATTTATCATTCACTTGATTGTGATTTATGACTTCAATCACTCCCTATAAATATTTATTCTTTTCCTCTATGTGCATATCTATAATTTCCATAAATGTTCTTCTACTTAGATAACTAGTTATATGTTAGTCCATGTGACCTTTGTTCATACCATTCTCTCTTTTCCTAAGAATGTTTCACTAACTCTTCTCAGAAAGTAATATTTCATCATTGGAAATAACGAACAATATATTACCAAAATCATGTTTAAATTTCAAGGGCATAATTTATTTAATGTGTGGAGAATGTAACACACCAAAAATTATATAAAAGTAACTTTTATTTGATACCATGTATGAAACAAAACACCAAAAATATAAAGGAATATAACCTTCAGAGACTTTATGGTATATATAAAATTTTAAATAAATTTAATATATTATATAGCTTTTAATACACACAATACATATTTAGCTTGAATCTCAGGAAATAATTACTTTATTCAATGGATTGTGTTACATGAAATACTGAGTTTTCCCTAACAACAATATATTATTAAAATATTATTATTTAATATAATAAAACATAACCTTGATGTTAAAATTAGAGATTATGAATACTATTAAATAACTTATGAGAATATATATAGATTATATCCAATAAAATATTTTTTGTAGTCATCAAATATATTTGTTTAGCATAAAATGAGAATATATATAGATTATATCAAATAAAATATTTTTTATAGTCATCCAATATATTTGATTGGCATAAGATGAGAATAAACCCCATTTCACACATACAAACCTATATTTTTATAAAGATAGTTTTACCACCTTTTAATGGAAAACCTATTTCAAATCCAGTTTTATTAATTTTATAAATTTTATATATCAAAATAGAATTTATTTTGAATCATAAAATAAAAATTATTTTAGGTTTAATATATGGTATTTTTTCTGTAAAGATCCATTTTTTGATGAATACTGAAAAATCCTTAATTTTAATAGAAAACCGCCATTTCATATAATTTAATTATAAGGATAATTTATATTTTTGAATGGTTTTAAAGTTTATTTAGATTAATTTTATATAAATTTATCTAATTTAGATAATTTCAATTAATTACAATTAGAAATTGGATATTCAAACTTTGTAAACTTTTGAACATTTTTACTTAAAACGCGCTTTATTGTCCCATCTGCATGATTAAATTTAAATTAATTTCTGACACTTATGCAATTGGATTATGGAAATATGGATTAAATATTTATAATAATAATAATATCTAATTTTAATCAGGTAAACTTAGTTTTTTACGAGAAATATTAATGAATGTAATTAAAATTATTTACAATGATTAAAAAAACTAGCTTAATAGGGGGAAAAACCAGAAACATTAGGCCCAAAAATAAATTAGAGACTTATCTAAAATCCATTTTATGTCATTATTTAAACCATATAATCCTTTTTATTGTATTTATTTCGTTTTTGGATCCACTTTTTATAGGGAAAACATGGATAAAATTCCCTTTTCAAAAATTAACAAGAATGCCACTCCTCCACTATAAAAAGGAAATCACCCCTCCCACTTATTAAAACATATAATGAAAATTGTTTCAGAAAAAATATACTAAAATAATCTCTAAAAATCCCTTAAATAAACCTATAATCCTCACCTTAGGAAGAAATCCAACCAAGGAAGTCTTCTTTATGAACAAAAAGGAGTTACCCGATTAAGAGGTCATGTTTTCCAACGATCACTTTTATTTCATTCACTTGTACACCCATTAAATTATTTTTATATAATGATTACGTAAAAAAGTATTTTAAATATACTATTCTGGTTTTATTTTAATGGGTTGACCTACACTTACACACACTTTTATATAATGTGCCATGAACTTACCCTTCATATATGAAAAACTACCACCTCACAAAATGATGATTATTCGTTTTTCCATTACCAACTCTCATGGTTGGTAATTATGATTGAAATATTATTTATATATTATATATATGATATTTATTTTTTCCTTATGCTTATGTAATTTATATATAACATATAACTTTATGCTTTCTATTTTGTGGGAACACAACAACATCATTTATGTAAGCGTGTACTACTGCATCCTCAAAGCGATGTGATTTGTTCACACTATATATGGAACGTATAGTGGATGGTTATAATAAAAAAATGTGAAATATAGGACATATATATTTTAATTTAATTATAATATAAATTTATATTATTCATATTTCATTCTTTTAATACCGAAAAGAAATGAAAGTAGTGTTCATGCAAACATACAACCTACCGTCCACATGAACTGTGCCTTTCACTTCCTATCTCCAAATTTTATGGATTGTTATAAATATATATATATATATATATACAGAATATATATGATATTTAAATAATATTTTACATTCTGGATATGATGAAATCTATATTTCCAAAAGAATATCAAAAATAAAAACTCAAGACATACTAAAAAATTGAGGTAATTAACACCTGAAATAGTTGAAATAATGAATGATTATTAAAAAATGGGTAATAATATATTATAAGAAGTTAATATATGATATTATAAATATTATTATGTTTTTTATAAGTTATTTTCATGTTTTAAACAATTATACATGAATTTAATGTATGTTCACCAAAAAAGGAAACATAAGTTAAGGGATTCTTGTCTCGATTTTCTTTCTAGGAGGCATACCCCATTAACACAACTTAATTATATTTCATGGTGGAACTACTAAATATTTTGATATAATATATCATTAATTATTTTATTTTTATGTCATTTAAATGATTTATTTAATTATTATTAATTTTGGGTCTTCCAATTCAAAAGTTACCAAGTAATAAGGTACTTCATCTCAATTTCTATTACTTGAGACATAATTTATTTTTGTGCACGTAATTTCGTATATATGGTGTAAATTATTTCAATTTAAAATATAATAACATGATTCATTAATTACTCATGATATTTTTAGTTTCAATTTATATTATTTCAGATAGTTTTATTTTAATTAAGCATTACAAATGAGAAATAATTTCATAACCCAATTTCTTTTCTTTGGGTTGTATTAATTTCTTGTTATCATTAAAAGTCTAAGATTATGTGTGAAATAAAATTTTAATATCTATTATTGTATTTAAAATTGTTTTATGTGTATTTTCTTTTTATATACATAATATATTTTTATATTAATTCTCACATCAATATTATTGTCTTTTCAAGGGCTTACTTCACAAGCTCATTTTGTTCAGGATATTTTTATACCTAAATTTACATCAGAGGTTATTATTAGATAATTATTCATTAAACCCTTTAATTTTATTATCCTGTATTTATTCATTATTTTTTCAAGTAATAGTACTATTATTATATTATTTGGTAGTCAAAATATTTTAGAAAATGTTTTAAAGAAAACACGACTTCATTTCTCTCTTTTTTCGTAGATTTATTTTCTTCTAAAAATCTTATTTTTAAAATAGGTTTTCAAAAAACGTACTCAAAATTTTAAAAATTATTTATCAAATTCATATTTACTATTTAAAAATGTTTTCGTTTTTTAAAATTTATTTTCAAAGAATTTTTTTTCTAAATAAAGGATATTTTCCAGAACATTTTTTTAATGTTTTTTTATATTTCATCAATTAGAAAACAATTATTTTTAATACACATTAGATATACTGTATCTATATGATCCTTATTCTTCATCAAGATGCTTTTTATTGATTTGAATAAGGATTGTATTGACATTAACTTCCTTGATCCCTTTGTTAAGTCCCCTTGAAATATTCAATTTGATATGGTCATTAAATATTTAATTTCCTCTTAAATATCTATAAAATTTTTCATGGATATGATTATTTCCTGAACTATAAAAAAATTTTATAGATGGAATTCACTTTATAGTAATTTGATTATATGAGGAAATATCAATAAATCTGAATCCTTTATTCCATATGGATATTTGATAAGGCACATTGTTTATGAATTAAATCGATTATTTGATATTTAAGAAATGATTTCGACATGTAAGACATGGGTGGGGACCATTTATAGATAGCCCCTTGATTCATAGATAGTATCATGAGATGAAATTAGCAGGTAACAAACCCTTTGGTTTTTTTTCCAAATCAAAGTAGTTTTAAACTATCTTGTGAAAGATTATTATAGTAGTATGATAAAATATATTATGAAAGGTCTTGACGGTATATGTTCCATGTACCTGGGAAACATAGAATCCAATAAATAAAAATTTACTTAATTTAGATTTAGTTATTATTATACATGATATCTCTTCTTTCATGTTATCTATAAATGCATTTTATTCTCATTTCAGTGATTAAATAGAATATTTTTTTCAGTTATTTACCTTTTTATATTATTAACTCACTTTCTTCTCAGTTTTTTATTTTATGGAATGTGTCCTCAGTTATTTATTGTGCCATATTTACTATTCTGATTGGTTCATTATTACATCCACAATACTTTACCCTTCCAGAGAATTTGATCTCACCTATATATTTTTTCTTTCCCCATGATTCAATAAAGTGTGTTAAGAAAGATATGAAAGTATAACATAGATGGAACAAAGTAATTATCCTTGAAAAAATATATCGAAATTAGTGTATTCATTTGGAATACAAAACTCATATATTTATCTAGTTTACCAAGACTAATAAACTATTTGGTCCTTTGGGATTTGATTCATTATAATCATGATAATTTAATGGTAGTAGACACCAGCACTGTGACTTCTAGGGTCAGATCACAATAGGTGTAGTAGAAGTGCTTATCGGGGAAGAACCTGACTAAAAAAATGTTGGATTTAATGGATCATTTACCTATAGTAAAATATATGAATGTCATGAAAAATGAAAATTTTCCAATTGTATATTGACAAGAAATAATTCCGGAACCAAGAGGATATCATTTCATGTTAAATTTATAATTAATTTATTCACATTTAAAGAAATAATACCATGTGTTAGTATCTTTCTTTAGTGAAGATGTAGATCATCTAAAATGTTTTTTTGGTTTGATGACGTTGTTTAGGGAGGACATAAAGTAGAGCCCCACTAGAGGTGATCTTCATATATTATTGTGGTCTCTGAACAACACCGGTGGATTTTTGGGTGCTTTCACGGCATAATGATCATTGTTTATTGTTTATATTGATATCTTCGGGATCCTTCTGGCTCAAATAAATATCTCATATTATTCTCATTCTCAAGAGGATGAGAGGTGTAAGAAGTTAGAAAGAAATTTATTATTAAAAATGATTTTCAATTATCGATTAATCTTGATAAACCCTGTAGAATAGACATATCCATCTATTTAAAGTGTTGGGATTTATGTTAAAATATTATTTAATGGCATAGTAGACCTTAAAAATATAATAAATCTTATCTGACTCCATGCCACATAATAATGATAATAACATTATTATTATTATTTTTATGGTGTGCACTAACTGATGAATTGATAAATAATATTTTATTCTCTTATAAATTAATCTTTATCATTAGACACACTCATAGTCCACTTTTCCATAACATTTATTCAATAATCAAATAAATATTTAATAAAATATTTATTCATAAATTAATATTCTATTCACATTCTAGAAAATAAATCTTTATAAAATATGAAATAAATAAAATAAATATTTTAGTTATTGTCTCGAGAATAAACATTTATTAAAAATGATCATAAATAAGAAATTATTAATTAATTAATAAATAATTATTTATTACATTGTGACTATTATTTTTGATCGATAAATCCAATATAAAATTATTCCAAAGTCATGAGAATAATAATTATTCCAATAATTAAATTCAAAAATAAAATATCTATGATCAACAAAACTACTTATGGTGTAACCCACCAAGCTTATTTCTTATTGGAAATAGGATTTCCTTCTTAATTTTCATGATTAATATCTAGGAATTGGTTAAGGAACCGAAGGGGATGAAGTTAATGTATCAATTTCGACAACCACATGTGAGATCTGACTAGGTAATATAATATTTTAGTAACAATATATCATCAATAAGGCTTCATACATGTGTCATCATCATATGTGCTTGATATGTCATTCTATGAATACCTGGAATAAAATAATCTTTTTACAATAACCATGTAATTTAATGTGACATTTTTATTTCAATCGAAGGTTTCAGGTTTAAAATTCTATAAATATGTAAGGGAAAATATTTCCTCGACATATTCTTTAATAATATGTCCTTTGTGATCCACTCAATATACCTTACTTAAAAATAACTTATGAAATCATAGATTTGTTCAATAAATCTAAGTGAGCATGTAATGACATGCATTAATAATAATATTAAATTCTAAGGGCCATTAAACATGATTGTAGACTAGAATATCCAATGAAATAGAAATATATGGAATTACTACTAGAGGATCTATTCTTATAATCCTCTATCTTGGAGATTATCAAGTAAAAATTTCATGAGAAGAAGTCTCATATGCATATTGGTACTCACACACGATAGTAAACATTCAATATGTTCCATCTTATAATACCATCTGACCATAGAATAATAATTAAAATATCATCATGTAATTTTGAGGTTCTCATCAAAGCGGGGAACTATTATGACCTTATAAATGTGACAAATACTATTAGATATTGTTACATCAAAGTTATGTAGAAAAAATGAATAATATATAATTATATATTTTTGCTAATATTAAAATCATAAAATATAGATGTAATCCAAAATACAAATAGTTGGATGTAGAAAACCACCTCCAACATGGAGACTTATTCAGAGTTTTTTTATGAATACTACTGATTTCAGGTTATTACTTGTTGTTGTTGTTAATTATTAGTCGCACGAATTTATAGTTTCCCAGTAATAGTTTTCAGTTCATTTTTTTACTTTCTATACTAATGATTACTTGTTGGAAGAAGTTATTTTTTTTATAATGATTCCTCAATAGTTAAAGCCATGACCCCCTTCTAATTTTTTTATATTATTAAAATGAACATGAACAAATAATTTCATGGTCTATGCAATTTTTATTTTTAAATATTAATCAATAATTAAACATATTAATAGTTTATAATTAATGAGATTATTAATAATATTTAATTTGGTTTTTTATTACCATATATATTACTTTTTTTATTAATTAATATTAATACTATTTATTGAGGGTTAAATACAACCAAAGAACACAAAAACCCACATCATGACTAGAGGAACCCAATACCCCCCAAGGATTGGTATCTATATGATTAGATTCTTTACACACACCCACACACTCACACACATATGTATATACATATCAATGGGGATATATACCCCAAATAATCATGGTGTTTGAATCACTTGTATCCCTATTCCAATGAGACAAACCACCCCTAATCATTGAGTTTTAATGACTATTAATAAATACTCATTAGATTATTAATGAATTTTAATTATATTAAATATTTTTTATAAAAATTAAAAAAATTATATTATTAATAATATTCATCATTATTCATCATTATTATATTTATTAATTTTATTATTTATTTTTTATTATATTTTTATCTATTCAATTGTTTTACATTATTAATCATTCTTATTTATAGTAATTTATTTAAAAAAACTATTTTTTTTAATTTGATCACTAATTGTATTATAAATCAGTAATTAATTTAATCCAAGATGACCGGGAACCATGAGTATAAAAACTCAAGGGTCATTTATTAAATAGAAAGAAAAAAAGTACCAAGGGGGATGGAATTTAAAGAATATGGTGTACCATTAAAATAAATGGCCCATCAAGGAAAATCCCAATGATTGGATCAAAACAGCCCAAGAGGAACAAACACTAGTTTTCTGCTAATAATATTCATCAGTGAGATCGGTCACTGAAACTCCAAACTCTTTGATGATAACCCCTTTAAGTTTTTGGTTTTTTCTATGGAATATCAGCATAAATATGATCCTTAAAATAATTATAACCCTTTATGTCCTTCTTCAGTTTAGAACTCCTCATTAGAGGATCTTGTCCTACATCTGACTTTACAGTCCCAATTATTGGAATATTTAATTTAGTATGAAAAGATACATGATCTTTGTCAAATTCTTCCTAGAATAATTCCATTCTAATAAATCTATTAAGATTCACAAGAATAATAAAGGTGTACATTTTTCAGAAACCAACATGAGAAGTTAGATCCAATTCCTGAATCAAATCTTAAAAATCACTACTTTTAGTACGGTTATGCTGAGGTTCCACACCAACATTTTTTTTGATTTTTTATCCTAAATACATGATGGGTATTACTTAGAATTAAAGATGGAGTTTTTGATACTAAAATTATCCTCCAGAGAGGCATGGTTTCCTGTTATAGCTAATTCTAGAAAAACCATATTAGACCCTTGGAGTTGAATATATTCCAAATGAGGAGAACGATCAAGACGATCTTTTTTTGAGAAGAGAGATTTGACTGCCCAGGTTATGAATGAAGAAAACATGACTCGGTGGGGGAATCATGCTCCATCTTAGATAAGTTACCATGATTATCAGCATCCTTTAATGATCTCCCTAAAAACCCTTTCTCAAAATATACTTGATCATTATTGGATTCAAAGTAAAGAGTAACCTCATTATCAATACTTATCTAAAAGAACACACACTACTTAATATTTCCCACCAAAACATTTTCAGAACTATTGTTAATCCCTATACCTTCAGAAATACATATAGAACTAGAGGAAATTATACCCCTTGATCATTAAAGAGTTTTCTAATTTAAGCTCATTAGATGAGAGTGAAATCAATTACAATTATTTATTTCCTCTCTAATATGAATCATGGTAATGCTCAACTTGATCCTATTTAGGATCCATGATAAAAAAAATTAGATTTTTCCTTTGAATTGGAGGTTTTTTCTTTTTGATCATTCACATTAATATGCTCCCTACGACCTTCTCTAGTCTAATAGACCAATATTCTATATGAATACAACACACTATGACCTTATACTTTATCTATGCATGTTGCAATAGTCACAGTTCACTATGTATCTAAAATTTATCCCTTAGGGGGACTCAACTCATCTTATTTCCAATCTATACTATAGTAGAATTCATAGATATGTGGGAATCCATCTCGAATTTCTCAAGAACCAAATTCTTAAATTCCAAAACATCTTGATCCATATTTTAATGTGCCTCCACACCAGAGACACCATTATTTTTCTTATCTATAGGTCCTATGGATTCCATATTCTTCTCCTAATATGGAATTTTCATTCTTTATACACAAATAGTTTGGATTATAAAACCTTATTGATGAGAATTCATTCCACGATGAAATATTTCAATATTTTGACTTGTTATATTTCATCCCTTACATATATTAGGTATCATCTCATATTAATCCATAAAATCAAATTGGAGGTCATCATAATTTAAGAAGATATACTTCATAATGGGATAACTAAGCTTAGCCACAACTAATAGACAGAAAAAGTTCTGAAAACATTCCCTTTCTATCTATTTGTCTATCTTAATTGGTACATGAATTTCAAAATAAATCCAAAAAAGAATCATGGGATTATAGAAAAAAATCAAGCCCATAATTTTAATCAAGAGACGAGTGACTAAATATCTTGAAAAAAAGGTTTATAAGAGGGATCCAAATCCAGAATTTTATGGAATCTAGGTTTTAAATTTACAAAACAAAATCCCAAATCTTTTGATTTTATATCTCAGTTGGGGAAGATGATGCGAAAGTATCCACTCCATAAGTAAGTCATGGTCAAACCATTAATAACCCATAAATCAATTTGTCCCTTCCTACTTTTTTGGATGTTCCATCAACCATCATTTGAATTTAATGAAAAATAACATATGATCGATTGTTTAAATTCTTTGATCTTATTAGAGAGGAGGCCCTAGATGGTGTCTATGAGTGCAATGAATCCCTTCCTTATTATCTTTTGATATGTTAATATGGACTCATCCAGAGGACCATAATGTCCCATAAAATGACATTACACACCATGTCCCTATAAATATGAGGGACATGTGAATACTTTTCCATGAGATGAGCCTTAAACAAATACGGACCACCCAACATATGACCATGATTATGATTAATAGAATCACTATTTAGATTCATTCCCTAAACAACAGTTCCATCTATAGACCCACTAATTATAAATAACTATATAATTTTTAATAATAATTATTGATATATATAATTAAATTATTTTTTATTATTATTTAATAAATAATATTATATTTTTATTTTAATGATATGTAAATGGTGTTCTTGATTTCGGAAATAAAAACCATAAAATAATAGAATGGAGGACCTCCTATAAAATAGAAGGTTGGGTGGTGGTTTAAGATGTGAAATATTTTCATAATAAATTATTAAATGTAAATCAAAATTGGAAAATGATAAATATGGGTTTTATATTTATTTATTTTATTTAAAAAACTAATCACAATTTAATTTTAAAAAAATAACAAGAATATTTTACTCGAAAGCCTCCACCATTAAAGTTAAAAAACCCCCTTTGAGATTTTTTCCCATAAAACCCACTTTATAAAAATATTTATTTATTTCCATTGTAAATGAAAAATTTCCCATACCACTTATACTATATGTAGTCAACCACCGGATTCTGTATAGTGTCAAAGTAATTATTGTCCCTTCATAACATAACACACAATAGTCATATTTGAGGTCTTATTTACCACTGAAACTATATAATTTATTTTTCCAGATTTTGTGTAGTAATGTTCCCATCATGGGAATTTTTAATAAATGGGTTGGTTTTAATTTTTTAAAAATGTTTTTTGTTATATTTTTTCAATGGTTGAATTTTGGATGACTGAGAATAAAATGAACAAAAACTCATCTATTTCATGGATATACATAGAAAGAATTTATGTGCAACTAACATCAATATTTCAATTGACACAAGTACAATATATTTTTTTAGTTATATATATATATAAAAATAAAAAATAGTATTTAATTTATTGATTCATTATTCTTTGTTTAGTTTTGTTATATATATAGAAAAATTTTAACCAGTATTTAAAATTCTTCTTTTCAATTAAAAATTACCAAAATTTATGTAATTCTAAAATACAACAAAAAACTCTACCTAAGACACTATTTTATAGGAAAGAGGACCTTGAAATCACTTATGAATTTTCTATATGGGATTCAGTTTCACTCATCCATCATTATAATAATAATATAATAGTAATAATAATTCATAAAATAAATACATATAATTAAAAATAAAACTAATTAAAAAATTATCTTCAATATAAGTACTAAATAATATTGTAATAATAATAATAATAATAATAAATATAATTACTAATTAATTATAGGGAATATTATAAATTACTAACTAAACATTAATGATTAATAATTAATAATATAACTATTCAAATAATTAATAGTTAATATAATTAATAATTATTAATAAAAAAATTAATTAAATTGTACTAATTAATAATTAGTAATGAAAAAATTGAGCGATGGGATTTGGGACACCAGTTTTTGGTGATTTTATGGTGGTTTAGATATTTAGGGTTTATCTATTCATTAGATTTAAAGATCCCAAATTATTTTAGTTATGTTCATTTGGACGATGGTGCTGATGGCGTCTAGGTGGTGTTGGTCAATAATGCACGACACATTGTTCCTTTGGCGACTAGAGCAGCAGCTAAGTCCTCTTGAAGATCTAATTTAGATCTAATTGGATCTTGTTGGGAGACAGCACCACTGAATGGTGTGGGTGGCTTGCGTCGACCGATGATGTTGGCTTCTATTCGTGTGGCGATACTTGGTGTGGATGTAGTATGTTGACCTATGGTGACCCAAGAGTCTCATATGGTTCGAATTACTCATGTATCATAAGGGTGTTAGTTATAGGGTTTATATAGAGTGATGTTATTTGTTCAGTTTATGCATTCTAGTTTCCAGTATTCCCAAGTTGATACGATCCTCTAGAAATGATCATTGGCTCGGGTTGTTGCTAACCGTGAATTCCTCTTGGAACCTTTAGATTTGGGAAAAAACTTACTTATTTGTAGAGTTATTATTAAAAAAATTTATAATCCATGAATCCTTGATGATCTTGTTTGTAGGATATCTTTTTTGTGGGGTTTTTCATATTGGAAGTTTATTTCCTTGGGAAGAGGTTTTTTCACTACTTCTTTAAATACAATGAAGACAATATCCATGCATAGTCATATGGCTTGTTATTTTTGAAGTAGTGAATAATCTATATTCATGAATGGGTGATAAATTTTAATAGGTCAAGGGATAAAAATGTTTTTTCATAGGTTTGGATTAGGATGAATGGGATAAACTAGATTTTATGGAATCAAAAAATCATTAATGATATTGATGCTACCATTAGAGTTTCATTTATCCTAGACAAGGCGAAAAATAAGGTCAGGTATGGAAACTTTGCACTAATTTTGGTTGAACTTTTTTTGTGTTCCACTCTTATTAGAAATGAGACTCTTACTACCCCCACTGAGGATATGAAATTCTATGTTGAGTATGCAAATTGTCCTGAGTTCTGTCAATATTGCAATTCTATTTGTCATCTGCCTGAGAAATATAGGATGAATGTTTGTGTTTTTTATGTTATTTAAGGGGAATTCTTCAATGTAATATGATATTAATGATAAGATGAATTCATCTAGGTCACATGGGTAGTAAGCTAGTCATCTAGGGAAGAAACCAACTGAATATCTAGAGAAACAACCACGAAATAAAGGGGATACAGTGTCCAAAAATAAATATGGTGGGGAATTGGGAGAAAGAAGGAACTTTAAGGTCAATTTCCAGGCCTGAACAGAAATATTGTAATGTTATTTGTGAGCCTGTTGGTATAAAGGAACCAGTTTTCTAGTGAAGTGAGCTTCCATTTGAACATGTTTAGCTATTATGTATCCCCAATAAGATTGTCATGAAACTCATTGGTCAGTTTGGAATGTATAATGGCGAGGTGGGATACTCTACAAATGAGGTTACTGGTGTTATGTGTGGGTGTTATACTTCACCAAATGATGATAAAGGAAATATTGTGCAGTTTCTTGATTCTGAATTTTCAGGCCATGTTTTACAAGATAATAGGACTAGGTAATCTGATGTTTAGAAGAGTTTGAATTATCTTCAAGAGATTAATAATGCATTTAATTCTCCATGAATTTCTAGTAATTGGGGTAATGTGTTGGATGATGGAAGTGATACGGAAAAATTGATTATTATGTAAGACACCAATGAACTCCAGTCTACAGTCAGTGGTGATCCTATTTCATTTAAGGATGTTGTTTTAAATGGTAAGAGAAAGGTGACTAGCAGTTATGGTGTAGCTCAAATTACTCAAAAAGAAGTCCACGAATGAATTATTCTTGTTTAACCAGGACGTTTTCTACCAGTCCATCTTTTAAGGCACCAATGATCCATCTCACCCCAGAGTTGGAAAGATCCAAGGAGAGGATCCTCGAGATCCTCAATCACCAAATTTCATTATTAGAGTTGGAAACTACTATCGATGTTGAGGATTATGTTTATGATTATGGGAATGATCTTGGTTTTATTAATCGATAGTTTTCTTTTCTGTATGGGGGCATGTCCTTTTGAATGACCCCATCCATTTTCTTTCATTCTTGTTATCTTTTTCTTTCACCTTTAATAAAGTGTTAGAAGCTTCAGCTTCGGGTCAGACCATCTTCGTAATAATTAATAGCTAATTATTATTGATAACTAATCATTAATAATAATTAAATAATAATTACTAATAATTATTTACAATTATGTATGATTACAAATAATAATAATTAATTTTATTCATTGTTATTAAATATTATTTAATTATTAATTTTAATTAATTATTAATTATTAAAACTAATTATTAATAATTTTTAATAATGATTAGTAATTATTAGTAATTATTATTGATATTTATTAATTATAATTAATTATTAATAATATCTATTTATAAATAAATAATTTTTATTTAATTATTTTTAATTAATTATAATAATAATAATTAATTTATAATTAATATTATGTTTTATTGTTAATTATTAATAATTATTATTAATTGATAATAATAATTATTAATGATTAGTAAAAATTTATCATTAGTAATAATACAACAATATTTAATAATGATTAGTAATAAATATTAGTAATAATTGAAAATTGTTAATTATTACTTATTAATAGTTATTATCAAATTTTATTTAATTATGATTAGGTATTAATTATTATTCATCATTATAACTATTTTTAATTATTATTAATAATTATTTTTTACTAATTAATATCCATACATATTAGATAGCGAGGGTATAATTACAATGAAACACACACACCAACTTGTGGGTATAACATTGTCCATAGCCCCAAAAGCAAAGAATATGTTTATTACACTATTTTTGATATATATATATATATTAATATATATTATGGAATCATGTAGGCCACCCCATTCATCGGACTACATGTGTATACCCTATTGATTCAAGCCCCATCGTCGAGATGGGTTTACCTATTATTGAGCTGGGTAAGCACCCAACTGCCATTGTCACCAGCCTATGTCATCAAGGCAGGGACCCCCTCTACATTTAGTTTGATGCAACACCCAACCGACACCAATTTACCTAGCCCTATATAATCACCATCAGATCACCACCCCCACCATGGACGTTCTTGCATTTGTACACACCCGACACTGAACCATGTTTAATTGAAATAAGCTACCTCACTTCCACAGTCAGGATCATCTCATCCAAACCATGTTTAATTGAAAAATGTTAAGGAATTTCTCATATGGTGTAAAACATTCACGTGTTATTTAATGTTTTCTTTCTTCTCCATTTCAATTTATATGATAATAATTGCCATTTAATAAATGATAAGTATTATTAGTTAATCAGAATATATATTAATATTTTAATCATAAGTTATTAATTAATTAATCTATACTAAATGATTAATAATAATAACTATTATTTCTAAACAATATAATCCTTATGATACTAAAAATTTAGTATATATTATTATATACTAAACTATGATACTAATATTTTGTAGTACATTTTTAACTATTTAATCATTATTTAATAACTAGTTAATCAATACTATGTTATTCATTATTTAATAATTATTTAATCAGTCTATAATCATTCCTTA
Organism: Viscum album; assembly: GCA_963277665.1. Taxonomy (NCBI): domain Eukaryota; kingdom Viridiplantae; phylum Streptophyta; class Magnoliopsida; order Santalales; family Viscaceae; genus Viscum; species Viscum album. The sequence goes on along the minus strand of OY728133.1, from coordinate 955,198,843 downwards.
TTCAATCATTAATAATATGATATTCATTAGTTAATGATTATTAGCTAATCGTTACATTTCTTCATTTGTTAATCCTATGTTATTCATTAATTAATCTATACTTAATCATTACTAATAATAACTATTATATCTAAAATATGATACTAATATTTCATAGTATATTTTTTTTAATTATCGAATCATTCATTAATCAGTGGTTACTCATTACTAAGTTATTCATTATTTAATCTATTTTTCCTCATCCATTTCATTTTATATGATCACAATTTAATTTTGTCATTGATAAATATATTAATTTGGTGTATTCTTTTCTTAGGTATTCTAGGTATTCATGTAGTTTATAAAGAAAATATGAATCATCTAAATCATATCCCCCAGGAGTGTCAAGACAAGATGCAGTAAGGCCATTCTCGTGTACTGGGTTACATTGTTTCCGGCCCAGAACAACTTGTCTGAATTTTTACTCCAATCTATATCTGTACCAGAGCCACATCCACATGTTTGTATCTAGAATGAGATTTTATTTCTTAGAGAACCACATAATCTCTATTCTACAAATATATTAGAACATCTATTCTTAAGTTATTAATTAGTTATTATATACTTAGTCATGACTAAAAATAAAAATTATTTCAAACTATATATAACTAAATAAACTAATTAATAAATAAAATATTTATTACTTACTAAAAATAATTCAATTAAATATAAAAACAACTTTAAAATAAATAAAAAATACATCTTAATGATGCTTCAGGAAAAATTAGGACATCTTTTAGACCACTAGATCCCCCGCACATGAAAAGGACATTTTTTGAGAGAGAAACTCTAGAATGTAGATATATGAGTGGAATTGGAAGTGATGAGATGGGGGGTGGTGTGGGGGTGCACGTTTATATGGAGTTAAGGGAAAGTTGGCACCAAGGGTGCCCCCTTTATCCTTTATTTTAGTCAAAAGGAGGCATCCTCAGTGCCTCCTTTAGCATTGTGTTTAGGAAAAAGGTGGCACCTCGCCCACTGTGTTTTCCATGTCATCAATCTTGGAATAAAGGTGGTGGGGTAAGGGGAAGTTGGTAGGAGTGCTGCAACCTTTTAACTGAAATAGAAGGCGGCAGCAAGGCTTCCAGCTTTTATGCCTATTTTTTAAAAAAAATCATCACACACTTTAATTTTTTTTAGAAAACATATTAAAAAACTCATTGAGGTAGAGATAATATAATTTTATGCACAATGAGATCCCCTTCTACCATCTTTAATTAATGCTTGAACAACCCCTCATGTCTATACCAATGGTGGTCACTCATTGCATGAGTCCTCCCCCAAAGACTTGTTCCACTGTGGCTAACAACTTCCCATGGGTATCTTCTTGATATCCCAATAAGGTGACTTTCTTGTTCATCTCCATTTCCCACATGAACATGTGGTTTAATTTATATCCCATGATTGTTTCACGTATCCTGGTTTTAGTGTGGCTATTTTATTTAATGATTTTATTCTGATATTCATTATAGTTTACAATGTATACATTTTCTATAAATACTTGTTATTCATTTTTGTTACCTAACTGGAGATAATAAACATTCTTGATCAAAATGTGTATCATTGAAAATTAAACAATATGATTACTTGAATTCTTATATAAATTATAAATAAATTTTTTGTTGAAATTTGCCTTTATAAGACATTGCTATATAGAGTTCTAAATGTTGTGTGACTAAATCACGATGTGAGAACAACATCACAACTACAATACAATTTTGTATAAATGCTAAAAAAATATTTTATCTGTGATAAAAGAGTGCTAATAATATCGGTGATATTAGAAGGTGGTCCATTTAATCAATGCAAGAAAATGGACTTATAAAGGCTATATTTATGAGCTCTAAAAAAGCACGGATATCAGTGAGTTTTGTAGCACTGATAAAAGTAACAAAAAATTAAAAAAATTAAAAAATTAAATGAATGAAAGGGTAGAATCAACCCCTTTTAGTAGTGATTTCCCCTTTTCAACAGTGTTTGGATGCTCCGTCTGTGCCCCCCCTTTAATAGATCTAGGTGCACACCCCTACCATTTATCAACGCTACCCCCTCCCTGCACCCACATGTGAACCCCTGCCTCCGCTTGGATTCGAACTCGAGACCTCCCCTTTACGCGCCTGCACCATTACCGCTCACCCATCTTTCATTATTCTACATTTAATGATATATATATAGTTGTATTTATTAGAATATTAATATATATTCATATTAATATATATAGTTATATATAGTTATATTTTTTTATTCGTATATTAATATATCTTTATAATATTAGTTTTAAATAAATTTATAAAATATGTTTGTGTGTGTGTGTGTGTGTATGTCATAGCCTGACCCCAGAATACCCGGAGCCCGTGCGTTGAAACAAGATGTGTAAATTTTAACAAAAACATGCACTGGTATTTTACACATCATGTCTCATACAGAGGATCGATTCAGTTCAGGTTTTGGGAAACCAACTGCTTCTGACATGCTTCTTCGGCTGTAAATGATACCTAATTTTTTTTAATTAAAATCATAGGGTGAGAATACGAATGCCCAGTAAGGGGTTTTAATATAACATGATATAAAAATATAACATTTGAAAACATTATTTTTTTAAAATTTCTCATAAAACATTTTCTTAAGGAATACTAAAACATAAACATCCCAACATAGCATTTAGTCTGCGAATCATAAGAGCACATTTCATGGTATTCAGACAGATTTATAAAAAATAATGATTCAATTATAAGAATTTTCATTAAAAATAGTAAGTAAATACATTCTAAACAATAATGACATAAGAATATTCAAGTACAAATTTAATAACTAAGAGTAATACATAATCAGAGCTACGCATAAGGGTGATAACTTCAATTTTATTCTTTACTACTATGAAACATACACTGGCTAAATAAATCATTGAGTGACAAAAAAATGGCATTCCGTTAGCATTTACTTCTTCTAATACTCATAAGTACTGGTTATTAACCATGAATATTCTACTAGTCGAATATCCACTAGGTTAATAAATTAACATAGACATAATGAGGGAACATATATTATCAGACCTTGTCAAGACCTCGTTTCAAGACCTGAAATGTCAATGGCCTCCTTCCATGACCTGATTGTCTCACAAGAACTATTGATGCATCAAGGGGATTTCATTAACTGGTCCCCAACCTGTTATACTGAGTCTATTACATTCCTCATATACCAAATAGGGTCGTATATTCAAAATATCCCATACCACTTTGAATATTTAATTTATCATTTCATATTATTCAAGGTGTCCCATACCACTTGGAATAAATAAAAACTTAATCTATAAAAGGTCTTAAGGATTTTAATTACATTCATTATCCTTTACATATATATAGTGAATCAAGCATACAAGTATTAATTATAAAACTATCACCTGCATGGCTATGTCATTGAATAGTGGGTAAGATAAATATATTATGGCATATGTGATGACAACTAATGCACAAAAAGAAATACAAGCCTTGTCACATAAAATGATAACCTCTTATTAATCAAATATATATACATTTCAATTTCATTAGGATTTGAATTCATAATTAATTAAAAGATAAACCAAGTACTTCATTTGGGGTATTAATCTCACATATACTCAAAAATTTATTACTGGAGTGCTTTTCTATAACATATCACAAGGGTATACATAATGCTAAAATAGAAACCATGATATTCAATCATAAATAATACCATTTAAAAAAATAAGTGATTCATACATATGAACATAAGAGTTGAAAACCCCAAATATTATACTCCTGAATTATCCATAATTACTAATCACATCAAAAGTATAATATTTGGAATAAAATGAGGGTTTAGTGTTGTTTAAATTTGTTTATACACAAGGGTGTATATAAAGAGTAGTATTTTAAAATAGAACATTCATATTTCGAAACAACATGTTTTACTCTTTCTTTGCATTCGTTGGAAATATTTTAGGTAAAATTGAGAATCAAAGTTTATTTGTATACACATATATTCACATATCCAAATATACGTTATGCGTTAAATGGTTTAAACCAAAAATATAATTTCACCCATATGACATTAATATAATAATCACATTAATGAACAAGAGTACCTAAATCCTAAATAATGACATAAATTTTAAAAGGTTCATTTATTAAACAAACTTACATAATGTTTATGTAAAAATATACAACTTACATGCATAATAGAGTATACATAAGGGTCTTACACCAAAATTAATTTATACAAACAAGTTTATTGAAGACATAAATTAACCGTTTGAGTTCAATGTTAAAAGACTTATATCTAGTCCATAAGTTGAGTTATATGAATTGTATAATTATATATGCCCATTTATACAATATATATATATATATGAATATATAATCCCTTATGTTCTAAAAACAAAATTCTACCTCAGATTTGTAACTCAATGTTTAGTTGTCTTAAAAATAGAACATAATAGAGGTTCATTTAAAACCATACACTTATATATATATACATATATAATCAAATATGAAAGATATATATATATACATATAAGTTTTTTATGAGAAAATTAATCCCTCAAGTTTAAAAATACTACATAACCCAAAATGCATAAGTCCTAGGGTTGGGTATATGCGGGTTTTCACCCCAACTGTAAGGATTTATTCTTATGTATATGAGTATACATACAAAAAAACAGACACACACACACACACACACATATATATATATATATATGTATATACATTCAAAACAACAAGGAAAAATAATTCCTTTACATTAATAATACTATTTGAACACAAAATCCAGGAGAACAAAGATTGATATAAGAGAAAATATTAACTAAACCATAAGGTTTTATACATAATTTTATGTGAATACATATATATGTTTATACTTTCAATGCAACAATGAAAGACAACTCATTCCATTACCTTGGTTTGAAGAGGAGTAGAAGTTTGAGAAAGGCACGTGGAAGTTTCCTCGAGGCTTGAGAAGAGGAAGAACAACTGAGGGAATTAGGTGCAATCTATATGATACAAAAAAATATAAAATATTTTAAGGCCAATTTCTGGAAAACTGAGGCGCACATACTATTTTAAATGACCGAGGTGACTAGTCTTGTAGAATATGGAATCAAGGAGGATCATATGGAAAAGGATGAAGTCACGGGTATAAAAAAAGAGAGAAAGGGAGGGTAGGGGTTCCAAGTCCAGTGTAGGAAGGAGGAAGAAGAAGGCAACACGAGGGAGAAAAACCATAGAAAGGACAGATGACTGGGATTAAAGGGAGAGAAGATCAGATGGCTATGGTGCAACATGATGATTTAAAAAGGACAGATGACTTAGATTAAATCATGTGAGATCTAATGGATCAGGGAGATGTGGTGAAATAAAATAACTCGAAAGATCAATATTATATCAATGATGGATTGAACGATTCAAAAAAACACAGAGAACACTGCGGATACTAGGAATCGAGGCCCGAATTGAGATAGATGGCTCGGATCGCACGCGACATGATCCAATGGACTGGATCTTGTTTCACCTTAAAATTATTGTACCACATCGAAATGGAGGGTATACCACGACTTATTTATAAGCCAGAAGATCTGAGTAACAACTTAGAATTCTCCCTCCCCCTCCTGGTGCCGCCCCATACCGGGTTTTGCGGGCGCACTCCTTCTCCCACCCACACCACCGTGCCTCCCCGCATGGTGGCGTGCTCTGATCCCCTTGTGCGTGATCTTGTGCACCCTTAGGGGTATCTATGCCCCCACACGCTAGACCTAGCATGAACCATGTACACACAATCCCACAAGCCATACTGTGATGAAGCTGAAGGCTAGGTTCGGCCGCCTTGCACGTGCTGCCTCCTTCAGCCCGGTTAGAGGGCTGGCCCTTGTGGGGTATATTTTTTTTAAAAATTAATACTATGTTTCCTTACACATAAATAAGTGTTTTATAAAACAAAATTTATCTTAGTTTCACAAGAATTAACGTTTTAAACACCAAGTTATAATTTGAAATTTAATACATCCACATGAAAAATTTATTATAGTATTATAGAAATCAAAAACATAGTTTTGTTAAAACCTTGTTTAAGCATTAATAATGAAAACATTTACAATATATTTGAAATATTTGAAAGGTGTTTGAAATCCTCGTCTTATTTTATAATCACACAAAGTGTAGCTCAAAATATTAAATCATTGTCTTTTTAAATTTCATAATAAGAGGTTATATTATTTTGTGAATACATAACTTAAATGTTTTGGAAAAATAAATTATACTTAGATATTTTTAATTAATCCACCGAAAAGACCAAAAACTATAATTATAGTTATTATAAAGTCAATGGGCACCCAAATAGAAACATTTGAATTGGGGACTTACAGAACCATTCATTAGGGTGTCCCAAACTCAAGACAATTGAAGAATATGGTGCACATCATTCCATTGATGCTCAGTGTTGTTGTAGTGGCTCTGGCCATACTAATGTTTGTTGTGATAGATCTGAAAGACCCATATTATCTTTTTTGGGGTTTTGTTTGTTTTGGGTGGTCTCTTTGTAATTATAATAGGTATTTTAATAGGTATTTTTGGTTAGTATGGTTTTTCTTTGGTCTTTTTGTATTGTAAACACTTCAGTGTTTTATTTAAATAAAATTCCTGGTATTTTGTTTGCACGTTTTTTTGTATAACATGTAAATAAAAAAAATAAAACCATAATTTTACTATTACATGATAAATAAGTTTCGGGGAGGCACATTATTCCCCAACAAAGAATTTTTTCCTCGTAATTAATTTAATAAAAGCATTATAAAAAGAAACTCTCCAACATTCTTCACCAAATCCTCCATCGTGGATGATCTTTAGGTGGGGCTAGTTGAATACCCAAATTCATGTTCAACTACTCTCCTTACTTGGCCTAGACACACCTTGAATAGTATGGGTTAAACTCATACGGTGTACACATAGAATTCACAATGGAGGCTCAAATGGTAGAGAGTTCAGAGATGTCTGAATGGACAAACTCTCTAAGAACTCGTCAGACTACCTATTTTCTGAGAATATCGATGTTGTAGATGTGGTCATTCAAACTAAAGCTCAGTATTTGGTTCATATAGGCCATGTAAAGGTCCCCTACAATGGCACCTTCTTGAAACTGTACCCTAGCTATGAAGATTTGGGAAAGTCTGAAGCATAGAAAAATACTTTTATGGTACATCCCCCTTCACCTATACTCAATGAGTTGGGCAGTGGCTATGCGATGGTAGATGTATTCAATATCTTTGCAGGAATAAAGAATGTCCAGACTGTTTGATTCCCCATAAATATATATGCAAGTTATTTGATGATTTACAAAGGTAAGGTATTATTATGCAAAATTTATAACCGTAATGGCCTCTAGTACCTCAATAGGGAGTGATAAGATATGAGTTTGTCCATCCATCTGAAAATAAAATTTTTCTTGAGAGTCTAACCAGTGTAACACAAACAATGGAAATGTAGAAGAAGGATGAAACCAAAAATTATATTTTCATAAAAAAATGGAAAATATCACATAGGAATAATATTTTCTCCGGTTCCCAGTTACATGAATTCCCAAAACAGTTTCAAAATTCTTGATCATCTTGAACCAAATGCAACCCAAGCAGTCTGGTTCAATCTTATGGGTATACTTATGGTGTCTCCAGAGTGTGACATGAGGGGTTTAAATCTGAGAGACATTAGTATGTACTTGATGTCTATACACTGAACGAGAGGCCTCAAATTCAAGAATTTAAAAGTCCATTATTTGGCCTTAATGGCTTAGGACAATATTTGGCACATATATGTTGTGCGGAGGTCAACCATTGTACAGATTCTTGGAAATCCATGAGGTACTGGATGACTTCTGCTGTGGTGAAGTATCTAAAAATACCGTCAATGTACTTTCCCCAATGTGTGTAAGATGTAAATTGGGTTTGAATCATAAAGAGGTAGTCTAAACCCGCTTCTTGATGAAGTTGTAGTACACGAGGAGAGTTTGACACGTTGTAGAGGTGTTTGAATGTCATATGAATGTGTGCATAGTTTACAAAGTTTTCATGGTTGGAAATGGAAACTATGGTTTCTAGAGCCTCAATATGACGATACAAAAGAATGGAATTTCCATTTTCCATATGAAAATTAAGAAGACATCATACTTAGTAATGCTTAAGTAAATATTTTTAATCAGTTCTAGTTTTTCAAAGTTATCTCAACTGAATTCTTTGATACCAACTATCACAACCCAACTCCAAAATACCTGAAGCCAGTGAATTGAAACATGATGCGTATATTTTAACAAAAACATGCACTGATATTTTATACATTATGTCTCATATAGGGGATCAATTCGGTTCAGGTTCAAGGAAACCAACTACTTCTGACATGCTTCTTCAGCTGAAACTGATACATGAAATGTTTTATTTAAAAATGTAGGGAGAGCATACGAATTCCCAATAAAGAGTTTTAAAATAACATAATATACAAATAAAACATTTGAAAACATTATTTTTTAAAAATTTCCCATAAAACATTTTCTTAAGGAATATTGAAACATAAACATCACCACATAGCATTTAGTCTAAGAATTATAAGGGCACATTTCATGGTATTTTGAAAGTGTTATAAGGAATCATGATTCAATTATAAGGATGTTCATTCAGAATAATTCATAAATACATTCAAAACAAGCATGAAATAATAATATTAATGTAAAAATTTAATAACTAAGAGTAAAACGTAATTAGAGTTGCACATAAGGGTGATAACTTCAATTTCATTCATTACTACTGTGAAACATACACTGGATAAATAATTCACTTAGTGCTAAAAAAACATCATTCCATTAGAATTTAATTTTTCTATTACTCATAAGTACTGGATATTAACCATGGATATTCTACTAGTCGAATATCCACTTGGTTAATTAATTAACATGGACATAATGAGGGAATGTATAATATTAGACCCTATCAAGACTTTATGCCAAGACCTGAAATATCAATGGCCTCATGCTGTGATCTGATTGTCTCATGAGAACTATCGATGCATCACGGGGCATTCATTAAACTGTCCCAAACCCATTATACCGAGTCTATTTCATTACTTATATTCCAAATAGGGTCGTATATTCAAGGTGTCCCATACAACTTTGAATAATTAAAAACTTAATCCATAAAAGTTCATAAGGATTTTAATTACATTCATTAGCTTTTACATATATATAGTGAATCAGGCATACAAGTATTAATTAAAAAACTATCACCCGCATGGTTAATTAATTTAATGGTGAGTAAGATAAGATGGTTATGGTATATGCGATGACATATAATGCACACAAATGAATACAAGCCTTGTCACATAAAATGGTAACCTTACATTCTATAAACTTATTAATCAAATATATGTACATTGGAATTTCATCATGATTTGACTGCATAATTATTTAAAAGATAAACCAAGTACTTCATGTGGGGTATTAATCTCACATATGCTCAAATGTTTATTATCAGTATGATTTTGTATAACACATCACAAGGGTATACATAACCCTAAAAATAGAAAGCATGAGATTCAACCATAACTAATACCATTAAAAAAATAAGTGATTCATACATATGAATATAAGAGTTGCAAACCCCAAATATTATACTCATGAATTCTCTATAATGACTAATCACATCAAAAGTATAATATTTGAAATAATATTAGGTTTTAGTGTTGTGTAAATCTGCTTATACACAAGGGTGTATATAAAGAGTAGTATTTTAAAATAGAACATTCATATTTCGAAAAAACATGTTTTACTATTTCTTTGTGAACCTTGGAAAAATTCTAGGTAAAATTGAGAATCAAAGTTTATTTTCATACACATATATTCACATATCTGAATATACATAATGAATTAAATGGTTTAAACCAAGAAACTAATTTCACCCATATAAATTTTATATATTTATCACATTAATGAACAAGATTACTTAAAGTTTAAATCATAACATAAATTTTTAAAGGTTCATTTATTAAACAAACATTCAAAAAATTTATGTAAACATATACAAATTATATGCATAACTGTGTATACATAAGGGTCTTACAACAAAATTAATTTATACATACAATTATATCAAAGATATGAATTAACCATTGGTGTTCAATGTTAAAAGACTTATATTCGGTCCAGAAGGTGAGTTATATGATTTGTATAATTATACATGTCCATGTATACTATATATATATATATATATATATGTAAATATAATCCCTTACGTTTAAAAAAATTCTTGCTCATCTTTATAACTCAAATTTTAGAAGTCTTAAAAACCAAACATAATAGAGGTTCATTTAAAACCGCATAGTTATATATATATATATATATACATATATAATCGAATATACAAGGGATATTTATATATATGTGTTTTTCATGATAAAATTATTCCCTCAAGTTTAAAAATACTTCATAACCCAAAACCCATAACTCATATGGTCGGGTATGTAACACTGCAAGCTTCCACGATTCGTTTCCCTATGAATAATGCAATAACTTCCATTGTACGCAACTTTGAGATTCTAACACTCTATGACCAATCAAACTGGCTGTTAAGAATATTAATACCCACTTTTTGAAATTTAATAGATTTTATTTTTCAAAATGGACTTCATTTTAGAGTTTGGAATATCAAAATTAGCTTAGGGTAAATTTTTGGTATTTTTATGAAAACGTTCAATTTTTGATGAATAGTGAAACACACTACTTTATTGGTTAAAACTGAATTTTTATTTAAATAATTATTTATTTTATTTAAAATTACTTTAGGTTATAATAGATACATAATACCTATGTATGTTCAATGTAATTCACTTGAGTCATTTTATAATAAGTTTAGATACATAAAAATTTTATTGAACTTTTTAGCGTCTTTTTCTAACCTCTTAAGAGCATTTAAAAATTTTCATAAAACATAATTTTATCGGTTCTGTGAGTTGAATCTCAAAATTTCAAGAGACACAGTTAATATCAGTAAGTAAAATTTGGTTCAATAAGATGAAAATAATTTTTGGTGAATAGTAACTTTTGACTTTTATTTACCATAGTTAAAAGTAAATAAGGCAATTAAGGGTAAATATAATATCATAATTATCATAACACATGTCCTAATTCTATTGGATAAGTATAATTAGAAAAATAACCTTATTAATAAAATATTATCCTCTTTGGTTCACTTGGATTAGAATAAGACATTTATTATTATTTTATTTAAAGAATAGTTAAATGAATTAAATTCAATGTTTAATAACTAAACCATTTTTAATATAGGGTTATACCTAAGTTAAAGTCGAATATAAATATTTATTAAGAATATAAAAATATTTCCTAAATAATGGTATTTTATTTATAATTTTTAGACATTAAAGAATTTAATATATTTATAACCCAATGAGGATGCAGTAATTACCTTATTAATGAAAGATTAAAATAATTAATATTATAAATATCCAAATAAATGTAATTTGAGACTTTTGATGAATTCCACTAAAATTGAAGATTAATATGACATGTTAGGGTTGATTAAATAATTTTATTTTCAAAGTAATCATGCTTTTATGATTTTCACAAAAACCAAATACTAAATAGTGTCAAAATTGACATAATTGAGTTTTTAAAACAAATTCTATATTATTAATTGATATAATATTCTTAAAAATATAAGGCTCATCCAAAGGACTAATATAAGGTTATATATATTAATAATGAACCACTTGGGGTTCTATTGTATGTTTATAGTAAGTTTATTAATCACACAATATAAAAATACAAAGAGACATGGTAAATGTAAAACTAGTTAACTAACAGTTAAATCTAAAAGAAAAGGTTAATATAGTTCCCTAAAACTATCTAAAATCTATTGGTTGAGAGGTTTTATACCCATCCCTACCTTATCATCGAAATAAGTTTTTTTTGATCAATTAGAAACCGAAAATAATTTTATTATAAAATAATATTTCAAGATTTTCATAAAATGACCCTCTTCTCTCTTATAAAAGGGTACTACCCCTTCTCTTAATTTCACACCTCCCAAGCCTTTTCGAACTGCAAAAACCGACCGAAATATCTTATCATATATCCTGACTTTAACCTAGACGCCTTAATTTGATCAGAAAGCCAACCTATGGAGCCCTTTTGATCAAATCAAATGGATGAACCTCAAGAAGAGGTAAATATTTCATCACCTCTTTCAGGTTCTTTTCTTCTTCCACTTCTTCTTTCATTGTTGTTTCCAGTATAAAATAATAACTCCAGTATCTTCTATATACTTTGATGTTATTATAAAAATGGTACAACCAAATTCATCATTTTATCCATCATATGAATGACAAAGTCACCATACGTGTGTACGTACGGCCTACCGTCTCCACGTCGTGGTGTAGTTTGTTATTCAAACACTTCATTATTTTGATGGAAATAATAATGGGTATAAATGATATAAATAATAAATATAAAATGTTATTTATTATTTATATAAGATACAATATCCAATTTCATATGATTTCAGCATTAATATAATGATATTGTCGCTCATGCGTATGTACAGATTACCATATCCACGAACGCGATGAGATTCATTCCCCATCATAATCATTCGAGAATAATTTTCATTTTATGATTAAAAATAATTTATCGGAACTTAATATCATTCTGGATATAAATAAAATATATCATATCCATAACCAACCAGACTTACATAACTGAGCTTATAAAGGAAAACGAATCAGTTAACACCCAAAATGATGATATTACTAAAATATTATTACCAAAATGATATTAGAGGATCATATATGATATAATATTTATGTATATAGATTTTTTATAATTTAATAACAATTATTTAGCTATTTTACAACAGTTTAATGTACCCTTGACCAAGGTAAATTACAAGGTAAGGGTTAATTCCACAATCTCGTTATTATCTGAGGTTGTTTTTACATAAGTATCTATAGGGACCTCTTTATAATCCACATCCGTGTTTTCTTAAAAATATATTTAATTTTTTTTTTTACTATTTACTAGATAATGTTTTAATGTCATTTATACCCTTATTTGAACTTATATATTTCTAAAGGAATTTTTCTGTCTTTTTCAAAACAAGGTACTTTATGACCTTTTTTACAAAATTAAGGTAAGAATGTTTTTTTAACTTCTACAAAATGTGTGGCTATTTTATGTCGTTATAGAATTGTCGAAGCATCCCTTACAAGATTCTAATAATATTTTAAAAATATAAGTTTTCTTTTATAATTATATGACTTATAAATGATTTCAATATAGAAAGAGATATTTCCCTAAAAAAAGTTTTGATTTCATCAATGTCAATATCCATTTGATTAACTTTAAGCTCATCTGAATTTGATTTATTATGATAAAAATCTTCCATATTGTATTGAAGGTTTTGGGATATGTTTGACTGTGGATGTGTTTTTCTTATACCATTCATGGTTTATGGATAAAGTATTGACATTTTGTATGCTAGTTTTAAAAAATATGTTTATGTGATGTTTAGACCTTTTCATATGAGGAATGAATTGGACTTAGTAAGTGATGGGTAGTGCCCACTATGGCTCCTAGATGCATCAGTAGGTCTCTTGAGAAAATCTAGTGTGTTGGCATAGGACCTTGACAAAATCTTATTTGTAGTCTTGGAAAAAGTCCATAACTATGTGGTTATAAAGTCTGGAATTATGCATTCCATCATTATGAAAGTGGATATTGATATTGCTTGTGATTATTCGACTAGTCAAATATCCATGTGAATAAGTAAATAAAATTATTTGATTTTATATTTTCCATATTATATCAAAGTTTATATGTAAAAGGTTTTTTATTCTAATACATTGCTTTAAATGTTTATACTTATTTATGAAAGTTTCCCCTATATTGTTATCCTTACTGAGCATCTGAGCTCACCCCTTTCAATATTTTTTTTACCAGGATGTGAAGAATTATTTTATGGTTGATATACAGGGATAGGAAAAGGATATACGTGTGCTCAAAAGGGGACAAATGTTTTTGATGTTTTTATTTCATGATGTAATGTAAAACATATGAATGTATCTAGTACTTACAAGGATACTAAACTGATCAGTCTTTCAGGACATGATTCCTTTTATCATACCAATGTTGTGTAATAATGCAACGACTCTAGGTAACTGTGTTCAGGGTGTTATAGTGGGTATTAGAGGAAGTTTAGTACAAACAATGGAAACTATATTTAGAAAAACTATAATTATAGAACACTACACTAAGATAGACTTTGAGGATTAGTATAGAAGAAATTCCTAGAATTTTGGTATTGTAGAGATTTTGTATGTTTTACAAGAAATAAAACGTTGTTTGGATATGAGGAGGTAGAGGAGGCTCTGGCACAAATTTACCTAGGGGTAAAACCTAAAAACACCACTTTGAGCTAGACTCGAATGAAAACCGGTGCACGACAACGAGCCTTGTTGTACTCTTGGTAACAACACTCCTGAGGGATATGCTTAGGCTAATTCTCAATTTCTTTACCAAACATTATGAATGGTTTATTAGTATGTACCTTTATAAAGAAAATATTTTTATTATTATGGATTATATCCATAAACAGATCAATTTTTGTTAAGTGTTTTTCAAGATCGGAATTATGTATTGTGATTCATAAACTAATCTAATGTATGCCATTGTTTAGAAATGGTGCCTAGTGGAAGGAATGGAAACCGTATCAATGTACATAATCCATGTAGGGATTTCCCCCCTACTCAAGATAATTATAGTGTAGTTGGTGATGCAACAGGTGCTGATCAGCTTATCATCATACTAGGATAACTAACTCAGGTTATGAATAATAACCTTACCTGTATGAAGCACACTGATCCACAATGTGGATGATCAATGTTAGACAGATTCATGAGGCAACATCCAAAAACATTCAATGGGAGTATAAATCCATGAGTAGTTGAGGAATGAATAAATTCCTTAGAGAAAATATTTCATGCTTTGGGGAGTACTGAAAGGGAAAAAGTTTTCATGGTAGTTTTTCACCTCACGGGATATATAGATGAATGGTGGTCATTGACTCAAAACACAAAGGAAGATTAAGAAGTATCAAACATGGAATAGAGGGATTTTAAAGAGATTTTATTATAAAAATAGTTTCCTCATGACCCTCAAGCGGATATAGAAAGAAAATTCTTAAGTCTGAGGAAAATTGAGGATGAGAATGTCACAAAGTATGAGGATAACTTTACAAGGTTGGCAATGCATCCTAAAGATTATATACGTAACACAAGGAGTAATATTGATTGATTAGTTGATGGGTTAAAACCATTTCTCCAAAGAGCATTAGTCTCACAATCATTCTTATCATATGATGATATTGTCTCATGTGCAACCAAGATAAAAAAATAATTCTCTAAGTCATAAGACTTTAAAGAAAAACATAAGAAGAAGAGATTTAATGAACAATATAGAAATGGAAATAAGAAGAATAAGGGAAAAGATGAAGATCTATCATGTGGTAAATGTGGTAAGAAACACCCCCGATACTTTCCAGAAGGGAATATGATTCTATTACAAGTGTGGTGAAAAAGGCCACCAAGCTCGTGATTGAAAGGGAAATAAGGAGGCGGTCAATATTGAATGCTACAATTTTATAGAAAAGGGGAATTACGCAAATGAATTTCCAAAGAGACAAGGGATCTTACCTCAAAAAAGGCCAAGGGAGTAAGGGAAAGCTTATGTGATCACTACTACTGAGGTTGAAGCTTTGAAAGACGTGGTGGATGGTAATTTAATGGTTTCACCATGTTTAGACAATGCTTTATTTGATTCTGGATCATTGCATTGTTTCATATCTTCCATGTTTTCAAAGAAAATTAGATATTTACAATTTTATTTAACAAGGGAGTTGTCAGTCAAAACTCTTAAGGGACGTATCATTGCAACAATGTTTTTTGAATCAGTTCCCATTAAAGCATACAAATGTTCTTTATTTGCTGATATTATCGTCATACACATGATTTAATTGGATATAATCCTTGATATGGATTGGATTTCATACCATGATGTGAAAATTTATTGTAAGAAGAGGGAGGTTACAATTATTGATGATGATAAAGCGTACCTAATCTTTAGATCAGAAATGTCACCATATGATTCTTATCTAGATCCACCGCAGTAGCTCTACTAAATTCAAATATGGGGGAGGATGAGAATGAAATAATTATGGGTGAGGAAAAGAATGTTCGAATGGAGCACATACCTATTGTGCAAGAATATGTTGATGTGTTTCATAGGATTTATGTTGATATCCTCCAGAACAATAAATTGAGTTTTCTATTGATTTAATTCTTAGTTCATGGCCCATATCGAAGACCCCTTATAGAATGGTCACTGTGAGATTCGTGGAACTAAAGAAACAAATAGATTAGTTGAGTAATAATGGATTTATTCTCCCTAGTGTTTCTCTATGGGGAGCCCCTGTCCTTTTTGTTAAGAAGAAAGACAGATCTATGAGGTTATGCATTGTCTATAGGGAGATCAATGGTATAATAATAATGAACAGGTATCATCTACCTCGTATTGATGATATATTCGACCAAATTCATGGAGATCAATATTTTTTAAAGATTGACCTTCTAGCTAGTTATCATCCGCTGTGTGTGAAGAGGTAAGCCATTCCGAAAACAGCATTTCGAACTAGGTATGGGCATTACGATTTTACAATAATGCATTTTGGATTGACTAATTCACCCTCTATCTTCCTAGATCAAATGAATAGAGTTTTCAAAGAATATCTTGATGACTTTGTAGTGGTATTTATTGACGATATCTTAGTATACTCCAAAATCTATGAAGATCATGAAAATCACTTGCACATTATTCTAAAGTCTCTTAGAAGAAATGAATTACATGGGATGTTTAACAAATGTGAATTATGGATTCTAGAAATTTCTTTTCATTGCCATATTTTCTCTAAGGATGGAATATATGTTGATACTTTAAAGATCAAGGAAATCCAAGAAAGGCTATCACCGACAAGTATAACTAAGGTGCGTAGTTTTATTAGTTTAAAAGGTTATTATTGACCTTTCGTCCAAAATGTTTCCTGGTTGGCTAACCCATTAACCAAGATCAAACGTAAAGGGATTAAATTTGTTTGGAAAAAAGAGTGTGAATAATTTTTTGTAGAGATAAAGATAAGATTAGTTAATGCTTCTATCTTGACTCTACCATCGGGAATGATTTGTTTGTTATTTATAGTGATACTTCAAAGAAAGGACTTGGTTGTGTCCTTATGAAGAATGGTAGAGTTATTGCCTATAAATCACAACAACTAAAAATTCAAGAGAAAAAATATCCTACTCATGATCTTGAGTTAGTAGCTATAATCTTTACTCTGAATGTATGGAGACACTATATCTATGGTGAAAAATGTGAGATTTATACCGATCATAAGAGTTTGAAGTATATTCTCTCAAAAAAATAAATCAACATGAGGAAAAGGCGATGACTTGAACTACTAAAGGATTATGATTTCATTATACACTACCACACAGGGAAGGAAAATAAGGTGGTAGATGCTTTGAGAAGAAAGGATCATGGAGTTTTGAACTAGATGAGAGTTAAAAAAGATCATATTTTCATGAATCTAGTAATGATGGATATGAGAATAACCATGGAAGGTGAAACATCAATGATTTTTCAAATGGTTTCGAAACCATCTTTATTAAAAAGGATAAAAAGTTCTCAGACTGATGATAGACAATTTTAAAATAAAATTGATGTTGTAAATGATGGGATATTGATCGACTTCATATATAAAGATTGAAATTTGAAATTTGTGAAGAGACATTATGTTCCCGATATACCAGATCTAAAAAGGGAATTGTTGGATGATTCTCATTGCTCCAATTTATTTATACACCCAGGTAGCACTAAGATGTATAGATATTTGTAAGAAAATTTTTTGGGGGAAAACAAGAAGAGGGATATTTCTAATTTTGTGTCAAGATGTATGGTTTGTCAACAAGTGAAAGCTGGAATGCAACAACCTAGAGGATTCATGCAACCTCTTCCCATACATGAGTAGAAATGAGATAATATTACGATGGAATTTTTTCATGGGGATAACAAAGACTCCTAGAAGTAATGATGCAATATGGGTCATTGTTGGTCGTCTTACCAAGTCATCACATTTTCATTATATAAGAGATGATTTACCACTTTAACGTCTGGTAATAATATATGTTAATGAAGTTGTAAGACTCCATGGTGTACCCCTATTGAATGAATCTGACCGTGATCCCTGTTTTACATCAGCATTCTGGAAAAGTATTCAGAAGGCCCTGAATACTGAACTTCGTTTGAGCACTGCCTACCACCCTCAAACTGATGGACAATCAGAACAAACTATTAAAACTTTAGAAGACAAGTTGATATATTTCTCACTTGACTTTCAAGCTATTTGGGATCAATATTTACCTCTGGTAGAATTTTCCTATAAAAATAACTTCCATTCAAGTATTCAGATGATACCATATGAAGCGTTATAAGGAAAGAAATGTTGTACACCAACTTTTTGGGATGATGTTGGTGAAAGAAAACTCATAGGTCCATAATTTGTTGAGGAAAAAATGGAAAAGGTGATGGTTATCCAATCCCACATCAAAGTAGCTCAATGTAGGAAAAAGAGCTATGCTGATAACCCAAGGAAGGATTTGGAATTTAAGGTAGGAGATAATGTTTTCTTGAACGTATCTCCATGAAAGCATGTTATAAGTTTTGGTAAGAAGGGTAAACTGAGTCATAGGTACATCAAACCTTTCAAAATTCTAGAATGAATTGAAGTTGTAGCTTTTTGTTTGGAAATGCCTTCAAGTCTCTCTAAAGTTCATGATGTGTTCCACGTATCACTATTGAGAAAATAAATGCCTGACCCAATGCATGTACTCATCTATAACGAAATTGAATAGGAACCTAATCTATATTATTGTGAAGAGCCTATCAAAATTATTGTTACAAGAGAACAAGTGCTGAGAAACAGGACGACTCATCTGGTAAAAGTTCTATGGAGAAACCATAAGATGGAAGAGGAAACGTGGAAACCATAGGAACTTATGATGAAGAACAACCCGAATATTTTCTTGTGGTAGTATTATAGAAATTTTGAGGACTATATTATTTGAAAGAAGGAAGAATGTAACACCCCAATCTTCCACGGTATGTTTCCCTTTGAATAATGCAATATCTTGCATTGTACGCAACTTCGAGATTTTAACACATTGTGACCAATCAAACTAGCCGTTATGAATAGTAATACCCACTTTTTGAAAATTTATAAATTTTATTTTTAAAAATGGACATCATTTTTGAATTCATAATATCAAAATTAGCTTAGGGTGAATTTTGGGTATTTTTCTGAAAACTTTCAATTTTTGATGAAAAGTGAAAAACACTGCGTTATTGGGTAAAACTGACTTTTTATTTAAAATATTATTTATTTTATTTAAATTTATTTTAGGTCAAAAGAGATACATAATAGAAATAGAAGTTCAATTTAATTCATTGGAGTAATTTTATAAAAAGTTTAGATATATAAATTTTTTTATTGAACTTCTTACCATTTTTTACCCACTTCCTAGGAACATTTGCAAATTTTAATAAAACATAATTTTATCTCTTATATGAGATGAATTTCAAAAATCCAAGACACACATTTAATATCAGTAAGTAAAATTTGGTTCAATAAGATGAAAATAATTTACGGTGAATAGTAACTTTTGACTTTTATTTACCTCTGTTAAAAGTAAATAGGGTAATTAAGGGTAAAAATGATATCATAATTACCCGAAAACATGTCCTAATTCTATTTGATAAGTATTATTTGACCAAAAACAACCTTAGGAATAAAATATGATCCTATTCGGTCCACTTGAATTAGATTAGGAAATTTATTGTTATTTTATTTAAAGAAGAGTTAAAAGAGTTAAATTCAAAGTTTAATAAATAAACCATTTTTAATATAGGGTTATACATAAGATAAATTCTAATAGAAATATTAATTATAAATATAAAAATATTTCCAACATAATCGTATTTTATTTAGAATTTTTAGACAGTAAATAATTTAATTTATTTACTACACAATGATGATGTAGTAATTACCTTATTAATGAATGATTAAAATAATTTATATTATAAATATCCAAATAAATATAATTTGAGACTTTTGATGAATTAAACTAATTTTATATGTTAAATTACATATTAGGGTTGATTAAATAATTTTTTTCTATGTAATCATGCTATTATAGTTTTCACAAAAACCTAATACTAAATAGTGTCAAAATTGACATAATTTAGTTTTGAAAACAAATACTATATTATTAATTGATATAAAATTCCTAAAAATATAAGGTTTGGAAAAAGGACTCATATAAGGTTAAATATATAAATAATGAACCACTTAAGGTTCACTTAGAAGTTTATAATATGTTTATAAACCATACAATATTAAAATACAAAGAGACATGTTAAATGTCAAGCTATTTAACTAAGAGTTTAATATAAAAGATATGGTTAATTAATGACTTAAACCCGCCTAAATCCTATTGGATGAGAGGTTTTATACGCATATCCACCTTAGACTCTAAATAAATCATTTTATATCCATTATAAACCGAAAATGAGTTTATTATAAAATAATATTACAAGTTTTTCCTAAAGTGACCCTCACATCTCTTATAAAAGGGTAATTACCCTTCTCTTAGTTTCACACCTCAAAAGCCTTTAGGATCGGAAAAAACCTACCAAAATATCCTCTAAACTCTCCTCCCTTCAACATAAAGGCATTACTTTGATCATAAATCCAACATAAAGGGCCATTTTGATCAAATCCAAAGGAAGAACCTGAAGAAGAGGTAAATATTTCATCACATCTTTCAAGTTCGTTTCTTCTTCCACTTCCTCTCTATTTTTTGTTTCCATTATAAAATAATTACTCCAGTATCTTCTATATAAATTTATGTTATTATAAAAATGGTAAAACCATGCTCATTATTCTATCCATTATATGAATAACAAAGTCTACATATGTGCATATGAACGGTTTACCGTCTCCACGTCGTTGTGTTGTTTGTTATTCAAAAACATCATTATTTGGATGGGTATAATAATGAGTATAACTAATGTAAATAATAAATAAAACATGTTATTTATTATTTTTATATTATATACCATCCAATTACAAACGATTTCACCATCAATATAATGATATTGTCACTCGTGCGTACGTACAGCTTACCGTCTCCCAGAACGCGATGAGATTCATTCCCCATAGTAATCATTCAAGAATAATTTTCATTTATGATTAAAAATAATGTTTAAGAAAATAATATATGTCTGTATATGAATAAAATATATCCTATCAAAAAAAACATGGATTATTTAACTAAGAATATATAGGAAAACAGATCAGTTAACACACGAAACGATGATATTACTAAAATATTATTAACAAAATGATATTAGAGGATCATATATGATATCATATTTATGTTTATATATTTTTTATAATTTAATAATTATTATTTAACTATTATACAGGAAGATAATGTACCCTCGACCAAGTAAAAGTATAAGGTAAGGGTTAATTTCACAATCACTTTATTATCCGATGTTGTTTTTATATAAGTATCTACTGGGACCTCTTTATCATCCACATCTGTGTTTTCTTAAAAATGTATTTCAAAACATGATTACTATTTACTAAACAATGGTTTAATGTAATTTATATCGTTATTTGACTTTATATGTTTGTAAAGTAATCTTTCCATCGTTTTCCAAAAAAGGTACTTTATAACCTTTTTGAAAAAAATTAAGGTAAGAATGTTTTTTAACTTATATAGTGAGTGTGGCTGTTTTATGCTGTTAAAACATCATCAAAGTTTCCCTTACAATTTAATAAGAATATTTTCAAAATAAATGTTTTTTATAATTACATTAGTTTTATATAATGTCAAAATAGAAAGAGATATTTCTGTAAAAAAAAGTTTTGATTTTATCTATTTAAACATCCTTTTGATGGATTTTAAGCCTGTTTGAAGTTGATTTATTATGATACAGAACTTCCATATTTTATTTAAGGTTTTGTGATATGTTTGACTATGGATGTGTTATTCTTATACCATTCATGATTTATGGATATATAATTGACATTTCGTATGCTAGTTTTAATACAAATGTTTATGTTATGTTTAAACCTTTTCATATGAGGAATGCATTGGACTTAGTAAGTGACACGTGGAGACTACTATAGCTCCTCAATGCATCGGTAGGTCTCATGAGACAAACTAGTGTCTTGGAAGAAGGCCTTGAAAAAATCTTATTTGCAGTCTTGGAACAAGACCTTGACTATGTGGTTATGAAGTCTAGCATTATGAATTCCATCATTATAAAATTGGCTATTGATATTGTGTGTGATTATTCGACAAGTAGAATATCCACATGAATAATTAAATGGAATTATTTGATTTTATATTTTCCCTATTATGCTGAAGTTTACGTTTAAAAGGATTTTGATTTAGTTTAATACATAGTCTAAAATGTTTATGCTTATTTATGAATGTTTCCGCTATATTGTTATCCTTACTGAGAAGCTGAGCTCACCCCTTTCTATGTTTTATTTTTCCCAGGATGTGAAGAAGTATTTTATGTTTGACCTGCATGGATAGGCTAAGGATATAAGTGTGTTCAAAAGGGGAAAAATGTTGTTGGTGTTTTTATTCTATGATGTAATGTAAAACTTATGAATGTATCTAATACTTACAAGGCTACTAAACTCATCGGTCTTTTTGGACATGATTCATTGAATCATGCTAATGTTATGTAATAATGCACCGACTCTGGGTAACTGGGGTCAGGGTGTAACAGGGTATTTGTGGGTTTTCACCCAAACCACAAGGATGTATTCTTATGTATATGAGTATATATATATATATATAAATGTATATACCTTCAACACAACAAAGAAAAACAAATCCTTTATGTTCATAATACTATTTAAACTCAAAAACAAGGAGACCTAGGATCGGTATAAGAGAAGCCTTAACTAAAACGTAAGGTTTTGTACATATTTTTATGAGAATAAATATATATGTTTATACTTTCAATGAAACAAAGGAAGACAACTCATTCACTTACCTTGGTTTGAGGAGGAGGAGAGGCTCGAGAAAGACTCATGGATGTTTGCTGGAGGCTTGAGAAGAGGAAGAACAAATGAGGTAATGGGGTGAAAACTATATTATACACAAAAATGTAAAATATTTTAAGTCCAGTTTCTGGAAAACTAAGGCCCACTCGTTATTTTAAATGACTGAGGTAAGTCAATATTGTGGAATATGGAAGCAAGGTGGCTCAGATGATAACATAAGGAGTCAATGGTGTAGAAAAAAAGTGAAAGGGATGGTAGGGGTTACTGGTCTAGTGCAGGTGGGATGAACAAGAAGGAAGAACGGGGGAGAAAAATTGGAGAAAGGATGGACAACTGGAATTAAAGGGAGAGAATAGCATATGGCTATGGTGCGACGTGGAGATTTAAAAAGGATGGGTGACTTAGATTATATCATGTGAGATATAATAGCTCCGGGAAATGCGGTGAAATAAAATAACTTGGATGATCAAGATTAGATCCTTGATGGATTGAATGGAACACAAAAAAATTCAGATATTACCATGGCTACTAGGAATTGAGGCCTAGACCGAGATAGATGACCCAAATTGCACATGACGCGATCCAATATCCAAGATATCATTTCGCTTTAAAATTATTATCACACATTAAAATAGAGGGACTCCCACGGATTTTTTATAAGCTAGGTGCTCCAAGAATCAACTCAGAAGTCTCCCTCCCCCCTCCCGGTACCACCCATACCAGTTCTGTAGGATCACTCCAGCGCCCACCCATGCCGCTGATCGTACCACGATTCACAGTTTTATTCAACCCTTACACCACAATTCTAAACTAGTTTTGTAATGAATATTCCAAATATAATCATAAATTTAACTTTATGATTGAATCAATCAATTAATGTTAATAAATATTATAATGGGAAATGTTACTTGTTTATATTGTTTCAATGTAGGTGGATGTGATTTGGAGGGCCCTTGATGAAGTGAAAGAAAAATGGGCCAAAATTGCATGGATCCATGGACATCTATCCACTGTTTTGCATAGTACACGAAATCCGTTCATCTAAATGGTCTAAAATGTTGTGGTCCTGTCCAAAATTTAATAGGATACATTTCATATTAATAAACCCAATCCTGATTCGGCTTCTATGGGGCCCATCCGAACAGATCTGTCAAAGACACCGAATTTGGACCAAGTCAAATGTGGTGTTCTGTATTTTATCAATATCGTGAGTTGTAGTTTTCCAAATGTTGCCAAACATTCGGTGGAGACATTAAAGAGGGAGTGATACAACTTTTCTATTTTCTCCAAAGCGAGATAAGACTGTATGAAGGCCGAAACGCGTTGTGCAAGTGGATTGATGAAATTTGTGTGCCTAAACCACCTTCCAATTTTCCTATAAAAGGGAACCAAGGGAACCTAATTTGGAAGTTCGGACAAGGAGTGAAGTGCTGCCAATTTGGAGTCCTAGAGGAGTCTCCTAATTACCTTGGAGGTTCTGGAGTCCCCTATCCTCATAGGGGAATCACGGATGAAGAAGGAGTTCCACCCGAGCTTCCTCCTCCTCCCGATGTCGAGACAAAAGTTGGGTGTTCGTTGTGAGGGAGCTACACACATGTCAAGGGAGTTCTGATGCATAAACTAGATACTGGTTTGGATTAATTTAGGTTTTTAAACATTTCATTCCATGTATATTATTTTATTTCATATTTGAATTCTTGATTTTATACATGTGAGTGTTATGCTCTTCATTTCTAACCGATCGGTGTGAGGTTTTGAGTGTGTGACATGTGTTGTTCCGATTCGAAATCACAAGAATCCTTTTCATACCCACCTTATTGATATTTCAATATGATTCGGAAGCTCTTATTCCATGCATAATTATTGTACCTTGACAATACGATTGTTACATCAAGATTTGGCCCTTAAAGCATTGAAATAAAAGCTTAAGGATTAATCAGGATTCCAATTAACTCCAACCAAAGAATTAGTCTAAACCTAAGATGAATCTCTATGAATAATGAACATGATATGTGTGTATTGAAATCACATCGACCCTTTTATCTCATATTTTTCACAATCCACTAGGTCACTCATCTTTTAAGATAATTCAACTAAGTCATTGTTTTAAACTGTTTTAAAAACCACCCCATCTCTTAGTCATTTTTATTAAAAATACATACTCTAAACCCACCAATGCTCTTTTAGAGACAACCAAGGGTCTTCCCTAGACTATAAATCAACCTTAAAAATATAATCAATTTGACGCGTCATGACACCGTGATAAAATTTTGGCACCGTTGCTGGGGAGCGCTTTGGTTTTTTGTGCGTGTTTTTGATAATTTTTTTAATTTTTGTGAATATTTGTTTTTTTTATCTTCTACCTTTGCATTTATTTTTGTGTTCTAATTTATTTATTGTGTAGGTTCTGTTTATTACTCATTCTACTCTGGGAGACCTAAAAAAATTTGAACCCGAACCGAAGAGGATCCTATATCAACGAAACCGAGACACACAAGACAACACTTTGAAGGAGGAGACATCACATTTTAAAATTCTTCTTGATCCTTCATCTTCTTATGAAACCAAAGTTAAAACTGAACATAACTTGTATAGCATGGCTGAAAATAATAGAACAGTAAAAGAACTAACCTCACCTGATGTTGATATCCGGCCCAATTACAATCAATTACAAGGTGAGGCACCCAATTTTGAACTAAAATCTGGTTTAATTCATTTGTTACCAAGATTTCACGGACTTCCTGGAGAAGATCCACATAAGCATTTAAAAGAATTTCATACTGTTTCTTCAACATTAAAACCTACTAATGTGGATGAAGAACAAGTAAAACTTAATTAATTCCCATTTTCATTATAAGACACGGTTAAAGATTGGTTGTATTATGTTAATTCACCTATTATAGGTTGGGAGGAAATGAAATGACTTTTTCTTGAATAATACTTCCCAGCCTCTCGAACTGAAACAATAATGAAAGATATATGTGGGATAAGACAATCTCAAGGAAAAACCCTTCATGAATATTGGGAACACTTTAAAATATTATGTTCAAGTTTTCCACACCACCAAATAAGCGATCAACATTTAATACAATATTTTTATGAAGGTTTAATTCCAATAGATCGTAACATGATTCATGCTGCTGCAGGTGGTGCAGTAGTGGATAAAAACCCAATCGTTTCAAGGACCCTAATTGAGACCATGGCACAGAATAATCAACAATTTAGTTCAAGGTCCAGTGTACCCATTCGAGGTGTCCATGAGGTGCAAAGTACTGAATTTGAGAAGAAGGTAGACACAACGTTTGAAGGGCTGAGTACCCTTCTACGAAAACTTGCTCTTTCCCAAGGGAAATTCCAATCTCCTCCTCCCATACATTGTAGTATATGCTCTTCTGATACCCACTATTCTGACCAATGCCCCCAATTGAGAGAAACTTCTAAGAGTTGTGAGGCAATATTCCCAGGATGCCCCTATAAGCAACCCACTAGGAAAGAACATTACCATACATCCAACCCTGGGTGGAAAGACAACCAAGCCTATAGGAAAGGGGGGTATTCAAATTAGCCCCATAAACCATGGAACCAACCAGGTCAATGTAGTCATCAACCACCACCACCCAGAAATTTTCAACCACCCCAAAGGCCATTCCAAAAAACCCCTCCAAAAACTGAACCTGGCCTAGAAGATATGATGAAACAAATGGCTGCCAATAATCTCCAATTCCAACAAACCACTCAGGCCGCCATACAAGACCTCAAAACCCAATTAGGCCAACTAGCTAACTCGGTGGGTGAGATCCAAATCCATGGGTCTGGTAAACTACCATCTCAACCACTTTTCAACCCTAGGGATAAGGGAAATGTTAGTTCCATCACCCTTAAGAGTGGAACTCAACTTAAAATCCAAATCAACCCTCCATTAGAGTCATCCTCTCCTAAGGAAACCACCATCCCAACCACTTAAAAAGGTTCAAATGATATGGAACCTTGTATTGAGAGAAGTCCTACCAAAGAACAGAGTGTGTCTATTGATGAGTTACCAAGCCCAATAATTCATGTTCCATTTCCCCAATGAGCCACCCAACCAAGGAAACAAAATGAAACTGAACTTGATAAAGAAATCTTAGAAACATTAAAAAAAGTGCAAGTTAACATTTCATTGAATGATGTCGTCAAGAAAATTCCGAGATATGAAAATTTTCTGAAGGAGATGTGTACCCACTGAAGGCGACTTAGAGGTGATGAGGAGGTGAGCCTAGGGAGGAACGTCTCAGCATTGATACAACCATCACTTCCCACTAAGTGCAATGATCCTGGAACATTCTCGATTCTATGCACCATAGGGGAGTATTCGTTCTACAATGATATGCTTGATTTGTGTGCTTCTATTAATGTGAGGCCTCACTCTATTTACTCTTTTTTGTAGGTTGGTGAACTAAATCCCACAGGAATAACTGTTCAGCTAGAAAATCAGAGTACGACACACCCTTCTGGTGTGTTAGAGGATGTTCTTGTGAGGGTTCAAAATTTAATATTTCCTGCTGATTTTTATGTGCTAAAAATGGAAGATGATAGGATGAATGGACATTCCACAATTATATTTTGGAGACCTTTCTTGAAAACCACAAAATATATAGTGAATGTCCATAATGGTACATTATCTATGGAATTTGGTGGTGACATAGTCCATTTCAACATCCTTTATGCCATGAAGCACCCCTTAGAGGAACATTCATCTCTCTCGGTAAATCCCAGTGATGTACTCCCTTCCCCTAAAATCACTTCATTTGTTTCCCCTGATCCCATTTCTGAATTTTCCTCTTTGATTTAAATTCTTGGAAATGAATTGGGTGTTGATTGTTGTAGTAGTCTAGAAAAGTGTCATGCATGTTTATTAATTGATAATTTCTTGAACACGGAGGATCACATGACCATCAATGATACTGCTACGCTTGTAAAAGATAATTCCTCATCTAAGGATGATACCATTGAGAAGTTAGATGAGATTAGTGACCTCTCAATTTCACACACACTCCCATCAATCCAAAATCAACCTGAATTGGAACTAATGCAACTACCTCAAGATTTAAAATATTCATATCTTGAGAATGGAAACAAGTTGCCCGTCATCATTGCTAGATCACTCCCTCTTGAGCATGAATTGCGACTGCTTGATCTTTTGAGGGAGCATAAACAAGGATTGGGACGGACACTTGCAAATATTCCTGGTATTAGCCCATCTATTTGTATAAATCAAATTTTATTAACTGATGAGGATAAACCAGTGGTGCAGGCACACCGTTGACTGAACCCAAACCTCTTAGAATTAGTTAAAAAGGAAGTAACAAAATTATTGGCTGCTGGAATCATTTACCCCATCTCTGACAGCCAATGGGTCTATCTCGTTCAAGTAGTTCCTACAAAAACTGTCCTAACGGTAATTAAAAATGAAAACAATGAATTGGTTCCAACTCATGTGTAGAATAGTTGGCGTTTCTGTATATATTATCACCGACTAAACCAACACACTAGGAAGGACCATTTCCCATTGCCATTCATTGACCAAATTCTAGAAAGGCTAGCGGGGAAGTCCCATTACTATTTTCTTGATGGTTATTCTGGATACTTTCAGATCCATATTTCCCTCGAGGATCAGGAAAAGACAACCTTCACTTGCCCCTTTGTCACATTTTCCTATAGAAGGATTCCATTTGGCCTCTGCAATGCTCCGGGTGCTTTCCAGCGATGTATGGTTAGTATTTTTTCGGATTACCTGGAGGATTTCATAGAAGTTTTCATCGATGATTTTACTATTTATGGATCCTCTTTTGATGAATGTTTAAGTATTCTTGGTTCTGTCCTACGTCTCTGTATTGAAAAGAATCTTGAATTAAATTATGAGAAATGTCATTTCATGGTGCGACAAGGTATAGTTTTGGGACATGTCATTTCTGGGGATTGTATCCAAGTAGATAAATCGAAAGTGGATGTCATTTCTTCCCTACCATTCCCTAAAAATGTACGTGATGTGTGGTCTTTCCTAGGTCATGATGGATTTTACCATCGTTCCATTCGTGATTTTAGTAAGATTTCACATTCCCTCTCCCGCTTACTCCAAAAAGAAAAAGATTTTGTTTTTGATAAAGAATGTGAAGAATATTTTAATAAATTAAAATGGAGTCTCACATCACCCCCAGTAATCTAACCACCTTGGTGGGATTTACCATTTGAGCTCATGTTTGATGCCTCTAACTATGCAGTTGGGGCAGTCTTATCACAAAGGGTCGATCGAGCTCCATATGTCATTTCCTATGCCTCACGTACTTTGGATCCTGCCCAAGCAAACTACACCACCACAAAAAAAGAATTTCTTTCCATTGTGTTTGCCTTGGATAAATTCAGTTCATACCTTTTAGGGTCCAAAGTCATTGTTTTATCAGACCATGAAGCCCTTCGGTATCTCCTAAAGAAACTAGAAGCCAAACCACGTCTCATTCGTTGGATGCTCCTCCTTCAGGAATTCAATCTATAAATTAGAGATAAAAAGGAGTAGACAATGTGGTGGCAGACCATATCAGTAGGATGCACCCATCCTTAGACATTGTATCATCCCCCTATATTCCCATTAATGACATGTTTCCTGATGAGCAATTGTACAAGGTGCAAGATGCTATTCCATGGTATGATGAAATTGTAAATTATTTGGTAGCATCTTGCATTCCTACTGATTTCAACAAAAACCAAGCCAGTCTTCTAAAACATGAGTCTCGTTGGTACATTTGGGATTACCCCTACCTTTGGCGTACATGTAGCGATCAGTTCCTTAGGCATTGTGTTACCGATAGCGAGTTTCGGTCTGTCCTTATATTCTGCCACACTCTTGCTTGTGGGGGCCACTTTGGTCCCCAACGGACTGCTCGAAAATTTCTTGATTCTGGTCTCTTTTTGCCAACACTTTTTTGGGATTCCCATGAATTTTTTAAATCTTGTCCTCGTTGTCAAATAATGGGGAGTGTCTCTAAAAGGAATGAAATGCCACAACAACACTTGCTCTTTCATGACAATTTTTATGTTTGGGGAATTGACTCTATGGGGAAATTTTTCAATTCTTTTGGAAAATTGTACATTATTTTGGCCATTGATTATGTATCAAAATGGGTAGAGGCATGGGCCACAAGGACAGATGATTCCAAAATAGTTGTAGAATTTTTGAGAACTCAGATCTTTTGTAGTTTTGGATTACCTAGGTTCATTATCAGTGACCAGGGTTCTCATTTCTGCAACCAAACAATGCAATGACTTTTGCGTCGGTATGGGGTCGGTCATCGAGTTTCTATTGCATATCATCCACAGACCAATTCTCAAGCTGAGTTGTCAAATAGAGAGGTAAATCAAATTCTTGAAAAAATGGTCCAACCCAATAGGAAAGATTGGAGTCTTAAAATTGATGATTCAT
This sequence comes from Viscum album, assembly GCA_963277665.1. Lineage (NCBI taxonomy): Eukaryota > Viridiplantae > Streptophyta > Magnoliopsida > Santalales > Viscaceae > Viscum > Viscum album. The sequence continues at coordinate 955,168,088 of OY728133.1, read as the reverse complement.
TGTGGGCCTACCGTACTGCTTTCAAATCTCCCATTGGAATGTCACCCTATCGTCTTGTGTTTGGAAAGAGTTTTCACCTCCCTATTGAGATTGAGCACCAGGCCTACTGGGCCATCAAACAATACAATTATAATCATTCTGGTTCAGGTTCTCAAAGGAAGTTGCAGATTCAGGAGCTAGAGGAAATGAGAAGAGATGCATATGAAAACTCTAGGATTTATAAGGAGAGAACCAAGGCTGTCCATGACTGTCTAATCCTTCATCGTCAGTTCCATATTGGGCAGAAGGTCCTCCTTTATAATACAAGGCAGAAGTTGCATCCTGGTAAGCTTTGTTCCCGCTAGTTTGGACCATACATTGGTACTAATGTCTCTCCATTTGGTGTTATTCAGGTTCAAAACGAAGAAACCAAGAAAACCTTCACTGTCAGTGGGCAGCGGTTGAAGCTCTTTCATGAACCCATTCTAGAGTCCCTGGTGGAGGAACTCCAAGTTCAAGAAGCACACTTTGAATGACATCCGCCGGGTTTTATCCTTCCTTCCCACATTCGCTTTTACTACATTAAGGAAACTGCATACTCTAGGTGTGGGGGGTGGATACATTCCTGGGATAGTTAGGAATTTTCATTGTTTTCTCCTTTTGTTTTCTCTTTTTATCCTTCTTTATGGTATTTTCATTGTTTCACATCAACAATTTCGAAGATCCATGATTTGGAGACCATAATGTGGGGAAAGTAAAAATACCATAACAGAGGCTAAAATGAGTATTTGTATGAATTTAACATCAGGGAGTGATTTTTAGTGAATTGTTTTTCTGTCAATGATATAAATGGTCGTATCTATGTGAAACCTTTGAGATGATTGATGCCCATTGTGTGAGTAGTTTTTGGGAAAACTGTGTCACTAATATCTCCAAAACTATTTTCACCAAACCACAAAGTGTGATTATTTCTTACTTAATATAAGGTAAATATATGTTGGGTTAATATTTTTCAGCTTTAAATGATATTTCCATACGTTCGTTCCTTATCCGATCAGTTTCATTACTGTACCAGATTGACCTATGTGTGTGTACCTAATGTCTGATGATGTATGCCCTATAAAATTGTTGTGTCTTGGGAAGGTCAAAAACCACTCCTCCTCAACCAATTATCTTGTTATAACTATTGCAATTAGTGTCGTGAGGAGATCAAACAAAGGGTTGAGAGATGAGTGTGAGATTTGTTCCAATTGCGACTTCAAAGAAAATATATAATAAATGAGGGGAGTGATGAAATGTCCAACATATGGGGATATCTAGGTCGGGATATTATGGTTTGACTTCTGGGAATGCTTAAATGAGTGGGTCTTGAAATATGATTTCAAAGGATGGCGGACATATTCGGTGAAAAATCATTTAAAGCTGAATAATGTTAAAATAACCTATATTTATTTGATAGAAAGTGGAAAGAATAAGATGGAATGGTTTTCACACACACACACGGAGTGTTAGTGTAATGGTTGACCTTTGAATTCCTTGCTCATATTGGTATCATAAATCTCTTTGAATTTTATTGTGATATGATTTAGGAGACATCTTTTTTCATTTTCACTGGGAAGAACTCCTTGGTGTGGTTCGTGCATTGATCACATTTCTTTAAATAAAATTTCCTCAAATGATAAATCTTCAGAATGTTGGAAATATATATATATATATTTGCATCATTGTATTTGTATATGTGACTTTTCCTAGGAGTGCAAATGTTTAGGTGTGGGGGTGTGATCGTACCACGATTCACTGTTTTATTCCACCCTTACACCGTAGTTTTAAACTAGTTTTGTAATGAATATTCCAAATATAATAATAAATTTCAATTTATATTTGAATCAATCAATTAATTTTAATCAATATTAGAATGTTCAATGTTACTTGTTTATATTGTTTCAATGTAGGTGGAGGTGATTTGGAGGGCCCTTTATTATGTGAAAGAAAAATGGGCCAAAATTGCATGGATCCATGAACATCTGTCCACTTTTTTTCATAGTACACGAAATAAAATCATCCAAATAGGCTGCAATGTAGTGGGCCTGTCCAAACTTCAATAGGCTACATTTCATATTGAGGAACCCAATCCTGATTCGGTTCTTATGGGGCCCATCCCAACTGATCTGTCCAAGCCACCGAATTTGGACCATGTCAAATGCGGTGTTCTGTATTTTATCAATATCATGAGCTGTAGTTTTCCAAATGGTGCCAAACATTCGGTGGAGACAGTAAAGAGGTAGGGATAAAACTTTTATATTTTCTCCAAAGTGAGATAAGATTGTCGAAAGGCCGAGACGTGTTGTTCAAGTGGATTGATGAAATCTGTGTGCCTAAACCACCTACCAATTTTCCTATAAATGGCCACCAAGGGAACCTCATTTGGAAGTTCAGACAATGAGTGAATTGCGGCCAATTTGGAGTCCTAGAGGAGTCTCCTAATCACCTTGGAGGTTTTGGAGGCCCCTATCCTCATAGGGGAAGAAGGATGAAGAAGGAGTTCCACCCGAGCTTCCTCCTCCTCTCGATGTCGAGCTAAAAGTTGGGTGTTCGTTGTGAGGGAGCTACACACATGTCAAGGGAGTTCTGATCCATAAAATAGCTAATGGTTTGTAGGAATGTGGGTTTTTAAACATTTAATTCCATTTATCTTATTTTATTTCAGATTTTAATGCTTGATTTGATACATGTGAGTGTTATGCTCTTAATTTCTAACCGATCGGTGTGAGTTTTTGAGTGTGTGACTTGTGTTGTTCCGATTGGACATCACAAGAATCCTTTTCATACCCACCTTATTGATATTTCAATATGATTTGGAAGCTCTTATTCCATGCATAAGTACTAGACCTTGACAATACGATTTTTACGTCAAGATTTGGTCCTTAGAGCATTGAAATAAAAGCTTAGGAATTAATCGGGATTCCAATTAACTCCAACAAAAGAATTAATCTAAACCTAAGATGAATCTCTATGAACAATGAACTTGATATGGGTGTAGTAAAATCACATCGACCCTTTTATCTCATATTTTTCACAATCCACTAGGTCACTCATCTTTTATGCTAATTCAACTAGGTCATTGTTTTAAACTGTTTTAAAAACCACCCCATCTCTTAGTCATTTTTATTAAAAATACACACTCTAAACCAACCGACGCTCCTGGAGAGATGACCTAGGGTATTCCCTAGACTATAAATCAACCAAAAAAATATAATCAATTTGACGTGTCATGACACCACGGTCTTCCACTGTGCCGCCCAACACAATGGCTTGCACTGATCCCCTTGCATGTGCTCCTCTTCACCCTTCGGGGTAGGTATACCCCCCACTCGCTAGACATAGCAGTCACTGCTTTCACACAAGCCCACATGCCGGCCTATGCTGAGGTTGAAGGCTAGGCTCGACTTCCTATCACGTGATGCCTCCTTTAGCCCGGCTAGAGGGCTGACCCTTGTGGGGTTTATTTTTTGTTAATCTTTAATATTATGTTTCCTTACACAAAAATAGGTGTTTTTCAAAACAAAATTTCCATTAGTTTTATAATCATTAAAGATTTAAATCGCAAAGTTATAATTTTAAATTTAATACATCCATATGAAATATTTATACTAGTATTATAGAAATCAAAAACATAGTTTAGTTAAAACCTTGTTTAAGAATTAAGAATGAAAACATTCAGAAGATATTTGAAATATTTGAAAGGTGTTTGAAATCCTCATCTGATTTTGATATCACACTAAGTGTGGCTCAAAATATTAAATCATTTTCCCATTAAAGTTCCTAATAAGTGGTTATATTATTTTTTCAAAACATGACTTAAATATTTGGTAAAACTACAATATACTTAGATATTTTTAATTAATCCACCAAAAAGTCAAATGACTATAATTATTTCCGTTAGAAACTCAACAGACATCCGAATAGAAACAGTGTAATTGGGGACTTATAAAACCATAAATTAGGGGGTCATAAACTCAATAAAATTAAAGAGGATGGTGCACATCATTCAACTGATGCTTAGGGTTGTTGTGGTGGCTCGGGATATACTAATGTTCGTTGTGATGGATCCGAAAGACCAATATTATCTTCTTGGGATTCTTCTTGTTTTGGGTGGTCTCCCTATAATTCAAATAGTCCTTTTAGTAGGTATTTTTGGTTAGTATGGTTTTCCTTTTGTCTCGATGTATTGTAAACCGTTCGATGTTTTATTTTAATAAAATTACTAGTATTTAGTTTACAAGTTTTGTTTGGATAACATGTAAATTAAACAAAATGAAACCATAATATAACTATTGAATGAGAAATAAGTTTTGGGGAATCACAATATAAACAAATAAATACATATATAAAACATACATTCAGATGTATATATATTATATATATCTGTATCAGTAAGTATAATTATATATATTTATATATATTTACTAATATTATATATTAATTTGTATATTATTATGTTATAATATATAGATAATATATATAAGTTTTATAATAAAAACACACACTAATATATATGTACACACAAAGAAATACATTATATTGGTATATAAATATTCATATAATTGTTCTTTTTTAAAATGGATGTTATTTTTTATTTATACAAGGCTTATATGTTGAATAATATATTTTATCTGTAAATATGTTTAATTATTTATTTATAAAATTAAATTTTTATGTGAGAATATATATATATTGTTATATATTTGATTATAAATAATAGTACATTGTGAAAAACAATAACATTTCAAAGGAATAATACCAATATGAATGTAATCCCTTGGAATAAATTTAGTCCCCACTGAAAAGGGAAAATTCCCCCTTAAACAAAGCAGAAATTTCATATTATGTTAAAGACTTTGTGTATCCCAAATAAAAACTCGGTTTTGGAGGAATTTTAGGACCTTTTGGACTCTAAATATGAAAAAAAAAGTGTAGCCCTATGCCACCAGTGTGTAGATATCATTGTAATATTTGATTTCATATGTGGTAGAGGTCAAACGGACACTCTAGTCAAAAGTTATGGCTGTTTGAAGTTTGAGTTACATTTTCAACTTATTTTAAATATTTTTTTAATTTTTTTATTTTTTATGTATTAAATTTTTTATTAAATGATTATTAATTGATAATAATTTTCAAATTATTAATTAATAATATTATTTAAAATATTTTACAGTCCCTTTTCAATAAATATCTTATATATTAAGTGTAAATATATATTTATACTTGTCTAAAACATATTTAAAAAACATATATTATATTTATATAAATATAAATATATTTATATATTTATATATTATTTTCAATGTTTTTTTGAAATATAAACATTAACAATGATAGTAAAAAAATCACTGATAAAGACCCCATTTATCAATGATACTAAAAAAAGTGATGATAAAGGAGGTCCCTTTTACAGTGTTGAAAATAGAATTCATAAAGGGGTGCCTTTATCAACACTAAAAAATCATTGATAAATGGGTGAGAACCACAAAATGAATTCGGTTTTGTGGAATTCCAAAAATATTATGTAATTGTGGTTTAATGGGAGTCACAAGTGGAGCACAATAGGAATGTCCTTGAAAACATTTAATATAAAGTTATGGAGATAATGATTCAAAGTGATGGGTTGAAGATGAAACTATTTTGGGTTTCTGTGATTTTAATTGTTCTACTTATAATTTTAGATGTTGTTTTAATAAAAATAATGTAATTTATAGTGTTTTGAATGTGTAATTTAAAAAACTATTCTTTGATGGAATTTCCACTGGGAAACTATAAAGTCTTGTATCCATTTATTACTTCTAGTTTGGTAGATATGTGATAACAAGTTTGAATTATGGAAGGTGATTCATCTTTAAAATACATTACAAGATATTTGTATAATTGTTCTCAAAACATTAACTGGGAAATTATACTACAACTTATTCCAATTATATAATCCTTCCAAATTTAAAGATGTTTTAAATCTCCTATAGGATACTTCCAACATCCGAATTTAAAAATTTTAGATGGGGATTATTGTGTAGGTGATTCCCTTTATTTGATTAGTGATATTATAGGCTACTTTTCTATGAATATTGAACTGTGGTATAGTGTGTGGTCCTAAATTTTGTACTAATATGTTTGTTAGGGTTTTTATCCTTATAATTTAATAAAGTTTAATGACACGGCAAATCATCGAAATGTGATTTTCAACTTCAAATGTGAAAATCTTTACCTGGGGATTCTTCTCTTGCTACTTCCCTTTATAGAACAAGTTGTAGCACACAATACTTGTCTTTGAAGTTCCAACTCTGTTATAATAAAAGGCCCTAAAATTATTTAAAATTTTCTCTTTTAAGGTTTTTTACTTATAATCCATCAAAATTCAATGATGATGTAAATTCCATGCATGGGATTTTTAGCATCAGAGCTGCATATCCCAGCCTGGGGATTTCAGTGTAGTTTCTTCCCATTAAAGAACCACTGATAATGCACGTTAGTTTTTTTTTAAGTTGAAATTTTGGCATAGTGAAATTCCCCACATGATGTAAACACTTTTTTTTGAGGTTTCTATCCCTATAATCCAACAAAATACAATTTTGCTGCAAATCCACTAAAGGGGATTTGCAGAATCACGACGAGAAATCTCGGCCTGATGATTCTAGTGTAACAACTTCCCTTTGAAGAAATAATGTGAATACATCGTACTTATCTATGAATATTTTACTCTGGTTTAGTATAAGTCCTGACATGACATACTAATTTCCTTGTTAAGGTTGTTATCCTTATAATCCAAAAAAATTAATGATGGTGAAATTGCTATGTAGGGGATTTGTAGCATCAGAAGTGGAAATATCCACCCAGGGATTATACTCTAGATACTTCCATTTAAATAACAAGTTATGGTGGATGGTACGTGACTTTTAATTTGATACTATGTCATAGTAAAAGGCCCCAGATGATGTTTGGACCATGTTTTATGGAAGTTATTTTTTGATGCCGAAATATGTTTGTCAGGATTATTTTATATATTTGTTTTCAAGAAAACAAATAAAATTATTTGTATTTTTTGGTGATTAGTTGAAAGGATTGAGAGGAGCCATAGTTATGAGAAAACCAAACAAAATTTTGATAATAATGTTCCCGTGGTTCAGTTTTGTGCTTTCAGAAAGTTTTGTGAAAGAAGTTGTATTTCAGACTCACTTTGTGTCCAGAAATAATGTTTCAATCGGTATATGGAAATGTATTTGAGTTTTAAAGTCTCCATTATAATTTTTCTGATTATTTCATGAAAATATTTTTCTCATAAATTATATGTAATCTGATATACTTGTGATCCTTTATTTGGGGAATAAAGTGAGAAACGTTTTTCTGATCAGTTTGAGTTTTGGTTGGAAAAAGAAGAATACTGGGAAGTCATAATACATTCCATTGTTTGTCAAACAATTATATTCAAATCCTTATGTTTTTAGATTCATAAAGAAGTCATGACACAAGAATAAGTTTATGGAAGGAAAAAATATGGAATTTTTGATGTGTTACGGAAGTGCCAATACTGGTCTATCGAACACAGCGTACCATCGATTCATCAAATGAAGATCTAAATTGTTCCATAAATTTTATAATAACAATTAAATGGGAGAGATTAATACCAAAAAAATGCTAAAGTTGTAATTTTTTGGATCAGACTGATGTAAGTGACCTACCAACCAAATATTGATCAACTATTTAGTCAATCATTTTTATAATGAAAGTAAATGGTGGTTAAAATTAATAGGGTCAAGTGAAAAACATATATGATGTGATTTCCAAGTGGTTCAAGAGTCATCAAACAGGAATTAACACCAACCCATTAGAGTGATATAGTGACTGGTCCATCAGACACACGCTTGAACCAATACTTCATCAAACAAAAGATCATCAGTCTGAAGAAAAGAAGAAAATGAGATTTTTCTATTGAGTTTTGCATATGTTTTTGTTAATATGGTTTTTAATTATGTTTACAAAGGGATATCAAGAATGTATTAAACCTAATGCTAATGTATTGTTGAATAGTGAATACATATTTAGAAGTTGAGACTATGATAATGGAGAAAGAAAAGAAAATGAAGTATAATGATGTTACAACAATGTTTAAGGAATAATGGTTTCAATGTTTTTAATAAGCGTCGTTCAATTGGTACAGAGAATTTTTATGAGAAGGCATTCATTATTAGAAGTTTTCATCGTAATGACCAATCTTCAATCTTATATATCTTTTCATAATAATAATAAACCATACCAGAATGGCCTAGGTATAAATCTAAATAATCATTAGGATTTTTTTATAAGGATGGTGTTTTGAGAATATTAGAGAAGGTTTAAGAATATTATAGAAGAGTTTATAAGTACTAAAAATGTCAATGATGAAGTTAAAATGGAAATGAAATTTGAGTTTTAGAAATTTGGTTGAGTGGGAAAGTGATTTAATTTTCCTAAAAAATCCTATCCTGGAATACATATAAATAGTAAGAAGTATATTGTATTTCTGAAAATATATTATTGTTTATGTGTGAATAGAGATCAAAAGTGTTGATGAATAAAGAAGAAGGATTAGAGGAAATTTGTTCTTGAGCAATATATTCAGATGGAAGAAACATAAGGTAGGATAGTAAATAGAGTTACTAGATCAGACCGAGACATCAAACACTGATTTTTGGAGAAAGAAGAAGTGGTCCAAAATTGTTTCTAAGGTATTATTACCTTATCTATTTTCTAGATTGAGAAATCAGATAGGGGAATCAGAAAAAGCCATCATTCCAATTTTTTCACAATAATTTTAGAAACTTTTGTTTCTACATAATGCTAGGTAGGAAAGTGAAGAACTGTGTTTTGAATAAATATTCAAGTAAAAGTTGATAAGGAATCAGAAAAATTAGTTTTTGAGACAAATAGTTAAGTTTTCTTAAATTTTTACACAAACTTATATTACATCATTTGTTCTAAAAGAACCAAATGACCTGTTGTATTGATCACAGTGCCACACAAGTGTAATGGTATCTCCTAATTGTTGTATCCACATGAAAATGTTATTTTACGGTGGAATGTGTAGTATTGGATAGTTTCAAAATAATTCCAAGGAAATATCTACTCTTGTTGAGTGGTGAAACTTACAAATACTTATTTTCCCATGGATGTGTGATTGTTTTATTTACAAAAAAGTGAAAAATATTTAATAGGATTCCAAGGTTGTTTCAAAATAAAGGAATCATAAAAGAAAAATATATAACTGATTCAACCTATTCCCCTATCAATGATACATTCATCTTGGCTGAGCCTTTTCAATTGGTATTATTAGGAATGTTCCTTTATTTTACTCTTTGATGATGTTTTTGAAGAGAATTTGTTATAGAGAATCTAAATTGTGTGAACGGTAAGGGGATTCTAGTATTCTATATTAAGAACTATCATATCTAGAAAGATAAAATAATTTCTTATCTTATGCCTCTGTGGTATGATGTTTTGGAATATTCTAGATATGGATTTCCTCATGTGGATGAAAAATTTCCACTCACATTTGTGGATAAGAGGAATCCTGAGAATTATGGAAGGGATATGAATGATTTACACTCATCACTTAGTGAAAGCGAGTTTCTAAGATTGAAGGGAGTATCTATTTGAAAAGTTATCTGGAAAAAGTTGAATATCATTTATGAAACCAATATAAAGATTAATACGGAAAAGTTACAAATCTAGACGTTAAAATAAGAAGATCTCAAAATGGGTGAGTATTAATCTATTGGTGACTTATTTACAAGGGTGATTGATATTATTTTCATTGTACGATTTCATGATGAAAATATGCATGACACAATAGTTGTTGTAAAGATCTTGATAATTCCTCCTGATAAGTTTTATGCTAATGAATGATATTTAGAAGATAGAGATCCTAATACACTATATCGAGATGAACTTCAAAGTAAAATAATTACTTATGAAATGATAAGAGAAAAAGTTATGAATGGAAAGCCAATAGTTGATAGAGAAATTCCCTTCAAGGATTCCAAGAAAGGAAAATATAAAAAAATTATTGAAGAAGATGAATATGGTGATTATGAATCCAAACAATAGGTATGTAACAATCTTGATGAATTTTTATCCTTATTTTCTAAAAATGTTAAAAAAGTAACATGAAAGTATAATGTCAAAATTCAGATTAAATATTTTGAATGTGGAATTGTTGGATAAATTTCGTATAATTTTCCTTAATGAAAGAATGAATAATATAGTGATGAAGATGAAAGAAGATCCATTATATTTGGAAAAAAATGTTGTGATAAGTCTAAATACATTTCAAAGGGTAAGGATAAAAAGTTCTCCAAATCCAAATGGAGATGCTTTTTATCTAAAGATAATGAAGATTATGATAATGAAGCTGAGGTAGAAAAGTTGACTGATGTTTCTAGAGAAATTATATGCAGTACAATAGTTATTCATGAAGTTCAAAACTAGAAAATGGAGCTATTTCCATGGAACTAGAGCCACGGTTTTAAAACCGTGGTTGTAGGTGGCTATAGCCAGGTTTCAATGGCCTATAACCTCAGTTTTAAAACCATGTCAATAGGATTATTTTATGTGGCCTATGGCCACAGTTTTTAGAACCGTGGAAATATCCATGGTCTATTGCCATAGTTTTGTTTCCTATGGATATAGTTTTTAAAACTGTTGTGATATGCCAATTTTTTCGACACCCTATAGCCAATGTTTTGGAAAACCATGGCTCTTGGTTTCCCGCACTTCCGTGGGAACAAAAATTCCCAAAACAAATTGGGCGTTAAAACCTACCACCACAATTTCTAGTATTTTCCCATAGTTTTTAATAATATATATATCATAATATATATATATATACCCGAATTGTGGTGCGGTGTAGTGGTAAGTGTGATAGATTGCAAAGTGGAGGTGCATGGATCAAATTCTACTAGGTTCATTTTTGATATATGCTATTGCCACAGTTTTCTAAGGCTATTTCTACTGTTTAAACCATGGCTATAGGTCAACCACCACAGTTTCAAATTTGGAGGCCTATTTCCACTTTTAAAACCGTGGGAATAGGCCAAGACCTACTACCACAGTGATAACGACCACAATTGGTCAAAACCATGGCCATAGCCTATGGAAACTATTTTGGGGCCTATTGCCACGATTTTGAATTTTGGAAATAACCATTGTTTTCAATTGTGGGGTTGGAAGTATTAGTTCTGAAGATGTGGAAAATAATCTTGGATTTCATCTAAAAATAGAATTGTTATAATGTTAGAGGAAGACAATTAGAGTTGAAAGAGAGTCAAGAAGATGAAGAAGGAAAGTCCTATAATAAACAATTTTGAATGTAATTTGGAAGGGAATTCCATGTTACTTGATGAGATTTCTTATCTGAATAAGTATCTCCAGAAATATAGAAACATAATGAACATATTGAAGTAAAGTTAAAAGAAAATTAAGAAGATTTGAAACCTATCAAATAGAAGTTTTCTAAAGTTATGCATGGAGTAAATTTATTTGAAACCTTTAGATCTTATGTTGCTGAATTTTTTGAAATATTTAATAATGAGATTTATCAAAAGTTACCTTCAATTATCGATAATAAATTTTATGCTGTTCATAATATGAATATGGTTTATAAAATCATGTTTGTGGCCAAAATGAACAATGCTGGAATTTTAGATGATTCTAAAATTGTGGAGCCTGAACAGATTTCTACCACTGCTGATTTCGATAAGGTTGGAAATAAATACGAATTTAAGAAGAACATTTGGGGTGAGGGCATAAAGTTTTAGGCTCAACAAATTTCTTATGTGAGAAATAGGAATATTATTGAGAAACAAGTTTAGTAGTCCAAACAGTATGGAAGTTTTTGAGGAAACTAATCTTTCTATGGGAACTTCTATTATTGTATTGGATATAGGAATACATAAAATATGTGTTAGTTCAATTAGAAATACTTAAATTTATCCAAAGTTAAAGAAGGAAAAACATAATGGGGAGTGAAACCTCAAAAAGGAATAAATCCGAGAAGGATGTTTTGAATAAATCTAAGAATGTTGTTCTGAAACTCGAGAATAGATTCCAAACATTGGAAAATATTTGTGAGTGATGTGAAAAACCTATAAATCGTTCAAAAGGGTGTATTGTTTTGTTAACAGCATACCAACATGTGTTTAATAATTTTCACTAGTTATAAGTGAAGAATGATAAATGGAAATAATATGAAATTGTTATATAAACCACTCCCAATTCTATAAAATGATAACTATCATGTATCGGGGATAATGGGTGTTCTTCTCACATTACCTAATATTGGAAATTGTTGAATAATATGATGATTTCAAAGAAGAAACAATGAATTTTGGAAATCATAAATCCCTTAGAATAAAATGTGTTTCATTAACTATTATTGGGGAAGAAAATATGAAATATAAGATATAATTGTTTGTTGATGGGTTGCAACAAAATTTTTTGAGTTTTTCAAAACATTGTGATAGATTAAATAATGCTTTTTAGAAAAGATGATTTTTTTGTGAAATGAGAGAGAGATAAAAAATTGTGACAAATGTCCCGCGCACATAATTAAACATTTTTCAAGTAGGAAAAGTACATAACTCATGTTAAATAATCATGAATGAAGAATATATGTTTTTAAATAAAAGGTTGGGAAATATGTTTCAGATAAACATGAGTAAGTTATCTAACCAAGATAGTGCCTGTGGTATTTCTTAGATGTCAATAAGAATATATTATTGTTGGAAAATATTTCTGGAAGGGAAGATAACAAACTCGATGTATAAGGATGTTGATATTCATTCAACTTGACCCATAAAACATCTTCATTATAAAATCTATGGGCCAATAAGAAAAAAATAAATATTTGGGGAAAAGTAGTTCTTTTATTTCCTTGATAATTTTACTCACATCACTGTTGATATGTACATGACACATAAATTAGAAGATCAAAATATATTTAAGAGTTTTTGGAGAATATCTAGGATGTAATTTGGGTAATCTATGAATAATTTTATAACCAAATATGGTGGTGAGTATATAAATAAATATTTCATAGGTTATATTGAAAAAAATGGAATTCGGCATGAGTTAGTTTCACCATACACACCACAATAAAATGGTGTTTCTAAATTGAAGAATAGAAGTTTGGTTGAAATGGGGCATATATGTTACATGAACATGGTCTTTCCTATTAATTCTTTAGGTAATATATGAGTACCATAGTTCATATTCAAAACCATTGTTTTTATAGGAACAGTTTTGATATGAATCCTTATGAAATGTTTTTTTGAAAAAACTCCATGTTTGAAACACTTATTGATTTTTGGGAGTCCCTGAATCATAAATAACAAAGGTGGAAACATTGGGATGTTTGATCAGAGAGGTGAAGATGAGATATTTATTAGCTATGCTTCAGGTGGAATAGGGTATATATTTTTTAACAAATGAACATAAATATTATTTGATTTTATTAATGAGATATTTATTGAAAAAGTAAGATAAGATGTGCCACAAAAATATGAAGATGAGAAAGATGTATACTATGGCCGATTTTTTGTTAAATAAATTGATAAATATGAAAAAAAAAATTAAATCTCAAACAAGAAGAAGAATCTAAATCTTCTATTTCTTTTGATGATTAAGATTAGAATATATATCATCCTAGGACGAGTAATAAAGTCGAGGCTTAGAATATAAATTGCAATCAAAATCAAATGGTTCAGATAATAAAAACATCAGAAGTCATTACACATACTTATTTTTATTCAAAATTTGACTTGAAAGATGTGAATGAATCTTTTGAGAATCCTAAATCGATTAAAAATATTAATGAAGAATTTGATTAAATTGAGAATAAAGATACTTGGGAACAGGTACCTGAGACAAATGACACAAATGTTATAGATACAAAGTGGGTGTTCTAGAATAAGTTGACTGAAGATGGTGAAGTGATAAGAAACAAATCAAGGTTAGTGTGAAAATGTTATTGTCATATGGAAGGCATTTTTTGAGGAGTCTTTTTTTCCATTGGAAAGGATGGAAAAAATTAGATACTATCTTTCTATTTCTAAAAAATGAAGTTAAAAAATATTTCATATTGATGTGAAGTTAGCCTTTCTGAATTGAGAATGTTATGAAGAATTATATATTTAAAAACATATGGAGTTGTTGTTGGGAATGATGACTTTTTGTGCAAGTTGGAGAAAACCTTGTATGGGATAAATCAAGCTTCGAGGGAAGTTTATTAAAAATCGGATACTTTCCTATGATATTTTAATTTTAAGAATGGAATGGTTGATAGTAATCTGTAGGTCAAATAAATTAACAATATTTCCATCATTTTTATTGATTATGTTGATGGAATTATCTTTTCTGGGAATTATGAATAAACTTGTGACTTTTTTTGATGAAAAGAAAAAGTTTTTTGAGATGTTCATTCTTGGTGAAACAAAATAATTTCTTAGGTTAAAAATATCATAAAAGAAGAAATGCATATTTAATTATCAAGAAAAATATTCTAAGGAATATATTAAGAATTTCAGAATGAAAAATTTGTTACTTGTTTCCACACCAATTTTAGTGGGAATGAAGTTGACTAAAAATGAGAAGGTAAGGAAGTTGAATCTAAAGAGTTTTTGAAGATGATTGAATGTTTTTTGTATCTAACAGCATCACGACCAAACATTTTTTATACTTTCACTTTCTATGAATGAGTCTAAAGTGATCCAAAATAATCACATATATTATCTAGAAAATTAATTCTAAGATTCATAAAATTCACAAAAGATTTCACAATCTGGTATAATAGCTCATAAATAATTGATTTGTTTGGTTATATTGATGTTGATTATGTAGAAAGTGTTGATGATATAAGATCCACATATATTAGAGTTTTCATTAGAGGGTGATTTTTTGTAAGTTAGAATTAAATGAAACAAAACTGAAAAACTCTAGCAAGACTGAAGATGTGTATGTTTCTCCAACTCTAGCTTCCACACAACTCATGTGAATGAAGTCTTAGTTAGAATACTTACTTGTTGAAATAAATTTACACTTTATCTTGGATTTTGATAATCATAGTTCCATCAAAATGAAAATAACCCTAGTAAAAAAATTTCATTCAATATATATTTACATCAAATATCATTTCAATAAAGAGAATGTGGAGAAGAATGAATTAAATATGGAGTATCTTCCCACATCAGAACAAGTTGATGATTTTTTCAAAAAACCATTGCGAAAGGAATAATTTTACAACTCGAGGATGAACATGGGTGTCCAATCTATTTCTTTCTATGGTTGAGGTTTGTGTTTTAATCTCTCACATATAGGCAATGGATAATGTTGTCAAAGGGGGAGAATTTTTTCATAAATCTATCTATTGGTATATGCTAATCCATTTAAGGAAGATTGTATTTAGGGTGAGTTGTGGGTAAGTAGTAAACTCACCATGTAACTGTGTAAAATGTTCAAACATTTTTTATGAAGTCTGTAATATAATTTTCTCTACCAAAAGGATAAATACAAATAAGTTTTTAATGGTGAAAAAAATATGTTTTGAATGATGAAGAAGTTTTGAAAATCACTACTTTTGGACAACATGGTTTTGTTCTCAATGATTATTATTTCTTATAATGAGTTAGATCACATAGGAATATACTTTTTTATTATTGATATGAAGATTGAGGTTAAAAAGTGCAGTGATTTATGAATCTTGGTTGAAAAAAGAATCTAATGGTGTAGATTGTTTGGACCAAGTTGGATCGATGTTGTTTTGGGATATTGAAAGATGTTTGTGCTGATTGTTTTGTATTTTTTTTGTTAAGAAAATAAATCACCTGACATTGTAAGTTTTATAAATATGAATAATTCATTGAAAGGAAGCATAATTGTTATAAAATTAGACAAAATTTTTATAATAAGGTTTATAAGGTTCTGTTTTCTATTGTGAAGAAGTTTTGTGAAAGAATTTGTTTTTTGGACACACTTTATATCCCAAAATAATTCTTCAATTGGTATATAGAAATGAATTAGGGACTGAATGTATCTATTCTAAATATAACTATATTTTTTTAATCTTTGTGTTATCATAAATTATAAGTAATATGATATACTTGTGATCCAATATTTATAAATAAATAACAAAAGGATTACCAATCGGTTTGAGAACTAGTTAGAAAGACGGAAGAATACTGGTAAGTCACAATACTTTACAATGTAATACATATGATGAAATTCAAATAATTAATTTCTAAAAGTCATATAGAAGTCATTATATAAGAATATTTTTGTGGAATAAGAAAGTATTGTATGTTTGATGTGTTGTTTAAGTGCTAATACTGGTCCATCAGACACAATTTCCCACCAATTTATCGAAGAATGATTTGAATTGTTCTATAAGTTTTAGTAGAATAATTAAATGAGAGATGTTGAAACCCATGAATGAATAGTTTTGAAATATTGTATCATACCGAAGTTAGGGACCTATCAACCAGATAATGATCAACAATGTTGTTAACCATTTTTATAAAACAAAATAAATGGTGGTTTTCCTCAATTGGGTCTTGGGGAAAAGAACTCTGACGTGTTTTACATGTGGTTGAAGAGTCATCAAACAAGACTTGACACTGATCCATTAGAGTAAATCCATGAATTATCCATTATATTCATGATGAAAATTATACTTTATCCAACATAGGATCATCGGTCTGAAGAAAATAAGAAAAGTAGATTTGTTAGAATAGTTTTGTTGAAGTGTTTTCAATGGGGTTTATGAAGCTATTGAAAAAGGGATGCCAAGAAAGTATTGAACCCAGTGTTGATGTTTTCCCAATGTGTGAAGAAATATTTATAAGTTTCAACTATGTTTTTTAAAAAAAGAAACTAAATTCTAACTATGTTTCTAGAATGTTTAAGGAAAAATGGTTTCAATGTTTTTTAAAATTGTTTTTAAATTGGTACAGAGCATCATTATGAGAAAGAATTAATTCTTAAAAGTGGTAATAAAAATGATAATTTGTTAGTATAACATATGTTTTCATTGTAGTTAAAAAATTTATTAAAATGAATTTCGTATCAAACTGAAGAATGTTTAAGAAGTTAAAAATAGTCTAAAGTTGTGAGAAGATTGGAGAAGGCTTGAGAATAATATTGAATATTTTTGAATTTATTAAATGGTAAATGATAAAGTCAAAATGGAAATGAAATTTTAGTTTTAGAATTTTTTTTGAGTGGGAAAGCGAATTAGTTTTTCTTTCAATTCCTCTCCTGGAACAGTTATAAATAGTAGGAATTAAATTTTACTTTTTGACTATGGATAACTATTCATATACAAAGAGATATAAACAACGATAAAGAATAAAGAATTAGGATTCCAGAAAAAGTATACCTAAGGAACATCTCTAGATAGAAGACACATTAGAGAGGATTGTAACTTGAGTTACTAGATTTGACTGAGACATCAGCCACCGATTTCCTGGGAAAATAGAAAGTGGTTCAGAATTGATTGAAGGGTATTATTTCTCGACTGATTAATTGAATAGGGGAATCAGACTAAGCCATCAATTTTTTTTCATAACAAAGTCCATAAAACTTGTTTTAACCTACTTCTGGGTATGAATGTGAAGAAGTGTGTTTTGAATAACTATTCTAGTGGAAGTTAATAAGGTAGAACAATAACTTATTTTGAACCAACTTGTGAAGGATTCTTAACTTGATAAAAAAAACTTATATTACATCATTCATCCTAGTAGATGAACATGAACTATTGTTTTGATCATATTTCCACACAAGTGTAAGGATATTTCATACTTGTTGTATCCACACAATATGATTGTTTTCTAGTGGATCGTGTGGTATTGAATTGTTTCTAAACCACACTAAGGATTTTGATAGTCTTGTTGAGTAATGATCCTTGTAAATACTTGTGATCATATGGGAATATGATTTTTTTTGTTATCAGAAAAGTGATAAAACATTAACCTAAAGTGATTTTTTATCTTCAAAATATAATAAAATAAAAAGAAAAATATATAATTAACCCACCCCTCCCTATTTTAGTGATACATCCATCCTGGCTGGGCCTTTTCACATGACATAGTCATTTATTTATTAAGGTTTTTATACTTGTAATTCAACAAAGTATAATGATGTTGTAAACCTACAATAGATTATTTTCATCGCTATAACAAGATATATCCACATGGGGAATCATGTGTTGTCATTTCCATTTAAATAACCACTGATAATTCATGATACATTCATTTGAAGTTTCTACTCTGGTATAGTGAAAGGCCCCACATGATGTAGAAACATATTTGTTAAGGTTGTTTTCCCTATAATACAACAACATGCAATTAATATGAAAATACCATATAGGGTATTTTCATCCTCACAACTAAAAACATCCACACAATGATTCTAGTTTAATCGCTTCCCTTTCAAGGAAAAATGATACAACATGGAACTTCTCTATAAAGCTTGAACTCAGGGACAATATTAGGACTGAAATTATGTACTAATTTGTTTTTTAATTTTTTATCCTTATAATTCCATAACATTTAATGTAGGTGAAATTACCCTTTAAGGTATTTGTATCTTCAGAAGTTGAAATCTCCACTAGGGGATTCTTCTCTATATACTTCCCTATGATGAACTAGTGATTGTGCATTGTAATTATCTTTGAATTTGCAATTATGGTATAGTAAAAGGTCCCACATGATCTATAAATTTATGTGTAAAGGTTTTTTACTTGTAATAAAAAAAAATTAATGATGATATGAATCTCATGTAGTATATTTTAAGCGTAAGAACTGGATATCCCCACTTGGGGATTCTAGTATAGCCGCTTCGCTTTGAAGAACCTCAACAGTGCACAATACTTTTATTTGATGCTTAAACTGGCATAGTGAAAGGCCCCACATGATGTATAGAATTTTTATTAGTGTTTTTGTCCCTATAATCCAAAAACATTCTATTAGGCTACAAATAAATTATTTGGTATTTTTAGTATCACAATTGGAAATATCTTCCTAGGGATTCTAGTGTAACGACTTCCCTGTGAAGAAACAATGATATTGCATGATACTTATCTATCATGCTTGAACTATGGTATAGTATAAGTCCTAACACGATGAACTAATTTTTTTATAAGGTTTTTATCCCTATAATCTAATAAAAATTAATGATTCTACAATTCCATTGTAGGGGATTTATAGTTCCATAAGTGGAAATATCCACCATAGTTATCTACTCAAGCTGATTCCCTTTCAAGAACTAGGTATAGTTCAATATTCTTGCATTTGAAGTTGCAAAAATGGTACAATAAAAGCACCCAAATGTTGTATAAATGTATTTTTAATGTTTTTCATTATAATAAATCAAAATTTAATGATGTTGGAAATCCCCTATAGTTTATATTTATGATTGGAACAGGAAATATATATCTGGGGAATAAATTATAGCTGCTTCCCTTTGAAGAACCAGTGATATTTCATGATATTTATCTATGTAGTTGGATGATTTTTATATTGAAAATTTGTTCTATAATGTATCAATTTAGAATTTATTATATGCATATGTACACCTCGAATCAACTTTTAGGCGAGTCACACTAAATTATCATTACAACATGTAAGTTATTCAATTCTTATTAAAGGAAATTCACCCCTCCTCACCAAAAAACATAATCAATAATTAAAGGAACCACATTTTTGAAATTGGTTTAATATTATTTTGAATGAATAGGTATCCTATTAAGACACTAAGAGGTATGATAGTGTTGTGATTCACATCTAACAACTTTATAATGTCAAAAAAGAAGTTCAAAATTGGAAGGAAAGAGGCAGAATTTATTAAAGAGGATATTAGTCGAATATTTGACATTAGTGACAATCCCAATAAATGAATCATATAAATACAAAATAAAAAACTCAAAGATCATTCCAATAAGATTTATTATATGTGGAATTATGCTAATTAAGAATACTATTACGAATGATATTATAAAATTGGTACAATAAAAGGATATAATAGACTATGATGGAACTACAACATTGTTATTCCTTTAAGAATGTGCAATGTTATTTTTCCCTTGAAGTGATAACTATCTTTGATGGGGTATAATACACTTTGTAAACTATTATAACAGAATGGTATAGTTAACATGATCACAATCTATTCAACTATATCACATTTAATTTATATAGTCATCGCAAAATAAATTATGAGAATGTATATCGATCGACTATATCATTGTTGGACAGTTTGAAATGAAATTACATGTCGTAATAATTTAAAAATGTTATTCATATATAGATTTGGATTTAATTCAATAAAAAATATTTGTTTTATAGGTAAGATAAATCATAAAACCAAAGGAAAGTTGTTTGAATAACTGCCTTTACAAAGTGGAACCTCAGTGTGCGGAACTCCACATTGAACAAGTATAATATAAATGTAAGTTACATGTCCTCTAAGATATTGGATTTTTTTCCAAAAAATAGAAGAAATGATAGAACAAGTTACTGAAGAAGGAAATATAGTGTAATATATATAGGTCCAAGTTAAGAAGCTTAGGATGTTTGTACATAAACTTAAAAAAACAAGAGGACTAGTATGTTGAAGATTTTGATATATGAAAAAGAAATTACTCAAAAAAGAGAGACCACGGATGATGTAACAACAAGTAGTTCTGATGAAAAACTTGGGGTTAGTTCCCCCATTAGATTAGAATCCCAATCAAATAGTTAATCTAGAAAATCATCTTTTACTTCTCTAGATCAATCAGTGATTTTCACCTCCAACCATTAAAATAGATAGAATACATGTTCAATGATTAAGATTGTGAAGTCCAATCCATGAAATAAAAAATAATTGGACACAAAATATGTCTATAGCCCTCTACCAATAAAGAGATACTTTTTATCCGGACCAAAACCAATAGTTAATGTTCAAATTTCATATGTTGTTATAAGAATTCCTCAATGGTTTAGTGAAAAGAAAAACCTTACAGTTGATGCCCATTATACCTTTTTTTAAAATAACTCAGAAAGAAACTCATATGTTATGGTTACATTATTTTCATTAAGTATTAGAATTGAATATTTATGTCAAATTTATTTACCTTCATTATGATCATTCTTAATTGTACATGTTATATGTGTGTGAGTGAAGTGACAGAAATCAATGAGTATCAATGAAGGAAATTGTAGAAATGATGTATATTGGGATGACATCTAGTTGTGTGAGTGTTTCACTAATTATTTATATACTTATAGTAATATGTTTTCTTATAATTATTTCTTACACTTGGTTATTGATGACTACTATGTGATCATTAAGGAAAAGTGTAATGAAGTTGGTGCTTTAGATATTTTTCCATATAAATAATTGTTTATTAGAAGTTCTCATATCATAAGTACGATTTTTTTTTAAAATTTAATGCATGTGATTATAATTTTTTTTATCAATCATGTACATTTTTCATTATAGAGTATAATCAAGGGCCATAATGAATCACCGATAAGAATCATGATTCAAAACTAAATTCTAGAAGTTATTGAATATACTCGATTATTTTTATTTACTATCTATATAACAATCAATTATTAGACATTTGTTGTTTTTGATATTGAAGAAAATGTTTTCCCACACTTTAATTCAATGAAACTAACGACTATAATGAGGGGAAAAGATGGATATATAGAAGATTCTATTGTAGTGGTAATAATTTCAGTTTTTCAGATTCCTATAGGTGGAGAACTATATAAGATCCACTGATTTATAATTAAAATACTAAATTATATTTTTCAAAAATCATACATAACTAATTTTATTGGAAACTCAAAATATAATGTGATGAACTATAATATATTAATAGATATATGATTTTTAGAAACTCTATAATAGGATTCCACAAATTTAGATAATGGAATTATTGTTTGTTACTTGATCGATAGAATATCATCTAATTTGGACATATGAAATTCATTATCATAGACCAACGTAGATGATATAAGTGTCTCAATATTGTAGAAATTACTAACTCGTCGAAGGTTGAGTTGGACTAAGACTAACATCAGTGAAAGAAAAATCTTGGAAATATCAAGGGAAAGGTAAAATGAATGAAAATACCATGGATGGGATTTGTAATCAATATATAAACATATGTTTCAGTATTTTTTATGAAGAATAAATTGACACATTCTGTTTTTTATTTTTGATATCAATGCATAGAGTCAATCACTTAATAAAAAGTAGAGTTGGTTACAAAATGAAAGATTATAGAAAATGTATTATCTCATCAAACATGAACTCATAAATTTTATTTTGAAGATAAAATACACTTTTATGAAAAAAGGTACTAAACATGTTTCCAGTAGAGACGCACCTCGTTTTTAGAGTCCTAGAGTTATTAGAAGTCCTTCCTAAAAGACATGAACAAAAATTAATTATCAGTGTTTCCAGTTTTGTAAATAGAAAGAAAAAAAGATACATATATTATCACTAGTATCTACCATACCAACTCTATGTTGTTTGTGTTTCTTGTGATTAATTCTCTCTGAATAGATTTTCACCTGATCTCCTCCTATTTGAGTTGGATTTCTTTTAATCTTAATATATTTACCAAATGTAGAGGAATTACAACATAATTTTTCAGATGGAATAGAGATATTGACATTATCCATGTGACTAGAAAAGTATTTATGGTTTAAAATACCAACATCATAGGCACAATCTATTTCACATGCCACTATTACCAATTTCATTTCCATTGGAGCTATTTATTTGTTTAATATTTATTTAAGTAAATTATTATTGACCAATTTATCAATTAGATCACCTTCACCATTATCAAATTTTCCAGAATTTTTTTTCAACCTCTTCAAAATTTATTATTCTAGAATAAATCACATCTCAAGCATCTCAAACAGTTTTAAAATAAGGCAACATAAGATTCCAATAGAATCAAATTTTATTCAACAATACTTCACCATTCTAGCACATTGATTATTTAAAATCTGAAACTCTCTGGAAAAACCTAATCATGACAACAGTATATGATTATGTGAATTCTATTTTGTGAGAATATTTATGAAAATCTTCCCTAATCAGTTTATATTCATTCTAAAATAGACCAATTTTTTTGAGTGTCTATATCTATTGCTTGTCTGGCTAATGGATTGAAAGGGAATGCAATTGGTAGAAGTTTTTACTTACTTTGGAAGTCATAGCTTCTTTTCCTATAGCTATACGTTGTATCAAATTTCTCAAAGGGTTGGAAAAAATATCCAACACTCAATCTACGATGAATAGAATCTGGTAGGGAACCATTAAAACATTCACTTAATTTCATTATATTTATACTCAATGTTAATTTATTATTCATAAATAAATGAGACTATTTTTCCTTCAAAATTATTTACATTATCCAACCATAATGACTTACCTTCAACAAATTTAATTTTAGGAGTCTCCCAATCTGCCTCAAAACCAAACACATTATGGTACTCAATCAATAATTTTCTCAAAGAATAAAGGAATCATTAAACATGTTTCATCAAGATACTAAGGTGTTTTATGCCATTTTTCAATAGATGTCATATATATAGGCCATGATTATTATCAAGAAGTACACAGGATGTTTCTTTTTCAGTAGATTCAACTTGATCAGTAAATAGAGTCAATGATCTCTTCATATTGTGCACTCAACAAATTTCTGAAATAACCATGAAGAATATTTGGTTGTATCATGGTACAAAAATTCCATAAAAAATATAGTTTCCTTTAAATGATTAAATCCAAATAAATAGTTAGAGTTTTTAATTCATTATTTATACTAAATTTCATATTGAACATAACTACATCTCCAAATTTTTCCAAATCAAAACCCATTTGTTGGTCAACTAAAAAAATATTTATAATCTACTAATTTATGTCAATTTGAATGGAATATAAAAAAAATGGATATCTTGAAATTTTCATTAGAAATAATCCAACATGAATACACCACCTCCAACAATCAAATCCCATTGACATTTTGATTGATGAAAACTCATTTGGTCAACTCAGGTATAACATAAAACACTTGACCACTGAAAATAGTCACCGCCAAAGAGGAAGAATCAATTGGCCTAATTCCTACCAAAAAATTAAATTCCAACTGCATGCCCTAAAATTAATTTACCTTTCTCTAGGATATCATAAAATGAAAATATCCAATAGAATGAAACATGTGATTGTGAGAATCTATAAAAAAATTACATGAATATTCCCCAAAGGACAACAAACTAACATACATATGGGAATAAAAATATATCCTTGTCTTTTCACGAACATTTTTTCCCTAAAACATCAGGATCATCATTATTTTTTCCCCTACATACAACTATTATAAATAATTGATGTAATTATTTGTTTCCCCTTCTTACATTTGTTATCATATTTTCAACACACACGAATACGAATTATTCCCGAATAAGAAAGATAAAATGCATGAGCATTACCAAGATCTTTGAATGTCATTCACAATTTAGGATCCATCTTAAAGAAACAAAAAATACTCTTCTCCACATCATTACCACATTGAAACAATGTAGGTTCATGAATTTCAATGTTAAATAGCTATTCAATAAATTTCCACTATAGATCCAATCAATATAGATGTAATATTATGAAAAATATTAAATAAAAATAAAAAAACACTTCAATAATTTTATTCTAAAATTCATCGTCTGAAAAAACCATAGTAGAATCCGGAAAACAAATATCTTTTCACCTCATTAAGATATTATCCAGCTAATTTTAATGATCCATTCTATTGACTATACTGCATCACTTGCAAACCTACATCACCTCCATCAAGTTCTATCCCAACATCAACTATTTTGGTCACGTCTGTTATTTTGGCATGGAAAATTGAAGATGATTCCTAGGGTGGAAACACTATTAATCTATACTAGAATAAATTTCCTCCATTTTTGTTGTGACTGTTATTCCATAATGGAAGAGATTTTGATGAACCCTAGGGTGGGAATTTAGTTAATCCTGCCGATTGTATTTTTTTATCTATCTAATTATTACTCTGAAATAGTGTATATGATTATAAAAAATGTTATTCGAGTGAGTCTTCAAATATATTACCATGTTGTGAGTGGGAACATGACACAGTCACAGAGTATAAATTAACCCACCTGTTCAGGTGGGAAATGGAGGTGATCTTGATCCCTGAACCTATTGGGTTTGGTACCATAGTGAGTACCAATTAACTGTTTCATTGGAAACCAATTTATTATTATTAAATAATAGTAATAATAAATTTTAATTATTATTAATTAATATTTATAATAATTTTTAATTATTAATAATTAGTAGTAATTATTGGTAATATAATTAAAAAATATTTAATTTTATTTATTATCACTAATTAGAAAAAATTATTTAAAATTATTATTTTTTATAATTATTATTAATTATAATAGGTGTTGTATTACTTTTTAAATTAAAAATTTTATATATTACTTATTTAAATAATAATTTATTTTAATTAGTATATTTGTAATTATATGTTAATATTATTGTAAAATTATTATTAATATGTTATTATTAAAATTCTAGATGAATCACACTAAATCCCACATGAAATATATATAAGGAATTTCATGGTCCCTATATAATAAAAGTGTGACATATGTGGGGGTTTTGTTATATTTTGTAATTTTTTAACCTAAACGATATTAAAACCCCATTTTTGTTAAAGAAAGAATGCACTCTTTTTATGGGTTGAGAGGTAACCCAATACATGGTCTGAAGTCTCAGTGGATCATGGACATTTTTTAATCATTCCATAAGAACTAAGACCCAAGGGTCTAGTATTACCAAAGTCTTGACTAGCCCATCCATCCTATGCTCATCTGCACCTAACCTAGGTGCTCACTTGGGCATGCACCACCCCTCATTTGCACATCACAATGCTTCCATCATGGTTCCATCACCACTATTCATGTCATTATACAGATTCCTAATAGCCCGCCTCACTTTAGTATGACTACACACCAACTAGGGTCACCGCCTATCTTCATGTCATCAAACATCGACTTCCATTTCAAGATCGCTATTGTCTCTATCCCTCCTACACATGTCCCAAATCAAACTTCACCACCCCATGCACACATGGTCCATGACTTACATCTCACTGACAAGAATATTTTAGACATCAAACATGTATAGAACTTTTTAGAATTTATAAATAATCACCCACCCCTAAAATTGGGAACAAAATTATAATCGAAGTGGTTTGAATCCATACTAAATTGACACAGAATGCACCCATAAAGCCAATATGCTACAAGTTAATTTTCTTTTTAAGTTACATAAATAATCATAATTCTGAATAAAGAAATGTTTTTTAATTACTCTTTAATATTATATATATACATAAAAAATAAAAAAATTTAAAAAATAATCATTGAAATATATCTTGTTATTTTGTTTATATATATAATTAAAATTAATTAAAATTGATTTTTCAAAAAATAGATGGAGAGAATCAATTGAATTAATGTCTTATTCTTAGAATATCTTGTGTAAATTAATTACAAGCTCGACCATCCTATATTTCAAAAAAAATAATAATCATATATTAGACAACTTTAAAATTAATTAAAAAATGAATCTAGATTTTTTTATGCTAATCATGAATACCTCCCCTATCATAATCATTATTTCTTCTTAAATTTTTTTTCATTATTAGATTCATTTGATTTATATCTGAGATAGATAACTCTACTACTTATTTATTTGACTG
Source organism: Viscum album (assembly GCA_963277665.1). Lineage (NCBI taxonomy): Eukaryota > Viridiplantae > Streptophyta > Magnoliopsida > Santalales > Viscaceae > Viscum > Viscum album. Next base: position 955,141,240 of record OY728133.1, on the reverse strand, counting down.
CAGCACTTCCCATGATACACAGTTCCACTATTTTCTCAACTTATGGATGCATTGATCATTCCTAGTTAATCCTTTATCATCTCATTGTGAAAAGGACCTACAACAATTATTTATGGATACTTCTCTAAGGAAGGGAGTCATTTTACAGAATCCCACCTAGTGATGGGAAACATGTTATGGGTTTTATTTGAGCTTTACTATTTTTCCATTTTAGTTTTGATGATGTGATGCTTTGGGTGGTGGGTTTTTTATTTGGTGTTACCAAAACCAATGATGTGGGTTTATAAAAATGGTTTATAGCTTTTATTTTTATAATGTGAGTTTCGTTATTTCTTGTTGGTTTTTGGTAATATTTTATAATCATTTTATTGGCATTTTATATTGGTATTACACATATATGTGATTATATTACATTCAATGGGGAAATGCTATTGAGTTTATGATTTTTTATAATGCTTCACTAAACATTAACCACTAAATGTAAGGTAACTAGAATCACTTTGGTGGAAACTAACTCTTGGTGTAAATCTCAAAATGTTAGTGTACCGGGAATATGAAGAATCACCTCACCCTAACTACTATAGTGATTTGATCTTTCTGTCACTTTTCACTCAAAAATCATATATTTATTTAGTAAAAAAATTAAATGGAAGAAAGTGAAGTAACAATATCGGTTCATGTGGTTTTTACAATAATCCAACATCATATGAAGAAATATTGCAACTCTTTATTCCATATAATGTTCATAATGTTTACTGTAATTATGAAATATATCCCCTTAGATCACTAAACTCAATGATTACATGACACATCACAATGTGGACCTTCACACTTTTTTATGGTGGGTACTTTTTGGTCAACTAGTTGTAAAAATATACAACTTTCATGAGGGTCTATACAATAATACCATTAACCATCAATGTCCTATAACACTTCCTCAACTGATCACCAAACCCTGATAGATGAGCAGTGCACCATCACTTCACTCCTTCACCAAAAACTATATTGTGAGTGATAAAAATTATATACATATCCACCTTTAGAGGATTTGACCCTCTCCAATCCCATTTTCTTGAAAATTGAATCCCACATTCACATGCATTCATCAGAAGATGATATGTTCCAACTACTCCACCACAGACTATTGAAGCTAAGTTGTAGTTTCCTGTAAAAAACCTAAGAGCCTTATAGGGTTATATATTTCTTATAAACTAAATTCAACACTTAAATATTATTTTCAATAAAATCAATCTCCCACTTGAATTATTTCTTAAGAACTCCCAAAACATCCTCAAAAAATTCAGAAAAATAATAAATTTTACTTCTGATACATGTAATGATTCTTCTTTGCTTCTATTTAAACAAGTCTGATTGAGGCATAATGTTTCTTCAGACTATCCCAGAATAAGATCATGGTGAACATTGATGGTTCTGGGTGATGCTAAATCACTGGGAAGTCTATGACCAAATTATATATATATATATATTGTAATCAATGAATATTTTAGGATTCAGCTGAGGAAGAATCATAATGATTGACAAAATTAATACAAAGATTAATTGAAATTAACCTAGAACCCTGAATATAAGATATTTTCACATAGAAATTATTATTAATTTATTTAATTATATAATTACATCCCTTTAATTATTTATTCATTATAAATGATCAGATATAGAACTCTAATCTTACAATCATGTTGTCATAGGAACCAAGGAAATATTCCCTCTAGTGGTAATCAACATGTGATTTTTGAACCTTTGATCTTCACTACAAAATCCAACATGTGATAGCTTATATGATTCAAACACTTGCGCAAATAAATTTGATCAAAATAAAATCCTTCAAGGAAGAAGGATTCCACTACAATGAAAGCAGAGAAAATATTTTCATTTTTTAGACCGTTCTAGTGGAGTTATCTATATGGATTGAGGGAATACTCTCTATAATTTGATGTGTAAAATATAAAAATATAGATCTCATGATCCAAAAATATCAATATGTGGTTAATATAGTTATAGGGTTAGAAGATAATAATTTCTCATGATCCCTAACATTTTTTCTAAACTACAGGCGAACCCCATATATGAATAATAATTATATAATTATTATTTACTTCACATTTTTTTAAATCATAAGTAATAAAATATTATTTTATTGAATAAATAAATTAATATTTATTCAGATAATATTTAGTATAATATTTCACTCCAGACTATAAAAATTGATTCATTGACCCCCCTTAATATTTAACAGCTCATAAATAATAACTAATTAAATAAATAAGTAGATATCATTGTATTATTCACCAAAAAATATATAATTATTTCATTCAACAAATTAGTGATTAAATATTTATTAAAAAGTACCATTACTAAATCAATAATTATTTTTGTTACCTTATAAATAAACCATAATAAATAAACACTATGTATTCCAGTTAAAAAATTAACAATTACATGGTGAAGAAATATTTATTAAATATTTAGCTTATATATATAATATATATATATAAACATTTTATTGAATATTAGGTATGAAAAACATGAATAATCATTAAACTATGTACTTGAATAATATTTCACTACTACAAATTCATGTTTATTAAGATATACCTTTTATAAGTGAGAAAAATGAAATGTGGATAAAGGGAGTACTTTTCTCAGTTCTCACTAAAAGTGCTGATAATATTGAGGTTTATCAACACCAAAAAATCATAGAAAAAATGTTACTTTTGGAAGTATTTTTATCACTGATAAAGGAACCCCTTATTCAACAATTTTCTTAGCATTGATAAAGGAGTTCCCTTTATTAGCATTAAAGTGGTTGTTTTTAGCACTGATAAATGATGTCATTCATAAATTTTACTTTAAATGTTATAAGAAATCATATTTTTATATAAAAAATGTTTCTATTGATATAGATATATATACATATAATATTTTATTAAATATTAGTTATATAATATAAAATATGTATTTACACATAATATATATTAGATTTAAATAAAATGGTAGATAAATTAAATAAAAATTAATTTTAATTAACCAATTTCTAATTAGTATCAAGTAATATACAATTAAAAAATTTAATGATATAAAAACAATAATAAATGACCTAATATTTTAATATTGGTTTTATAAATCACTTGAACTTCAAATGACCATAATTTTTTATATATTTGTCCGTTTATGCTCCCTGAGAAATCAAAACAAAGCCTCTAAATAGATCTACATCATGATTATTTAATTTGACTATATTCACTATTTTCTAATGGTTAAAAAGGTTTGGAAGGTCTCCAAAAATGATTTTTTTCATTAGCATATCCTAACTTTTGAATGTTCAAAAGAAATTCAACTTCATTTATGTGGGTATTCTTATTTTTTTAGTGGAGACTAAATTTATTCATAGGGATTACATTAATATGGATGTTATGGGGTTAAAATGTTAACATTTTTTATTTTATAGTGTTATCTATAACTAAATATATACACATATATACATATTTTGTTATATTTTAATATAAAAAATTTAATTAATCAAATAAATATTTAAAAATATTTATATATAATTTATTTATAAAATATATAAACCATATGAAAAAGTAATTATTAATTTTATTTTCCATATAATAATGTATGAATTTTTATATTCTTATATATATATATTGATTATATATAAATATGTGTGTGTCTTAATAAAAATATATATATTCCAATATATATACATATATATGTTTCAATTAGAATATATTGAAATATATATATATATATATATAATTTTTTTTGTAATAAATTTATTGTATAATTCACTTCCCTTGTGATAGCAGTGTGTATCGAGAAGGTGGTGGAGAGGGATTCGAATCTGACACCCTATGAGTGAATTCAATAGTTAAGGTGGCAGGGTCATGGTGGGATTATGGAGGGGGGTGGCGTTTCTTGACATTGGTGTGGAAGGATCATGTGCATTAATATTTTTTTATATTATTTAAAATAAATAAAAAACCTTTTATCTTCACTAACAAAAACACTCATAAAGGCCACCTTTTATCTGCACTAAAAAAACATGAATAAAAGGTACCAAATTTTTTAGCACCTGCAATATTATCCCTCATAAAATCAAATTATAGAACTGATAAGGTGATTATCTATAGTATTATTTATCTAAAATGTTAAATTCATATGTAATTTATCTGAACATTCATATACACATATTATGTGAACCATTAGACACCATTCTCAATAGCATTAGGAAAAACTACCTAAAGTACAAGGTTAACATCTATAAACATGCCAAGGATCCCATACTGAAAGAGGTTAATGTGAAAATGTCATGTAAACTCCTATGAATGCCCACTGTGTAATGGATCTCTTTATCTAGATATATCAAATCAACTAGGTTTCAGACTAATGTCATCAACCAATGTTCTTTATTCCAATTAATTTCATTTTCTTAAAGAGATGTTGTCGAAAATAACAACATGGTGTTGAAAATAATCTAATATTTAAATTCTGATTAATTGGACTAATATATAAAATTCTGATAATGAAAATAAATATAGATCCATTCATCACATTATACATTAATACAATATCACTCATGATTTGTCCAATGTATCCCATCTCATAACAAGCATATTGAATCACAGTTTTATTTAATACATCAATGTATACAACTCATGAATTTTAATAATAATAATAATTGAAAATGATCATTACACATGTTAATATAAAATAATATTTTACAACCCATGTAAATTTGGATTTCTTATTAGTGGCCCATGTTTTCATAATCTCTTTCATTGATGATTACTAAGGGCGTGCTCCATGAAAAAGTGTCTCAAAGTCATATGAGTCTAAACCACTGATAAAATATATCATTTATGTCCCATAAAATGATATCATTTTAACAATGAAATTATATATAATAATGTTTTCATGGAACTTTTATCTTATCATCATAGTGGGGAATTTCTATGTCCTTTTAGTGAAATATGCACCATTAGAAAATTATCACATACTTTGTATCCCATTATCATAATCATTATGTGATAAGAAAATTTTATATTAATATTAAAATATCTGAATAAAAGTAATCATAAAGTACATATATGTTGGTTCTAGGGAACCAACTCCAATTTTCTCTCACTCGTAGTAGATCCAACTCCTAACTACCCAGGGTCTGCTAACACTCACATAATGTTCATGCTTATGCTAAGATCAATCATTTGTTATGAGGTCCACTACATCTTTCTATATGTAAATTCTAATTAAAATTACATAGAAACATTGATATAAATCCATAAATGTGTGATATTTTTGGATTATGATCTTCATCTATTGATGTTAGCTTGAAGCCTTTTAGAGAGTCACCGCTGTAGTATTAACTAATGAGAATTTCTGCACACACTCGAAGAAATATTTAGGATTTTAATAACAATATAATAAAATATTTCCTAAATAATTAATCATGTGGAATAAGTGAAATAATATTCACATGAAAGGTAAAAAAACAAACAAAATAGATAAAAAATTACTACAAAATAGGTATGTTTTGGCTGAGTGATTTCAGAAAAGAATAAAACTAATGAGAACACACTTACCTTGAAAACACCAATATGAATAAATTTTTTCGATTTAAAACAAACCTTAGTTAATTATTAATTATTATTCCTAGAAATTAAATTCATTCAATTATTGTTCTGTAATTTGATAAGCCTGATCCTTATCTGAGAAAACTTGACAAAAACCCTAAGCTAAATCTAAGACTACCAATCATGGTAACCTGCATTAATTATGGTCAAAAATATGAATTATTTTTATTATAAAATTGGGAAATCACATAATTTTTTTAAATAATAATGTTTTTATTTTGGGGAATCAATAAAATGCCTAAAAATTAGTCCCAAGTAGATTATATTTTAAAATTAATGTGATTCTATGATAATTCCCAAAAGTTAGGCATGTTGGTCAATGTGTCAATTGATTGAGTGATATTAACAATAAAAAAATATTTCATTAAACACAATTTTATAAATTAAAATGAGGAAATGGATTAAATAAAACTAATTAAGGATGTAAAAATAAGATCAAACAAAACAAATACTCTCGCATAGGTGGAATTGTCATCATAGAGATGATTTTCATAAGAAATGGTTAAGAAGGATGAAAATAAATCTCATATCCAATATTATATTTTAGCCCCAAGAATAAAAATAAAAATAGTAAAGATGAATAACATATAACTACTATTAAATAAATAGATAACATATGAGAACAAGAGAAACAAATCATAATGTGGAAGCAAGAGATGAGCACCTTATTAGAAGAGATATTTTTATAAAGCCTCACTTATTCCAATTTATTAGATATTTTTACTAAAACCCTTCCCAAAGCCTCATAAAACCATTAATAATAGTGAAAAAAAATTAAATATAGTTAGAGAGGGTTAGGGATTGAAATATCAATAAGGGAACGTGATGAATTTTACCTCTAATATTTAATCCTTATTAAGCTTCCTTTTCGACTAAGTTCTCAAGTGAATTATCCTTTGAATTAAATTCTCGGAAATGAATCATCTAAATTTTGGAAAAATTTCATCCCATTCCATAAAATGGTATAAAATTTATTAAGAAATAGAGAAGAAAGGTCCAATCTATCTAATCTATCAAAACCCTTTATTGACATCCATTTTCATCCCTCAAAATTTTCATTCTAGATTTCATAGTTTAAATAAAAAATGAGAAATCAGTGGGGAACATGACCATAACATTTCAATTATAAAATGAATACAACAAAAATGTTATGATAAAATTACTATGTAAATACTGAAATGGGAAAAATATAATTTTTTTTTAATTTTCAATTTCATGATCAGAACACATATTTCCATTAAATATTAACATAAGGCTCAATGTGGAGAAATTATATTATATGTTATAAAAAATATTCCAAAAAGTATATCTTATCAACTCCCCCACACTTAATCATTTTTACCCCAAGGAAGACCCCCATGTCATATAATCTAGAAAATGTTTCATGTTGAAATTTCTCAAACCATGATGGAAATATGAGAATAGTAATAATCACAAAAAATATCAATCTCAAAAAATTAACAAATCAATATATCATAAATTTTATTAGATCAAAATCTAATGTGATCACTGACACAAATTAGGTGGAAACATGTTGTGAGTCAACTATTCCACAAATTCCTCATCTCTCTATGTGTGTAAATTATTTCAAAAATATCACTCCACCCTTTATACAATTTATTTAGGTCATGTATTCCACTTACCTGATTCCATTCCATAGAACATTTTCAATATCCTTTAAAATAAAATTCCATGTAATGGCTCAGACCCTCTTGGTCCATTACTATGCCAATTTTTGGTGTTTGGGATGCCCTAGACCCCATCAGTATGTCTGGATCCAATGTCTGGTGTATCAATGGCAGGATTTCATTATTGTTTCACCCATCAGAGACACCGACCGGTGAGTCACCTATCAGTGTGACACTGATCAGTGCCACGAAGGGCTTGTCAAGGTTTTCTTTCCCCAGTTTTCTCGTAACGCCACTTTTGAGTATTTTAAAATTTTCAAGTGGTTTAAAGATTTTTTTATCCCCATAAACAATATTCTAAATCCTCTATGAGTGGGGTGCCCCCAAACGGATATGTTTTTGTCTCTATAAATGAAATCCTTTAACACGCAGTTGTTTTGGCCACCTCCCCAATTAGAATTATTAAATAACAATTAATTCCATCATTTGTATCTATCTAACCACATGGTTAAACCATAATATACCCTTAAATACATTCAAGATTTCATATCTCGTAACTCTAGGATCTCTCCTTTTTATCACATGGGAATTCATTCTTTATTATTCTTAGCTGGTTTCTTTCATTTCTTGGTTCGTTTGGAGTCCCCTTTCCCAACGCTAGTGGTGCACCTATGCTGGATCCTTTCCTGCTCACTCCTGGATTCCCCAAAGTTCTTCCCCTGAAAGTCACGCATCCCCATTTGTTGGCTTATGGTGGAAAACATTTATCGTTGATCATCTAAGTAGGGTTATTCCTTCATCTCTCTTTAATTTGTATCATGTGGGGTGGGTATGATAATGTTCCTATGGGGATGGATGAAACCAAACCTTAACAAAGATAATAAATATACTTTTAAAGGATGAAGGGGTGTGTTTGAAGATTTTTCATTACTCTTTTAACTTTTCTTATATATTTTGAATTGTAGGAGCTTATGTCCACTAAAAATCATGCATGTTGGAGGTCCTATCTTACACACTAATAAACCTCTGTTTTCTTGATATTTCTATGATTGAATTGTTGTAACATGGAAACTGGTCAATCATGTAAAATCGGTTGATTAAATGGATGAAAAATGAATAAGAATCCTTATGTGGTCACCCCAGTTAACCAAAAAGAAAGATGAAACTAAAGAAAGGGTATGTTTAAATCTGAAAAAACCCCTTTCTCTATTCTGATGATGTGTATGGTTGTTCTGCCTGGTGCTTGTGAGTTAATGTGGATGGGGATGGGATCCCCTATTATGGTATAGTTATTATATTGTGGATTTGAGGACATGTAGGGCCATATGTTGGGGCATGGTTTGGCTCTAATACTTAGAGGGATCTTATAGATCCCTTTTGTTGTTGCGAATTTACAAGAAAACCATGTGTGAATGCTTAAATTGCTACATGGCTATTTTTCCTTCCTTGGTATGTGGCTAGGCCAGTTAGTTTCCCGGTAGTGAATAATTATTTAAATGGAACAACATGAATATAAAAAAAGAATAGGTTCAATGGGGAATTGTTTTCCGAGAATTATTTTTGACTTGGTTGTGCCTGTGGTTCTCCTTGTGAATAAATAGTAATGAGGTTGTTGGTTAATGAACTGGTTTTGGAACCCCTAGGTTTGGAATAGTTCTTTTTTACCTACATGTATAATTTTTGTTCTTATGTTTCTTTATCGTGCCCCACCCAATTTTATCACTTCATATCGAACACCCCCATTTCATGGGGGAGGGTGTTTTCCCAACACTCCCATGAGTTGATTGTTATTATCTCATGTTATAGTCCCTTTCCAGAGTATCCCAAGACTCTTCTTGTATGATGTGATGACGTGAGGTCCATTATATCCCGAGATTCTTCAGGTAGGGTAGTTTTGGTGGTTTTCCTAGGTGTGTTCTTGAAGGTTATTTCCCAAGTGTCTTCAGCATGAGGCTCAGGTGTCTTCTGGTATGGTAGTAGTTGTTCTGGACTAGATGTATGTGGGTGTGGTTACATGTGTTTAATGTGCCCAGGTGTTTGCAGGCATGATGTGTGGTTGTGGTAGCCCAGGTGTGTGCAATAGGGGTATGGTAGTGGGACTACGGCTGGAATGGCGGGGGAGGTCTGACGTGTAGGATGTCTTCAATGTCTAGTGAGAATGTTGTGCGGGGTACCCAAACATCGATGTGTTATTACTATTAAAAAACTTGACTTGCATTATTTAGGGAGGGTGCCTTGGTGAGGATTGGGTGGATAGTTATCTTGTTAGGTGCTTTGGTTATCTTCTTTTCTCTTGTGGCATTAGAATTCATCCCCACTTGTGCATGATAGCGTTTTTTCCTACTGAGTATACTTGTATACTCACCCTACGTATATGAAACTACTTTCAGGTTTCCAAGAAGACATTGAGGACCATGCTGGACCCTACTAGCTCAGACGCTGGGATTGTTGATGTCATTTCTTTTCTTTTCTTTTGGTACCATCCTTTGTACTTTTCTTGAATTTTCGTAGCACATATTATTGGAACCTGCATATGAGAATGAATTGTTTTGGAATAACATTCACTTCAACTGTTGGTGTTGTTTGGGATTTACTATCATATCTCCTGATCCTATTAAATAAAAAGGGTAATACCTTTCATTTTTCATGTGATTCCATACCCTTGGTGTGCATCTCAACTCGGGGACCTATTGAAGGTGGGTCTTGGGGGTCATTATATCTCCTTCAACTTAAAGAAGGAAGGATATGGAAATATGTTATTCCTTCCCTAATCTTGGTGAAGGTGGGTCATTAGAGAATGGTATTAGAGGTAGAAGGATGAGAGATAGGATGGAGTTCAAGGTTAGGATCAGTGAGGATTGTATGAAATGGTAGGGAAAAATGTTAGGAAATCTTGGTGTGTGAAATTGTCCAGGACACTGGATTTTAAGGCCCCCTCATGATCTGATGAAAGGACTCTGGACCTACCGAACGACCAAGTGAGGACACACTAATTGTATGGTAGAGACCCTAGGGAAGCAATATGTATTATAATTAATTGTGTTCTTGTGTATCTTGGGTACTTTGGGGATTTAAAATAAATAAAATGTATAATAAAAATTTAAAATAAACCTTCTACACTACTCGAGCTTAAGAATTCCTTGTTTACCTTGCAGCTGTGGCACCCGGACGATTACCATGGGTAGTGCGAGAAATAGAGGACTAGGAGGCTATTTTTCTGATCAGTAGAGGAATAATTGAGAGGAAGAGGATGAACAGTGGAAGAGGATTCTTCATTACTTTTAGTGGAATACCCTTGGTAAGTATGAGGGTGGTGTCTCGCACATGGAGAGAAAGAGATCGCTCGAGAATATGTTGATAGCTTTCAACATGATCCGGGATCCAATGGATTACTATGTTTCTCTGGCTATAATCCATATGTGGGGAGTGGTGCATCAGTGGTGGACTCTCTATCTTGGGGAGAAGAGGGAGGCTGATGTTTCGTAGAATGACTTTGAGAGGGAAATCAGGGCAGAATTCTTCTCTTCCATGATGAATTTGGAAAAGATGTTGGAACTACTCTCCCTTCAGCATGGGAGCATGTCATTGAGGGAGTTGGGCATCATGTTCAAGTATATCCTTCATTTTTCTTCAGAACTTTTTTTGGATGAGGAGTATCAGGAGAGTCATTTAGATGAGGCACTCCGACCTTCTCATTAGTATGATGTTACTCACTTCACCCTACGATGTACTTGGAGGTCCAAAAGAAGGATGAAGTGGTGGAGAGGATGCACACACTTGGAGGTGTTCCATGAGAGGGGATCCAGTTGTGCTTATCAAAGGGGAAGGCCGTTAGCATAAGGCCTCTAGCATTCGAGCATTTTTGGTTTCATCCAGTGAGGAGCAGGCCCCAGCAGTTCCAGTTCTGATCTCCCGGTTCTTTCCCTTTCCTTGTGGGCCCAGGACTAAGGTGCTTCATCAATGGTAGCCATGGTCACCTTCAAGTTTAGTGCTTGAATAAAGTGTAGTACAATGGGGGTGGGCAAGTTCAGCTCCCACCTCAACAACATTCATTTCTAGCCAGACCATTTCTGTAGCAGTAGTAGGGACAACGTGCTCCAACTCCTCTGAGAGCAGACGTTGCAGTATGAGGCCAACCCTAGGTTTATCCTCAAGGACCTCGACTAGGGTGTGGTCAGGGAGGCAGTCGACAACCGAGGGGAATAGGAACTGGGCGTGGGCATTTTTGTGCTGTAGAAGTAGTAATTCCAGTAGGGCCATTGGTCGTTCGAGGTATGATCATCTTGTTTAGAACTCTTTCCTAAACCTTGTTTGATTCATGAGCTTCACACTTCTTTGTTACACCCGGTCTAGCCCATTCCATGGGCCTAGACATAGTGAGAATCCCCATTCCCCTGGTGTTGAGTATGCTAGTTAGGGGACATACCAACTTTCTTAATGTTTTTTGAGGACATAGACTGATGTTGGGGCTGCATCAGTCTAGTGGGGATCTCCTTATGCTGCAAATGAATCCATACGATGTCATCCTAGGCATAAAATGGCTATTTTTTATGTATGCTGTTATCGACTCCTTTTATATAAGAGTAATGTTCTTCTATGAGGATGGCTAGCGTGTGGATTTTGTGGGCGAATAGAGTTGTATGGTGGGGAGACAGAGTGCGGAGCCTCTTTTTTCTAATATGTCCAAGCTTTCAGCAGAATCAGTGGATGCTAAGATGATGGATGTTCTGGGAGTTTTCAGAGAGTTCCTGGACATTTTTCTAAGGAGTTTGTGACTCTACCACCTTGACGTGACGTTGAGTTTGGGATAGACTTACAGCTCGGTGCCCATCTGATTTCGATGGATCCTTATCTGATGGTGCCTTCTGAGTTGCGGGAGTTGCGGATTTTGATTGATGACCTGATATAAAAGGATTTTTTCTGACCTAGCGTGTCACCATGGGGTGCTCCATTCTTTTTCACGAAGAATCCAGATAGTGGTCTTAGGTATGCATAGACTACTAGATATTGAATCATGTAACAGTCAAGAACTATTACCCTCTCTCGTGGATAGACGATCTCCTTGACTAGATTAGGGGAGAAAGTTAGTTCTCTAAGATCGATCTATGGTCTGCGTATCACCAGTTATGGGTAAAGGATAGTGATATCACAAAGTCTGCTTTCAGGTGCAGGTATAAGCACATTGACTTCGTAGTCGCTCCATTCGGTGTTACGAATGCACCTACTGTGTTCATGGGGTTCATATACTCTATTATCCATGTGTTTCTGGACCGGTTCATCATTGTGTTCATCGATGAAATTTTGATCTACTCAAGATCATATGAGGAACATACAAAGCACCTCAGGATGATCTGGGAGATCCTTCGACATCACCATCTCTATGAGAAATTGTCCAAGTGAAATTTCTTGACACAAGAGGTGCACTTATTTGGATATGTGGTGTCTGAGAAGGGAATAGAAGTTGATTCATCAAAGGTTGAAGCAGTTGTCTCTTGGGAAGCACCCAAGAATGTGATAGTGGTTCGTAGTTTTCTTGGTCTGGTAGGCTATTATCGGAGGTTCATACCCGAATTCTCTCGAGCCACAAATCCTTGATAGCTTTGACTAGAAGGGTCCAGACCTTTATATGGAGTGAGCAATGTCAGGAAACTTTTATCTATCTAAAGGAAAGGTTGTTCAGTGCTCCAGTTCTCAGGTTTCTTGAGGAAGGGGTGTTGTATGAGGTGTTCTGTGATGCTTTTGGACTTGTCTTGGGGTGTGTGATGATGCCACAGCAGGGAGTGATCTCTTATGGTTCTATGAAGTTATGTTCTCATGAATGTAACTATTCCACCCATGAAGTAGAGCTTGCAGAAGTGGTGTTTTCATTAAAGATGTGGCGGCATTACCTCATTGGGGAGAACATTGTGGTCTTAAAAAATCACAAGATTTTGAGGCATATCTTTACCGAGAAGGACAAGAACTTGTGAAAACAAAGGTGGGTTGAGTTTATTTAGGAATAAAACCTTTATATCTCTTATACTAAAGGTAATGGGAACATTGTGGATAATTCCTTGAGTATAGATTTAAAGAGGGAAGATTTTTAGGAACTTTTGGATGCTTGGAAGGAAATGGAGGAGTTGGCATCCTTGTCTAGATGAAAGGGTGGATGGTGGTAGAGGTTATCTGTTTCAGATGACAGTGAATTCCTATCTCTTACAGAAGGTGGATGAGCCTTAGTGGGGAGACATAAAGGCTAAAGTGATGTGAGACCATGTTATCCAGGGCAATGCTCCAGAAGGATGGTCAAAAGATGTCTAGAATCAGATGTTGTTTCATGAAAAGCTATTCGTCCTAGTGAAAATACATGAGAGAGATCTTGGTGAGTTTCATAACCCACCCCTAGAGATACACCTAGGAGTTTCCAAGATGTACCTAGGTTTGAGTGGTCAGTTTTTGTGGCCCAGGGTGATATAGGTATTGGTGGAGTTAGTGGTAAGATGCCTGGTGTTCCAGCAGGTGAAGGTTGAACACTGCATCCTAAGAGGTTTCTTACAACCTTTAAATGTCCCCATGTGGAATTGGGAGGACATATAAATGGATTTTGTCACATTACTACCTAGGGTTCAAGGAGACTGTGATGCTATTTATGTAGTGGTAGACTGACTAAAAAAATCAGCTCACATCCTGGTGATCAAGGAGTCCATTGTGGTGGATGCCTTTACCTGGAGATACATGGATGAGGTGGTGCAGTTGTATGGAGTTCCAAGATCCATAGTCTCAGATAGGGATTCATGGTTTACCTCATGAGTCTGGAGGGTATTTTAGAATGCTTTTGTCGCCCAGCTATGCCTTGGCACAACATTCCACCCCCAAACATATGGGTAGACAAAGAGAACCATCCAGACAATAGAGGATATGCTACGGTCATGTGTTTTGGACTTTTTGGGATTATGGGAATGAAATTTGACATCAGTAGAGTTTTCCTATAATAATAGCTATCACTGTACTATTGGAAAGGCCCAATTTGAAGCCTTGTATGGGAGGATGTGTCATTCACCCATATGCTGGACCGAGGTTGGAGAGGCAGGTGTTCTTGGCCCAAAGGTAGTGCAGATCACAATAGAGAAGGTTTAACTTGTGAGTGAGAGGATGAAGACATCCCATGACTGGAATAAGTTGTATCCTGATCGTAGGAGGAGGCCCTTGGTGTTCGAGGTTGGAGACCATGTGTTCTTGAAGGTCTCCCCTCGGCGTGGGAAATGGAGGTTCATTAGGGGAAGTAAGCTTTCTCCCCAGTTCATAGGACCCTTCCAGCTGTGCGATGGGTTGGAAAAGTGGCCTATCATCTAGTGCTACCACCGCCGCTACTGAGGTTCAACGACGTTTTCCACATCTCCCAGATTCATCGATATTTACATGATAAATCCCATGTCATTGACTGTGGAGATTTGGATATAGGGTTTGACACTACATTTGTGGAGTGACCGGTGGGGATCGAGGATCGAAAGGAGAAAGTGATTCATGGATGAACCATTCCCTTGGTTCGTGTTTGTGGAGGCATGGTGGCCTCGAGGATATTACCTAGGAATGGGAAGCACAAATGCCCACCCAGTACCCAGAGCTATTTTTAGTGTTGTTTTTTATTGTTTGTGATGAATTGGTTGACCCTGTTAACTCTAAAATATGTTGTTTTCCTTTTTATCTGAATATGTGTGAAGAGTCCTAACTATGGGAAGGGGAGGACTTGATCCCTAATCAAGATGCATTATGTAGATGTGATTAAACCCCTGCAGTTGAGTCAGTTCCACCCAAAGCAGAAAGTATCTTGACATGGAGGAAGGTACTCCCTAAACCATATGACTGGATGATATGAACTTTACATGTTTGTGTGGTTTCTTGAGGGAGAGGTGTTCCTTGATTTCTAGAGTAGTTTGGCCATGAGAGGTATCTTTTGAGGTGGTTGTTCGGACCCCTCTCAATACATCAGGTTTAGTTTAGATTCTTGAGGATGATAATCATTTGATAGGTACCTAATCTAATGGACATGAACCTCATGGTCCATCACACTACCAATTTCTGGCGTTTGGGACGCCCTAGACCCCATCAGTAAGTTTGGATCTGCAGTGCGACATATCGGTGGAAGGATGACACCGTGGTGTCACCAATCAGTGACACTAATGAGTGACATGAGGGGTTTGTTGGGGTTTTCTTTCCCCAATTTTCATGTAACGCCTCTTTTGTGTCTTTTAAACTTTTTAAAGTGGTTTAATGCCATTTTTAGCCTTATAAACATTGTTTTAAATCCTCTAGGAGTGGGGAGACCCCCAATGGACCCATTTACATATCTTAAAATGAAATACTTAAACACACAACTTTTATGGCCACCTCTCTAATGAGAATTATTAAATAAAAATTAATTCCATCATGTGCAACCATCCAACCGTTTGGTGAAACCACGATCTTCCTTAAAATCCATTCAAGATTTTATATCCTGTAACTCTAGGATGTCACCTTTTTATCACACAAGAATTCATTATTTATTCTTCTTGGATATTTTCATTCATTCCTTGGTGGGTTTGGAGTCCCCTTTCTCGAGGCAAGTGGTGCGCATGTGCTGGAGCCTTTCCTACTCAGTCTTGGAGTCCCCAGAGTTCCTCTCCAACAAGTCATGCATCCCTATTTTTTGGAAAGAGGTGAAAAACATTTATCGTTGATCATCCAAGTTGGGTTTCTCCTTCATATCTCTTTTCTGTGTATTATGGGGGCGGGTATGAGAATTTTCCTATGGGTATGGATGAAAACAAACCTTAACGAAGATAACAAATGGACATTTTACGAATGAAGGGGTGTGATGGACGATGTTTCAATACACATTTTCCTTTTCTTATATGTTGTGATTTGTAGGGGCTTATGTCCACTGAAAATCGTGGTCATTCGTGGTACTCTCTTATATACTAATGAACCTCTGTTTTTTAGTTATTTCTATGATTGAATGGATGTAACACAGAAACTGGTTGATCAAGTAAAATTGGTTGATTAAATGGATACCCAATGAATAATAATCCTTGTGTGGTCACCTCGGTTAACCAAACAAAAACAAGGAACTAAAGAAATTGTGTGTTTAAATTTCTGAAGTCCATTTCTTTGTTCTGATGCTGTGTATGGTTGTTATTCTTGATTATTTTGAGGTGACGCGGACGGGGATAGTATCCCCTGTTGTGGTGAAGTTATTGGGTTGTGGATTTGAGGATGTGTGGGGACATATATTGGGCTTGGTTGGGTTCCAGTACTTCGAGGGATCTCACAAATCCCTTTTGTTGTTGTGACTTTACAAGAGAACTGGGTGTGAATGCTTAAATTGTTGTTTGGCTGTTTTTCCTTCATTGTCTAGTGGCTAGGAAAGTTAGATGCTTGGTAGTGAATAATTATTTAAATGGAACCACTTGAATATGAAAACAAGAATGGGTTCAATGGGGAATTTCTTTCCGGGAATGAGTTTTGCCTTGGTTGTGGATGTGGTGCTCCTTATGAGTGAATAGTAATGACGGTGTTTGTGTATGGATTGGTTTTAGAACCCCTAGGTTGGGAAGAGTTCTTGTTTACCTATATGTATAATTTAGTTCTTATGTTTCTTATTCACGTCCCACACAAGTTAAGCACTTCATGACGAACACCCCCATTTCATGGAAGAGGGTGTTTTTCCCAACACTCCTATGAGTGGCTGGTTATTTGCACCTTTCCGGATCCCTTTCATGAGTATCCCAAGACTCTTCGGGCAGGATATGATGGCTTGAGGTCCATTATAGCCCAAGATTCTTTGGGCATGGTAGTTTTGGTGGTTGTCCTAGGTGTGTGCGGGTATGTTATTTCCTAAGTGTCTTCGGGATGAGGTCCAGGTGTCTTCGGGAATGGAAGTAGTTATTCTGGCCTTGGTGTATGGAAGAGTGGTTATGTTTGGTTGATGTGGCCTAGGTGTCTATGAGCAGGATGTGTGGTTGTGGTATCCCAGGTGTGTGCGGGCGTGGTATAACAGTGGGACTGCAGTAAGAATGGCAGGGGAGGTCAGACTCGTAGGATGTCTTCAATAAACAGTGGGAAAATTTTGAGGGGTACCCAAACATTGATATGTTTTTACTGTTAATTTACTTGACATGAATTATTTGGGGAGAGTGCCTCGGTGAGGTTTAAGTGGATAGTTTCCTTGCTATGTGATTTGGTTATCTCTTTTTCTCACAGGGAATTATAATGCCTCCCAACTTGTGCATGAGATATTTTGGTTTTCCCTACTGAGTATACCTGTATACTCACCCTACATATATAGAACTGCTTTCAGGTTTCCATGAGGACTTTGAGGACCGTGATTGGCCCTATTAGCTTGGACACTATGACATTTGATGTCAATTCTCTTCTTTTCTTATGGAAATTTCCTTTGGAGTTTTCTTGTATTTTTGTAGCACATATTATGAGAACATGCATATGCGAATGAATTGTTTTGGCTTTAATTTCACTTCCACTTTTTGTGTTGTTTGGGATTTACTATCTTATCTCCCAATAATACTAAATAAAAATTTTAATGCCTTCTATTTTTGGTTTTATTCCATACCCTTGGTGCTAGTCACCACTCTGGGACCTATTAAAGGCGGGTCTCAGAGGTCATTATCTCTCCTTCAACTTGAAGAATGAAGGATCTTGAAACCTTCTATTCCTTCCCTTATATTGGTGAATGCAGGTCGTGACATTACAAAACCCACTCATTTAATATTTACTATAAGTCACGCATTAATCTCCCAAACTAGATTATCCCACATGTTTTATATTTCATCACTTCCCTATTTTTTTGTGGTTTGATTTTTTTCCTTTTATGGTGTAAAATAGTATAATAGTAGGTGCACATGCATATGTAAATATGGTGTACTAATGGAAATGATTAAAAGAGAAACACATGTACAAAAACACTTTGTTATATGCTGGAAAATATTACATAACACGGATATACCTTCAATTTTGTAAGATAAAATCACAAGTCCTTATTGTGTTTTGATATAATAAATGATGTAATTTTCCCACAAATTTACCATAAAGAACAATATGAAAATATTAAAGGGTTCATAAAGTCACAATCAATATTATCATTGATCAAAAACCATTTTCACTAAAATATACCACCAATGATGAAATATTTCCATAAATATCATGCTTCCCATGATATTAGAAAACTAAAACATGTATTTTCAATCGATTCCGCAGATGTAATGAGCATGTGACATGATTTTTTCCCAGTTTTTTGTCTTTTTTTGTTTTTTTGTTTATTTTTTATAATTTTCTAAAAAAAAAAAATAGGAAACAAAAAAATCTACCAAAAATTTAATCCACAACACTTCAATTAAACAGAACATAATAATTAAAGAACAAGGTGAATGTATAGGGTCAAAATCCAATATCAAAGAAATATATAACCTAGTGTATTTTTCATCTAGTGTATATTAATTTAGTTCTTAATTACTACCTTATGAATCCAAAAAATAAAATAGCCAATTTTTTTTAAAAAATTAATGAAAGTAGAAAATGCCAAAAAGTAAACATAAATTCGGGTTATCAACCAAAAAGTGATGTGTTTATACTAATTACAACCCAGTAGTTACATTTGTTAAACCCTAATTAGATGGTGGGTTATGTTTTTATAGAAGGAACCAACACATGTTATTTCTCAAAATATCCATATATGGTTATCAAGAGCATAGTCCCCTAAGAAAAGTGAAAAATGATCCCACCCTAGGAATAGTGATATGAAAGAAGAAAAAACTTGGGGGTGGAAAAATAAATACGGCGTAATCCATTTCAACATTTATACTTTGGTACTCTATTATATGTTCATGTAGATGGAGAGGAAGAAATAAAATCATCAAAACCTTATTGATATCTTATTCTTCTTCAACCACCACATCCTATGGTTTTTCCTCGACAACATCCATGCTTTGTTTTGAATGTTTCGATTCTATATAGAAATATGAGTAAAATCATTCAAAAATTCAATCTGATATATATTTAAATAATTAGAATTCATATCATTATTTATCTCCTCACTGTTAATATATTTCAAGTCATCTTGAAAAACCACTGTAATTTTTTCATTATCAAAGTCCAACACCATATTCTCCTTGATGTTGGTCACTACATTATCATCATCATTATTTAACAAGGAAATCATAGGATTTGATTCCAAAATTGAAAAATTAGGGTTTTTATTAACTTTGAGAACAATTTAAACTAAGAAAACAAGTGAATCCAATGTTTCTTCCACATTTTTTATTCAATTAACATGATATTTATTTTCTTCTTGTAAGGTTATTCGAAGGATTTATGAGATTTAAGGGAGAGAAGGATTTTTTAGTGTAGCTATCACCTCCATAATGTATTCATCAAAGATACATAAATCATTTTGATATTTAGCCTCATGTTGATGAAATTTAGGAAAATATAATGAGAATTTATTAAGTTTTTTTAATAAATCTTCATTATATTTGTACTCTATATCATCTTTGAGGTCTCCAATGAAATCATTAAACACATAACCTCTAAAATAACTATTGAAAAACTCCCATAATTGTTTTGTAAAAATTATAAATCTTTAATTGAATTATGGTTCATCTAAAATGAATTCCATTTTCAATATTTTTTAATGAAAATAATAGTCAAATCATATCCTAAAATGGGTTGAATAAAACACTTTCCTCTATATAGATGAAACTAATTTAATTAGTGTTATCACAAACACTCTAAAAGACATTTTGATTTACTAAGTTCAACATATTATCCAACCTAACATAGATCTCTTATAGATAAGGTTAATTGAATTAACACTAAAAGATAAAAATAAAAAATAAAATAAATGAATAATTGGTACAAAACATGGGGTTTGTATTGAGAAATTTCAAAACAAAATAAAAAAAGAGAAACCACTTACCTTGAAGACACTAATATGAATTATTATAGTCAATATATACTCCCCATAAATTAATCATTTATCATTACCCATTAAGATGAAATTCATTCAATTATGGTTTTCAAATTTGTTAACCCCCAACCATATGGAAGAAAACATTACCACAAACCCAAATCCAACTATAACACATCAAATCACAAAACCCTGCATTGATTGTGGTCTAAATGGTAGCTTATTAATAATGGAAAATTATAAAATCACCTCCACTCTAGAAATGATAATTTAATCAGTTTTATAATTATTTATAAACCTTATGAATAATTCATAAGTTCATAATATTTTAAAATTAACGTGTCTCTCTCATGTTTAAAAATCACGGAATCATAGTTAATGTTCTAGTGAATTGAGTTATCATAACATTAAAGAATAATTTTAGTAACCAAATTTTTTTGTGTTATAGTGAATACATGGATTTAAAATAATTAATGAAATATATAATAATATGTTCAACCATACAAAATAAATGCTCACCCATTGGTAGAATTTCTAACATAGACAAGATTTTTATAAGAAATGGTTGAAAAGGGTAACAATAAATTTTATCTCCACTCCAATATTCCAGAACTAAGATGAAAAATAAAAATAGGAAAATATAATAAAAATGTAATTAAATAATAATAGAATATATAAGAACAAAATAATTGAAACATAATGTATAAGTGAGAGAGGAGCAATTTCTTGAAAGAGATATTTGCATAAATATTTACATATTACAAGTTGTTTGTGATGTTTCCTGGAACTATAATTTTGGAAAAAAACTTCCAAAATATTTTATTAAACATTTTATAGAGTTAAAATATAATCTAAATAGTGTGTATGAGGGATAGTCTTAGAAATTTCAACAAGAGAACATACAGATTTATGCCTCCAAAAACTTACTGCATTTTGATCCACCTTTTAAATTACATTCCCAAGAGAACTAGAATTTAATACAGTTATACTAAATTGACATAATTGAAATTTATAATAGATGAAAAATTTTCATCAAATTAAATCCATTGATAATAATTTTATTTACCAATTAGTGATGAAATGTGTGATCTATAGAACCTAGCCTAGCTCTACATTTATGTCCATTTTATACCCCCATATTTTTAATACAACTTGTGTTGGATTAACCAATTTTTTTAAAAACATATGATGAATTTGACTATAATATTTAAAATCCAAATTTGGTATAAATAAAATGTTGTGAAAAAATAACTATGATAAAATTAAAATTGGAAAATAGAATTTTCATGGAATTTTCAATTTCAATCTCAAAACACATTTTACATTAAATCATAAAATAAAGATCAATGTGGGTAAATTATATCGAATATAATAAAAAAATATCCAAAAAATAATTTATTATTATTATAAAAATAAAATGTGATAGGATATATACTATATGGAACAAAATTTATATTTTTTATGAAGTTCTAAAACCATACTACTACTTTTGATGCATGAAAATTCATTATATACTCAGACTCTATTATCGATTCAGTGAAATCTGAATTCATTGAACACATGCAATAAAAATCTCATTTATTATGACTAAATAAAATTACTAATTGTAACTTAACATTATCCTAATATATTTGAAAATTATTTTTAGTATATTCTTTGGTTACTAGTTCCCCACCCCTCCATATACTAAGAAAATTTCCATTTTTACACTTAGATATCAAAGTAAAACCTTAATTGAAGGAAAATTTCATTCCCCTAGTTCATCATCATATAGATATACCATTATTAAACAATAATAGACATCAATAAAGAACATAAAATGTTTTAAATGATAGATCTTAACAATGATGTGTATGGTATTCTATATCAAAGTAAAACCTTAATTGAAGGAAAATTTCATTCCCCTAGTTCATCATCATATAGATATACCATTATTAAACAATAATAGACATCAATAAAGAACATAAAATGTTTTAAATGATAGATCTTGACAATGATGTGTATGGTATTCTATTGATTCTATCTCCCAATTATGTTTGTGGAAATATTTTATTAGAGAGAAGTACTAATTTAACAAGTCCTCAACTAATATTATGACTAATATGTTGTTTTTAATATGTAATATAGAATCACTATAAACAAATTTTAATGTGACCATACTCCCACTGAAATAATTGTACACACCTAGCTCACATTCCTTTTTTATGAAACAAAATTCTCTTATGGATTCATTGAATCTAATATTCCATGACTAGGATTCTTAATTTAAACCATAAATGGAACTATGTAACTTACATATCTTATTTAAATTCATGGAGTCACAAATACTTCATGTTTTTTAATATATACATATTATTTATGGTTCCCATTAAAGAAATTTATATTTAAATATATATTCTAAGTCTCATAATAATGAATAGATTTTATGGAAACCAAAATTCTAATTGGTTTAAACATGGAAACAAGAGAAACGGTTTCTTGATAGTCGATGAATTGATGTTTTTTAAACCCTTTATCAAATAAAATTCGTTCACATGTACTTATTTTACCATATATGTCTGGTTTTATCTTTAATACCTACTTACAATCAATGAGTATTACATTAATTTTATGATTAACAAGATACTATGATTAGTTTTGATACATTGAATCCAACTCATAATTCATTGATTCTTGAAATCCTTAATAATTTGAGATCTCTAATGATTCATTTTATGAAATATGAGCATCATTTTCAACCAATAACGAGTCACCATATTTGGTGACTATAACACAATATCTTTTTTATTATTTAACCTCTCCATTGTTCTAATAGATTACATGTGTTTGTGGAAAAAAATGTTCCACAAGGAGCTATGGAATATATCCCTATACCAAAACATGGGTATATCAAGAATCAACTTCTTCAATTTAAATCATTCTCCAACTATAATTCTTGAGGATGTGATGGCAATAATGAGAAATTGATTATCTTTTGAGAATTACGTTATTTTCTTTGTGGTTGTGTAGATAGTATCCCATTATTTTCATGGGATATCCTATAAAGATAATTTTAAAACCTTATATAACTACATTGTTTCCAAATTTGGACTTAAAAAATAACTCATAACCCCATGAAAGAGTATATGAAATCATATATTTAATTCTATAAATTAACTCATTTATTATCCCATTTTCCACCATAGTTAGTACTCAATTTAGAACATGTCTTATAGAATATAATTAATATCTCGATAATAATAATAATCAATGAATTTAGTGGATAACTATCAACCATACAATGTCAAAAAAGATTTGGTTCCTACTATCACTGACATGATTCTACTTTGGTTTATCAGTAGGAGTGATTTGGGATAGAATCCCACACGCCAATTAAAAGTAGATGAATTATTGATTAAGATACTAACCACTTTATTATATTGATGTTTCTTTATATTATTATCAACTTTATTTTAAAATTTATTCTTGAACACTCTAAATTTCACAATGAATTTGGACTTACAACACATCATATAGAAAAATACATGTCAAATTATTTCATCAGTAAAAGAAAAGAATAATGAATACCCACTTCTACCTTATACTAGAAATGGTCTATAAACATCATTGTATACAAATTATAGAATCTATTTATCTCTTTCACCTAGTAAATAATATGATGTCTTGCTCATTTATCATTATAAAAAATCATGTCATATATCAAGTGGGTTTCGTTTAATAAAGTTTAAGTAATAATCCTTAAATATCTTTTTCAAATGATTCTAATTTAAATGGCCATGATAGTGATGACACAAATGGTTGTGAAATGAGTCATATGAATAGGATTTTTATCAATATGCATAATTAGTTTTTTAAATTTAATATATATGACTATAATTTAAATGTTCCATACCATAAAATATGATGTATTAATAAATAAATGTCATTTATTTGCAATCATGAAAATTAATCCATCTACATCTAGGGAAGATACATTAATTAGGTTATTTATAATGGTTAGTATATCATAAAATTATTTTAAAACCAATTCTATCTTTATTGGAAATATAATTTGGTAGTAGTCTATAGTGGATCGAGCAACCATACTCACACAATTAGAGGCCAGTAAATCCACCCCTCCTCTAAAATATTTTTAAATTTACATGGTTTATAAATTTGAATATATATGTGAGAACCACAAGTTATATCAAATGAATAATATATAGATATATAAATATTTTACATGATAATTAATTCAACTAATTTATCCCCTTGGTCATTTATCTACATTTAGTTCTTTTTCATGTGGCCCAATATGCCACATGAAAATCATACTATGTCATTTTCCTTTTCAAGTCATTGGATCATCCTTTTATTAGAATGGTTGTGTTTAAGGGATTTAAACATGGAATGGGTCTTGGTACCCTCCTCTTTTTTTATTTTTTTATTCACCTTAAGAACTATAGGCCTTTTATACCCCATGTATTTATCATTTTGTTAAATATGAGTAATTTGTTACGAATGATTATTCTCACTATTTATTATGTTCTAATAAATAGTAAATCTATAGAAACACTTAGTCATTTATGATAAAATGAATTTGTGTGTATCTCATAAAAGATCATATAGTAAAATACATTTAATAATTCATTATATCAAATCATCATGACTTAATCATGCCTAACTTGATCCAACTCTCCATGTATTCATGTGAATAGTAAATTTGATATCTTAAATCTCCCATGTCTTAACATATCACAATAAAGATAAAAATGGAAAGACATACTACTATATGAATCGATATCCAAGATTTTATATTAAATATCAAATGACATGGATTACAATATAAAACCTTTTAAATACATAAAACAATCCTATTATTTTATACAGATAGATAAATTTTCTACAGTAGCCTCTTTTTCAGGCACTTCAGTAGGAGGAATTTATAGAACATACGATTTTCATTAATGGAATAGTATAACACATAGGGGCCTATATTATTCATGGAAATTATACCTAGTGATAAGTTTATCCATCTATAAAAAAGATCAAAATGATATAGTTAAAATAGTATGGGTTTCGATTTATACATTTAATAATATTATAGGTTTTATAATTTACCTAGATTACCAAATTAAATAATAAATTTTATTTTATATATTAATCTCCAATTTTTTTTATAAAAACCTAATAAACCTCACAATTATTTTCCAAATATCTGTTCATAATGATCTATTAGTATAAAGGATCCATATACCCTTTTCATAACCTAGATGGAGGTTTTAAAAGATACTTAAAGGAATTTGGGTATATATAACTGGCCAACTCCATTAACTCACATCTTCATGATCTATTGGGTGGAATCCCTAATACTAAAATCCTATATTTTGATTTCCTAAAAACATTTCCTACTAGTTTTACTAAGTATTTTGGAGGTGATCAAGTCATAATGTAAGCAATGTTATATCAACCCAAAACAAAAGGTAGAGATTACATGAAAATTTAATGCACCAAAATAGCGGTTAGTCAAGAACATTGAACTATGGTTTAATTTTTTCCCATGTAGTGGAAGGCTATAATTAATTAATATTTTATTTTGATGGATTTTTTATCTTTGAATTTAATCATTCCATTTTATTTTATTGTATACTTGTTAACATTATGTAGACTTTACATAAGTGGTTAACCATGTATGGATAAAATTCTTCCATATTATAAAATTTATTTTAATTCCATCAAGAATTTTAGTTAATTAATTTATTTAATTATTTGAAAACCACAAATAATTAACCAAGAAAATCATATAAATATAGTTAATAAAGTGGTATCACTATGAGATTCCCTAATGGTTGGTCTATTTAGAGGATGATAAACCAACCCATCACCATATGAAATTAACTCATGGAATGAATAATGGTTCAAGTTTCATCATTCCACATGTGCTCTTGTGTACCTCATATAATGGTTTCACATCAATTCTGAACTTTTACCACCTCCAATTCCCTATAAAATCAAACCATTACATAATTTTACTCATTTATAAATGGTGGTAAGAGAAGGATTGGTTAAGGGGTTTTTAATAAAAGAAATATTGGGAACATAGGTTCAAATGAAAGGAGAGGGAAGGAATGACTCAAAAAATTTATTTATTTAAATTAATTATTATATGAAACATATAATAACAAATTAAAAAGACCAATAAATTATATTGGATGGTCTAGGATTATGGTTATCAATATATCATGTAACTAATATGAAAAAGTACACTAGTTAGCATTCACTTCAATTATTATTTATTATTATTAACAAACACTCACTTGGATCAATTCTATAATAATTGGATTACATAGAAAAAATATCTATGGCCCTTGAAATATTATAAAAAATAAAATTAAGGAATTACAAAAATTTCAAGGGAGATAAGATCCTTAATAACATCCGGAATGGACCACGACAAAATATTACTTTTTGACCCTACCACCATTTTAACAAGTGCATGAACAATCTTATTAGAATCACTATAAAAGTGAGGCAACTAGAAGTTAATATTATTATATTATTCTATGAAATTCTCCCAATATACTGTAGGAGTCTAGGAGGGAGCATAGGTGACAAACATGATGTTATACACAATAAAGGAGAAGTCACGTTCTAGATATAACCTGGTATAATTTTTTTACGTCTCAATCTAAATAAACAAAATTATAACATTCATATAAACATTATTTGAAAATTAAATCCCATAATATTTACAGAATTAATAGAGAGACCCTCCTTTAATGTCCCTAAAAAAACCACCGTAGCTAGTAGATCCAAAATTTCCCTTGGAAGCATCGTCGATGTTAATTTTTGATACATGCTTTGAGAGGCTTCGACCCCAACCTTAAAAAAATATCATTAATATGGTTATTAGAAAAAATTGTGTTGTATGCATCCACCACTCTAATAGAAGAAAAAAAGTAGACATCATAACAACAGAGTGATTGAAGCCATTTACCCTATGCCTATGAACTTTCATATTCATATAGATTATATGGTATGTCAATGAAACTAAAACATATAGTAGATACTAAATATATGTTGAGGATTTACAGCTTTCAAACAACGTGAGAAGATATTTAGTTATAGAAACATTGAATAAGTTAACATCAAAGATATTAGATACAATTATAAATAAACAATTAGAAAAGCAAAATTGAATATTTTTTATAAATGAAATCAGATTCTTGATGAAAAACATTGCACCTAGAGGATAAAATAAACCCTATGATCATGAGGAAGTCTTATATGGGATTATTTTAATACATTAATCTATATAAGAGGGAAATCTGAGATGGAGTAGTCTAAGACTTGTAAAAATGATAGAGGTTGGAAGCCATAAAATTCATCCCACCCATGTGATTAATTAAATAAATTGAATAATTAATTCCATTCATCTTAATGAAAATATAATATATCTATAATAGATAAATAATAAACTATGCACGAAATGTAAATGGATTTACCATTAGTAATAGATAATTATATTGAATTAAATGATAATTTTTCCATTCTTTAAACTTTATTACACAGAAGAAACATCATATGTTAAAAATGTAATTATATATTTAATAATGTAATTAATTATCATTTATGTTATTTAATTTAGTTATTTACTATGTGACTCAATGACATGAACTAATGAGATGCATGTAATGTTTTTCAATTGATTTGTATTTGGGATAAACACATAGGGAATCAGTGTGTATCTTAGTTGGGTTAAAAAACATTTACTAATGAGATACATTCCACATGTTCCACATTCCGTGTTTCTGTGTAAACTATGTGTGGACTCAGTGTGATATTTGGGTGTGATAAATAATGAGTCCCATGGTGTGCAGGACAACTACATTCCATGTATATCATTAAAGTTCCATCCTGTCAGTCTGATGCAGCATATGCCACATATTTGACCATATAGTTGGTGTGACTTCTTCCACTTAACCGTAAATCAACATGTCATGTATGCCAATGACATGCCACATGGTCGGAAAACCATGTTCAAGTATGTCCAAATCATCACGCAATGTTTACTAAATAAAAAAAATTATTACTACTTGGTTCATCATTTATCCCATGACCTATTCATGTACAGTAAATGTGGGAAAATGGTGAATACTTTTATCCACACACTATGAATTCATGTCTACCAGAAAGAATCATTATCACCATTAGATGGAATCTCACATTTTTTCCTTTTTATGTTCTTATTCTATATAAGAAGTTTTGGATCTTGAATGAAGAAAATTAATATTTCAAAAAAAATATTAGTTAATCTTTGGATTAATGAATTAATAAAATAGAATTGAAAATACAACTTCATTTTAATATAGTCGATTAATGAATAATAAAAACTATAAAATATTTTATGACCCCTTTAAAACCACTTGAATGTTCAAGGAATAGTGAAATCACCTAGTGGGTCATAATGAACTCATATTTTTATTATAATCCACAAGTAATCCTTGATGTACCTCATGAAGAATATTTATAATGAATGTAATTAATATGAATATTAATTAAAAAGGACTTGGAACCCAGAAGAGGGGATATTTCCGCATATAATTTATAATTAATTTATTTAATTATATAATTATATATCCTGGAATTGAATTTTCACTATCATTGATTGGATGAAGACCACTTTTTATACATTCATTTCATTATAGGAATCAAGGGTTGATTCTCATTAGAAATGGTCCACACAAACTTTTCGACGTTCGTTCATCACCAGTAAACCCTTTTGGTACTAGCATGTATTGTTCTAACACTTGTGGTGCACGATGTTGATGGAAATTGAATCCTTGGGTAATAAAGGATCCACTTTGGCAAAGGATGAGAATAGATATACTTTATTTAGAGAATTGTTGTTGAGGGATATCTAGGACTTAAGAGAATCCTCTCTATAATTCATTATGCACAACGAAAAAATTTGGCTCCCTCAATCGAAAATGTCATAAACAAATTTAAATAGTTCTTGGGTTAGAATATATTAATTTCCCAAGATCCCTTATTATTTTATTTGATGAACACCATTTTTAAATAATGATAATAATATTATTAGTATTTAATTGACATGAACTAAACTAATTTATAAAATAAATATTATTTTCTTGAATAAATAAATTAATATTTATTCAAATAATATTTAATATGAAATTTATCAATAGACCATAAAACTAGGGTCTATAAGTTTAAAAAATATTTATAAACCCCTGAATAAAATATATTTATTTAATTAAAAAAATATCATTGAATTTTTCACTAATAAATAAATATAAATATTATATTCACTAAATTATTGAATGAATATTTTTTATACATTCACATAACTATGTAAATAAAAAATTCTCACCTTTTTAATAAACTATAATAATTAAATATTATATATTTATGTAATTTAATAAATAACTAACCGATTAATGATTATTTATTAAATATTTAACTCACATATATATTCCCTCAAATAACTAGTGATTGGATATTTACGATAATTTTTTTGAATAATCATTAAACCACACACTGGAATAATATTTATCCAACATGTTAAATTCATATGAAATTTAATAAAGGTTATAAATAAAATTAGTGTCTTACACTCTAGGAACCTTTCTAAGAGGCATTATTCTACACTACCTAAAATCCTTGGCTATCAAATAGAAACACACCAAGAATACTATAGAGAAATAAGGTAATATCGTAACAACATGTATCCTCCAACGAATGTACATTGTGTTATATAATACATTTATCCAGATATTTCAAATCAAGTAGATTGTTTCTAGTGTAATTGACCCATGTACTTGATCTCTCTTTTTTTGACTTTATATAAATAAACTTGTTGACAACACACCCATGGACATAGACTTAATCAGGCAGTTTAATTCCCGTCAAAGGGAATGAGATTTAAACATTCATTAAAGGATATAAGTGATAAATAATTTCTCACATTATTCATTAATACAACATCACTTGGGACACATTGAATGTATCTTACATCACTGATAGCATATATCACCAGTATATTCATCAATACATAAAAGTAAATGATTCATGACATAAAATAATAAAAATCATAATGTTTATGGATAATTTCACACATTATCAGATAAGAATATCCAATGACACATATAAATGTTGATTTATTATTGGTGGGTCTTGTTATCATAATATCCAGGACTGAAGATTACAAATATAATACACCTTGGAAAAGTGTCTTAATGTCTTATGAGTTTACACCCCTAATATATTGTATCATTTTCTCCTTTTAGAATTATATTATCTTGATATAGAACATATATTTAAAAATACTATTGTTTAAATTCTAGTTTCTCATCATACTAATGAGCTTATATGACCTTTCAGTGTGAAAAGTACACTTAAGAAAGTATCAAATACTATGTCATGTAATAGAGAAATCATGATGTCTGTGAGAAATTTTATATTAATATTAATATAAATGAATAAAATAATAATAATTTAATTAGAATATGGTTATAGGCTACTAACTACAACAAGGACATCGTTAAAATTTTCATTCCAGTATTGTTCCACAACTACAACTCATTATCCTCCATTATTTTTTTGAATAAATTGGCATTATAGGTTGAAGTGTCTTTTCCTCAGATAGAATACACCATTTTAATCCATTTAAACTTCACTTGAAATGTCATGATAAAGATGTCCTCTTTCCGAGGTGTGTCTGAGATCCTCAATCATACACCACAACCGTAACATATTACTACAAAAAGGGAATTGTCAGTGCTCAAAATTAGCAATTTCAATTCTAAAAATGTGTTTGAGCACTAAGTGATGATCAAGACAAAAACATTTATGCGCACTAAAAAGTTCTAATAAAGGACCCATCTCTCAAAATTATAAAAGACCCGATAAAACACTTAATGTAGCTATAGGAGATGTAACAATATCACTAAAACATAAAAAAATTTATTAGTAAAATATTATAAAAAATAATATTTGTATAAATATTATTATAAACATATTATAACCTAAAAATAAAAATAAAAATTCAAATATTACAATTAAACACAATTAATATAGAAAAAATATTACAAGGCAGCATATTAAATATAAAAACACAAAAAAATATTACATTGTAGTATCATTAAGTTTACATTTTACCACAATTTGGATTAAAATATTATATTAATTATTTTCATTAAAAAATAACTACATTGATGTAAAATTTACTTACAATATTAATTTATTACCACTAATGAAAAATTAAACCTAATTCAAAATCATGTTCCTATAATAAAATGACTATTTCATTTTTAAAAAAAATATAACAAAAATATAATTTTAATGTTATATAATATATTATAAGTTTCAAAGAAAAACTTTGATCAAATAATACTTTCAATAATACTAATTATCTAAATAATTAGATTGACATACAGTTCATTCTTACATAAAAAATGACTCGAATATCATTATCCAATGTTTTCAAAAAAAATATTATTTTTTCATATTTATGACCTCTACACAAGTGATTTTTCACTTATTATTAAGTGGTAATAATATGAAATCATAAATTCTGTCATATATAAAAATCCAAGCATCTGATTGATGTTCAGTTGATTTATAAAAATCCCAAATGATTAAAGGATTTTTTTCCTTTGTTTTCACATCAAAACAAACATGTATTCTTACTTTTGGAACCATGACAGTAGATATTTCATTGAAAAAAACATAAATATGAAATAATAGATTGTTTAATAAAAAGAAATCAGATAATCACGTCATAACTAGTAATTTTCTTTTTATAAAAAATTATTTTAGGATGATATTTCTAAGATTTCATGGTAATCTGAATTCGTTTTCTCAGTTTTTACCCCTTTTAAGAGACATGATAATTTAATAATATTATAAACATAAAAGGAAACATTATATCATACCCAGAAATTCTTGAATTGGATTGATGTGTGTATAGTGGCCCACACTTTTCATACATAGATATGACATCTGAATAGGGGAATATTCCCTAGAGAATACAACAATCCATGCCATAATTATATAGGTATATTATATTAAGAAACATGGAAACATAAAAAATTGGTTCATAATATATCTAGAACATCTTCTACATAGATCTACCAAACTATAACACTTCTTATATATATCATACATAAATCTTTTATTCAAAACATGGGAACAGAAATAAAGTAATAATGATCTCTAATACTCATTAAAGGTAAACAAGGTAGATATAAATGATCATATAATCATAATATTAAGAAAAGTTCATGAGAAAATTATCTTAAAAATATAAATTCATACCATGTATATCATATATCATAATATTGAATAATAAAATAAATATTAGAATATTTTAAGACATGAATTATAAAGTAATCAAATAACTTGATCCATTACAGGATAACATTGGCATAAGTCATAGAATTATGGAATACATAAATAAATAAAAAATCATTTACTTAGTAGTCATGGATAGTTCCCATGACTATTATAGTGGAATTAATTCATCCCCCAAACCATCATATTTACAGAGGTTCACTCCCTAGACGATCATAATGGACAAAGTAACTTACTGGATTGGGTTCACTCTAAATTATAATCCCATTTATCTCATTAGATATCAATATTTACTATATGAATTTGAGGGAGATATAAGTCCTAAATATCACATAAGGAAAATAATAAATATGTGTGGCACACAATCGTATTGAATTCATAATATCAGAACCATTGAAAAGAAATGGGTTTATAAAACAATTCATCATAGAATAACCTATTGAAAATATATTGGTATCATAAAAATTTAATCATTTCATAACAACATACCACATGGAGAATAGATGATTTTCATAATCATTTTTTCATTATATTCATAAACCATATAGATAAAAAATTATTATATAATCCTTAGATCATAACCCTAGTAAATAATAAGTTAAATCAAGGGTTTTTTTGTCCTTGATTAATATAAATACCATTAAAATATCATAAAAACATTCTTTAGGAAACTAGACATTAAAATTTTAAGTCAAGTAAAAAAAAACTACACACATATAAATGAAAAATTTTATTTGAAATGAATATTTTAAACATGTAAAGGAAGCTTTAAAGCACAAATTAGTCACAATGGAGGGAAAATATATTAATGATGTGTAAGTTAAAATGAAATTCCACCAATTTTTTTTAAATAAAGTCCAAATTTACATCATTTGGAAAAGGAAAATAATATTACATTGAAAATAGTTTAAAAAATTATAGGATAACATTAAAAGAATTATATTTTTTTTTTAAATGGATATCTAAGAAAAATTTCATTCGACCAAAAATCGAAGTGAAGTTAATTTTACTTAAAAACATATGTTCATAATTATGAGTACATAATATGATGTAAATTAAAAGAAAACATTTAGTTTAGGTAAATAAATAGCGAAGAAAAAATTTCATAATTTTCATGAGAAGTATATCATAATATTACATTATTAGATGAATAGTCATAATAAATCCTAATGAACAATAAGATTGTGACATAAAACCCTACCTTGAGTTCAAATTACTTTAAAATAACTCTAACCACTTCTTATTTGGAACGACTCCATTAGATATCTTCTAAAGGGTTCTAGGGTTTGTATTTTGAGAAGAGAATAACATCTAAATTGTGGTTAGGGAATTTGAGAAGAGAAATTGGAAGAGGATGGTCAACCAAGAAGACTCAATGTGGTGTAAAGAAGTGAGGGAGGAGGATCCCTTTTATAATATAAGCTTCAAAAGATTAAATTATAATAAATTCATTAAAAATATTAATTCATAAAAATGGATAAGGATTCATAGATAAGGTATTAGAATGTTGTAAAACCATTATCCAATAGAATTTAGCGAAGTTTTTTTGAAATTTTAAACATTAACATTTTAATTAAACCTTAGTTAACGGATTTTAATTTTAACTATGGTAAACAAAAGTTCAATATTAAAGGTTGAAATTTTTAACTATAATGTAGAAATTTTCCCATAAATGGACACATTATGACATTTTCCTCCATATCATTTCTATCTTCTCTTATTTCAATTTTTTATGATTTCTAAATAATTTAGTAAAATATTATTTTGATAAAATATCATTATTTTTAAATTTGACACTAATAATTTAATTTGAATTAACTGTCAGAAATAAAAATTAATATTTGAATAAAATATTTTAACATAATAGTAATATGTCATATTAACTTTTAAAATCCATAAAATACTATAACTTACTCAAATTATATCAGTTAATATTTTCAAAATTGTTTATTTAATTTTCTCATTAATTAAATAAATAATTTATTATGTTTTGTATGAACTGAAAGTAGTTATAAAATAGCTAAATATTATATATAAAATACCATCATGAAAATAATTTCATTATGAAAAAAATTACTACTAAGATTCACTTATAACAAGTTTTTTTTCCTATGTGAACACTCTGAATGGGAAAAAGGCCTTAAGATATTTAATTCTTTTAGGAAAATCACATTTTGAACTAGGTTTAGAAGGGAAACTTATATAAACCACATGACTAATAGAATAAGTCCCAATACATAACCCTGAAGGCCCTAATGTCCGAATACACTAGAACCATCCCTCACCAAAAATTGTAACAATGTTTTGTATCAAGCTACCCTACCATGCTTTGGTTTCATAGCTAGAATTTCCTATGAAAAGTTTTGTGATTATTTGTACTGATGGTTAAATCAACACCCCCTCATTTTTACAATATGCATGCCATGCGTTGAAGGTTTCATTACTACTATGAATCCTCATATAGGCTTGTCATCCTGAGGTGTTATATTGAGGCCTGAAGACTTTTTTTCCATCCTTTGTGATGGCCCACCATGTCCAAACTTCATACCACCATCCAGGTGAAATCCCCACATCTCACTGATGGTCACTCCTCTGCCACCAATGCCAAATAACCATCCAAGGCTACCACAGGCTACTGTGAAATTCCTGTGCCGGACATCCCCAAACTGACACCACAAAGCCTATGCATCCCTGGCCCCGTAGCATCAACAATCCCAACATTCTGTAGCCCAACAATTATTACCACCACTAACACCATCTGAGAATCCCACTGCTGATGATGAACACCTTGAATTTGGTCGCCGACACTTCTCCATCGTAGTGCCTTCAAAACTCACCGTGTAAGTAGGAACCTCCACACACCACCCTCTCTACACACACAACCCCAGTTTTTACACACAGCCATGTTTAAATTTCTCATAAATGGGGATGGAAAGGTACTAAACACTACTTGATATGTAATGTTATAGATACCCTTAACTACTAAGATTAGAATTCAACTGTGTCCCCATTTGAACTCATAAAATATATTTAAAATAAGAGTTTGAAATTTTATAATTTTCTATGATTTAAATATTATACAAGACATTTTAATGGAAATGTGTCCATTAAACAACTCAATTTAGAGCCTAATGAAATAAGGGACAAATTATCTTCATCTAATGGGAATTTAGAAAAAAAACTTATTACTTTTTTCATATTTTTAACCTAGATTAACTCAATTTACCCTTTAATGAGGTGATAAATTTCACGATGGTTAATATTCATATTGACCAAAAATTAAAGGGGCCTATTTATGAAATTTGAACTTATTTATTCTAATGTGTAAATAATTTCATCTAATTTAATAACTTTAAGTGGAATAAATTAATTTTAATGTAAGTTAAAAAAATGTGAAAAAACTACGTTTTTAGAAAAAAAAAAATACATTATAAGCATAAAAATATATTTATTCTTACACTATTATTAGGAAAATATTTTTTAATGTTTATAAAACTTAATCAATTATATTATATATACATTTTATTAGAATCATTCACTAATAAAGAATAATGTATTTTATTAATATAAAAATATATCACATGTATTATTTTTAAATGAAAAAATACCACTTTTATTTCGTAATGTTTTTTTTGTTTTTAATTCAAATAATTTGATAAATAATGAAATAATTATTTAAATTTTAAGACAATATATTTTTCATAAATTTTTATTACTATTCATACCAACCAATTCAATGTATATGGGATAATAGACACATAATATTTTAATATTGATATGTGGTTCATCTTAAATCATTATTGTGCGTAACAAAAGCTATCAAGGAAATAAATTTATTTAAGAAGAAATATTCCATAGAAAAAATTATTAATTTCTTTCAATCCCCTATAAAATAAATTTTACCCTATAAATTACTAACTATGAAACAAAAATATGAGGATACTTATACCTCATCACATCCTTATGTTCCCACATAGCTTCCTCAAATTGGTGGTTACACCTAAAAATATTGACTAGGTGAGTGGTATTATTTTGTATAAATTTATATATATGATCCATAGTATCTTTGGGATTTCCTTTATAATAAATATCATGCTCCATCATTATGAACTTTGAGTTCAGTAGACGTATAGGATCAGGTATGTAATTCCTCAGGGGATGGTCAAGTAACACATCATGAATTTGAGAGAGATTCATTGGAAGAACCAAATGATAAGCTACCATCCTAATACAATTAACAATTTCAAAAGGACTGATATAACTAAGGATTATATTTCCTTTCATTATAAATCTCATCATCCTCTTCCAAATAGATATTCATAAGAATACCTTATCACCAACCTCAAACTCTAGATATTTTCTAGGATTGATAAAATAACCTTTTTTTCACCTCTAAGATGATCTTATGTGTTGTTGAATGCCTATATGATTATATTCAATTTGCTTGTCCAGATAATGTACCAATAAAATTATTTCTACAAATTTATTCTAGCATTTTGTAGTCCTACAATTCAAACCATAGAGTGATTTATAAGGAGCCATCAAAATACTAGGGTAGAAGTTATTTTTGTAGGAAAATTCCACTAAAGTAAGATATTGATCCCAACCACCTTTTAAATACATCGAGTAGGATATCAACATGTCTTATAGATTTTTAATGGTCTTTAATGAAAGGCCATAAATTTCAGGATGATAATCATTGAAAAAACATAAATTTGTATCCATATCATACTGAAGACTTATTATAAAACTTTATGGTAAACCTTGATTCCCGATTAGATATAATTAATAGCCGTAGACCATAAAATTTTATCACTTCATTATTGTATAATAAAGTATGTTGATCAAGAGAGAAAGATTCCATAATGGAAATGAAAAATTTTTAATTCATAAAGAGATCAAATGCATCCCAAATATAATTATTCCTTTTAGATGTTTTGGGGAGTCCAACATCAAAATCCATGGTGATGTTTTACCATTTCCATTATGGTATGGGTAATAGTTGAAAAATAAATATAGAATTATATATTTTGGCTTTAATTTGTTGAAATACCAAGAAATGAAAAAACAAATACTCTATAATATCTCTATTCATGACATTTTCAACATCTTGGGTTCTTAGAACAGGTTGTTATTCTGATTTTTTTGAATTTCAAATTTTTTGAGTGAACTAACATTCATTTTTAGATTTCAAATATAAATATGAGAGTTTTAATGATTTTAGGTGTTCTTCTTGTATTAGAATTAAGGCATAGTAGGTTACTTAGGGGTTTGGAAGAGTTTCAGTTTTGTATGTCCACACAAACTCTTTTGTGAAAAGTGCAGGAAGAGGTGGAAATGTTTTCCAAACCGTGTAACCCTTGTGGGGGAACGATGTAGATCATATTTGAACTGAAGCATTGTTAGGAAGACTGTGTGATGTGGGGAACATGACCATGAAAAATTTATATAGGTTTTAAAATAGGGTTTACACAGGCTATGTATAGTTTGACAAACATGCAGCATAGCCTTCACGCTGAGTGTAACCTAGGTTGTGAGTATTTATGGTTGGTGCATAGTCTAG
This sequence comes from Viscum album, assembly GCA_963277665.1. Lineage (NCBI taxonomy): Eukaryota > Viridiplantae > Streptophyta > Magnoliopsida > Santalales > Viscaceae > Viscum > Viscum album. The sequence goes on along the minus strand of OY728133.1, from coordinate 955,103,104 downwards.
CTATAATATGTGGATAAAATGTGTGACCTATTTTAAAGGGGGTTCCCTTCAAGAAATTACACTTCATGGTTGGGTTATGGTTTTCCAAACTACAACACAAAACCATATAGTCCATTTTAAGGGGTGAATTTATGAAACCACTCCACCCACTTATTTTCCCTTTATTATTCTTTCTTCTCCCTTTCATTCACATAGTTGTGGGGATCCCTCTCTTATTATCCCACATAAAATTTCTCATAATTCTTTTATCCGATATATGATTTGAATATAGTCAGTTGTGTTGGAAGCATAATAGTAATCCCTTGAATCATCTTTCATCCTTTCTTCTTTTATATTTCTATATATAATGATAAATATGTGTGATCTATTTTTCTCTATTTTTAGGATGTTTGTTTAGAATCCTAATTTATCTCATTTTAAATCATATTAGTGTCTAATATTCTAGAGTGAGATCCTATGAGTCTAAGGTAGATGGTTCCAAGATTTATCTTTAAATATATTGATGTTATGAGGTGCATTATTAAATACACATATGTGGGTTGTCTGTGTGAAATCCACAATAAATTAATTATTATCATTAAATTGTTTAATTTATGGTTTGAGATGATGATGGGAATTCCCATACCTCTTTAATTATGTTAATCCTAGTATGGGACTTGTGGTCAGTTGGGAAGGTTATTATGAATGATTAAATTTATTAAATAAATTTAAAAGTGATATGAATCAGCAAATTATATGGGAACATGAACAAAATGGCCTGATGTATTAAGGTTATATTGATCACCAGGACTATGATTATGAGGTTTTTCATGCTGAGGGAGTTTCTTGAGATATATCAGACGGATTTGACCAACATAATTGAGGCGATTCAATACTCATGTTGTGGAAGATGGTGATAACCATTACTTGTATGTGTGATGATGTTTTTATATCGAAATGAGGTTATAGATGGTGTGTCTTAGGTACTTGTTGGTTATTTATTTTCAGTACAATTCTCGGATGCTTTCGCTTGAGTCATGTGGACCCAGATGGGACTCAGTTGAAGTGGTGTTGGCCATTCATTGTTGGTGGATGCCTCTATATCTATAATTGATTAGGGGATGGTGTTTACCATCAATTTTGAGGAGGTTTTAACCAATATAATGCCACTAGGGGGAGTTTTTGATACCCTTTGTAACATCACAAGGTTTTCTAAAAATAAATTGAAAATGATTGAAATTTTGTTTAAAGTATATATTTATAAGTATCCTTTAAACATAATTTTATTTCTTCTATGTTTTGAATTTCAAGAAACTGTCATCTACAATTGTGTTCAGTGTGTTATTTAGAGTCTGATGGAACAAACTTGTTTTTTTGGTGAATAGTAACATGCCCTTATGAATAGTAATATGAATAGTAATATGACCTCATGAATAGTAAATAATATTATTATTTTATTTTCCCATGGAAATAGGATAATGGGATCTTAATTAATTTTCCAATGTCACATAAAACTAATTGCACTTCAATATTGTTATTTTTCGAATTAACTGTGACCTTATTTGAAAATTAAATTAATAATATTTAGAAAATTATTTTTGAAAAATGGAGTTCATTTTTGAATTCTACACATAAAAAAATGGTTTGGGTAAATTTTTTGTATTTTTATGAAACTCTTGAATTTTCGGTGAATAGTGAAATACGGTAAAATATCGTATAATCAATTTATCAGTAAAAATGCACTATTTATGACATCATAAGTGATGCAAGGCCACTTGCTTCTAAATCACATGATATTATCACTATTTAGGGCCACTTTCCTTGAGATTATTCATAGTCTTGATAAAAATATTATAATAATAATTAAAATAATCTAAAATACCTCCCCTCCTCCACTATAAATACCACCCTCACTCCCCTCTTCCTCCCACTCCTCTCAAGCCTTGATCATTGCCTAAATTCTGCCAAATTCCCTCCCCAATCTTCTTCCCCACGTCCTAGAGCTTCTGGTCTCACCAAAAGACCAAAATCAAAGCCCTTAACAAGGATCTCAAGGATAAGAGATCAAGAGGTAAACATCCTCTTTCATTTTCATTCTTTTCTTCCATTTTATGTTATTATCTTCCTTTCCCTTTGTATTTTGTTGGGATATTTAATTAAATATTTCCCATTACTGTCCAAATTTTGTATGATTGATGAGATATTCCATTCCTCTCATCAATCTTGTTTTTATGAAATTTTAAGAGGAGCTGTTAGGCTGCCGAATGTTTTGTAAGAAATTTCTCATGTTTTCTTTATTTCATGATTCCTTACTCTTTTTTCTTCACCCCCTATTATCCAAGAGGAATGAAATCTCCAGAATAATTTATATTCTGTATGTTTTCTTGTTTATGGAAAATTACAAATCATTATTCCTATCCTCTCTCACTTATTTAAAGAATCAAAAAAACATTGTCCATTTGTGTCGAATTACCGATATCATGGACGATGTATTTTCAATTTCCATTAATTATTTCAAGTCTGGTCATGAAACCATTTATATGGTTGAACCAGGTTATAATATAAGTTTTATGACTCATATAATGTTCTGGAATTCTTTTGTACTCATGATTCAAATTTATTAGACTAAATGAGGTTGTAATTATCAAGGAACCACTTAAATGATCTAAACGAACATAATTAATGTTTTAACTTATAAATCATCATCATATAAAGCATCAAATTGATAAATGGTATAATTTATGGTATTTTAAATATTTAAATACTACTCCATTCTAATTCTGGAGTTTCACTTCCAATCAACAAGAACGATTCGTCATGAACCGATCGTGAAAATCACAAAAGAACTCACCCAAAATAATGTAAGGAACAAAAAACTAACAATTAAGGGGTGAAATGAGGTTATGAAATGACCATATAAGATGTTATAAACATGAACATGTTTCTGTAAAATACTAATAACACTATTGTAACCATTATACAGGAGGTTTAAACAATTTTGAAGTAAGACAAGCCTAAGATAAGGGAATTTTTAACCCGATTTCCATTCTTTAGGTTAACATTCTACTTTATAATTTATGTGCAATTTAAATTGTTTGTGTGATGGGTTTTGTTTATATTATGTTTCATTATGTGTATTTATAGAGTATATACATATTACATCCACTCTATTAAGCCTCACTTCAAGTATATGATGTTTATAAGGGACTTTTCTTCTAAAATCCCCTTTTAAAATTCTGTTTTATAAGATTCAAAGGTAATGTTTTTATGCTATTGTTTATGTTGTATGATTTTGTTTTGGTTATTGGGAATTGTTTATGATGAAGGGTGGGACCTATATTTCCCTCCAATGCATTGGGTATGATTAAGTTGGAGGTCGGTCGTATGGTTACTCCAGGTGTAACTGTGATGGTTACACAAAGTAAGGTAGTCGTGAGGGTTACAAATTTTAAGGTAGCCAAGATGGTTACAAGATTATGTAAGTAATGCCCCAATATAACTCTATGATTATAATTATGTTTGTGTGGATCTTGTGTAAATCTCATGTTATGCTAAGTAATATTTTATGGGTGGAAATCATGTCTTTTGAAAATGTTTTCATACGTCATGCGTATTCATGGACTAGTGTGATTTTTCCTTCTTTTTCATACCTTACTTAGCTTTTGTGCTCATCCCAAGTTTTTAAATTATTTTTCACAGGTTAATGATGAGTAATACATGGAAGGAAGACATGCTAAATGTTGAAGATTTGTCAAGGAGTCTTGTTTTATGTTTTAATGTTGTATATTCTGAGGAAAATTGAAACTGATTTTATGGTATCCACTATGTAACAATGTGTAATGTTATGAATGTTTTGTCTTAATTCTCTAAAGCTCTAAACTTGAAATGGTCCTCAATGTAAAATGAAGTGTTTTCTTGATTAAATTTATGATTATGTATGAAATAAGTGCGGGTCCTTATAGTTGCTATCAAAGGATGGTTTAGATAACTTTAGGGGTTTAGGTGATGCTAATAGAATACCATAAATAATTTTCAATCTATGTTTAATTTGTTATAGCATTTAAATATTACCATGTTGCTTCATCTATGAAATGTTTGTTTATAATGGTTGTCCGCAGAAGGAACATGGATGCTGAAGAGGATAGGCACCGATAGAATGACATCCTTCCTGATCAACAGCCCGGAATGGTAGGGATTGGAACCGAGCAGTTTGTGACAGTAATGGCTCAGCTAACGCAGGCAATAAATGGTGGTGGCATCCATGCAAGAGGACAAATAGAGGTACCCCAACAGAACATGAAAGTGGTGGAACATTTTATGAGACAACATCCTCCTGCATTCAATGGATCTTCTGACCCAGTGGCAGTAGAAGGATGGATTAAAGCCCTTGAAAAGATATTTGATGGTATGGGATGTTCGGACAATCAAAAGGTAAGTCTTTCCATTTATCGTTTTGAAGGGGAAGCTGATCAGTGGTGGTCAATGGTAAGTAATATCAGGGGTAGAGAGGATTTTTATGCCTTAGTGTGGGATGAATTTAAAAGTCTTTTTCTTGAAAAATATTTTCCTAAGGTGGTGTGACTTAGAATGGAGAAAAAATTCCTTGAATTGAAATAAAAGGAGGAAGATTCAGTGGCTATGTATGAGGCGAACTTCACCCGACTGGCGAGGTGTGCTCCAAATCTTATTCTGGATCTCGATAGCAAAATCAACCGCTTTTACTCAGGATTGAAGCCAAGGTATCGAAGGGCGTTGGCCTCCCGTGAATTCAAAAGTTACGAGAAACTTGTCCGATGTGCTGAGAGGGTAGAGATGGAGTTTGGTGACGATCACATTCAATTTGGAAACAAAGAGAAGAAGAGGTCCAATTGAAAAGCAATGGGTAAGAATCAACCAATGAAATCTGATGGTAAGAAAATACAGTTTCTAGTTTGTGAAAAGTGTGGCAAGAAGCACCCTGGGGAATGTCTTATCAAAACTGGGAAGTGTTTTAAATGTGGTATGTTTGGACATATGGCCCGAGATTGCAATGAAAATGATCCAAAGACTAATCCTGATAAGCAAACTGTAAAGTGTTTTAAATGTGGTGAGATGGGTCACTATGCAAATTCCTGTCCAAAGAGGGATCCAAATGATGCAAAGAAGCCAGACTATAAGCAGAAAGTTGTAGTGAGATCATTTGCGACTACATCAGCAGATGTTGGGCCATCCAATAAAGTTGTATCAGGTACTTTGTTTGTTCACTCAGATTTTGCTAAATTTTTGTTTGATACAGGGTCTACACATTCCTTCATCTCTGAGTAATTTTCTAGTAAATTGGAAATATCACCTCAACAAATGATACCCGAACTTGTTGTTAAAACACCGGGGGGAAATGTTATAGCAAAGAGGAATTATAAGAATATTTCTATTGTGGTATGTGGAAAGACTTTACCTGCAAACCTTGTTGTTTTATCCTTATTCGAGTTTGATGTTATTCTTGGGATGGAATGGCTTTCTGATTATCATGCTAAGATTGACTATAGAGCAAAAGAAGTAGTTTTTCAGAAAGTGTTTCAGTTTGTATACAAGAATGAACCCATACAATTGATAACATATCAAGAAGCTGAGAAACTACTGAAAGATGGAAATGAAAGTTATCTGGCTCATATTGTTGAAAACAAGGGAACTATTCAAATTAATGATGTGCCAGTGGTAAATGAATACCTTGATGTTTTTCCTGAGGAGTTACCCAGTTTCATACCTAAACGAGAAGTCGAATTCACAATTGACTTAGTTCCTAATGCTAAGCCAATTTCAAAACCCCCATATCGTATGGCTCCAATAGAACTTCTTGAATTGAAAAATCAGTTGCAGGATTTGCTTGTCAAAGGCTTCATTCGTCCCAGTACTTCACCATGGGGAGCCCCTATTTTGTTTGTTAAAAAGAAAGATGGTTCCATGAGACTTTGCATTGATTATCGAGCTTTGAATAACATCATTGTTAAAAACAAGTATCCTTTGCCTCATATTGATGACTTGTTTGATCAGCTCCAGGGAGCTCAGTACTTTTCCAAGATTGACTTGAGATCCGGATACCATCAGCTGAAGGTGAAGGAGGATGACATCCCAAAAACAGCCTTTCGTACTAGATATGGGCATTATGAATTTGTTGTTATGCCATTTGGGTTAACTAATGCACCTGCTGTATTCATGAATCTTATGAATAGAGTATTTCATGAGTTCTTGGATAAGTTTGTGGTTGTATTTATTGATGACATTCTGGTTTTTTCTAAAAATAAAGAGGAGCATGAAAAACATCTAAGGGTTGTTTTAAAAACTTTAAAAGAAAAGAAACTATATGGAAAATTCACCAAGTGTGATTTTTGGTTGCAACAGATTTCTTTTCTTGGGCACATTGTAAATAAGGATGGAATAACAGTTGATCCTTCCAAAACAAAAGTAGTTGATGAATGGCCAAGACCCACAAATGTTACAAAGATTCATAGTTTTCTGGGCTTAGCAAGTTATTACCGACCCTTTGTTAAGAACTTTGCATGGTTATCTAGCCCAATAACTAAGTTAACACGGAAAGGGGTTAAATTTGTTTGGACGGCGGAATGTGATGTTTGTTTTCAGGAACTAAAGAAGAGATTGGTGAATGCTCCAGTTTTGGCCTTACCATCCCGGAATGGTGAGTTTGTCATCTATAGTGATGCTTCTTTGAAGGGACTTGGTTCTGTTTTGATGCAGAATGATCAGGTAATTGCCTATGCATCGAGACAACTTAAACCTCATGAGATAAATTATCCCACACATGATTTGGAATTGGCAGCTGTGGTTTTTGCTTTGAAAATATGGTGGCATCATCTATACGGAACCAAATGCCAAATATATAGTGACCATAAATGTCTTAAGTATATATTCACTCCGAAGGAATTAAACATGAGGCAGAGAAGATGGCTAGAACTAATAAAGGATTATGACTGCACGATTAATTACCATCCTGGAAAAGCAAACAAAGAAGCGGATGCCTTAAGTCAGAGAAATCATGCATCATTAACCATGCTATGTTTGGAACGTGATCCCTTGATTAAAGATTTGATAAATTTTGGCTTAGAAGTTGTTGGTGCAGGGAATATATCTGTTTTGTTTCAGGTTTCTGTGCAGTCTTCGTTGTCAGACAGAATTATGAAAGCGCAGAGGGAAGACCGTGAGCTACAGAAAAAGGTAGAATTGGTTAAAATGGGTAAGATTCTAGAATTTAATCTTGATAAAGATTATGTTTTAAGGTTTGAAAAAAGGTTGTGTGTGCCTTGTGATTCCCACCTGAAAAAGAAGTGTTGTGTGAAGCTCATAGTTCTCCATTTTCTCTTCATCCTGGAAGTACTAAGATGTACAGAGACCTTCGGGAGTATTACTGGTGGAATGGGATGAAAAGAGATATTGCTGATTTTACAATGAAATGTTTGACATGTCAGTAGGTTAAAGCAGAGTGACAGTTACCGAAGGGGATGCTTCAGCCTTTGCCTGTGCCAGAATGGAAATGGGAGAATATATCCATGGATTTTGTGGTGGGACTACCAAAGACTTCTCGAGGTAACAATGTGATATGGGTTATTGTTGATCGGCTAACAAAGTCTGCTCATTTTCTTTCTATTCGAGATACAATGACATTAGATCAGCTTTCTCGATTGTACCTCAAAGAGATTGTCAGGTTACATGGAGTTCCTCTTTCCATTGTGTCTGACCGAGATCTCAGGTTCACTTCTAAATTTTGTAAGGGACTTCAGAAGTCTTTGGGCATGGAGTTGAATTTCAGTACAGATTTTCATCCTCAATCAGATGGGAAGTCAGAGTGAACGATTCAAACTTTGGAGGATATGCTTCGAGCTTGTTCAATGGACTATCAGGAAAGTTGGGATCAGCATCTTTCATTAGTTGAGTTTTCTTATAATAACAGTTTCCATTCCAGTATTCAGATGGCACCTTTTGAGGCCATGTATGGAAAGAGGTGTCGGACTCCTGCGTTTTGGGATGAAGTCGGTGAAAGAAAGTTTATGGGGCCAGAATTAGTAAAAGATGTGGCTGAGAAAGTGAGGATGATCCAGCAACACATGAGGACAGCTCAGAGCAGGCAGAAACTTTATGCAGATAACAGAAGGAAAGAATTCTCTTTCAAGGTAGGTGACCATGTTTTCCTTAAAATATCTCCTTGGAAAAGTGTGATGCATTTCGGTAAGAAAGGGAAACTAAGTCCACGGTTCATCGGTCCTTTTGAAATCTTGGATAAAGTTGGAACAGTTTCATACCGCGTAGCTTTGCCTCAGAGCTTATTTCAGGTACACAATGTTTTTCATGTTTCGATGTTGAGAAAGTATGTTCCAGATTCATCACATATCTTGAGGCCGGAAGCAGTTCAGCTGGCAGAGACCCTTTCATAAGAAGAAAAACCGGTTCAGATTCTTGATTGAAGATAACAGGTATTGCGGAATAAGGTAATCCACCAGGTAAAGGTTTTGTGGAGAAACCACATGGTTGAAGAAGCAACATGGGTGTCTGAAAATGCTATGTTGGAAAAATACCCTCAGTTGTTTAATAAGTAAATAAAATTGCGAGGACACAATTTCAAGAAGGTGGGGATAATGTAACATCCCAAGGCTTTCAAAAAATAAATTGAAAATGCTTGAAATTTTGTTTAATGTATATATTTATAAGAATCCTTTAAACATAATTTTATTTCTTCTATGTTTTGAATTTCAAGAAACTGTCATCTACAATTGTGTTCAGTATGTTATTTAGAGTCTGAGGGAACAAACATGTTTTTTTGGTGAATAGTAACATGCCCTTATGAATAGTAATATGAATACTAATATGACCTCATGAATAGTAAATAATAATATTATTTTATTTTCCCATGGAAATAGGATAATGGGATCTTAATTAATTTTCCAATGTCACATAAAACTAATTGCACTTCAATATTGTTATTTTTCAAATTAACTGTGACCTTATTTAAAATTTAAATTAATAATATTCAGAAAATTATTTTTTAAAAATGGAGTTCATTTTTGAATTCTACACATCGAAAAATGGTTGGGGTAAATTTTTGGTATTTTTCTGAAACTCTTGAATTTTCGGTGAATAGTGAAATACGGAAAAATACCGTATAATCAATTTATCCGTAAAAATGCACTATTTATGACATCATAAGTGATTCAAGGCCACTTTCTTCGAAATCACATGATATTATCACTATTTAGGGCCACTTGATTTGAGATTACTCACAGTCTTGATAAAAATATTATAATAATAATTAAAATAATCTAAAATACCTCCCCTCCTCCACTATAAATATCACCCTCACTCCCCTCTTCCTCCCACACCTCTCAAGCCTTGAACATTGTCTAAATTCTGCCAAATTCCCTCCCCAATCTTCTTCCCCACGTCCTAGAGCTGATGGTCTCACCAAAAGACCAAAATAAAATCCCTTAAGAAGGATATCAAGGATAAGAGATCAAGAGGTAAACATCCTCTTTCATTTTCAATCTTTTCTTCCATTTTATGTTATTCTCTTCCTTTCCCTTTGTATTCTATTGGGATATTTAATTAAATATTTCCCCTTACTATCCAAATTTTTTATTATTGATGAGATATTCCATTCCTCTCATCAATCATGTTTTTATGAAATTTTAAGAGGCGCCGTTAGGCTGCCGAATTTTTTGTAAGAAATTTCTCATGTTTTCTTTATTTCATGATTCGTTCCTCTTCTTTCTTCACCCCCTCTTATCCAAGAGGAATTAAATCTCCAGAATCATGTATATTCTGGATGTTGTCATGTTTATGGAAAATTACAAATCATTATTCCTCTCCTCTCTCACTTATTTAAAGAATCAAAAAACATTGTCCATTTGTGTCGAATTACCGATATCGTGGACGATGTATTTTCAATTTCCATTAATTATTTCAAGTCTGGTCATGAAACCATTTATATTGTTGAACCAGGTTATAATATATGTTTTATGACTCATATAAGGTTCTGGAATTCTTTTTTACTCATGATTCAAATTTATTAGACTAAATGAGGTTGTAATTATCAAGGAACCACTTAAATGATCTAAACGAACATAATTAATGTTTTAACTTATAAATAATCATCATATAAAGCATCAAAGTGATAAATGGTATAATTTATGGTATTGGAAATATGTAAATACTACTCCATTCCAATTCTGGATTTTCACTTCCAATCAACTAGAACGATTCATCATGAACCGATCGTGAAAATCACAAAAGAACTCACCCAAAATAATGCAAGGAACAAAATACTAACAATTAAGGGGTGAAATGAGGTTATTAAATGACCATATAAGATGTTATAGAAATGAACATGTTTCTTTAAAATACTAATAACACTCTTTTAACAATTATACAAGAGGTTTAAACAATTTTTAAGTAAGACAAGCCTAAGATAAGGGAATTTTTAACCCAATTTCCATTCTTTGGGTTAACATTCTACTTTATAATTTATGTGCTATTTAAATTGTTTTTGTGATGGGTTTTGTTTATATTATGTTTCATTATGTGTATTTACAGAGTATATACATATTACATCCACTCTATTAATCCTCACTTCATGTATATGATGTTTATAAGGGACTTTTCTTCTAAAATCCTCTTTTAAAATTCTGTTTTATAAGATTCAAAGGCAATGTTTTTATGTTATTGTTTATGTTGTATGATTATGTTTTGGTTATTGGGAATTGTTTATGATGAAGGGTTGGACCTATATTTCCCTCCAATTCATTGGGTATGAGTATGTTGGAGGTCATCCGTATGGTTACTCCAGGTGTAACTGTGATGGTTACACAAAGTAAGGTAGCTGTGAGGGTTACAAATTTTAAGGTAGCCAAGATGGTTACAAGATTATGTAAGTAATGCCCCAATATACCTCTATGATTATAATTATGTTTGCTTGGATCTTGTGTAAATCTCATGTTACGCTAAGTAAGATTTTATGGGTGGAAAGCATGTCTTTTGAATATGTTTTCATACGTCATGCGTATTCATGGACTAGTGTGATTTTTCCTTCTTTTTCATACCTTACTGAGCTTTTGTGCTCATCCCAAGTTTTTACATTATTTTTCACAGGTTAATGATGAGTAATACAAGGAAGGAAGACATGTTAAATGTTTAATAATTGTCAAGGAGTCTTGTTTTATGTTTTAAGGTTTTATATTCTGAGGAAAATGGAAACTGATTTTATGGTATCGACTATGTAACAATGTGTAATGTTATGAATGTTTTGTCTTAATTCTCTAAAGATATAAACTTGAAAAGGTCCTCAATGTAAAATGAAGTGTTTTATTGATTAAATTTAAGATTATGTATGAAATAAGTGCGGGTCCTTATACCCTTAGTTGGGGTTGAGGATCTTCTATTATATTTGAGGATGATTGTCTTGGATTATTGAATTTTAGATCTCACTATGATCTAGATGTTGGGTTTTTGAGGCAAAAATGTTTTATTATTCATTGGAGTATGGATATAACCATTCCTCGAGAAGACAAGATATTAAAAGGGCCATTAATTTTTAATGGTAGTCTTTGGTACTTGTGATGTATTTGTTGGGAATTCTATTAGGATGTCGATTTTACATGATGTGAGGCTGCAAGTGATTTTGATTGGAATGAGGTGCCAGGTGACATGCATGTGGATAATATACAAATGTTCTTCTAGAATGAATTTTAGTGGACATATCTTTCGACAATGGTGTTAGATGAGGTAGTTAAATGCTTCCTTGTGGTTTTTGAGCATGAGTAATGTGGGTTATGTAATTTATACATTAGTTCAGTTTCTATTTATTTATGTTTTTATTCACTATATAATTATTCATGTTAGATTGGAATATGTTGGTGGTGGACTAATGAATTTATACTCACACCCTACATAGTCCCTTGGGGATGCAAGTAGACTTTATGGTTTTGAGATTAGGTTAGGGATCAAGTCTGTGCTCTGGACCATAGTGATCTGGGATATGGTTACTTGGGATGTAGGAAAGAGGGACCATGGTGGTTATTTAACTTGACATAGAGTTACTTTTGTGGATTTTGAGTCCAATCTTATATAATCATTCACGAGTTATTTTTAATGTCTATTTTTTTTATGAATGTTACACATGTATAATTTATCAGATATTTAGGGATTTTTGTTGGATTGTTATTTCTATTTTATATTCTTACTAACATAGATTTTGGTAGTTATGCTTCGATAATTTTTTATTATAATAGAACATTTATTATATCATCAATAGAGGGTATTGTCTCCCCAATATCACCTAATATACCCTCACTTGTAGTCATTAGCCTTTAGAATATGGTGAGGTACACCTACGTTCTAGTGTTTCTATGACCCATAGCTCAGGTTTTAAGCATATTTCATATTATGGGGGTTCTATAAATGGTATCAAAGGTGTTTATTTTCATTTTTGGACTTAATATTTGGGTTATGGTAGACTATATACTAGGACATTATTGGTAATGGGTAAAGAGATCTATCTTGGGTTCTTATAACATCATTCATAGGGGATATACCTTGTTTTCATGGGAGAGAAATTTATGTTATGATTTGTGATTATATAGTTGATTGACTTCCAACTTGAGTGGCGAACATGGATGTGGTGTTATTGGATTATAATATTTTGACCGATGGACTATTATAGAATAGTAGAAGTATTTATGAATCTCTAGTTTGGGTTATATTTCCTTAAATTATGTCACCCTCAATATTGGACTCTCTCTCGGGCTACCCCACTTTAGACCTCCTTAACTTTTTAGGCCTTGGTTCAGTCTCCTTGGTTCCTCTCTTATTCCTACCTTATTTACTTATATTTTTTAATAAAATGTATGTTATAGTAAAATAAAAATTATGCTCCTATATTGTGTGTAAATTGTTGTGATTGTCATTGAGAACATGGAATGAACTAGGAGGGGTTGGGATGATTAATTTTTCTACAATATTTAAATAATGTTTTATTTCATAGCCTTTTTAGTTTTATAACACTCATCCATTCTAGGTATATGATTTTAGATGATATATTTATGTAACTATATCTATATATGGTATTTATTGGCTTAGATTTGTTATGGGAACGCATGGATAATGAAAGGGGTGATCAATCACAGATGTAAAAAAAATATAAATAGTGTTTTTCTACATAGAGTTTTGGTGAAATTATACTCATCCAATCCATATTGATGATATCTTATGTGAATTATATGTGATTTCTAACTCTATTATTGGTAGGCAAGGGGAAATGAGGCAAGATGATATGTGATAGTTAACTCTGATAAGGGTAGGTAAGGGGTAATGAGGGTGGATGACATGTGACATGGGTGGAGTAGCAAAGTGTTTGAGTGGTGAGATGTACTTCCCAATACAGCGCTCCCTAAATGTGATATATATATAGTTATGGGTGTTTGGACTGTGTTGTTTGGTCACCATCTTGATACAACCTAGACGGATTCCAGTGGAGCATCAGGAGGTTAGAGTTGTGTTGTCGCTAGAGTGTGTATGGGATGAGGCCCCTGATGGTTGGGATGACGCCCATGAGGGTCATGATTATAATTAGATATATGCATATTATTTGATGTAGGAGGGGAAGACACAATAAATGGAGGAATTTTCTCCATTGATAGACAAGCAACTCATGTAAATCTTGATGTGAGTCATAAAAGGTATTGAAAGGGGAGATCAGGAAGTTGACATTTCCATGGATTATTTATCTCATGATTTCCAATATTAGGACCCACCATTTTTTCAATGTGAGGGTAGACCACAAATAGAAGATAACGTGGTTGAGTATGTATTGATGAATTCAAACTATCTTGAGACACCCCTAGGTTAGAGGGTGAAGATGGATACTTATACTCTCAGTGGAGTTCGGACCCCGAAGTTTTGGGTTCGAGTCCTCACACTTCAATACGCACTATATGCTAAAAAACCACTCGTGGTCCCCTCTACCCCATTGGGAACTGGCCTAAGTCCAAGGGTTGGCCACCTTGGGCCTCGCTGGGGACGTGCGACGCGCAGGTGGGAAGGCCAGCCCAATACCTCATTACCCAACAACACGTTTGTGTCCTGACCCCGAGGTTCCGGGTTCGAGTCCTCACAAGGAAACATGCACTATATGCTAACAACCCACTCGTGGGACCCTCTAACCCGTTGGGAACTGGCCTAAGACAAAGGGTTGGCCACCTTGGGCCTCGCTGGGTATGTATAGCACGCAGGTGGGCAGGCCAGCCCAATACCTCATTACCCAAAAACACGTTTTCCCGCGGGGTATGAGTGAGTTGGTAAAAGGCGTTGGCGTCCTGCCCCAAGGTTCCACGTTTGAGTCCTCATAAGGAAAATTGCACTATATGCTAACAAACCACTCGTGAGTCCCTCTACCCCATTGGGAACTGGCCTAAGCCCAAGGGTTTTCCACCATGGGCCTCGCTGGGGACGTGCGATGTGCAGTTGGGCAAGCCTGCCCAACACCTCGTTACACGACATCACGTTTTGTAGTTTGGGTTTGGCTTAGTGGTAGCACCCCTTAAATCTACATGAAAAATGGCAGTTCAAAACCCATTGGGTGCAGGTTACTATAGTAGTACTGTAGCCTACTGTATTAGTGGAGGTAGTGTAAAAACATTGGGAACTGTAGCGGCGGCAGAGTACTGTAGCAATGGCAGGTACTGTGCAGTACTGTAGCAGTGTAGGTACTTTCAAAGTACTATTCACAAAATGGGATTTACGCTAAAAACTAAGGCCTACGGGTCATGTAATGGGGTAAATTCCCACTGGGCCTTTGGGATATGTAATGGGTTTCCCTATACCTAGTTAAAGAGGTCTTTCCTTTTCTTTAATAATAAATGAGGCTTCGGCCCCAACCTTTAAAAAAAATGCTGGTGGGATTTACAAGTACAGTTTGGTAGGCAGGAGGGATTGGAAAAAAATTATTTTATGCCATTTTCATTGAGATTTATCACTATATACCTTGAGGGAAGATGAATTCCAAATGTCCATGAACCTGAAGTATGGGATATATTCATTATAGATTATGTTGTGAGTTTCATAGAATAATATCAATTTTCAGCTTCTTTGGTGGGAAATGACACCTCTAGGGTGTTGAATTTTGAGGATGGTTAAAAAATACCATTACAGTGTAGGTGAACATCATCATGTTGAAATAATAATTAGATATAATAAATCCACATATGATAACCATGGAAATTATGAAGGACCAAAATTATTGGAGCTCAGTGATTCTGCTATGTAAGACTTACGGTGACTCTTTGGGTATATAAATAAGTGGCAATGAGGAGTGGCAACACAGATGTCAGCGCTGAGATTCAAGAATACCATCGAGGAGTGGTTAACCGACTCTATTTTTTTAGTGTTTCTAGACTGATCATGTTAAATCCTAATGTGAGTAAACTATGAAGGAGTGTCATACATGTGGCTAGACTGGGAACACAAAGAGGTTTTGTAGGAACACTTCTCAAGTAGCTAAAAGTCAGGGACTATGTAACACTCTGATCTGAGGTAGGACTGCAAGTAGTACCAAGAACTAGTAGAAAGGATTATATAATGCATGTAGGTCATGGATGAGAGAGAGAGAGAACTAATAGTGGGGATAATGACCGGTAGATGGTGAATATCTTTAGGTAGGTAAGGCCTTGGGCAGTTGGGATTTGGACTAGGTACATGCTGTTGATCTAGAAGGTTTAGGGTCAGATGGGGAGCCTACGAAGGGTATATGAATGTTTCAATCATGTAATTTCCATTTTTTTGGGAATTACTGATATGAGTGGATGAGGAGCATGTGTTGTGGTTTAGATAAAAATGTTCTAGATAGTATATGGGAATTAGATATGATGCATGGTTTGTATGAGATGTGTAGCAATAATGACCTTGATGGGAATGAATGTATATATATGTGTGTGTTTCTGGATTTATTTTTTGGAATTAATGTGATGTAGGAATTATAATAATTGGTTGTGGTGTAGGACCTCATGGGTGTCATGTTAGGAATTGTAAGGAGGGGGTGTCGATTGTGTTGTTAGATGTATCAGTATTTAGTGAGATTTAAGACTCATGGGGGTCATATATGAAATAATTATGGAAAGAACACCTCATGAAGTTTATAAATAAATATATTTCATATAAGTATGTTTACATTCACTGATGGTTAGAGGAACCTACATAGTTTTGAATTTTTCATCACTAAATGACCAGGTAGTTAATTCCATAGGTGGGGAGTGCCAATAAGGGGAATTATTCTACAAAAATGTAACGAAGGTTGGATGGGGTAATTTTTATGATATGGGAATGTTAGGTACCATATTAGTGTGAAACCTAATTGATTAGTGATGATCTATTTTAATGATGGGTGACTGTAATATCAAAGGATTTTAGAACAAGTTGTTTTTCTGAATGTTTTTGAATTTCGAGTTTGTTGAGGGAACCGACATTGATTTTGAGCATAAGAACATTAACATGAATGTTAGAAAAATATTATGTGATTTTCATGGTTATTATTTGAGGTTTGATTAGTGACTTTGGGGTTTAAATGAGTTTTGGGTAGGTCTTAACCTAAAAAATCATTTTAAGAAAGTGTTGGAAGAGGGAAAAAAGTATTATAAAACCCTATGACCCTTAATGGGAAACTGTGGGCCCATATTTGAACTAGATCATGGTTAGGTAGACCGTGTGAGGTGAGTTTCATCAATGTGAGGAATGAATATAATTTTTAATGGATAGTGTGCATGGGGTGCACATGATTTGCAAAATTCTGTAGCTTATCCTATATGTTTACGACTACATAGGAAGTTAGTGCACATATTTAGCGCATGATCTAGAAAAACCTCAAGGCCAAACCATGCATCTTATTTTAAAGGGGATTTCCTTCAAATAGTGGCACCTCAAGGTTGGCACAGGATTAACCAAACTGTGCAGCCAAACTTTTCAGTTCATTTAATTGTGTTAAATTACCAAACTAACCCTCCCACATTATTTCTCGATTCTTATCATTTATTCTCCCTTTCATGTTCAAAGTGGTGGGTATCTCTCCATTATTCTACCACATAGAATTAGTCACCCATCCTTCTTATGAGATCACATTTAAACATCATTGGGTGAGTGAGAAGTGTAGAGGTAATCTTTTGAATCATTTTACTTACTTTCTTCTTTTATCTTTCCACACATAATTCTAAATTAGTGTGATCTAGTTTTACCTATTTCAGGTTCTTTGTTTAGAATCTATTTTTATCTCATTTCACCTTAGATTAGATATTGATATTCTATGAGTGATCACCTATGAGTCTAATGTAGGTTGTGACTAGATTTCTCCTTAAACATATGGGTGTAATGGGATGTGTTAATAAATACCCATATATGGGTTCTATAGCTAAAACCCTTAACAAATTAATGATTGTATTTAAATTTTTTAATTGACGTTATGAGATGATTATGGGAATGTTTTATCCACTTTAATTATGTTAAGACGAGTGTTGGGCTTGTGGTTCGTTTGGCTGGTTATGATGATCGATTAATTTGATTAAATTAATTTAAATATGATATGACTACATGATTTTTGAGGGATCGTAATGGGAATGGACTATGGTATTAAGTTTATGTTGATCATTGGGACATAGATACTGAGGTTTTTTAGGCTAAGGGTATGGAAAAAGATATATTGGATATTGTTAGCCATTGAAATTAACGTCATTTGAACCTCATTTTGAGAAAGATGGTTATAACCATTCCATATATGGAAAATGAAGTTTTCATGTGGGAATGAGGTTACCAGATGGTGTGTCTTAGGTACTTATTGGTGATTGCATCTCACTGCTATTGGCTAGCATTTCCATTGGTGTCATGTGCACACTAATAGGACTCAGTTGATTTTATTTCGACCACTCATTGTGATTGGAGGACTCCATAATTATATCATATTAGAATATGGTGTTGACAATTAGTTATGGAGTATTTTATCACTATAGAAATACATGAGAGGCCAGTTTTGAGCCCATCAGTTGGGGATAAGGCTCACCATTAATATTTGAGTCTTGATGGGAAATCATTATTGAAGTGTGGTTCTCTCCATGCCTTGGAAATTGAGGTATATGGATGATGATGTTTTATTATTCCCTTGAGGAAAAACATCATAATTCCGTGGGATATTAGGATATTGAGCTTATGATGAATTTTGAACAGAATTCCCTGGGACTAGTGATGCATTTGTCAACTGTGCAGTTGGGACACCCGTTGTACTCAATGTAAGGATACTTAGGGTTTTGGTTGGCATAAAGTTACATGTGAAATGGATGTGGATGATATAATTAGGTAATATATGTATGAATAACAATAGATATATTGTACCACTTCGACGTTGGCCAGGATAAGTAAATATATCCTCATTCATTTTGAGAAAGATTAAGGAGGGTTATGAAATTTTTTCATGAGTACAGTTACAATTTATTTAAGTATGAATAAATTATATAATAATAGATGTATGTTAAGAACAAGGTGGTGGTTTCCTAATTATTTCATGCCTAGAAACTACATGGTCCCCTCAGGATATGGTTAGAATTTATGGTTTTGAGATCATGTTAGGGGTTGAGTTTTTTCATGAGAACATGGTGATCAACAATGTAGTTACTTGTGATGGATGTAGGAGGAACCATGGTGGTTATTCACCTTGACCTAAAGTTAGTTTTGGGGATTTTTAGTTTGTTATTATGTGATTGGCCAAATGTTATCTTGCATGAATATTTGTGTATGACTATTTGACATGTATACTTTATTAGATATGAATGGATATTGATTTTGGGTTGTTATTGTTGTTATATATTATTGTTTACACTGATTTTGGTATTTTTTTAATGAAGTGTTTTATTATCATAAAACATTAATTATATCATCACTAGAGGGTATAGTCTCCTAAATATCACATAACAAGCCCTCACTACTAGTTAGTAGCCTTTTGTGTACAAGGAGTCATACTTGTAACATCCCCAAAAAATGAAATAGTAATTTCATTTAAATTAAGTAATTATTTAATAGTTTGTTTAAAGATTAAAACTAAAATAACGTTTTAAAAAATATTTTTATAAAACTAAGAAATTTTGTATAATAAAAATAAGTTTTTAGAAAAATTATAAAATAATACTTTATATTTTAAGAAATGGTATTTCTATATATTAATGTAAATAAATATATTACATAAATAAATTTATTTTTCATAAAATGAACCATAATACTAGATACATTATTTAATAATATTTTTTAATATTTTATGTTATTAATATATTAAAAAATTTCAACAAAAATTATTTTTATATAAAGTATATTATGTTTATAAAAGCAATTTTTTTGAAATTATTATTATAAATACATAATTTAATTAATGTTCTATGGAAAAATATATAATACCATAATGAAAAAAAAAAATTCTTAGCATGAAATATTATTACTTTATTTTGAATTAATTTTAATAATAAACTTATAAGTATATGTATTATTTTTTTTAATTTACATTATTTTTAATTCAAGATAATATTGTTTAGTATCTTTAATTTTTTAATTTTTTGAAAACAAAATAATATTAGGTGTCCAATTTGAAACATGGGTATTATAATAAGAATATATATATCTTTAAAAAGATTATAACTTTATCATATATTATATATTGTTATATTATAAATATTTTATATTAAAAAAGGGATATATTTATATATTTAAGAGACAGTTCATTATCTTCTCAACTGAAAAAAGTTTCCTATGAATCGAATTCTGTCTCCTTCCTCAGATGTGAGCCATATTCTTTCTGAAACTATTATTTGAGGCATCCACCATCACCTCTTAAAATGTAACCCATTCCACCATCTTCTAACCTTCATCACCACTATCTCACAGTAGGTCGAGGATGATTATGTTAAGTCAAAAGTCCCCTTTTGGCTTTTACATCGTGTTTTGGAAATCACAAATATATTCTGTCTTGTTTTGGAAATCTCGAATGTATTATATCATATGTTTGTAAAATAACAAATTGTCTTTTATTATGTTTATCGTATCGTACGATGTTGATCGTATCGACCAAAACGTATCGTACTGACTCTGTCAAACGTATCGTACTGACTCTGTCAAACGTATCGTACTGACTCTGTCGATCGTATCGTACTAACTACTATTCAGATAATCATTATTTGTTTTGGTACTTTGTCAAAAATACTCTCTCTGCATATGAATCATACTCATGTTTTACTTTTCTATATATCTCTTGTCCTAACAAAACGATGTCGTTGAGTTAGTTGTATACTAATCAAAACGATGTCGTGCTTTCTGTTTCAAGATGACCGTTGGAGGCAATATGACCGTTGGAACC
Organism: Viscum album; assembly: GCA_963277665.1. Lineage (NCBI taxonomy): Eukaryota > Viridiplantae > Streptophyta > Magnoliopsida > Santalales > Viscaceae > Viscum > Viscum album. The sequence continues at coordinate 955,082,715 of OY728133.1, read as the reverse complement.
CGAGGCCTATAAATAGGAGGTCATTTGAAGCTGAGAAGACAACGATGAGCAAAGAGATTGAATAAAGAGATTGTGAACTACGAAGATTCTAGAGAGAGAGACTCTGACTTCTCTCATCAAGCTTTGTGCGTCCGATCATCGTATCGAGGGCTTTCAAGTGATTGAAAGACAGAGGTGCCGATTACCTACAAAATCGAGGGCTGCCGGGGATAGGCAGACAGACGAGCCGATCATCGTATCGAGGGCTTTCAAGTGATTGAAAGACAGAGGTGCCGATTACCTACAAAATCGAGGGCTGCCGGGGATAGGCAGACAGACGAGCCGATCATCGTATCGAGGGCTGCCAGGGATAGGCAGACAGACGTGCCGATAATCGTATCGAGGGCTCACCAAGGTGTTGGTGAGACAGACCTTTTATCCTAGGTGAAAGGATAACCCTTCTCTTTGGGTTAAAAGAATTGTATTACTTTTACATTTCCGCTGTTTGTTTTAGAAAGGGATTGTATTGTTTCCTTTCTTCTTTTACATATTCAATTGTAATTGTTTCAATTACAATTGTTCTATTACATATTGTATCAATTGGTTCTATACGCTTTAAGGTAGAATCAATCATATTTGTATTACTCTGATTATTGTGTTCATCTTGAATACAATTGTTTTACTTTACAATAGTATTACAATATATCTTACCTTTTACTTTCAATACAATTGTGGGTGTTTGTATTTGTATTAGTTTAAGTTCATTTAAACTAATCTCTTTGTTACTAAAACTCAAAGTTTTTAAACCTACAATTCACCCCCCCCTCTTGTATTGTTCCATCTAATAGACTTTTATATCTACTATTCGATCCAACAATTGGTATCAGAGGAGGTTTTCCACTGATTTGTATTACTAGCTCTATTTCTTATCTTAAATACTTACTACACTAACGTGTGGAGTGGAAAAGTTGTTTTTGTTATAGATGGCAGGAATGAATATCGGATCAATAGATAATCTGAATCCTTCTAGACCACCAATCTTTGATGGGAATGATTACGAATATTGGAGAGATCGTATGAAGACTTTCGTCATCAATACTGGTGTAGACAATTTTATTATGCTTACTGGAGGTTACAAAATACCTGACAAAGAAGTTAGTACTTTTACCAATCAAGAGAAGCAAGAATATCAACTGAATTACAAGGTACGCAATACTTTATTATGCTCTATGACCAGGAATATATATAGTCAGATATCTTCATGTGAAGCAGCCAATTGTATTTGGAAGAAATTAGAAGTCACTCATTTTGGTACATCCAAAGTTATAGAAACAAGGAGAGCAATGCTTCGAGCAGAGTATCATGGTTTTGTTTTTCCTTATGGAGAGCCAGTATGTAAAGTGCAACAGAGGTTTATGACAATTGTCAACAGCTTACAATCTATGGGAGAAAAGGGTCTTGATGATGAAGCTCTTGTTGACAAGATTATAGATATCATGCCAAATGAATGGGAGTCAAAAAGAACAGCTATTGATGAAAATAGAAAAGTTTCCCAGATTACTCTTGATGAACTCTTTGGAACTCTTCTACAGCATGAGACAAGAATGAAGAGAGATGCTGATTTCAATAAGAAGAAGAATGGGAATGGAAGTGTAGCTTTTGCATCTAAAGCCAAAACACCTGAAAGGGTTACGAGGTCTAAATCCAAGAAAGTTGTTGTATCTGATTCAAGTGAATGTAATCTTTCAGATAATGAGTTAGCTAATCTTGCTCGGAGGATGAACAAGATTGTTGGAAAGAAAGATTTTCAATATAGATTCAAAAAGAAAGACAGGAAAGATAGGAAAGATTCTGAGGTAACTTGTTATGAGTGCAAGAAAGCAGGACATATAAGGCCTGATTGTCCTTTACTAAAGAGGAGAGATAGAAAAGAGAAACACTCTGAAAGAAACAAGAAAAAGTTTTATAAGACAAAGAAGGTCTTGAAAGCTAACGATACATGGAGTGCAAGTGGTAGTGATTCCTCAGATGATTCTTCAGAGAATGAGACGTCAGGACAAAGGAATATTGGACTTCTAGCCAGACTACCAATTGAAAATCATTGTCTCATGGCTAAGGTACATAATGCTGAAGCTGTTACAAATGTCTCTTTAAATGCAAATTATGCTGATAATAGATATTATGAATCTTCAAATGATGAACCCTCATCATCAGAAGATGATACATTACCTTCTTTTGAAGAAGTTTCTAGATTTGCTAAGTTACTTGAAAATGAAAATTCTAAACTAAAAAAGAGATTCGAAAAAGCAAATTCTAGAATTTCTGTTTTGACTAAAGAGGTATCAGATCTTTCTAAAGATCTTGATGAGAAAACTGCTGATTTTGAAAGTATTCTGAAAACCCTTGAGAAAGTCAAATCTGAAAAGGATAAACTTTCTAAGGATCTTGAAACTGCTATTTCAAAGAAAGATATATTAGAATCTAACTCTAGTTCAAATTCAAATGTTTTAGAAAACAAGAATTTGGTTTTAAAACTAAAGTCAGAGATTTTATCCTTGAAAAAGTGTTTGTCAAACTTCACTCATGGAAAAGAAAACTTTGATAGGATGTATTCTCAAATTAGACCATTGAGAAATCGTTCTGGTCTTGGTTATACTTATTCCAAACCTGTTTTTAGTAATAACTATTTTGTTCCTCAAAAAACCATTTTCTGTTCCAAGTGTCAATGTGGTGGACATTGGAGAAGAGATTGTTCTCTTAACAAAACTCAATCCTTAGGATTTCATAAAGCTCATTTTGCTAAACAAATGTGGATTCCTAAAATTCTGTTATCTAATCCTTCTGGATCCAAACAAGTTTGGATTCCAAAAATCTAATTGCTTCATTTTCAGGGAAACGAAAAGTGTATCAATAAGAACATTTGGTACATGGATAGTGGTTGTTCTCCTAATAGTAAGAAACTTCTCGTAGAAAGGGGGAGGACATTTCTTTATGTCTTTATGTTTCTGATCTTTAAATATTTACTCTCTTTATATATGTTTTTCTGTTTATCGTATTGACCATTTCAGTTTTTCTGTTTATCGTATTGACCATTTCAGTTTTTCTGTTTATCGTATTGACCATTTCAATTTTTCTGTTTATCGTTTTCAAATTCTTTTCCATCGTACCATTCAATAATTTTTGAATCGACCGATGATAGTATTGAAATTGTTTTCCATCGTACTGTCGGTTAATGGTAACAACTATTTTCCATCGTACGGTCCGACCATAGTAATGACTTTGTTTTCCATCGGCATCATTTTTTTTTCCTTACGATTGTTTCTTTAATACTTACCAAATCCAGCAATCACCTTTTGTTCTCCGACAGGTATCTTTTTCAATTTTTATTTTATTTTCTTTCTTTGTTTTAATCCTAACCATTAATCTGGTATTATCTAATCTCGACCGTAGAAGTTCAACGGTCATCTCTTTTTTTGCCTATAAATACCCCCCTCCCCACCCCAAACCCACATTGATTGTTCAGGAATTGAGGCGAAGCTCTGCTCCCCCAGCTATAAACAATCGTACGATCTTCTCAATCGGCATCATCTTTATGTCTCAATCTTCTGCCAACACTCCCGCTGATATGTCTTCAAAGACCTTTACAGAGAAAGACTTTCACAGAGAAAGGTTAGTATCACGAGAATTCTTTGATGCGTACGATTCTACAATCAAGAGGATTATTTTGTTTCAAGGATGGGAACATCTCTGTGTGGAAAAGCCTGATACTCAAGATCCAGTTCTGTTTGACGAAGTGTGTCAATTCTACAAAACCGTTTCTTTTGACAAGGATATGAATATTAACTTCGCTGTGTACGATAGGAAGTTATCTATGTCTGTGAAACAAGCGGCGCATTTTCTAAATGTTTCTATAGAAGGTGATGCATTCTGTCCATCTCATAAACTTCCAGAGGAAGTTGGTACTTTCAATAGAGAAAATGCTGAAAAGTCTTTGTTTGTTGTTAATGAGGGAAAGAGAAAAGTTTATCATCTTTCACCGGACAATAGGTTTGTAACTCTATGGATGAAAGGTTTCCTTGTTCCAAGGAAAGGGGATAGAGAAACCCTTAAAGTTTCTGATGTTTTTATGCTTGACTACCTCGTGAACATGAGGAAGGTAAATCTCATGGGATACATTTTTGAAACGATCAAGAATGTCAAGAAAGGAGGGATTAAATCCCAGATAATAATGTATCCAGCCATCCTCACGAAATTCATTCTTGAGAGTATGAAGTTCTGTAATATTCCTTTGAAAGGAGAACCTATGGATTTATGGCCATCTTTGATTAATAAGAGTACGATGAAAAAGCTGAATGTTTGTTTTGATTCAAATTCAAAACTTTTTGTCAGAGATGTAGAAGCTGAAGTGCCTGAAAATCAATCGGCACCGATGCCAGCCAAGGATAATCAATCGGCCGGTGTTACTCGAAAGTCTGATCCACAGACTAGTTCAAAGCCGAAGAAGAAGCCGAAGTATAGTAAAGAAGTTGTGGCAAAGTGGAGAAAGGACAAGGAACAGAGAAAAGAGGGTGATCCAAAGTTTGGACTTGACCCTGCTGAAGCCTTTGCAGAAAGGATAAGGGTAGAAGAAACCCTTCAAGCTGAAAAGAAAAAGAAGACTCTGTTGAAAAGAAAGGCTCAGGACTTTGATATTTCTAAAGTCTTGAAAGCTGTTGAAGATGCAAGTGCTCAATTAACAATGGAAGTACATCAAGAGCCCATCGTACAAAGTCAGTCTGAGAAAGAGAAAGGGAAACAAGTGATGGAAGAAGTGGAAGAAGAAGAAGGAGATTTTCTTTTAGAATTTCTTCAAAGCTCTAAGAAAGGTAGAGAGGAATCGGTTCAAAAGCTGAGCGAAGGTGTTCAACAAACTCCTCATGCCGATCAGGAAAGATCACCGGACAGGATGTCATCGAAAGAAAAGAATGATGCTCAATCTTCTCATTCTGACAAAGTTGTTGTCATCAGTGATAAAGTGGATGATGGAAAACAGAAAGAAAAGGCGAAAGGCAAACAGCTAGTTGTTGAATCAAGCAAATCACATGAACTAGAATCGTACGATGATGATACTGATTCAGAGCACACAATCTCTCTCAAAAAGAGTGATTACATTGTTCATGTTTTGAGGAGAATGGAGAAAACTATTCCTTATTTTCCAAGGCTGGAAGGAAAGATTGACTTTATTACTGAAAATCAGAGAAAGAAGTTTGGATCCGTGAAAGAGTTAAGGAAGAAAGTCTTGTCTGTAGAAGCCGATTTGAAAGTTCTTTCTGAAAGCTCAGTTGTTCACAGGAAGGCATGTAATAAGATGACTAAGTGGTCGTACAAAACAGAGAGCTCAATCAATGACCATGAAGTTGCTATTGAAGATATAAGGAGACTTTCAAATGACCTTGCAATTGCTTTCAATAAGCTTGATAAAGAAACGGTTGAAAGGCTGAATCTTTTATCTTCTCAAAGAACCGATGTTCCTTCAGTAAAAGACTTGCAAGAAAGGATGAATGTTTTCCAATCAGAAGTTTCGAAGGTTTCATCTTTCAAAGATGAAATGGTGTTTCTGAAGAAACAAAATTCTGAATTGTCTAAGGACAACAAAACTTTGCAAAGCAGAATTGATACCCTTGAAGAGGTAATCAGAGTTCAGGAGGAAACCATCAAAAATCAAGATCAGATTTTTGCGGATCAACAGGAGCTTCTCAAAACTCAGGGTGAATCAATTTCTGAAGACAAGAAGGAGATCAAGAAGATGAAAGCCGTGCTTCATGAGCTGATAAAGAAGGAGAAGGAAAGAGAGAAATGATTGTTGTATTTGTTTCTTTTGAAACTTTGTGTTGTAATAACTCTTATAATTCTCTCTTTTATCCAATTGTCTTGTTTTACTTTACTAATCCTTTCAGACAATTCGAGAATACTCCTTTCTTTTTGTAAATCACAAAGGGGGAGAATATTTACAAAGTTTGTTTTTACAAAGGGGGAGAATGCAATACAATGCTCTTAAGGAAAATCTATGAATACAATCCTTAGGAAAGTCAATACCTAAGGGGGAGTTAGTTGTATTCAAATTCTTATTCAGAAGAGTTTTCAATAACTCAGGGGGAGATAAGTATTTCTTGTTTCATTTACTTTGTGTGTTTGTGCTTTCCAAAAAGGGGGAGATTGTTAAGTCAAAAGTCCCCTTTTGGCTTTTACATCGTGTTTTGGAAATCACAAATATATTCTGTCTTGTTTTGGAAATCTCGAATGTATTATATCATATGTTTGTAAAATAACAAATTGTCTTTTATTATGTTTATCGTATCGTACGATGTTGATCGTATCGACCAAAACGTATCGTACTGACTCTGTCAAACGTATCGTACTGACTCTGTCAAACGTATCGTACTGACTCTGTCGATCGTATCGTACTAACTACTATTCAGATAATCATTATTTGTTTTGGTACTTTGTCAAAAATACTCTCTCTGCATATGAATCATACTCATGTTTTACTTTTCTATATATCTCTTGTCCTAACAAAACGATGTCGTTGAGTTAGTTGTATACTAATCAAAACGATGTCGTGCTTTCTGTTTCAAGATGACCGTTGGAGGCAATATGACCGTTGGAACCCGAGGCCTATAAATAGGAGGTCATTTGAAGCTGAGAAGACAACGATGAGCAAAGAGATTGAATAAAGAGATTGTGAACTACGAAGATTCTAGAGAGAGAGACTCTGACTTCTCTCATCAAGCTTTGTGCGTCCGATCATCGTATCGAGGGCTTTCAAGTGATTGAAAGACAGAGGTGCCGATTACCTACAAAATCGAGGGCTGCCGGGGATAGGCAGACAGACGAGCCGATCATCGTATCGAGGGCTTTCAAGTGATTGAAAGACAGAGGTGCCGATTACCTACAAAATCGAGGGCTGCCGGGGATAGGCAGACAGACGAGCCGATCATCGTATCGAGGGCTGCCAGGGATAGGCAGACAGACGTGCCGATAATCGTATCGAGGGCTCACCAAGGTGTTGGTGAGACAGACCTTTTATCCTAGGTGAAAGGATAACCCTTCTCTTTGGGTTAAAAGAATTGTATTACTTTTACATTTCCGCTGTTTGTTTTAGAAAGGGATTGTATTGTTTCCTTTCTTCTTTTACATATTCAATTGTAATTGTTTCAATTACAATTGTTCTATTACATATTGTATCAATTGGTTCTATACGCTTTAAGGTAGAATCAATCATATTTGTATTACTCTGATTATTGTGTTCATCTTGAATACAATTGTTTTACTTTACAATAGTATTACAATATATCTTACCTTTTACTTTCAATACAATTGTGGGTGTTTGTATTTGTATTAGTTTAAGTTCATTTAAACTAATCTCTTTGTTACTAAAACTCAAAGTTTTTAAACCTACAATTCACCCCCCCCTCTTGTATTGTTCCATCTAATAGACTTTTATATCTACTATTCGATCCAACAGATTACCCATCGCATAACCACCCCTGAGGATAAATTTCTCCAAGAACATCATCACTGGAAAATATACATTTTTATCCACCAATATATATATATATATATATATATATTATCAAGTTATTATATAAAAAAAATCCCCTCATTAATAATTTAGTTCTATAAAATGATATTTGTGAGGTTTTTTAGGAAAAACAGCTTGAGCTTTAATCAGAAGATTAAGAAAATAATATTTACATAAGGTTTTTTGACTATATTTAACTAGAGTTCCTATTAAACTGAATATTTTTTAATATAATGGTCAATGATTTAATTATTAAAAGTATGAAGATATTTTTTAAATATTGTAGTGGGAGATATGATTTGTATTAAAATTCTCTATTTTAATAAACATCACATTCAGTGAGAGCTTATTGAATATTCTTATAAGGAAAACCATGATCCTATACTAATATTGATTTAAAATTTTTATTTAATGTTTCCTTATTTAAAGATGAGTTTATTCAAGAGTTAAGGAATATCTGAATTCTATTCTTCCTTATTAGAAAATTTATTCTCTTTTCTTAATGTGAGTGTATAGAAGTCTCTTTTGGGGAACACCTTTTTAATGTAGGTTCTCAATACAATGTAAGGTATATATTTGTTTAAAAAAATATTTAGACACACACACACACATAATTAAACTATGATTTATATTATACCCTTATAAATTAATTATTTTTATAAAAACATTCTATGGTTTTATCATAATAAATGTGTTTTAAATGTTTATTTAGATGAAAAATGTAAAACAACAACAAAACCATATATTTTATTGTTTAACATAAATATTTAACAAGGTGTTTGGTGTATATGAATATTTAAATTTATCTATTATTATTTTATATAATTTGAAGTAATCATTTTATTTTTCATTTCTGTGGTCAACAGTTTCAAATAAAAGTTTTCATTTGGTTGGAAACATGTCCTTGCACATCCATGTAGTTCCTTAATAATTTAGATATGGCCAAATTCTAAAATATTTTTAACATTCCATTTCCTTGAATTCAAGAATATTTTTAACTTATTAATCAATTTTATTTTTTTAAAGATGATCAATTCTTTATAAGTATGGATTTCTCCATGTTTTTTTAGAAATTCTTAAATATGAGATTGTTTCATGTAATTTTTTTTTGATATTATTTTCTTTTATGAAAATAATTTATGTATTGTGTTAAATTTTTTTGGGTTAAGAGTGATAAAGGGGGGACCATTAACACGGTTTCTTGAAATTTCTACAAGAGTATCAAATGATAAGTTATGGTATGAGGAATAAATCTATGACCTCAAGGGGTTTTTATCCTACATGTGATACATATTAGTGGCCTTATGATTTTCTAATGGATAGATAAGTATCATAAATATTCTATAAAAGTTATTATTTTCAAAAATGGAGAAAATCCAACAAATTATTTTAAAATAATTATTATTTTGAAAATATAAATAGTTTTCAATATGATTATACACTATTTAAGAAAATTTAGAAAATGTTTTAAATGTTTGGAATTTTTTTCCATGTAATGGATTTATCAATTACTTTATTTAATAAATGTTTTCATAGAAATTTATTTTTTTCAAAGAATAGAAATTCTAAATGATTTTTAAAAAATATTTATTGGCAAAATTAATGGTCACCCTAAGATTTAAATTTATTTTTCACAGGTTTAGTAGAATTTCAACTTGTGTTTATTTAATATAAAAAGGTAGTGAATGAGTAAAAATTTGTTTAAATTTTTGTACAACATTTTTAATTAGTAATTTATATGTTCAATTATCCAAAATCTAGACTATAAAGTTCCTGAGATGTAAAATGTTCCGCGTATTTTTCAATTGTTCTTATAAAAAATACAAAAAATGTTTAGTATTGAATCTGGAAGGGTGGGTTCAGGGATTTACAGTTGATATCATAGAAACGGTCTACAAAACTTTGGAGATTATATGTTATCGTTTATGGAAAATCTAACTAGTAGAGTATAGAATATTAAAAATTCTGGTTTTTTTTTCAGAAGACAAAAGGTCAAAATTTTCGTAAGTAGAGAAAATTAATTGTGATAGAACAATTATTTTATGTGGGAAAAAATTTAACATCATAATAAATTAATATAGCAATTTTATTTTAATCATATTGTTGTTTAATAGTTTGTTCATAGTTTAAAACTATAATAATGGTTTAAAAAATACTTTTTTGAAAATATGATATTTTATATAATAAATTTTTTTATCCAAATTATAATATATTACTTTATTTTTTAAGAAATATTTATTTATATCTTAATAAAAATAAATAAATTCTTTAAATATATTTATTTTTCTTAAAAAAAATATATTATTCTTAATTAAAAATAAATATTGAATGTTTTGGTTATATAAATGTATTTCAAGAAAAACAATTTTTTTTATAAAGTACATATTGTTTATAAAATCCATTTTATTTGAAGTTGTATGTATGATTAAACAATTCGATTGAATTTTAGAAAATATCATTGAATACTATATTTAATCAGATTATTTATTACTTAGCAATAAATATTATTACATTATATTGAATTTTTAATAAATAAATTATAATTAGATGTTTTAATTTTTTTAATGTACATTATTTTCAATTCAATTTAATTAATTTTATTTTTATTTTTAGGAATTTTTTAATTTGGGTTTGACAACATAAGTTTATTAGGAGGACAATTTAAAACATGGGTATTATAATAAAACAAGTATTTGTTTAAAAATATAATAACTTTATCATATATTATATATAGTGTTAAGATAAATATGTTATATTAAAAAAAACATGGGTTATAATTATATATTAGTAAGACTATTCATCATCTTCTTGACTATAAAAAACTTTGTTGATGAATCAGCTTCCATCTCCTTCCTTGGGAGTCATCCATTTTCTTCCTGAAACCACCAAGTGAGTGCTCTTCCATTTCGTCATGAAACTTGAGCCACGACTCCATCTTGAAACCTTCCTCGCTACTGACTCACACCAGGTCCATACTGATTACCCATTATGTGACCATCACCGACGATACCATTCTCTGGTGACAACATCAGTGAAAAATTATACATTTTTATCTGCCAATATATATATATATATATATATATTAATTACAAATTAATTTTTAAAAAAACCTCTAGTATATAATTGAGTTCCATATAGTGATATTTTTGGATTATTTTTAGAAAAATCTGATCATGATTTCAACTAACGAATCTCCTTAAACGAAAATCCACGAGTCTGTCATTATTTTTCTGTCCATTTTTTTAAGTTTCCATATTTAAATATGATTCTATTCATGGGTTATATATGATGTTCCTTATATTTTTCCTCATCAAAATACTTATTCTCTGTTCATAATGTGAGTGTGAGGTAGTCTCTTTTGTGGAACAATTCCTCAATATGACTTCTTAATAAAAGGTAAGGGATGCATTTGTTTTTATAAATTTATCTATATACATACATATTTAAATATATATAAATATAATTATAAAATGATTTATCTTATAAACATATAAGGGAATTATTTTTATAAAAATATTATATGGTATTACATTACTAAATATTTTTTCAATGTTTATTTTGATCTAAATTGTAAAATAATAAGTAAACATTGTTTTTTATTGTTTAACTTAAAATTTAAAAAAAATTGTATTTTATTAAAATTTCAATGTATTACTTATTATTTTATGTAATTAGAAGTAATCATTTTATGTGCTATTTCTATGTAAAATAGTTTTAAATAATATTTATAATTTTATGGGAAAAATGTCATTGGACATCATTGTATGTCATTAATATTTTTGATATGGCCATTATCTAAGATATTTTTGATATTCCATGCACTTTAATTATAGAATTTTCTTAATTTATTATTCATATATATATATTTTAAAGAAGAGAAATTATTTACAAGTATGAATTTAACATTTATATTTTAAAAAAAAATTTAAAATAATATTTGTCCATGTAAATAAATTTGTAATATTGTTTTCTTTTACGAAAAAAATTTATGTATTTTTTTAAAATGTTTTTGGTTAATATTGATAAAGGAATAAACATTAAAATTATTTCTTGAAATATTCACTAGATGATAGAATGGTATGTTGTGGTATGGGGGGAAAACCCCTGAAATTAAGGGGATGTCGTCTTATAAGTGATATGGCTAAGTAGCCTCATGGTTTTATTATGGCCTGATAAGTGTCATAAATAATCCATCAATGTTATTATTTTAAAAATAGAGAAAATAAAAAGTAGTATTTCAAAATAATTATGATTTTGAACATATAAATGGATTTAAAATTTATATACAATATTTAAAGATATCATGAAATTGTTTTACAATTTTTGGAAAACCATTTTCTAGGTAAATTGATTTATCAAATTATTTATTTGATAAAATATTTCACAAAAATTTATAGTTTTAAAAGAAAAGAATTGATAAATGACTTTTAGAAACCACTTTTTGGAAAAATTAAAACCCACTATATGTTTTAAATTTATTTTTCATAGGTTTTGTATAATTTTAATTGGTTTTTAATTCACATAAGTAGGTAGTACACATGATGAATTTTTTTAATTTGTTTTTACAACATTGTTTATTTTTATTGAATATGTATAGTTATCCAAAACATAGATAAAAAAAGTCCATGTATGTAAAATGTTCAGTGTATTTTTTAGTTGTTCATTATAAAAAAAATATTATAATTTTTTTTGTACTGAACATGGATGTGTGGGTTTAGGGATTTACAATACCTTAGGTCTAGTGGTCCTCCATCCCAGAGCATGGGTTTTAAATGGATATTTGTTCCATTCATTATTCTTTATAATTAACATGGATGGATAGTTAAGCACTCATTTTATGAATATAATATTTCTGTGAATACTGTAAGATTTTAAGATCTGTACATTTCATGTCTAGAAATATAAGATATTTTTTGATCCATATCATAGTTAATATAGTATGATCTTTTTAACCTATATCATTTTACACCATTTTATCTTTCCTAGCACATTAATGTGTTGAGTAGATGTAATCATTAATAATATATAACCATCTTCTTTGGTATATGTTGATATCTTTTTGAGTGAAAATATAATTTAAACATTTATGATTTTTATATATTTCACACCTTTATATATAAATATAATTCCTCCACATCATTAATGGTAATGTTATCTCATCTAAATCCAAATAATATGTTGGTTAACTTTGTAGATAGACCTCAACTTCCCTGAGTAATAATATATAACAATATCATTCTATGTGAAAAAACATCACAGTCCATTCTTTGACACATTACTATAGATTATAAACCCTTCTCCACTATGGGGTAGTGAAAGAATAGTTTTTTTGACTAGAAATATCTTCCAATTCATCAAATTCATCCATAAAAAAGAAAATAGAATCACTTGGAGTTAACTTGGTGAGTGGATTCTATTATTGAAACAATTCCCCACAAATCACTGATAATATCAATAGAAACCATGAAAACTTTCCATTTTAGTCATAATGGTTGGTCAAGTCCAACATTGAATAAATTTTTTCTTTAAAGGGTCTACTGATAGAACCTCACATGGGATTATATGACCCATGAATGATTCTTTATAAAGCCAAAATTTACACTTGTTATATTCATTTATAAATCTAAACATTTCTTAAGTTCTGGATTGCAATTCACAATAATAATCATACTCTTCCTTACTCATTGAATAAATAATAAAATAATCTATAAAAACAGCCATAATCTAATAAAGGTAATCTATAAAGACAATAGTAATTAAATCTATGAAGATAGTAGGATAATTAGAAATACCAAATGACATCACTATAAATTCCTATTGTTCATAACTTTTATGGAATGTTGTATTAGGTATATCTAACTTCTTGAACCCTAATTGATGATATAAAAAATATCCATCTTGTAAAATTATTGATCTCTACTTAGTTGGTCAAATAATTCATCAATTTAGGGTAGAGCATAATTTTTCTTGATATAAATATTTTTATGTTATTGATAATAAATTTTGATTCACATTTATTTATCTTTCTTATAAACAAACCGAATACATGCACCCCAAGGTGGTTCCTAGGGAAGAATTAATCCCTTACCAAGATTATTTGAGAGTTTCTTCTTCAAATATTTCAACTCAATCTGGGCCATTATTTATAGAGTCTTGGAAATATGTCTATCATTGGGTTTGAGTTATATTAAAAACTCAACTTTATAATACGACAGGATTATGTGAAACACTTTTGGGAATTCATCAATACACTCTCACACAAAAGGAATATCTTTGATGTTGAGTTTCTCCCCCAAGAAATTGATATAACCATATCTTTTGAGAGGAATCATAACCCATATGATGGATGAAATATGTATCATAAGTTCATTATTTTCAACCTATTAATAGAAGATCCTTAATTGGTTCATAATATAAAATGTAACCAACCAAACTTTACAATTTATAAATAATTTTCATTAAAAATCCAATCTATGGCTATAATAAAAATAACTTCAATAAGTGGATTACTGAAAATATTTTAAGGGAACTCATTACTGAAACACATTCACTAGAGAAGAAACATAGAATTGGGATACAATCATATTACCATTAGGGGTTTTAAGGACAAATCAATATATAAATTTTCAAGTGGTACTGTGATACCCTCATAAAAGTATTTAGATATATAATAATTTTAATATCTAAAATCAAATAATAAATTAATAGTTATAGAGTGGGTGGTAATTATAAAATTTACTTTTTTTTATCTTACCCCTCATCATAAATAGTGGTCACATAGTGTTTACAAATTTCACTTGGAGTAAGAAGTTGTTTACATTATTCAACATCAATGACATTTATATTTTAGCATTATTAAGAATAATTATCGTACACCTTGCAATTTAAATATTTTATTCTGGGTGGTGAATTATATAGTTCTTTCTCTACATTGATAACATTAGACAAATTTTATCTATCACTTGAACATTTTATTTTATGATGAAATTACTTTCCACACTTCAAAAATTTAACAATTTCCTTAAGTTAATTTCTATAATGTTTACTTCAACACTTTGAGTAGAATGGAAGGCTCATATTCTCCACTCTAAGGTTTTTAAATTTTCATTTGAAATAAATTTTTCTTTACATTTTAAAAACATGATATTTACGAGTAACTATAATCTCTATCCCCATATTGATATACATCAAATGATTTCTTTATAGTTATTGAAGAACCTTATGGACGAAACCCGTCAGAGACATGTTTTTAATCAACTAATTAATTGGTAAACCATATTTTCACATTGTATTATAATAAAATAACAACAGCTCACAAGTTTTGTGGGAATTTACACATAATTACCAAAAAATTCACCATCCTTTTGCTTTAACTAATGGAATTATTTATACAGTTTCATATGAAGAATATGAGGAAAGTACTTGTTGAAAAATAATCTTCTAAATTCATCCCACTCAATAGATTAAATTTCTTATTGTTCTCTTAAGTTGTAGATAATATTACACCCCTAATACGATTCACATTACAAATGATAAATAGGAAGATTAACTTTCTCATGTTTTAAATAATAATGAATAGAGAAGATTTTTTCATTAGTACTGATCCATTTCTTAGTAATTAGTAGATCAATAGACCCATGAAATGATGGTGGGTGATTCCTCATAAAGGGATCAACAAAATATTTACCTCAATTTATCATCTAGAATATCAGTATGATTTATAGCTTAAAAATTTTGTGTGAGCAGAAAAGCAATATTTTTCATTCCAACTCCTATAACATTTGGTTTATGAGGAGGAAAATCATTGCATTTTCTATCATATTTGGCATTAATATCATTCCTTCAGGTTCATTCCATTGAATAAATCCAAAAGTATTGTGTGAAAAATAATAGTCATTCTATATTATTATGAAAAATATTTTGTAAGATATATGAATCATGACACGTTTTTCTATGAAACCTTTGGTTTAACCTAGGTTAATCATGATGAATACCAAAACATTAGGTTTTTTCCTATAATAGGATATATCCCATGTGTTATTACTAAAGTATTCTCATCCCAGTTTCCAATGGTCAAAAAACCTTATTCTAATACCTATTATAGCAAACCACATTATTCATATATAGATATTACTTCTAAACAAATTAATATTCATTACATAACATAACAATTCATACCAGAATCATATAATTCTATTATCTTAGGAAACCTGAAATCATAAAATATTTCTTCATAATAGTTTTACATAATCTTACACTTATATTATAAGAATTGTCAATATCCTTATAGATAACATAAATATAACATTTATTCATAATCTAGTAAAGGAATCATAAGAATGGGTGAGCTCGGATACTCATTAAGGGTAAATATGGGATATATTAATGACCATATAACCATAAACCGAGAAGAAGGGGTTGAGATCATGATCATAACCTTTGAAAACCATACCCTTTATATAATAGATCATAATATTGATTAATGGAAAAATATTTGTAATTTATAAGACACAAATTATAAAGGGATAAAAGAACAAAATCATTGAGATAATAACATTGGTATACTACAAGGAATTGTTGAAATCATATAATTATAGAAAATAATTTCCTTAGTATTCATGGATCTTTTACAATAGTATCACAGTGGAATAATTCCACTCCCCAAACCATTGTTTTATTCAAGGTTCAATCACAATACTATCATAGTGGATGAAGACCCATACTAATCTGGGTTCACTCCACATTCAATTACTATTTATCCCATGAGATATCAATCTCTACCCAATTCATTGGAAGGAGATATAGGTCCTACCAATCACATAATGAATATCTTACATATTTTAGCCATAATAAAATAAATCATTCATCATATTAAAAAACATGAAAATAAATAGGTTTCATAAACATTTCATTATATCATAAACTATGGAAAATAAACGGGAATTAGAAATATTTCGACATTTCATTAGAGAACAGCCCTTGAAAAAGAAATGGGTTTCATAAAAATTGTGTCATCATATTCATAATAAATCTAAATAAAAAATGAAGATTGTATCCTTGGATATTATTCCAGGTAAATCATAAGTGAAATAAATGGTTTTTTTACTTTTATTAATTTAAATTCCATGAAAATATCATTAAAACGTTCATGAGTAAAATAATTTTTTTTATTTTTAAGTGACTTATTAAAAATATTATGAAAAAATAAATTATTTTTTACATTGAAATGATTATTGTAAATTTTTTATGGAAGGTTCAAAAAAAATTATTGATGACGGTTGGAAAATCAATTCATTCTGTATAATTTAATAAAACATTCCCCTTATACTTTTGTCAAAAAAGTTACAAATCACTTCATTTGGAAAATGACACCAACATATCATTCAAACTATTTTATAAAATGTAAAATATGGGTAAAAATGACTTTAAATAATTAAAATATAATATTAAAAACCATCTATAAATATTTTTTATAAGAAATATTGATTGTAGAAAATTTATTTTCAACTGAAAAGAGAAATGAAGTTGATTTTCCTTAAAATCCTATTTTTGGTCTCTTGAGTACAAAAGATGAGAAAAATGAAAATATAACAGATATTTTTAATAAATAACCGGTGGATAAAAAAAATCATAAGTTTATTAAGAGGTAGATCATAATATTTTATCATTGTAGTCATATTATAATAAATCAAAATAAACAAAAATATTATTACATAAGACTGTTACCTTGAGTTTTCCTTGATTTTAAAGCACACTAATCACCTCTTATTCGAAACCTCCCCATTATATCTCTTCTAAAGGGCTCTTGGGTTGGGATATTAGTGATAATAAATCCTTTTTAATGTCTCTAGAGATGTTGATAAGAGGCATTAGTAGATTTTGGTGAATATATAAGGTTTAAAGTGGTGTAAATAAGCGAGGGATAAAGTTCCCTTTTATAATCGAGGTTATAGGTCCTTTTGGAATTTCTAAAAAGATTAAATTACAATAAAATTAATTTAAAGAAAAATGCATCCAAATGGCCAAATATTTGAAGTTAATGTAGGATTGGGTTGTAAATTTTAGTGTCAATTTAAACCATATCGTTTTGATAAATCCTTAGTCAATCTATTTTAATTTTATCTATGATTATAACTTTTTCAATATTAAATATTTTATTTTTTATTTATAAAGTAAAAATTGGACCATAAGTGGACATGTTTTAAAACTTCCAACCATATCACATCAAACTTTCATTATTTAGATATTTTTATGATTTTTAAATAATTCAATAGGTTATTATTTTAATAAAATATTCTTATTATCAAAATTTAAACTATTCATTTAATTTGAATTAAAATACATAAATAAAATGTTTAAATTTTAAAATAATATTTTAAAACACCACTAATATGTAATATTCACCTATAAAATTAATGAAAATAAATAACCTTGTAAAATTATGTTACTTACAATATTTTCAATATCATTTATTTTATGTTTTATTTAAATGAATAATTACTAATTTGGAATTGTGTAATTATTTAATGTAATTATATAATAAAAAGAAATAATGTACTAAAATGAATATAAATTCATTTGTCACAAAATCTGTTTTAAAATTCATTGTTAAATAGTTTTTCCCTTTGTGAACCCATAAAGGATATATAAAATGAAGAGAGTGACATTTTGTATTTTTTTTCTTGATTTAAACAATATATAAGAATTTGTTTTGAATAATAAATCATTAAACAACACCAGTTTGTGCCTAAAGTGAAAATGGTAAAATTACCATCATCCAATTAGAGTTATGATAAAATTTTTTGGCCGGATTATTTAATTTTAACATAGAATGACTTCATTTAACCTTTACCAAAGTGATAAATTTTACCCTAGTTACTATTCATACTAATAAAAAACAAAAGGGGACTATTTAAATAATTTGAACCACCAGATTATAAATATATAATTTATTTCACATAATTTAATACCTATAAATGGATGAAAATAATTTTAACGTAAGGGTACAAAATTGGAGAATAGATATTTTTAGAAAAAATACACATTTTGTAATAAAATCTGATTTATTCTTCTCGAATGAATAGAAAAACATTTGTTGAATATTAAAAATTTTAATCAAGTAAATAATATATTTATTTAATTAAATTTCTTCACTAATAGTGATTAAATTAATTTATTAATATAAATATACATTATGTGGATAAAAAAATTATTTCTGAAAAAACCAAACTATTATTTAAAATTTTTAGTTTTTAATTATAATCATTTGATAAAAAATGGTTCATTTTATAAATTGGTAGACTATATATTTTTCATAATTTAGTTATTATTATTCATATATTCCATTAGAATGGATATTCGATAATGGACACATAATATCTTAGTAATGTTACGTTATTTGTCTAAACTGGAAGTTGTGTTTAATATAAGCTATAAATGAAATAAAATTTTTAAAAGAGAGATATTTCATAAAATTCTTGGGGTGTAATATTGTGTTTTATTCTTATGGATAAAAATGAATTTAAGATCATTGAACCATTTTTAATGCTAATTCGAACATGTTTTCTCAATTTCTAAGGCAACAATAGTGATTTATAATTTATTAATAAGTGTTAAAAATTTATAAACATATTTTTCATCACACTATGAAATCAAATAATATAATTGACGAAAAGTAGATTCATATAGATAAATAAATTATTTTAGGATTATTGTATTATGTATCTATTCAAATATGAACTTACTTTATTGGGTTTGAACCCTTAATGAGTTATAAGTCATTTAAAACAAATTATATGGTGAAATTTTATTATGGTTCATACTAAAACATATGACCACTAGATTAATGTTTTATTGGATCATATAGATTAAAATAACAGAAGCACAATTTTCCATTGATTTCATGTCAATATGACACTATTTTCATGGAATTTACCCCTTTATGGGTGATGTTCCATCTTAGAAAAAATATAAATGTAAAAAATTACATTGAATCATATCGGGCAATTATGGAATCATATTGATGCGTGTGATATTCCAATAAATCAAAAATTTCTTAAAGACTACTCTCCTACATTTCTATGATAATACAATAAAAATTTCTCATATTTCACCACCTTTGGGTGATTTTTTCTTAAATAGCAATGTGAAAGTGAAATGACAATTTTGATCATGTGGATTAATTTTTATATCAGATTTATATGAGGTTGCTTCCCTTATATCATAAATGAGTGCAAGATTTTTAGGCAAATTTTTCATGGCAATTCGAGATTTCATTATAATTTATTACTCATACAAAAGTGTTTTTTCAATTTTTTAAATACTGTTATCAATATGAAATCATACATTCCATAAAACTTGAAAATAATATAATCATATCGAAGAATGGTTGATATATAAAAATAAAAAATTATTTGAGGATAATTGTTCAATGTTTATACATAAATATGAACTCAAATTCATCATTTTTACCCCCTTGATAGGTGATATGTCTCTTTAAAAAAAATATAAAGTTGAAAAGTTACTTTGGATCATATCAAGAAATATGGGCATCAGATTGATATATAGTTAATTCATATTGATTTAAAGTTATTTAAGGACTCTATTTTTTTAAAGCAATATGAACATTGTTTTCAGTTTTAATCCCCATTAGATCATATAACCCTTTAATTACAATATGAATGTCAAATGAAACATTCAATCACACTGATAAATTTTGGTATTGGATTGACTTTTTTATTCTTATATAACTAAAATAAATTTAATATCATTGGATTTATTTTTTATGATAATCAGAAATCATTTGCATAGTTTTTGACACAGACACTAGTGATTTTTTAATTATTAATAAATGTTAACAATTTGAAATCATATTTTTTTCATATTGTACAAACCAACAATCAGGTTGATTCCAAGTTGATTCATACAGATCATATATTGTTTTAGTATTATTATCATTTGTTTATACACAAATATAAACATTCCTTCTTGGTTTTTACCACTTTAAGAGTGATAATTCAAATTAAAAAAATAAAAGTTTAAGTGTACTCTAGATCATACCAAGAAATATTTATCATCACGTTGATTCACAAGGGATTCCTATTAATAAAAAATGTTTCAAGGATAGTTATAATAATTTTACACTATTATATGAACTAATTTGTTATTTTTGGCCCTTTTTAGGTGAATTGTTTTATTAATAACAATGTGATGTTTATGCAAAAAATTTATCATTAAGGAAAATTCACTAATTATATTGTTGTGCGGCTGATTCCAGTAGTTTTAAAATGACCCAAATATTATTTTACTATGTTATTATACCAATAAGTGATTTTTTCCTGTTTATTAATCCTATATAGGTGATGTTTAATTTATTATTAAGTGTTAACAATTTTAAATCAAGCCTTCCATCATACCATGAAATCTGATACTAACATCCGTTCGTAAATAGTTATTATTGATCACAAATGATTCTAGGATCATTGTCCTATATTTTGACATCAATATGAACTTTTCTACTTGGTTTTGAAACCTATACCTAAAATAAATTATTAAAAAAACATAAAAGTGAAATCATAATTTGGATCATATTGGAAATCTGGGCATCATATTAATGTGTAACTAATTTTTTATAGATAAAAAATTATTTGATAATTTTCCTGATAGTTTTTATTGTAATTTTAACTTGATTGATTTTTTATGTCATTTTTTATATGAACTTGTAGTTTAATAACAATATGAAGGTAAAATAAAACTTTTTATCATGTTGAGAAACTCATGTACTAGACAAAAATTTGTTTGATTCCTTCAAATCTAAAATGACTTCATGATCACTGTCATATTTTTTCCCCTAACAAGAACTCGTTTTTTTATTTTTTCTCCTTCAAAATTTATATGTAATTTACAAATATATTTACAGAATTTAAAATCATATATCCAAAATACCAAGAAATTTAGGGGTTAGATTGATCGATAATTGATTCTTACAGAAAACAAATTAATCAAGAATTATTTTCATATGTTTTTATGACAAACTAAACTCTCCTTATTATTTATAACCACATTCTAAGAGATATTTCATTTTAATAAAAAAAAATGGTGAAATTGTACGTTGGATCATACTAAGAAATATGAGCATCATATTACCACATGATTGATTCCAGAAAATGATAGAATATCCCAAGGATCATTATCCTAATTTTATAAGAATATAAAAATCCATTTTAATTATTTTGAAACCATTTTTTTCATTTGTTATCCTAATGTGAAGATGTAACGACTCTTTTCATCATATCGATCAATTAATGTATAATGTTAGACTTTGGTTGATTCTAATAGATGAAAAAATGACTCATATTATTTTAAAAAGTATTATCACCAATAAAATATTTTTTTCGTTATGACCCATATTATTAAATTTATTACCTTAATAACAATTTTTAGGTGAAATATTTTTTTTGATAATTTCGACCAACTCAAACTAATATATATGAATTAAATATATAATTAGAAGCATAATAGGAAATTAACATTTTATTATATCGACAGTGTCACACATTGACTTTGTAAATTATTTAATTTTTTTATTTTCTCAACATTGGATCCTTTGGATGATGTTCGGGTTGAGTCCCAGTTTGAATTTTTGAGTTTTATAATTTATTGGGTGATTTTTTTGCCTTGGAATCCAGTGGAACTCGATTAGAACATAGTTAGGTGAAACTGTGATCCCTCACCCTAGTAATGGCATGACTTGTTTTTTTGTCTACGTGTAAGGCACATGGGTTGTGCATGGTTTGGGAAAT
Organism: Viscum album; assembly: GCA_963277665.1. Lineage (NCBI taxonomy): Eukaryota > Viridiplantae > Streptophyta > Magnoliopsida > Santalales > Viscaceae > Viscum > Viscum album. The sequence continues at coordinate 955,060,374 of OY728133.1, read as the reverse complement.
TATGTAGAAACCATGGAAGAGGTTCTGGATTTTGGGATGTATCATTTTTCATGGTTGGCATAAGGTTTGGAAAACCGCTCTTCCAACCCATGTGGGCTTTTCCTTTTAGATAGCGAGGGGTTCACAATTGGCACACTATTTGGAAAAAAAATGCAGACAAATCATTCGAGTTTCCCTAGTAATTAAAAATTTTAAATTACCTCTTTCCCCCTCTAATAATTTAACTCCATTATAGGATTCCTACCCTTTATTCAATTAGGCGAACTAGGGTTTCCTCTAATCTACTCCCCCTTACTTCACTTCCTCTACTGAAGCTCCCCAAAGGTAGGTATGTTTCTTGGGATTTTTTTGTTGATTTCCTCATCTTCTTCCCCTCCTATCTTGGTTTCATAGTGTTTCATGGGGGGGTTCTCTTTTGATCGAACCCTAATGATGAGGGTTCATGCGTGGGTTAATTTATTTAATGTTAGGGTGTGGGAATTGTTTTTCATTATTTTTTCTTTTTTTATTGAATTTTTTATGCATTCACACATCATTGAGGCAGGTTTTTCATTGCATTTCATTTTTGGAAAATTTCATTGATGATATCAAAATATTTTAATCAATCTTATGATGTGATTTTATGAGTTTACTTAGAGTTTTTATGAGGTAAATTGTGTGTGAAATGGTTTTCAAAGGGAACGTTTAGTTTTTTCTATTATTGAATGCACGCAAAGTGTTTGTTGAAATTCCCATTGCCCTGTAAAAATGAAATTGATCACTTGTGTTGTTATATGGACTTGGATATTCATTGGGAGCTTCGTTGAAATGATTAATTGGGCATGATGTGTTGTTTGGATGCCTATTCATGGAATAATTGTTGATGGTACAATGTTTTGGAAAGGTTCTCCTGAGTTTAAATTCTTATTGGTGATGTTGAAATTACATGACCTGTTTTGCTGGTTTAAAGACACATGTTTTTCCCTAAAAATGGTTATAGGGATGATTTCATGGACACATGAAGTGTTTCATTCGATGTTGGAATGTCCATGAGTTCTGGGTTTTACACATTGATGATCATTCAATTGATGATGACACTGAATAGTGATCCCCCTATTCTCAAAATGTTTCCTTTATTTAAAAATGGTTTGTTGGTTCACCTTGAGGCATTAAAAGTGGGTTCCAATGTGGTTTTAGATGCTTGGCCTATTTTTAAATTTGTAATGTGGTTCTTTCCTAAAATTATATGAAGGAATTCTTATCACTTCACATATTGTTGCATGTTTTTCAATTGTCTTGGAAGGTTCTTTGGATTTAAAACATAGGTACCCGATTAAAATTGTGAATTTAATGTGGTGTTTTGGATGATTTTTGAAGTGGTGTGGAAGTGGACCTTTAAATTCATTTGTAATTTTCTTTGGAAATGTGTTTTCTAATTGGAACTTGAAATATTTTTAGATTTTTGTATTAAAACTCATATGATGTTAAAGACCAATTAGCACATTGGGTTGTAAATAAAAGTGATTTTTATGTTAATTACTGATTAGAATGTTTTGACTTTTTATAAATTTATGTGGATATTATATGATCTATGGGACTGGTGGACATGTTATCATATATTGAAAAAAAGGACTGAAAACCCGTGTAGTGTGATTCCCGGTTTTTATTTAACAGTCATTTGGAATGAAATGAATTTTATTATGATTTGTGATTATTGAATTATATTTAGAGAATAATTGAACTTGGAATGTGCTCATCTCTAGTGGCCCATGCATGGTAACACTACAATATTGAGTCCATTATGACTTGGGATGTTCTCATCTTTAGTGTCTCATGCATGGGCACACTATAATATTGAGTACATTAGAACATGGGATGTGATCCCTGCTAATGGATCATGCATGTGAATGCTATTGGTTGTGGTCACTATACCAAGTGTCACAATTATTTATTATAATTATTATCATCTAATTTATGGGGGTCTACTAGAGGGTCAATTGATGGTTGTTTTTCGACCTTGATTAGATAGTTTGGTACCACTTGACTTGTTAAGTCTAGGTGGGATGTGCCACTGGATTTGATAGTTTAGAGAGGCTAGTTGTTTATCGACTGTGGAGTTGGACCATATTCCCGAAGGTGAGTCTAATATAATTTCGTCCACGGATCACTCTAGGGATGTTTAGGAATATCACATGAGTCTTATTTATATGCTATGTTTTCTTCTACTACATGATTTGATATTTTGTGTTTCTAGTTGTTCTTTTTTTTAGTTTCCTTTACTTTCTTAATTTCCCCTCCTTATTATATAGCTTCGTTTTATATTTGAGTTCTAGTATTCAAATGGGTTGTGGAAATTGAAACTATTTTTGAAATGTAAATATATGTGTGTTGTTTGGATAGGAAAATTTATGGATAGATATGTTTAATTACTGTATGTGACTAAAAAGACTATTTTTTTCATGTAATCCAAACTAGTGATTGTGGGTTGTTTCGGGAAAAGAAATGGATGGATTTTGAAGTGATTACATACTGATTTGTTTAAGAAAACACCCAACATGTATCATTTAGTGTCGGTAGACCCACAATATTTTTAGGGGCATGTTTCTAGTTCCATTTCTCTCAGAGTAGGTTGGTATTGTGGATGGTGGTGACTATTAGGTCACATGGAAATCATGTTTGGTGGTTTGGTCTTGGTTTTGTATTTATTTATTTTTTGTTTAGAAGTGGTTGAATTTAAATTAGTTTCTATATTAATTGATATTCAGTTATTGTTGGTTCTTCCACATGTTTAGTGCATTTATTTGATCCTAGTTTATTGGGAAAAAATCATGTCATGACCCGCCTTATTCAAGATGAGGGAAGGGATAGCATGGTGCCACACCCTTCCTTCTTCACGAAAAAGGAGAGATAATGACCCCCTCAGTTCGACCTTCAATATTCCCTAGAGTGGTGACTATAACCAAGGGTAAAAAATCTCACCCAAAATATAAGGCATTACCCTTTTTAATGAAAACCGGATCAAGAGATAAGATAGTAAAAATCCCAAACAACACCAAAATTTCATATAAAGGAAACCAAAATCCAACCCATGAATGATTTAAATGTAAACTATGACAAAAGCATAACAAGAGTGCCAAAGTATGTACCATAAGAAAGAGACTAAGCAACAACACAACAAATATCCTGACGTTTGAGCTAGTAATGTCCATCATGGTTCACAAAATTCTCATGGAAACGTGAAAATAGTTTTATGTTGTAGGGTGATCATACAAATATACTAAGTAGGGAAACCAAATTCACTCATACACGATTGGTAGAATCATACTAATTCCCCCATAAAAATAGCAGAAACCAATAACACATAATAAGAAAATCTAACCAGCCCAGCCTCGCCAAGGCACACTCCCCAAATAAAACAATTCAAGTAAGATAATAATATAATCACATCGATGAATTGGGTACCCCGCACCAATTTCCCACTATTTAACTTCTTATTACTAATGGCTAACACCTTTATGTTAACACTCTTCCAAAATGCAGTCCCACTTCACAACCTTCGCACACACACCTGGGCCTCAAACAACACACAAATCCCACCCACAGACAAATGTGCCACAACACACCACACATCTCCCTCATAGACACCTAGGCCACAAAAACCATGCCTCTCACCCAAAGACACGTGAGCCTCATCCTAAAGGCACTTGGGAAATCAATTCTAACCTAAAACCACTTAGGCCCCTTGTCCATAACAAAACCTACCCAAAAGATCTTGGACTATGGTAAAATTCAAGCCATTACAACCTTTCCAGATATGCATGAGTGGTATGAACCTGGAAGTGGGTGCAGGGAAGAAAGTAAGTAACCAGCCGTCCATCCTATCACCAAGATGTGGGGACAGACCCCCTCCCCCATGAAATAGGGGTGTTAAACATAGGTGGTTGCATATTTAAAATCAAAAGAAACTAAAAGTTTATACATATAGGTAAACATACACACAGATCAACCTATGGGTGTCTAAACAAGAAACTAGCCCACCCAAACCACCTTTCCTACTAACCCTACATGCATGTATCACCATGACTAAAAACCAGTCCAATAAGTGGTATTTTACCCCTAGATAATCCATTTAACCAATTTTCATTATACATTTATGAAATATTCACTTTTTCATTCCATCCCTACTTGGGAAATTAATAAGAACAACATCTGCATCCATTTTCAGGAGGCTAAAGGCCACTAAGCACTACCAAGACAAACAAGGAATTAGGGAAAAAATAAAGTTAATCCATTTTAAAACCCATTCATAAAAAATATAGAGAACAACCTACCTATTGTCCCACTAAACACCCCCTTTTTCTTAGATACCTGTTCAACCATAGACAATGGTAATTATATAAAGTTATCATGCTCAATGATCCTCTCACAACTAGAACTGGAAGCCCTACTGCACAAGAACACCACACCCAACACACCCATAAACATGAAGTCACAAAACAACCTATTACAACAACCACACTTCCCAACCACTGCCAAGAAGCAGTCCCAGTGCACAAAAATTCCATCCATTCCACAATAAATCAATATCTCAACCGAAGATTACTTCATACCTCCTGTAACACCCCATACAAGGAGCCCACAAAAAAATACAACCAAATAGTATCCTTGCTACACAAACAAGCCACCCCCCAAATACAAGGTCATACCCTTTTTCCATCCCACATACCCATAAAAAAGATACCAACATAAAATTCACACAACCCCCCCCCCCCCACAAAGTAAAAAAACCAACCAAACAGAGAACACAGCCACACCACTAAGACAAGAATATTTAGATTTATCAAGAGGGGTTCTTTAATTCAGCTTTAAATACTAGGGGTGATCACAGAAAATTTTTGATCCTGGGGAATCCATTTATTTAAACAATTATACATGATTAAGCATATTTCATGTCACATATATTTATCAAAACAGCACAACAAAACATATAACACCACCAATGAATAAGAAAATACCACCAATGACCATGATTTTTAGAAGGCTTTACCACCACAACAATTTATAATAGGAAAATAAGGAAAAATAAAATAATACAACATTATATATTCATTCATCTCTAATCACCTACCCATTATCATAACATGTCCTATTATATTTTTATCATTATCTTCTATGCCACTTATTTATAACTGATTAAGGAAAAGGATTCATCCACCTTCAAGAAACATTAATATTCCCACCCTACGTGATTCACAAATAAATATAGACAAAGGAAAATCCCTACCAGAAAAATAGGTGACCAAAACACCTCCTTACTCCTAGAATAAGGGATCACGTGGGCAGTAAAAAAATCCAAGAAAACTGAGCAGGAGGGGGATCTAGTATAGGTGCATGACTTTTCTATAGAAGAATTATTTAGGCACAACAAGAGGAAATAAAACAACACTTGGAAGGGAAGATCCTGAATTTGAAGAGTCAGATCCTATATGAAAGGAAGAAAAGTTTCAAAAGTCATTAACTTCAGATTGTGGTCAAGATAACCTGATTTGAATAGCTCTAATTTTCCACAGTATTAAGATATTAAAAATATACTTAATGTCCCTTGAAATTACCCTAAAATGCAAAAATAAGTCTTTAATATTAGTTTACTTCAAATAAAATGTAAGAGGGGAGAAACTGGAAAAAACATACGACACTAGGAATTTGGAAACGAGTGAGACACTATTTGGTGTGCCACTATTTCAATGTGCAACCATCACAGTTCCACCATTATGGTTCCACCGTTATGGTGTGCCATCATTTTGGTTCCACCGTTATGGTTCCCCTATTACGGTGTTGTAGTTTCGGTGATCCACCATCATGGTTCCATCGTTTCATTGTGCCACCATCATGGTGCCACCATCATGGTTCCATCATCTCGGTGTGCCATCGTTATGGTGACACCATTTTGGTGAAACCATTTTGTTAAATTGAATTTTTGGAAAACTCCTGAAACAAGCACTGTAACCCCCAAGAGCACCACAAGCACTAGATTTTCTAAAAGAAATGGCCTAGGGATATCCGGGTCATTACATGAGATATATCTTGAACTATTCTCATCCCTGAGAATTTAAAACCAAACTCAGGAAAAGAGGGCTCCAAAAAACCACCTCATAAGATACCTCTGAGGGAAAAACCATCCTACGTTGTCAACAAACTGGAGAGAAAACCTTGATATCCCAAAACACCTCACCAACCACTACTGTCCCAAATATCCACACAAACACCAAAGGGCACAGTATCCCGAAACATGGATTAGGGATCTCCTTTATCCATTTCAAGATAATATTAGCATTTGACGGCACTGAATCACCCACATGGGTTCAATCACAACTGCATAAATGTGTCTTGATTAAGGATCAGGTCCTACCCACCCCAGAGTTATGAATTTTCACACACATTCAGAGAACAGGGAAATAACTCATCTCACACCAAATGTCGTCAAGCATTTAATAATAATCATAGCACAAAGAAAAAAAGAAGAGAAAAATTCAGAACAGCTTCAAGTACTGGGAACTCATTTAGGCATATCGCTCCCACATTCTCTCATCGAGGCCACCATGCCTCCATAAAACATAAACTAAATGAATGGTCTATCCATGAATAACCTTCTCTTAGTGATCCTCGATTCGTACTAGTCACTCCATGAACATCATTTCATCCTAGATATCCATCTCTCTCAAGTCAATGACATGGGAGTAATCATGTGGATACCAAAAGATCTTAGAGATGTGGAATATGTATTAGATCCTCTCAATCTAAAGTGGAAAATAATAGATGATATACCGTATCACAAACACATCCCAACATCTCGAAAGGTTGGATGAACTTGGGAAAAAAATACTCCCTCTACCAAACCTCCACTACCCATGTTGAGGGGAGACCTTCAAGAATACATGTTCCCCAACCTCGAACACCAAGTCATCCTACTATGATCAGCATACGACTCATGTCAGTCTGGTTTTGCCTTCATCCTCTCTCGGACAAGCTACACATTCTATGTCGTACTCTGTACCATGTCTAAACTATGAATAGCTACCTCCCCAACTTCAGTCCAAAACAAGGGTGAATGACACAATCTCCCATATAGATCTTCGAACGGAGCCATACCAATGGAATAGAGATAGATATTATTTTAATAAAATTATACCAAGGGAAAATGTTGCACCTAATACCCATTGAAGTCTAGAACACATGCTTGTAACTTATCATCTAATGTCTAGATGGTCCTCTCTATTTTTCCATATTTCTGAGGGCGTAAAAAAGTGCTGAGGTGTAACTGAGTGCCAAAGTAATGCTGAAATCCCCTCTATTCTCACAACGTAATACTTTTATCCTGATATTAGAGAATGGAACTAGTAACTCCATGAAACCACACCACCTAATCCACATACATTTGTGTTAAGTCATCCACTATGCTCGACTCCTTGATTACTAAGAAGTGAGCGAATTACATTGACCAATACACTAAAAACCAAAGATAATCACATATTCCCTGAGTCCTGGGTAATTATATGATGAAATCCATCTAGATGTCATCTCACTTCCACTCATTAATCTCTAAGGGATGCAATAAACCACCTGGAACATGGTGCTCAACCTTCACCTACTGACATAGTAGGCACCATGCCACAAAATCAACCACTTCCCTCTTTACCCTGGGCCACCAAAACAGTTCCCTCAATCCTCGGTACATTTTAGAAAGTCTTGGATACACCACAAGGGGTGATATACATAACTCATAGATAACTCCCTCGCACATTTATACTAGGACATACAGCTTCCCATGGAACAATATTCGATTCTGACTATCAACTGACCATCTCTTAGAAGCATCACCCTAGACAATATGATCACGCATCACTTTAGTATTTGAGTATCCCCACGAAGACTCCTCCACCCACCTCACCAAGGAAGACCACACTATCATCTGAGATAGGTAGCCTCTTTTTCCATCCACTCTCGCATCCAGATGCAAAGAGACCAACTCCTCTATTGACTTCCAAGCATTCATGGATTCCTAAACTACCTCCTTATAAAACTTAATTCTTAAGGAATTAACCACCACAATCCCCATTATCATTGTGTTAGATATCTTGAATTTGTAGTGCTGGTGAAAATTTAGACACCTTATCTTCCACAAGTTTAGGTCTTACTGGGAGAAGATATACCTCAAGCTCTTATGATCCATGAAGACCACAAACTACACCCTGATAAGGTAATGTCGCTACATATTCTATGAAAATATGACTACTAAAACTTATAGGTCATGGGTGGTATAGTTATGTTCATGTAGAAATAAATTCCTAGACCCATAAAAAATCACTCCCCATTGTTGTATTAGTACACATCCCAAGACTAGGATGAAAGCATTAGAGAATACATCGAACATCAATCCTTCCTCTAGAAACCAAAGCACTAGAGCATTGACCATCTTCCCCTATAGGTAGGTGAAATATTCCTGACCCCACTCACTGTACATGAAGGCTTGGTATTTTTTAGGAAAAGCTGTCAACATAGTTACAACTTGAGAGAAGTCTGGTAGGAACCTCTAGTAATATAACAATAGACCCAGGGGCTGCTGACCTGTTCATGTTCTTGGGTGATACCCAAGAAACAACCACATAAAAATTTGATGGGTCCACTAATAGCCCTTTCTGAGATACCACATGTCCAACGATGTTTGCCTATCTATTCTATAACTTGCACCTAGACAACTTCCCATAGAGCTAGTGGTACCATAGGACCTCCAAGACTATCCTATGGTTATTAAAGTGATCCTCCTATGACACTGAGTAAATCAAAATATCATCAATGAACATAATGACAAAATAGTCCACAATCTTTCATAAGATATATTTTATGAGCCCCATGAACAATCATGGTGCATTCATAACACCAAAGGACATGAACACGAACTTGAAGTACCCATAACTTCACCTAAAATTAGTCTTCGGGATGTCACCCTCCTTCAACCTAAACTGGTGACATCCAAACCACATATCGATTTTGGAGAACCAATATAATCCCCTTAACTAGTCAAAAATATCATTTATTATTAGGAGAGGGTAACTATTCTTGACTATTACTAGATTCAGTCTTAGTTAGATTATTTATATCCTCTGTACACCATCTTTCTTCCTCGTGAACAATATTGGAGCACCCCACGGTGACACACTCGGCCGAATAAACCTTTTTTTCATCTGGTTTTCAACCTAAATCCAAAAATCCAACAACTCAGAAGGCTCCATATGATATGTCTCCATTTAATTCAGATGAGAATCGGGTTGTGAGTCTATTCTGAACTCAATGTCACGTTGAGGGGGTAGAGTCACAACCTCTTTGGGGAAAAAATCTAGGAACTCCTAGAAAACTCTCAAAACCTCCATCATCTCAGCACCCATTGACCCCTCTGATAGTTTAGATAACACAGAAAGAAAAGGCTCCACACGTTAGCTTCCCTCTGGATGACTACACTCTCCAAAAAATCTACACACTGGCCATTCATATATAAAAACACAAATGTCTTCTAAAATCTGTCGATAATGTCATGCATAGAGAACAAACAATCGATGAAAATAATGACATCGTATGGATGAATATATAGAATAAAAAGATCCTCACTAGACTGATACGACCCCAACATTCGTCTATATCCCTGAAAAACATAAAACAGATTGTTATAACCTCCATATGGCATTCTCAAAACCAGGAAAAAAAGACTCTCTATGCCTAGTCCCAATGAATGGGCTATACTGGGTGAAAAAAGGATTATGAATCTCTTTAATCAAACAAATCACACACTAGAGTAATAAATATACTGATCATACCTCGAACAAACTCTGAAGCCATTGGAACTTATGTCTCATTGGTTTGTAACTTCCCACACCCATATCCTATACTCCTAAACTATTGACCGCTTCTCCGACCATGCCCTGGCTGAGGTACCTAAGGATCACCCTGAGGTTGGCCTCCTCCAGCACCATCTACCCACGGTGGAGCAGGAGCTCACTACCCCTGCTGCTGGAAAGGTATGACTAACAATGAATACTGTAGAGGTGGGTGTTGAAGCTTCCCACCCACACTATACTAAGCTCGAACTAGGCACTGGCTCCAAATTTGTCCACAACATCAATAGACAGAGCACCTCAGTTCTTGGCCCATGGGGAAAGGGTGGGGACAAGGAGATCAGAACTGGAACTACTGGGGCCTAATTCCCTCCTTCCAAAAACTGGAAGGCCCTGCCAATGAATAAATGCTACCGTATACCTTCCCCATCGACAAACTTGGATGGATCTCCTCCCATGGTACACCTCCCTGTGATTGCATCCTCTCCACTAAGTATTCTTTCTTCTAAAATTCTAAGTATGTCAGTAAGGTAAAGGGAGTGACGACATACTGAAGAGAAGTTCAGAGTGCCTCCTCCAAGTGTCTCACACATGACTCCTCATACAGAAAAGGGTCCAGAGAAAAGTATAAGAGATACGTGAACTTGATCCCTTGTCCCCTCACCAGCATACTCCCCTTCTCGAGGGGGAGAAACTCCATCATTTTCTTAGCCTTCATCATCGAGGAAAGAAACTCTTCCCAGAACATCGTTTCAAAATCATCCCATGAGACATCAGTCTCCTTCCTCTCTGTAAGGTAAAGCGTCTGCCACTGACACACCACTCCTCACATATGGTTCCCATATAGAGGAACCCAATACTCCATCATAGCACAGATCAAGGGAAAGGTGATTGTCATATTCTCAAGCCAACCCTCCATATCTAAGTCTGAAATGCTATCTTCATACATCCCTAATGTCTATCAATGGAAATCATTAAGGTTACTTTTCCACAAGTAATCTTCCTCCTCTCGATCGACCCTCTGTTGATCAACCAAGTTAGCCTGCTGGGCCCCAAATGGTCATACCACACATGGGCGATGTCCGAGTTCTATAGCTTAAAATGGTAAACAAGGAACTCATAAGCCTGGGTAGCATGATTTTTTTAATATTTATTTTAACTCATTATTTAAATCAAATTACCAAAATACCCAAGACACTCAGGAACAAAAGTCATTACAATACATGTACCTTTCAGAGGATCTCTACCTGGAAATTAGCATAGCCTCACTAGGTCGTTCGGAAGGACTAGAGTCCTTGTATCAGATCTTAGGTGGAATCAAAATCCCATGTACTAGTCGATCTTCCCTGGCATATTTCACACAGCAAGATTTCATAATATAGTTTCCATACCAACCCATAAAATCGTCACTATTCCAAACTCCGAACTCCGTCACATCTCTCAACCATCGGTCATTGATACTATTCTATCACGACCTGACTTTTTCAAGATGAGGGAAGTTATAGAAAGGTGACACACCCTTCCTTCTACAAGATGAATGAGAGATAATAACCCCGAGTCCTACCTTTAATAGGCCCCTGATTGGTGTCTAGCACCAATGGTATAGAATATTACAGAAAACGGACTCCATTACCATTTTTAATGAAAATATGATCTGAAGATAAGTCATAAAAAATCCCAAACAAGACCAAACTTTTATATAAAGGAAAAAAAATTCCAACCCGTACATGATTTAAATGTAACCTGTGAAACAATTTCCACCAAAGCACAAAATAAAGTACCAAAAACAAGAGACTAAGAAGCGGCACACCAAATATCTTCACCCAAGCTATTAATATCTATCATGGTCCTTAAATTCCTCATCGAAACCTAAATACAGTTTTATATTATAGGGTTATCATAGAAGTATTCCCAGTAGGTAAATCAAAGTCACACATGAACAAGTGGGAGAAGCATACTAATGCCCCCGTGGAAATAGTAGAAAACGACATCACTTAATATCGAAAGTTAACCATCCCATCCTCACCAAGGATCACTCCCAAATAATGAAACTCAGGAAAGATAATAATATAAGAACATTGATGATTTGGGTACCCCGCACCAATTTCCCACCAGTTAGCTGCTTATTCCTATCAGCTAATGTCTTGATGCTACCACTCTTCCAAAATGCAGTCCCACTACCACAACCTGCCCGCACACATTGTAGCCTTAAATGACACAAAAATCATTCTTGTAGACACTTGGGCCATAAACATACCACACATATCACCCACGGACACCTGGGCCACAACCAACATGGTTGTCACCTGAATACACCTAGGCCTCATCCCGAAGACACGTGTTAAAATAATCATGGGCCACAAACTCTTGGGCCCCTAATCCAAAACAAACGAAGGATTCTGTACTATGGTAAACCTCAAGCTATTACATCCTTCTCATATATGATCAAGTGGTTAGAACCCGAAAGAGGGTGTGAGGAAGAAAATCAGTAACCAGCCATCCATCCTCCCACCAAGATATTGGGAAAGACACCCTCACCCATGAAATGGGGTTTCTTGGCACATAGTGCTCAATAGTGGGGGTGCCTATTGAAAATCACAATGAACTAAACGTTTATAAATATAGGTAAAAAATACTCAAACCAACCTATGGTTTTACAAACAAACAACCATCACACACAAACCACCGTTACTGCTACCTCTACATGTACGTATCACCACAAACGATAATCACTTCTGTAAGAGGAATTATACCCCCATATAATCTATTTAACCAATTTTCATTCTATATTCATCAATTATTCATTTATTCATTCAACCCATACCCAATAAACCACCGCGCACAACATCTAAAACCATTTTCATAAGGATAAAGGCTATTAAAAACATGCAAGAAGGAAGTGGGGACTGAGGTATGGAAATACGTTTTGACACCTATTCATAAAAACAATAGATAAAAACAACATGTATTCCCACTACACACTCCCTTATTACAAGACACTCATTCAAACACATGAAACTATCATTCTCCAAATTTATCCAACTCAATCATATTCTCACAGCTAGAACTGCCAACCCCACTGCACAACAACACCACACCTAGGACACCCATAAACATGAAGTCATGAAACAACCCAATATTGTAGCCCCACTACCAAAATGCTACCTAGAATCATTCAAACAACACAAAAAGTCCATCCATGCCATATTTTTTAAAAAAAATGACAACCATAATTGGTCACCCAATTCATGCCGATATTTATAAAAATCAAAGAGATTAGTACAAGCACGTGGTGTAAATAACTTACACCAGTAGGGAGTGAAGGGAAAAAAAGAAAAACCTGATCAACAAGAAGAAGAACAAGCAGTTCAAGGTCTTCAGAAATTAAGGCACCGAGGTTGAAGTCCAAATTCAGCAGGCAACCATAAAAACTTCAGACAACCCCCCAAACACAAGTTCAGTCCCATTTGTCCACCCATGTATCCATAACAATGTTACCAAAAAAACATCCCACAACTCCCCAAAAAGTACAAAACCCAACCAAAAACAGCACACAACCACACTATTAATCCAAGCATATTCATAATTAGAAAGAGGGGTTCTGTAATTCCACTTTATAAAAAAGGAGTGATCACAAAACATGTTTGATCCTATGAAATCCATTTATTTAACCAAGTATACATGATTAATCATATTTCATGTTACATCCATTGATCAAAACACCACAACAAAATAAACAACACCACTAGTGTTCATTAAAAGACCACCAACGAATATGATTTTCAAAATTCCTTACATCCACAACAATTTATAATAGGAAACCACGGAAAAATAAAATAATATAGTGCTCAATATTCACTAATCTTCATTCCCCTACCTGTTACCATAATAGGTCGTGTTATCTTTTTAATCATCATATTCCCCACCACTTATTTATTACTTTTTAAAGAAAAGGATTCATTTGTACTCCATAAATATTACTATACCCACCCCACATGATGTAAAAATAAAGAGGGAAGAAGGAAAATCCCTAATTGGTAAATAAGTAACCAAAACTCTTCCTTACGCCATGAATAAGGGGCCACATGAGTACCAAGAAAATATAATAAAACTAAGAAAGAGGGGGCTCTAGAATAGGTGCACAACTTGTCTATAGAGTAAGGATTTAGGTTCAACAAGAGGTAATGAAAACACATGGGATGGGAAGATCTCCAATTTGATGATCTGGATCCCATATTAATGGAATAAGGGTTTCAAAAGTCATTAATGTGGGATCCTAGTAAATATCATTTAGTTTGAATATCTTAAAGACCCCAAGTCATTAAGATATTCAAGATATACTTAATATCACATGAACCACCCTTAAAACCCCAAATAAGGCTTCAAACTCACTTAATGTAAAAAAAACATAAGAGGGGAGAAAATGGAAATTTCAAAAAGGGTAAGACATCATTTGGTGTGCCACCATTTTGGTTTGCCAATATTATGGTTCCACCATTATAGTTCTACCATTATGGTGTACCACCATTTTGGTTTCACCGTTATAGTTCCACCATTTCCTTGTGCCACTATTTTGGTGTTCCACCATTTCAGTGTGCCACTGTTTTTGTGCCACTATTTTGGTGTTCCACCCTTACGATTCCACCATCTCAGTGTTCCACCATCATGGTGACAACGTTTTTGGAGAAACTGTTTAGTGAAACTATATTTTTGTAAAACATTTGAAACAAACCTATGCAACCCCCAAGAACACCCCAAGCACTGGATTTTCACAAAGGAATAGCCTGGAGAAATTTGGGTGATTATAAATCATTACCATTGGGATTGATTTGATTCTTGACACTGGTTTCTAGCCCCTGGGGATTGGGAAATCCCTTTAGGTCATGTCACAAATAGGGCCAGATGTTGTGATGGGTGGAATCTTGGCTTTTATTGTGATAAGATTATATCAAATTAGGATCTTTTTTATTTGGGGTGTTAGGTATCTTGAGGATTAGGATTGTTGGGACTCGAGATATAGGTGTGGGAAAGATTTCATGAAACCATGCTAATTCTGATCCTTGAGTTCCTAGGGGTACTCTAGGTATTATTTCTTTTTTCCTTGGATTAATGAATGATAACGGGGGTTATTTGTTTTCATGTTGTGATATCATGTGGATTAATTACCCATGTGGAATCTGATTTCAATGTTAAATGTCCTCTTAGTGGTTAGTTCTTTCTTAGGGAATGGTCCACTTAACATGTCTTCAGGTTGTGCATGACTACTAGTTCCTTGTCTCGAATGTTTGATTTAATTTGTGTGTTTGTTTTTTTATATTGGAGTGAGTGGGATTTTGAAATTAATATTATTTTTGGAAGAACTTTTTTTTACTGGTGGTTTTAAATTGAATGTGAAATGAGTTTTTAAAAAATAATGTGATTCATAATTTTAGAATGTTTGGGAAAATGTGGAGGAAATATGAATTGTGAATTTGGTAAATTATTTGGTTTATTGATAAAGTGTTATGTGTGACACTTGGTGTTCTTTATGGATGTTCACATATATGTGGGTATATTTGGTATGTTCATATTTCTGCATGTGCATGGACAATATAAGTATAAGAGGAATGAATTCATTGGATACAATTCATAGGATGCCATGGGTGGTTATTTTAAATCAATGGTTCAGTTTGGTTTTTACCAAAATGATTTTCAAAATGGGATAATAGTTTCGAGAACTAATTTTTCATTGAGAGGTGGATTTAGTTTTAGAAGATTGGCCTTGGAAGAAGACAATTTTAAAACTAAAATGAAACTATGGTTTTAAAAAAATTATATATGGATGTTCGTGTAGAATATTATTTTTGAGACCATCTATTTGGTGGAAGTTTCTCTTTTTTGTATTGATATTGGTTTTGGTCTCATGTTCCCTGTGTTGCTCAGAATATGCCACCAGGAATTGTCCCTATAATTTTTAGGGGTCTTGCTCAGTTCCTTGTTCTTCCTGTTTTCCAATATTTCATGGTGGTTGTCATCTATTAGAGGATATGTAATGGCTTGACGAAGTTGAGAGTGTCATTAAATAATTACGAACTCTTGAATCTGTGAGAGTGTGTGCTGTCTTGGTTCTGTTTGAAGGTCTTGTTTTGGACTAGTTGAAGGTGATTTATTCATCATCACTACAAGTGGGGATGACATGGGAAGAGTTTAGCACCACTTTTATCTAATGGTTTGTACTTGAGGAGGTGAAAAAAAAGAAATTTGAAGAGCTCTTGAATATTCAGCCACACTACCAGACAATGAAGGCCAATGTCATGGATTTCAAGGAGATTGTTTATTTACTTTCAGAGACAACATAATAAGATTTATTAAAATCTCCTCTTTTTATTTGGATTTTTTTTCTAGTGATTATGGAGAAATTCCTCACATCCTATGAAGTTTAGGATCATAATTTGGCAAATGACGCATTCTTAGATGAGTTGATTTTTTGTGTAGTTGATTGTAGACGGTTCTCGTGAAGGTTCCCAATATGGTGAAAGGTATATTCCATAGAAACATATTACTGAGATGTATCCTATGTTGGTTCTCACTTCTCATTTTTTGGAGAATTTTCTCTTATGCTTCTATTGTGGCCAATTTGGACATTTGAAGCTATTATGCTGAAATCCTCTGAAGTATTGTTATCATCATGGTCATTTGGGCCATATGAAATTTTTTATAACAAGCACTTTCTAAAGAAGAAATATTGATTGAATGATGTTAGCATTGGAATATAAGGTAGTGATTATGTCAGTCGTTAGGGATCCAACCAAATGCCTCAGAATAAATCTTGAACACACTCAGACATTTTTATGGGTGTGGGAATCATTGGCCCAAATTATCCCTTGTGTAGGTAATTATTGTTTTAATTTTTTCTTGATTGGAAATATTGATCCTTTTAGTATCATATAATTGTGGTTTTGGTTCACTGTTTGGTTTGGTTTTCTTCCATGGGTTTTCCCTTTTGTTTGGGGTTTTTAGATTTCTTTGGGAGTTCCTAGTTTTCCATGTGGTGGGTTTTCTATGCCGATGATTCCATGTTTGGGTTTTAATTTCGGTGGTGTTAGTTGGGTTATTACAGTGAGGAGAACTCTATTATGTTCTCTAATTATTCCTCATACTTTGGTTTTATTTAGATATGGTCTGTTGTGACTTTTTAGGTAAAAGGTCACCCTAAGGTTTAATTTTTTTTTCAAATTATGTTTGGTTTTGGGATCTATTTTTGTTTTATGTTTTGGCTGGGTGAATTTAGGGATTTCGAAAGTGTTTTTGGTGGAGAGAATTATCACACCCTAACCTTGTAAAAAATTCATTGTATTATTTTCTTGATATTGGATCCTTTATATGATTTTCCAGTTCACACTCAGTTTAGATTTTTGAGTTTTGGAAGTTCTCATGTGAGTTTTAAATGAAAATTGGAGTTCTTGGTTTTGGAATCATGTGGTGAAAGATTGTCACATGAATAGGGGAATCCACACACCATCACCAAGGTAATCGTGCAACTTTTTTTTGTCCAGGGGTAAGGCACTCAGGTTGTGCATATTTTAGGAGACCATGTAGAAACCATGTGAGAGGATCTAAATTTTAGGAAACAAAATTTGGAATGGAAGGCCCACTATTTGGGAAACAATATGACCAGCCCATGTGGTGTGTCCCTTTTGGATAGTGAGGGGTGCATCGTTATCGCACAATTTGGAAAAACATGCTACCCAACCATGTGAGTTTCCTAGGTCATTAAAAATGTGAAATTACCTCTTTCCACTTCTGGTCTTTTAACACCATTTCATGTTTTTCTCCCCTTTCATGACCTAACCACACTAGGGGGTCCTCCAAGATCCTCATACCCTACTCTCATTCATCCACTGAATCTCTATAAAGGAATTTAGGTATGTTTCTTTTGGTTTTAGTCGATTTCCTCATCTTCTTCACCTCCAATCATTTTTTCTTGATGTTTCTAGTTGGGATTTCCTTTTTAGACAATCCCAAAGAATGAGGGTTGATGTGTGGGTTGATTTCTTTGATTTCAGGGTGTGAATATTTTCTCTAGATCTTGGATCTTCCTCCTCCCAAAGTTTGGCTGCATTAAAGAATTATTGAGGTGGTTGTTTCCATCCATTTCCTTTCCAGAACATTCCTTTGATGCTTGAGAATTCCATTAATGCTATAAAAATATTATAATCATCCATGTGATGTGATAGTATTAGTTGGTTTGGTGTTTTTATGATGGAAAGAGAGTGCGAAGTGGTTTTCAAAGTGTCCCTTTAGTTTTTCATATTTATGAATGCATGAAAACTGTTTGATGAAATAGAAATTGTTTTCTAAAAAAAATTGAGCACATGTGGGGTTATTTGGCCTTGGTTTTTCTTTGGAATCTTGGTTGAAATAATTAATTTGGCATTATGTGTGTTTTGGATGCCTCTTCATGTCATAATTATTGGTGGTAAAATGTTTGGAATGGTTCTTATGGTTATAAATCTGTATTAGTGATGTTGAAATTATTTGAATTGTTGTGTTGGATTAAATAAAAGTGGGGTTTCTTGAAAATGGTTCTTGGGATGATTTCATGGACACCTGAAATGTGTCATTGGATCTTGGAATATCCATGGGTGCACGAGGTACACACATGGATGTGAATTCAAATGATGATGATAATTTTGAGTGATCCACATTTTCTCAAAATGATTCCTTGATTTCTAAATGGTGTGTTGGTTATCCTTGTGAATTTAAAAGTGGTTTCAAATGTGTTTTTGGATTCTTGTATTTTTTTGAATTTTGAAACATGGTTGGTTCCCTTTTGGCACATCTTGCATTGTTTCATTTTTTCACTTGTCTTGAAATGGGTTTTGGATTTGAATAGTAAGGGAAAGATTGTAATGTTTTATTTGAAGGGGTTTTTTATGTTGATTTTGGAAATGGTGTTCAAGTGGCAATATAAATGAATTTGTACGTTGATTTTGAAACATGTTGGACAATTGGAACGTGAATTATTTTTGGAGTTTTGATTTAAAAATTGTATGATGTGAAATCTAGATTGGAACTTCCTTCTATTAATAAAAAGTTGTTTTTACTCTGAATTCCCAATTATCACATTGTGAAATTTTATAGAATGAATTTTATCTTATGTGATGTGTGGGCCTTGTCAGCATGTTGACATGTTTAAAAAAAATGTATTCAATACATAGGTTGTATGAGGACCGGTTGGTGTTTAATAATTAATAATAATAAAGTGTATTTTAATGAGAGTTGTGATGCTTGGAATATATTTTGGGACCAATAAATCTTGGGATGCACTTCTATCTAGCGGATCATGCATGGGAATTTTATGGTTTTGATTCAATTAGACATTGGGATGGGATCCCCTCTAATAGACCGTGAATGAGAACATTGGTGGCTGTGGTCAATATTCCATTAGTTTCAAAGTAATTATTATTAGTATTATCATGGGATTCCTGGGTGTCATCTATAGGATTGACTGACTATTGATTTTCAATACCGATTAGATGGTTTGGCATCGACTTAACTTGTTATGGCTAGGTGGGACGTCCCCCTTTATTCTCTACTTTAGAGTAGTCATTCGGTTATTGACTATGGAGTTACAATATATATCGATAGGTGAGTCTGATATGAGTATGTCCATGGATTTCTCTAGGGAGGTTCAAGAATTAATCATGAGTGATATTTATATTCTCTGTTTACTTCTGCTGCATGATTGGATATTTGTCTTACTATTTGTAATTGTTTTTTTGATTCATTTACTTTCTACACAACACTTATTTAATGTCTTGATTGGTTTTATATTTTAGTTCCCTCTTTAAAATGGGTTAAGGAAAGTGAAAAAAATTTTTGGAAAAGAAATTTGTGTGTGTTGTTTGGAAAGGAACATTTATTAATAGCTATGATTAATTATTGGAAATAATTGAAAATCATATTTTTGGAATGTAATTAAAACTAGTGTTTGTGGACTATTTTAGGAAAGAAAATACATGTACACTATGGTGATTACCTACTTATCTATTTAATATCACATCCTACATGTTCTATTCGGTGTCAGTAAAACTGATCTATTTTCCAAGTTCAGGTTTTTGGTTCGATTTCTCTTGGAGAGGGTTAGTATTGTGGCTAGTGGTGAACAAAAGGTCATGTAAATTTAGTTTTCAGTGGGTCGATATCAGTTTTGTATTCATTTTATTTTATTTAGTAGTGGTTGTATTTGGATATGTTTGTATATTTATTGATATTCAGTTATTTTTTATTCTTCCACATATTCAATTCATTTATTTGATCTTGGTTTAATGGGAAAAAATTGTTCCCACAATGATTACTTTGATGTCTAACACTAGTTTTCAGCCCATGGGGATCAGGAACACCCTTTAGGCCATGTATTGGACAAGTTCAGATGGCATCCCTGATTTATTTTTGACATATAGATAGTACAATACCATGTACTCTTCTCGCTCATTTATATAAAAATATTCTTCTTAATAATACATACAGTGTCATAAATCTTGGTAGTACTCAGAAAAAATAAATAAAAAAACCATTAATTTATATTTGAAATGAAAATGTAGTACCTTCATAAATACTTTTTTGGGGATGATAATATTTTGTGTAATATGATATATTTAATAAACATGAAAATATATTGTAACTCTCCATGTCTTTACAATATATCTCTTTTATAATATTTTTAATTTTGTTAATAACTTATGATGCATACAATAACAGGTTTAAATAAAAATACTATTTTTAATTATTATTTAAACATGAACAATCTTCAAAATTTTTAAATTAGAGGTTATTAATAAGACTAACTAAATTATAAAAAATTATATTTTACCCATGTATAATTATAATATATTTATTATAAATAAGAATATGATTCATTTGGAAGAAAATGAAATTTTTTCTGAGAAAATTTAATTTTTTTTTCTGAAAGACAATTTAATCACACTTTGAGAACATAACATAAAATTAATATTTAGCAATTTTAGAAACATTATTAAGAAAAATAAGGTTTATTTTGTAATTAATAATATCAAAATTATCTTAGGGTTATTTTTTGTGTTTTGTTATGAAAATATTCATTTTTCAATGAATAGTGAAAAAATACTGAATTTAAATTAAAAACTGCCTTTTCATTTAAATATTTTTTAATTTTAAATTTTTTTAAATAATTTTAAATTAAAATTAGTTAAATTTTATATCTATTAATGAATTTTTTTTAAAATTAATTTTTATATTTACTTTTTATATAAAAACTTTGTAAACTTCAGAACATTTCTCTTAAAACCCCCACTTTCTCATCGTGTTTCTGGGTTTAATTTTTAATAAAACATTACCAATTTTGTAAAATATAATTTGATAAAATGGATTATATATTTGGAATCATCATAATTTATATTTTATAAAACATTGCACTTATTTTTTAAGGAAAATATATATGGAAATTTGTAAAAGTTGTTTACCATAGTTAAGTTAAAAGTGAATTTACTGAGAAATTAACCTTGAAAGAAAAGAGTTAAATTGACATAAATTATTTTTAAAAATCTATATGTGGGACATATTTAGACCTTATAATGTCTAATTATTTATAATAATCCATTTTGGACCCTTTTCTTATGAGACAATCTTGGGAACACCATTTCCTTTTAAAATATTACACAGGTTCTACTCAACTCACTTATAAAAGGTACGCCCTCTCCATTCTTATTCACACTTTAAAAAAACATTCATTAAAAAAATACCCTGAACAAATTAATTAAACAATTATTTACCCTCATAATATAATTGTTTATTTAGTAATTAATATTGTATAGGAAGTATTTTGGTGCAAACCTGAAGAGGTTACCCGAATAAGAGGTAACATTCCTCAACAATCATTTTAATTTTTATTTCTTCCTCCACCCCAGTATATTATTCTTAAACCATAATGATACAAAGAAATAAGTATCTTATAAATACTTATATATTTTTTATATTATGTGAAAAAACTCTAACCACCCACACAACTATTAGATGGGTTATGAAATCCGAATTCATTTGTAAGGAGGACTAAAACCTCATGAACCGAGGTGATTATTTTTTCCCTTACCACATCTCACAGCTGGGTATGATGATGTATATAAATTATATATATATTTTTTATATTTATAACATAGTTTAAAATATTTATTCATTATATCATATATGACTTTTTTATTTTCTATTATGTAGGACATAAGATAATGTCTCTCGTGTATACGGAGGACTATCATCTTGCGAAGCAATGTGATTCATTTTTCAATAATGATTTACATAGAAGGTAATAAATATAAATTTAATTAATATATGTGATATAAATGATATAATTACAATATTAATGACATATTTATAATTTTTTTTGGATAATACATCATTTTTTATCTATGATTTTCACTCACATAAAGATGATAACATCATTCGTATACGTGTGGACTACAGCCTTCACAATTGGATGTGACTATATTTTCTTCACCAAACCACATAGATGATATATATATGTATATTTAAATAAATAATAAGGAATTTATAAAATTATGATTTTTTTAAAGGTAAAATATCATTTATCCCATTTACATAATTATTTTTGAAAAACGGAAACCTTACTTATACCTACATACGACCTACCATCTCCATGATCGTAACATTTTTAATTTCTAAAAAATATATTTTTTGATTGATCTTAAAAGATAAATTGATTTATAAATACTATAATTATTTCATGATTATTATAATGGATATGATTTACTATATAATATTATTATGGATATGATGTAACTATATAATAGGCAAGATCAATGTCAAAATATTGAAGGTATTAAACCCACCATTGCTATCTCAATTCCAGATCACATTGAGTAGAGATAATCTTGAGACTTTTGTGGTCTCATAATACCATGAAATTCTCTCCCAAAAAGATAATGTCTCCAAGAGTGTAAAGCATGCACAATTGTAGCTATCTCAAGATCATGAGTTGGGTAGTTCTTCACATGTGGCCTCAACTAACAATACCCATACACAATGACTCCTTCCCTTTTCATAAGAATTGCTCCCAACCCAATACCTAACACATCACAATAAACGGTGTTACTCTTCCCATCCAAGTAAAAATAATTATCGGTGAAGAAGCAAATCTCCCTTTCATCTCCTAAAAGGATGAATCAAAGGAATTTCTCCACAAGTAATTTTCACCCTTCTTAGTCAAAAACATTATTGGGGATACTAAGTGTGAAATGTTATGTATAAAGCGCATGTAGTAACTATCAAACCCTAGAAAAATTTGTACCTCAAAGGCGTTTTTCAGCTACTCCAAGGAAATTATTTCTCTCACTTCTCTGGGTTGACTGATACTCTTATCTTTGAGATAAAACGACCAAATAAGTTAATATAGTCCATAAAAAAGTGGAATTTTGAGAGATTAACATACAACTAATAATCCCTAAGTGTACTCAATACAATATAAAGATGGGTGGTATGTTTATGTTGAGTGTGAGAGTACACCAAGATATTATCCATGAAGACTACGACAAAAGAATCCAAGTATGGATGGAACACTTAGTTCATTAGTTCCATGAAAACTGTCGAAACATTCGTGAGACTGAACGGAATAACCAAATACTCGTATAGACCATATCTACTCTGAAAGGTTGTAAGAGGTATATATAATGGTCTAACATGCAACTGATGATAACTGGATCTCAAGTCAATCGTCGAGAACACCCATGCTCCTTGAAGATGATCAAAAAGATTAACAATCCTTGGAAAGGGATATCAGTTCTTGACTATCAACTGGTTCAAAATCTGATAATCTACACAATGTCAGAGGATATTGTCAACATTTTTCACAGAGGAAAGGAAAACCCAAAGGAGAAGTACTAGGTCAGATGGAACCATTTTCCTATAACAACTCTAATTACTTCTTGAGCTCCAATAACTCTAGTGTTGCTATCCATTATACAGTAATGGACACCAGTGATGATCCTAATTCAAGATCAATAGAGAAATCTACCTCTCACCATAGAGGGAAACCAAAAAATTTATCTATAAATACACATTTTAAATGATCCACCATGGGAGGAAAGTATTTTTGTGAAGTCCCCTAGTCATCCAGATATAAACAAGTAATTTGGGATGTAATTCCTCCCAACTAATGATGCTCGGGTCCCGCTATACTCGCCTGGACATCCCATTCACCCTTTTGTAGAAATGAACCACCCTATGGTGATGTGAAACTCACCCTACGATGATAGAAATAAAAAAAGGCCTGGAAAAAGACTAACCGATACATTCCAAGAATGTTATCGAAGACTTTCATCTCTATGACATTGAGATCCCATAATAAGTGATAGCCACCAACCTCAAGAGGGCACTCCTTGCACTAACATAAACTAGCCATCCTAATCCCAATGGAGTGTATAATGTCATAACATCATCAGAAGTAAAGATACATAGCCCAAGACTCTCCTCAACGACAACATATATGAGACTATGGGAATCCCCTATAACAAAAATATCAGAAGCTAAAACCGAGGCAACTAGAATTATAACCCTATCTATAGAGGGACTGGGATCCTTCTCCCATTGGTTCTGCTCCACTACAAAATTCTGACCTGTACTGTGACCCTGTGAACTTGCCTAACTACCCTGAGCTAATCCACCATACTATCTCTGAAAGCATAACGTCTAGCTACCATGACCACAACCTCCTCCTTGGCCTTAACGTTATGAAAGACTCTAGTTCCATAGTTGATCAGAAACTGATTGTCCGCATCCTGAATGTGGAGTCATAGCAGAACCCCTATCATTCGCTACTAGTGAAAACACCTAGCAAAAAATGCTTAAGATTGACCATATTTCCGCAAGATTGGCTCTTGAATGGGCCCCTCAGGCAATGTGGTCTTGTATTCCCACTCTTCCCACACTTGTAGTATACCACCTTGCTACCTAAATAAACATTAAGTGAAAAATCCCTACAACCATATAATATGTTTGGGCCCAAAATCATGACCCAAATAGGGTGTGAGATAAATTCTAGTAGGAAACCAACAAAATATCTATGCCTAACTATCAGTAAATATATATCGCAGGTAATAAGAAGAAATGAAGAAATAAACTAAGGAGTACTCAAAATTAAACAATCCTAATGTTCAATCTCTTTTACAGGAATGAAATATGGAATCTCCGTCAACTAAAACTATTAGGATGGAATTTCACCACTTCTTCTATTATTCAATCTCTTTATCTCTTTCTATTTATGCTTAAAATTTAATATATGTTTTATATTACTCTATCTATCTTCCAACATAGTCTCATGCATTAATATATAAATTTCTTAACACTATCATTAAATTCCTTTCATATGAACCCCCACTTATAAATATAGAAGATGCTCTGTATCTAGACATCCTTGTGAGATATTGTCTGAAAAACCCAATACATGTTGTGGATTAGTTTGTTTATTAATAAACATCTTGATAGTAGTTGTTTTCCATGGTAAGGGTATAATGTCTTAGCTTATGTCTGACCCATTTTTTCTATTTCGGTTTTTCTTTAACTATTTAAAATAACAAATTAGTATCAGATTTAAAAATAATAACAAAACATTACTATGATAGTTTTCTTTAACTTTTTTATTAAATACTCTATTTGTTTTGATTAATTGTTTTCTTTCAAAATTTAAGAAAGTGTTCAAATTTATTTTAGATGAGTTCTGATGAAACTTTTATGAATCCTTTTAAATGATAAAATTATATAATTATTTTATTTTATTTAACTATACTTATTTTTTAAATTAGGGAATTTAGGGATAAAATATTTTTAAGAGAAAGTTTTATTGGAAACTCAATTCACCATCATCTTGAGTTTTCCCCTAGGATAGACAACATATATAATGAAATAACCATATCAATAATTTCATTCTACACTCAAAATGAATAATCCTGATTACATTAAAAAAATTTAAGCTTAAAATAAATTATAAAATCAATGACATTGATATATTATCTAAAAAGTATCCAAGCTATTAATTTTCCACCTAATTGACCAAATAATTCTTCACTATGTGGCTAAAAAATAAAATATTACTAATAAAAACCATTTCTATTCTAGTGAACACCATTCATATTTTGAATTATATAAAATAATAGAATTATTTTTGGCAGAAAATCCTTATTTATAGTCTATATTTATATATAAAAACCTGAATACCAACCCGAAAATCAAAAAATTGAAGCAAGATTTGTGAACCAAACTAGAAATCACACATAAATGGTCGATTCATCCAAAAAATAGGGAATGAAATTTTTTTTACAAATGATTACATTGGGGAAGAACTGTTAAGAATGAATAGGTGATGATAAAATCACCAAAAATCCTAAAAACCCATAAACAATCGAGTGATAATCCATAAAAAAGTTCATAATTACATACTTTTAGTTTTGAGGGTTAATTTGCCAAATAGAATCCAAGTTTAGAAACTGTAGATGTATAATTTCATGAGATCATGAACACATTATTAGGAGGGAGGCACTATTATAGGGTTCTTTTTAAGATGGGCTAATGCTGTTATTAGTAAATCCTAAAAATCACTGATAAAAGTACATTTTATTAGTACTAAAAGAATATGAACTTATGAATAACGCTTCAACCATTTTTTATCACTGATAAAGTACAAGCTTTATTAGTGCTAAAAAGTGTAGATGATATAATTATTTATTGGTGATTATTTAAAAAAATTAAAAATATTCATTTATGAATGTGTAATTTAGAACTGAAAAATGTTATAAAATGAATAAATAAATAAATTTAGTTTTATAAATAAATTTTTTTAAAAATTAATTATAATAACTCTAAAAATATGCAATATTAATAAATGTATTTAAATAATATTTATATATATATACACATATATATGTTAAAAACGTATAAAAATATTAATACTTAACAAATAAAAATGAGTAAATATTAATCATATAAATTGATAAAATATTGAAAATATTAAAACATAATAAATAAATATGTATAAATAAATATTAAAAAATGAATAAATTAAACAAATATTTGAAATTAATAGATATTAAAAATGATTAAATAATATTTAGTGAATGAATATCACAAATAAATAATTATATTTGAATAAATTAAAAAATTTATTAATAAATTAAATTAATAAAAAAAATTCGTAAAATAAAATAACATAAAAGATAAAAAAATGAATAAGTAAATAATATTAGTTTTTAAATAAAAAATTGTTAAAAATTAATTATATTTAAAATTAAAATTAAAAATTATTAAAAAAATCATTTAAAAAAATAAATTATATAAATTTATAATATATTTTTAAATCATGTCAATCATAAAGACTAAAGAACCTACCACCATTATAAATGGAGAAGAAGAGTACAAGATGAGATGATCATTCCAAATATAGCATAAAATTCACTTATCAATTGAATAAAAAGGGAATGTATTTGATTTACCTCTAGGGCCCATGTTCATAGAGTTTCAGCCGACAACATGTGGATATTAAAAAATCCTCAATATCACACGTTTATGAGTGAGATCATGATAATTTTTAGACAATTAATATGAAGTGTCCCCTAGAATATAAGAGATCTTATATTTCCAAGATAGGTCCTGAAAATCCTTATATGGGTTGGGTAATATGCTTTCTTAAAAGTTTTGAGATATCAATTTCAAGGTTGAGAGGTAGTCATTTTATCAAAAAACACGTGGTTCCATTTTGTCAAAAATATAGTTAGGTTATGAATCAAACTAATTGAAAATATTATATTCGCGGACCTGAAGTTTCCTTTCACATTCAGGTTTCTCTGGAAGAGTTTTGATGTTGATGTTGTTATACCATTACATCTCACATTCATTTATTGTATCCATGACAAATATATCTTATACAATATTCAAACATATTAAAAATATTAAAATATATTTAAGAAAAATGAATATATTTTTATCACATAAATTAAAGTCATATAAAAAATATTAAAACATAGAAAATAAATATTTATGAGTAAATATTCAAAATAAATAAATTATAAAAATATAAAAATTCAATGAATATTCTAAATTAATAAAAAATATAATATTAAATAATATAAAAATGGAAAAATAAAATAGTCAAAGTGAATAAAAAATCAAATATATTAATTCTATAAAAATGTGTTTATATTATGATAAATGAATTAATAATTGTATTATTGTTTTAAAAACTGTTTTATTAATAAATCTATTAGATAATGTATTAATTATAATTAGAATATAATTTTTTATATAAATGTATATATGTTTTATAAATATATCATTAGTATACATATATAAATAGTAATATTATGTATAACAATTTTCATGATATATATTTAATTTTGAAACTATGAAATTAAATATAAGAATATTAATAATTGTATTTCAATATATTGAAAATTATTATGTAGATATATTATTTTCTCTATTTAATTATATTGATCCATATATTTTATTTTAATATGTTCATATATTGATATATATAGTTCATATAGAAAATATTATATATATATATAAATAAATAAAAATAAATAAGTTATAAACATATTAAATATGACCGAACAAAAAAATAAATTTATTAAAAAAATGTATAAATATTATGATAAATGCAATAATAAAAGAATTAATATTATAAAAAAAATTAATAAATTTATTTTTAAGTGTATTAATTATAATTAAAATCATTATTGTTTATATAGATATATAATTTTTTTAACATATATTATTGATTCACCTGTATAAATTATAAGATGATATATATAACTATATTTCATGATGTATCATTATTTATATAACTATAAAATTAAATATAAAAATTTTAATAACTATATTTAAATATATTTGAAATATATATATATATATATATATATAGAACTTTGTTCATAGTTATAGGTTTATGTATTGTATTGATTGCATATAAAAAATATAATTATTTATAAAATTTATATTTTTTTAACAATAATTAAATATATTATTCTTTAATTAACTGTATAAATACTCTCGCATGCACGAAATATTTAAAATATAACTTACTAAGTTGTAAAATTACTGAAATTCTATCAATTTTATTTGATAAGGTAAATTAATTTAAATATTTGAGGTCATATTTTTTGAATTATATAATATATACACAAACATATATATATTTACATATATGTTAACGAATGATATCGGGTAGGTATAAACCCCATTTATTATATAATAGGTCATCATTTACAAACCTATCCTTTCCCGTTTATGATATGAGTGGAGAAACCATCGTTTCTTTTCATCATGTTGATTATATTATCTACTACTACCAAGCTATTATATATGTAATTAATGTACATATGATGATAAATACGTATAAACTAATATATATATATATACTTATTGTTATTTAACACATTTTTGAAAATATGAAAATATTTATAAATAAATTTTATTATCTATAATACATTTTTTTAGTGATAAAAAAATTCATCATTTATTAATGATAGAGAAAGTGAAGATAAAGTTCATAATTTTAACAGTGATAAAAAATGAACTAATTAAAGTAAACCTTTATCTGTATTTTTTTTCACTGATAAAAGCCACCCTTTATCAAAAAAATTATTTTGCATTGATAAAGTCTATTATTGATAAAACATGAATATATAATAGTGTAATTTCTTTATTGCCTTATAGTTGCAATATTTTCATATTACTAGTCATGGTTTTATGAATGTGAAAACATATCCTATTTTATTCTTCCATGTATTGGATTTTCCCTTTAATGTTCATGTCAATTTACCCCAATAAAAAAATCATCTACTATGAACCAAAGGCCAGCATCTTTCATTCCATCTAGATATCGAATAATCCATTTCATGATTTCTCAATGATATAATCCTAAACTATCTATGCATTGGATTACAACTCCCACTGTATGAGTTATATCTAGCCAATTTCACACCATAATATATACAAGACTTCATATCATCGATTCGTACTATAACAACCAAAAAATTCACTCTAATATTTAACAAACTCATGTTTCAAAATGTTTTTTTATTATATAATCACATTAAAAGACTATAAAATTCCAAAATAATATTACACATCATGAAATAATGTTGACTATTATAGCTATGACTAGTACATGGACATAAAAAAGGATAATGAACACACTATTGTAGACTCTATAGGCTCAAATTCTCCCATCAAGATCACTCAAGACATAAATAATTTAAAAAGAAAAATTAGTGTTAGGAATATGATATACATTATTAAGGGAAGTGTATATCCGTGGAAATTGAAAAATTAAATCATGAGGTATGAGAATAATGGAGAATATATAGAGTGTAATAAGAAATCTGACTATTATGGTCTGACCGTTACTGGACCATTACAATGTGACTATTATAATACTGTTGGAATAGAAAAAAATACCAAATAAAATGGTAAAATAATAGACTAAAATTAAATTTATATGTTTTATAATTATATAATAAATATTTTATTATATTTCAATATACTATATGAATCAATACATATGTTATTATAAAAATAAATTATTTTAATTTGAATAAATAATGTTTTTCAATTTAATAATATCATTTGTTGACAAGAATATCATTTTAACTTTGAATAATTATTTATCTTACTTATGAATTGTTTTATAAAATAAACATAATTTTTTAAATTATCATTTCTGAATTAGGTTTTGTAAAATTTTCAGAATTTGTTAAAATAATTTATTTTTAGTAAATTGTATAAAATATCGTTTTGTCTTTTTAGTAAGTTTTAAGACATAAAAAATATAAATATATATATAAAAATTATATGTGAATCTATTTAAAGGTATATGTTATTTATTTTATGTTATGACCAATAAGGGGCCTATATACCCTGAGAGGGGTGGTGAATCAGGGTATGGATATTATTTTTCAAATTTATTCCTGACCCACTAGATCTTGACCTCTTTATTACAAGGGTAACTTTGTTTGCACTTTTTTGTTTATTATGATCACTTATTTTTTTTTCTTTTTCAGATTATGATGCTTTAAATGAAATGCAGGGAAGTAAGCAAGAACACACATAGATTTTTACTTGGTTCACCCTCACTAGGCTACGTCCAAGGAGCATACTCTGGAAATTTTCCAGTTATACCAAATTCCACTAATCTTCACTAGATGTGGATACAAAAGTACGAGATAGATCACTTCTATTCCCAGTCTCACTGCCTTTACAATGATTAGGGTCAGCTCACTGCTTTCCCAATGGTCACTCCCTGTTTCTCTCTCTCTAGCTCACTGCCGGTCGAGAGGATCACCTTCTTTCTCTTCCTTTTCTCACTGCTCTTGGAAGTAATCCACTCATTGTTTATAGACCTATAGGTATCTTCATTTTCATGAAAGAATGCATCCTCTGTTGTAAGTGGATTCTCTGTTGAAGTCTAGCTATCACCTGTAGATTAATATCTCTTTGTACCGATGGTATCGGGAAAACTTCTAGCTTCCACGCAGCCTGAAAATCACTACAGGAAATAATCCTTACAAGGCGCGCAAGTCTATCTCGGCACGCAAGTATCGGCGTGCAAGTCACAAATGGCGTGCAAGTCTACCTTATACACTTGCGCGACACAACCTTCTTCAACCCAAAACCTGCGTGACTCACTTCCTTTTATTCCCAAACCAATATTGGCGTGCAACTAACACCTGGCACGCAACTTCCTATACTAGCGCGCAAGTCCCACTTGCGCGACACACCACCACTTGCGCGACCACCACACCTATGAGACGGGAGCTCTGAATCTTCAAATTGTTGAACTCCGGTTAAGAATTAAGAGGGTTGGTCCAGTATTTATAGGAAAATTGACCACCCTACGTGACGACACGCAAGTCAACCCTCAGCGCACAAGTATCTTCACGGAGTGCAAGTCACATACGCGACACCACCAATACTTGCGTAAAACTTATCCCTTTGCCATATTTTGATGATATGATCTTGAAAATAATATGGCGCGTAATTTTCCAAGCCTTCATGTACACGGTGCACAAGTCTCTTTCCCAAAAAACACTTTTCTTCATTTGTCGATTTTTAGGCCCAAAAATTTGGCAAACACTGGAAAACGACGCCACCTTGTCTCTATTCTTTTGTACCGCCTCCAGATCATCCATCTCTTTATTTTTTTCTTGATTCAAACATGGATCGATAACCAAGTCTCTTGAACTCGACATTCCACTGTGAAATCCTCCTTTTCAACAAAATAGTATGTCATGTTTAGCATTGTCAACAATCACCACATAGATGTCCACTTTGTCAACAAACACAATCACCTCAAAAATGCTTCAAAGATGCTTTGGGGGATTTTTGACCAACATTATATATAATTTATTTTATTGAATTAAAATTATTTTCCAAACCTAAAAAATAACTTTCCAACATCTAAAATATATATTATGGTTTTAAAAACAAAATTTGTATAAGAAATATATCAACATGCCAAAATTCATATTAAATATTGTATTTAGGTTTTCTCATGAATTTAAGTAAAATTATTTCTTAAATATATTTAATCATTAACTAGTACCATGGGTATGCATTTATTTCCATTTTATTAACCATGATTTCCAAGACCTATATTTAGAAATTAACAAAAAAATTATCATCGATTTTTTTATAAATACACACCTTAACACCCCCTTTAATTCACATAGAATATAATTAGCATGTACAACCATCTCTTATTCTTTCATTAAAAACTTTTTTAATTCCCTCAGGATCTCACAAAATCACCCCTCTCTACATAGGAAATGATTTTTAAGGTAATGGATTCTATTCCTCTTTATTTCCATTCATGTACTTCACTTATAGTAAAAACTATATGTTTCAAGTTACTATGTTTTCCTAGACTTCCTATTATTCAATTACCATCCAAATTAATTTCTATCAATGAGATACTTGTAATACCTCTCATTAATCACATTATATTATCCAGTTTTTGTATTCGTTATGTCAAAAAAATCATTCTTTAATTTTTCATGTCACCCAAATTTATTGTGAATACAAAATGATATTTTCATACAATTTTAACCATATCAATTTAGTTATACTTAATTTATTGGGTATTTACATGTATTAAACTAATATCCCATATTCATGGGTTTAAATTTTTAAAGGCTCATTCCTTAAATATCTTATGATCTTAATTATTTTTATATGAAACCTATTCTAATTCTCCATGGGTTATTAATGAAATGATTTATTATGTTATATAATCTATGTAGAACACATAAATTCAAAAATTTGAATAGTGCACCTAGATAATTCTCTAATTCCATGGGTATGATTTTAATCACATGAGATACCATGTATAATGCACATATGGAAAGTCTAGTTCATTATATTATTATGTATTAGTATTGAGCCTTAAATTATGCTTATGATTTCATATTTTAGGTGTATTCCATATTACATTGATTCCATGATATTCTGATATAATATCTATATATTTTATTCTTATATATTATTATTCTCTTTTACGTACATCATGATATGTCTTTTGTCTCATTTATCTTAGGCTTACTTCAAATTGTGCCCCCACTGGTACTTACACCTCACCCATTTTCATTATAAATTCACCAATATATATTATATTTTAATATAATTTCAATTTGATATAGAATAATTTGGTACATTTAAAATAAATACAACATATTTTCTATTTAATTTTATTTTATTTTATGAATTTAATGTTCCAAATACACTAGGCTTGTATATCAATGGTTTGTATTTTCTGGATCATTACTTTAACATGTAGGTAATAAAATTTATAATGAGTTTTGGGTTCTGTTTTTTGTTTTCAAAGTATGGTCTAGTTATTTTTTAGAATTTTTATATTGAAATAGATAGTGAAAAACCTAGGGATAATTCAAAAAATAAAAAAAACCTCTTATATTTTGGATATATATGGTGTGTTTTGTTTCATAGTAATGAAATCCCTATCTTGATACTCAATGTTCATGTAGGATCTGGCATTGATAAACAAATGGGTAAGAACCCTAAAAATTATATTTATGTATTAAATAAATCTTAAACTATTTCATGAAGAATAGGCATAACTGCACACATAGTTTCACACTTATGAAGTATAACCTAGGAATAATTCACCTTATTTTTTAAAACCATTATAAAGTTTCTATATGTTTTTGCGGAATTTAATAATGTATAGTTATAGAAAAAAATATGAAAATTTAAAAAATAACGTAGATTGAAACACACATAATCATAATAAAAATTATATATTTCATTGTTTATATTTTATGTATTTATCCGGGTTATATTATTATTGAATAATACATCTTCATCCCAATATTTACATTATTTTTTAATATGTCTAGAAATAATATAATTCATGTCAATAATAAATGTTACGGGATATGTTAGGATTTCCCTAATTAAATACCTAGTATGATTGGATGAGGTTATGATAACATCATGTATGTACAAAAGAATTGAATATAGTTACGAGTAATAACATGAATCATGTCTAACATGTTACCTATCTTGAGAGGGAACTAGTTGCAGTTAAATCTATTATACTGTAAAGGCATCATACATTTAGTTTAACTTATGAAACCCTAATTTCATTGAAATGTATTAGAATTATTTAGATAATATTAAATTTATTCTAATGATTTGAGCAAGATAAAGTGAAATTGGGCATCTAAAAAATAGAGGGGGAAACTGATTAGTGGCAGGAAATGATCAAGAGTAAAAATCCCAAGAGAGAAAATAAAACTATCAAAAAGCATGGTTTCATGAAGATATTTTTTAATAAATAGTTTTGCATACTCTTTATCCTCAATTAGAGAGGGAGTTATATAGACTCAAGATACATGATGATGGATATATTGTGTATCAAGATGAATATTTCCAAAGGATTTTGGGATAGGCCTCAAACTTTATCATGTATGCAAAATTTAATCTAGACCAATTATTAAGTGGATTGAAGAAATGTATTTGGAAAACATTTGAAATATAATACCTTAATTTCAATGAGGAAATATTATGATATTCTTTGAAAGTCAAGATGGATTTCTTTAACGGCGTGACGATAAAGATGTTGATGGTTCTTTGATGACTCAGGCGATGATATATTTCTTTGGTTTTCCACTTTGGCTTGGTGGACGACGACATTGATGGGCCTCTCGACAGTAGTGGTTTGACGTTCCTGGTTTTCAGTGTTCAATGTCTATGTGAAATGGAAGGGTTAACTTGGATTACAAAATTCAATAATTTGGCTGGCAGTGTGTTTTTTTGGAGGCTTGGCGTTGGTAAGATGATGCTGGTCTCAGTATGATGGTTTATTAAAACATGAAATTCAAAAATTTTAAACTGGCATCGCTTTTGAGTTGTTTTGGACTACTCGTGATGGATGGGGGTTCTTGTATTGTGGTGGTTTATCTCGTGGTTCCAGGTGGGTTTGGAATTTTGTTGATTTTCTAAATTTCGAATGTGGTGTGAGTGGTTTCAAGGGATGGGTAATTTCTGTGAACTGGTAGCTCAGGTATGGTTCCCACTAACCCATAAAGTGTTTTCTTAAAATAATACCAAAAAATGATTATTTGTGTGGAACCAAATTACCATGAATAATCCTTATATATATAAGAGAATTCATCAATCCACAATTAATAAGTGTGGGAAAACGCCTTCATCAAACTGGTTCAAGAGGAAAAAGAAGTTCTTTATGTGTTGAAGGTATGAACCTCATGCTAATGAAACCCCTAAGAAGATGAAGAATGCATCTAATGTGATAAAGTAAAATAAGGTTATGATCAATATTCACCCCATAATATAGTGTTTCAAATATAAGGAACATAATCAATTTTCCAAACATTTCATAAATCCAAGTGTTGTCGAAGATAACCTATGAGAAAAACCTACACAGTTAAGAGAGTAGTGATGGAGCTATATTATCACTACTAATGAGGTGGATATGGAAAATATGTGGTGATAGGAACAATAGTTATTCATTAAAGAATAGTAAGAAAACTATTCTATTTTTTCTATGAATTATTTACAATAATGGATGTTTATTAAAAATATTGAAACACCACTTTAAAACATAGAGGTTAAGTTATTATTGAAAATAAAAATTCTGAAATTATGGATTCAAAATAATTTAACTCCACACTAGTAAATATATTTTGATGAACCTACAAGAATAAATTGATATAATCACATAGAAGAAGCTCAACTTGAGCTAAAAAATATGGTTAGAGCTATGCAAGGATTTTGATTGCTCAATCCAATATAATCATGGGAAGGTGAATAAATGTGGAAAATTATCTATGAAGAACATATTATAAAGTAGTATACATGATAAGGATTAATAAATATCCAATATTTTTAGAAATAAAAAGAATAAACTTGGTAATAATAATGGAAGGAATACCATCCCACCTAACTCAAATGATTGCTCGACCACCTATTCATGTGAAAATTATAGAATCTCATAAGGGTGATGTGGAGATATAGAAGAATGAAGATGATTTAAAAAATGGGAAATCCTAATATTTTAGTATTTATGAATAAGTATTTTTGGTATTTGGGTCATTATTATGGATTTTATCTGATCCCATGATAAAGAAGGTTCTATTGAAAGAATCTCATAAATAAACATTATCTATGAACCCATGGAGCATAATGAAGTATAAAGATATTTGAGAGAACAATTTAAATGAATATATGTAGAAGAATATTGAATAATCTACATCAATGTTTCTGTTATGTTAATTCATAAAGGAAAAATGAAAAAATGGAAGAGGATGTTGTAACTATTACCTATAACATCATTAACAATGGATAACATCATTATTGGTTTTTATTTGGGGATTCAAAAGAAAATCAAAGGTAAAAATTCCATATGGGTTATGGTGGACCATATTACAAATAATTATCACTACATTTTTATTCATGTGGAATTCTCAAATGATTAAATTATGATGATATACATTAAAGAAGTTGTGTGGAGACAAGGAACACAACTATCAATTGTATTTTTTAGAGATATGAGATTCACATAAAAGTTCTAAAAAATCACAAAATTTTCATTTATAAAATTGTTTTACATAAGTAAATAAAATAATCTATGGGCTAATGTCCAATCTATGAATAAAATCCCAAAACATAAAGAAACAATGATCATTTACTCAAAGGACATAAAATGTGGATGGGATAAATATATCTAATTGGTCAAATTATCATTCAAAAATAAATTTCAATCAAGAACACAAATAGATACTTACAAATCATTATATGGAAATTAATGAAGGACTCCAACATGATGGGGTTAATGTGTATAATAGAGGGTATTGGGTTATTAAATAATAGATTAAATCGCCAAGAAGGTCAATACTATTCAAAAACACATCTGAGCTTCCCACATTTGACATAAGAGCTTTGATGATAGCTATAGATGAGAGATAGATATCTTGGTTGGTCAAAAAGTTTTCCTTTATATATTAATTTTGAAGAGATTCATTAGGTTTATGAATAATGGAAATCATTGTCCAAGGTATACTAGACTTTTTGAGATTCCTAATCATATCAGAGCTATTCCACATCAACTAACACTCCAACAAAACTTGTCTCAAGTATATGATGTGTTCTATATATCCTTATTGAGGTAGTATATACAAAATAAATCACATGTACTGAATCCATAAGTGGTATATTTGGATAATGATCTTTCTTATGGGGAGTACGCAATAAAGGTATTAGACCATAGAGATGAAGCTTTGTGAAACAAGAGAGCTCACCTGGTTAATGTTATTTAACGAAACCCAAAGTATGAGGAAGATACATGGGAACTATAAGTAGTGAAAAAATAGAAGTACCCTATTTTCAACTTATTGAATGAAATAGACTTCTAATGGTGAAACTTCTTAATGGGGAAGAATGTAAAGAACCAACAATTCATTCTATATGTAAAAAAACTCTTGATTCACAATGACTATTTTATTATTGAACCACATAGATAGACTATTATATTTCATAGGAAATTTAAAAATCATGAAATAATATTAACTACAATTCTAGTACTGGTAAAATGATATAAACAAATAACAATGAATATGATAATTCATACTCTATAGGATCAAATTATCCCTTAAAAGATCACCCTTTCCAAAATGGATTCAAAAAGAAATAGAGTTATGAATATCCTAAACATAATAAATGTATATTTAGAACCTTTTTAGGTGAGTTAGTGAATGAGGATGTATGATAATAGAGGATTATATATTAGTTGTAATGAAAAATTTTATTGTTAGGATCTGACTCTCATCATCCTATTACAATGTAACCATTAGAAGACCATTAGAATAGTAATAATACCCAATAGAATTGTAAACTACCTATTTAAAAGTAAATTGAAAAGTATTATAACAATATTTTAAATATTTTATTGTATTTTAAAATAGTATTTATGAATAAATATACATGATATTATAAAATTTATAATTCTTTAAAGTAAATAAATATTGTGTTTCCCTTTAAAAATTGTATTTTATAAAAATTGAAATTTTTTTATAATAATTATTTCTCAAACTTAGGAATTTATTTTGATAAAACAAATATTATGCTTGAAAACATTATATTTAAGTTAAGTTACAGTAAATTTTT
The DNA here is from genome assembly GCA_963277665.1 of Viscum album. Taxonomy (NCBI): domain Eukaryota; kingdom Viridiplantae; phylum Streptophyta; class Magnoliopsida; order Santalales; family Viscaceae; genus Viscum; species Viscum album. Next base: position 955,021,786 of record OY728133.1, on the reverse strand, counting down.
TATAATTTTATAAAATATTATATTTTCCATAAATAGTAAAAAAAAATACACTTTTATGTTTTCTATATATATTTTTTGACTTCATATATAAATAATAATCATTTAATAATTAATTTAAGTTAATATATGAAAAATAATGTTATTTTATTAATATAATTTATTTTATTGAATAAAAATGATTTACCAAACCTATAAAAGAATATTTCAAAGTCAAAAATATAAATTAACAGTTTTAAAATATATTTAGTGGAAAAAATATATTCACATTCCAAAATAAATATTAAATTTTTTATTTTGGTTATATCATGAATAAATGATAAAAAATTCCTTATTTGTCCAAAACCCTTTTCTACAACTACAAGTAAGTCAATGTATTTCAATTTTCATAACCAAGATTTCTAAATCCAATATTTAGAAATTAAAAAAAAAAGTTTTCCAAATTTTCCATATATACCCAACTCTCAAATTCATTTCATTACTACAAATATATTTATCATATATAAACATCTATTAGTCTCTTATTAATTCCTTTTAAAATTTCCCTAATATCTCATGAATTCACCTATATAAGATTTGGAAGAAAAATTTAAGGTAAAAGATAATCTTCCTCTCCATTTTCATTCAAGAACATCCTTTGTAGTGCAATATAAAATATTATTATTAGTATGTTTTTATACACATAATATCATTCATTATTGCTCAAATTAAATCTTATTAATTGGGAACATCCATTTTCTCTTATTAACACATTCCATTATACATTTATATACCCATCGTAATTCCAAATTCATTATTTAATTTCTCATTCCACACCCATTCTATAAAAATACCCAATCCAATTTTCATTCACAAATACTCATATAAATGTAATTGAACTTTATTTATTGGTAATTTCCATGTTTAAAACTGATATCCCTTTATTTTGGGTATAAATGTTGAAAGGATCATGCCTTTATGCTCTTATGAACTCAATTATTTTTATATGACACCCATTATAATTATACATTGGTTTTTGATGAAATTATTTATTATGATATATGATATATGTGGAAAACATAAATTTATTCTTTTTAACGGGAACGATAATAGTTATTCAATCCATTTGGTGCATGGATGGTTAGCCAAGCATACAATGTTATTATGACTTGGAAGTGACGCTTGACTAATACTTATGTTTTCATATTCTTTGTGGTTGAAACATTTCTTTGAATTGATGGCCTTATGATATAGTATTTTTTACTATTGTTCAATGTTTTTATTCTTTTTTATGTTATAATTATATGCCTTTTATCTCATATATATCATTATTAGATTGATTTTCCCTTAATAGGATTTATAGATCACCCATTTTCATTATGTATTCCCCAAGATATCCTACGTAGTTTATGATGATCAATTGGAGATAAGACAAAGATATGGAGTTTAAAAAAAGTAGATGATGATTTTTTTAGATTATTTTATTTAATCATATTAACATCAAAATACATTAGATCTCTAGATCATTGGTTTTTGATTTATATATATTTATATTAAATTTAATATAATGAAGTATCAATTGAGTTTTATGTTGTTATTCATTCAGTATACTATCCATGTTCATCACCACATCCATTATATGTAGTTCTTGTTCCTTTGAAAATTTAAATTTTAGAAAAAGTAGCATTGAGACAAAATTACATCCCATCATATCGAACCTTTTAAAAATCTTCTAGTTATATTCGTTCTCTCAAAAAACTAGATTTATAACCTTTTTTCTCCCTAGATTTTAATTAATAATATACTCCTTTCTTTACTAACATATATAATTTTTATCTGTATAGAAAATTACATTTTGGATCTATAATCTTTTGAATTTATGGTCATAACAATATCATTTCATCCATGTAAAGTAGAAAAAACAATGATGTCTATGTTACTATAATATTTCCAATAACAACGATAGTCAGAGTTTCTCTATTTGAAACTATTACCCATAATAAATATGTCTAACTTGTAGTTTATATTCTCTGGTGGCTATTTCAAACTATAGATACTTATCTTGAGTTTTTACGCCAAACCATGATTCAAATAATCCTAAAACCAATAGGTTACATCATATATATTTCATTCTCTAGATACCTGTGATGAAAATTCTTATGAAAATCCATTTGTTATAGATTTAATGCTCTAAAATAATCTAATAATATCATGATACAAATGGTAGTATGTTTTACTATCTAATAGAATAATTTAGATAAATTAACACCCTCCTTTTACTGAATCCTTTCTCCACCATCGTTGAGTTATACCTTCTTGTTCTATCAGCATCTCCTTTTATCCATAAAACCACATGTATTCATAGTTTTTATTTCAGGGTGGTAGTACTAGTAGCTATGAGGTGTTCTTCATATAAAGTGAATCTCAATCAAACATCATATATAACTCCAATGTATTACAATCACTTATACTGTCCACTTATTCTATTATTTTTAGTTCTGTTATATCCATTAAATATGAGATGTTCAAGTCATTTATATACCTCTATATATGTAATCTGAATCTAGTTGACCTCCAAAATTCTACCAAGGGATCTTCTCTTTTCAAAGATAAACCCTTGTGAACTCTGGAATGAACCTCACTAGTTCATGAAAATTATAGTCTATATTCCACAAGATAAACATTCAAACTCCTTGTAAAGTCCATATGAACATTCCTTTGAAACATTTTATCTACCATTAGATTTAGATCCATTTTAATTCTCTATCACATGAACTAATTCGAAAGCCCCATTTTGTTTTACTTAGATTGAAGTTTAATACTTTATTCCAATATCCTTATCATTAATTAAAATTTATATAGGATAAAATTTTAGAGATCATAAGGTGAGATAAATCCAATGTTATACAAGTTTACATTACATTTGATAACACCTACACTATTATGTTTGAGAGAACCTGATTGATTAAATATGTAGTTATGTTTATAGATTCCATATAAAATTACATTGTTATTATGGAATTTATTGGCATCATATATTCCTTCACCGTGAATATATGATTCACCCATTCATATTTTACATGTTATTTAAGTATACCAGGTACACCACTTTCATGCCTAACCCCCTATGATTGGGTTATTTTTCTAAACTTATTCTGATAAACACACCACAATTTCCTTACCCAATTACATTCAAGATACTTTTATTTTAAATTTCATCCATATTTTTACACTAAAAAAACACTATATAAACTTTTAATTTATGTTATGGTAGGTATAACTATAAATTCTATATGGACTCATCAATGACCATCAGAAAATATTCTGTTCCACTATAATATTTGACCGCGGATGGTATTCAGACATATATATACACAATTTATGGTTTCTAGTAATTTAGTGTTCTTCTTTCCAAATTGAATGAATAATGTTATTTTTTAGTGATTATTAAACTCTAACAACATTCATATTCTATAAGATCTATCTTCAAAATAACTTTCTCATTAATTCCATCATGATATTCCAATTAGTTTTCCTAATTCAATAGTTCCATAATTATGAACTTCTATATGTTGATGCACTATAAGGAGTTGTTCCTACATCTCTTATGGTCAGATAATATGTTCCATCATTTAAATTTCCCACTATATCTTGAGAACCTTGATTAACATACCAAACTCCATTTACAATGTTTATTCTAAATCTTTTTTGTTTTACATAACTATTATTCCTTATCTATATTTTCACATTCCACTTCCCCACAATGTCAAGAGTTTCATCATCCTCTAGATGCACACATTCAATGATTCTAAACAAATACATTGTTATGAATATATTTTCACTATTGTAGTAAAAAAATGATCTGAAATCTATAATCGATAATTACTCTAGAGTACTGTAACTCAAGAGTATGTTAGCACAACCCTTAAAATTATAGTTCATGGAACTTAATCCTCTATAAGTGACCAATCCAAAATTTTCATTGCATTATCAAAATTATGTATTGATATTACTTATTTTACTATAGTGATAATATGCTGGACTAGGTATGAAAGATTTTCTTATACTACTTCTTAAATTATTTCCATTCTGACCATCTTTAACTAGTTCTTTCAGGAGAGTTCTCTCATCCCTCTATATTCAAAGAATTTTTGAAAGGTTCTTGAACTACCCTCCCTCATAGAACATCATTAAGAATTTAGTCTAGATATCCTTGAATTTCAAGTCATTTTTTCAAATGGAGCTTCTCATAGTGGTTACCATTACATCCAATGATTCTAGAAACGATGATAATAGTATTTTAATTTCCCGTATTTTTTCATGTATTATTTTATGGAGTTAATTCGAGACCAGGCTCTGAGGTGGCGTGTAGTTCTGAGGCCCGGTGAGCCCGGATCAAATGTTTGAATTTTATTTAATAATTAAATAATGTGCGTGTACGATTTTCCTGAAAAATAGGAATAACTCCTGAAATAGTGCTCGGATCAAGAATCTGAGGTCACCATTGCGTTCAAAACAACGTTTTTACCTTAGGCGAGGCCTAACATCGGTCAGCACAGGTCGGTGGTGAAATCTACTTTTTGGACATAAGAGTAATAAAATATTTAATAAAAATATTTTATTTATGCAGCAAGATTCTATTAAATCTATTGCAGTGGATATCTTCCATTTAAATAAAGGCTTGCACAGGGTCCAGGGTTACAAACCTCATGACCCTGAAACCCTTGGCGGATTTGGAGGCTCTGGAGAAATTCTCCTGACGCGGCGACGACGACGCGACGACCAGATCTTCACCAACGAACGCCACAGAAATCCTGGTTGGATGTTGTTGGTATTTTTATTCTCTGTTTTTGACTTCCACGACGAACGAAGACTAATCCACAAATAGATTAGCCCACGGATCGATCGTTCTTTTAGGAGGGGATATTCGCGGGAATCATGGGATTTTGATTCTTGAGTTGTTTTGGTTTTTTCTCAACCTTCTAATGGTGATGGACCAAGATTGACAAGAACATTGATAGAGGTTCGTCCCACACGATTGCTGTGTTTTTTCCTCCCAATTCCAATGTGTTCTTCAAGTGAGTTATTCGCATTCTTGGGGAAAATCGAGCATTGCACGTTCATTTGTTGGATCAATGATCTGGAATCTATGATCCAACACAGGGATGACCTAACAGAGGTGCGGCAGCGATGGCGGTGGACCTATCGGCATGGTTCGGAAGTTCCTGTTCTTTGAGCATTTTCAAGCGGATTGATCGGGATGCATTTTCAGGGACGATCGAAAGCCCCAAACCGATGTAATCGGTTTTTTAGGGGCGGTTCGACCCCAAATGCGGTGTTTCGTGATGATCGGGTGGTTGGATCAAGATCTAGTGGATTAGCCAAGGAGCGTGGAGGAAGACGACGCTTTTGGAAATTTTCTTCACTATACGCCATGTAGTATGGGATACATGGCGTGTGTTCATCAGCGGGATTACATAACATGTAATCCGGGAGTACACGGACACGGGAATGGTACACGGCCTAGGACACGCCGTGTATACCCCTCCCCGACCAGACCTGGCCAAATACACAGGATACCCCATGTACTGGTACACAGGCAGGTGACACAGACACAGGCAGCGACTGTGTACAGGCACATAGCCAGCATACACGGAGCGAGACCAGGTGCTCGAACATGGCATGTACCTCTTTTACATTCAGTGTAGTTTCTTTTTACCCAACAAGCCAAATGACACAGGTTGTTTACACAGGCAGTACCTGGGGTCAAGGAACATGACGTGTACCTTTTCTACACGCCGTGTAGTTTGGTTTTATATGGCATGAATGAATGAAACGGGCTGTTTACACAGGCAGTACCCGGGGTCAAGGAAAACTCCATGTAACCATACTACATGCCATGAAACCTTTTCTTCATGGATTTAGCCACTTGTCTTTTGTGACTTGGACTAGCTTCTTAGGATTCGTACCCATGGTTTTTCCCCTGAAGTTTTTGGTATCATTTCCTATATACGGGAGTATGATCCCTTCAGCAGGTCTTCATGAATAGAGTTGTTGGAATCCCCTCTATGAGACATAGAGTCGGATCCTCTATTCATTCCTGGAACCCTAGGTAGAGTTTTTAGTATCGATGTGACCAACTTTACCCGGGCGCCGATCCTATTCTTAGGAAATTACCTCTGACTGAGTCATCAGAATCACCCCATAGCTTTTGGTTGTGATCCTCATCTGAGTATCATGTTCCCAAGTACTTGTGGAGTGTGTCCTCCCAGAACGAGTACTTCGTATCTCTCCCTTCAAACCTAGGAGTATGTTCTCCCGGTTGGATACTTCGTGGAATTGTCAAGATAGATCCTTGTGGCAGTATCGCGATGGTCGTTTGTGTATGAGTATATCTGGATATTTCTTGTTATATGTTCTGTAGACATATACTATGTGGAGCTGACTGTATATTTCCTTTTTGATATTTTCCCTTGTTTTTTTTGGTTTCGGGGTGTCCTAAGAGGTATTGTTATACTCACACCTGCACGGGCTTTTCCCACACGTGTCGTGTCTTGTGCAGACAAGCGAGCCTTTGACAGGATTCTAGGTGGACCAGGGCTGGACAACGCTCAATGAGATCAGGCAGGCCGAGGTGTGTTCCTACGTATATAGATTGCAGTTCTAGTACCTTTCATTACATGTTGGACTTTGTTATAGAATTTCTTTTTTGTGGGCCTGTACTTTTGGCCTAGGGCTTAATTTCTTGTACTCTACTTTTCTGTCATACTATGTGGTTGTGTCTTAGTGTATACATGCATCTTTTCCATTATTATTAGTTTTTACTTTTTCCTTTGTGTGATTGGAGATGTGTGTCCGTGTGTACACGTTTTTAGGCAATTCCTTCCATGTTAGTAGCATGCCTACTCGGTGCTTGTCACCAGCCCCTAGCCTATTGGAGGTGGCCTTAGAGAGTTGCGGCTCGGGCCCCACTAGGACGGGTCATGGCAGAGTGGTATCAGAGAAGGGTGTCGAGTACGTATTGTTCTGCGATGCATCAGGAACCGGGATTGGTTGTGTCCTGATGTAGAGGCAAGAAGTGATTTCCTATGGCTCACTTCAGTTGAGGCCACACGAGCAGAACTACGCGACCCATGATCTTGAGTTGGCAGCGGTAGTCTTCGCATTGAAGATGTGGTGGAACTACCTGATGGGCAAGTGGTTTACCATCTAATCTAATCACAATAGTCCTAGATATATCTTTTCATAGAAGGATCTTAATCTGAGACCGAGGTGATGGCTTGAGTTCCTCTAGGATTACGACTTTGAGATCGTTTATACTTCTGGGAAGAGGAACGTGGTGGCAGATGCACTCAGTAGCAAATCCAGTTCGCGGTTGCTGGATGAGGCGATGAGGCAATTGGCCTCCTTATAGTTATCCTTCATGGATGTAGATGAGGGAGCTTACCTTCAGTCAATGGTTGTTACCCCTACACTCTTACAATGAGTCAAGGACGCGCAGCGTAAGGATGCTTGCTGTGAGACTCTACGTGCTCAGATATCCAGAGGTAATGCTGCTGATGGATATTAAGAAGGTAGGGAGAACGTTGTTCATTTTAGAGGGAGCATAGTATTACCAATGATGTTGCGGGATGAGGTTTTAAGGGAGTTTCATACATCCCCTTTGGCAGTGTATCCAGGCGTAGAAAAGATGTATCAGGACCTCCGACGTCAGTTCTGGTGGCAAGGAATGAATAAGGGTGTGGTAGAGTTCGTCTCTCGGTGCCTTACTTGTCAGCAAGTAAAGGCTGAGCACCAGGTGCCAGCAGGTTTGATTCAGCCCCTTGAGGTTCCAGAGTGGAAGAAGGAAAGGATATCCATTGACTTTGTGAAGGGTATACCACGTACGTCCAAGGGACACGATGTTATCTAGGTGATCGTTGATGGACTCACCAAGTCAGCCCACTTCCTAGCCATAAGGGAGCATAGTTTAGTGGAGAAATTAAGACGCCTATACATACAGTAGATAGTCTGAATTCATGGAGTTCCATTTATGATCGTTTCAGATCATGATGCTCGTTTCACATCCTGGTTGTGGAAGGGATTGCAGGAAGCTTTTGGGACTCAGTTACGTTTGAGCACAGTGTTTCATCCTCAGACTGATGGTCAGACGGAACGGACCATCCAGGTTCTGGAAGATATACTTTGAGATTTCATACTTGACTTCGGTCGTAGTTGGGAGGATCACCTACCACTGGTGGAATTCACTTATGACAACAGTTTTTCATTTCACTATTGGTATGGCACCATTTGAGGCTTTGTACGGGCGACCTTGCAGGTCGCCACTTTGCTGGACTGACCCAGGAGAGTCAGCACTCATGGGCCCATAGATGGTAAGAGATACAACAGAGAAGGTGCAGGTCATCCAAGAGTGGATGAAGACTGCACAGAGTTGGTAGAAGTTGTATTCCGATAGGAGGCGGAGGCCCTTGGAGATTGAGGAGGGAGACCATGTGTTCTTTCGGATCTCACCTCGACGGGGATTGCATATATTTGGCCGAGGCAGCAAGCTATCTCCGAGGTTCGTTGGCCCTTTTCAAATTCTGAGTAGAGTTGGCCAGGTGGCATATCGCTTGGCTCTACATCCTCAGATGGACCAGGTATACAACATCTTCCATGTATCGCACCTGCAGAGGTACGTTCATGATCCATCCCACGTCATCGACTGGGGCGAGCTGGACATCAATGATGGAGCGACCATTGCTGAGTACCCAATAGAGATCAAGGATCAACAGGATATGATCATTCGTGGGGGATCTATTTCCTTGGTGCGTGTACGGTGGCAGCACAAGGATCTTTAGGAGATCATGTGGGAGTGGGATGCTCAGATTCGCATGCAGCACCCACTTTTTTTGAGTAGCCTTTGTTTTGGATTTTTGGGGACGTAAAATACCTATGGTGGGTGTGATGTAATGTCCTAGATTTTTCAATGTATTATTTTATGGGAATTAATTCAAGACCAGGCTCTGAGGCAGTGTGCAGTTCCAAGGCCCTGTGAGCCCGGAACAAATATTTGAATTTAATTTAATAATTCAATAATGCGCGCATGCGGTTTTCCTGAAAAAGTGGAATAACTACTGAATGGGTGCTCGGATCATAAATATGAGGGTACCATTGCATTCGGAACAATGTGTTTACCTCAGGTAAGGCCTAACATCAGCCGGCGTAGGTCGGTGGTGAAATTTAGTTTTTGGACATAAATGTAATAAAATATTTAATAAAAATAATTTATTTCAGCAGCAAGATTTTATTAAATCTAATACATCAAATATCTTCATTTTAAATAAAAGCTTTCGTAGGGTCCAAGGTTATAAACCTCATAACCCTTTTACCCTTGGCGGCTTTGGAGGCTCTGGAAAAAACCTCCCGACGCGGCGACGACAATTCGACGATCAGATCTTCACCAACGAACGCCGCATAAATCCAGGTAGGATGTTGTTGTGATTTTTCTTCCCTGTTTTTGACTTCCACAATGAACCCAGACTAATCCACGAACATATTAGCCTACGTATTGATCGTTCTTGTGGGAGGGAATTTTTCGAGAATCGTAGGATTTTGATTCTTGAGTTGGTTTGGTTTTTTCTCAACCTTCTAATGGTGACGAACAAAGATTGACACGAACATCGATCAAGGTTCGTCCCACTCGATTGTTGTGTTTTTCTCTCTCGATTCCAATGCGTTCTTCATCCGCGTTCTTCGCATTCTTGGGGAAAATCAAGCATTGCACATTCGTTTGTTGGCACAATGATATGGAATAGAAGATCCAACATCGGGATGACATAATGGAGGTGCAACAACGATTGAGACGGACAGATCAATGTGGTTCGTAAGTTGCCGTTCTTCAAGCATTTTCATGCGGATTGATCAAGATGTGTTTTCAGGGCCGATCGGAAGCCCGAAACCGACAAATCGGTTTTGTAGGGGCGGGATGTTCCCAAATACGGTGTTTCGTGATGATTGGGCAGTTTGATCGAGATCCAGAGGATTAGCCGAGGCGTGCAGAGGAAGACGACACTTCTGGAAATTTTCCTGACTACACGCCGTGTAGTATGGGCTACACGGCGTGTGTTCGTCGACTGGATTAAATAAAATTTACTCTGGGAGTACATGGGAATGGGTAGGGTACACGGCCAAGGACACGCCATGTATACCCCTCCCCGGCCAGACCCGGCCAGATACACAGGATACCCCATGTACTGGTACATGGGCAGGCGACACGGACATGGGCAGAGACCGTGTATGGGCACATGGCCAGCATACACGGAGCAAGCCCAGGTGCTCAGACACCGCGTGTACCTCTTCTACACGCCGTGTATTTTCTTTCTACCCAACAATCCAAATGACAAGGTCCGTTTACACGGGAAGTACCCGGGGTCAAGGAACACGGTGTGTACCATTTCTACATGCCATGTAGTTTGGTTTTATACGACTTGAACAAATGACATGGGCCGTTTACACGGGTAGTACCCTGGGTCAAGGAACACGACATGTAACCATACTACATGCCATGTACACTTTTCCCCATGGCATGAGCCACTTGTCTTATATGACTTGGACTAGCTTCTTAGGATTCGTACCCATGGTTTTTCCCCTGAAGGTTTTGGTATCATTTCCTATATACGGTAGTATGATCCCTTCCATAGGTCTTCCTGAATAGAGTTGTTGGAATCCCCACTGTGAGATGTAGAGCTAGAACCTCTATTCATTCCTAGAACCCTAGGTAGAGTTCTTGGTATCAACGTGACCAACTATACTCAGGCGCTGATCCTCTTCTTAGCGGATTAGCTCAGACTGAGTTGTTGGATTCACCCAAGGGCTTTCGGTTGTGATCCTCATCTGAGCGTCATGTTCCCAAGTACTTGTGGAGTGTTTTCTCCTGGAATGAGTACATAGTATCTCTCTCTTCAGACCTAGGTGTGTGTTCTCTCAGTCGCATACTTAGTGGAATCTTCGAGCTGGATCCTAGTCGCAGTATCGTGATGGTCGTTTGTGTATGAGTATATCTGGATATTTCTTATTATAAGTTCTATAGACATATATTGTGTGGCGTTGACTATATCTTTCCTTTGTGGTATTTTCCCTTGTTGTATTTCCTTTTTGGTTTCGGGGTGTCCTACTAGGTATTGTTATACTCACCCCTACACGGGCTTTGCCCACACGTGTCATCTCATGTGCAGACAAGCGAGCCTTTGACAGGATTCTAGGTGGACCAGGGCCGGATGACGCTCAGTGAGATTAGGTGGGCCGAGGTGTGTTCCTAAGACTACATATTGTAGTCTCAGTACCATTCCTTACAGGTTGGACTTTGTTATAGACATTATTTTTTGTGGGCTTGTACTTTTGGCCCAGGGCTTACTTTCTTATACATTACTTTCTTGTCATACTCTATGGTTGGGTTTTAGTGTATGCATGCATCTTTTCCATTCTTAGTAGATTTTACTTTTTCCTTTGTGGGCTTGGAGATGTGTGTGCATGTGTATAGGTTTATAGGAAATTCCTCCCATGTTAGTAGAATGCTTACTCGGTGCTAGTCACCAGCCCCTTGCCTATTGGAGGTGGGCATGGGGAGTTGTATCTCGGGCCCCACTGGGACGGGTCGTGCAAAGTAATATATCACAAAATTAATCCATGGAAGACATATCCACAAACTCAAGATGTCTCTAGATCATGATGAAATAATTTACATGATCTTTTAAGGACCATCCTTTTGATAAACTAATATTTAGAAGTAAACACATAAAACATAAGTTATTATGTCTACTATACTTCTTATAAAAATAATCTAGGGATTCAATAAAAATGAAATTAGTTTTATTCTTTTATATGGTCATGTAAACATTTTGGGCAAATGAAATCATCCCCAAACCAAATAACATTATATACAGCCTTTCTAGTTCTATTTTTTCCATTTCCAATGGCTTAACATCCTTCAATATAACTTTTAGGTAATTAATAATGAAATATTTATCCAAATTTATCCTCCAGAATCCAAAATTGATTCCATTGAAATTTTGTATTAATCAAATTCAATCTTCCAACCCCATCCTTTTGATGAAAGTACCTCATACTGAAGTCAAATAAATTTTTGATGAAGAAAGAATGTTACCTATTCTATTTATAATTGAAATATTGATCCTTTAAAAAAGAATATCCTACCCTGATACCAATTGTTATGAATAATTTAGTGAACTTAAACCACCAAATTTAAGGTCACTAAAATCGTATTTAAGGAAGAAGAATTAGATGGATCTCTTTAAATGTTAATGTATATGAACTAGGGAAAATATCCTCACCCAAATCACTACACTATGTTTAGTGCACTCTACCATTATGAATAAAAACACATACATAAATTCATTGTAATAGTAGGAATGAAAGAAGGTAAAAAAAATGTTATATTTGATATGGATACTCTTCCTATATCTATAAGAGAAATATTTCAACTCTTTATTTCATAACAAGATCAAGAAGATTACAATCACTATGTCTTAATGTAACATAGATCACAAAAATCATTTATCATAGAAAATATGACCGTGTGACCCTCCCATATTTTATATTAGGTTCTAGATAGAAAGTTTATTACACTAACTTTCAACTTTCATTTGATTTTTTGAATTTTCAAAAGTAACAACTGATGTCATGAAGAATTCACTAGACTATCTATCAAACACCAGTATATAAAATTGCACCATCTTCTCACTCATTTGAGGAAAAAGGACATTAACTATGATTAAAATTTCATACATATCTTCTTTTGGGTGATTTGAATTCATCGCATTCCATTTTATGATGAACTGAAAATCACATGTACATGCATGTATCAAATGACGATATCTTTCATCTACACCACTATCAATTACTGAAGATCTACTATCACTTTATTCATATGACCAAAAGGCCATCCAAAATTATCTTCATCTAGTTAACAAAATATTGTATTTTAATAGAATTTTAAAAACCCAATAATACAGACCCCTTATATAAGAACTTCATTTTGAACATGTAGAATTTATTTGTCCTAGAATAAGGTAGAATTCATTATTAATCATGGGAGAGTTGTAGATCTATGTTAGAGATATATGAATATAGGATCCAATGACTTAATGATTACATTAATTATTTTTTATCATGTAAGTATAGTTTAATTGTTGATCACTGGAATCTATAGAATATGTCATTATATAGTGAATTTTATACATTAAGGTCATATTTGGTACTTTGGAACTAATTTTAAGGTATATGGAAAGGGAAAGGGAGATATAAATTGAATTGGAACCAGAAAAAAATTCATGTTTCAAATGACAGTAAAAATAAATGAAAACATGTTTGAAAAAATACAAACATAAAAATCAATATTATAAAAAGGGATAATGAGATTATTCAGGATGAAGGAAGAAATGATACATTGGGCCTCAATTGATCTTTTTTGTTGGTTGTGACACCAAAGGGGTCATTAGTTGGGTTAAAGGGTGTAGTAGTATATGATGACTATATTTAGAGAGAAGGAGGTGATAAAAGAAATAGTTGTGGTGGGGATATTGAAATTAATACTAGTGGAAATGGGTGAAAATGGTTGTGGTGATAGGGGGTGAAAGAAAATGATGGTTGTAGAAGAAGGTGATTAGGATACAAATTTGGTGATGAAATAGATGGTATCATGAGAGATAAAAGTTATAAAGGTAGGAAACAATTAGGATTACGGTTTAAAGTCAGTGTTTATTGATGTTAATGGTTATACAACAAAATAGTTATAAAGGATATATGATTAAATTAAGAGAGGGTTACATGTGTTGATAGAGGAGGGGATGATTAGTAATGGGAGTAGAGGGATTCAATGGGAATTAAAAAGTCCTCATTGGGATAATTTTTCCTAATATTTGTTTTCCCTTTCCCACAACCCATTTAATCCAACCCAATGATAGAACCAATATTCTTTACTTTAATTGAATCTCTGATTCCATTTAAACATTCCAAAACTTAATTTTATAAAATATAATTTCCATTTATCTTCCCCACCCACCTATTCAAATATACTAAATTGTTCCTAAATGGTTTTATTAAAAGTATTTTACATCCACAAGTATTTAATATTTCTTGGGATATATATGTTTAGCATAAAATCATTCCCCAAATTTTTTATTTCATCACAAAAAACAGCTTTTCCTACTTTTGAGACTAAAAAGTGTGTTTCAGTAATCAATTGTGGTGAACCAATATAGGGATTGAGATTCAAGTACATGGTTGAGATATTTAATAAGTGGATTCCATGCTTAAATTTTTGACTTATGTAATGTAAATTATGGTCTGTATAGAGAATAATAGATCTATGTCTTGAAATATATCCATAAAATTAAATATATATCCTTTTATAGTGAAATTTGTGTGATCATATTATTTAAGTACAATAATGCAAGATAAATAACTTGATTGATTATCATAGATTTATTAGGTTTTATACAATAATGGGTTAATTTAGTCAAGCATAAAGAAATAATTAGTGAAATATATAGAACTATATCATGATAATGGATTTTCCAAGACTAACTGATTTTTTATTTTCAAATTAGTTTTTGAAAATGTTTTGAAAAAACGAAAATTACAAATTTGTTTATTAATTTATTAACAAGAATATAATAAAAAAACCCAAATGTAGTTCAGAATAGATATATTGATCATTCTAAAAAGTACTTTTTTTAATTTTAGAAACAATTCTACCCAAATGAAACATGGTTGGATAAGGATAATGATTAGTTGACGATGGTACCATGAATCCTCATATTGTGACTATAATTATAGAAATTATTCTAAAAATTGGTATATAATCCAGTTAAGATAAATTAATGGGAATAGATCGCTACCTAGAGTTTTATAAACATAATACACCATCACTTAAAGGGGATGTTAGACTAGAGTATGTGGAATAATGGTCTGAGAAGATTAATAACATTTTCTTGTTTTTATGGACATATATGTCCTCAAACAATGAATTTGAAATTTATTGTAAGGATGTTTTAGATCATAAATTTTGGGAATCAATTAATTACCCTTGAGTTATTAATTATATTGAATATAATGGATTTGATAGGATTTTTAATGATCAATATTAATTGAATGGGTTGGATCATGACACACATAGTAGTGAAAAGAAAGGGCTTTCCTTGTTAGTGTTTTTAGTTTTTAATATTATTTACCCAACGATTTTGTTGTAGGTGACATTTTAAATATGTTTCTCAAATTAGTTATTATTAAGAGATGTGATAAAGTGTTTCTGAAATTTTTTATTTGAAAACCTTTATATAAACATAACTAAAATTTTATAATAGGAATATTTTCAGACATAATTAATATAAAAACTATCTTAAAAAACATGTTACTAAATCAATTATTTTGAATAACCAAAATGATAGATGGTCTTCCAAATTTTTTATACAATATTTGTGATTAATTGATATTATTTAATATATGACATCTATTAAAAAAATCAACCTAAAAAATTATTTTATTAAATTAAAATCAAAAATATTATCCATATTCTACAACATAGGAAGAATAAATTTAAATATAGTGGCATAAATTTCCAAAAAAAACATCATTAAAAAGTATAATAAAATAAAAAAACCAAAAATTTAGAATACAAGATATATTTCAAATTGAATATATTAAAAAAATTAAATCATTTTAATAGTAAAATTAATAATTTAAACTTATATATATAATAAAAATGAACTAAAAAGTATTAAAACCTATGAAATATTTTACCTATTCTATTTTTTAAAGATTTAGCAATTCCTATGTATAAGGTAGAGTGTCTTAAAAAAGATAAAAATTAAAAATAAATCATTTAAGGTGCACTCTCACTATAATTATAAGATAAATTAAAGGAATGTTTATAATAAAATATAACGTTGTGGAATTTTGTAACTATCCTAATCAAAATTATTTCAAATATAAATCATGTAACATTATATCCATTTCTCATAACTACATATTTATGACTAAAATTCTATTTAAAAAGAATTTTTCAATTAAACATAACATTTTCTGTACTTTTGGCTAAAAAGTAGTAATTATAAATGAGATGCTAACTTTTATTTTTTACATATTTGAACATTTCACTCCACCTTATTATTTCCTTTATAAAGTCACCCCATGCCTTATTAAAAAATGATATGTATGAAATAAAAATAAAATTATCTATAATTATAAATTATTAAAATAATAAAACTTTCATGTTTAATATGTTTCTAAATGTATCTTTCATGTCACCATGTATAGAGTATAACCAGTAATTTGTGTTCTCTAAAGGATAAAAAAACAACAACAAATAGACACTAATATAAAAAAAAGTAAAGTTACTAGTTATTTAGTTAAGAAAAATAACACTTTAAGATGTTTTTCTTCCGTACATATCATCATTATGAAGCATCTGACTTTAAATAGATTTTTTTGAAATGTTTTAGTATTATAAAATTTCTTTCTATATCATTAATTTTCATCACTATTAATGAAATAAATCGTGGGTCAAAAAATTCTGAAAATAATGTTATATCATACTAAATAAAAATATTATAAAGATACCTAATAAAAAACATAATTATAATGTTTCAAAAACTGGAAATTTTAGAATGGAATATGATAATAAAATTATAGAGAAAATACTTACATCATGTTGATGCCCAATAATTCTCCAGTTATAATCTCCATGATATATCTATTTAATATCATCAATTCCATTCACACCCACATATTTTAGCATCCAATGGAATAATATAAACATCCAATAATAATGATGAATATGTAGGTAATATATTAAATATAGAAGAAGTACTATTTAATATTTTTGTTTATATGGTTTTCCATTAACTTTAAATAATTCCAATAAAAAATAGATAAATATATATATTTTAACGTGTTTAATAAAATATAACACCAATATAAAATAATGGATATAATATATTCACACCTTAGGGGACGTTTTTATTAATAGTACAGATGGAAAATATAAAAAATGGTAGATACATTTTCATAATATAATTACCTCATTTTTAAGAAATAATACAATTGCTAATCTATATATTATATTTTGAATAGTGAACCTATGCTTCTATAAATCTATTTTTGATGATGATATGTATCACCAATATAATATATAATCTGAAATTGAAAAATTTTATTTTTTTGATCCTCATCATATATCTCATAGTAGCTATGAATCTATGGAGGAGGATGTGTTGTTCTTAGATATTTAGGAGAGGTGGAGTAGTGGGATTTTTAAGTAGAGGTGGAGGATTGGGATATGTGTCTTGAAACTATTTTTTATGTCTAAATATATCTAATGTATGGATGATTTTATCCGATCATATATGATTTCACTAAAAAACAAATAATTAACATTTGATCATTCTATTTTCCTATTACATACAACCTTATTTGAAGATGCTCTAAATTGGATAAAAATTATCAATAGACCAATCGTGTATCCTTGTACAAGTCCTGAGTGTTACTTTTCTTGTAATATATTAGCTAAAACATCTTTCCTGTATTAATGTATTAATTTCCCATGTATTAACTTAACCTTAAGGGATTCCTATAATGATTATTTGAAAATATAATAATAAACCTCATTATAAAAAGATTTGAATTAACTTACATATTAGAAAACGTCAAATAACTTATTAAAATCCTCTCTAATGAATCCCTAGACACTTCTATAATATAGTTTCCATGATTTTCTATTTCCCCTTCTTCCATTTTTCATGTATATCTATGGATGAAGTAAGGACGTCCTCCGCAGATCCTGAATAACTAGATCTCTTTTATTTTAATTTTTTCAGCCTTTTTTTCTTCCAATAATGTATAACCTCTACATAATAATTTATGAGGGTATATATTTTTTTAATTGGATATATTAATGATATCTCATTATTCTCAATATATTAATAATAAAAAACATTAATATGACTGTTATTATAAATAAAAATGAAAATATATCATTTCAGTTACCAAAAATGATTCTCTCATCTATTTTAAATAATTGGATTCCAGATATCTTTAACAAGGAAATGATATATATTAAACGAATTTTAATTTTTTATTTCCCAAAAATTTAAATATAACTTGAGGGTTGATTTAAAATCACTCCCTCTCATAATATCCAATGCTAAAAATTTATTCATGACTTCTCAATTTTTAGTTATAGTATAATTTATATAATCATAATAGAAAAAAGCTATATTAGTAAAAACATTTCATGATAAGTAAAATAATAAACAAAAGAACTTACCATATAGTATCTCTAATAAATGATATACTTTCACTTTTCTAAAATTATATTATCACTAATAAAAAATACCAAATTTTGATTGTGTTTTTACAATAACAACATTCTTAAATTATTTTTATTTTTTACCCTAAGTAATCTCATTATCATCAAACTAAAATGGTATCCTCAAGTCCCAACTATGTGAAGTTTATAATTTTAGTAAATATATGCTATCATTTTAACAAAATTTATATATATTCTCTAACCCTATAGAAGTTGATGGATCATGAGGCTCCTCAATAGAAGTATGTGTATGATCCTGCCTAGAAGCTCTAGGTGACTGATATATTTGATATGAAATTATCCTTTAAATAGATGATACAAATAAATATAAAAAACCATTTCTATAAAAATATTTAAATCAAAATATTACATATAAAATTAAATAAAATATAAAAAATGTAAAAAAAACTAAACTAAATAAATTTTTTTCATATTTTTTAAAGTAGAGTTCTAAAATGTTGATAACGTTAATAAGAGATTAAATAACATAAATGAAGGGAAAAAATCAAATTTTTACATAAAAATTTGAATAGTAATTTTTAAATGATAAGAAAAATAAAATAAAATCTATTAAAATCACTATTTATCATATTCATTAGTGCAGTTAATGAATATTTAAAAGGTAATAATGAAAATATTTTTTATATTATTCATTATTTGTTAAAATGTTAACTGAAAACTGAAAATATTTATCATTCAAAAAATTATTTATAAAAAATAAACCAATGATTAATTAAAACTTAATATAAATCCAATAGTTACATATAAAGACTAAAAATTGGAAAATTATACAAATAGAGCTAAAAAAATCAAAAACATATGTTAACATATTAGTTATAATATACATTTTAATAAAAAAATTAATATATCTTACATTTTATGATTATTTTAAAAGTAAATTATAACTAAAAACATGTTACTAGAAATATTAATAATTTACTATAGGATTTCCCCCATATTCCTTCTTCATTATCTTGCTATATGGCACAAAATGTGACTATAACATGGTTACAAATATTCTACATTAATCATTCCACTAAAGTTGGGATCTCATATAATCCAATATCACCATAAATTTTTCATCACTAAAATATTGTATTATCCTTGTAAAATGTTAGGATACTTTATATTTTATGGATCAATAACATCAATTTTTTTTATGTGTTTCCATGATAAATGGATTTGATGTGTTTTCCAATCTATTTTGAATAACTAGTGTCATACCAAATTCCTCATGTGCGATAAAGTTGTTATAGATAACACATTTTTTGTTAAATATTTATAACTCAAAATAGAATGTAATTAATGTGTCTAAATTATTTAGTGACTCCATAATATACACTTAATGTAAATATTGGGTTTTTGACATTGGAATTTGAGGAAAGAATCTCTCATATGATCACCAATACACTATTGTACTAAAATGCACTTCTATTGTCATGATTTTTCATATCAAATGTGAAACCATTTATTTCATAACCAAACCATGTTATAAAATATAATTTTAGGTCACCCACTAATCATTAGAATGTTTCTGGCATATATGATCTACCATGAATGATCACTTTATTCCATGGGAAAAAAGTTTTATTAAGTTTATTCAAAATCCATATAACTTTATTAATTAGATAACATTGGTTCAACGCATTAATATGAAATTTTATATATGTTTAAGAATAATATATGTTTTTAAATATTTATAAATGTTAATTCTTTATATATCCACTTTTCAATTACCTTATATTGAATAAAAGATTCCCCTTTCCCCCAAAATTGACTGGTTCAGGGTGAGTTTTGGGAAAACAGATGTTCTCCACTATATATAAGTAGCATAAAGAAATATTTGAAACCTACTCCTAAAAAATTATTAATAATGGAGGCTTCACGATGATATGGATTCATAATATATTCTTTCAAAATATTTATATACTTTTTAAAAAGATACATCAAACATAGATATATTATTCAATAAATATTTATTTTTTGAACAAAATAAACCTCAAAATACACCATGTGATCAAAAAAATATCTATGAAAATAAAATTCAAGTTGAAAATGTATTTAAATTTAATCATTAATTAAAATATCTAGTGAATTTAGATAAATCAATTTTTTTGAAATTTAGTTGATAAAAAAACTTCATTATAGTCACTTTGAAATGTATAAAAAAATTCTGCACAATTAAACTATTTGGAGATGTTGCATCGTGGCATGAAAATCTTGAAATTTCCATCCTATCAACATCAAACATTTTAGTGTATATTTTTTTAATTATAATAAAAACATAAAAGAACATTGATATCACAGAGACACTGATAAAAACTATTTTTATCCCTCTTGGATAATGTATGTCAAGGTAGAGGCATGTATGTTCAGCTTCAATTAAGAGTAAGAGTTTTATTACAAATGTATTCCATTTGATATTATGTACAACATGGTTTTTAAAATAGTATAATATTTTCTTTAATATATAACAATGATCCAATTAATCTATCATTGATATTTTTTTCCACATGGATGGAATCCATTTTATTTGTTACCACATGATATTTCAAATGTGGAAGATCAAAAAATATTGATTATTAATTCAAAATATTTCTATCATTTGAAACTATTTTTTTCTTCCTAAATGTGGAATTAATGTTTTTAAAGATGATAAAACTCTAATCGGGGGAAAAAGATTTAGAGAAATATAAACGTTTTTGGAGATGTTTAATAACCTTTTTAAAATTTCATAATAGTGATCCCTGAACAAAAAAATTCAAATGAACCAATTTATAGTTAATAATATGTAGTATTTTGTTTATAAATTAGGAAAGCTTTATTCCTCTTAATACTATATATTTAAAAATTTCTATATGCTAAGAAGTTGTTTATAGTAGACATAATCATTGCATGCAGTTGAAAATGTTCTGTTTTATAAGAATCAAACACAATAATACTTTCTTCCCATAAAATTCTCAAATAATCAATTAATAGTGAAATAATAACACCAATATCATTTCTAGGATGTTTCAGTATAGAAATCATTAAAATCATTCTGATATATTTCTTCTATTTAAAAAATGAAGAGGTAAGATGGAAATTTCTAATAAAAAGGCCATGAACTATGTTTTCAACTAAGTATTTGACATGGATTAATTAGGACTATTAATACTTAAAGTCTAAGAATAATAACAACATTTTAGAATATAGGAAACTATTTATTAGTTTTTTAAAAATGGACAATGAGTTAGATTATATAATTTTACATTATATATCCAATCATCAAAATTCCATTTATCCTTTTTTGAGTCATTTGAACTTATAAATAAATCCTTCAAATGACGAATTATTTGATGATACCAAATTGCCTTTGAATGAGTCTTTATAACAACTAAATTAACCTATGATTTTTCTTTCATCTTAAACCATGATATCCCACATTTAGTACAGTCTGATATACCTTTTTTTTATTATTTTATATCATATAGTCATCTATGTAAGAAAATATTTTCTTATAAACAAAACTGACAAAGAATAATAATTTTTCACATTATAATGTGAATCCAAAAGATTATTGTCTTTAGGAAGTATTTCATTCGAAAAATGTGGAAACTCTAAAAAAATATTACTAGTCCATTTATTGTTTCCCTTCATGTTATTTTATCTCAACACAATTGATTAAAATGTAAATTCTAAACATCCTAGATATACTAGATTTTTAGAATCACTATCTGGATTATTAATTATTGATTATTTCCCAAAATATTATACTTTAATATCATGAACCATTTTATTAATTTTGTGATACATATCATCGTGGAAATCATTATCATAAATAGATCTTGTATTCTTCCCAGTTTCAACATGCCACATTTATGGGCTCCAAATTGGATTAAAACATTGAAAAATTAAATGATCCTATATTTCTCTTCTTTCTGTCTTTTTAATATTTAAAATTATCAATAATTGACAAATATAAATTCCATGGTTTGGAAAATACCATTTAGAAAATTACAAAAAAAGCATCAACACCTTCCTTAATATCATCACTTATTCATAGTGCAGTAATCAAATTTAAACTTATCATTATCAAGAAAAAATATCCTGAATTTAAAATAATTATAAATTATAAATTTAATTTCTAATTTAATTATAAATATATTTAAAAAATAATAAAATATTTCATAGATAAGAAAGAAAATATATTTGATAAATATAATAACTAATTTGAACATATTTAATTCTCATTCATTCATATAAAAAATAATAAATTATCTTTCAATCATTTTTATCATTTAAATATATATTATCTATACTCTGTTTACAAACTCCATAATACACTATACATTCAAAATTCATGTAAAAATTCTAGAAACAACAATAACTTATAAAAAAATTAATCATTAAATTAACCTTATTTATAACATTAATTAATCAAGTAATTGTTTAATCAAACCTTAATCTAAAAATAATAATTATTCACTAAATAAAAAATACAAAAAATGCCTGTATAATTAGAATTTTAAATATAAATAGAAAATATTTTAAAAAAAATTGTGGTGACATATATAATTCATGAAAACAATCTCAAAACATTATTAATCAATTTAAATATACCTTAGATGCGTTAAAAATCTAAAAAAATCCTAATAAATAAATATTTATTTCAAGGGGGCATATGGGTAATTAATGAAAATGGAAAGATGATGGAATGTGAGTGAAGGAAACTGTTAATGATTAATTAGGGTGAAACATACTGGTCAATGAAATATAAAATATATTAAAGACCATAAGATCAAATAATTAAGGGTTAAGGTTCATTGTGTGAGAGAAAACCAACGACTTTTATAAGAATGAATGAACAAAAAACGATTTATCCAATTATTTCCTAAATATTATAATGGAATTAACTGAGATTATTTAATAAATTATGTTTACAATACACACTGTGTATTTATAACATTTTTTATTTATAAACAAAAAGAAAATTTATTTCAAACATTGTTTATAAAAATCAAATGTTGAAAATGTGTTTTCTAAAATATATTTTTTACTATTTATAACACAAAATATAAGACTATGAATAAGAAAATATATCTACGATGGAATATTCTTCTATGTTTATGAAACTTATGAGGCATGTTCTAGATTTTTTTAGAAAATGATAAACACAAGGATATAAGAATTGAGAGTTTATAGTAACTTGTGATAATATTAAGGATAATCTTGATAATGTCACTTACTTAAATATAGGTGGTAAGTATAGAAACTATAGAGAAAACTACTAAAGATATACCTAAAAAAATATGTATACGTTATATGTTATCCTATATAATAGTTTATAATATATAGATATTATACTTTATGATAAATATTATCCCAATGAAAGAAACTAGAGAAGGATGATGATTTCCTTTCTTATCATATGGTGATATCATAACACCATTTCCATTACCAATCATTGTATAAAACAAGGAAAAATCATAATAATAAGATATGTGTAAATAGTAGTATATGAATCCCATGTAATTTTAGGGCTAATCATTGAATTTAAATTTTATAATTTAATATTTCAGAATCATCCACAATGGTCTATTATCATGTGTAACATTTCATATGATGAAACATTTTGAACAATGGTCCACTGACTGTTACAATAATTTGAAACAAGCATACCATTAGCTCATTTATTTTGAAAATATGATTTTATTATTTATTAATCAAGGATAATCTCTAAGGGATACATAAGGTGGCCAATTCCATTGAGATAGATTTTTGAGAAATCCCAATCCTCGTTTTGATTATTCTAAAACACTCTTACCCTGCATTATTTTCTACCGAGAGTTACTATCATACCTTGGAGTTTTTTATAATACCACCCTAGAATTGGGAAACATTGTTTATCCAAAGTATACACATGGAATGGAAGTTTCCTTAGATAGTTGATTTTTATTTTTATCAAAAACTTGGTTAGGTATAGTTGTAGTATCCATATTCATTTAAATAACTATAAAATATTATGTTTTTTCAATAAGGTCATATCTATTGGTAAAAGATCATTTTATGTTGGTAAATTATTTTAAAAATAGAAAAGACTCTATTACTAAATTATTGGTAAAATAATGACTCTAAATGTAACAATGACAGATAAGATTTCTATGGTACCATTATTTTAATGACAATATATAATATATATGTTAGTAAAAATGTTTAGTGACATAATTTATTATTGATAATATTATTACCAAAAATTATATTTCCATCAATAATATTATTAGAAATATCTATTTTTAAATCATTATAATAAAAAAAAATCATGATATATATTATTAAAATATTATTATGTATATATATTATATTTTTTTATAATTATTAAATAATGATTATAAAAATAATGTTCACTGACATTGCCTAAAGGGGTATAAGTACAAAAAGGTCCCCACTTGTCATTTTAAAGGGTTGAATAGCTAACTAAAAAAACAAAATAAAACCAACTTGAACATTATTCATGATTTTATACCAACTATTTTAATTAATTTATATTTTTATGACATGAAATAATGACAAAAATATCCCAAAAATATATATATTCAAATGAATTTTTAAAAAAAAGATCTCAACGCAAAAATGTTCCTCGTCCAATAAATTTTATAGTATCCATACATGTCCCAAAAAAATAATATTCCATGTTTCATGTACTTACAATAGTATAGTTGAATAAATAACAATGTTAATGTAAAAAATAAACAACCTTCAAATTAAGAAAAAATCTACGAGTAGAGAATGTTTTTTCACTAGTATTGAATCTAACAAGATATTGAACCACAATATTCAATTAACTTCCACGTTTAGTTACCTTATTTATTATAAATGTAAGTTACAATCTCTCAACATTGAAAAGTTTTCTTCTATTTGTGTAAGTTTATAAAACATTATTATTAAAAAAAATTGTTTTTTAAGATGTTGTATTAGAAAAAATAGAACAAACACCCTTTATTTTTTTATTTTTTATTATATGTGATATCGTAAATCTTAACTTTTCAAAAAATGTTTTCAAATAATGACTAAATTTTTTTCATAAATGAATTATAATTTCTCTAATTGAAAAAAACATTCACTTAAAATTAAAAATATGTTCAATTTTAATGGTGGTAGAAAATCAATTTTGAGTAAATAATCAAGGTGTAAAAATATCACAATTTTACAAATTATAATCACCCCAAATTCACTCTGAAATAAAGGGAGACTAATATCAAAAATACTAAATAGATACTAATATTAAAAATACTATCACTAAATCTAATGATTTTATATTAAAGTAAGAATTTATTTAATTATAGAATAAAATTCAAAATAGGATACTTTGTACCATAATAGTATAAGTTAAAATAACCATATTCATAGACACAATTAAATAATAAATAATAGATGAAATAAAAAATCTATGATAATATCAACATCAGAAAATATAAATGGTGATTAAATTATTATGAATAAGGATTCATGTTCCCAAAGTGCCAATGGTTCTGTGTATGGTATCTTTTTAAATAAACTTAAACAAATCCAAACATATTTCTTTATATAAACCTATTTGATGACAACATTTGGAACCATTTGACCAATATAAGAAAACATAAACTCCATAATTATACGTCATCAACTATATCTTACACCATTTAAAAATTAAAAAAGTGTTAAATTAAATATAACTTATAATAAGTGTTTATAAATAAGGATATGTTTAATTAAATTTAATGAAAAATATCTATAACACATGTCACTTTTGAAAAGTGAATTTTTACAAGTGTTTTCATATTAATTTTAGACTAAGGTATTTTATTCCACATATGTAAATGTCTTTTTTCATGAATTTAGGATATTTTTAAGAAATAAAACCATAATTAATTTATTTTAGCATGATCATTGCAGTTGAAAACATCTTAGAAGGAGCATAGCTTTCCTAGTAATACTTGACTTCCACATCAATGGCCGAAACATTATAATATAAAATGTATGGAAACAATTATCCCTTGTGATGTTAAGAAACCTACCGACAAAAATATTTTTATACCTCACAACTCTACTATTATAGGAATTTATAACAGGATAAGTATTATTATTCCATGTTGATGTTAAGAAATCCCTTATCGATTTATCTATAATACCATTTATGGTTCGTGTATCCTATGGAACCTTATGGATGACTAAAATATCTATGAGTTTTCTGATCCCAATGCCTCTAGGATTCCTTATTACATAATGGAGGAGGCATAACTATCATAATGGTTTCCAAAATTCTATCAATAAATTTTTTTTGATTCAATAACATCTGTAAAATAATCATATAAAGTGTGTCCACTATAGATCCTATACATACAATATTTATTAAGAAAATATATATCTTTTAATAATGTAACACATATTGATAATCACTTCCCTTTTCAATGGAATATGTTCTTTATGCAGATGAACCTATTCAATTTAGATTGAGCTAATATATACCAGTGGAGTAGATAATAGATTGAAAATAACATATTTTAGGGGGATACAGTATAAAATGTGAATTGAATCATGTTTTATAGTTTTCTCAAGAGTTTCGTGACTATTATCATGGGTTTATAAAATATTAGACTAGGAATTTTCTTTAGTTTTTCTTTTTATTTATGTATCACATAATATATATTTCTATTTTGTTCATAATCACTATATATCTTAAAAAAACTTATCTTATTTGATTAATTTCACACTTTGTATCCATAAAACAACATAATTTTACTTTTCATTGATGAGAAACACCAACATACCACTTTCAGTTAGTATATACAAAATCTTGTAAAAATTCATACACCAAATATTGACTTGATTGATGAGTCAATAAATTCTATATTTTTTACAATTTCATAATAACTAATACAATATCATAAATCATGAATAAAAATGGGATGGAATAATAAAAAATGAAACTCTTTTATACAAATTTAATTTCACAGAAAAATCAGGATGAAAGTGTATAATCTTATATAGGTTGGAATCCATACCTTTAAATATAGTAACTAATCAAATAATATGGAAAATATAAAAATGACATGGAGGGGTATATCATGGGTATAAAGAATCATTTACCATATATGGATAGAGGCCCAAAAAGCACCATTAATTCCCTTCTCACTTGCTTACTAGTTAAATTTCTATTTCATTATCTAAAATAATAATTTAGACAATAAAAAAGAAACATGATAATAAAATTAATAATTATGAATTTTAAAAAGAAGTAACAACTAAATTAAAGAATTAAAAAAATTTATGTGTAATTGGATTAAAAAATTAACTCAGAATCAACACTACAGTGTCATATCAATGACAAAAATTGATATGTGTTCATATCTAAATCACATCAAAGGTCCTAAGGGTTATGATATTGACATATCCTTGATGAATCCTATCGTACTCAATAAAGAAAATCTCAAATTACAATATTTTGTTCAATAAAACATGGAAAATGAATACAATTTACTTTATTCTATTCCACCATGGATGAATGAATATCCTAAAAATACATAATTATTTTAATATTTATTTAAAATTATAAAAAGTCAATAGGAATCAATGAACCAGAAACATTTTATTGATAGTTAATAAATATGGGAATGTTTGTATGAGATTAAAATGGCATACAAATATTTTTTGAATTTCGAAGAAAAAAATTATTGAATTACAAAATGAAATATTATAAACAAATAACATTTAATCTATAGAAATAACAGAGTATTGAAAAATATTTCAAAATTTTTATTTAAACTATGAAGTATAATATAAATTGATGACTAGAAAACCAAGAATATCATAGGAAAAATATATATTGATATTCCTTTACACAAAAATTATCATTAGTTCATGGAAATAATCTAACTATTGGTTTCATTACATAATTTCCATTCATATTAACCAACCCTTACACTAGTCCCAAATTACAATTTCATTTTTGAAAAAAATTGAATATTATATAAATTATTATTAATAGGATTAACATGTTAAGGAATGGTAAATAATTACTATCAATATTTTCATGAAAATATGCCTTTTTTAATTGGTCCCTTGCAAATTCCTATATTTTTACTACAAATTATTATAATTAGATTAGTTGTAGAGGGAACAAGTAAATAAAGTTCTTATAAAGGAAGAAAAACACAACATGGAATAAATAAAATATATTTATTTTATTCACTACATAACTAATTAAAAAACATAATCAATTGTATTAATATAAAATATAAATGTATTAACACTTTTCTATGTGCGTACAAATATATTTAACAAAAAAAATCATTTAATAAGAAGAAATTGAGATATATTAGTAAGGATGTTCTAGACTTATTTTCTATTAAATTACTTAAATCCTTATTCTCGATTTGACATGGTTGATTATGTGACCTTAAATTACCTTATTTGGAATCATATGGGCCATAATGATTAGTTTTTAGAAGGAAAACTACTAAAAAACACACACATGAAGCAGTGTAATGGTAAGAACCTAGTAATTTTCTTAGGTATAGATACTTTAAATTTTAGTCTAATTCATTATTTTAGACCTAATATGGATTCTTAATGTCTTAGATAAGATCCAAAATATTTCCATGGATATTTGTGGAGCTTAAAACCCATCAATCATATAAAATTGGCATGTTTCATGGGTATAAGAAACCATGTAGTTAGTCAGTACAATTAAATCTTACTGTGTAGATGGTCTGCATTTTCGAGAAGAGACGTCTCACAAGGTTGGTGCGTGGCTTCTCAAACTGTGAAACCTAACCATGTTGTACAACCCTTTCTCCAGGTAGCCCTGTATGGTTTTTGCATGGTTTTGAAAATTGTACGGCTAAACCGTGCCCATGCTAAATTTTGTGTATTTTAAATTTTTTCCTTAATTATCTAATTTACCCAAAATTTCTTCACTAATTTTATTTATAGTGAGATAAATCTCCATTTATACCATTTATACCATTTTTTATATTTTCAAGGAATTTCCTAGGGGTCAAGTGATCTATTTAATCTGAGATTCATTCGAGCTTTTGTTCATCCACTACAAAAAAAACAGTACATTAGAGAGGGTTATGCACAACCCCCTCTAAATTCATTTTATATAACATTAGAGGGGGTTTTGCACAACCCCCTATTATCATCAAATTTAGAGGCTGTTCACAACTCCCATTTTAATTTTTAGTATTTTTTTAATATGTAGTTGGATTTTAGAAATGGTTATGTTAAAACTGTCGATACTTTAATAATTAGTAGCGCTATATATTTAGTTGTAGGCCCTATATATTCGTTTAGAGGTGCTATACACACAAACACACACACACACACACAATCATATATTTAGTTGAATTTTAGAGGTGTTATGTGTGTGTGTGTGTGTTATGAAATTTGTTTTTTAAGAAAATCGTGGGGGTTCACAACCCCCTATAATGTAAGACATTATTGGGGGTTCACAACCCCCTCTAATGTAAGACATTAGTGGGGGTTCAAAACCCCCTCTTAAACCCCCACTAATGTCTTACACTAGAGGAGGTTCAAAACCCCCACTTATTTAAGATCAGAGGGGTTGTGAACCCCTAAATTTTCTAAAAAAAAATCATAATATATATATAGTATATATTGTATACATATATGAATGTATTTATAAAATGTATAATATATTATATTTGAATAAATATTTAATATATATATATATATTAATTTTGTACGTATAAATATAATATATATATATATATATATTTGCATAATATATTTGGGTAACATATATATATATATACACATGTATTCAAATAAATATTAAAAATTACAAATAAATATATAAATACACATTTTTGTTTGTGTGTGCTAGATATAAATTTATTTATAAATACATGCATGCATACTTTTATTTAAATATATGTAAATATATAATTTACAGAGGTGTGCAGAAAATTTATATATACATATATATTTATATTCATATAAATATAGATACATGTTACTTATTTAATTTATTTAAATAATTTATGCAAATAATGTTTATCTTACTAAACATATTAATATATATAAATACAGTAATATATAAATTATTTGTAAATTTGTTAATATATATATGTTTATTAAAATATGTGCAAATTTTAATAAAATTATTATATGCATTTATATATATTGTTTTAATAATTTTTATTTTAATAAACTTTTTAATATATATAAATACAATAATATATAAATTATATGTAAATTTTTTAATATATATATTTTTATTAATATATATGCATATTTTAATAAACATATTATGTGTATTTATATATATCATGAAAATAATTTATATTTTAATAAAATTATAAATATATATAAATACAATAATATATATAACATATCAACGAAGTGGAATTGGTGTAGTGGTTTGAGCGTAGGTGACTTATATTAGAGACTAATGGTTCAAATCCCCCCAGTTCCATTTTTTTGTAAAATATGTGGAAGAGATACATGTGGATGGACAGGGACAAACGCATGGGGTGACCTAGGTGGGGCTGGACTAGGACACAACACTCACGGGGCGACCGAGACACATGCACGGGGTGATTGGTGGACAACACAACACGCTCGGGGGGACACCAAGACACCAGAACAGGGGGGCACATCGGGACACACCGAGACACCAGACCGAGGACACGGAGGGACACACTGAGGTACCAGACAGACACGACGGGGGGACACCGAGACATTATACAGACACTGGGGAAAGACCCTGGGGAGAGGGTACTAAGACACCAGATAGACCTAGGGGGAACACAGGGACACTGCACATACACGGGGAGACAGACACGGGGTGTAGTGGGGAGAGACACTGGGAGACACAGGGACACCGGGGGTGGCACCAGGGACAATAACATTGTGCAGCTTAAAAACCGCCTTAGGGGAGGTTGTGTAAAACCTCTCCTAATGCAATCAATAATTAGGGGTGGTTCAAACCGCCCCTAATGCCCTCTATTCGGGGTGGTTAAGGCTATAACCTCATCTAAAATGGTAAATTTTGGACAACATTAGAGGGGGTTAATACCCACTCTAAGGTAACCGCCGCTAAATTCATCATGCATGTACCTGTGCTTACTCAAAACCGTCTCTACTAACAGTAGGAGGGCACATTAGAGGGAATTCCTCATAACCACCACTAATGTATTTATAAGGGGTTATAAACCCTTCTAAAGTAAAAAATAACCCCTTCTACAGTGGTCATTTTTTGTAGTGATCATGTTGGATGCACAACGGTATATACTCGAGTTTGTTTGAACCACTACTCATCTCTCTTTCTCTCAACCAAGTTTTCGAGGTATATTTATTTTTATGCTATTGTTAGATCTAATACATTTCAATATGAATTATATATTATTAAATTATAAGGAGTGTTGTACAATAATAAGGTAAGTTGCCTATAATTCATCCCCCATGTTCGTTGATTTTGGAATTTTCATGTGGAGCCCGCCGATTTCATTGGGTAACATTTATTTAATTCATATTCCATGTTTATAGTCATTAGAACCATATATTTATTCTCAGTATATATGTGTGATTAATTTTTAGTGGTTACACTCATAATTCATGACACCTCATGTATAGTAATATACCGTATTTGAATTTTTAGTGTTTTGCAACTTTTGAGCCATCTTTTGGGTATGTTCAAACATGACCATAGAAATGATAATCCTTTGTATATTAAATTTTGATTGAATTTTGTAATGGGGAATGGTTATTACTATGTCACATTTACTTGACCAACCTAAGGTAAGTTCCAACGTGTAGTTTATTTATTAATGTGATAAATTGGGATGTATGTGGTATAAATATGACATCCCCAAAATGATTGAAATTGGATGGTTGGTTTTATGATATAGCACCTATTTCTGCTTGTGGTGGAAGGTATAAGATGAAATAAATGGCATGCTTATATCATATAGGTTGAAATTAGAGGTTTCATGCTACTTTCCCTTGTCAAACTAGTGAATGGAAGGTCTTGAACCAATCGACTTGATAAATGGAATAATAATCATAGGGAAAATTAGTTATAATGTGTTAAATGTAAGGTTACCCCTTTATGAATATGGAACTTGAAATATTTATAGTAAGTCTTGACACATTTTATCTCATGTATTCCCAAGAGGATCCCTTGGCTACTTGAGGATGTCATTCCGAATCAAGTATGCTAGTTACCTTAGATGAGACCTACCTATGAACTCAATCCTTGTTCAACTCTGGATTTCTAGTATGAAACCATAGGATCCATTAATTTTTATTATAGGATGCCTTGTATACTCACCTTGGATCCAGAATTGATAAGTAGGTTCCTTGGTTACAGTCTACCAGGACCAGTCATTACTTAGCCCCGTTTTACCTTGGACTTGGTAAGCCTCTTATTGTAGAATGCCTTGGGAAATGATCCTTGGATTACACTACTACCCCTGATATAAACTCATTTACTACTAAGTTATCATCCACAGATGTATATATATCTTGGGTTATTACCTTAGAACTAGTTTTTTATCAATCACGGTTGCATTGTTACATCTTGGAGCCTTTACTATTTTACAATCATGATGCGATTTTAGTGCGGGATATTTCTCAAATGACCAATCCATATAAATTTAAAATTATTAATTAATTAATTGGTTACAAGTTCAGACTCCAACTAAGGGATGAATCAGTTACATGAAATTTAGTTACAATATACTTCTTTAATTTATAAATTCATGCCTTCACACTATTACATTTTGATTACACAGGCGGGATGTTATAGACACTATTGGTGGTGGCCCATTGAGATTTATCTCACACACTCTATGAGTTCTGTTTGGTTCTCATGTAAGATCACATGTATACATATGATGATAAATGAGAGCTTAATTCTTTCGAAACTTCATTTCTTACTGTTCTAGGATAAAGCTGGTAGTAGAAGACCGAGCTGTAGCTTGGAATGCTTAGGATAGTTTATGTATTTCCCTTTTTACTACATTGGGATTTTCATGTCTGCCTAGTACTTTGTATCAATTTTTTATAGAATTCTAGTGACATGAAATATATCATCATCAATTATTTTATGTTATTCCAATTATTTTAGTTATTTTGGATTTGTCTCCTTATGATGTGGTTCCTATTTGATTTTTGATTCTTCTCTTTAAATATATTTACAATTATTTGATATGCTACACTCTGGTAATGAGGAAATATACTTCCCATAGAAACGCCATTGGACCTTCAATTTTAATCGACCGACTTTGGAGTTTGGAGAGATTCACTTGATTCCAGGTGGCACATCGGGCTCGGGGAACCTCCTATATGAAATCTGGGTCCATGACATCACAATTTTGTATGAGAGGGTGTTTTATTTTAGTTTCTTTATTATTTAGAGAAAATAGTCCAGTGATTAGGAACACTTAGAACTTGTTCATACGCCGTTATTGGGCACCACGAACCCATGTTCACGGTTAAATATGAGTTTCCAAAATTAGGATTTTTTTTCATCTTTTTCATATTACAGTTGATATCCTTTCACAATTTGGGGACTCACATGATGTGAGTAATTAATGATTATTGTTTTTAATGATAATTTCACTTAATCATTGGCCCGATGATATGATGGAAAGAAGAATTGTTATATGAATCACTATCGGAACATAGAATTTACATGTCATGAATATTTACATGCCATATGGGTGAATTTCATTTACTATTATTCTAGTGATTTTTGAGTGAGCCTTTCATTGTATATTTCTTGTTCTGCTGTAGGCTGTGATTGAGTGGCTTCATGTCTCAATTCATGAGGTCTTATTGGACCTCATGAGGGTGGAATGAGTAATTTAACGAATCAAGACTTATATTAGAAATTAATGTAGGTGTTAATCTTAGTGATAAGGAGTTTGGGAACTAGATTCACTGGGACATAGAACTCATTTTCAAAGAACATTGATATAAGTTCAAGAAAATGCAAACATAAAAGAGGAATGGTTGCACGTCCTTATCCCATCCAGTCATGTTTATGAAAGTTAAAGGAGTGAACCTAGTAATTAAATTTTAAATGAAATGAAATGGTTTCTAGTAAATGATGAGGAAAGGTACTATTGACCCTTCATCTACTAGAAACCCAGAAACTTATAACTGAAAATATACACATACCTAGCCACCTACGAAGGTAGTAGGGGTAGTGTGCCTTTGATAGTGAATTTTTTCCATTCATCTTCCACTAGTGTGCTATTATTATGATTCTATGTTTTTCTGAGGTGTGTGATTGGAATTATTAGACTAATGCCACTATGAAATACTATAGTCATATGCCAGAATGATGTAGACAACTATGCTCCATATGTGGTGGGACTTGAGCTGTCGGTATTTCCATTAGGAGTTCCAATGGAAACACAACCTATTGTACTTGATTTGATCATTGATACCCAAGTGTAAGACAGATTATTACAACTCATTTAGTCCATTCATGGTGCTCCATGAGATGCACCTACAATTTCTTATCTGACTTGTGTGTTTCAGTTATATCATCCTTACACTTTCTTGGGGGAAGGTGGTCCACAAGATTCTGAATCTTGGATAGAGGAAAACCTATCTATATTTGATCATTTGGGGACGCCTTCATAGTGGAGGGTTAAAATTTTTATTTAAATGTTGAGTGATTCATCTAACCAATTGTGGGATATGATCTCCCAAGCTGGTCATCATTAGCGTATGTTATGATTTGATTTCAAGACATCTTTTTAATGATCATTTCTTTACTCCGATGCTGATAGTTCACTCAGTTATAGAGTTCATGCATCTAAATTAGGATTATGTGTTAGTTATGGAGTATTTTGTGACTTTCATAGTGTTGTAGTTCATTAAACCACATCTAGCTAGTGATGAGCTTTCACATTCAAGACGATTCGAGGATGGGCTCTAGTTTTCCATCCATACTCAGGTGAATGTGTCTCACCGACATATATTATTTTAAAAGGTAAATTAAGCACTTATCACAGAACACGACATAATGGATGATAATAGTACTGGGCATATAGGACTAGTGCAATATAATCCCTGTAGTTCTTCAGGTGGAAGGATGCATTCCCTTGAAATTTCTCTTCTGGGCAGCGACAGCTAGGGTACCTGTGTAGGTAGCTCTATAACATTCCACCAATGACAACATATGATGCATCTAATGCCTCAATATGATTGAGTCCCACTATATTATCAAGATTTCTGATGTATGGGAAAAATTTAACATTTTTGTTAGACCTTTACATCAGTTTCTAGTAATCTTACTCTATTCTTTGGAAAATCTGTGAGTTCCTTTAGTAAGAACTAAATTTTATTTTTTTCTTCATGGTTCCCCACTTCATCCTTAAATTGTATTTGAAATAAAAATTCATTTTGGAGAACAATAGTTTCTAGTAAATGAGGATCCACACAAGCTCCACATTCAGGGCAGGGTTCTTTTACACCAGATCAGGTGTCATGTCGTACTAGCACCGGCTAGACAAGCCTAAGAGGAGGTTGTATTTATGGTTGGTAGGACCCTGATCACCGAAAGTGCCAAAAAAGTAGTTTTTATCATTGTTGTATATCTATTTCTATGGTTCGTGGATCAGGAACGATTAATACTTTACATCCAATACTCGTGGATTAGGCTGCGAGACCATCTACAATACGAGGTACTATTCTAGTAGCCTCCCCTATAGTATACGATTAATTTGATATAGGTGCTTCACAAGTTTATCTATTTATCTGTCATGGAAATTATGTGGCTCGAAATGATGTGTTACTATGGTGTAATGACCCAAGAATCACTATTTGGGGTACGATCAGAGAGAATATTCTAGTGTAGGAACTGTCCCCTTGAGGTAGGCCGTTATCGCTTCCTATAGGGCGTATTTTTTTTGAGATGAAGGCCTTAAATGTAATTATTAGAATGGGTTGGTTTGTTATGAATCAAGAGTTCGTATAATTATATCACTTATGGGTATCATTTACATCCCCATAGGGAAGAATGTATCTTAACAAGGGTGTGTGGGATGTCTAGGATAGAAGAGTCGGACCATAGAATCATGGTCTAGGTAGGAAGACCACCAATATTTCCGATCTCTTCAGGGAGGATCATGTTTTAGGCCAGATTGAATTACCTCCAGTAGTAGACCATTGTAAGGATGTTTTTACCGATGACTTTTTTGGCTTTCCTCCCAAGAGTGAGTTATAGTTTACGATTGATCTTCTTCCAAGTAAATCTCCATTGTCCATTACTCCATATAAGATGGAAACTAAAATGCTCCAGGAGCTCAAGAGGTAGTTAGAGGATTTAAAGGCCACATGTTTCATATGACCTAGAACTTCTTCTTAGGGTTGTCCCATTGTTTTCATCATGAAATTGGATAAGAAAATTTTTCTGTGGATGAATTACAGATGGTTAAACCATATTTTGGTTAAGAACCGTTATCCACTACCTTGAATGGATTATCGATTTTTCTTGATCCGAGGAGATAGGGTCTTCTTTTAGATCAACTTATGATCAGGCTATCATAATTCATGAGTCAGTACAGCATACCAACCACATATAACATTCCATAGCACGTATGGTCTATATGAGTTCCTAGTTATTCCATTCTGTCTTACTAACATTCTTTCCGTTTTCTTGGTTCTGATGAATAGGGTGTTCCACCCATATTTGAATTATTTTTTTGTTGTATTTGTGGATGATATCTATGTGTATTCTAACATGTTTAGAAACCGCACCAATCACCATGAGATCATTATGAGTACACTGAGAGAGTATCATATCTGTGATAAGCATTATATGTGCCACTTCTTGATTGAAAATGTTCAATTATTCAGTAATATTATCTTAGAATCAGGAGTCTCTATTTACCCAGAGAAGGTGAGTGTGGGGGTTTCTTTGGAGAAACCCAA
Organism: Viscum album; assembly: GCA_963277665.1. Classification (NCBI taxonomy): domain Eukaryota; kingdom Viridiplantae; phylum Streptophyta; class Magnoliopsida; order Santalales; family Viscaceae; genus Viscum; species Viscum album. The sequence continues at coordinate 954,984,507 of OY728133.1, read as the reverse complement.
GAACATGTTTGATATATAGAGTTTCATAGGGTTGGATGGATATTAAAAAAATCTAATTTAAGATTTATTACACCTTACATAACAAATTACTGAAATTACAAAGAAGAGTGTCATGGTGATGTGGTCTTATGCCCGTGGGAAATACTTTTAGGAGATGAAAGGGAGGATTTTATTGGTACCTAGTCTAACTCTTCCAAAGAAAGGCATTGGTTATATCTTCTTCTATGATGCATCGGGAATTGTAAAAGGAGTAGTGCTGATGCAGGGGGACATATATTTTTCATACAGATCAATATATTTGAGACCTCATGAGATACATTATCCAAAAAATGACTTTGATCTAGTAGCAGTTGTCCATTCCATATATTGCTGGAGACACTATCTTTTTTGTGAGTGATCTATAGTGTACTAAAACCAAAAGATCCTCAAATATATCTTTTCACAGTGAGACATGATCAATAGAGAGTCAAGATGGGTTAAATATATTTATTCATTTGATTTTGAGCTTGAAAATATGCATGGAATGGGAAACATAGTTATTGATGTGCCAGGTCAGAAAACTCAGACACATTCCATATGGGAAGCCAATGATGAATGGATGTTAATGGACCATATTAATAAGATTATTATGTAGTTTCATGATTGTCACAAGTAGCCTTACCCCTCATCCTAGATTGTTACCTCTTCCCTCATTGAGAAGTTGGAGAGTAGATAATTTTTAAATCGCAAGTGTTTTGTTATCCATGCGAGTATATCAGGAGAACTCCCGCCCATGGATTGATATGTGGATAAAGATTAAATCCTAAATATTCATGGGAGTGTCTGTGTTCCTAAATATATGAGAGATAAGTTAATATGTTAATCTCATGCTTCTTAATGGGTGGTCCATCCAGGAACCACCAAATTGTATTGAGATATGTGATGCCGGTATTGGTGGACTGGGATGAAATGTCAGATAGTAGGCTTTATCAATAGGAGTTCCACCTGTTTTTAAGAGAATGTGGAGCAATAGAGATCAACATGCTTGTTAAATCTTCTTCCAGATCTAGAAAGGAGATGGGAAGATATTTTTATAGAGTTCATTGTTGGATTTCTTAAGTCGCCGAGGTGTAGCGATGACTTGTGGGTACTTATTGAAAAACTAATCAACGAATTCAACTTCACTCATATTAGGGAGAAATTATTAGTTTATGAGATGGGAAGAATGTACATCTATAATATCATGTGACTAATTGAGGTCCCCAATACCATCCTTTTCGATAGGGATTCTTGTTTGACGTCATAGTTCTGGAATGGGTTGAAGAAGGCTATGGGTACACAGGTGCTTCTAAGCATAGATTTCACCCCCAGACCAATGGATAGTCAGAAAATAAGATACATGTCCTATAGGAAATTATTTGAGCATGTGTCCTTGATTTCAGTGGTTCTTGGGACAATCATATCACTCTTGTTGATTTCTCTAAAAATTATAGCTTTCAGATGACAGTTTAGATGGTTCCTTTTGAAGCCTTATATGGTATGATATTCTATTCTCTCTTATACTAGCTAGTGTCAGGTGAGGCAACCCAACTTAGTCCTCATCTCATATTGGATTCTTTTGAGCAGGTTTAGCTGATTAGGAAGCATAAGTCTACTACTCAAGCTAGATATAAATCTTATGCCAATCTCCTTCGATGACCTCTAGAGTTCGAGTTTAGATAGCATGTCTTCCTTTGAGTATCTCCTAGAATAGTGCATAGAAAATTATAGAAGAAAGGTGATATGTCACCTCATTATGTATGGTCATTTGAAATTCTAGTGATAGTCAGGCTGGTAGCCTACAAGATACCACTACCTCAGAGGTATCATTCCATGAATTCCATCTTTCATGTTTCATAGCATCACCAATATCACGCTGACCGATTTCATATATATGATTTTGAGGGATTTGAGTTAGATTCTGAGGCTACCTTTGATAAGTATCTAGTAGGAATCATTGACTATAGAATGAAGTCTCTATGAGAATTTTATATCCATCTAGGATGAGTGCTATGGAAGAACGAAACCTGGTATGATGATTCTTGGGAGCATGTGGATGACGTACATGCCCAGTTTCCAGAGTTGTACTTAGATAATGTTTCGACACCCTTGGAAGGTGAACTCCAGGATGAGTACATTTATGGGGGGGAAGAATATAATAATACAGTTTTTATCTTAGGTATGGATCCTTTAAATTTCAATCTAATTATTTATTTTGGACCTAAAATGGATTAATAATGAGTTGGAAAAGAACCCAATGGATTCTGGAGCTCTTTTGGAGCCTAAAACTCATCCTTTTGGGGGAAATGGGCATGTCTTTCTGTTAAAGTAAAGGACGTGGTTAGGCCACATGGAAAAATCTAACTGTGAAAAATGTCTTCATTTTCAGGCATATCCATCTCTCATCATTAGCATACGATTTCTCAAACTTTTTGACATTGCTCTGTGAAATTTCCCTTTCTCTATATACCCATGCTTGGTTTGTGCACAGTTTGGAAAACTCCTTAGCTAAACAATAAAGAGGAATAATTTAGTGTAATTTTTCAATTTTACCCTTAAAGATCAAATGACCCAGATCTTTCTTCCATAATCCTATTTCCAACGAGATGAACCACCGTTTCTCCCATTTTGGGGATTTTTGAAGTCCTGGCCAAGGGATCAATATTTCTACTTCATCTGAGATCTGTTCAAGCTTTCGTTCATCACATTGGTTGAACAACAATAAGTACATTATTTCGTTTGAGCCATTCTTTATCTCAAACGATCTCAAAAATGTTATCAATGTGTAAGCATTTTTACCCTTTTCTCAGATCTTGTCTATTCTATGCCAAATTAGAGGATAATATTTGAGTAGGGGATTTGTACAAGCCTAAGGTGGGTGGTCTATAACTCGTCCCTCAAGTAGTTTTATTTTGGAATTTTTTTTGGGAATACCAATTTCATCTATTTCCATTTATTTAATTTATATTCCATTGTTATAGTCATTAGAAACATTTAGATATTCTATTTATATATGTGTAATTAATTTTTGGTGGTTACCCCCAAAATTCCCAATACCACATGTAGGATAATATGTTGTAGTAGAGTTTTTAGTGTTATGAAACTTATGATCCATCGTTTGGGTGTGCTTAAAATTAATCAAACTAATTGTAATCCTACCTATATTAAATTTCTAGTAAATTATCTAATGGTGAATGGAAATTACCATTACACTTCCACTTGACCTGCATAAGGTAAGTGACTTTGGGTGATTAATTAATTACTGTTATAAATGGAAAGTAAAGTGTATGAAATTGAATTCTACATATTAATTGAAAATATATGGTTTAATACATTCATAACAACCCTTTCCACTAGTGGTAAATTGTAGAGGATGAACCAGATTAAATGATTATGAAATATATTTGGTAGATTAGAAGTTTGATGCTATATGGCCTTAGAAAACTAATAAATTTCATTAGATGAACCAAATGAAATAATAAATTGAAAAGTAATCAGATGGGAAAATTAATTGTAATGTGTTAAATGTAATGGTCCCCCTTTATTCATATGGACCTTGAAATATTTATAGGAAAGATTGACTCATGTTAGCTCTTGAATTCCCAAGGGAACACCTTGGCTACTTGAGGACGTCATTCCAAATCAATGACACAAGTTTCCTTGAGTGAGACCTACCTAGGAAACTAATACTTGTCTACCTCTATATGCATAGTATGAAACCATTGGATCCCTCTATTATTCTTACAAGATAACTTGGATACACTCCTTCAATCCATCATTGACATGTTGGTTCCATGGTTATAGCCCATTGGCCCCGGTCATTTCATACCCCAATTTTACTATGGAAGAAACTCCTTAGACTCGCTAGGTGTCTTATTATGGAATTACTTATGCAATTATCCTTGTATTTCACTCTTAACCCTCTTCTAGACTCAGTTACTCCAGATTTAGTGTCCCTTGAGGTCTTAGTTTCCTCAGTGATTACGTTGAAACCACTTTTTATTTAGTTATCAATCATTGTCCCCTTGTCACGTCTTGGAATCTTCACTATTTATACAACCATGAGGTTTTATTAGTGATGGATATTCCTTAAATTAAATATCAATATAAATTGGAAATTTCTTAATTAATGAATGTGTTACATGTTTAGAAACTAGTCACGGGAAAAAGAAGGTACTTGGAATTTATTTACATTGTACTATTTTACTTTATATATGAATTCCTAAAAACCGTTAAATTTCCATTACATGGACTAGATGTTATAAACACTATTGGTGGTTTCCCAATGAGGTGTATCTCATACCCTTTTCAAGTGTCATTTGGTACTTAGAAAATATCACATGTATGCAACTGTTGTTAAATGGAAGCATACTGCTTTAGACACATGATTTCTTGTTATGCTGGGATGGATCTAGTAGTAAATGACTGAGTTACATCTTAGGATTATTTGGGTAATATAAGTATTTTCTTTTTTACTACGTTGAATTTTTCATGTATTCCTACTACTTTGTATCCATGTTTTAATGATTTTTAGTGACATGAAATATATCATCAATAGCTATTGTATGTAATTCTAGTTATTTTGTATTTGTTTCCTTCCACTGTGCATACTACTTACATGGTTCTTCTGATATTTACGTCAATTTATAATTACCCAATATGTGACACTCTATAAATGAAGGAATATTCTTCCCAAAGACACACTCTAGTCCCTCACTGCTAGTCATAAGCCTCTAGTGATTTTAGAGATACACTTGAGGCCATATGGCTCACTGATCTCAGGGCACCTCCTAAGTGGAATTTGGGTTTGGGAAATCATAGTAATCATTTGATTTTATTTTTTTACCTTCTTTTAAAAAACAAGGTACATTATACATCATTAAATAAAACATCAAAATTATTTTTGGAATTTCGATGATTATGAAAGAGAAAAAAATAGACACACTATGAAATAATAAAAAAAATTCAACAAATATATATTAAATAATTATATAATATATGAAATGAACTAAAATACTAGTGCATAAAATTAAAACTTGACACTGATAATTTTTAACTTGTAAAACCAAAAAGATGAAATCCATTTTACCTAGTCAACAATTAAAATCAAAAAATAATTTACAGTACTACGTAGAGACTAAAAAAGATGAGATGGACGTGAATAATAATACGCTGAGAAATAATATCAAGGTAGAGTGAAGATGTAGTCTAAAAGAAGTCTGGAAAAATAAAAAAATAGCATGATGAATAAATCAAAATAGATCTAATATTTTTTATTTAATGTTAAATGTTAAAATAAAAGATACAAATGAATCACCAAAATATAAATTAATACCCTTTGATTAAATTTAACCAGACTATAAATATTCTCTACTAATTATTGATAAAAATATGCTTTCAAAACCCTAGTTTTATCACTTTAGCTTGGAATGAGGAGAATGTCACATAGTGTAATCAAAAGCCTCCAAAAGAACCTTCTTTAAAAAGATTTTAAACTCCCATACTTTTCAAATAATATCTATTATTTTTTTCATTTTTAAGAGAAATCAAAATTTTCATGTATGGAGGATCTATAACCCACCCACGACTCAAGTGGGGATGACCACTAACATTGCAATCAGTTGGAAATTCCCAAATTTACCTTTCGATAAATTCTTTGTCAATATTTATGACCCATTTTTATCAGTGTGAATCTTCTTAAGATCCAAATATCTAGAACCAAGTAAATTTCAGATCCAATGATACTAAACTTTAATATTTTTTTGGTCTATAATTAATTATACGATTCTTTTCTAATATATAATCACTTTGAATATCATAAAATAAAACATACATGTCCTGATTAAAATTGATCTCTTGAATAAAATAATTTATCCATAACAATTACATGCATAATTATATAGCTACAATAAAATTGGAACAAGTAGTTGATAAATAAAAATATTTCTATAATCTAGACTATAACACTATATGTTTTTATGAAGAAGATTTTTTCATATATGTTAATGTTTTTGACTCATTGCATTAAACACAACTATGAGTTTAGAAAAACCATGATATATTATTAAAATATTATCATTATAAAGCAGTTAGATACATGTGAAGGAATATGAATAAAAAATTACAAAAATTTATGGTTCAAATATGTATAAAATGAATTCATTAGTTATCAATTAGCTATAAATTAAAATTAATTTTTCTCCAAAATAAAGAATATATTTTTATAAGAAACCGTATTTATGTGCGCTATGTATTTTTATATTAATAAATTAAATTGATCACTCTTGGTGAATGATTTTAATGAAATATATATTTTATATGTTCAATATAATTTATTAATAGTAAACTAATATTTTTTATGAGGAATAAAATAATAATAAAACTAATTTAATTATTAAAAAATGCATTTTTCTAAAAAGATCCATTCATCACAAATTTCACAAATAATTTAAAATAAATTTATGATATTTAATGTTATTTAATTAGGAAAAAACATACTTATATATTTATATTATGGTGTTTCAAATTTTTAAAATAGTTTCTATTTATTTTGTGTCAATTTGAATAGTTAATGTGGTAAAAGTTATCACCTCCTTAAAAGAAAAATCAGGTAAATCTTGTTTAAAAGTAAGTGGTAAGGCCATAAATTTTCATCCTAATTATTTTATAATTTATTTAATTATACCCTTATTAGATTATTATTTATCATTAATAGTTTAATGGACTCATACACATGAAAATGACATATATATTATTTAAATTAGAAAAAGTTAAAAAAATGTCACTATCTTTGTTTTTAATGTCTATTTTGTGTCCACATAGTGAAAAAAGAAATCTATGAAGGAATATAATTATATATTTTGAGCATAAGAAAATTATTTTCTAGATATAAATTTATTTTTAAATTTTTAGTATTTATAGAATTACTTTGATTTCATACTCAACCCAGCCACAATATTTTTTAATTTATAAAAAATATATAAAAATTTATTTTAAAAATAACAGAAGTGATATATTTTGAATTATTTAATTTGTAACGAGAATTAAATATATCAATATTACATATTTAGAAGGATTTGAAGTATGATAATAAAATTACCATTTTTGGGATGTTTTTAAAGTTCAATTAGATGAATAATGTTAAAAATGACATCAATGATATTATATAATAAATAATAATTATTTAACTAGAAAAAAATACATAAAATTATGAGATTATTAAAATATGAATATGATATTGTTTCAAACATAAATCTTTATCCATTTATGGGTGTTTTTTTATTTGACATGGACATTACTAATCCTTTAAGGGTAGGAAACTTCAATATTACTCTAATTGTCAAAAGGGTTATCATGGGGGTTAAACCAAAAATATAAGGGTAATAAAGAGATCCATTTATGTAAAATTTTTAACTTATGATATTATTTATACTAATAATCATATTATATTTGAATATTATAAATTTTGAGTGATTTATACATCATAATTATTTTATAATAATTTAATATTTTCTGAAATTACAAGACTGCCCCTCCTATATATTATTGATGGGAACCCTCATTTCCCTACATAAAAAATGATTATACCTGTATATCAACCAAAATATACAAATTTATATCATCCACTTCTCAATCCATTTCTTATAGGCTTTTTGATTCCAAAAATACTAACCATAGATCCCAATAGAAGAGACCAAAAGGAGTCATTTCAAAGAAGAAGCAATCACTTTTATCGATCAATTTATGTTAAATGTTTCTTCCACTTCTACAAAATATAATATAATACTATTAAAATAATTAAATAAGTATAATACATATACTAAAATGTTTTTATGATAATTAACATAGCATTTAAAACTCCATTTCCCATCAAATGTGAAGTGAATGTATCACTCATGTGTTTGTAAGAATTATCATCTCCATATAGTGATACAAATAATTTTTTATCCCTATATTTAATGGATGGGTATTATGATGGATTTAATATTAATATATGATATTTATTACACAATAATGAAATTGTAAATTTAATTATAATAAAATTATGACATTATTTCTATCCAACCCTTTATGAAATGATAATGTCGGTCGTGCGTATGTGAGGACGACGACCTCCATAATTCGATGTGATTTTTTTCATTTTTTTACTTGGATGGAAATGATGATGAAGTTTATAACTATATATGGTAAATATGATATAATTACATTTTAAATGTTTATTAATATTTATTTATATTTTGTTCCATCCATTGTAAAATGAAAACAATATATCTGTGTACGTACGCCTTACCATGTCCTTGAATAATGTAATTCTTTTTTCTCTCCCAATCATTTATGGTTGAATGTATATATAATTAATATATATAATATTTATATCATGATACAAATCCATGACATTATGGGATTATGATCACTATATAAGGACCAAAGCTACCAAACCAAAACATACATGAAAAACATAGCAATTATCACCCAAAATAGTGATTTTAATAAAGACATGTTGATAAACTAGGGATGAAACGGAAAAATTAAATTTGATATGGTTTTATATTTAAGAATATGGTTATTTAAGTGGATTTTTAAAAAACCAAAATTTATTATACATGAGTATTTAAAATATATGAGGTTTGTCTAAGTTAAGGTAAAGGGTTGTATTTTATTGTCTCATTGTTTATTGGGATTTTTTATTATTAAGTTTCAATGATGAAGTATTATCATCAAACATTAAAGATACTAATAAAGTATATTATATATTGGTAATTTCTTGATAATTAATGTTTTATTTAGTTTTACTCAATCAATATACTCAAGATACTAAATAAATATTTTTAAGGAAAATAAATTTTATTTTTTTGTTAGGTTGAAAAATATTTTTCTTTCATATCAATGTTTTCAAAAATTTACTTAAGAAGGTTTTTAATATTGTAATTTAATTTTTAATGTTATTTTTACCCATGTTTTAATTTTTTCAAAAATTTTTGAAAATATTTTGTTTTTCATTTTCCAAACAAGGAACTTTGTAAATTTTTTGACAAAAGAATCGAAGGAATGTTTTTAACATATATGGAAGGAATGGAATATAACATCCTATTAAAGATTTCAAATTAATAAATGTTTTATTATATAATATTACACCTAATAAAACCTGGAAGATTGATAATTCTAGTTCCTTTGAAAATTATGTACATTACGTAACAATTTGAAACTTGAAAGACATCATATTTTTTGAAAACTTCCTTAACATGCTTGCACATAAAACAGAATGGGAAAACATGGGGACATACATGATGAAATGTGTGATATATAAAGACCAATAAGGTAATAAAAATGGAATAACTTGAAAATAATAAAATATGTTATACAATATAAATACAAAAGATAAATAAAATGAGTCAGAATCCTAAAAATGAATAACAATACATGATATAGCATGATAATCATAATGGAAATATGAGAAATACGAAAACAACTTAACACAGTGCATCATAAACATATACCAATGATAACTTTGATGAAATAATAATTTAATGTTTTCCATAAATGAATCATGTTCAATACCTTCCCCAATATTACATTTCATGATACTAAATTTTACCAAATGCATTGGAGCACTATATAATTCTATCCACACCTATCACTTTAATTTCCTTCTCATGCTCAAGTGTTCCACATAGGTCACGCAACATGGATTCTTTCATCATCATATCTTATTTCAACATAATGTATTGTGTAATAAATACATGTAAGTAACATGTAAAATAATTATAAGTACATAAAGGACAACACCCGTGGTTGGAAATGGGTATGATATTCACTATAATATATTTGCCATGGAAAATCACTATGATATTTCCATCGTCACTTAAAAAATATAGAAAATGGGATGATGGGAGTAAAAAGGGTATATCTTCATTTATAAATAAAATGGGAAGTAATAGGTACATGTAAAGACATATTGAAAAATTATAAATTGAAAATAGAAAGCATATGACAAAAATGAGCTTCAATAAAGAAGAGAAGGTGAGTATCCCTTACTTGAGTGTGTGGTATTAAATGATTTATAGAATATTATTGGGAGGTTGGAAGAACCTTGGGTAGAATCTATATAGGTTATTAAAGAGTATGTATTTGTGAAAATATTTTTTAGTTAATAGAAATGTTAATTTGGGTGGGTTTATATAAGAAAAGAGTGGGGATTTCATTATTAATTGTTAGAATTTAGTTTTAAACTCTATATAATAAAATAAAACAAACCACAATCCTAGCCATGTATTTTTAATATGTTTTCTAAAAAATGGGAGTGGTTTTAATTATTTTATATGGTATAGGGACGAAATTAATAAATGAACACCCTTCCTTAATTGGAAGTGAGTCATACTCTTAAAGAAATCATTTAAAAACCATAAAATATATTAATAGTTTTGGGAGATTCACACAGGATTTATGTAACTAATAAAATAAAAATAAAATAACATTATTTTAACGGTATAACTTATATTTGGCCGTTTATAACCTTTATAGAATTTATTACATAACAATTTTGGACATTATGATGTTATATTACACAGTATATTTATACCTCATTTAATTTTTTCATGAAAATTCAACTATCTTAGAAAATGATGAAAAATTAATCATTGGATAATTTTGATGTTATAATTCCAAAAATAATATTCATTTTATCTCATTAAATTTCTAAATTTTTATATTTGTACTTTCAATATAAGAATTAATATTTATTGAGAAATGGTGGGTTTTTTGACAATAACAGTTTTCAAACCATTATAAAATTGCATTTGACTTTGTAAAAATTATATGATAATTTATATTTAATAAAAAATATTTAAATAAATATTTTATTAAAATATTATTTATTTCAAAAATACATTAACTCATGAAAAATAAATTTCTTAATTGAATTTGAATATTACCCTAAAATACAATTTTAGTTTTATTGTAGTAAAATCATTTATAAATAATCACTAATTAAATTAAAATATATTCATTATTATATAAATATATATTAATCTTACTAAAGTATTTAATAAAATTTATTAAATTTACTAGAAAACTTGCTAAGAGTACGATGCACGATAGTTATCCATTCATAGGGTGGTTCAACATATATGAGTTGGGTCGTGATCTTGATGAGCTTGAGCTTCTCCCATAAAGAGTTTTTATTACACATAAGTTTCTAGATATCAACTTTTTATTAGTCAAGGTCAATTCCAAAATATGAAATATCCCTTAAAAATTACGATAAATTGGATTTATAGAGTACAATTCTGCTGGTCGAGGCTATCTCTTCCTTTTTCTATGTCCATTAGATTTTAAAAACATTTCATTCAGTATAATAATGTGATAACTATTAAAAATCTATATTATAAATGGTAATTATTCATAATAGTCATTTAAATTTAATAAGATATAATAAAATCAAATAAATAGATTCGTTTTCGATAATCATATTACACAATAAGACATTTAATTAAATCACAATTGGAATTTTATTTATAGTAGTTCTAGTCATCACAATATTTCCCCCTTAAAAAATTTTACCTTTAAAATTTTTCATTAACAATACTAAAACAGATGAGGGTAATTCTATTTCATCACCTCCTTTAGTTCCCACATTTTTTCTTCAAACGTTTGGTTTCTCCACATCACATTGTCTAGCTACATTATATTATTTAATATAACTTTTCCTCTATAATCTATTATCTTTACTAGTTCCTCCACATGTAAGAGATCATTCTCCAATAGTACCGCCTATGGTTTGAGTATATTTGGGGGGTTTATTTTTTAATTTCTCATGAGAGATACAAGGAATACGTCATGTACTTGAGATAGGTTAGGTGGGAATGGTAGTAAATAGGCCACAACTCCAATGTAATCAAGGATCTCAATGTGGATGGTTTATCTTAGACTAAGATCTCCATTCATCCCAAATATCATGACTTTATTCAATGGAGATATGTGTAAGAATAACATTATCCAATATAAAACTCTAGTTCATGATGATGATTATTTGAATAGATATTCTATTAACTATCAGAATCTTTGATGTGATACTGAATATTCATATACTTTTCCACTATTTTCTCGACCATTTCAGGACCTAGTAGTTTTAATTCCCCAACATCATCCCAATATAGAGGTGTTCTTCACCACTCCCATAAAGGGATTGATAAGGATCCATTTGGATGATTGATTGGAAACTGTTATTGTTTTATTACTTGAACAAATTTTGATATTTATACCATATTTTTTAAATCTAATTATGCATTGTCTCAATATGTCCTCAAGTTTCTGGATAGTTCGTTTAGATTGGCCTTTTGTTTGAGGGTGATATGCTATGATGAAGTTCAACATAGTATTCAGTTCATATTAGAGATCTTCCAAAACACAGAGGTATGTCTTGGGTCTCGATCATATACAATTGGTAGTGGTGTTTCATATAGCCTCGCCACTTTTATAATTCATTTCCTTCGATGTTGATCACGTTGGAATTCCTCTTGAATTGTTTTAATGGGAATAGTCTTTGTAACACAATCAAACACATCCAATATAAAATTGTTTCCACTTGATGTTTTCAGAAGACCAATGATAGTGCCACGTTGATATTTTTCCATTTCCATGTAGGTATGGTTAATAGTTTCATCATCCCATTTTATATTTTTCATTTCTTCTTTCACGTGATGACATACAAGACATCTTGATTTATATTCTCTGATCTCCTTCATATTTTCCCACAAAAAGTGTTCTCGGGGATCAGGATACATCTTTGTGATTTCAGGATTTATACAGAAGGTTAATCTATGTGCATCAGCCAAAAGATACATATTTATATCACTATTTGGTGGCACACATTATCTTGATTCAAATCTCACAACTCCTTATCCATTAACATTAAACACCAAGGATTTTAATTTTATTATAGTTTCCACTTTTTTGGAATTTCCAGAGCATCTCTTTAAGAATTCTTTATCCTCTCTATAAGTCATGATTAAAAAATAATTTGTGAATTTATTGATGATGTTACATAAATTATGATTCCCATTTCCATCCTCTTCAAATATAAGAAAATCAGATCCTTCTCAATTCTCATTAATGATTAAATTTCTTGATCCTTTCTATTTAGAGAATCTTCAACTTTATTCAGTTTCCCATGATAGTAGTGAATTGAGAATCCATTATCCTTGATCAGATCAAACTATATTTGTTGGCTCATATTCACCTCTTTCATATGAATATATACTTGAGGATTTTTGTTCCAAATATATTTCTCACATATCCCCAAAGAGAAAATGCTTCCATATTTTCAAATCAAATATCACTATAGTAAACTCGATATCATGAATTGGATAGTTTTGTTTATGAAATTTCCACTATATTGAAGTATAGGCTACAAATCTTTCATTTTTTATTAACACATATCCCAATCCCTCAGAAGCATCACTTAAAACAACAAAAAGTTCTCCACCTATGGTTACTATGAGTACATGTTCAATGATAGGACATATTTTTATCTCATTGAAGCTCACATAACATTCACCATTACATGAAAACATGACTACCTTCTTAGTCATCTTTGTTAGATGGTATGATAGTCATTATAAGTTTATCACAAATCAAATATAATACCCAAATAATCTCAAGAAACTAGGGATATCTATCATAGATGTTAGCCTTGGCCATCCATCAACTGCATCTATATTTGAAGAGTCCAATTATATCCCATTTCATGTGATTATAATATCCTAGAATGATACTTCCTTTAACCAGAACTCACAATTTCTTAACTTTTAATTAATCTGTTCCTTTTGAAATATCATTAACACATTTCTCAGATTCTCCTGATGCTCGTCATTGGTTTTTAAGAATAATAAAATATCATCTATAAAGACAAATTTTCTTCCAGGTAATATATAATGACTCTATTAATCAAGTCCATTATTATTTATGGATATTTATTGAGTCCTAATGGCATTAATATGATCATATATTACTCTTACCATATTCAAAAGGCATTCTTGGGGACATCCTCCTTCTTCACCCTAACTTGGTAATACCCTGACCATAGATCCACCTTGAAGAAGTATTAATCACTACATAGCTGATCAATCAAGTCATCAATCCTTGGAATACGACACTTTTTCTTTATCATGAACATGTTGAGCTCATGATAATCAATTCAAAGGTACATTCTTCCATCCTTCTTCTTGATGAAGGGGACTAGTTCACCCCATGGGAAAGCACTTAGGCATGTGAACTCTTTATCCAAATTATCCTATAGTTGTTTCTTCAGCTTCTAATGTTCAACTATATCCATTCTCTATAGTGTCTGGGATAATGTAAATGAACAATGTATTTGATCGATAAAAAATTCAATCTCTTGGCGAGAAGGAAGACCACAAAATTCCTTGGAAACACATGTACATATTACCTCACAATGGGAATGTCCTCAAGGATGATATTTTCCTTAGACTCAATCATTGAGCTATATGTTCTTTCTCATAGAGAAAAAATATACATCCTTGAGATGTTGGTTTTAAATAAGATTCGTCATCCTCCTTGAATTTTTCAGAATAGGGGTTCTATTCTTAATTGAATGACTAATTTCCTTCTCATGGAAATTGATGTTATCTTTGTATAGTGAAATCCAATCCATACCTAGAATTATAAAAAATACCACCAATGGGAGTATGAAACTGTTTTTTGTGATGTTAAACCCACAAGTTTTGATATGGAAGGATTTATATTAATGAGATTCAATAATTTCCACATTTTCTATTTTCATCGACAGTACTACATCCATGGTTAGTGGTGGTGTTTGAATAGTTCTACTAAAATTTTGTGATATGATGGAAGTTGTAAAACCATAATAAAAAATAATTTTAACTATTATTTAATGAATAACTAGAACATCTTTAATCACTTCATTTTCGGGATCCTCCTCAGCAGTTGTGATGAAAAATTTATTCCCTTTAGGCCTTCGAGGTTGATGGTTGTCTCTGAAAACCTGTGTCTTGATGCATTTGTTTGAAAAGTGCCCTAGTTCCTTCTAGTTGAAGTAATAAGCAATGTAGTGATGGTTGAAAAATGTATTCCTATCCTCAAAAATATTATTAGGTTTCTCTAATCAGTAACAATTAACTAGGTTCCCTTCCTTCACACACCTAATGCATTTTATCACCCATCATAGGCAATTTCTGATGTACTTTTTTCTGCACGCTTAAAAAGTGGGATGTTGAAATTTCCTGGCACCATTAGATTTATCCAGGTGATTGCAATAATTAATGTCCATTATTTTATTCTTATCTATATTATTCCATATAGATTTTATGATATCTATTTTTAATTTTAGGGCATATTAGACAATTTTCTCATAACTATCCAAGTCTTGTATCACTAGGTATTTTCATAGACTAGGTTTTAGCAAACCAAATAAGTGGTCAGCCTTGTATTTGGGAGTAAAGATAATGATAGAGGAATATTCTGCAAGTCTTGTGATGTTTTCCACAAACTCCTCGATATATTCTTCATCTTTTGGAATGATGGAATGGAAATATTTTTCCATTTTACATTAGAGAGTATGAGGAAAATATTTATCAAAATTTTTTTTCCAAAAAAGTTTCATCCCCATTACATCATTCAATTTATCAGGATTCATGTTCTTGATCAATGTACACTAATGATATAATTCTCCCTCCATATGATAAATAGATACTCAAACCTTCTCTTTTTTAGAATATTGAAGAATGGGGGAGATCTTATAAATGGAGGTAATCTGTTGTTCCATGATTAAGGGGTCAGATGGTCCACTAAATGTCAGAGGCATTAGTAATATAAAGACCTTAATTATAGATTTCTATTTATTAAGGGGTTATAGAAACACCTCCTAATATAGATTTATATTAATAACCTAAGTTAACTTAGAGAGTATCATTACAATGTTTTTGATTCCCACTCTGATCAGGTTGGGAATATCATTGGTGGTAGTCATACATTTCTCATCCCATTGATTTTTTACCCAATTCCTAATATTTTCAGCCATGGTATAAAATAAAGGTAAAATTAGGGATGGTTATTTTTAAATTATTAAAGACATAAATGGTAATATAATAACATTAAATAGATAAATTATAAATTAATTATATTTACTTGACTTATGAATTTTTGGGCTTCAATATATGTTATCCATGATATATTTCTTAACATATATTCATATAGGTTTTTGTTACAATTAATAATGGTTTTTAATAAGATTATAAATTTATGAATGAATATCCCTAGGGAGTTTAAAACTAGGTGTGCTGCAAGGTCAATTTTGATTCACTAGTTCACGGTCAAATCTTGCTCAATATGCCATTTTTGGGTATTTATCACTATGTAGATTTGTACCAGAAAAACATTCACTTGTATTATCCATACATCGATTTATTTGGTTGATAAACCACTAAATATATAGTTTACATAATTTGGGAATGTTTCTTATAATTAATATTATCCATAGGGCTTTCTCTATATTTTTCAAATACTAATCACAAAAAAACTAAAATTTTCCTTTGACACGAACTATAACAACCCGACTCTTCATTTCAAATTAATACATGATTTAATAGAAAATATTACACTTAATAAAAACTCATTAATTTACAAGAATTGTCTATTTTGGAATTAGTTAAATTAAATAACGATTTAAAACTGGAATGACATCAAATTTATTGAAAACTCCCTAAACATATACGCAACTAAAGATACATTGGATAGCCTGTCGACATATATAATAAAGGGGTGAGGTATAATTCTCAGAAATGGAATAAAAATTTCATAACATGAATATAATAATACAAGTTAAAAAATATGAATATCAATGGGGAATAAAAGTAATAAGAATCAGAAAAATGAATAATGAGACATGATATAGCATTTCAATCATAAATAAAACATGGGAAATGTGGCATCATCATTAATTGCTTCATCGTAAACGTAAGTTATGGTTAACTACCACGAAATCTTGAAGGAAATGTTCCTATAAAGGAATAAGGTTGAATCTCTATACCAACATGAAGTCTCATGATACTAAAGGTAACCCAATGCATTGGATCACTATATAATTCTGGGCACACCTGTCACTTTTATTTCCTTCTTATGCTTATTTGTTCCACATAGATCATACAACATGGATTCATTCATCATCATATTTTATTAAATGATCAATGATTAAATAATACATAAATATAACTCTGAACATAATGAATTACTACTGAAAAAAGGTTAAAACCCTTTATAGTAAATGGATATTGTATTCAATACACAATTTTTTTGGAATGGAAAATCGTAGTGAGATTTCATCCTTATAACAATATCACATAAAAATTTCATTAAATGGTTTGGTGAGAGTGAAATGGGTCTACAATAATTTGGAAATTAAATGGAATGTAGTAGGGACATGTAGAGTCATATCCAAATATTAGGAATTTAAAATTGACGGTATAATATAAAAAGAAACTTGAATAAAGAAGAGAAGGTGATGATCCCTTAATCGAGTGTTTGACACCAAATCCTAGAGAGAATATTTTTGAGAGATTGAGGGAACCTTAGGAGGACCCTTGAGAAAGAATTAAAGAGTAAGAACATGATCTAAATATTTTGAGTGAATATAAATGGGATATTGAATGGGTTTATATAATAAATGTTTTGGGGATTTCATTATTATTTCTGAAATATTGTTTTTGTACTCGATGCAATCAAATAACAAAAACCATAGACCTTACCATGGTAATTTCCCACATTTTCTGCAAAGTAGGAGTTGTTTTAATTATTTTATAATGTAATGTGACGAAATTAATAAAATAATACCCTTTCTTATGTGGAAGTGAGTCATACTCTTAAATAATTGATCTCAAAACCATAAAATATATTAATCCTTTTGGAGGTTTCAAAAAGGATTTACAAAATAAATAATGTAAACACATTATGACATTATTTTAAAGTAAAAAATATATTCGGTATTTTATAACATTTATAGTATGTATTATATTACTTTTGGATCATTATGATGTTATAATACACAAGGTATATTTATATCATGTTTAATTTTTATTAAAAAATTCAGCTGTCTTATAAATTTATGAAAGATTCACTATTGGATAGTTTTAACATTTTGGTTCCAAAAATAATATTTATGTTTTCCATTTAATTTTTAAATATGTGAATTTTTAATTTTAAAATAAGAATCATCGTTTTTTGAGAAATGGTAGGTTTTTTGACAATAAAACTTCTCGAATCCTTATAAAAATTATATTTTACATCAAAAAAATTATATGATAATTTATATTTAATAAATATTATTTAATTATAATATTTTCTTAAAATATTATTTATTTAAAAAATACATTAATTCATGAAAATAAATTCCTTTACTGAAATTGAATATTACCTGAAAACACATTTTTTGTTTTATTATATCAAAATAATTTATAAAATATCATCAATAAAACCAAAATATGCACATTATTATATACAATATACATTTTTATATTATTAGGTTCTTGATACATATCCATTTAATACACCATAAAACACCCTAATAGTAATGTGCATGATAGTTAGAATTTCATGGGGTTTTTTGGCATACATGGTCTAGGTAGTGGTCTCGATGAACTTGAACATCACCCATAAAAAATTTCACTAATCCTTAAGTTTCTAGATCTCAACATTGGATTTTTCAAGGGAAAATGCAATATATGATATCTCCCAAAAAAATATCTAATTAATGGGCTTTAAAAGGTACAATCATACTAGTTGAAGACATCAATTTATTTTTAATGTCAATTTGATTTGTCCAAACTCTACATTTACAAAAATCACTTGATCACTTCTAAACATTTTCATTTTCAAAAGAAATGTTTCTTTATAGTAATATAATTTTGATAGGATACAATTAAATCAAATAAAATTATGTTATTTCTGTAATAAAATTTTATAATAATACATTTAATTAAATAAAAAGAGAAATTTTGTTTATAACTGTTTGGGTAGTTACATTGAATTTCCCAGCATCATGACCACTAGATGTTTTAATGCCTTATTTACAAGTTTTCATTATATTTTTCAAAGAATTTTTTTTTCTATTTTTTGAAATTATTTATATTATTATGTTGGGATATAAAAATAGAAATTTTATTTTTCTCAATAAATTTTTAGTCATCTTTTGATTCATCAATGACTAAACCATCAATATTCATTATGACATACAAGGAATATGACTCATGGATTCTATCCTTAGTCTTTAATTGGATGGTTTATGTTTATTATGGGATGATATTCATGAATGTAGAGACCCAAATCTTGATGTACATGGACAATACATTACTTTTTCAGAATACTTAATATATAACAAAAACCAAAACTCAAGGATTGTAATAGTTTAGTGTCTTTGGAATCTCAAAACTTAATCATCTAATCTTGGTGAAAGATCTTCAACATCTCTCATAAAGTTCTTCCCCTTTTTGTTTTCATACCTAAAACCTTTCTTGAAATCTTAGGGAAATTAAAACATATAAAGGGTGATCTAAAATGATCAGTAAGGTTAATCATTGAAAAAGTTAAAAAAACCATATAAATTTAAACTTAAAAACAAGAACATAATGATTAAACAACAGAATCTTGGGAAAAGACATAAATCATGGAAGTACGTAAGAAATGTATCATAATGGAAAATCAATCTTGATAAAATAGAATGGGAATAAATCATGTGATTGTGGAAACCATTCAGCACTTGTTATGATTTACATAGTAGCCAAGGCATTGCTGCCAAGACCATCTTAGTGGACAAAGTCCCTTTCTGAATCGAGTTCACTACTCATTTCAGTCCTGTATCACTTAACCAGATTAACATACCATTCCAGCCATGTCTATCTCATGAGATATAAATCTTTACCCAATGCATTGGAGGGATAAATAGGTCCCACCCATCTCATAATGAAATCATTCTTACTTTTTCCACAACATAAACATAAATCATTCATCATAACCTAAAGAACAAAATGGGTTTCATAAACATCATCCCATGATAACATAATACATATAAAACAAATGGATATCATTTCATCATAATAATGGTGAAAGAATTTAAATTATAGAGACATTATACTTGAAACTTACACATATGAACTAACACCATCTTATATGGAAAATGGTTTTGATAAAACACTTGAAATGAATTCTTGAAGAAAATATCATTTCTTATTCAAAATCATTCTATTTTCACAAAATGCCATGAAATTTTAAAAGAAAAGGATCTTTATGAAAGTAGAAATGAAATATTTTAGATTAAGTTTCATGAAAATAAGGTGTTATGAAAATGTAAAAATATGTTCATGCCGTATAAGTTAAAAAAACATTATTCTCGTACTTTTTCCAGAAAAGTCAAAAAGTACCTCGTATGGTAAACAAAAGAAAGATTCCTTACATACAATGTAATAAAAGTAAAAAATGGATAAAAAGGACTTTAAAAATACATGAAACCATTTTTAGAAAACATTGAAATGGATGATAAATATAACCCCAGTAAATACATAAGAATAAACAATCTCGGATAAAAACGAGATTGGAAAAGTTATCCCTTACCATATGTCCGATATGCTTCGTATGTTTCTGAACCTCCTGTATAATGATTTAGATAATGTAATTGACATATTAAAGAATCATATTCTTCATTATGATATCATATATGGTTAAATTATGACATTATATTACCCGTTCTTTTGTAAATTCCATGTTAAAGCACCGTTTTGGGTAAAATCGTTTCATTTAGCGTACGAGTTTCAACTTGTTGTTCTTGATATTATTAATTATATCCTGATTTAAATAATTTCAAAATGTAAAATATTATTTATATATAATATATATTCGGCGTGTAAATATATATGATAGATCGATAAATGGAATGAAATACACCGTTCATGGAGACGGTAGGCTGTACGTACGCATGAACAATGTTTTCGTTTCCTTATTGAGTTGAATGGAATTAAGTAGATGACATACATATATATATATATACATAAATACAGTATCATTATTATGTCATATATTTCATTATTATTCATTATATATACTTTATAATCATTCATGAATGGTTAACATGGAGAATGAATCTCATCACGTCGTGGAGATGGTAGTTCGTATGTACGCATGAGCGTTGATATCATTCTCATGATCATGGAATTGTATTAAAGTATATGTATAATATTTAAGAATCAATATCACTTTACAATAATAATATATAGTTATTTATTTACATAATTATACCCATCCAAGTAAGGTGGTAGTTGAAAACATATTACACCACGGCGTGGAGACGGTATTCCGTACGTACACACGCGCGGTGATTTCGTTTTCCGTAGGATGGATAGAAGGTGAAATAGGGTTGTTTCATATTTATAATAACATATTAGTATACATGTAATACTGATATTATTACATTATAATGAGACAACTAAATAAGAATAAGTAGAAGAAGAATGAAACTTGAGAGAATCGGAAGAAGAGATTACATCTTCTTCAACGCACCTCCTTTAAGCTTCCTCTTAAAGAAGTAGAGATTGTCTTTGTAGAAGACCAGAACCTCCAGAATATTTATAGAAAAGTGGAGAACAGAAATGGCCAGGGGTTTTACGAGCTTCAAGGCCTAAAAGGGTGTGAAGAGAATACGGAAGGGGTGCTCTTCTAATAAGGGGGGAGAGGGGCACCTTTGGAAAACTTAAAATATTATTTTATAATAAAGTCATATTCAGGTTTTAATAGCTCCAAATTGATTTATTTCTAAGAAAAGGTGGGTATGGGTAGCAATAATCTCATCCAATATGTTTTAGACAAATTTAGGTTACTATTTTACCTTTATCATTTAGATTTTACTCTATGTTGAATAATTTAACTTTTATCGTGTCTTTTTGTTTTCTTACACTATATGGTTAATAAACTTATTATAACAATCCAAAAAAACACCAAGTGGTTCATTATTAATATATATATCCTTATATAATTCATTTGGATGAACCATCTATTTATAGGAATAAAATAACAATTAATAATATAATATATTTTTTAAAAATTATTTTTTGTCAATTTTAACACTATTTGGTAGTTGATCTTTTTGAAAACTATAACTACATTATTAGTTCGAAAAAATTTAACTAAATCCATACTAACATGTCATATTAACCTAGAAAATTAGTTTAATTCATAAAAAGTATAAAATTACATTTATTTGGGTATTTATAACATTAATTATGTTAATATTTCATTAATAAGGTAATTACTACATCATCATTGTGTCATAAATAGATTAAATTTTTTAATGTCTAAAAATTATAAATAAAATACCATTATGTTGGAAATATTTTGTTCTTTCTAATTAATATTTATAGTCTAATTTATCTTATGTATAACCCTATATTAAAAATGATTTAGTTATTAAACTTTCATTTTATCTATTTTAACCCTTCTTTAAATAAATTAATAATAAATGGCCTAATCTAATCTAAGTGGACCTAAATGGTCATATTTTATTCCTAAGGTTGTTTTTGGTCGAATTACACTTCTCAAATAGAATTAGGACATGTGTTTGGGTAATAATAATATCATTTTTACCCTTAATTACCATATTTACTTTTAATCGTGGTAAATAAACGAAAAAAGTTACTATTCACCAATTATTATATTCATCTCATTGAACCAGATTTTAGTCCTTGATATTAACTGTGTCTCTCAGTTTTTCGAAATTCCACTCAGAGAAGCGGTAAAATTATGTTATATGTGAATTTCCAAATTCTCCTAGGAGGTGGGTAAAAGACGGGGAAAAGTTCAATAAAAATTTTATATATCTAAAATTATTATAAAATGACTCCAATGAATTACATTGAACTTATATAGGTATTATGTATCAATTTTGACCTAAAATAAATTTAAATAAAATAAATAATTATTTAAATAAAAAGTCGGTTTTTAAATAGTAACCCAGTGTTTTTACTATTCATAAAAAATTGAATGTTTTTAGAAAATAACAAAAATTCACCATAGGATAATTTCGATATTCCGAATCCAAAAATGAAGTCCATTTTAAAAGAAAATATTTATGAAATTCCAAAAGGTGGGTATTTCTATTCATAACAGCTAGTTTATAAAATATTTTAAGAGCATATCTTTGTTTAGTGAAACTCTGTATTGCGTACAACACATTCTATCGTGGAAGGTCGCGATTGCGTGTAATGTAAGCTAAGTCAGGTTTGAGTGCAGTACAAGACTCATTTGTTGTTGCGTATAACAGAATCCAACCATATTTCATTTATAAATTTAATATATAAATATATACACTCAATGTTGCATAGAATAGTAACTATCAAATGAACTTGAAATTTTGTGTAACACGATCGAAGAATAGTGTTGCATGTAGTGCAAGCTAATACGGTCTTTCATATAGTACAAGCTAAACTTGGTGTAGTGTATAATAGATGACATAAATTAGATTAAAAGAATATTTTTCATAAAATCTCAGGTTGTTATATTCTACCCCCCTTAAAATGAATTTCGCCCTCGAAATTAGTTGGGGTTATAAATTGTTTACTACTTGAAAGTTTCGTTAATAGAAATCCACATCGTAAAAAGGAATACCAAAACATGACTTTAAAACCTAAATTATGAAACGTAACGGTTAACCAAATTAACTAATCATTGGGTTTCCACATAAGAGAACATATGTGAAAATATGGATATGGAAGAGAAATATAAAAATAAACTTTTGATAAAGAGTGGTAGAGGACGTGGCTATGAAAAATCCAACAATCACAAACCCATAAATTTGTGATGATCTAAGGTACCATTTGATTCATCAGATATAAGAGCATTAGGACAACATTTTTGTTTTTCAAGATCATTTCCCTAAAGTTGAATAATTTTTAAATTAAAATAAATACTCACTTGATTTTGGTACAATCTCAACATTTCTCATGCCTTGAACAATTTCCACTTCATCTAATAAAGAAATGAAGTTGAATTTGTCTTTCATGAAGTGTTTGAAGATCATGCGATACAATGATAGGTCATTCCATCTGTCTCAAACATAGGGTTAGAAAAATTTATATACATAAGTCCATATATGGTGAGATTAATCGGATATGGTTCCAAAATGGACTTATACTTCATCTACTATCATGCTTAATAAAATAAAACTAGTTTCTACTAACCAGGGACTTCCTGTAGGCTAGTTGTAGGTGAAAAAGGCATGTCACACTTTGGTTGTGGGTTCGATTCCCGCATCCTTGTCTGACGCGATGGATTGTCGCCTGTTCTACAGCTTGTCCCTTTTCTTAAACTACACTATTATAAAATTCTATCAATCATATCGAAAAACATATCTGGCCTCAAACAATACTAACTTATGTTTAACATAATCCATTCCAATCTTTAGGCTTATCCAAAATACTTCTCATAGTATACATAGAACGATTACAAAAAAAGTTCATATAACTAGCATGTGAATACCATCATTTATCCCTCATATATCAAAAGATATATCTTGTTGATCGCATTCCAAACATGTGAATACCTTAATCTTGTATTCTCTTTAAAAATGAATACCCATTGAATCTTAGTGAAATCATGAATGATGTCAAAAGTTAACTCTTTCCACATACCAAAATCCAAAAATTCAATATACTCAAACCATGAAATAACTTTTTTATTATATCATTCATGAGCTCATGAATACTGTCATACATTTCATTTTCTCCTAATCCCTTCATTATGCGCATATAATCTTCCTTCAAAAAATATCTCAATCACTTTCTATGGTTACCGGTACCATAAAATTATTGAAAACCACAATAGACCAATACATAAATATTTCAATATTCAACGATACGATATACACCATTATTTTGGAATTCCATTTCATAAACACTTAATCATTCCACCACATCATTATCAAAATCAACATCTCCAATAGTTATTTCATGTGACTTCCCTTTGTCCTTTACCTTAATTGGTTGCTCATGTCCATCATCATTAACCCTTGGATTAGGGAACTGATTAGCATACTACCACATTTCCTTTCACTTGAAGAATTGAAGTGTTGGTGGTGCATTCTCTGTAGTATTTTCTTTATTTACATCACTAGAAACACCTTTTATATTACTTTGACACTTATCTGCTCTATGGACTTCTTTTCCACACTTAAAAATTTTTCTAGTCCCTTTAAGACAATCTCCACCATTCTTCTTTCCACAGTTTGAGCATAAAGAAAAATTCATCTTATTTTCCCCATTATTATGAGATTTCTCCTTGAACTCCATCTTTTGTTTCTTTTCAAAAACATGAGATGAATATGTAACACTAACTTCCATTTCTACCTTGATTTCACAACGCACAATTTCTTCATAGCTATTGAAGTCTCGTATAGCTAATGCTCTTCGAAGACTTGGTTTTAATCCATTGAAGAATCGATCAACTTTACTTTCAGGTTGGATGATAAAGCCAGATTCATACCTTGAAAGCCTTGTAAAAGTTTCTTCGTATATACCAATAGATTCATCATAATTTTTCTTAAGCTCAAGGAACTCCTTTTCCATCTTTGTTCGAAGAATACAAGGGAAGTACTTACTAAAAAACAAGTTCTTGAACTCATCCCATTCCATGGACTGAATTTCATCTTGGGGCCTTGTATTCTTAATTAGAGTCCACCACTAGTCAACTTCACCTTCTAAATGGTAAACTTCTAGAATGACTTTATCATGTTCTGAACAGCGAAGTATGGAAAATATCTTTTCAATGGTACTGATCCATTATTCAACAACAAGTGGATCAGAAGACCCATTGAAAGAAGGTGGACGTTGCATCATGAAGGACTCAATAGAATATTGTTCCCTTCTCTGATCATTTGGAAATATAGAATGATTCATAGCTTGTGTTAGTATAACAATAATTTTTTTCACTAAATTTCCCATCACATCGGTTATTCCGGAGGCCAATCATTTCATTTTCCATTACATTGATCAACACGGTTCCTTCGTGTTCCAGCCATCGTCTAAAACCCAAAAAGAATAGTGTGAGAGGATAAAATCATGCTAGGGAAAACAACATAATAAAGGCGGGTACCTTCAATATATAACATCTTAGGGTTAATTCTAAGATTGTTACTGAAATTCTAGGACTATAACCTTTACTTATACTTAACCTTAGGGACATCCCTAGACATACCATAGAAATATCTCTAGGGATCTCACTAATGTTTTTGAATCCTATTTTCCAAAGGTTAACTAAACCTTTCCTCTGCTACCAACTGTAGATACCAAAATCTTGACGTACATGGACAATACATTACTTTTGTAGAATACTTAATACATAACAAAAACCAAAACTCAAGGATTGTAATAGTTTAGTGTCTTTGGAAACTCGAAACATAATTTTCTAATCTTGGTGAAAGATCTTCAACATCTCTCATAAGGATCTTCCCCTTTTGGTTTTCTTACCTAAAACATTTCTAGAAATCCTTGGGAAAAGAAAACATATAAAGGGTGAGCTCAAATGCTCAGTAAGGGTAAGCCTGGAGAAAATAAAACAAACCATATACAATTGAACCTAAAACATGAACATAATGTTTAAACATAAAAATCATGAGCAAAGACATAAATCTTGGAATTATGTAAGACATGTATCATAATGGAACATCAATCTTGATACAATAGCATGGGAATAAATCATGTAATTGTGGAAACCATTCAGCACTTGTTATGATTTCCATAGTAGCCAAGGCATTGCTTCCAAGACCATTTTAGTGGAAAAAGTCCCTTTCTGAATCGAGTTCGCTCCTTGTTTCAGTCCTGTATCACTGAACCAGATTAACATACCATTCCAGCCATGTCTATCTCATGAGATATAAATCTTTACCCAATGCATTTGAGGGAAAAATAGGTCCCAACCGTCTCATAATGAAATCTTTCTTACTTGTGCCACACCATAAACATAAATCATTCATCATAACCCAAATAAAAACATGGGTTTCATAAACATCATCCCATCATAACATAATCCATATAAAAAATGGACATCATATCATCATAAGGAAAGTGAAATCATGTAAATCATATAGACATTATACTTGAAACTTACACATATGAACTAATGACATCTTATATGGAAAATGGTTTTGATAAAACACTTGAAATGAATTCTTGAGGAAAATATCCTTTCTTATTCAAAATCATTTTATTTTCACAAAATGCAATGAAATTTAAAAAGAAAAGGATTTTTTTTAAAATAGGTATGAAATTATGTAGAGTAGTCTTCATGAAAATAAGGTGTTATTAAAACATAAAAATCTGTTCATGCCGTATAAGTTAAAAAAACATTCTTCCCGTACTTTTTCCGGAAAAGTAAAAAAGTACCTCGTATGGTAAACAAAAAAATGATTCCTTACATACCATGTAGTAAAAGAAAAAAATGGGTAAAAAGGAATTTAAACATACATGAAACCATTTTTAGAAAATAGGTAAATGGATGAAAAATATAACCCTAGTATATACTTACGAAAAAACAATCTTGGATAAAAACGAGATTGTAAAAGTTATCCCTTACCTTATGTCTGATATGCTTCGTATGTTTCCAAACCTCCTGTATAATGATAATGTCATTGACTTATTACAGAATCATATTCATTGTTATGATATCATATATGGTTCACTTATGACTTTATATTACCCATTCTTTTGTAAATTCCATGTTAATGCACCATTTTGGGTAAAATCATTTCATTTATCGTACGAGTTTTGACTTTTTATTCTTGATATTATTACCTATATACGGATTTACATAATTCAAGAATGTAAACACTTATTTATATATATTATATATTCTGCATATAAATATATATGATAGATCGATAAATGGAATGAAATACACCGTTCATGGAGATGGTAGGCCGTACGTACGCATGGACGCTGTTTTCGTTTCCTTATTGAATTTAATGGAATTAAGTAGATAACATACATATAAAAATATACATAAATCCAGTATCATTATTATGTCATATATTTCATTATTATTCATTATATATACTTTATAATCATTCATGAATGGTTAACATGGAGAATGAATCTCATCGCGTCGTGGAGACGGTAGTCCGTACATACGCACGAGCGATTATATCATTCTCAT
Source organism: Viscum album (assembly GCA_963277665.1). Classification (NCBI taxonomy): domain Eukaryota; kingdom Viridiplantae; phylum Streptophyta; class Magnoliopsida; order Santalales; family Viscaceae; genus Viscum; species Viscum album. The sequence continues at coordinate 954,956,271 of OY728133.1, read as the reverse complement.
GATAGTGGAATTTTATTTAAGTGTATGTATAATATTTCAGAATTAATATCACTTTACAATTATCATATATAGTTATTTATTTACACCATTATACCCATCCAAGTAAGGTGGTAGTCGAAAATAGATTACACCACGGTGTGGAGACGATATTCCATACATACGCACGCGCGGTGATTTCATTTTCCGTAGGATGGATAGAAGGTGAAATATGGTTGTTTCATATTTATAATAACTTATAATTATATAATTAATACTGATGTTATTACTTTATAATGATACAAATAAAGAAGAATAAGTAGAAGAAGAAAGAAACTTGAGAAAATCGGAAGAAGAGATTACCTCTTCTTCGACGCACCTCTTTTAAGCTTCCTCTTAAGGAAGTAGAGTTGGTCTTTTGAGAAGACAAGAAGCTAAATAATGTTTTTAGGGAAGTGGAGAAGAGAAATGGGAAGGGTTTGGCTGAGATTCAGGGCTCAAAAGGGTATGAATAGAAGAGGTAAGGGGTGCCCTTTTTATAAGGGAGGAGAGGGGCACCTTAGGAAAACTTAAAATATTATTTTATAATAAAGTCATATTCGGTTTTTAATAGATCAAAATTGATTTATATCGAATATAAGGTGGGTAAGGGTAGAATTCATCTCATACAATAGGTTTTATAAAAGTTTATGTTACTATTTTATCCTTATCATTTAGATTTAACTCTATGTTAAATAATTTAATTTTTATCGTGTCTTTTTGTTTTCTTACACTATATGGTTAATATACTTACTATAACAAGAAAAAAGAACCCAAAGTGGTTCATTATTAATATATATATATCCTTATCTAAGTCATTTGGAAGATCCTTAGATTTTTAGGAATAAAATAACAATTAATAATATAATATTTTGTTTAAAAAACTAATTTATGTCAATTTTGACACTATTTGGTACTTAATTTTTTTAAAACTTATAACAGCACGATTAGTTCGAAAAAAGTTAATTAAATCATTAATAACATGTCATATTAACCTATATAATTAGTTTATGTCATAAAAAGTCAAAAATTACATTTATTTGGGTATTTATAACAACAATTATGTTAATATGTCATTAATAAGGTAATTACTGCATCATCATTGTGTCATAAATATATTAAATTATTTAATGTCTAAAAATTATATTAAAAATACAATTATGTAGGAAATCATTTTATATTTCTAATTAATATTTATAGTCTAATTTATCTTATTTATAACCCTATATTAAAAATGATTTATTTATTAAACATTGATTTTAACTATTTTAACCATTCTTTAAATAAATTAATAATAAATGTCCTAATCTAATCCATGTGGACCTAAATGGTCATATTTTATTCCTAAGGTTGTTTTGGGTCAAATTACACTTGTCCAATAGAATTAGGACATGTTTTAGGGTAATAAAAATATCATTTTTACCCTTAATTAGTCTATTTACTTTTAACCGTGGTAAATAAAAGTAAAAAGTTACTATTCCCCAAAAATTATTTTCATCCCATTGAACTACATTTTAGTCCTTGAAATTAAACGTGTCTCTCGGATTTTTGAAATTACACTCACAGAAGTGGTAAAATTATGTTTTATGTGAATTTCCAAATTCTCCTAAGAGGTGGGAAAAAGATGGTGAAAAGTTCAATAAAATTTTTATATTTTTAAAATTATTATAAAATGGCTCCAATTAATTACATTAAAAATATATAGGTATTATGTATCAATTTTGACCTAAAATAAATTTAAATAAAATAAATAATTATTTAAATAAAAAGTCGGTTTTTAAATAGTATCCAAGTGTTTTCACTATTCATCAAAAATTGAAAGTTTTCAGAAAAATACCAAAAAATCACCGTAGGCTAATATAGATATTATGAATCCAAAAATGAAGTCCATTTTGAAATATAAAATTTATAAAATTCCAAAAAGTGGGTATTACTATTCATAAAGGCTAGTTTATATAATATTTTAATAGCATATCTTTGTTTAGTGAAACTCGGTGTTGCATACAACACGTGCTATTGTGGAAGGTCACGATTGCGTGTAATGTAAGCCAAGTCAGGGTTGCATGTAGTGCAAGACTCCTTTGTTGTTGGGTATAACAGAATACAACCATATTTCATTTATAAATTGAATATATATATATATATACACACACTCAATGTGGCGTAGAATAGAAACTATCAAATGAACTTGAAATTGTGTGTAACACGATCCAAGAATAGTGTTGCGTATACTGCAAGCTAATACGGTCTTGTGTACAGTACAAGCTAAACTTGGTGTAGTGTATAATAGAAGACATCAATGTAATTTAAAGAATATTTTTCATAAAATCTCGGGGAGTCACAATGAAACCCATTACTTTTCTATGGGTAATTATATGATTAATTGTTTATGAAGCCCATTTGTTTTCATGAGTTCTAATATGATGAATTTTTTAAGATCTTATGGAATAAATATGTAATATTTTCCTTATTTAAGGGGTTGGAACTATATATCCATTCAGTGAATTGGGTAATGACTTACATATCATGAGATAAAAAAGATTTTAATGGGTAGTAAATGAAATTTAATAATGATCTTATATGGATATGATAGTCTTTATAGTGAACATTAACTAATACAATGGTTTAGTTAGTAAACCCATTACACAATAACAGTCATGGAAAAGAGACATGGTGAGTAAGGAACATATTTTCTATGGACATTTCTATGAAAAATTTCTTGGTATTTTATGTTCATTATTATCAACATATAATGTTCATTTATTCCTTTATCATTAATGTCTTATAAACTAGTATGAATTAAGAAAAAACATAATATAATGATATTTCATATGAAAGGAATATTGTTAAATTGTTAAGATCTTGTTATAAACCATTTTTATCATATATTATTTTATGATAATTGATATATCCCTTGTTTATCCTTACTTAAAATCAGATCTCATTCATTATTTTTTATAATTTCTAAATTTTGGAAGAAAGTATCTATTTGTGATATTTCTAAGATTTATAAGTTAATCTCTCAAACTAGGATGAGAAAATTTAATTGAGAAAGCTAGGTATTTGTCTTATTTGGAGATTAAATCCCAATTTTTTGGTCCTGATCATGAATGTCCTAAGTTATTCCTATGTTTTCATAGAAGAATGTGTCATGATTTAGACATCCTATAATTCATTTTTCTTTATTATTTTATTTCCCACTATAATTATTGTTCCTATGATATTTTTTTTGTTTTACTCAATGACTTGGACTAGAAGGAATCATGATTATGGTGAATGTGAAAGACTATGCAATGATTTTACTCAAGAGTAACCAAATGTTATGGGAGATGGAAATTAAAATACCAGTGGTATGTTTACACAACATTCAAAATCTATGAATCACTCAAATCATCCAAATGGTCAAAGGAGGGATAAATGATATGTTCATTCTTTCATGAGGAAACACCGATCTTTTATTAGTGGGTGCACTTATCCACTAGTCCCTGAGAAATAGATCAGTACCACTAGAAATATATTTTATGTTATCCATTTTTCGGAGCATGGTAATGTCATTATAGTTGTTTTTCAGTTGGAAGGAGTTTTAGATCAGTGGTGTACTCTTTTTAATAACATGAATAAATAAGAAGAAGTTGACACTAGGGAGTGGTGCGAGTTTAAGATCATAATTCTAAATATTTATTTTCCACATATAATTCCTCTAAAAATTGGAGAAGGAAATCCTTTAATTTAAATAGATGGATGATTAATCCATTGGTACCTATGAGGAAAATTTTACAGGACTTGTGAGGTACACTTCTAGTAGTATCCTCCAAACTGAATGTAATATTGATCAATTCTTTAGTGTCTTCAAAATATTTTTCCAAAGTGTATTGCCCTTAAGGGACATTAATAGCTATGAAGATATCATTTGATGTGCTTTCATGGTGGATACGGTGATTATATTTACCCATCATTATCATAGATTTAATAATAAAAGAAATATTTAGTTAAATGGAAATTCTATAAACCATGGGTAGAAGATGATGTGATTTCCTCTATGATAAAAATTTTAGAGAAAACATAGTGAAGTTTTCGTAAGGGAACTACAAATATTTCATGTGTATAAAGGAAGGTTATTGGGTAATCTAATTTTTAAGTAATTGAAAGATGTTAGATAATAATACGATTAGAGATAAATCACTATACCATACGCCACCCACACTCTAGTGTTTTAAATACTATGAGTATGTGAATTATAATAACTAGTTCCAAAATATGAATGCTGATGAAGAATATTGATTTAAAAAACATCTTAGTCACATATACATAGAAAAATATTAGGCAATAACTATAATTGATGAGGGGTATGATAAATAAATGGTGAAATATACACTTACCAACCACCCTAGAACTATTAATGTATTATTGGTTCTTTGATATACCTTATCATTTATATCTAAAATCTTTTCTTAGGGTATCAAATTACTAACTCAAAAAAGTAGATGTCATTTGTGAGTTAAAAACCCAAATAGTAGGATGATCACATCCAAATTGAATGATTCCATACAGGTTAATGTTTATGGTAATGAGTTTACATAAAATCTCAGCATTTTTCCTCGAGTTGAATTTTATATTATTTTGGGAATGTATAAGTTTTCCTAAAATTAATCCCACATCAATTTCTAAGGAAGGGGATTGACATTTGATATTTTGAACCAACCTATGATCTACTATCAATGTTTTGAAAAAATTAACTTCTGATGGAAATTAAATCCACCATTTGAGTTATGATTCATATTCAAAAGGAGATTTTATTTTATATTTTTTTGAAGTAATTTAAAATAGAATATATTCATGTTAAAGGATATATTATTGATTCTTTTATATTATAATTTATTTTTATTAAACTAAATCATGATGTTGAGTTTCTAGTATAACTCATACAGGATGCTACACTTATTTCCAATACTCGATATAGAATATCCCTAATTGAGTTTCATGAGTTTAAGAAGTAACTATAGAAGAATATTGAAAAGGGATTAATTTATCCATGTTAAATTTATTGGGCTGAACATGTTTTGTTTATTGAGATGAAATATATATCATTGGGACTCCACATTGGTTACGAAGTGCATAAAAATATCACTATCAAGAAAATGCATTTTCTACCATGTATTGATGATTTGTTTGATCAACTATTCTGATCTAAATAATTTTCAAATATTTTTATTCATTGTGGATATCATCAAATGAGTTTCAAGAATGAGAATATATTAAAGAGAACATTATGTTCAATTTATGGACACAATGAACTTATAGTGGTTCGATTTGTGCTAACTAATTCCCCCACTATCTACATATATTTTGTGAAAATTGTATTTAGAGAATAATTTAATCAGTTTGTGGTACTATTTTTTACAGAAATTACTATCAAATCAAAGATTAAAGAATATAAATAAGATCCATAAATATTTTGATGAGTACCATAAGGAAGGGAAAAATTTATGAAAAATTTATGATATCTATCTTTTGTCCTTGGAATGATTCATTCATGAGTTATATAATCTAAATTGATGGTTTAACAGTAGTCCCATCAATGGAAGAAGTTATTAATCATTAGCCCTAACCAACCACTATGACTGAGATCCCTATTATTAATGGTTTGACAAGATATTATCAAAACATTATCAATAAATTTTCACAACTATCTAACCCACTCATCAAGTTAACTCAAAAGGGTTCCAATTTCATTTGGATGAATAAATAAAAAGAAGTTTTAAGGAACTAAAGATAAGGATAGTCAACAAAAGTGTTCTTACAATACCCTATATTGGATAAGGTGTTGTAATATATAGTGATTAAATAATTAAGGGATCAAGATTTATCCTCAGGTATAATGATATGGTCATATATTGTAGAGACCTGAAGCCTGAAGTACATGGAAATTACATTACTTTTTCGGAATACTTAGTACATAACAAAAACACACACACAAGGATCGTAATAGTTTAGTGTCTTTGGAAACTCGGAATATAATCTTCTAATCGTGGTGAAAGATCTTCAACATCTCCCATAAAGATCTTATTTTTCTTAACTAAAACCTTTCTTTATATCCTGGGGAAAAGAAAACATAAAAGGGTGAGCTCAAATGCTCAGTAAGGGTAAACAAAAGAAATATCAATCACGTCATATTCATAAGAACATATCTTTTGGAAATCTTAACCTGCAAAAGAGATCATAATTTCATAACATGGGATAAATCATAGTAGTGAAATGTAATCCCAATAATCATAACTTAAAACATGAAACTTTCTGGCATACACACATAATCATAGAGAATCATTTCTTGCTAGTCAAGACTCATTCCCAAGACTATCTTAGTGGACAAAGTCCCTTTCTGAACCAAGTTCACTCCTCATTTCAGTCCTGTTTCACTGAACCGGTATAACCTACCGTTCCAGCCAAGTCTATCTCATGAGATATAAAATCTTTACCCAATGCATTGGAGGGAGATATAGGTCCCACCCATCTCATAATGATACCATTCTTATGTGTGCCACAAAATCATAAACCATACATCATAGCATAACCCATGTAATAAAAATGGGATTCTTAAACATTGTGACATCATAAAACAATTCATATAAGATAAAGGAATTCATAAAAATAATTCCATCACAACATAATCAAATCAATGTAATAATAGGGATAAAAACAGAACCCTTTATTATCTTAGATGGAAAATAATTTTGATAAAACACTTGAACTCCATTCTTGAGGAAAATATCCTTTCTCCTTCAAAAACACTTTTCCTTTCTTAACATGTCGTACAATTATAAACTAAAAGAAGTTGATTAAAAATAAACTTGAATACTTATAAGGGAATCTTCTTGGAAATAATGTTTAAAAAAATCCATTCATGTCGTATAAGTTAAAAGAAAACATTCTTCTCATACTTTTGTCGGAAAAGTCAAAAAGTACCTCGTACGAAAAATGACAAAAGATTCCTTTCATATCTTTTACTAAAAACTCACCGAAGGGTAAAATTGGATATAAACTATTTTAGAAGGATATAAATATTACATATTGGGGAAACATGGATGTGGATGATAAAATACACCCCAGTAAATACCAAAGTATAAACAATCTCGGATAAAGAAAATGAGATTGTGATATTTCCCTTACCTTAGGTCTGATTTTCTTCGTAAGTGTCTGAACCTCCTGTATAATGATTTAAATAATGTCATTGACTTATTACAGAATCATATTCATTTTTATTATATCATATATGGTTCACTTATGACTTTATATTACCCGTTCTTTTGTAAATTCTTGTTAAAGTAGCGTTTTGGGTAAAATCGTCTCATTTGTCGTTCGTGTTTTAACTTTTAATTATTCATATGATTACTTAGATCATTATTACTTAATTATAGAATATAAAACATGATTTATATATATTTAGAATATACATATATATAATGGATCGATAAATGGAAATAAATACACCGTTCATGGAGACGGTAGGCCGTACGTACGCATGAACGCTGTTTTTTTTTCGTTATTGAATTGAGTGGAATTAAGTAGATGATATACATATATATAAACATAAATCCAGTAGCTTTATAATGTCATATATTTCATTATTATTGCTTATATATACTTTATAATCATTCTTAAATGGTTAACATGGACAATGAATCTCATCGCGTCGTGGAGACGGTAGTCCGTACGTACGCACGAGCGATGATATCATTTCCATAATTATTGAATTGAATTGGAGTGGATGATACAATATATCAGAATCAATATGATTTTCTAATAACTATGTATAATTATTCTTTACACCATTATACCCATCCATGTAAGGTGGTGGTGGAAAATAGATTTCACCACAGCGTGGAGACTGTATTCCGTACGTACGCACGCGCAGTGACTTCGTTTTCCGTAGGATGGATAGATGGTGAAATAGGATTGTTTCATACTTATAATAACATATCAGTATATGAGTGATACTGATGTTATTACTTCATAATGAAACAACCTAAGAAGAAGAAGTGGAAGAAGAAATAAAGGTGAAAGAATCGGTAACGGAAATTACCTCTTCTTTGAAGCGCCTCTTTGAGACCTCCTTTAGGTCACTAAAATTGGTCTTTGAGGAAGACCCGAACCTCTAGGATGTTTATAGGGAAGTGGGGAAGAGAGTTTGGCATGGTTTGGCCAATCGTGAAGGCTCAATGTTGTGTGAGGAAGAGAGGGAGGAGGTTCCCTTTTATAAGGGAGGAGAGGGGCTCCTTTGGAAAAACTAAAAATATTATTTTTTTATAAAGTCACGTTCGGTTTTAAATAGCTCTAAATTGATTTATTTAGAGGCTAAGGTGGGGATGGGTATAAATCCTCTCATCCAATAGAATTTTGACAAGTTTATGTTCCTATTTTAACCTTATCATTTAGATTTAACATTAAGTTAAATAATTTTACATTTACCGTGTCTTCTTGTGTTCTTACACTATAAGGTTAATAAACTTACAATAACAAGCCAAACGAACCCCAAATTGTTTATTATTAATATATATAACCTTATCTAAGTCATTTTTCCGAACCTTATATTTTTAGGAATAAAATAACATTTAATAATATAATATTTATCTTAAAAACTATTTTATGTCAATTTTGACACTATTTGGTACATGATTTTTATGAAATTCATAACCGAATGATAAGTTCTAACCAAGTTAATTAAATCAACAATAACATGTCATATTAACCTATAAAATTAGTGTAAATCATAAAAATTCTCAAATTATATTTATTTGTTTATTTATAATATCAATTATTAAATATTTTCACTATTATGGTAATTACTGCATAATCATTGTTTCGTAAATAAATTAATTTATTTAATGTCTAAAAATTATAAATAAAATATCATTATGTAGGAAATATTTTTAACTTTTTAATGAATATTTATAGTTGAATTTATCTTATTTATAACCATATATTAAAAATTTTTTATTAAATAAACATTGATTTTAACTCTTTTAACTCTTCTTTGAATTAAATAATAATAAATGTCCTAATCTAATTCAAGTGGGCCTAAATGGTCATATTTTATTCCTAAGTTTGGTTTTGGTCGAATTTCACTTATCCAATAGAATTAGGACATCTGTTAGGGTAATAATAATATCATTTTTACCCTTAATTACCCTATTTACTTTTAACCGTGGTAAATAAAAGTAAAAAGTTACTATTCACCAAAAAATATTTTCATCTCATTGAACCACATTTTACTTACTGACATCAACCGTGTCTCTCGGATTTTTGAAATTCCACTCACAGAAGCGGTAAAATTATGTTTTATGAAAAATTCGGTTTTTTTTAACTACCACTTAGTGGTTTCACTATTCATCAAAAATTGAATGTTTTCGGAAAAATACAAAAAATTAGGCCTAAGATATATTTGATATTATGAACTCAAAAATTATTTCTATTTTACCAAATTCAAAACATATCAGTTGCAATAATTAATTTAAAAATTAATTCTCGTCGTCAAAACAAATAGTGTGTTCTTAAGAGATAATAACTATCAAAAGATTGACACTTGTTTATGTCTGGTTTAAATGTGAAATTACATCCAATGACCAACATTGTATTAAATTGTAAAAATATATTCTAAATATACTTTAAAACCACTCAAATTAATAATTTATCACTATTAATTATTTTGATTGAAAAAATTGTTTTTAATTAAAATTTAGTAATTTTCACTATTCATCAAAATATGAAAGTTATCCGAAAATCACCAAAATTTCACCTTATGATAATTTCGATATTTGGAATCCAAAAATGAAGTCCATTTTGAAAAATAAAATTTACAAAATTTCAATAAGCGGTTATTACTATTCATAACGGCTAATAATATTTGATTATCATATCGTTGTTTAGTGAAACTCGGTATTGCGTACTACGCACGCTATCGAGGAAGGTCGCGATTGCGTGTAATGCAAGACAAGTCAAGGATGCGTGTTTTGAAAGCTCCTTTTGGTGTAGCGTACAACACAAGACATTAATGAAATCAAAAAGAATATTTTTCATAAAATCTCAGGGTGTTACATTCTACCCCCCTTAAAATGAATTTCGCCCTCGAAATTCGTTGGGGTTATAAATGGTTTACTACTTGAAAGATTCTTTAATAGAAACCCACATCGTAAAAAGGAATACCAAAACATGGCTTTAAAAACTAAAGTATGAAACGTAACGGTTACCCAAATACACTAATCAATGGGTTTCCACATAGGTGAAAATATGGATATGGAAGAGAAATCTAACCATCTTGTTCTGATGGAGAGTGGTATAGAACATGGCTATGGAAAATCCAGTAATCACAAAGCCATAAATTTGTGACGATCTAGGGTACCATCTTATTCATCGGATATAAGGGCACTAGGACAACATTTTTGGTTTTCAAGATCATTTCCCTAAAGTTGATGAATTAAAATAAATACATGCATTATTTTGGTACAATATCACTGTTGTTCGTGAATTGAACAATTTCCACTTCATCCCTTAAAGAAATGAAGTTGAATTTGTTATTCGTGATGTGTTAGCAGATCATGAGATAGAATGATGAGTCATTCCATATCCTTCAAACAAAAGGTTAGCAAAAGTTATAAGTTCATCTTATGGTTAGATTAATCGTATATGGTTCCAAAAATGAACTTATACTACATATATCATACCGCTTAATAAAATAAAACTAGTTTCTACTAAACAGGGACTTCCTGTAGGCCAGTGGTAGGTGATAAAGGCCAGTCGCACTTCGGTTGTGGGTTCGATTCCCACAGCCTTGTCCAACGCGATGGGCTGTCGCCCATCCTGCAGGTTGTCTTTTTTTCTAAAGCTATATTACTATAACATCCCATCAATTATATCAAAAAAATTTCTATCCTTAAACAATACAAACTTATGTCCAACATAATCCATTCCAATCTTTAGGCTTATCTAAAATACTTCGGTCCAAGCTCATAGTATAAAGAAAACGATTACTTGAAATGTCATCAACCAAGCATGTGAATACCATCATTTGTCGCCCATATGTCTTGTTGGTCACATTCCAATCATGTGAATACCTTAATCATGTATTCTCTTGAAAAATTAATACTCATTAAACCTTAGTGAAAACATGAATTCTTTCAAAAGTTAACTCTTACCACATACCAAAATCCAAAAATTCTATATACTCAAACCATGATATAACCTTCTTCTTATATCAGTCATGAGCTCATGAATACTATCAAACATTTAATTTTCTCCTTATCCCTTGATTATGTGCATATCATCTACTTTCCAAAAATATCTGAATAACCTTTTATGGTTACTGGTACCATTAATCATACACTTTCAAAACTCAAGGAAAGAAAATAGTGTAACAATCCTTAGATGTCTCTTTATTCCATAGTACCATGAGATTACTTATACAACATTACACATGATAAACATGTAATCATTCCACTACATTCTTAAACCATTGATCGAGCTTCAACAATTCTTTCATCTCACATATCATTTATAGTCTCTTCATCATCATCAACATAAATACTACCCATACGACCATACTGATTCTCTTCATGAGACTTTCCCTTAGGGCATTGGTTTGCATAATGCCCGTACATTCCACATTTAAAACATTTAACCATTGTTGATGTCGTAGAAATACCATTATCATCATCCATGGTGTTAACTGAACCTTTTCCTTTGCACTTACTGGATTTGTGTCTTCTTTTACACACCCAAAGAATCTTCCAGTTCCTTTGAAACATTCTCCTTGATGCCTCTTCCCACATTATTTACATAGGGGAAATTGAACATTCTTTCCTCTATGATCATCATGAAACTCCATCTTTCTCTTATTATCCGAGTCAAGAAACTTACCAAATTTTACTTTTTTGAACATATTATAAGATTGCTGATTCGGTATAATAATGATGTTTGGACTTCCAAATCCCATTTCATTTGGTTTCTCAGGAAGAATATCATTCCATTGTCCATCATATCCTCCATTATCGTGAATCATCTTGTTTCCAGCCATTTTCTAAAACCCAAAAAGAATAGTGTGAGAGGAAAAAATCATTCTAGGGAAAAAACATAATAAAGGGGGAGTACCCTTAATATCTAGCATCTTAGGTTAAAGTCTAAGATCGTTACTGTAGTTCTAGGACTATATCCTATATGTATACTTATCCTTAGAGACATCCCTAGACATACCTTAGAAATATCTCTAGGGATCTCACTAACATTTTCGCATCCTAGTTTCCAAAGGTTGACTAAACCATTCCTTTGATACCAACTGTAGAGACCCGAAGCCTGACGTACATGGAAATTACATTGCATTTGCGGAATACTTAGTACATAACAAAAACACACACACAAGGATCGTAATAGTTTAGTGTCTTTGGAAACTCAGAATATAATCTTCTAATCATAGTGAAAGATCTTCAACATCTCCCATAAAGATCTTCTTCTTTTTTACCTAAAACCTTTCTTTATATCCTGGGGAAAAGAAAACATAAAAGGGTGAGCTCAAATGCTCAGTAAGGGTAAACAAAAGAAATATCAATCACGTCATATTCATAAGAACATATCTTTTGGAAATCTTAACCTGCAAAAGAGATCATAATTTCCTAACATGGGATAAATCATAGTAGTGAAATGTAATCCCAATAATCATAACTTAAAACATGAAACTTTGTGGCATACACACATAATCATAGAGAATCATTTCTTATTAGTCAAGACTCATTTCCAAGACTATCTTAGTGGACAAAGTCCCTTTCTGAACTAAGTTCACTCCTCGTTTCAGTCCTGTTTCACTGAACTCGTATAACCTACCGTTCCAGCCATGTCTATCTCATGAGATATAAAATCTTTACCCAATGCATTGGAGGAAGATATAGGTCCCACCCATCTCATAATGATACCATTCTTATGTGTGCCACAAAATCATAAACCATACATCATAGCATAACCCATGTAATAAAAATGGGATTCTTAAACATTGTGACATCATAAAACAATTCATATAAGATAAAGGAATTCATAAAAATAATTCCATCACAACATAATCAAATCAATGTAATAATTGGGATAAAAACAGAACCCATTATTATCTTAGATGGAAAATAATTTTGATAAAACACTTGAACTCCATTATTGAGGAAAATATCCTTTCTTCTTCAGAAACACTTTTCCTTTCTTAACATGTCATACAATTATAAACTAAAAGAAGTTGATTAAAAATAAACTTGAAAACTTATAAGGGAATCTTCTTGGAAATAATGTTTTAAAAAAAATCCATTCATGTCGTATAAGTTAAAATAAAACATTCTTCTCATACTTTTGTCAGAAAAGTCAAAAAGTACCTTGTACGAAAAACGACCAGAGATTCCTTTCATATCTTTTACTAAAAACTCACCGAAGGGTAAAATTGGATATAAGCTATTATAGAAAGATATAAATATTACATATTGGGGAAACATGGATGTGGATGATAAAATACACCCCAGTAAATACCAAAGTATAAACAATCTCGGATAAAAAAATGAGATTGTGATATTTCCATTACCTTAGGTTCGATTTGCTTCGTAAGTGTCTGAACCTCCTGTATAATGATTTAAATAATGTCATTAACTTATTAAAGAATCATATTAATTTTTATTATATCATATATGGTTCACTTATGACTTTATATTACCCTTTCTTTTGTAAATTCATGTTAAAGTAGCGTTTTGGGTAAAATCGTCTCATTTGTCATTCCTGTTTTAACTTGTAATTATTCATATGGTTACATAGATCATTATTACTTAATTATAGAATATAAAACATTATTTATATATATTCAGAATATACATATATATAATGTATCGATAAATGGAAATAAATAAACCGTTCATGGAGACGGTAGGTCGTACGTACGCATGAACGTTGTTTTCTTTTCGTTATTGAATTGAGTGGAATTAAGTAGATGATATACATATATATACACATAAATCCAGTAGCTTTATAATGTCATATATTTCATTATTATTTCTTATATATACTTTATAATCATTCTTAAATGGTTAACATGGAGAATGAATCTCATCGCGTCGTGGAGACGGTAGTCCGTACGTACGCACGAGCGATGATATCATTTCCATAATTATTGAAATGAATTGGAGTGGATGATACAATATATAAGAATCAATATGATGTTCTAATAACTATGTATAGTTATTATTTACACCATTAAACCCATCCATGTAAGGTGGTGGTGGAAAATAGATTTCACCACGGCGTGGAGACGGTATTCCGTACGTACGCACACACGGTGATTTCCTTTTCCGTAGGATGGATAGATGGTGAAATAGGATTTTTTTCCATAAGTATAATAACATATCAGTATATGAGTGATACTGATGTTATTATTTCATAATGAAACAACCTAAGAAGAATAAGTGGAAGATGAAATAAAGGTGAAATAATCGGTAACGGAAATTACCTCTTCTTTGAAGCGCCTCTTTTAGACCTCCTTTAGGGAACTAAAATTGGTATTTGAGGAAGACAAGAACATCTAGGATGTTGATAAGGAAGTGGAGAAGAGAATTTTTCAGGGGTCGGCCGAGCTTGAAGGCTCATAGTTTTGTGAGGAAGAGAGGGAGGAGGTGCCCTTTTATAAGGGAGGAGAGGGGCTCCTTTTGAAAAACTAAAAATATTATTTTATTATAAAGTCAAGTTCGGTTTTAAATAGCTCCAAATTGATTTATTTCTAAGATAAGGAGGGGATGGGTCTAAATACTCTCATCCAATATAATTTAGACAAGTTTAGGTTCCTATTTTAACCTTATCATTTAGATTTAACATTAAGTTAAATAATTTTACTTTTACCGTGTCTTCTTGTGTTCTTACACTATAAGGTTAATAAACTTACTATAAGAAGCCAAAAGAACCCCAAATTGTTTATTATTAAAAAATATAACCTTATATAAGTCATTTTTCCGAACCTTATATTTTTAGGAATAAAATAAAAATTAATAATATAAAATTTGTTTTAAAAACTATTTTATGTCAATTTTGACACTATTTGGTACATGATTTTTATGAAATTCATAACAGAATGATAAGTTCGAACCAAGTTAATTAAATAAACAGTAACATGTCATATTATCCTATAAAATTAGTGTAAATCATAAAAAGTCTCATATTATATTTATTTGGTTATTTATAATATCAATTATTAAAAAACATCACTATTATGGTAATTACTGCATCATCATTGTGTCATAAATAAATTAATTTATTTTATGTCTAAAAATTATAAATAAAATATCATTATGTAGGAAAGCTTTTTATCTTTCTAATTAATATTTATAGTCGAATTTATCTCATGTATAACCCTATATTAAAAATGTTTTATTAAATAAAATTTGATTTTAACTCTTTTAACTCTTCTTTGAATTAAATAATAATAAATGTCCTAATCTAATTCAAGTGGGCCTAAATGGTCATATTTTATTCCTAAGTTTGTTTTTTGTAGAATTTCACTTATCCAATAGAATTATGACATGTGTTAGGGTAATAATAATATCATTTTTACCCTTAATTACCCTATTTACTTTTAACCGTGGTAAATAAAAGTTAAAAGTTACTATTCACCAAAAATTATTTCCATCTCATTGAACCACATTTTACTTACTAACATCAACCGTGTATCTAGGATTTTTTAAATTCCACTCACAAAAGCAGTAAAATTAAGTTTTATGAAAAATTCAGTTTTTTTAACTAACACTTAGTGGTTTCACTTTTCATCAAAAATTGAAAGTTTTCGGAAAAATACCAAAAAGTAGGCCTAAGCTATATTTGATATTATGAAATCAAAAATGATTTCTATTTTACCAAATTAAAAACATATCAGTTGCATTAATTAATTTAAAAATTAATTCTCGTCGTCAAAACAAATAGTGTGTTCTTAAGAGATAATAACTATCAAAAGATTGACACTTGTTTATGTCTGGTTTAAATGTGAAATTACATCCAATGACCAACATTATATTAAATTGTAAAAATATATTCTAAATATAATTTAAAACCACTCAAATTAATAATGTATCACTATTAATTATTTCGATTGAAAAAGTTGTTTTTAATTAAAATTTAGTAATTTTCACTATTCATCAAAATATGAAAGTTATCCGAAAATCACCAAAATTTCACCCTATGCTAATTTCAATATTCCGAATCCAAAAATGAAGTCCATTTTGAAAAATAAAATTTACAAAATTTCAAAAAGTGGTTATTAGTATTCATAATGGCTAATAATATTTTAATAGCATATCGTTGTTTAGTGAAACTCGGTATTGCGTACTACACACGCTATCAAGTAAGGTCGTGATTGCGTGTAATGCAAGACAAGTCAAGGATGCGTGTTGTGCAAGATCCTTTTGTTGTAGCGTACAACAGAATACATTAATGAAATCAAAAAGAATATTTTTCATAAAATCTCGGGGTGTTACATTCTACCCCCCTTAAAATGAATTTCGCCCTCGAAATTCGTCGGGGTTATAAATGGTTTACTACTTGAAAGTTTCTTTAATAGAAACTCACATCATAAAAAGGAATACCAAAACTTGGCTTTAAAAACTAAAGTATGAAACGTAATGGTTACCCAAATAAACTAATCACTGGGTTTCCACATAGGTGAAAATATGGATATGGAAGGGAAATCTAACCATCATATTCTGATGGAGAGTGGTAGAGAACATGGCTATGGAAAAGCCAGAAATCACAAAGCCATAAATTTGTGACGATCTAGGTTACCATCTGATTCATCGGATATAAGGGCACTAGGACAACATTTTTGGTTTTCAAGATCATTTCCCTAAAGTTGATGAATTAAAATAAATACTTTCATGATTTTGGTACAATCACACTGTTGTTCATGAATTGAACAATTTCCACTTCATCCCTTAAATAAATTAAGTTGAATTTGTTATATGTGATGTGTTAGCAGATCATGTGATGGAATGATGGGTCATTCCATATCCTTCAAACAAAACGTTAGCAAAAGTTATAAGTTCATCTTATGGTTAGATTAATCGTATATGGTTCCAAAAAATGAACTTATACTACATATATCATACTGCTTAATAAAATAAAACCAGTTTCTACTAAACAGGGAATTCTTGTAGACCAGTGGTAGGCGATAAATGCCAGCCGCACTTTGGTTGTGGGTTCGATTTCCCACAGCCTTGTCCGACGCGATGGGTTGTCGCCCGTCCTGCAGGTTGTCTTTTTTTTCTAAAGATATATTACTATAACATCCCATCAATAATATCAAAAAAAGTTCTATCCTTAAACAATACTGACTTATGTCCAACATAATCCATTCCAATCTTTAGGCTATTGTAAATACTTTGGTCCAAGCTCATAGTATATAGAAAATGATTACTTGAAATGTCATCAACCAAGCATGTGAATACCATCATTTTTCCCCCATATATCTTGTTGGTCACATTCCAATCATGTGAATACCTTAATCATGTATTCACTTGAAAAATGAATACTTATTAAACCTTAGTGAAAACATGAATTCTTTCAAAAGTTAACTCTTACCACATACCAAAATCCAAAAATTCTGTATACTCAAACCATGATATAACCTTCTTCTTATATCAGTCACAAGCTCATGAATACTATCAAACATTTAATTTTCTCCTTATCCCTTCATTATGCTCATATCATCTAATTTCCAAAAATATATGAATAACCTTTTATGTTTACTGGTACCATTAATCATACACTTTCAAAACTCAAGGAAAGAAAATAGTGTAACAATCCTTAAATGTCTCTTTATTCCACAGTACCATGAGATTACTTATACAACATTACACATGATAAACATGTAATCATTCCACTACATTCTTAAACCATTGACCGAGCTTCAACAATTCTTTCATCTCACATATCATTTGTAGTCTCTTCATCATCATCAACATAAATACTACCCATACGACCATACTGATTCTCTTCATGAGACTTTCCCTTAGGGAATTGTTTTACATAATGCCCATACATTCCACAATTAAAACATTTAACCATTGTTGATGTCGTAGCAATACCATTATTCTCATCCATGGTGTTAACTGAACCTTTTCCTTTGCACTTACTGGATTTGTGTACTTCTTTTCCACACCCAAAGCATCCTCCAGTTCCTTTGAAACATTCTCCTTGATGCCTCTTCCCACATGATTTACATAGGGTAAATTGAACATTCTTTCCTCTATGATCATCATGAAACTCCATCTTTCTCTTATTAGCCGAGTCAATAAACATACCAAATTTTACTTTATTGATCATATTATGAGATTGCTGATTCGGCATAATAATGATGTTTGGACTTCCAAATCCCATTTCATTTGGTTTCTCATGAAGAATATCATTCCATTGTCCATCATATCCTCCATTATCGTGAATCATCTTGTTTCCAACCATTTTCTAAAACCCAAAAAGAATATTGTGAGAGGAAAAATCATTCTAGGGAAAACAACATAATAAAGGGGGAGTACCCTTAATATCTAACATCTTAGGTCAAATTCTAAGATTGTTACCATAGTTCTAGGACTATATCCTATACGTATACTTATTCTTAGAGACATCGATAGTTATACCTTAGAAATATCTCTAGGGATCTCACTAACGGTTTCGCATCCTAGTTTCCAAAGGTTGACTAAACGTTTCCTTTGATACCAACTGTAGAGACCCGAAGCCTGACGTACATGGAAATTACATTAATTTTGCGGAATACTTAGTACATAACAAAAAGCACACACACAAGGATCATAATAGTTTAGTGTCTTTGGAAACTCGGAATATAATCTTCTAATCGTGGTGAAAGATCTTCAACATCTCCCATAAAGATCTTCTTTTTTTACCTAAAACCTTTCTTTATATCCTGGGGAAAAGAAAACATAAAAGGGTGAGCTCAAATGCTCAGTAAGGGTAAACAAAAGAAATATCAATCACGTCATATTAATAAGAACATTTCTTTTGGAAATCTTAACCTGCAAAAGAGATCATAATTTCATAACATGGGATAAATCATAGTAGTGAAATGTAATCCCAATAATCATAACTTAAAACATGAAACTTTGTGTCATACACACATAATCATAGAGAATCATTTCTTGTTAGTCAAGACTCATTTCCAAGACTATCTTAGTGGACAAAGTCCCTTTCTGAACCGATTTCACTCCTCGTTTCAGTCCTGTTTCACTGAACCGGTATAACCTACCGTTCCAGCCATGTCTATCTCATGAGATATAAAATCTTTACCCAATTCATTGGAGGGAGATATAGGTCCCACCCATCTCATAATGATACCATTCTTATGTGTGCCACAAAATCATAAACCATACATCATAACATAACCCATGTAATAAAAATGGGATTCTTAAACATTGTGACATCATAAAACAATTCATATAAGATAAAGAAATTCATAAAAATAATTCCATCACAACATAATCAAATCATGTAATAATAGGGATAAAAACAGAACCCTCTATTATCTTAGATGGAAAATAATTTTGATAAAACACTTGAACTCCATTCTTGAGGAAAATATCCTTTCTACTTCAAAAACACTTTTCCTTTCTTAACATGTCGTACAATTATAAACAAAAAGAAGTTGATTAAAAATAAACTTGAAAACTTATAAGGTAATCTTCTTGGAAATAATGTTTTAAAAAAAAATCCATTCATGTCGTATAAGTTAAAAGAAAACATTCTTCTCATACTTTTGTCGGAAAAGTCAAAAAGTACCTCGTACGAAAAACGACAAAAGATTCCTTTCATATCTTTTACTAAAAACACACCGAAGGGTAAAATTGGATATAAACTATTGTAGAAGGATATAAATATTACATATTGGGGAAACATAGATGTGGATGATAAAATACACCCCAGTAAATACCTAAGTATAAACAACTCGGATAAAAAATGAGATTGTGATATTTCCCTTACCTTAGGTCCGATTTTCTTCGTAAGTGTCTGAACCTCCTGTATAATGATTGAAATAATGTCATTGACTTATTAAAGAATCATATTAATTTTTATTATATCATATATGGTTCACTTATGACTTTATATTACCCGTTCTTTTGTAAATTCATGTTAAAGTAGCGTTTTGGGTAAAATCGTCTCATTTGTCGTTCGTGTTTTAACTTGTAAATATTCATATGATTACTCAGATCATTATTACTTAATTATAGAATATAAAACATGATTTATATATATTCATAATATACATATATATAATGGATCGATAAATGGAAAGAAATACACCGTTCATGGAGACGGTAGGCCGTACGTACGCATGAACGATGTTTTCTTTTCGTTATTGAATTGAGTGGAATTAAGTAGATGACATACATATATATACACATAAATCCAGTAGATTTATAATGTCATATATTTCATTATTATTGCTTATATATACTTTATAATCATTCTTAAATGGTTAACATGGAGAATGAATCTCATCGCGTCGTGGAGACGGTAGTCCGTACGTACGCACGAGCGATGATATCATTTCCATAATTATTTAATTGAATTGGAGTAGATGATACAATATATCAGAATAAATATGATGTTATAATAACTATGTATAGTTATTTTTTACACCATTATACCCATCCATGTAAGGTGGTGGTGGAAAATAGATTTCACCACGGCGTGGAGACGGTATTCCGTACGTACGCACGCACGGTGATTTCGTTTTCTGTAGGATGGATAGATGGTGAAATAGGATTGTTTCATACTTATAATAACATATCAGTATATGAGAGATACTGATGTTATTACTTCATAATTAAACAACCTCAGAAGAAGAAGTGGAATAAGAAATAAAGGTGAAAGAATCGGTAACGGAAATTACCTCTTCTTTGAAGCGCCTCTTTGAGACCTCTTTTAGGGCACTAAAATTGGTCTTTGAGGAAGACCAGAACCTCTATGATGTTGATAGGGAAGTGGAGAAGAGAATTTGGCAGGGTTTTTCTGAGCTTGAAGGCTCAATGTTGTGTGAGGAAGAGAGGGAGGAGGTTCCCTTTTATAAGGGAGGAGAGGGGCTCCTTTGGAAAAACTAAAAATATTATTTTTTTATAAAGTCACGTTCGGTTTTAAATAGATCTAAATTGATTTATTTAGAGGCTAAGGTGGGGATGGGTAGAAATCCTCTCATCCAATAGAATTTTTAAAAGTTTAGGTTCCTATTTTAACCTTATCATTTAGATTTAACATTAAGTTAAATAATTTTACTTTTACCGTGTCTTCTTGTGTTCTTACACTATAAGGTTAATAAACTTACAATAACAAGACAAACGAACCCCAAATTGTTTATTATTAATATATATAACCTTATCTAAGTCATTTTTCCGAACCTTATATTTTTAGGAATAAAATAACAATTAATAATATAATATTTGTCTTAAAAACTATTTTATGTCAATTTTGACACTATTTGGTACATGATTTTTATGAAATTCATAACCGAATGATAAGTTCTAACCAAGTTAATTAAACCAACAATAACATGTCATGTTAACCTATAAAATTAGTGTAAATCATAAAAATTCTCAAATTATATTTATTTGTTTATTTATAATATCAGTTATTAAATATTTTCACTATTATGGTAATTACTGCATAATCATTGTTTCATAAATAAATTAATTTATTTAATGTCTAAAAATTATAAATAAAATATCATTATGTAGGAAATATTTTTATCTTTCTAATGAATATTTATAGTTGAATTTATCTTATTTATAACCATATATTAAAAATGTTTTATTAAATAAACATTGATTTTAACTCTTTTAACTCTTCTTTGAATTAAATAATAATAAATGTCCTAATCTAATTCAAGTGGGCCTAAATGGTCATATTTTATTCCTAAGTTTGGTTTTGGTCTAATTTCACTTATCCAATAGAATTAGGACATCTGTTAGGGTAATAATAATATCATTTTTACCCTTAATTACCCTATTTACTTTTAACCGTGGTAAATAAAAGTAAAAAGTTACTATTCACCAAAAATTATTTTCATCTCATTGAACCACATTTTACTTACTGACATCAACCGTGTCTCTCGGATTTTTGAAATTCCACTCACAGAAGCGGTAAAATTATGTTTTATGAAAAATTCAGTTTTTTTTAACTACCACTTAGTAGTTTCACTATTCATCAAAAATTGAAAGTTTTCGGAAAAATACCAAAAATTAGGCCTAAGATATATTTGATATTATGAACTCAAAAATGATTTCTATTTTACCAAATTCAAAACATATCAGTTGCAATAATTAATTTAAAAATTAATTCCCGTCGTCAAAACAAATAGTGTGTTCTTAAGAGATAATAACTATCAAAAGATTGACACTTGTTTATGTCTGGTTTAAATGTGAAATTACATCCAATGACCAACATTGTATTAAATTGTAAAAATATATTCTAAATATACTTTAAAAACACTCAAATTAATAATTTATCACTATTAATTATTTCGATTGAAAAAGTTGTTTTTAATTAAAATTTAGTAATTTTCACTATTCATCAAAATATGAAAGTTATCCGAAAATCACCAAAATTTCACCCTATGCTAATTTCGATATTCTGAATCCAAAAATGAAGTCCATTTTGAAAAATAAAATTTACGAAATTTCAAAAATTGGTTATTACTATTCATAACGGCTAATAATATTTTAATAGCATATCGTTGTTTAGTGAAACTCGGTATTGCGTACTACACACGCTATCGAGGAAGGTCGTGATTGCGTGTAATGCAAGAAAAGTCAAGGATGCATGTTGTGCAAGCTCCTTTTGGTGTAGCGTACAACACAAGACATTAATGAAATCAAAAAGAATATTTTTCATAAAATCTTGGGGTGTTACATTCTACCCCCCTTAAAATGAATTTCACCCTCGAAATTCGTCGGGGTTATAAATGGTTTACTACTTGAAAGTTTCTTTAATAGAAACCCACATCGTAAAAAGGAATACCAAAACATGGCTTTAAAAACTAAAGTATGAAACGTAACGGTTACCCAAATAAACTAATCACTGGGTTTCCACATAGGTGAAAATATGGATATGGAAGAGAAATCTAACCATCATGTTCTGATGGAGAGTGGTAGAGAATATGGCTATGGAAAATCCAGCAATCACAAAGCCATAAATTTGTGACAATCTAGGGTACCATCTGATTCATCGGATATAAGGGCACTAGGACAACATTTTTGGTTTTCAAGATCATTTCCCTAAAGTTGATGAATTAAAATAAATACTTGCATGATTTTGGTACAATCTCACTGTTGTTCGTGAATTGAACAATTTCCACTTCATCCCTTAAAGAAATGAAGTTGAATTTGTTATTCGTGATGTGTTAGCAGATCATGTGATAGAATGATGGGTGATTCCATATCCATTAAACAAAAGGTTAGCAAAAGTTATAAGTTCATCTTATGGTTAGATTAATCGTATATGGTTCCAAAAATGAACTTATACTACATATATCATACCACTTAATAAAATAAAACTAGTTTCTACTAAACAGGGACTTCCTGTAGGCCAGTGGTAGGCGATAAAGGCCAGTGGCACTTCAGTTGGGGGTTCGATTCCCATAGCCTTGTCTGATGCGATGGGTTGTTGCCCGTCCTACAGGTTGTCTTTTTTTCTAAAGCTATATTACTATAACATCCCATCAATAATATCAAAAAACGTTCTATCCTTACACAATACTAACTTATGTCCAACATAATCCATTCCAATCTTTAGGCTTATCTAAAATACTTCGGTCCAAGCTCATAGTATAAAGAAAATGATTACTTGAAATGTCATCAACCAAGCATGTGAATACCATCATTTGTCCCCCATATATCTTGTTGGTCACATTCCAATCATGTGAATACCTTAATCATGTATTCTCTTGAAAAATGAATACTTAATAAACCTTAGTGAAAACATGAATTCTTTCAAAAGTTAACTCTTACCACATACCAAAATCCAAAAATTCTATATACTCAAACCATGATATAACCTTCTTCTTATATCAGTCATGAGCTCATGAATACTATCGAACATTTAATTTTCTCCTTATCCCTTCATTATGCGCATATCATCTACTTTCCAAAAATATCTGAATAACCTTTTATGGTTACTGGTACCATTAATCATACACTTTCAAAACTCAAGTAAAGACAATAGTGTAACAATCCTTAGATGTTTCTTTATTCCATAGTACCATGATATTAATTATACAACATTACACATGATAAACATGTAATCATTCCACTACATTATTAAACCATTGACCGAGCTTCAAAAATTCTTTCATCTCACATATCATTTGTAGTCTCTTCATCATCATCAACATAAATACTACCCATACAACCATACTGATTCTCTTCATGAGACTTTACCTTAGGGAATTGGTTTGCATAATGCCCATACATTCCACATTTAAAACATTTAATCATTGTTGATGTCGTAGCAATACCATTATCCTCATCCATGGTGTTAGCTGAACCTTTTCCTTTGCACTTACTGGATTTGTGTCCTTCTTTTCCACACCCAAAGCATCTTCCAGTTCCTTTGAAACATTCTCCTTGATTCCTCTTCCCACATGATTTACATAGGGGAAATTGAACTTTCTTTCCTCTATGATCATCATGAAACTCCATCTTTCTCTTATTAGCCGAGTCAAGAAACTTACCAAATTTTACTTTATTGATCATATTATGATATTTCTGATTCGACATAATAAGGTTGTTTGGACTTCCAAATCACATTTCATTTGGTTTCTCATGAAGAATATCATTCCATTGTCCATCATATCCTCCATTATCGTAAATCATCTTGTTTCCAGCCATTTTCTAAAACCCAAAAAGAATAGTGTGAGAGGAAAAAATCATGCTAGGGAAAACAACATAATAAAGGCAGAGTACCCTTAATATCTAACATCTTAGGTTAAATTCTGAGATCGTTACCGTAGTTCTAGGACTATATCCTATACGTATACTTATCCTTAGAGACATCCCTAGACATACCTTAGAAATATCTCTAGGGATCTCACTATCCTTTTCGCATCCTAGTTTCCAAAGGTTGACAAAACCATTCCTCTGATACCAACTGTAGAGACCCGAAGCCTGACGTACATGGAAATTACATTACTTTCGCGGAATACTTAGTACATAACAAAAACATACACACAAGGATCGTAATAGTTTAGTGTCATTGGAAACTCGGAATATAATCTTCTAATCGTGGTGAAAGATATTCAACATCTCCCATAAAGATCTTCTTTTTTTTACCTAAAACCTTTCTTATATCCTGGGGAAAAGAAAACATAAAAGGGTGAGCTCAAATTCTCAGTAAGGGTAAACAAAAGAAATATCAATCACGTCATATTAATAAGAACATATCTTTTGGAAATCTTAACCTGCAAAAGAAATCATAATTTCATAACATGGGATAAATCATAGTAGTGAAATGTAATCCCAATAATCATAACTTAAAACATGAAACATTGTGGCATACACACATAATCATAGAGAATCATTTTTTGTTAGTCAAGACTCATTGCCAAGACTATCTTAGTGGACAAAGTCCCTTTCTGAACCGAGTTCACTCCTCGTTTCAGTCCTGTTTCACTGAACTGGTATAACCTACCGTTCCAGCCATGTCTATCTCATGAGATATAAAATCTTTACCCAATGCATTGGAAGGTGATATAGGTCCCACCCATCTCATAATGATACCATTCTTATGTGTGCCACAAAATCATAAACCATACATCATAGAATAACCCATGTAATAAAAATGGGATTCATAAAAATTGTGACATCATAAAACAATTCATATAAGATAAAGGAATTCATAAAAATAATTCCATCACAACATAATCAAATCAATTTAATAATAGGGAAAAAAACAGAACCGTTTATTATCTTAGATGGAAAATAATTTTGATAAAACACTTTAACTCCATTCTTGAGTAAAATATCCTTTCTGCTTTAAAAACACTTTTCCTTTCTTAACATGTCGTACAATTATAAACTAAAAGAAGTTGATTAAAAATAAACTTGAAAACTTATAAGGGAATCTTCTTGGAAATAATGTTTTAAAAAAAATCCATTCATTTCGTATAAGTTAAAACAAAACATTCTTCTCATACTTTTGTCGGAAAAGTCAAAAAGTACCTCGTACGAAAAACGACAAAAGATTCCTTTCATGTCTTTTACTAAAAACTCACCGAAGGGTAAAATTGGATATAAACTATTGTATAAGGATATAAATATTACATATTGGGGAAACATGGATGTGGATGATAAAATACACCCCAGTAAATACCAAAGTATAAACAATCTCGGATAAAAAATGAGATTGTGATATTTCCCTTACGTTAGGTCCGATTTGCTTCGTAAGTGTTCGAACCTCCTGTATAATGATTTAAATAATGTCATTGACTTATTACATAATAATATTCATTTTTATTATATCATATATGGTTCACTTATGACTTTATATTACCCGTTCTTTTGTAAATTCATGTTAAAGTAGCGTTTTGGGTAAAATCGTCTCATTTGCCATTCGTGTTTTAACTTTTAATTATTCATATGATTACTTAGATCATTATTACTTAATTATAGAATATAAAACATGATTTATATATATTCAGAATATACATATATATAATGGATCGATAAAAGGAAAAAATACACCGTTCATGGAGACGGTAGGCTGTACGTACGCATGAATGCTGTTTTCTTTTCGTTATTGAATTGATTGGAATTAAGTAGATGACATACATATATATACACATAAATCCAGTAGCTTTATAATGTCATAGATTTCATTATTATTGATTATATATACTTTATAATCATTCTTATATGGTTAACATGGAGAATGAATCTCATCGCGTCGTGGAGACGGTAGTCCGTACGTACGCACGAGCGATCATATCATTTCCATAATTATTGAATTGAATTGGAGTGGATGATAAAATATATCAGAATCAATATGATATTCTAATAACTATGTATAGTTATTCTTTACACCATTACCCATCCATGTAAGGTGGTGGTGGAAAATAGATTTCACCACGGCGTGGAGACGGTATTCCGTACGTACGCACGCGCGATGATTTCATTTTCCGTATGATGGATAGATGGTGAAATAGGATTGTTTCATACTTATAATAACATATCATTATATTAGTGATACTTATGTTATTACTTCATAATGAAACAACCTAAGAAGAAGAAGTGGAAGAATAAATAAAGGTGAAAGAATCGGTAACGGAAATTACCTCTTCTTTGAAGCGCCTCTTTGAGACCTCCTTTAGGGCACTAAAATTGGTCTTTGAGGAATACCAGAACCTCTAGGATGTTGATAGGGAAGTGGAGAAGAGAATTTGGCAGGGGTTGTCCGAGCTTGAAGGCTCAAAGTTGTGTGAGGAAGAGAGGGAGGAGGTTCCCTTTTATAAGGGAGGAGAGGGGCTCCTTTGGAAAAACTAAAAATATTATTTTATTATAAAGTCAAGTTCGGTTTTAAATAGCTAAAAATTGATTTATTTCGAGGATAAGGTGGGGATGAGTCGAAATACTCTCATCAAATATAATTTAGACAAGTTTAGTTTCCTATTTTAACCTTATCATTTAGATTTAACATTAAGTTAAATAATTTTACTTTTACCGTGTCTTCTTGTGTTCTTACACTATAAGGTTAATAAACATACTATAAGAATCCAAAAGATCCCCAAATTGTTTATTATTAATATATATAACCTTATCTAAGTCATTTTGCCGAACCTTATATTTTTAGGAATAAAATAACAATTAATAATATAATATTTGTTTTAAAAACTATTTTATGTCAATTTTACACTATTTGGTACATGATTTTTATGAAATTCATAACAGAATGATAAGTTCGAACCAAGTTAATTAAATCAACAATAACATGTCATATTAACCTATAATAATATTGTAAATCATAAAAAGTCTCAAATTATATTTATTTGGGTATTTATAATATCAATTATTAAAATATTTCACTATTATGGTAATTACTGTATCATCATTGTGTCATAAATTAATTAATTTATTTAATGTATAAAAATTATAAATAAAACATCATTATATAGGAAATCTTTTTATCTTTCTAATGAATATTTATAGTCTACTTTATCTTATGTATAACCCTATATTAAAAAT
Organism: Viscum album; assembly: GCA_963277665.1. NCBI lineage: Eukaryota > Viridiplantae > Streptophyta > Magnoliopsida > Santalales > Viscaceae > Viscum > Viscum album. The sequence goes on along the minus strand of OY728133.1, from coordinate 954,927,973 downwards.
GTTTTATTAAATAAACTTTGATTTTAACTCTTTTAACTCTTCTTTAAATTAAATAATAATAAATGTCCTAATCTAATTCAAGTGGGCCTAAATGGTCATATTTTATTCCTAAGTTTGTTTTTGGTCGAATTTCACTTATCCAATAGAATTAGGACATGTGTTAGGGTAATAATAATATCATTTTTACCCTTAATTACCCTATTTACTTTTAACCGTGCTAAATAAAAGTTAAAAGTTACTATTCACCAAAAATTATATTCATATCGTTGAACCACATTTTACTTACTGACACCAACCGTGTCTCTCGGATTTTTGAAATTCCACTCACAGAAGCGGTAAAATTAACTTTTATGAAAAATTCAGTTTTTTTTTACTACCACTTAGTGGTTTCACTATTCATCAAAAATTGAAAGTTTTCAGAAAATTACCAAAAATTAGGCTAAGATATATTTGATATTATGAAATCAAAAATGATTTCTATTTTTCCAAATTCAAAACATATCATTTGCATTAATTAATTTAAAAATTAATTCCCGTCGTCAAAACAAATAGCGTGTTCTTAAGAGATAATAACTATCAAAAGATTGACACTTGTTTATGTCTGGTTTAAATGTGAAATTACTTCCAATGACCAACATTGTATTAAATTGTAAAAATATATTCTAAATATACTTTAAAACCACTCAAATTAAAAATTTATCACTATTAATTATTTCGATTGAAAAAGTTGTTTTTAATTAAAATTTAGTAATTTTCATTATTCATCAAAATATGAAAGTTATCTGAAAATCACCAAAATTTCACCCTATGCTAATTTCGATATTCCGAATCCAAAAATGAAGTCCATTTTGAAAAATAAAATTTACAAAATTTCCAAAAGTGTTTATTACTATTCATAACGGCTAATAATATTTTAATAGCATATCGTTGTTTAGTGAAACTCGGTATTGCGTACTACACACGCTATCGAGTAAGGTCGTGATTGCGTGTATTGAAAGACAAGTCAAGGATTCGTGTTGTGAAAGCTCCTTTTGGTGTAGCGTACAACACAAGACATTAATGAAATCAAAAAGAATATTTTTCATAAAATCTCGGGGTGTTACATATATTATGCCTCATGATATTAGAATTTCCATGAGGAAAATTACCCACCACATGATTTGGAGTTATCCACAGTAAATTTCTCATTAAATATATAGAGGAATAACCTATATTGAAAAAGGTGTGACATATATGCTAATCACAAAAGATTAAATTTTATTTTCACTCAAAAATAGGTGAAAATTTTCCAATTAAGATAGTTGGATGTTATTAATGATTATAACTAATCAATAGATTACAACCTTGGGAAAGAGAAAAAGGTGTAATATGATATATGTCAAAAGGATGATCCTATATTATCTATAATGAGGATTAAAAAAGAAACAATATTTTTGGAATGTTAAAGGTTGGATCTTGAAATACCGTATGAAGGGTAGAAATATTATTGTTCTAAAATGTGTGATCAACCATTTATCCAAGTGAAGATTAAAGATGCACAAAAAGAAGATATAAAGATACAAAACAAGGTGATAAATTTAATAGAGTTAATCTTTAATTGTGATGGAATAATAAGGTTTAAGAACCATGTATGTGTCCCTTTGGGGCCATATTTTTAGAATGATATAGTGGATGAATCTCATAGTTCATCATTATCTATCCATCATGGAATAATGAAGATGTACAGGGAAATGAATGCGTATTTTTTTTTGGATATAATGAAGAAAGTTTTTGAAGAGCATTTTTCTCAGTATTTTGTATACATGTATGTTAAGAGTGAGTGAAACAATTATAAGGGTATGTTACAACCAAAACCCATACTCGGATGGAAGTGGGAATACATCTCAATTGATTTTTTCATTAACTCTTGAAAAAAAAATAGGGAAAAATTCAATATGGGTTGTAGTCAATTTGATTATGAATTCATTACAGTTTATCTCCATCGGATAATATTTATCTCTTGATCAAATTACTAGGTTATATATTATGGAAGTATTAATATTTCATGGTGTTCCACTATGAATTATATATGATCTAGATCCAAGGTTTACCTTATTGTTTTGGTGATGTATTTTGCAGGATCATTATACATAGTTATTTTTCTGTATTGCTTATCATCCCAAGACTGATGGTTAGTCTAACAGAACCATTAAAATATTAGAACATATTGAGAGTTTTATCTTTGAATTTCAATTGTGGTTTTGATCATCACCCTTCATTGGTGTAATATTTTTATAATAACATCTTTCAGTACAACATTTAGATAGATGTTTACAAATCCCTATATAGTAGGCAATGAAGAACTCCAATGTTCTGAAATAATGATAATGATAAAGATAATGGGACTAGATCTAGATTTGGAAATGGAAGATAAGGAAAGATACATTCAATAAAACATATGAGAATCTCAAAGTAAATAAAAATTCTATACTGAAAATGTTTTGAAATATCTAGAGTTTAAATTTGGTGGCAATGTATTCCTAGAAATAATTCCTTGGAATAGGTTGATCATATTTTAAATGATTGTAAAGATAATCCCTAGTTACATTTTTACTTTTTAAATTTTTTATCATAAATAATTTTAAGCTTATCGATTATCACTCTAATCAATCGTCTCTCAAGTTCATGATGTATTCCATGTATCTCATCTAAGAAAGTATATAACTGATACAAGACATGTACTAAACATAGAGGTCATACCACTCAATAAATATATTTCTTATGAGGAAAAAATTGTGTATATTCTAGACCATAGAGACAATATTCTATGAAACATGACGACTCACCTAGTTAATGTTTTGTGAAAAAACTACTAATTTGAGGATGTTACATGGGAAAATTAGGATTCGATGAAGCAGAGGTATAAAATGTTGTTTATATCATAGTGACATAATATTTATAGTGAAATTAATTTGAGGGGTGTAGAATTTAATACACTGATATTTTAAGAGGGATATCTATTTTTTCATAAAAATTTAATTTCTTATATGGATTGTGTTACACGCAACTACAGGTTTAGAATAACTGTGACATACTATTAAAATATTATTATCACCTAGACTTAATATTAAAGAGTGTGAGTAGGAATAAGTACATTATGAAAAAATTTATGGTTTACAACTGTATATAAATAATTATTTGTTACAAAGTACTTTTAAAGGAAAATTAAAATTATTTTAAAATAAAAAAGAAGTTTTTCTAAAAGACAGTTTTATGTTTGAAATGAATAATTATCGTAAAAAATAAAATTTATCACTCTTGGTGAATTATTTTAATAAAATTTGTATATTATATATTATATAGAATGTTTTAAAATTCATCTAACATTTTTAATTATGCATAAGATAACAATAAATCGGGGTTTACAATTAAAAATGTACTTTTTCTAAAAAAGATGTTTTCATCGCATTTTGTGCACATAGAATAAAATTAGTTTCTTATATTTATAGTTATATAATTATATAAAATTAATTAAATATTTATATTTATGAGGTTTAAATTTTGTAAATATATCGCCTTATTTTGTCAAAATGAATGGTAAATGTTGTGAAATTTACCACCATGGTAAAGGTTAAGTCAGGTTAATCTAGGTTAAAAATAAGTGGTAAGGCCATAATATATATTTCTATTTATTATTATATGAATGTAATATAGCCTTATATTCTTAGGATATAAATTTATTAGTTTAATTAACACTTGTCCCTAAGAATGTCCAATATAATATTTAAATACAATAATGTTACAAAATTTCACTTTATTTGTTTAAAATATCTCTTATTTATCAAAAAAGGTTGAAAAGAAATATTTCAATGAATATAAATTTCTATTTTTTTCTTAATGAAATTATATTACTAATTGAAATTTATTTTTACATTTTTTCTGTTATATAATGATGTTAATTTCATGTGAAACACTGATTCATTATTTATCAGTTTAACAAAAAAATAACAAAAAAGATTTTAAAAATATTATAGGTGATATAATTTAAATGTGTTAATATGTTGAATAAATTTTATAGATCCATATGATATTTTTGGGTGGTGTGGAACCATTATATTTTAATTTCAATTTTTTAATGATGTATTTAATGTTTAATTAAATGATTTGTGTTAAAAATCACAATAAATACATTTTTTAATTAATAATGTTGCATTATATGATATAAAATTTGTTAAAATATATGATTCTTTAAAATTAATAAGATATGGTTATAAAAATCAACCATTCTACATTTATGGGGTTTTTTTAATATTATTGTAAAAATACTATCCCTTAAATGTTAGAAAACGTTAACATTGTACTTATTGTCAAATGTGTTAATAGGGGGTTAAAATTTAAAAATAAGAATAAAAATGTAATCAAAAATTGTAAAAATTTTATTGTATGAGATAATTTAGACTCATAATAATCATATATTTAAATAATATCAATTTGGGGCCATTTTTCATCAATATTTGTATATATTATTTTAATATTATATGAAAATGAAGTGTCACACTCTCCTCAATTAAAAAAGGGAAACCTCCTTTTCTTTTTCACACAAATTTAAAACTTTTAGTATAATGAAACATCATTAAAATTACCTAATCTTGAGTTTTAAGTAAGAAAATAATTATTTTTCATTTAATGATATTTTTAGTTTTATAGTTCCAAAGAATTAGGTCATAACTTATACATTAGAAAAATATATAATACAATGTGGACACGTCTGATTGGTATCAATTTTTCCCACAATATAAATCATTTAAAAAAACTGATTTGTTTTTATGAAAATTTTTCATTAATTTATTATTTCCATCTTCTTTTACTTTATACATCTTTTAATACTGTGAAAAATATTTTAAAATCCTTGGAAGAGAACAAAAATATCAATAGGGTGCATAAAAAGATGAAAATCATTAGTGTAGTGAAAAAAATGAAATCCCATGAAAACCTATATCTTACAAACATAAATATTTACGTAGAAATTGAATTCTCATTTTTTTAAAATATATTTTATATTAACTTTTGAAAATAGATCAATTACATAGAAAAATTATTAGGATGCATATAAATGTCCAGTAGGTTCTTTCGAAATCATGTCATATAACCCTTATATAACCCTTATAAAACCCTTACTAATCATAATAAAAATACCACAAAATTATAATATAATTCTATAGATATCATAATCATTACTGAATGCATTGGAGATCTTTTTGGGGGAACCCATCATATACAACAATCCATTTTTTTTCTCATGTCAGTTTTAGGTAAGTTTGAACCAAACATATGCCCATCATATTCAACCCATCCACAAAATAAAACATCACTGCCTAAACTACCTTCATATATTATATAAATATCTCACCTGATACTATCTAGGAACCACCATTGTAAACATTTTCCATGAACCGTACAATGAATAAAACATTTTAATATATATAAATTTAATAATAAAACACTTTGATAATTGGTATTGAATCCATGTAAAAAAAATTGGATAAAAAAATATAATTTTTTTAAAACTCATTTTTAGTACCAAAGTACACAGAGAAAGGGAAAGATGGTTTTTCATTTATGTTATCATGAAAAAATGAAAATTAATATTTCAATAATATAAATATTATGGTGGAATTAAAATCATTATCAGCATATACATTATACATAGGACAATTCTTTTATCATTTCTCCAAATGTTACCTATAAAACGTTTAAACGATTTTCTTTTGAAAACCATTCAAATAATGATAAAAGGGAAATAAAATTTACTCTATAATTGATTAATATCCAAATAATTTTTTTGGACAACTATTTTAAATAAATGTCCATGAAAGACAAAGATATTTAAATAAAACTTTATAAGTGTGTTTTAAAAGAATGTCCTTTATCACTACAATATTTGAATCGTAACACCCATGATAGGATGGAATTAAAAATATTTAAATAAAATAAGACTATAAAATTATTATTTAACTTATTAAAGGGGCTATATATACTCATCATACAATAATATAGGTGCATAACATTAATTTTATTCTCAACGAAAGGAAATTTAGATGAGGTCCCTTATCTGTGGTTTAATTTGTCATATATGCTATTTATATTATGGAATAATAAACATATATTAATTTATTTATTTATTAGGAAATTTTTTTGAGTTTATAATTCCTTTAACTTCATTTTTTTATGTTATATATTATTAATCAATCAGTTAGTTTTACTTAATATCTTTTGAATATATCATACTTATGGGTCAAAAATGATTCTGGTTGGTCGAATAAGGTCAAAGTGTTCAATATTTAAACATCCACAGAATAATATTCATGAAATAATTATCATTTTATAAAATAATTATAATTTTATGACTATTAAGGAAATATTATTAAGAAAAATGAACTACGTTGCGATCATGCAGAAAATAGGTTATACGTACGCATGAGTGACATTTCCATTTTTCTGCAATTATAATAGAAATAAAGAATGTTATATTTTATCTATTAATAATTCTAATTATATCATATATGAAACGTTATTTCTTGAAATAAACTTATATATATCATCCATGTTGTGTGGTTATGAATAGAGAGTCGATTCCCTTCGTGAAGGTAGTATTCCACACATACACAAACGAAGTTATCATTATCCATTGGGTGAAAAGGTTAACAAGTAAATGATATATTATATTTTCATAATAATAATGTTTCATTAATATAATATTTATTTCATTTATATCACATATATCCATTAAATTTATCTCTATTACCTTCAATGTAAAATGCTAGTGGAAAATGATTAACATTGCTTTGTAGGGAAGTAGTTCACCGTACATACAAGCTATAGAATCATATACCTTATGGAATGCAAATTAAAAATGGTATTTATGATATAATTGATAAAAGTTTAAAATTAAGTTATTTATATAATATATATAATTTATATCCATCATCATACATAACCGTGAGAGGTGTTTATGGAAAACATGTCACATTAGTTTGCGAGGAGGTAGTCTTCCGTACAGACGAGCGGCGTTATGAATTACAATTTGGGGGATTTGGAGATGGATATAGGTAATTACATTAACTAAATAATGTCTTAGTATATTCTTTATACATTTTTTATTATAAAATCAAAAATAAATAACATTTTACTGTATAAAGAAAAAATAAATTAAAAAATCCATAGTTAGGAATTGTACCTTTTCGTGGACCACCTCTTTTGGATTATAACTAAATTATTCTTAGAATGGATTTGTGACCAATAAATGGATTATATTAAGAGGGTATTGAATATGTTAATTTATTTGGTTTGGTATTTTACTAACCATTATGATTTGATGGCCTGAGGAAAAGAGAATGGAAGGTGACCTCTTATAAATATGGTGTGTGGCACACCTGTAATTTTTTAAAATAAAAATCCGTACATAAGTTTTTAAAATTTTAAATGGGTAAAAATTGGTGTATTAATAATAATTAGATGTTATAATACCTAAATATTTCCATAATATATATTATCTAAATTTTTTATGTCATTTAAACTACTATCATTTTACTTTAACCCCAAATAAACACATTTTTACCTTAACCATGATAATTAATATTTACTATTCTCACTATTAATTAACATAAAAAATCTATTAGAACTTATTAGAAAATAAAAATTATTTTGATTTAAAATATGGAATCTATTTTACCAAATTAAATTCACATAATTGGCATAATTGAAATTAAAAAAACTCATTTGACATGACGAAAAAGTGGGTTTTGAAGAAGTGTATTTATTATGAAAAATATGATTTTATATTAACTCAATGATTAATAATAATAATTATATTATTATACTATAATATTAACTAATATATATTCTATAAATATTATTTAAAACATTTATAATTTGTTATTATTTTAATTAATCAATATTGAGAAGAACAATTAATTTTGAAATATTTTTTAGAGAAACACATTTTTAAACCCAAGAAAAAATAATGAAAATAAAATTTATTGTAGAATAAAAAAATGGATTATATATAAATAAATAATTATTATTTTACATAAAATAATTTTAAAAAAAATAGTGGGACTTGTAAATTACTTAGTTTATTGAACTGAAATTACTTTTTTTACAGAAAATAGTATCTTCACTATTCAACAAAAAATCAACATTTTCTAAAAAATAACAATATTTCTACCAAATTAAATATTTATATTTTATATAAAAAATTAAATTAATTTTTTAATATTAAAATTATAAAATTTTTAAAACAGACTTTTAAACTAAACTTTTTAATAAAAGTTTTTAATTGAAAGAGTTTCTTTTTTGAATTAAAAGTTACTTAATATTTTTAAAATGAATATAACTATATTAGTAAACATGAAAGTGATTGATTATATATTTTCATGGGTTTACATATATATCCTGAAAAAATATACAAATTTTTCTTCTGCACTTCCATATACAAATCCTAGAGGCTTTGGACTTCTCAAAAGTCTAACACTAGAGTCCTTGATAGGATATCTAAATGAAACATTTCAAAGAAGAGGTAATCTCCTCAACAATTCAATTTCATTTAATTTTTTTTCAAAATACACTAAATATATTATATTTGTAATAAAATAATAATTTAAGTATCCTGATCATACTAACATGTTATTATCATTATGAGAGAACTATTACACACCCTATTTATAATCCAATGGGGTTTGAAATTATCGCTTGTGCACATGTACAACATTCCATATCCACATAGTGATACATTTTAGTTTTTAATCAACATGTTTTATGGATGGGTATTATGATGGGTTAAATATTTATATATGATATTTATTAAAAAATTATAATTTTTGAATGATAAAATCATGTCCACCTATTATCATCCAATCATTTTGAAAATGATAATGTCACTTGTGTGTACGTGTGGACTATAACCTCCACAAAGCTATGTGATTTTATTTATATTTGTATTATATTTTTATTGTGATGTAGATTAATTTGATGAATATATATGATATATATCATATAATAAACTATTAAATGTGAATTAATATTTTCCTTTCATTCATTTATTTTTTTTAAAAATGAAAATTGCATTCATGCGTACTTACGAGTTACCATCACTATCTATAGGGTAATTAATTTTACTATCACTATATTTTATGAATAAATATAAATATATATATATATATATAATAAAAAAATATTATTTTTAAAACATTCATAACATTTAGGATATGAAAGAACTGGGATAAATATATAAATAAAAAATCACACAAAAAAAGAGAAGCAATTATCACATGAAATAGTGATTTAATAAAAAAATATTAATAAAATGGGGATAAATGTTTAAAAGAAAATAATATGTTTTTTGTAATATGTGAGTATTTTTATGGAATAACATGAATTTTTATCATATATTTTTTATATAAGATGTTCAAAAATGCATGAATGATGTCAGACATGAGGTAAGGGGTTTTATGTAACAATCCCATTATTTATTAGGATTGTTTATGATTATGTTTTTGTGATGAAATATTTTAAAAACATATCATTATGAAAATAAATATAATTATAATATGGTTATTTATTAAAATAATATGTTTTCTATTTATTTTCCTCACCTTTTTATTCAAGAGATCAGAAATATATTTTTAATGAAAAATTAACATCATTTCATTTTCCATAGAAAACCTTTTTTATTCTATATCTATGTTTCAAAAAAATGTTTAAAAGTTGTTTTTTACTATTATCCAATAATTTTTTAAACTAATTTTTAACCTTTTATGATTTTTTTAAAAATGGTTTACAAGGAACATTCAAATGAATTTCCAAATGAGGTACTTGTTTACTTTTCTGACAATAGTATCGATTGAATGTTTATATAAATTATTTAGGATTAACGGAATTTAGAACCTTCATGGCTGATCAGTGTTCTGAATTTTCATTTACATGTTACCATTTTTATATTCTATGAATTTTTTTTAAATAATATTTTTGAGATATTGTGATTTTTAAAAAAAAAATTAAAATTTGAATAGTCATTCTTATCTAGACTATTTCAATGAATTATTGATTCCTCAAAATCAACAAAATTCAATGCTTCCTATCAATTAATTAGAATATCATCTAAATATACTATAAATATTATTTATTTGGATGTTTTATGTATGCAGTTGAATGATTTTTATAAAAATTGTTTCTTTTACACGAGTTTTTCTAAGGTGAGATGTTTGTGAAACAATTTTATTTTCATTAATTCTGAAATGATGAATGGTTTATAATATTGTTGAAAATATATGAATGAATCAATTTTTTAATGGTTGGTATTTATATCTACCTACAATTAATTGGGAAAATATTGATATATCATGATATAAATAGGACTACAATGGTAGTGAACACAGTTCTGTAAGGGGATTTGTCAATTATGATAGTCTTGGGAGTGAACTTTGACATCAACAATAGTTTTGTGAGTGAACCCATTCCTCTATAACAACCTTGGAAGATTAACATGGAAACTATGGAAATGTTTTTATATATTTAGTTTTATGAAATAATTCCATGTTTACTATTTATATTGTGATATCATAGCTTAAGTTCTTTAATTCCATTACGATTCATGTCTTATAAACTACCAATATTTATTCCATGACTTCATATTCGTTTATTTGATATACATGCTACAATTTTCAAATGTAAATATCATGTTCTCATACCCTTTTTCATATTGTTCTTATATGATCCTTATTATCTCACTCTTCTACAATAACTGAGAATTAGTGACAATCCTTTATTAGGTTTCTTCTCATCGGTTATGAAGAAAATTATTTTTTATGATATGTCTAAAATGGTAAATTGTTATGGAAATATAAGTGGGAGACTATATTCAACTATTATGAACCAGTTTTTTATATTTCCATGTTTCCAAGGGAACTATTCCTATATGATTTTGGTGTTGATATTTATATTATATAAAAAAATTTCATCAACTTAGATGAAATATTTATGATTTAAAAGTTCATGTAACTTCACATAATTCCAATAAATAGATACGTCTTAAAAATTTAACATATTCAATGTAAATGACATCCTAAATTCATTATAACCAACAAAATATTAATCTATAAATCCAAAACTTATTCATATCACATTCACATAATATAATATCATCTCAAATACACCCTAAATAATTCAATAAATATACTTCAATGCACTTCAATGTTCTCTACCAAGATTTCATATGAAAAAATTTACCACACCTAATAAATGAGATTTATCATATCTATTAGTTAATATTTCACACATAAAAAAACCAACAATAGATAAATAAATAATATACTACATCTCTTCTATCTACTTTGTAGTAGAATGTGACTAACAAGAACAAATATGAAAATGTTGATAAAGAGGGGGTGATAAACACTTTTTCTCTATCAATAGAAGACATTTAAAGAATATTCTAAATATTTCTCTTTTAACATTTCCATAATTTCTTGGAATTTATATCATGGGAGATCATAATGAAAAGAATATGATACATTGGCCTCGTGTCATTTATTACAAAATACTGACAAAACAACCTTATCGAATCTTTCAATTCTACAATCATCAGGGAAAAAATGAGAATATCATCAACATAAAGTAGTAATATAATATAATATTAATAAAAAAACCAATAAACAAAAAACATAATGATTAGAAGTGGTTTTCCAAAAACACTAATGAGAAATTTAGGTCTCAAATTTCTTATACAGATGCCTCAAATCTCATTTCAGACTATATTAACTCTTCTCCAACATGTATACACAATCCAATACCCATATCAACAAAAACTTATGGATACTCCATATAAATCTTTTCCCCCAAATCACTATAGATTAAATTTGTCTTCTGATATATATTTTCAATCTACAAATCTAAAAGAGATTAAAACCCAATAAAATCATAATTGGATGAAATTTTTTATTCGAGTTAGTGCCCTGGAACCATTTAATGTTGTACTTAAGATTAAATTTATATTCCGAGATGTGAATACTAATTTAAATATATCAAAATATTTTTTTTCATCTATAAATCATTGATTTGAAAATATCTTATATTTGTTTTTACAATGAAAAGGGAATAATAGTTCATCACAGTGATGTGAACCTTAAAATACCATGATGATACTATTAGAACTAGTTCTAAAATAAGATAACATACTATGAAAGGGTAAATATTATATAGACTATTAGGTGTGAGTACACAAAACCATATTAGCCTTATTCATATAATTTCTACACATGGTAATCTCTATATGAGATATTAAGTGAAGAGATCTCATTTTTGGAATTCCACATGTTTTGGTTATATTAAAAATAACAATCTATGAGTTTGTGTCATGGTCCTTATATAGAAACCCAAACCTTGAAACCCAAAGATGGTATAAAATACCATTAAATTAGCATGATTACAAGGAATAAAATCCTGAAGGACTGATTAGTTTATTATTTTTGGTAAACCAAATCCATATATGAGTACTTTATTACAATTGAATATAATAATTACATCATATTATTTTTAATTTGAGGATAAATCTTTTCCATCTATGATATCCATTCATATATTTCTTAGTAAACATGTTCAATTCCTAGAAATGGAAAAAATATATGTGTGTGGTTAAATTCTCAATAAGGGTCAAGTATAAAATAATTGAGACTGAATCAATGAGAAGAGTCAATATGACAAGGAAAATAACCAAGAACAAATGATATTTAATCAATGAACTGAGAATAAAATGAATACATATATAATTTAAAAAAATGACTGTTAATAATAATTAAATATATATCAAGGAAATGATTAATTATTGGATTCCATGCTTCCCAGTCACATGGTACCTTTATCATTAATACTATTCAAAAGAAAGTTTAGTATAATACTATCAAGTCCTTTCACAGGAGTGTTTAAAACTAATTTTATTTGGAAAAAAACTCAAAGGATTTTTCTCCAACTGATTTTTTCCCATGAAACTACTGATGAATCAATAAGATATATATAACCAGGCCCCACATATGTTATAACTATCCAAATCATTCCTCAAATATCGAATAATCATTTTAATTTGGAAACATTATGCCTTATCTAATATCTATATTAAATAAAGTATATATATTTATCTATATTTGTGAAATAATAAAATAACTTTCAAAGTTAACACTATATGTGAAAATGGTATATGGTTTAGTCAATAACCATATCTATGTAAAATTTTGTGGATATTTTTGGTAAATTTAATGTTAAATGGTCATTGGAAATTTAATATTTCAAAGGGACTTAACAAAGGAATCATAGAATTGAAGGAAGGTACAATCAATGGCCAAATAATTTAAAAAAAATCCATATGAAGAATAAAGATGTTACCAATAAATTATATACCAATTAGTGTGAAAAATTATTTTTTTTCATTGATGAAATAGAAAAAAAAATTAAAACATTCTTGAGTAAAATATCCATTTTTTTGAAATATATATGGAAAAACATATTATTTTAAAATAAATTAATGAAATAGAATTTTTTTAAGTGTAAATTTTTTTTAGTAAATCATTTAAAAAAAATTACCACATTTTTGGAAACCTATTTAGAAAACATGTTTTATTGAAAAAAATATATAATCAACTAAAGAGAGAAATTATGTCAGGTTTTCATAAATGGATTTTCTAAAACATTTCTAGTATCAAAGATTGTAAAAATATAACTTTTACTTGAATAAGGTCATGAATAAATACAATAGAATAAATTTAAATGATTTCCAAAAAAATTATCAACAAATTCATCTGATAAAATTTATAATATAAAAAATCCCAAACAAAATGAGATTGTAAAGTAAACCCTTGAAAAGACTATAATGTTGATATGAAAATAAATTGATAAATATATTATGTGTTTAAATTAAAATCCATATTGAAACAGTATAAATACATAAATAGATAGTAAAAATTATTTACACACATAATCATAGAATATTAACTACTATAAGGAAGTAATATCTTTGAAAGATAAAAAATGGGTTATGAAAATATTTTCCACTTGATTATGATTAATTCAAATCCACTTAGATGAAATAATACAAATTGAACACAAAATATCATGAATAATGAATTAATAATGATATTAAAAGTCAATTTGTAAATATTTACACCATATATACTAAATTATGTGTACAAAAATAAAATTTATCTCAAGGAATCGATATTAAGACGATGTCCCTTATTAAATGGTAATTTTTGAATTATAAACCCCATAAAAGAAATAATTTCAAATGATATTATAAATACCATGAAGATAAATTTATTAATTATGTAAAATACAATTGGAGAAGTATATACACCTCACAAAATAATTAATTGGTTAAAATTGTGTATGCCTCATTGAACAAATAGTGACACAAGAATCCATTACCATGTGTCTCCTTATTGGTGAATTTCCTTACAAAAAATGTATAATGATTTTTAAAATTTCACTAAATTACACCACAATAATAGCCATATTTATAAAATCGTATAATATTGTCTTATTATAGCTTACTACCCATTTGTTAATAATCTTTCATTATTTTCACTATTTCAGTAGTTAATTACATAATTAATTGGTTAAAATTGTGTACGCCTCATTGAAATAAAAGTTAGACAAGAATCCATTACCACATGTCTCCTTATTAGGGAATTTCCTTTAAAAAAATGTATAATGATTTCTAAAATTTCACTAAATTACACCACAATAAAATCCATATTTATAACATCATATAGTATTGTCTTATTATAGCTTACTACCCATTTGTTAATAATCTTTCATTATTTACACTATTTCAGTAGTTAATTACGTAGTTTATCGAGTATGTTTTGACATGTTGCTTTTCATTTTTGATAATTATATTATAATTTAATAATATATAGAATTTATAACATTATTAAAATATCATATATATCCCATATATATTTACTTATAATTATTCTTAAACCTTGGAGATAGGAAATGAAATGCACCATTCATAGAGATGGAATGTCGAATGTACGCATGGACACTAAATTCATTTATTTTCCATATTGAAAGAACAAAAATTAAATTATATATATGTATATTATAATTATATTATCATATATATTTAATTTATGTCACTTATTTTTTTTAAACACCATTTATATGTTCAATTTATAGTGTGAACGAATCACATCACTTTGTGGAGGGGGTAGTCCACTCTTCCACAAACGATGTTATCATGTTCCCAAAAATGGAAATCATGAAGATATTTTTGATATAAAGATTAAATAAGAATATATACTTAATAAATATAATATAAAATATTTATAAACAATATTTCCATCATAATTTCCAACCATGAGAGGTCATAAAGGAAAAAACATATGACACCATTTTTCGAGGTGATATCTCACATTACACATAGACGATAAGATTCATTCACATCAGATGAAGGTGTGTGTGAGTGTAAGTATAAAAATTATAATAAAAAATATAATTATACTTATAATAATGTGTTTATTATAAAATCATGGAATAGATATAATTCAAAGTTTGTGTGATTTCTGAAGAATGTTACTTCATTTTTGGGTAACTCAATTCTTTCTATATGAAAAGGATTCCTTGGAAGGTTTTAAGAAAAAGTAAATGTTTATAGGAAAAGGTTATGGTTTTGGGAGATTATTTTAGTAAATTTGGGGCAATAAAAAGGGTGTTATTTGTGTGAATAATTGGGAGGGGTGTGTTCCTTTTTATCGGGGAGGAGGAGTGTCATTCTTGTAAATTTTTTTAAATGTGAATTCCACCCACGTTTCACTTTTGATGGTTCTCAAATAATAAAAAAAAGATAAAATAGAGTATAAAATCATAATATATATATATATGATGGATTTTGGACAAGTTAATAGTTCATTTTGGCCCCTATGTTTATGGTTTAGTCCTCTGTTAGCTAATTTTCCTCATCATGGTTGTAATTAATTGGAATCAAGATTCACTGATTTTTTTTGAAGAAACAAAAGATAAAACTATTCAAAATTATAATTTATTACGTTTCAAAATATAGTTATAATTTTTCTAAATTATGATCAATAAGTGGAAGAATTTAATTTAAATTTTATCCTATAGATGAGATGAGAAAGAATGTTTTTTAAGAAAAAATGATTAAACATTTGAGATATTTTTATATTCAATATAAAGGATAAATTGATTAAAATTATCTAAATTGGATTAAATTATGTATAAAAAATCAAATTTTACTTTAAAATCAATTTTAAATATAATTTATCTATATTATTAAATTATACGACAATGCAATTTTTAATGAAAATTCACTATTTTTCATCATTCATAAAAAAATGATTCATCACATAAAAATACCAAATATTAACCCTAAGATAATATATATGTTCATATTCAAACAATTATGTTTATTTTTACCTATTTAATTTAATAATTTTTCAAAACTCATATTTAAAATTGAAGCTGCATTAAAAGTCGGTAAAATTGTCTTCATAAAAATTTAACTTTTTATGCTTAATATTGACTTTGTTCTTATCATTTTCATATAAAATATAGTGTATGAATGTATGAAATTTTTTATTGAATACTTAATATACATATCAAATTAATATTAGTCACTAATTGTAATTAATTTAATTTATTAGAATAAATCACCATTATGAGAATAAAAACTCTTCCTTATATACACTTGGTTCTATTATTAATTTCTAACAAACTTATTTTCAATGAATTCATTTTAAATTTATCTAAACCATATATTTTCATAAGTTATTTAATCATATTACTAAATTCTAATTTAATGGGTATGTTATATCTTATTATTTTAAATAATAATGTTTTTATAATATATTATTGTTTGGTAAAACATGATCTTGGTTGAAACACAAGATATTAGAGAAACTCGTTTTTGTGTGTGATCCAAGATAACTAAGCATTTCATGCAATGAAATGAATAAGATATATTATATATATTTAAAATATTAAATATACCAATATTTCTCAATAGGTCATATTCCTTTCTATGATTGGTGTGGTGTGCTATACACTCTATCAAATAAAATTTAATCTTTTAGAATTTTCAGGGTGTTACATTGATGCCAACTTAAATAAATTTCATCCTCAGAATTTAAACTCAATCCTGGTAATATATTATTTTGTATTTATTATGTTTAAATCCTACATCATGTGAATGGTTTATAAAATATATTCTAGTAAATATATAATTGTAAGTAAAAACGTTCCATTGGACGAACATATAACTAGGTCTCTCTAAAGGAAAAATTTGTGTAATGTGGAGATACATTAATGGAGGAAAAGTAAAAATACTTATATGGAGTAATTTAAGTAATATTTCACAATCTACTGAATGACCAATGGAATGTTTAGGTCCTCAAACCCATAAATATATGAATATTTGAATGACCATTAGTTCAAAAAAATAAGTTATTAAGATAAAATTTTATTTTAAGATACATTTTCTAACATTAAGGAATTATTTTACTGACCAAGAATATAAGGAAATATGCTTACCTGATAGGTTTTAATTTCATTAAAATAATTCCATATTTTGGATGTGCCTTAATCAAGTTATAATTTATAACTTACTCTATTAAATGGATATCATAGAATGAACTTTTTTTATTTATAAACAACTAAAATTTATCTTTTTCAGATTGAAAAATCTATAAAACATGTCATAACATTTGCCTAAAAATATTTTCAAAAATATATATGGTTATGATATTAATGTTTAAACTAAAAAGGTAACACTAATGGTTCATCATTGATATTCATTCATCTAATTGTTTAAAAATACATAATGAAAAATTAACTAAGACATTTTTAAGGTTAGTGGTTTTCATTAAACCCTTATCATCCTTCAGTTATGGGTTTAATTATTGCGTCCTTTATAGACTTGATGGCCTGTCACCCGACATACGTGTTTTTTTTTCTAAAACCATATTAATAAAATTTAAAAAATAAATACAATGTAAATTCTATAAATTTTATAATAAAATAACCTTTTAAATAACATTTTTAATACAATCTCAATACATAAATACTTCATCCATTTATTTCCACATGGTTTCTTCATTGGTATAGAGTTTGTCCACAATATCATTTGAATGATTTCTAAATCATGACACCGTAGAATCAATCTAATTATCTCTAGGATTGACCTAGGTAATTTATTTTTATTATATATTGAAATATTCATAATGGTTTGCGAAGAAAATGTGAATTATCCTAATAATATGCATTGGGAGTGACAAACTAAGTGTGCAGTAAGGCCTGTTATTGTGTACCAAGTTATGATAGAGTGAGGCCCAAGACACATTTTCGGAGGTTTTATCCTTTGGTACATCTGTTCTATAACTAAGTACACTTGTAGTATCTAGAAATATATATTTTAAGAATAAGAAAAACATAATATCTACCACAGAAAAAATCATGAATGTTATTCTCTATTTATCCTCAAAATATCTTAGTTATGTGTTCTCTAATATATATTTTCCTAAATATATGTTCCATGGTTGATAATAAAATTCCTCCTTTAACAAATATTGTGAACTGACCCCAGCAATTAGAGATGGTGTGAGCTACAATTACATTGGCATGATTAAAATTATTTGAATCCCGAAGGATTGATCAGTTTATTAGTATTAGTTAAACGAATTCATATATGATTATTCTATCAAAAATTAATACAATAATTACAATATAATTTTATTTCTATCTAGGATAACTCTATTTCATATAAAAAATATTTTAATATCATTCATTGCACACTTATTAGATTCAAGGTTAAATGAAAAAAATTAGGGTGATCTAAAATGGTCATTAAGGGAAAAATATTGAGAAATAAATAATGAATCTATTATAATAGTAAATATATAAATGTAAATAATAGAGAACACATGACATGTAATCAATGATCTATGAATTAAATGATTCAACTAATAATATTTTAAAAAAATATTGTGGATAATAATAGATGAATCTAAATTAAATAAATTCTTAATTATTGGATTCCCTATTTCCTAGGTACATGGAAGATTTACTGTTAACACATCTCATAAGATATTTTAGCAAACTACTGTCAATTACATTCATAAGATTGTTATAAAATAATTTTATTTGAAAAAAAATGTATAAGTGATTTTTTAAACAGATTTAATCCCATGTGTTTGTCGATGCATTAATGGGTTACCTATAAAAGGGTCTCATCCATGTTGTACATGTTTAAAGAATTCCTTAAATATTGAATAATAAATTTAATTCACAAACAATGTCCCTTATAAAATAATTGTATTAAATAAAGGATAATAATTTATCAATATTTTCCCAAATAATCAAATAACTGTCAAAGTGAACACCATAGTTAGAAATCATATAATCATCCTGCTATAATAATATCCCTGAAAAAATACATGGATATTTAGGGAAAATTTAATGTTTAATGATCATAGGAAATTCAGTATTTTAATGGTAATTAACAATGCAATAATGGAATTTAATTTCAACAAAATCGTTTTCAAAAAGAATAAAAAAAATTAAAAGGAATAATATGGATGGTATCAATAAATTATATCCCATTTGGAGTAAAAATAAGGGGGTTTTATCATTTATTATATAGAATAAAACATTTAAAACATTATTGAGGAAAATATCCTTTGTTTTAGAAAACCATTAAAAAAATTTCTTTGAAAATTAAGTCTACAAACACAATTTGTTTTATAAATAGTGAAAATTACTTTGATAAGTAAATTTAAATGGGTGAGTATATATTTTTAAACCTTTTTATAAAACATGGATTTTAGAAGAAAATAGATCTCTGATTATGGAGGAAAATGATTTCGAGTTTTCATAAAAATATTTTCTAAAATATTTTGAGTGACAAAGTGTTTAAAAATGGTACTATTAATTGAAAATGTAATTAATATACAAAAGAGAAGAAAATTAAAGGGATTAACGAAGAGTGATCATTAAGTTCCTCTGATATAAATTCAAGTATAAACAATCCCCAAAAAATGAGATTGTGAATTAACCGCTTGAAAAGAAGATAACGTTGATGTGAGAATAAATCGATAAATTTAATATGTGTTAGAAATTAAAATCCATATAAAAAAATTTAAAATAAAAAAGTATATTGTAAAAATTGATTACACATATAATCTTAGAACATTAACAACAATGAGGATGTAATATAACCCAAACAAATTTAATCGGTTTATGAAATTATTTTCCACCTGGTAACACTAAATTCTAACCCCCTGTGATGAAATAATTCAAATTGAAACCAAAAATATCATGAATGATGAATGAATCACAATATTAAATGTAATTTTTTTATTATGTACACTATATATATGAAATTAGGTACATAACAATAAGGTATGTCTCAAAGAATGTAAATTGAGACGAATTCCCTTACTACTTGGCAGCTTATGAATTATAACCCCAAAAAAGATATACATTCAAATTAGAAAATAAAGAAAATGAATGTAAATTTATTCATGATATAAAATTCAATATTATCAATATATATTCCTCATAGAATAATTAAGTTGTGAAAATGGTGTATACCTCAGGGAAAGAAAAGAGAGAGAAGAATCCCTTACTTTGCAATTTCTTTTAGGTGAATATACTTTAACATCAAGTATAATGATTTTAAACATGTATAAAAATTAAAAAATAATAATAATCATATTTATAATATCATATATTTTCTCATTATAATATCTTATTACTATTTTGTTAATAATTGTTCATTATTTTAGGTATTTCTTGTGTCAATTGCCTTATTTGCCGAATATTTTTTGACTTGTCACTTGTTGTTATTATGAATTAGATCATGATTTAATCATATCTGTAATTTAAATCATGATTTTAATATCATATATATCCAATAAATATTTATATATGAATGTATTTATAAAAATCTATAAAATTTGGAGATAGAAAAGGAATTGCACCCTTCATAGAGATAGTATGCCTTACGTACGCATGAACAATACTTTCATTTCTCTTCTGTATTGATTGAATGACAATAAATGATATATATATATATATATATGAAAATTTTACAATTAAATTACATATATATGGAATATATTTCATATATTTTTATGAAAACCATATATTATATGTTTCACGTATTGTGTAAATGAATCACATCGCTTTGATGAGGTGGTAGTCCACATTTCTAGAAATGATATTACCATATACCCAAAAAATTAAAGGAATACAGGTATTTTATATATTAATATTACAAAATTATAAAGAAAAAATATAATATATTTCATTTATAAATAATGTTTCTATCAGAATTACCAACCCGGAGAGGTGGTAATGGAAAAATGATCAACATCATTTTCAAAAAAGTAGTTTGATGTACTCTTAAACAGTAAGTTCATTACCCATTAAATGGAAGTGTGTGTAAGTGTATTTATAACCATTATAATAAAAAATCTCAATATATCGATTATGTTGACATTTTAATATAATAATTTAATAAAAATAATTGATGTTTTTCGGATGTAAATAAAATAAAAGTGATCATTGAATAATGTTACCTTGTTTTCAGGTTACTCTTTTTGGTCAATACCAAAAAGATTCCTTAGATGTATTTATTACCAAGGTGAGGCTTTTATGAAGTGGGTCATATTTTTAGAGATTATTTTAGTGGATTTTTCGTGAGGAAAATTGTTTTATCAGTGTAAATAAGTGTGAGGGGTGAGTGCCTTTTTATAGTAGAGGAAGTGTTGCATTATTGTAAATTTTTTAAAAGGGAATTTCACCCACGTTTTTACCCAGTAAAATGGATTCCATAATGATAAAAATATGATTAAAGTGATCATAGGGTATAATATGAACTTATAATCTATTTTGGACAAGTGGATTGGTCTTTTTTTGTTAAGTTTAATGTTTAGTCCCTCATTAAGCTAATTTATCTTTTAATCACTGTAATTAATTTTAATCACTTTCAATAATAATTTTTTTGAAAAATAAGTTGAACATATTATAAATTACTAATTATTTTTATTCCAAATATGGAATAAAATTTTTCAAATTCGTATTATAGAATTTATAGAAATTAATTTAAATTTAATCTCACTGGTGGGATGACAGGGATGATTTTTAAAGTAAAAATGTTAAAAAGTTTTGGATGTTTTTAAATCGAATTTAAATTTCAAATTGATTACAATGAACAAAATTTAATAAATATTTTTATATTTAAACTATTTCTACTTCAAAATAATTTATAATATAATTTAAATATATAAATAAATTAGATGAAAAAGAAGTTTTGAATTAAAATTTTGTATTTTCACTACTAATTAAAAAATAAAACTTCTCATAAAAATAGAAAAAATTCTCATGATTCTTATTTTTATGTTCTTCAACCAAAAATAAAGTTTATTTTATCATATGAAATTTTTAAACTCCAAAAAAATTATATTTAAAATAGGTTCTTTATTAAATGGTGGTGTAATAGTCTTTATAAAAATTTAGTTGTTTTTATGAATAATATTGGGTTTGTTTGTATCTTATGCTTATCAAATCTATTGGATGAATTTTAAAAATATTTTATTTAAAATATAATATATATATATATATATCACTAATATCACTAAATACAAGGAATTAATTTGATTTATTTGAATAAAACACCCCTATGAGTATAAAAACATTTTCGTTATATTCAATTGGTTCTTATATTCATTTGTAATAAATTGATTACAGGTGAATTAATTTTATATTTGTGTAAACCATATATTTTCCTAAGTTATTTATTAATACTAAATATATTATAATTTAATAAAAAAAATAAATCGTATAATATTAAATAATAATGTTTTAATGATATATTATTGTTCAGTAAAACTTGGTCTTACGAGTAATGTAAGATATTAAAGAAACTCATTGTTGCATGTAATGAAAGCTAAATCATTATTTCATGAATTAAATGATATAAGATATATTTAATTTATTAAATATATTATAATTTTTTTAATGTCTTGAGAGGTTATATTCATTTTTATGTTTGGTGTTGCGTTTCCCACACACTATTGAATAAAATTTAATTTTTTAGAATTTATGGGTTGTTACACATTAAAAATTAATATTATCATTAATGTATGTTAGGAATCACTCAATTGGATTTAATGAAAAACCACATTTCACTATATGTTATAGTGAAGTGAGGTATATTGGGTGCATCATGGATGACATGTTTTTAATGGGTACGTCAATAAAGGATATACCCCTTCCATATTTATGGTTTTTTATATCTAAAAATTTTCTTGTAATTAAATTGTTGCATAATGTAAAGACCCGTAAAATTCAAGGGAATTTTTTTTAATTTTCTTTAGAATTTTACAAGAGCGCGGTTTCAGACGGCACCTGATTCCGAGGCCCGGAGTGCCCGGAATTAATTTCCGAAGTTTGGCTCGGGTACGTTCAGTGAACGAACGAGCGGGAATTCCTAACTTTTGATCCGGTGCTCGGAATTGAAATCCGAGGGCACCGATGAACTCGCAGCGCCGATTTTCGCTTAAAGAGACCTTTTCGGGAGTTGCGTTTGTTGCGGGTTGAAAGTTAGTTTTAGGGGTTTTTAGTTTGAGTTAAATAAAATTGTGTAGAACAATTTTATTTTTAACTTGTTAAAACCTATCAAAGGAGGTTGGGAGTGGGACCCACACCCACTTAACCTCCCTTGGGAGGATTAAGTGTGGTGGGGCCCACACGAACCCCTAAACCTTTCAAATTCTCCCAACTCCCTTAACGCCTCATTTATTGGCTTAAGTTACCTTTTTAATTATGGGAGTTTAACCTTTTGAATTTCAAACTTTTGAAATTCTTTTGTGTTATGTGATAATAAAATAAGATGTTGTCTTATTTTATTTTGGGTTCTTTGTTTGTCTACTTGAGAGGTGGAGAGCTCTTCTTCTTCTTCAACTCTGACGAAGAACTCGAAGAACGTTCAAACTCCGACGAAGAACGCCGCACCTCCATTCTTCGTTTCCCGTGTCAATGAAAGGGGACGCCACTTCTTCCTCGGACAACCTTCGTCGGCGTACAAGTTTCGCCAACGACGTGTCTCTTCGAACGCATCCCTTCGTCAACGGATTTGACGAACGGCTACCGCGACGCCCGACCTCCGCGACGTCGTCTTCCGCGGAACGTTCACAATCTTCGAACCTTATACCCGAGGTAGGGGTTGTCGAATTCTTTTTGGTTTCCTTATTTTTATTCTTGATCGTGATTTTAGCAAGACTAACGTGAGGCTTGATTTATTTTAAGTTGCGTTATTATTTTAACGTGAGGGGGGCCGGACCGCACGAACACGGCCGAATCCCCCTCCATCGTTCTTGTTTATTCTTGCGGGTGGAAGCAAGTGGCGTAGTGCCGTCGCACCACGTGGATGATCGTGCAAATATTTTACGCGGCGCCATCGCGCTACGCCAAGGAAAAATCTTCAAGAACGCGACGTCGTCGCGCCGCGTTGAAAGGAATCATGGCACGGCGAAAGGGGCGCGGTGCCGTCGCACCGCGCCGGACGACGAACACCGCGGCCGGTTCCGGGCCGCAGCGGGACGAGGAGACCGCGGCCGGTTCCGGGCCGCGGCGGGACGAGAAGACCGCGGCCGGTTCCGGGCCACGGCAGAAGAGAAGACCGGCGGCCGGGCCGCCGGCGTCGGAAGCCGAAGAGGGGACCAGAAATTTCCGGTCCCGTTGGAGAAAACCGGCCGGCCAGCTGGCCGGCCGGATGCCGTTAAAACCGGGGGAATTAATCCCCCGGCCCTCTTAAAAACCCCCCTCATTATGAGGGGGGGTGGTTCTTTGAAGGAGGGGGGCAGTCGGCCCCCCGGTTCCGCTCAACTCAGGCCCCCCACGTGGGGGGACGTGTTTTTAAAAAAATAACGGCGCGGCACAAAGGCCGCGCCGCCCCTCAAAAACCGCGGGGCTTAGCCCCCGCGTGCGGCCCCTCGCGGCTCCAGGCCGCCGCGGCCCACCGCCGCCGCCCCAGGGGGGGGTCGGGCCGGGTCGGCCCGGACCCGGACCCCCCCGTTTCGAACCAGATTTGGTTTTTGGCCCATAACTTGAGCCTCGGACCTCCGAATGACGAACCGTCTACGGCAACGCGATCCTTGGATCGAGACGGTCGTTTCGATATACCGCACTCAAGGTTTCGGTTAACTTTGAGTTCGGCCGGGTTGGTTCGTTCACGAAACCAACCGGGCCTTCGGAGCGGAAACGCTCATATCTTGAGCTACGAACGTCCGATTGACGCGCCGTCAGTCGCGTTGTGTTCCTCTTAGTGAGAAGAATCTTTTGGCATACTCCGCCCGAGGTTTGGACGCAGGTGGAGTACGGTCGGGTTGGTTTTGCCTTAAAAACCAACCGGGCCCCGGAGACGAAAATGCCAATAACTCTCAGACCGGGCGTCCGATCGACGCGCCGCCTGTTGCGTTGAGTTCCTGTTGACGATACGGAACTTTTGGATACATCAACTCTAGTCTTTGTGACAGTTGATGTATCAGCCTCTCGGCTCGTGGAGCGGACCCTCCGAACGAGCTTGCTATGTGCGGGAACCCTAGTGCTGGCTGCGACTGCTACTGTGACTGCGACGACGACAGTACAGAGATCCTGTGTGGATTCGACGACGATGACTACAGCACTCAGCGATCCTACGTGGATCAGTGCTACAGGTCTTGTGTGGGCCTGATCCTGTGTGGGTCCTTGCGCTCAGCGGTTCTGTGTGAGCCAGCGCCTACAGGTCCTGTGTGGGCCCGATCCTGTGTGGGTCATTGCGGGGGTTAGTTACCTATCGATCCTTCGTGGGTCCGACGACTTAGATGGATCAGTGATCATCTTTATCGTCCTTGAAGAAGTATACCTGTGTGAGCTGAATCATGTTGCTTTCCTGTGTGGATTGTGTTGTGCAATCCTGTGTGGATTATTTTTTGCTTTCCTATGTGGAATACGTATACTTTCCTGCGTGGACTGAGTTGTACTTGGGCTCGGAGATTGGAGCGTATTTTAATTGATGACTTAGGTGTATGTATGGGCATATACCTAAGCAGTGTCGGTTGTTACTTCGTGATTGTACTTTTCTTCGTGGTTTATCCTTTGTGGATTTGAGAGACCTTCAGGGGTCTCGGGGTCCCTACTGAGTAGCTTATACTCACCCCTGCACGGGCTTTGCCCGCACTACGTTGTGTTGGTTGCAGACGACGGACAGCGTTGACCTGAGCTGAGGCCTACAGAGCGGGACGGTACCCGGAGGTAGACCACTGGGCGGGACGTGCACGGAGCGGACGGCGGGACCCGTGGAGCAGAGGAGCTATCTGTACCCACCCTTCAGGTGGGATTTCCAGTGGACAGCTCGGTGTAGCGGCTTTTACTTTTCAGTTGCTGTTTTCCCTTTCGAGTTGTACTTTACTTTCAGTTTGGGTTTGTATTCTGGCCCATTTACCTTTCCGCACTTTCAGTCGTACTCTGCTTTGTTTAGTATTTACTTTCCGCTTGTTTACTCTGTGGTGTGTGTTTACTTTTCAAAGGCAATGCCTTCCCTTTTTACCGGGATTTACGCCTTGGTGCTAGTCGCCAGCCCCTGGCCTATGGAAGGCGGGCTTGGGGTAGTCACGGCATGGACCCCAAGGGCGGGTCGTGACAAATTGGTATCAGAGGAGTTCGGTTCTACCGCGAACTCTGATCTTTTCTATGTGAAGCAATAATGTTTAGCGTATTAAGTGTGGATATCAGTCCAGGGAGTCCAGTGTTGGTGCGGCGGCCGACGTATCCGTACACCAGGACCCTTACTTCTGATTTCCGACTTAATGCACGAAAACATTGATTGCGTGTGTGTTTCAAAGTTTTCTTTGTGATTACTTATATCAGCTCACCAAGTATATTGTTCTGACCGTGGCGCACCTGTTTCCTTTTCAGGATGGCCCCACGACGGCAGCCAGCTAGGGTTCCGAGAGTCGAGCGAGACGACAGCCCACCGAGCGACGAGGCCTCGGTGCAGGGCCCTTTTCCAGTAGTGGCACCGGCGGTAGCATTACCCGCCGAGCCCCCGATGCTTCCAACAGCAGCCGCTGACGATGCACGTCGCCTCAGCGCACTGCATGAGTTTCAGCGCCAGCGTCCGCCCAGGTTTCGTGGGGAGACGGATCCCCAGGCAGCAGAGGACTGGCTGGAGGCAGTAGTTCGAGTGTTTAGGCTAGTGAGGACACCAGCAGACCTCATGGTGATCCTCGCTGCGAGCCTACTACACGCAGCAGCAGGACGATGGTGGAGCTTGATGCTCCAGGTGCACGATGAGGAATCTCTACTTTGGACGGACTTTGAGAGCCTCTTCCGCTCGGAGTTCGTCCCAGCCACCCTTCGTGCGGTGCGTATCCAGGAGCTTCTACAGCTGCGGCAGGGCAGCATGACGGTCGCTCAGTACTCGGCGAGATTTACCGATCTCTCGCGCTACTCGACCGACATGGTACGGGACCCATTATTCCGGGCCCGGACCTTCGAGCAGGGTTTGAGACACGAGATCAGGGCATCGCTGATCTCCCTCAGCATACCGACTCAGACAGGAGTACTGGAGCGGGCCCTTCTGATCGAGAGCTTCCTTGCTGAGTCTACACCAACACAGCGACCCACCGCAGGGCGGCACGTGGCAGAGTCATCCGCAGCAGGCAGTCGACGGATGACTCAGGGGTCCAGACAGACCAGACCTTCAGGCAGACGATCTCAGGGCACTGGCTCAGCAGTGCGGGGCACACAGCGCGGAGCCAGTCTTCCGAGAGGCAGACAGTGCTACTCGTGCGGCGGGCAGGTCCACATGGCTCGTGACTGCCCGGCCCGCCGTGCCGAGGAGCAGCAGACGGTTGAGGGACCACCGAGGCAGAGGCAGAGGGTCGACCGTGTCGGTCCACAGGGAGGAGGCGGACGAGGCAGAGGAGCTGGTCGATCAGCCGGTGGTGGCCGACGCTTTGAGACTCTACCACCACCACCACCAGGAGGTCCACCCCGACCACAGGGAGCTGGCGGGCAGCGACAGGCACAGCTCCAGGCACCAGAGGCCTATGACCACGGCGCACCCGAGATGATTCGAGGTACTATTTGTGTCTATTCCACCCTTGCTGCAGTTCTTATAGACACAGGAGCGAGTCATTCTTTCATAGCCGCTGCCCTTGTTCGGAGCTCGGAGATTCTGACAGAGCCGTTGGCTCGATCCTTACGGCTAGAGACTCCTACGGGAGCAGACTCGACGATTACGCACTGGTGCCGGCAGTGTGAGCTTGCTCTAGGAGGCGAGAGCTTCGGCTGGGATCTTCTTGTAGCAGCGTCGAGGCCTTACGACGTCATCTTGGGCATGGATTGGCTATCTACGGTCCATGCACAGATTGACTGTTTTAGGCGCAAGGTGCGATGTGTACGCACCGACGGGAGCAGGTTCACCTTCACCGGCGAGAAGGGAGCCTTAGCAGCACAGGATGGACTTCCGCGGAGGAGAGGACAGCCCATCACTCATCAGTTGGCTAGCCTTATCCTTGGAGCAGTTGACGTGCGGAGTCCTGGTTTTCCTGCAGTGGTGGATCAGTTTGCGGACGTTTTTCCCGACGACGTTACAGGGATACCTCCTCGCAGAGAGGTAGACTTTTATATTGACTTGTACCCCGGGACAGCCCCGATATCCACTCCAGCATATCGGATGGCCCCCACCGAGCTTCGAGAGCTACGGGTACAGTTGGAGGACTTACAGGGCAAGGGGTTCATCCGACCCAGTGTTTCACCCTGGGCTTCACCGATATTGTTCGCCAAGAAGGCGGGCGGGAGCTTGCGACTTTGTGTTGACTATCGTCGCCTGAACCAGGTGACAGTGAGGAACAAGTATCCGCTACCGAGGATTGATGACCTCTTTGATCAGCTCAAGGGAGCACGGTGGTTCTCGAAGATAGACCTCAGGTCAGGCTATCATCAGCTCAGAGTCAGAGACGAGGATGTGCAGAAGACGACCTTCAGATGTCGGTATGGCCACTATGAGTTCTTGGTTATGCCCTTCGGTGTAACCAATGCTCCAGCAGTGTTCATGGCTCTCATGAACAGGATCTTTCAGCCATACCTCGATCGGTTTGTCGTGGTCTTCATCGACGACATTCTGATTTACTCTACGACAGAGGAGGAGCACGCCTATCACTTGCGAGTTGTTCTTGACACAGTCCGAGAGCACCAGCTTTATGGTAAGCTCTCGAAGTGCCAGTTCTGGATACGTGAGGTCCACTTTTTGGGACACGTTATCTCTGAGGCGGGAGTTGCAGTAGATCCCGCGAAGATTGAGGTTGTGTTAGCATGGGAGCCACCCAGGAGCGTGACTGAGGTTCGGAGTTTCTTGGGACTAGCTGGATACTATCGGAGATTTGTGCCGAACTTCTCCAGAGTTGCGGCATCACTCACAGCTTTGACGAAGAAGGGGAAACCCTTCGTGTGGTCAGACAGATGTCAGCAGAGCTTCCAGGAGCTGAGACAGAGATTGACTAGCGCACCTATCTTGAGGTTGCCTGAGGAGGGAGTAGGGTACGTAGTCTACTGCGATGCATCAGGGACTGGACTCGGATGTGTTCTGATGCAGGAGCGGGCAGTGATCGCCTATGGATCACGTCAGTTGAGGCCGCATGAGCAGAACTACGCTACCCATGACCTGGAGTTAGCAGCAGTGGTCTTCGCTCTGAAGACAT
The DNA here is from genome assembly GCA_963277665.1 of Viscum album. Classification (NCBI taxonomy): domain Eukaryota; kingdom Viridiplantae; phylum Streptophyta; class Magnoliopsida; order Santalales; family Viscaceae; genus Viscum; species Viscum album. The sequence continues at coordinate 954,898,181 of OY728133.1, read as the reverse complement.
GGCGACACTATCTGATGGGTGAGCGCTTTACAGTCTTTTCCGATCATCAGAGTCTCAGGTATATCTTCTCGCAGAAGGACCTGAACCTGAGACAGCGTCGATGGCTCGAGTTCCTCCAGGACTATGACTTTGAGATAGTCTATACTCCTGGGAAGGGGAACGTAGTAGCCGATGCCCTCAGCAGGAGGACGGGCATTCAGCTACTCGAGGAGGCGACGGAGCAGCTGGCCTCTTTGCAGATATCCTTCGTGGATAGAGATGGAGCAGCCTTTCTTCAGTCTCTCACAGTCACTCCTCCACTACTGCAGCGAGTCAGGGAGGCACAGCATGGGGACGCTGACTGTGAGAAACGGTGTGCACAGATATCCTCGAGATAGGCACCTGATGGTTTCTCCCTTGGAGCAGAGCATGACATCCTTTTCAGAGGACGTACCATGGTACCAGACACTTTTCGAGAGGAAGTGCTGAGGGAGTTTCACACTTCTCCTTTAGCGGTACATCCTGGAGTGGCGAAGATGTACCAGGACCTCAGACGACAGCATTGGTGGCCGGGTATGAAGAAGGCTGTAGCAGAGTTCGTTTCTCGATGCCTCACCTGTCAGCAGGTGAAGGCAGAGCATCAGGTACCAGCAGGCTTGGTACAGCCCTTGGAGGTTCCGGAGTGGAAGTGGGACGGCATATCTATGGACTTCGTGACTGGACTTCCACGCACTTCCAGAGGTCATGACTCCATCTGGGTGATAGTTGACCGACTCACCAAGTCGGCACACTTCTTACCCATCAGAGAGCAGGGCTCAGTGGAGAGCTTGGGACGTCTATACATTCAGGAGATTGTGTGGCTCCACGGCGTTCCATCATCTATCGTTTCTGATCGAGATGCCCGCTTTACTTCCCGGATTTGGAAGGGGTTACAGGAGGCATTCGGGACGCAGCTACATCTTAGCACAGCTTTTCACCCTCAGACGGATGGTCAGACGGAGAGGACCATTCAGACTCTCGAGGACATGCTCCGCGCATGTGTCCTCGACTTTGGTCGTAGCTGGGAGGACCACCTACCCTTGGTGGAGTTCGCATACAACAACACCTACCACTCCACCATCGGGATGGCACCGTACGAGGCGTTGTACGGCCGACCATGTAGATCTCCTTTGTGCTGGACAGACCCTGGGGAGTCAGCACTGGTGGGACCGGAGATGGTCCAGGCCACGACAGAGAAGGTCCAGGTCATCCAGGAGCGGATGAGGACAGCTCAGAGCCGGCAGAAGTCATATGCTGACAGGAGGCGGAGGCCACTGGAGTTCGAGGATGGCGACCACGTCTTCTTGCGGGTCTCACCTTGACGTGGTATACGGAGATTTGGCCGAGGCGGCAAGTTATCTCCGCGCTTCATCGGACCCTTCCAGATTCTCAGCAGGATTGGCGAGGTGGCTTATCGCCTGGCTCTACCACCTCAGTTGCACGGGGTTCACGACGTCTTCCACGTATCTCAGCTGAGGAGATACGTGCACGACCCGACGCACATCATTGACCATGGGGAGCTTGACGTTGACGATGGGGAGACCTTTACGGAGGTCCCGGTGGAGATAGAGGATCGACAGGAGCAGGTCCTGCGTGGGCGATCGATTCCTCTTGTGCGCATCAGATGGCAGCACGGGAATCTCCAGGAGAGCACATGGGAGCGGGAGGCTCAAATGCGTGCTCAGTACCCTCATTTGTTTCCCTAGTTTTTGATGTATCTTTACGGGGACGTAAAGCCCTGAGGTGGGAGTAATGTAAAGACCCGTAAAATTCAAGGGAATTTTTTTTTAATTTTCTTTAGAATTTTACAAGAGCGCGGTTTCAGACGGCACCTGATTCCGAGGCCCGGAGTGCCCGGAATTAATTTCCGAAGTTTGGCTCGGGTACGTTCAGTGAACGAACGAGCGGGAATTCCTAACTTTTGATCCGGTGCTCGGAATTGAAATCCGAGGGCACCGATGAACTCGCAGTGCCGATTTTCGCTTAAAGAGACCTTTTCGGGAGTTGTGTTTGTTGCGGGTTGAAAGTTAGTTTTAGGGGTTTTTAGTTTGAGTTAAATAAAATTGTGTAGAACAATTTTATTTTTAACTTGTTAAAACCTATCAAAGGAGGTTGGGAGTGGGACCCAAACCCACTTAACCTCCCTTGGGAGGATTAAGTGTGGTGGGGCCCACACGAACCCCTAAACCTTTCAAATTCTCCCAACTCCCTTAACGCCTCATTTATTGGCTTAAGTTACCTTTTTAATTATGGGAGTTTAACCTTTTGAATTTCAAACTTTTGAAATTCTTTTGTGTTATGTGATAATAAAATAAGATGTTGTCTTATTTTATTTTGGGTTCTTTGTTTGTCTACTTGAGAGGTGGAGAGCTCTTCTTCTTCTTCAACTCTGACGAAGAACTCGAAGAACGTTCAAACTCCGACGAAGAACGCCGCACCTCCATTCTTCGTTTCCCGTGTCAACGAAAGGGGACGCAACTTCTTCCTCGGACAACCTTCGTCGGCGTACAAGTTTCGCCAACGACGTGTCTCTTCGAACGCATCCCTTCGTCAACGGATTTGACGAACGGCTACCGCGACGCCCGACCTCCGCGACGTCGTCTTCCGCGGAACGTTCACAATCTTCGAACCTTATACCCGAGGTAGGGGTTGTCGAATTCTTTTTGGTTTCCTTATTTTTATTCTTGATCGTGATTTTAGCAAGACTAACGTGAGGCTTGATTTATTTTAAGTTGCGTTATTATTTTAACGTGAGGGGGTCCGGACCGCACGAACACGGCCGAATCCCCCTCCATCGTTCTTGTTTATTCTTGCGGGTGGAAGCAAGTGGCGTAGTGCCGTCGCACCACGCGGATGATCGTGCAAATATTTTACGCGGCGCCGTCGCGCTACGCCAAGGAAAAATCTTCAAGAACGCGACGCCGTCGCGCCGCGTTGAAAGGAATCATGGCACGGCGAAAGGGGCGCGGTGCCGTCGCACCGCGCCGGACGACGAACACCGCGGCCGGTTCCGGGCCGCGGCGGGACGAGGAGACCGCGGCCGGTTCCGGGCCGCGGCGGGACGAGAAGACCGTGGCCGGTTCCGGGCCGCGGCGGAAGAGAAGACCGGCGGCCGGGCCGCCGGCGTCGGAAGCCGAAGAGGGGACCGGAAATTTCCGGTCCCGTTGGAGAAAACCGGCCGGCCAGCTGGCCGGCCGGATGCCGTTAAAACCGGGGGAATTAATCCCCCGACCCTCTTAAAAACCCCCCTCATTATGAGGGGGGGGGTTCTTTGAAGGAGGGGGGCAGCCGGCCCCCCGGTTCCGCTCAACTCAGGCCCCCCACGTGGGGGGGGGGGGGGCGTGTTTTTAAAAAAATAATGGCGCGGCACAAAGGCTGCGCCGCCCCTCAAAAACCGCGGGGCTTAGCCCCCGCGTGCGGCCCCTCGCGGCGCCAGGCCGCCGCGGCCCGCTGCGACGCCAGGCCGCCGCCGTCGCCCCAGGGGGGGGGGGGGGGGGGGTCGGGCCGGGTCGGCCCGGACCCGGACCCCCCCGTTTCGAACCAGATTTGGTTTTTGGCCCATAACTTGAGCCTCGGACCTCCGAATGACGAACCGTCTACGGCAACGCGATCCTTGGATCGAGACGGTCGTTTCGATATACCGCACTCAAGGTTTCGGTTAACTTTGAGTTCGGCCGGGTTGGTTCGTTCACGAAACCAACCGGGCCTTCGGAGCGGAAACGCTCATATCTTGAGCTACGAACGTCCGATTGACGCGCCGTCAGTCACGTTGTGTTCCTCTTACTGAGATGAATCTTTTGGCATACTCCGCCCGAGGTTTGGACGCAGGTGGAGTACGGTCGGGTTGGTTTTGCCTTAAAAACCAACCGGGCCCCGGAGACGAAAATGCCAATAACTCTCAGACCGGGCATCCGATCGACGCGCCGCCTGTTGCGTTGAGTTCCTGTTGACGATACGGAACTTTTGGATACATCAACTCTGGTCTTTGTGACAGTTGATGTATCAGCCTCTCGGCTCGTGGAGCGGACCCTCCGAACAAGCTTGCTATGTGCGGGAACCCTAGTGCTGGCTGCGACTGCTACTACTGCTACGACTGCTACTGTGACTGCGACGACGACAATACAGAGATCCTGTGTGGATTCGACGACGACGACTACAGCACTCAGCGATCCTACGTGGATCAGTGCTACAGGTCCTGTGTGGGCCCGATCCTGTGTGGGTCCTTGCGCTCAGCGGTTCTGTGTGAGCCAGCGCCTACAGGTCCTGTGTGGGCCCGATCCTGTGTGGGTCATTGTGGGGGTTAGTTACCTATCGATCCTTCGTGGGTCCGACGACTTAGATGGATCAGTGATCATCTTTATCGTCCTTGAAGAAGTATACCTGTGTGAGCTGAATCCTGTTGCTTTCCTGTGTGGATTGTGTTGTGCAATCCTGTGTGGATTATGTTTTGCTTTCCTATGTGGAATACGTATACTTTCCTGCGTGGACTGAGTTGTACTTGGGCTCGGAGATTGGAGCGTATTTTAATTGATGACTTAGGTGTATGTATGGGCATATACCTAAGCAGTGTCGGTTGTTACTTCGTGATTGTACTTTTCTTCTTGGTTTATCCTTTGTGGATTTGAGAGACCTTCAGGGGTCTCGGGGTCCCTACTGAGTAGCTTATACTCACCCCTGCACGGGCTTTGCCCGCACTACGTTGTGTTGGTTGCAGACGACGGACAGCGTTGACCTGAGCTGAGGCCTACAGAGCGGAACTGTACCCGGAGGTGGACCACTGGGCGGGACGTGCACGGAGCGGACGGCGGGACCCGTGGAGCAGAGGAGCTATCTGTACCCACCCTTCAGGTGGGATTTCCAGTGGACAGCTCGGTGTAGCGGCTTTTACTTTTCAGTTGTTGTTTTCTCTTTCGAGTTGTACTTTACTTTCAGTTTGGGTTTGTATTCTGGCCCATTTACCTTTCCGCACTTTCAGTCGTACTCTGCTTTGTTTAGTATTTACTTTCCGCTTGTTTACTCTGTGGTGTGTGTTTACTTTTCAAAGGCAATGCCTTCCCTTTTTAACGGGATTTACGCCTTGGTGCTAGTCGCCAGCCCCTGGCCTATGGAAGGCGGGCTTGGGGTAGTCACGGCACGGACCCCGAGGGCGGGTCGTGACACATAAATTCCATGTCCTTTGGAAAAAATAGACTTATCTCTCTTTCTCTCCAATTATTCCTCTCATACTCTAAATAACAAGAAGAAATCCTTATATCCTAAAGGATAATGGTATGATCATGATGAATAAGTTAATACAATTGATTCAATATAGTAGCACCTAAAAATCATACGGCGTTTCCCAAACGTCATAAGAGAATGTGTGGGTCACTATTATGTGGATTCTATACTTTAATCTATAAAAAACAACGAAGGTAATAAAAAAGGGTTTTTAGAAGATCAAAAACATTATCATATAAAGTATTCTATAAAGAGGTAATTTTCTCATCTAATCATAATCAACTTAATTTTAAATTTAACAAGCAATATCCTATATTGAGGTTTCATGAAACTATAAATTAAAAATTATTTTAATTTCATACCTGCCAAAGGTTCTTTTACTGTTTTGGGAAACATCTGATATTATCAGAGCAATCGTGTTTTAAAAATATAATTAATTTTTTTATTTTAGTTATTTATCGGCAATCATGGTTGAATATTTAATTTCATATTATGTAATATTTAATATGATTTTATTTAAAATTCTTTAACATATTATGAATTCTCATAAAATGTTTAATTTTTAGACAAATCTAAGAACATATGAATAAGGATGAGATATTCGATTAGGAAGTGCAAAATATTTTTCAAGTAAGACTGAGTTAAATGAAATTTATCCTATGTACATTACCATTACCCTAGTACACTATATCAGGATGTGTCACTGAATATATGAAATTCCAAATAGTAACTATATATGGTGTATTTATCACACACCAAGTATTGGTGAATCTAGTCTAGAACACAATTTTTCGGATTATACAATGTATAGACAGTGTACTTGTAATGAAGTCTACATGGATTAAAGGATAAATTCACACAATTTGTTTGGAAATTTTACATGTTCAAATTGCGTGAGACTGAAAACATAATGAATTAATTATATACATAGCATGTATGTAGTGTACATGGTGTTAACTTCACCATTTCACACAACTAAAATGTACGCCAATACATTGAGGGAGTTAAAAGGACACATGACATGAGCGATACATAGAGTGTAGATGGATTGTATGTATAGTGTAGTTATAATCAATGAATATATCGAGTTCTTTGAAGTGTTTCACAGACACTTGGAAAGAATGATACACTGATTATAGATGTATTTAACATGCCATGTTGTTCAAAAGAGTCACACACTGACGCCCTAGATGTGTAACTCGAGTACATAGAAACCGAGAAACAAAATGTGTTATTGATAGGTACATGACATGTAATATCCTAATTAAGGATATAATTAAATTATATTTAATTAATTTTTATATATTAAAATTTTATTTTATTTATTGGTATATGTTCTGTTTGATAATTTAATAATGGATTTAATGAATTTTAAATTCTCAATTAATTTATTGTAATAAACATTTGATTTTTGGTTCTATTTATTATTTTCCACGAATTACATTAAGATGAGTATCTCCAAAATAATTTGGATGGTTTTTAAGTTTATAGATAATTAAATCATTAATTAATTTGAGTGTATTTATCTTAATAAAATAATCATAATAAGAAATGAATTTTATTGAGATTTAATTTTGTGTATTCATTGCATGTATGACCGTTCATGAGATTTTCCAATACCTATGCATGTATTGGATGTTTTAATTTAATTTATTGTATGAATTTTAAATCTTTAAATATTAAATAAATTTTTATGGCATTCATACTATTGCTCTCGGAATTATGATATAGGACATACTATCCATGTTTAGCTATGTAATCCCCATTAACTATTCCATTAGTTACTCTCACCTTATTGTAAGTTATAAATACTTATAATTAATGGGGTATCCCAAGGAACATGGATACGACACAAGAAGAAACTATAATTATTGAAAATTAGGTGATACATAGGTGTGTTGTTTGAATGTTATAACTCATGCCAAGACATGAGTAAGATATTTTCCCATTGATCAAATGTTGATTTACGATCAACTCAATAAACCAACTATAAGATGATCTCATGATTATGTCATTAATTAAATAATTATTTCTATATTATAAATTATTTATATTATAGATGAAATAACACTATCATGAAAATAATATAATTAATATGAAATGATGGAATTTAAATAGATTTATTATGTGTAAATGTTTTATCAAACATGGTCAATTAATTATTTACAATCCATATAATATTTAATAAGACATGCAAATGATAGAACAATGTAAAATTTATTGATAATAATTTAAAATACATAGATAAAATATTTATTTGGACATCATTATCTATTGCATTAGTAGGAGTGAAACCAGAAGAACTATGTGTTTGAACAAACATTTTTGGGATGCCTAATTGTATAAAGGGATTTCTTATGAATGTTTTTGTTTGACTTAATAATTTTATAGTGAGATGTTTAGTCCATTCTAAACATGGCGTAATTTGGTAGAATGTGTTGTAGAAATACACTTTAGGAGTTATATATTGAGGAACCCACTCAATAGATTATAGAGATTCAAGCCTATAACTGGCTATGTCTTTCCTACAAAAATAACTTCAAAAATCTTGAAATCCCTTTTGGGGTTAGATGAAGGGGAATATGGATAATCAAAATTGTAATGTAAAATAAACTAGTCTATCTATGTTAAATGGTGAGGGATTTTTGGATTTGATAAAATAATGTTTGATTTTTTAAAATTAATTAATATTATTTTTCACATAATTTTGTAATCGAGGAATGCAATAACAATATGTTCTTATTATTGAAGAAAATTAAATTAAAAAACAAAAAACCAAATTGATTGTTTCTTAACTCAGGTTATGTAATTGTGAATACAAATTTGTGGATATGGTATAATAGGTTAAGTGATGAATTATTATTATAAAGACAGTATTATGTGTTGAAATCCCATATTCCTATTTTTTCACCCAAGTAGGTGAGTGAAGTTGAAAAGGATTCCAACCACATATATGTTTATGATAAATCGTATATCCATTTAATTATATTATCAACTATGTATAGATCATTGATGGAACAAAATCAATAAATTTATGATTAAACCATAATATAAAATCATAATTATCATAATAAAGGGACCGAAATGATATAAATAAATAATATTTTCAATGCACTATATCAGTGTAAACCAAAATAAGGTAATCTAGATACTGATTATGCGTTCAAAAATTAAGGGGTATATTGATTAGTTGGTTAAATTAGGCTTCCACTTGGATAAAGAATTATCCCATAATATTATATTATTATTTCTACCATCATGATGTTTCAAATTTTTCCAAGCCCAAATATATGAAATGGATAATTTTTTTAGGATCATTTTGTCCACACTTCACCAAGAAGATATGGATTGGTTGACACATCATTCTCCATGCCCTTTAGAGAAAATTTTGATATACATGTCTAGAGATCACATGGGTAATATAGATCTAATATATCATTTATGACATCCTTTAATGATATAAAAGAGTTTAAGGTAGAAGAATAAATAGTGGATATCTTTTTTCTCTATGGATATAAATGATGTTAGAAAATAAAATTAAATGAATAAAAGATTCATATAGTTACATCCACTTCAGGTATATTCATCAAATTTCTATTCACTAAATGTGTATTAAATATAGTAGTCTTACAATTTACAAGAATTTAAATATATAAAACAAGAAAGAATATAAATTTTATAGAGTAATCTCAAATGGAGAGGAAAAGGTGTGATTTAAATATCTACCAAGTGTAGATAACTATTTATCCTTAACATATTTGATTGATTTAAGATTATAATATGTGTTACCAAAACATTATCTCAATGTAAAACTTGACACTTTGATTCATTTTTTCATTTTTTGAGAAAATGTTGTTATGGTACTTTAATACTAAACAAACAGTTCCATAACTCTTGAATCAAATATATCCATTATAATTAAAGATGGGTATAAAATATATGACTCCTAACCAATAATAGAAGGTTAATTTTAATTAAATAAAACCGAAATTAGTAGATATGTTTATACCCATAAAGTATTTTAGACTAAATTGTACTAAGATAAAATATATAAAAATAACATTATTTTTATTTTTTAGATACAAAAACCTTTTAAATTAAATTAAATTACAATTTTTTTGGTGTTGGTGTAAAATGGATACATAAGACATTATAAAGTAATGTTAAATTAATATATTTCAGGATATTAAATTTTGAAATTTTAAAAATTATAAACCATGTAATGACTTATTTTTGGAATGATTGAGGAATCTAAGAGTTTGATTACAATAGAATATCAAATCCAAGTAATAATTGATCGTATATATAGATTAATGGTTATCACTAAATCACATTTACTTATATATATAAATTTCATAATTCTAGTAAAAGGAAGATCAATGATGAGACATATATGTTATAAATATTTCATTATTTATTCCTAGACAAATTTTATTAATATAATTACAACAAATAACCACATGGAAACAATATTTTCTATTGGATATCATATCAAATTTGATATGGTAATAATCAATTAGAACACAACCAAAACTCTATGTTGAGAATATTTTGTTAAAATTTTGGATTGGCTATAATAAAACATTAAAAAAACTAAGGTGAATCCATGTTAATGATACTATATCCACAAATGATATTTAAATTCAGTCAATATCAACTATATCTCTATAATGGAATAAAATATATTTAAATACAGTGGGAGTAGACTTAACATATAATTGTTATTCCTCTAGATGCACATGAGTGAGTATATAAGTACGAGATTCTACTAAGATTTATTGGAGTAGTTATAGAGACACATACTCTATGGAATTTATAACCAAATAGGTAGTTTATGTTCACCATGGTGAGTGATACATGTATTACTCTTTCAGAATAGTGATTTATACAATGAAGAAACTAATGGTAATATGTTATGGTTGATAAGTATTAATAAATTAAATAAATGGTATCCATGTATATTTATTAGTGGAATTTGTATTTTGAATGTTTCTAAGACTTGATATTACAAGGGATTATTCAGTAAAAACTATAAATTGATAGTACGAGATGACACTAATATAGTATGATTTATTTTTGAAAGGTCTTTTCTATGATAAAACCTATACACCAGTCATCGTGAATATGATCCTTCTTGATTTATAATTTCACAAAGTATATTTCTATGATCGTCATATTAGGCTACTGATTGTCAACCCCACCTCGCATAGAGAAAACCTTAAGTTATATGTCTTTACGACAAGACCGAAAGAAGACCCTATGGTATATGAGTACTTGTAATAAAATAAAAGGGATGGTTACATTAATAAATTCCAATAATATATGAAGATTACACAAATTATTTTTTGAATAAATCATGCATAGTGATCATATAATATTTATTCGTAAAAAAATAAGTTACATGTATCTCTATATCGTTAGTGGGAGAACTAAAATTTTTAAATATAAGTATGTTGAAAACACATGTAATTTTTTTTTGTGTCTTCCCTCCTTGTTAAGACTAAAAAGTGAAATTTCAATAAGTATACATAAATAAGTAAGTGTATTATAGAGAATAAGATAAAAAAAGATATCCATTGTTTTTTTCAATTCATTTATATTAAATATATCCACTGATTATTTAAAAATAAATTTTGTGAAAAATCAAAACCAAATTGTTATTGGCATATAATCCATCCAACAGAACAAACATATGATAGGAAGTGGTAATTGAGATTAATATGATTTAAAAGGATTATGTTCTTGGATAATATCCCATGTTTTGTGATATATACTGATGTTTGATATTACTAATCATTATTAATATTATGTTAATATCAAACAATTCTATGATAAATACAGCAACTGGCAGTAAGAACTATTCAAAATAACTATTCTAAGTGGAATGAGATTAGTTCATGTTTTTAGGGGAAGTGGTAATACCAGTGATACATTTATTTTGATAATTTTATTAATTTATTTAAATTTTATATAGTATCGTAAGAAAGGATAAGGTAATTTAAAAAACATATTATAACAAGTGGTATACTCAACCTCAATATCCGAGCATGTTGTGGATTCTGATGTAAATTTTGTATTGGTTTAGAAAATTTGTGTTATAATTATAATTTATACAAAAAAATAGTTTATCATTATCATGATAAGAAATTTATATTAGTTTATTTAGTTTTCAAGACATCAACACGGGAATAGTAGGTGGTCACTCAGTTACATAACTACTTGATGTATTTTCTCAAGATAGTAATTTTTTTTTCAAAAACAATTTCCACAAAGACATATATAATTTTCTAACCTTAGCCATGAAAATGAGATATTCCTAGAAAATTTATCCATACTTAGAATAAGTATATTTCTATATGTGAGAAAAAACCGATCATTATTATTTTTCTATATTGAAAGTGGTAGTTTCTTGGAGTTTGTTCCCCTGAACTAACTATGTTTATTCCTAAGATAACATTTATATTAAAATATTTGAATATTAATTTAAATTTATTATCAAATAATTGTTTTTCTACTATATAAAATTGTTGTGATAATGTCTTGTACTGTCTTTAACTTTGAAAAGGGTATAATATTTCCCCATTACGATGAGAATATTTAATTTCTATGATGATTTTCTAAAATCTAGTTCTATGTTAAGACAACGTACTATGAAATGGATAATAGTACATAAACTCCTTGGTGTCACCACTCATAAGAGGATGCACCTTCTTCTCATTTTGTCCATACTTGTTAATCTACAAGATGAGAGATTATGAGAACACACCTTCCAATATGAGTTTAACATGGTTTAGTGTCACTACATATTCCTACATATGAGTGTGTATAGTGGTCCTTATAATTTAAGATTAAAATTAATGTATTTCAAAACCCAGACAAATTTATTTTCTGTAAAAATATCAAACCATATATTGTTGTTAAGTTGAGTATATTGGGTGCATTATAAATAACATGTTATTAATGGATAAGTCAATAATCGATTTTGCAATTCCATGTTTATGGAATATGATATCTTTACCTATTGATTTAAATATAAATATCCCATAAATTCCATTGACAATGTGTAATAATGTTTATTCTAGATAGTCAATGAAATACATATCAAGCATATAGGTTGATGACATAGGTGGGAAACCTACTTGATGAGATATTGATACAATGATATTATTTTATATAGTGTGCATTTTTATGTGGTTTTATACACTACAACATTAATTTCTCTCTCTTGGATTCTTTGACCAATTATGTGATAGTAATCTTGGACTTTATACGTACCTATATAATTCCATTGAGAAATAATCCTATAGGTCCATACATATTGTGTTCCCATTGACCATGATTAAATTCTTTTTAGATTTAGTTATTGGAATACATATTATTATCAATGATATTCACTAGTTTTATTTATGTTTTACTGATCACAAAAATTAAAAATATATATATTCAGAGAATTAGGAATAAAATTTATTTATTTATTTCATAGAATAGTTAGAAAATATTTATTCAGTGGCATGTGGATAAAAATATTTAATTCTAAAAAAAATTATTCATTTATTAAATAAATGTCGTGGAGTTTAGATGGATGAAACCACATTTGGAGATAAATAACAATTTATAAGCCTATAAAATTATATTTCTTATTGCACAAGTTAGTGAAAACTCCATAAAATAATAATAAATGTAATGTAAGTATTATTATGTTTCATGGCATTTAATAATTACTATAATATTTTTATGGGTGAATTAAAAATTAAATAATATTTGAACCAAAATAATAGTTATATAAACATGTGGTTATATATATTATGTTTGGTTCATCATAAATTGAGAATTCAGAATAACTGTACACAATAAAAATATCTATATACCTCTCTCTTCCTCCCTCTCTCCATATATGCTTAATTTATCCTATCTTCCTATAAAGAATGTGAAAACTTATTCAAGCCCAAATAATATTGGAGAGATCAAGAAAAATAGCATAAGGAAAATTATTTTCTATTCTAGGACCCATAAATAAATTGGATTTTATTAGAGATAAAAGGAACACATGTGGATCACCGCAAGAGGTATTCAACACTTAAACACTTACATCACAATGAAGGTAATACAAAGGGGTTTTTGAAGATAAAAAATGTCATCATAAAAGGGATCCTAAGAAAAGGCAATAATTTATTCCAATCATGAAAAAGTTAATTATAAAATCAACTTCATGTATTCTCTCTCCGAGTTTTAGGAATATATAAATTAAAGAAAATTTAAATTTTCACCCACAAAAGGTGCTTCCACTATTTCTAGAACCTAAAATTTTAAAAATTTGGGAGAAAAGTTCACCAAAATAAATAATTTTTTATGAAGAAAAAATTGAGAACTCGCATGACTTATATAATAGAATAGAATTGGATTCTTCATTTATAATTTTAAAAATCCTCTGATTTTTTAAAATGTATATTACCCTTATGTAACATCGCGATCCCCAATGTTTGATTTTCGTGAAAAGAACTCTTATCATTATCAATTTCATTGAACCATTTTTTCTTTATTACTAATTTCCTTCACATTAAAAAAAGGTTTTTGTTTTCCTCCATCCATGAGGATAATAAACCCATGCTCTGAAAACATAATAGAAGTGGTATATTTTTGAGATAATATGTCAAGTAGAATGGTGAGTTCATTAAGAGCCATTAGAACTAGATCATTAGAGAAATTATATGAAATAAAAACATCTACTATATCTTGTTCAGCATATAATTCATTCATTACATCTACATGATCATTTGAATTAACAACATAAAATAAAAAAAATGAATCAAAAACCATATCATTCTTGATAAAACCATTAGAATTGGAGAAGTATATTTTTATCCTATATCAATTTCTATAATAGATTGATTCTCAATAAGCTCCACATTTGGAATTTTAACATGATTCTTCCAAAGAGGGTCATAAAATCTATACCCAAACTCAACATATCCCTATACAATAGAAATTCAGTTTCATGTTTTACTATCATGCTTGGATATATAAACTCCCGAAACATGAAAAATTTATTTACACCGAAAAACATGAAATTGATCAACTATATCTAGATTCCAAAAAAAATGTGCCCTGAGTGTGTGTTTTAAAATAAAAATGGGTGAAATTTTTTTAAGATATATATCCTAAAATAAAGACTCACAATAAAAATTTATTGGATACTTGGATTCAAAAATTAAACAATTATAACATTCCAAAATAGTAATATTCATTATGTCAGCTATGCCATTTATTCAAGGTTTCTTAAGAGGATATTATATTGTTTAATACCTTCTTTCCAATAATAATCATCAAAAGTACCATAATATTTACCCCTGTTATCAATGAAAATAAATTTTAACTTATTACGTGTTTCTATCTCAACTAAATCTCACAATTCCTTGAATGCGTTGAGAACCTGACTTTTGTTATAAAAACATTATCCAAAAGATTAAATGAATAATCATTAATAAAAGTAAAAAAATTACGTCTTCCACTAAACTTCACAATCATCAATGGATTGATAACATTAAAATGTATCAACTCAAGTACCTGTGACATCCTATGAAAAGGATGACTGAAAAAACTAACACTTCACTATTTTCCAGATATAAAATTATCACATGTATCCCATTAGACAACCTTAAAACCTATAATAAAATTTATCTTGGATATAAAATCATTTCCCTTTATCATTAATGTGACTGAGCCACTTGTGCCATAATTTTAGAGAAACAGTAAATTCAACATCAGAAGAAACATCATAAGAAATAGAATCTATATTCAAGTAAAAAACATACAAATTATATACTCAAGCCACAATCATGGAACCCTTATAAATAATCCATTTCAAATATAAAAATATAATGATAAAACTATCACCATAACCAACACTCATGGAATTGAGATTCATATAAATCTCAAGATCATGTCAAACATTATTCAAAACTAATTTAATCCTTGTGTTGGTATCTAGAAAAATATTCCCTTTACCTACAACATTAGAATGAATATCATTACCCATATATAAAATCCCAAAATTACCTAGAATATCATATGTAATGAAATCCATCCTAGGATTCATCGGAAAGATAGAAGAAGTATCAAAAACACAAAAAGAATCATCCAAAACAATATTAATAGAATCATAAACAATAATAAAATTTCTCCGTTTAGATAAAGTGACATGATCATTTCCATCAAATTTTTTTTATTTTATGAAATTTCAGCCATTTTTTACCTTTATAGCAGATTGTAAACCTTCATTACTTGTCTATTTTACCACAATGACGACACTGAAAATCATTCTTCTTCAGTCAAGATTGTTCACTACCCATTCTTATACCATGGGTGCTCTATCTCAGATTCCTTTTATGAATTCTCCCCATGTTATTTGTTACTAAAATATCTTTATAAGATATCTCTTGAGTACATATCCAAAATTCGTCATTCAAAACAATATAATTAACAAAACTAAATTTGACAAGCTTCTCTCAATTTTTTTAGTATTTTAGATGTTGAAAATTTAGTTCATCGTGTTTAATTCAAATTTTTTTTAATGAGACCACAAACCATATCATGTTCACACTCCCATTATTCCTCTAAAATTATTTCCAGATTTTGGGTACTAATAACTAGAATATGAATTCTCTAAACAAAAAGATGACATTTCATTTTATATCACTACAAATTATACTTTGTGACATTTAATAAAACCATTTAATTGTAATTAGAATCAATAATTTAGAAGAACGAAAAATGATATATGATATAATAGTATTAGGAATGATGATGACCGATTAAGGAACTAATTAATAAAATTGAGAATTTTTAATGGAATATAATTATTTTACTTTTAATAATGAATGAAATATTAGATCGGATTTTCAAGAGACCAAAATATGTTTCCAGAAAATTTAGATATGGAACCATAAATTTTTAATGAAGAAAATTAAAAGAGGAAAAAACATTGGATTTAATTTATAATGAAAAATAAACTAATAATATATAGTACATAGTAGTGGATATCAATGATTAGAGGGATCTAAAAAATAATACTCTAATAAAATAATATCAATTATGAAAATAGATTCATTCAAAAAACAGTTCAAAAAACATTTATTGTAGTATGATAAATAAATCATTCCATATCTAATAGTAAGGACAAAAGGATTTTTGTAAAAATAAAAGGTGTCAAATAATCAATTGAATCAAAATAAATTGTAAAGACCTATACTATTATAAATAAAATTCCCCTTACCTTTTTTAAATGTTTTATTACGGTTATAAGAATCACATGCACATATTTTTTTATTATTATCTATGTATTTAATAGACCATTAAGAATCAATATTGTTGATAATATATCATTTGGACAGTAATCAAATTATTAATATAAATATAGGGTTTAAAAAAATCCAATTCCCAAATAAAAAGGATGTTATGGCCTAAACCAGTAGGATCGTACCCTAAGAAGCCCATTTGTCAGAGCTTCCAAGAGAGATATCATATCTAAGATATTACATTGGACAATAAAAATCTAATATCCCCCAACCAAATCATGATTGAAAACATTTATAGGATAATTTCATGCTCATTGAGATCACAAACCAAACCATGTTCACTGAACAACCCCATGAAAGTCCCACCATCTCAAACAATACCCATTGGGAGTTTGGTGGTGTATTAAAGGTATATATAATATTACCCTATAAATATGAGTATGTATATTATTTTTTATATAATAATAAATATATTTCCATGCTATTTTTATTAACTTATAAATGATTTTTATTTTCATTCAATAAAACACTAATAATATTTTTAGTTAATATTAAATCTGAATTAAGAAATATATTTTTATGAATTAATGGATATTTTAAATATATAATATTTTAATAAAACATTATTTTTAAATAATTTTTATTAAATATAAATTATTATATAATTTTTAAAATTTCATGTGTAATTTTTATAAGGGTTCAAAAATGTTAGTATCAAAAAAATCATTTTTCAATAAATGTCAATTTTTATTTTAAAAGTAAAAAATCACATATTTATATAATTTTTTATATCAAATTAATATTATTTTTTGAATCAGGACTTTGAAATTATCTATTGGTGAATTTTTCAAAATTTTCTAAGGCATTCAAATTACCAAGTAAAAAATAAATTTTGTATAAATTAACTATGTATTTTATGACATTCTAATGACCCAAATGTGATGTAATATGTAATAAAAATTGGATTCAAGACCAAAAATATTTTTTCCCTATAATGTAATGTGAGTTTATTTTTTTTATTTATTTTATAAATCTATTGTGAATCCTCCACGAATTATAATATATTTTAGGGTATAACAATTATTGCTTTAATAGTGTGACTCACCTCCATATCAAAAAAATTAATATTTTAATATTTTATTCCCTTGTAATTTTAAAATAATAAAAACCACTCCCCTTGTGCTGAAACCATGTGAAAAACCATTGTATGATTTGTGGGTTTGGATATTTTTATATGTAGAATCCAAAACCAAAATAACAATGAAATCATCCCCTTTCCCAAATAAACTTTCCCCAAATCCCATTTATCATCAATAAAACTCTTTAGAGAATATAATTACTCTTTCCACCACTCCCTAGAGTCCTCCCAAGGCACACTAAGATCTCATTAATTCTTTCCCTAGATTATCGTGTCACACATTCATGTAAGGGATCCCCACATTCCTCTCCACCCCTATTTTGTAAGGTATTTTAATTTTAATTTTCTTTTGATGGAATATGATATTATTTGTTCTCTATTCTTTCCATTTTATGGATAAGTGATTATATATTCCTTTTAATATCATTAATACTCCAATGTTCCTTTAGGTAAACCTGTTACCATACCAAAATTTCTTAAGGATTTTTTTTCCTTATCCAAGTTTCTTCCTTAAATTATGCCTAAAATTTAGAAACTTATTTTGTTGGGATATTACATTTCATGTCCCTATTACTGCCCATTTTATTTTTAAATAATGATAAAACTCTTTCTCTCTCATCAATTTTTTTTTGGAATTTTTACCTAACCCAGTTATGTGCTGAAACATTACCGTTATTTTCCATACTAAAATAGTTTTGTAGTGAATACCACACCTATTATTCTATCAAGGGTATTAACATTTACTCACATATACGTGAGGATTTATAACATACATATATGTAATATACATTCCTATATCATGGAATAAATTATTTTTATGATTGAATTTATGTTATATGATATATGGAGAACACTTAAGCTTGATAATGAAATGGTTATAATGGGTGTTCCCAGAAAGCGCTCCATTTCATTTGGTAATGTTTAGTATAATGATATTTTAGGGTGGGACAAGTGTGTAACTGATTACATTATGAGGAATTTTACAAAATTATGTCTTGTAAATATATCCTTGACCTTTTTTCATGATTCAATGTTATAAGTTGTTACCACATTTCCCATGTTATGATTATCATGTTTTATCACACCTTATTATTCATGTTCCTTTTATTTATCATTGATTTGTCTATTTTATGACATGTATCACTTATTACATGTTTATTTTCTTACTGATATTTATTTATCATCCCTTAATTTTTTTTATACCTAGGATACCCTATGATGTTTGAAAAGCCATCAAATTTTAGAAGCATGTTAATGATGTTTTAATAATGTTTTTATATGCCTTATTAAAGATGTTATGATATGTACCTGATTCCTAAATACAATGTACATCTCAATTTTCTAAGTTTAACAAAGTCAAATCTTATATTATAAATCATTTATTAATAATTAATAATGTTTAGGGTTGTTATAGTTGTTATCAGGTGAAATTTTTAGTTATTTTTTGTATTAGTATTTGAAAACTCTACAGAAACTTTTTGGATAAGACTAAGTATAATAAAATCTCCATAAATTGTGTATAGTATATATGAATTTTTTTATGAAGAAAATACATCCATCTATAGATTCAATAATTGGAAGTGGTTCTTGAACAAATTCACCTAATATTAACAACTCTAAAAATGTGTTACGGGACTGAATCGGGGTAACCTGGTACATGAGAACTAGCCTTAATGCGCACCTAGTTAGACACTCTGAGGGGATATGATTTAGTAAATTGATAATTTCATTATGATCCATTATTGAGGTAAAAATATTACCATAATAATATAATTTAGAAAATATATCATGGATAACATATATTGACACATAGAAATTATTAGTTAAGGAAACATTTTTAATATATAAGTTATCCCTGTAATGTCATTGGATGCTCATTTGTGTGTTTAATAGTTATAAATCATATATTCCCCTTTCATGATGTAAATTAGTATAACCAAAATCTAATAGTGAAAGGTAGGATTATCTTTTATAGTTCTACACATTCCTTCTTATCTTGAATTTTTAATAGAACTATCCAAATTCCACTAAAAAGAATGTAATTAGAGATGTCAGTGAAAACGAAAAATGGGGAAATTGTTGCATTCCTTGTATATAAATCATCCCTAGTCATAATTAGGGGGATGCAATTATTAGTGAAAATTTTCATACTTTTAATGGTGGAATTTCATGCAATTATGGTCATGGATTTTCTTTCCCTATATAGAGCCAACATAAATTATTGAGATAATGATATCACTCTCTGTATGGTGAATTGACCCCCAATTATGTACAAGTGAATAGAGGAGGATGGATATTCATTAACACATTAATCCCAAGAATATATATTCTTGACGTATGTAAAATAATATATAGATAAAATGATTGAGTCTAATGAAATGATAATCGTTGAAGATATGGCTATTGTGAGGGAATACACTGATGTGTTTCTTGAGGAATTGCTTGGTCTTCCTCCTTTCAAGGATGTTTAATTTTCAATTGAGCTTATACCTAATGTGTTTCCAATATCCAATACTCCATATAGGATGGAATTTATAGAACTATCGGATAAAAATAAACAACTACATGAGAATCTAGATTAATGGTTTATATGTCCATGTGATTTTTCATGGGGTGTACCGGTTCTCATTGTCAAGAAGTATTGGTAAATGATACAATGAATTGATTATTGTGAGCTCAAAAATATAAA
Organism: Viscum album; assembly: GCA_963277665.1. NCBI lineage: Eukaryota > Viridiplantae > Streptophyta > Magnoliopsida > Santalales > Viscaceae > Viscum > Viscum album. The sequence continues at coordinate 954,877,825 of OY728133.1, read as the reverse complement.
AATAATGAAAATGTATCCTCCAACAAAGATTAATGACTTATTTGATCATCTGCATAGAGTACAATACTCTTCTAAGGTGTATATTCAGTCAATATATTATCCTGTAAGGGTAAAGAAGGTAGATATCCCCAGGACCACTTTTTATACATGTTATGGGCATTATGAGTTCATAGAGATGCAATTTAGACTCACAAAGTTTCAAAAAAATATTCATGTATTTTATGAATAGAGTCTTTAGAGATTACATCGACAAATATTTTGTAGTATTTATAGATGGTATCCTAATATACGTCAATACCAAGGAGGAATATGAGGAGTATTTGAATTGTTTTCTAATGACCTAATGAAATGAGATGCTTTATGAAAGGTACTTCAAGTGTGAGTTATGGTGGAAGTAAGTCTCATTTTTGGGGAATATCATCAAAATAAATGAGATATCTAGTGTTCCTTACAAGAACACAGAAATAAAAGGATGGATGAGGTCTACATTTATGATAAATATCTATAGTTTTCTTAGGATAGATGGGTATTATCACTGATTAGTGACAAATTTCTCACAATTATCAAACCCTCTTACCAAGATAACTTGTAAAGGACTCATGCTTTATTAGATTTTTTAATGTGAAGGATGCTACAATGAGTTGAAAATAGGACTTATTACTGCCCCTATGCTCACACTAACCACAAGTGGAAAACTTTTCATAATGTACAAAAATGATTCAAAGAAGTTATTGGGATATGTGTCTATATAAATTGAAAAAGTCATAGCCTATGCTTCAAGCATGTTGATATATATTGAATAGAACTATCCAACACATGATCTAGATTTTGATGTAGTGATATTCACTTTTAAAATATAGAGGTGTTGTATCTTTGGGAACAAGTGTGAAATATATATATGGATAACAAAAGTCTCAAATATATATTCATATATTAAGTGTTTAATATACATTAATGGAGAAGGTTAGATCTGATAAATAACTATTACAAATCAATTCAATAACATTCCCCTAAAGAGAATAATCTGGTAGATGTTATAGGTAGAAAGGATCAAGAAATTTTATCATTTATGAGAATCGAGAAGAATCGAACCATCTTATAATTGAGGGGGGTGGACATGGGAATCATACATGAAGTAACATCATCAATCCTTTTATGAATTATTGGTGAACCATATAATCTTCAATGATTAAAGGATTGTCAAAAAGATGATGTGGGAATTTAGAACAAAGTAGAAAAAATAAGAAATGGTAAATACTCATATTTCAATGTTAATAAAGAATAAATTTTGATATTTGGGTAAGGAGTATGTGTACCATAAAAATTTAAGTTAAAGAAGGAACTGTTGGAGGATGCAAAAAAGTTTGAATTTCTCTATTCAAACAGGAAACCCATAGATGTATCAAGATCATTGAGAGAACTTTTGGTGGGACAACATGATGAAAGATATCTATGAATATACATCAAAGTGTATGATATGTAAGAAAGTGATGGTTTAAAGGAATAATTCTATTGGGATGATGAAACCATTACCCATACCAACATGGAAATGGTAAAACATCACTATAGACTTTGACACCGGCCTTTTTAATACAACCAATGTGAAAAATGCTATCTAGGTTGTTGTGAACCATCTTAAAAAGATTTCACAATTCATTGTATTCGAGAGGATTGTTCATTAGATCAACTTTCTCAGATATACATCTGATAAGTTATAAGGATACATTGATTATTCTTATCAATTGTGTTCGATTTTGATCCAAGATTCACCTCTGTGCTTTGGAAATGTCTCCAATATCCTCTAAACACTGATCTTATCTTTAGTATCTCTTTTCACCATCAATCTAATAGCTAATCTGAACAGGAAGTCCAAACACTTGAGGGAATGTCGAGAGAATGCTTAATTGACTTTAAGGGAGGATGGAGAAACATATTCATTTTGTCAAGTTCTATTACAACAAAAATTTCCTCTTGATAATCCAAAGGGATACCTATGCATCTATTTATGGGAAAATGTAGAAAAAACCTACATACTGGGATACATATTTGGAACTCAAACTACTAGGTCCTGCAATGGCCGAGAAAAATTGTGGGAAAGGTTACGACCATTCAACAACACATTATGGATGATCAGAGTCGACAAAAGGCCTATGATAACAATTTTCGGTGAGACCCAAAGATTGATTTTGGAGACATAGTATTTTTTTCAAATATATCCATGGAATAAAGTTATGATATTTTGGAATAAATAAATCTTAGTTCATTGTAGATCATCCCTTTTGAGATCATTGATTGCATCATAGTGGTGGCCTATTGACTAGAACTCACAATAAACTTATCTCATGTACATGATGCATTCCATGTATCCCTCTTGATAAAGTACATTCCAAACCCCTAACATGTACTCAATCCAGAGGTGGTACCATTTGAGAATGACCTTTCCGATGAGGAGCAGTCGGTGAATATTATAGACCATAGAGAAAAATTCTATGGACTAGAGAAATTATCCTAGTCAAAGTGTTGTAGAGAAACCCCATGATTGAAGAATCAACAAGGGGACCAGAGGAGGTGATGAAAAAGAGTAAGAACCATCTATTTTAGTGTGGGAAAAGAAAATTTTGTTGGTGAATGTAGAGACCCGAAGCATGAGGTACATGGACATTACATTACTTTTTCGGAATAATTAATACATAACAAAACCAGACACCAAAGGACTGTAATAGTTTAGTGTCTTTTGAAACACGGAACATAATCTTCTAATTGTGGTGAAAGATATTCAACATCTCCAATAAAGATCTTCCCTATTTTGTTTTCTTACCTAAAACCTTTCTTTAAATCCTGCAGAAAAGAAAACATATAAAGGGTGAGCTCAAATTCTCAGTAAGGGTAAGCATGGATAAAATAAAACAAAACATATACAATTGAACTTAAAAACATAAACATAATGTTTAAACATCAAAACCTTGAGCAATGACATAAAACATGGCAGTATATAAAGCATAGATCATACAGAAACATTAATCATGATAAAATAGCATGGGAATAAAACAAGTGATTTTGGAAACCATAAAGCACAAGATATGATTTCTATAGTAGCCAAGGAATTTCTACCAAGACCATCTTAGTGGAAAAAGTCCCTTTCTAAATCGAGTTCACTCCTCGTTCCAGTCCTGTATCACTGAACCAGATTAACTTACCGTTCCAGCCATGTCTATCTCATGAGATATAAATCTTTACCCAATGAATTGGAGGGAGATATAGGTCCCACCAATCTCATAATGAAATCATTCTTTTGTGTGCCACAAAATCATAAATCATACATCATAGCATAACCAATGTAATAGAATGGGATTTTTAAACATCATACCATCATAACATAATCCATATAAAAAATGGATATCATTTCATCATAAGAAGAATCAAACCATGTAAATAATCGAGAAATTATACTTGAAAAATACACATATAAAATAATGTCATCTTAGATGGAAAATGGTTTTGATAAAACACTTTAAATGAATTCTTGAGGAAAATATCCTTTCTTATTCAAAATCATTTTCTTTTCACAAAATGTCATGCCATTTTAAAAGAAAAGGGTTTTGTTGAAAATAATAATGCAATATTTTAGAGGAAGCTTCATGAAAATGAGGCGTTATGAAACCTCAAAAATCAGTTCATCACGTATATATTAAAAATAACATTCTCCTAGTAATTTTTTTGGAAAGGTCAAAAAGTACCGCGTATGGTAAAAAAAGAAAGATTCCTTACATACCATGTAGTAAAATTCAAAATTGGGTAAAAATGACTTTAAACATACATGAAACCATTTTTAGAAAATACGAACATAAATGATAAATATAACCCTACTAAATACTTACGGATAAACAATCTCGGATAAAAACGATATTGGAAAACTTATCCCTTACCTTACGAATGATATGCTTCGTATGTATCTGAACCTCCTCTTCTTCGACACACCTCCTTTAAGATTCCATTTTAAGAAGTAGAGTTGGTATTTTGAGAAGACCAGAACCTACAGAATGTTTCTAGGGATGTGGTGAAGAGAAATGGGCAGGGTTTGGCCGAGCTTCATGGCTCAAAATGGTGTGAAGAGAAGTGGTAAGGGGTTCCCTTTTTATAAGGGAGGAGAGGGGAACCTTTGGAAATACATAAAATATTATTTTTTAATAAAGTCATATTTGGTTTTTTAATAGCTCCAAATTGATTTCTTTCGAAGATAAGGTGGGTATGGGTCGTAATCCTCTCAAACAATAGATTTTAGACAGGTGTGGGTCATTATATTAACCTTATCTTTTAGTTTTAACTCTTAGTTAATTAGATTGACATTTACCATGAAACATTGTATTTTTATATTATATAGTTAATAAACAGACCATATAAATCCAAGATACCCCCAAGTGGTCCATTAATGATACACCGATCATGATATAAGTTTCTTGGCCGAACCTTAGATTTTTAGGAATATAAGAACAATTAATAATATAATATATTTTTTAAAAGTTATTTTATGACAATTTTGACACTATTTGGTAATTGATTTTTGTGAAAACCATAACAACATGATTAGTTATAAAAAAGTTACTTAAATCAATACTAACATGTCATATTAACCTATAAAATTATTAGAATTCATTAAAAGTCTCAAATTAAATTTATTTGTGTATTTATAAAATCAATTATGTTTATATTTCATTAATAAGATAATTACTACATCATCGTTGTGTCATAAATAACATAAATTATTTAATGTCTAAAAATTATAAATAAATTAACAATAGGTAGGAAATCGTTTTATCTTTCTAATTAATATTTATAGTCGAATTTATTTTATGTATAACCATACATTAAAAATGAATTAGTTATTAAACTTTGATTTTAACTATTTTAACCCTTCTTTAAATAAATTAATAATAAATGTACTAATCTAATCCAAGTGGACCTAAATGGTCATATTTTATTCCAAAGATTGTTTTTGGTCGAATTACACTTATACAATTGAATTAGGACATGTGTTAGGGTAATAAGAATACATCTTTACCCTTAATTGCCCTACTTACTTTTAACCGTGGTAAATAAAAGTAAAACGTTACTATTCACCAAAAAAAATTTAATCTCATTGAACCACATTTTAGTCCTTGATATTAACCATTTCTCTAAGATTTTCGAAATTCCACTCACAGAAGCGGTAAAATTATGTTTTATGTAAGTTTGCAAAAATCTCCTAGGAGGTAGGTAAAAGACGGTGAAAAGTTCAATAAAATCTTTATATATCGAAAATCATTATAAAATGACTTCAATGAATTACATTGAAGTTATATAGGTATTATGTATCAGTTTTAACCTATAATAAATTTAAAAAAATAAATAATTATTTAAATAAAAAGTCGTGTTTGAATTAGTTACCTAGAGTTTTCACTATTCATCAAAAATTGAATTTTTTCTGAAAAATAAAAAAAATTCACCCTAGGATAATTTCGATATTCCGAATCCAAAAATTAAGTCCGTTTTGAATGATAAAATTTATAAAATTTCAAAAATTGGGTATTACTATTCATAACGGCTAGTTTATATAATATTTTAATAACATATCGTTGTTTAGTGAAACTCGATATTGTGTAAAACACACGCTATCGTGGAAGGTCACGATTGCGTGTAAAGAAAGACAAGTCAGGGATGCATGTAGTGAAAAATCCTTTTGGTGTAGCCTACAACACAAGACATCAATGAAATTAAAAATCATGTTAGTCATAAAATCTTGGGGTGTTACATTCTACCCCCTTAAAATGAATTTCACCCTCAAAATTCGTCGGGGTTATAAATGGTTTACTACTTGAAAGTTTCTTTCATAGAAACCCACATCGTAAAAAGGAATACCAAAACATGACTTTAAAAACTAATGTATGAAACGTGATGGTTACCCAAATTAACTAATCACTGGGTTTCCACATAGGAGAACATAGGCGAAAATATGGATATGGAAGAGAAATCTAACCATTATGTTCTGATGGAGAGTGGTAGAGAACATGGATATGAAAAATAAAACAATCACAAAGCTATAAATTTGTGATGATCTAAGGTACCATCTAATTCATTGGATATAAGGGCACTAGGACAACATTTTTAATTTTCAAGATCATTTCCCTAAAATTGTAGAATTTGAATTAGAAGAAATACTTACTTTATTTCGGTATAATATCACCGTTGTTCGTGCCATGAACAATTTTCAGTTCATATCTTAAAGAAATGAAGTTGAATTTTTCATTCGTGAGGTGTTAGCAGATCATTTGATAGAATGATGGGTCAATCTGTATGTCTCAAACAAAAGGCTAGCAAAAGTTATCAAATATACATAAGCCCATATATAGTGAGGTTAATCGTATATGATTCCAAAAATAGACTTATACTTCATCTATCATACATATTAATATAATAAAACTAGTTTACACTAACCAGGGACTTCCTATAGGCCAGTGCTAGACGATAAAGGCATGTCACACTTCAGTTGTGGGTTCGATTCCCACAACCTTGTCTGACGCGACGGGTTTCCTCCTGTCCTGCAGGTTGTCCCTTTTTCTAAAACTACATTATAATAATAGTCCTACAATAAAATAGAAAAAAATACTATCTTACGTATAACTTAATTCATTTCAATCTTTAGGATTATCCAAAATACTTCTGTCCAACTCATAGTATAAAGAAAACAACTACTAGAAATTTCATATACCGAGCATGTGAATACCATCATTTATCCCCCATATATCATATGATATATCTTTTTGGTCACATCCCAAACATGTGAATACCTTAATAATGTATTCTTTCGAACCATAGTGAAAACATGAATGCTATCACAAGTTAACTCTTTCCATATACCAAAATCCCAAAAATTCTATATACTCAAACCATGATATCACTTTTTCCTTATATTATTCATGAGCACATTAATACTATCAAACATTTCATTATCTCCTTATCCCTTCTTTATATGCATATCATCTTCTTTCCAAAATATTGGAATCACTTTTCATGGTTACCAGTACCATATAATTATCGAAAACCACAATAAACCATTACATAGATATTCCAATGTTCCATAATATTGTAAATGAGATTCCACAACATTATTTTGGAATCCCATTATATAAACACATAATAATTCCACCACATCATTGTCATACTCAATATTGAAAATAGTGATCGCATGTGACTTCCTTTTGTCCTTTTCCTTAAGAGGTAGCTCACGTTGATGATCATTAACCCTTGGATTTGGGCATTGATTAGCATAATGCCCCATTTCCATGCACTTGAATCATTGAAGTGTTGGTGGAGCGTTCTCTGTAGTCTTTTATCTATTCACATCATTAGCATCCTTTTTCATATTACTTCGACAATAAACTACACGATGACCTTCTTTTCCACACATAAAATATTTTCTATCCCCTTTAAGACAATATCCACCATGCTTCTTTCCACACATTGAGCATAAAGAAACATTTATCTTCTTTTCACCATTATCCTGAGATTTCTCCTTGAACTCCATCTTTCATTTCTTGTCAAAACAATGAGATGGATATGTAACACCAACTTCCATTTCTACCTTGATAGGACAACACATAATTTCTTCATAGCTACTAAAGTCTCTTATTGTTAATCCCCTTCTAATACATGGTTTTAATCCACTGAAGAATCGATCAACTTTACTTTCAGGTTGGATGCTAAAGTCAGATGCATACCTTTCAAGTCTTGTAAAATTCGCTTCGTATATACCAACAGATTCATCATCCTTCTTCTTAAGCTCAAGAAACTCTTTTTCCATCTTTGTTCGATGAATAAGAGGGAAGTACATACTGAAAAAATAGTTCATGAGCTCATCCCATTCCATGCATTCAATTTCATCTTGGGGCCTTGTATTCTTAATTAGAGTCCACCACTAGTCTGCTTCTCATTCTAAATGGTAAATAGCTAGAATGAATTTATCATTCTTCAAACAGTGAAGTATGGAAAATATCATTTTAATGGCACTGATACATTGTTCAGCAACAAGTGGATTAGAAGACCCATTGAAAGAAGGTGGATGTTGCCTCATGAAGGACTCAATAGAATATTGTTCCCTTATCTGCTCATTCGGAAGTCCAGAATGATTCATAGCTTGCGTAATTATAGAAATAATATTTTTCAATCCATCTCCCATAACATTGGTTTTTTTAGGAGTAAAATCATTGCATTTTCCATTACATTGATCAACACAGTTCCATCGGGTTCTAGTCATCGTCTAAAACCCAAAAAAGAATAGTGTGAGAGACAAAATTCATGCTAGGGAAAACAACATAATAAAGGGGGGTACCTTCGATATCTAACATCTTAGGTTTAATTCTAAAATCATTACCGTAATTCTAGGACTATAACCTATACTTATACATAACCTTACAGACATCCCTAGACGTACTTAGAAATATCTCTAGGTATCTCACTAAATTTTTCACATCATAGTTTCTAAAGGTTAACTAAACCTTTCCTCTGATACCAACTGTAGAGACATGAAGCTTGACATACATGGATATTACATTACTTTTGCGGAATACTTAATAAATAAACAAACCAGACACCAAAGGACCATAATATTTTAGTGTCTTTGGAAACTCATAACATAATCTTCTAATCGTGGTGAAAGATCTTCAACATCTCCCATAAAGATCTTTCCCTTTTTGTTTTCCTAACTAAAACCTTTCATTAAATACTGGGGAAAGAAAACATATAAAGGGTGAGATCAAATGCTCAGTAAGGGTAATCATGGATAAAATAAAACAAATCATATTCTATTGAACTTAAAAACATGAACATAATGTTTAAACATCAAAACTTTGAGCAATGACATAAAACATGGCAGTACATAAGGCATAGATCTTAAAAAAACATTAATCATGATAAAATAGCATAGGAATAACACATGTGATTGTGGAAACCATAAAGAACATGATATGATTTCCATAGTAGCCATGGAATTACTACCAAGACCATCTTAGTGGAAAAAGTCCCTTTCTGAATCGAGTTCACTCCTCGTTCCAGTCCTGTAACACTGAACCAGATTAACTTACCATTCCAGCCATGTCTATCTCATGAGATATAAATCTTTACCCAATGCATTAGATGGAGATATAGGTCCCACCCATCTAATAATGAAATCATTCTTTTATGTGCCACTAAATCATAAATCATACATCATAGCATAACCCATGTAATAGAATGGGATTTTTAAACATCATGCCATCATAACACAATCCATATAAAAAAAATGGATGTCATTTAATCATAAGAAGATTCAAACCATGTAAATAATGGATAAATTATACTTGAAACATACACATATGAAATATTTTCATCATAGATGGAAAATGGTTTTGATAAAATACTTGAAATGAATTCTTGAGGAAAATATCCTTTCTTATTCAAAATCAGTTTCTTTTCACAAAATTCCATGACATTTTAAAAGAAAAGGGTTTTGTTGACAATAATCATGCATTCTTGTAGAAGAAGCTTCATGAAAATGAGTCGTTATGAAACTGTAAAAATATGTTCATGTTGTATAAGTTAAAAATAACATTCTCCTCGTACTTTTGTTGTAAAAGTCAAAAAGTACCTCGTATGGTAAGAAAAGAATGATTCCTTACATACCATGTAGTAAAAGTCAAAAATGGGTAAAAATGACTTTAAACATACATGAAACCATTTTAAAAAAAAAGGACATGAATGATAAATATAACCATTGTATATACTTATGAATAAACAATCTCAGATAAAAACGAGATTGGAAAACTTATCCCTTACCTTACGTCTGATATGCTTCGTATGTATCTGAACCTCCTCTTCTTTGACGCACCTCCATTAAGATTCCTCTTAACGAAGTAGAGTTGACCTTTTGAGAAGAATAAAACCTCCAGAATGCTTCTAGGGATGTGTAGAAGAGAAATTGGCAGGGTTTGGCTGAGATTTAAGGCTCAAATGGGTGTGAAGAGAAGAGGGAAGGGGTTCCCTTTTTACAAGGGAGGAGAGGGGCGCCTTTGAAAAAACATAAAATATTATTTTATAATAAAGTCATATTCGGTTTTTAATAGCTCCAAATTGATTTATATAGAATCTATTATGGGTATGTGTCTAAATCCTCTCAAATAATAGATTTTAGACAGGTTTGGGTCATTATATTAACCTTATCTTTTAATTTTAACTCTTTGTTAATTCGATTGACATTTACCATGTCACATTGTATTTTTATATTATATAGTTAATAAACCTACCATATACATCCAAGAGAACCGAAAGTGGTCCATTAATGATACACCTATCATTATATAAGTATATTGGCCAAACCATATATTTTTAGGAATATAATAATAGTTAATAATATAATATTTGTTTTAAAAATTATTTTATGTCAATTTTGATACTATTTGGTAATTAATTTTTGTGAAAACCATAACAGCATGATTAGTTAGAAAAAAGTTAATTAAATCAATAATAACATGTCATATTAACCTAGAAAATTAGTGTAATTCATAAAAAGTCTCAAATTACATTTATTTGGATATTTATAACATCAATTATGTTAATATTTCATTAATAAGATAATTACTGCATCATCATTGTGTCATAAATAACATAAATTATTTAATGTCTAAAAATTATAAATAAATTACCATTAGTTAGGAAATATTTTTTTATTTATAATGAAAATTTATAGTCATATTTATCTTATTATAACCTTATATCAAAAATGAATTAGTTATTAAACTTTGATTTTAACTATTTTAACCCTTTTTTAAATAAATTTATAATAAATGTCATAATCTAATCCAAGTGGACCTAAATGGTCATATTTTATTTAAAAGTTGTTTTTGGTAGAATTACATTTGTCCAATAGAATTAGTACATGTTTTAGGGTAATAATAATACCTTTTTACCCTTAATTACCCTATTTACTTTTAACCGTGGTAAATAAAAGTTAAAAGTTACTATTCACAAAAAATTATTTTCATCTCATTGAACCACATTTTAGTCCTTTATATTAACCATGTGTATTTGATTTTTTAAATTCCACTCATAGAAGCGGTAAAATTATTTTTTATGTAAGTTTGTAAAAAGCTCATAGGAGGTAGGTAAAAGACGGTGATAAGTTCAATAAAATTTTTATATATCGAAAATTATTATAAAACGACTCCAATGAATTACATTGAACATATATAGATATTATGTACCAATTTTGACAAAAAAAATTAAATAAAATAAATAATTATTTAAATAAAAAGTCATTTTTTAAATAGTAACCCAGAGTTTTCACTATTCATTAAAAATTGAATGTTTTCAGAAAAATACCAAAAATTCACCCTAGGATAATTTCGATATTCCAAATCCAAAAATGAATTCCATTTTGAATGATAAAATTTATAATATTTCAAAAAGAGGGTGTTACTATTCAAATGGCTATTTTATCTAATATTTTAATAACATATCGTTGTTTAGTGAAACTCAATATTGCGTACAACACACGTTATCATGGAAGGTCATGATTGTGTGTAAAGCAAGCCAAGTCAGGGATGCATGTAGTGCAAGCTTCTTTTGGTGTAGCATACAACACAATACATTAATGAAATTAAAAAGAATATTTTTCATAAAATCTCGGGGTGTTACAGTGAATGTTTTTAAGGGGGAAGATTATAATGACCCAGACTATTATAAATAAAATTCCCCTTGTATTTTTTAAATATCTTATTATGGTTATAAAAAACACATGAAATTATTTTTTCTTACTATTTCCATTGGATTTAATTGTCCATTCTAGATCATTACCTTTGATAATATAGCTACTGAATTGTGATCACATAATTAGTATTTATATTTGGTTTTAACAAATCAAATTGTCGTAAAAAAGGATGTAATGGACTCAACTAGTTGGATCGTACCCCATGAATCCCATTTATCAGAGCTTTAGGGGGAGATATAACTTCTAGGATTTAAACTTTACCAATATCAAGATGAGATCCAACAACTTAATCACGAGAGAACCTATTTACCGGAGAAGTTCAAGATCATCAAGGTCATGACCCAAACCATGTTCGTCAAACCACCCCATGAATTACCCTCTATCGCGTAACTTACCTTAATAGTGTTTGCTTGTGTATTTATGGGACATATAACACAAACCTAGAAATATGAGTATTTATACTATTTTTTATAGAATAATGTAAATATTTCAATCCTATTTTTGATTTTTTATAAATAATTTTAGTTTGATTTAATAAAACAAAAATTGTATTTTTGGTTAATATTCAAATTCAATTAAAAAATATGTTATGATTTATTAATAAATCTTTTAAATAGATAATATTTTAATAAAATAGTATTATTAAATATATATTATTAAATATAAATGATTATAAAAATTTTATGATGTAAAATTTAATTTTTATTATGATTTGAAAACTTTTATTTTAAAAAAACTCATCATTTTCAATAATAGTGTGTTTTTATTTTAAAATTGAAAATTCACATATTAATAAAATTATATTGATAAAAAGAATTTTATTTTTGGAATTAAAACTTTAAAATTATCCAATGATTAATTTTTCATAATTTTATGAGATAATCATGTTTTTGGGTAAAAATTAAATACTCTATAAATATACATTGTGATTTATGACATCACAATGACCCAAAAGTGATGTAATAAGTAATATAAAAATGATCCAACACCAAATATATCTTTTAACTTTAAAATAATTTTATTTTAAGTTTATTTTATTTATTTTGGAAATCCATTATGTGTCTTCCAAGACTTATAATATATTTTATGAATTTAAAATCATTTCTTAAAGAGTGTGATTCACCACCACAACACCACAAGTAATATTTTAATTAGCTTGGGACTTTTTCTTCAGAAATAATAAAAACCAATCTCATTTTTCACAAACCATATGAATATACTATGGGATTAATTGGGGGTTTTGATATTTTTTTCATGTAGAAGCCAAAACTAAAATAATAAATAAATCCCCCTGTTTTATTATATTATGGCACCCATGGTCCCATTAATCTTCAAAAATACTATTTTTATCACGCCTTTACTGTAACCTAAACTTCCTGTAGTCCTCCCAAGGCACCCAAAATCTCTCAAGAAGTCATTAGCAAGCCATTGGAGTCCACATTCAGGTAAGGGATCCTCACCTTTATCTCCTCCTCTTAATTTAATCACATTCTTCTAAATAAGTTATTTTAACATAATTTTGTTATATTATCATTCATTTATAATCATTTACATACTGAAAAATTTATGTTATTTTAATGAGGTGTCATTTTTCCTACCTCATTTTTATCCTTAAATAACTAATTACTATGCCAAAATTTCATTAAGGGATCTTCCACTCTCGTCTTTTTTTAAGAACCCCTTTCATGTTATGTCTTTTACTTTTCATTTCCTCGTGATGGGATAAGAAATTTTATATTACCATTTATTTCCATTTTATGTATAAATTATTATATCATCCTTTTACTCTAATTAATTATCCCATTATCCTTTTTGTACACCCATTACCACGCCAATATCTCTTAATAATTCTTTTTTACTTTTCATGTTTCATCATAACCTTATGCCTTCTATTTCAAAATTTCTAATATTGGGATATAATTTTAAATATCACTATTAATTCCAATTTTACATTCAAATAATAATAAACATAATTAACTCTCATCAACCGTTTTTTCATAATTTTCATTTAACATTGTTTTGCTAATTGAATTTCACCATGTTTTTGCTTACCAAAATAATTATGTAGGGAATTCCATATTTAGTATTCTATCAAGGGTATTAGTACTTATTATTCTATCAAGGGTCTTCATAATTATGAACATATAATTATTTATTTGGTACCTACATGTTTTCAATCCACATTCATTGAAAATGGAATAAACTATGATGATGAATGAATCCATGTCGTGTGATCTATGTGGTAATCATAAGCATGAGAATTAATTGATTATGATGGATGAACATAGACAATGATCCAATTAATTGGGTAATATTTAGTATCATGATATGTCATTATGGGATATAGTTGTACTAAATTAATTAAGGGTTATTTTTCCACCATGATGTATTGGCATTTTATCCTTAACGGATGTTCATGACTTAGTGTTTTAAGTTGTTTCCACATTTCCCATGTTATGATTATCATGCTACATCAAGACTTACTATTTAGTTTCATTTTTTTTGTCATTGGAATGCATATTATCCTAAGATTAACACTTATGAAATGTTTGTTATCTTACTAGGATATATGGACAACGTCTTTCTTTTTTTCCAAAGATATACCCAGCAGTTTTAAAATCCATTGAATTTTAGAAGCTTGTTAAAAATGCTTTTAATTATGTTGTTATATATAATTTTCAATATTCTATGCTATGTACCTAATTACCAAAGACACTAGACTTATCGATCTTTATAGATTTATTATGTTTAATCTTATATAATAAATCAGTTATTAATTTGTAATAATGACCATGTTTCTTCTATAAATACCATCATTAATCAATTCCAATAAGACCAGAAATATTATTTATCAATTATAGATCTAAAAAAATTACTAAAACCCCAACTACAACTTTGTATCATGAAATTAATATAGTGTATCACTATATAATCTATATACCCCCCAAAACTAACTCAAAAATATATTTATCTCTCTTATAATCTTGTTTATTTAATTTTTTTTTATTCATAAACATTATATAGGGTCCCTATGTGATGAAGGCCCCAAAAAAGTCATTTCCAGCTCAAAATCATACTTTTAAACTTAATGCAGTAATTCATTATTATGTATTATAGATCAGGTGCAAAATATTAAATGAAAATCTACCATTCAATATCTTGTGGAGAAATAATGTGTGATCTAAGAGTTGAATACCTCTATAGAATTAATATTTTTATCTTTATCCCCTTGTATTATCTTCCATATGTCAATGAAATAGTAAAATCCACCTAACTTAATCCCTTATAAGAGAGAAGAATTTGATAAAACAATTCTTTAAAGAAGTATATATATAAAAAAAATGTATACATCACGAAGATCTTAGTATCTTACTGAAAAATAAGGATGATAATTTATATCATGCATTCCTCAAAGGTGAATTCTATAAAACCTTTCTTTAATCCCCATGATTGATATTAGTCCATAACTGTTGGATGTAGAACCCTTAGAGAAGTGTAATATCAAAAAGTCTAGAAATATAAAACATAAATTCTATTTAAACTCAATATTATTCCATTATCTATTCATTCCGCATGAGAATATTCAATATGATCTGTAAAAACCATAATAAGAACTAAAAAAGAAATTTTCATTATCAGAATTTATTTAAAAATAAAGGATGTTATACGGGATACCTCTACAGGATAATGATAACATGGATTATAATCCTTTATATGAAATTTATCATCCATAAAACGTCCTTAAATTTTTTCAACTATAATTATTAGTGGAGTGACCTTACCCCTTGAAGTATACATAATAATTGACAATTGATTTAATAATTATTTATTTCATAGTTTTATAAACTCATTCAATCACAAAAAACACATATTGTGGAATAGATTTTGAATGATCCACCTGTAATATTGGTCTAATATACATATATAATATTATCAAAATAGTTACCTAAACTATATATTAAAACTCTATAATAGAGAGAAAACTAATTTTTCAAATGACCAACACACCTCACATATTATTATACGTCCCTCCATTATTACAATTATTGATTTAATATAGATTTATTGATAAACAATTGGTCATATGTTCATGGTTAGAAATTTAACTTGTTTTATGGAGGACTCAATGGATAGATACTGATTTACCAACCTATAGTCCAGTGTATAGGTCAATGAACATGTCACTCCATCAAATAATAATGAATTATATTAAAAAAACTAGGTTATAAATCTCCCATTTTCACTAATGAAAACCTGGACATCTAAAAGGGCGGTAATAGATAAAGATATGTGAATGGGAAAAGTGATGATCCTTTGTATCCATCATATTGGGAAGAATTGTATGACTCCTATTCATGAGATATTTAATAATAAAAAACTTGTCATCAAGTTATTTAGGAGTTTTTTCAATTTTTAGAATGAAATACTAGGGTTTTATTGTTTAATTAGTAATAAAAAAAATTAATACTCAAGTTATCATGAAGATTAATATCTAGAACACAAGGAAATATTAAAATTTAAACATGAAAACATTTGAGAACCATTTTATGGAATTTAAAACCAAAAATAATTTACAATTTTCTAGTGAAAAATAAAACTCGATCAAAAAATAACCTTAGAATGATACTAAATAATCATTTTAATTCATATAGAAGAATTGTGAGAATAAATTTTACAAGTATTGATCTTTGTAAAACACAAATAAAGTCACATTTTTTTAAATTTCAATTTCTTTGAATAGCATATTTAAACCCCACTGTAAGAACATTTTCTAAAATAAAAATTTATCAATTGTTTTTTTAATAAGCTAATACAAAATTGTTCGGATCCCAATAGAAGAATAAACAATTGATACCATGAAAATGACAACTATAAATTCACTTAACTATTTTTTTAAAAGGAAAAGAGAAAAAAAATAATGTTATTGATTTCCAAGAGATAACAGTTTTCTAGTTCTTGGAAGACAAAAAAAACAATCCATTAATATACAAATTCATGAAATTACATAAAAATTTGAACGATCTGTAAGAGAATCAAGATCAATTTCATCAACATAACTTAGATCAATGAATTTTTTTATGAAAACATTTTAAATAAATAGATTCATGGAAAGTCATGATATAGTGAAATATAATTTTATATTATAGTTATAAGAACATAAATAAAAATGGATCTATATTAACACCAATGATTATTTGTTAATGTTATATTGAGTTTTCCTCTCATCTCTTATATTTATATGAATATAAATTGATTGATATATATATATATATATATTAAAACTAATTTTAATTAAACAAGATCATCATTATTGAATGGAATACTAAATAGTATTCAAAATTGTTATTATTATTATGTTGAAAGTGTTTTCTATCTCATGACACAAATAATCACTTAATGAAAAGGTATATTTATAATTTAAAATACATTGCATTCTTTATAATTTTTTTTAAATGAAAATAATTTTAACAACTCATTTTATAGTTGTGGAGGCACCTATTATATCCAATTAAGTGGTTAATGTATTTAATTGTTTTAAAATGATGACAAGAATTAAGAAAGTAAAAAAATTAAATATTTATATTATAAGAACATAATATATACAAAAAATATAATTTACATCCTAAGAAATGATGGCACAAATATCATGGCATCAAAAAATGGTAGAACTAATGGATTAATTTTATTACTAACCTCCTTAAAAAATCATATTAGGTTAATTCATGGCATGATATTCGACCACAATGAATAATCTAAAGGAATAATAAATCTATTTTGTAAATAAAAATATCAAAATAATTACATTAAAAATAATTTTAATTCCATTACAACCCTAGTTGATGATGTAAATCAATTATCAAGGGACGCTTAGTCAAACCACGTAAAAATGAAATTGGATTACCACATTGACATCAATTATCTCAAAGGATTCATGAAATTTCCTTTTTATTTTATGTATAATTATTTTAGAACCTATTAGAAAAGGAAAAATATATATATGATGAAAACATGTGTACTATGATAAATCTATGGGGGAGAGTCACTCATATATTATAAAGGTTCATCATGATCATAATCATACCTTTACAAATCTATCTTCTTTCTTGTTATGATCATGGATGATTCTCACCTTTTACCTTCTAAAAACTAGTATAAATGCTCATTATTGGACCAAATTCAATTTCAAAATAAATTCCTCCCTATAGAATCAACCATACTCCATTTTTCTTCCCCACACACAATCCTATTGATTTGATCGTACCCAGTATTGATAGGTGTTATTATTATTAATTTGATTTAAATAAAAATTATTCAATTACCTAAATTTTAAAGAAAATTAATTATATATTTATAAATAGTTTAATTAATTAAAAAATATATATTAAATTATTTATAAGACATTTATTGTAATTAAAAATGTTATTACAACATATTTTTTAACAAGTAAGATATATATTTGTAATAATAATCAATAATAGTATATTTATGTTTTGGTAAAAAACATTAGCATTGTTTTGATAAAGTAATGAATTTAGTTTCTAATAAATGAATTTTTTGGAATTAAATAATAAATATCAACTGATATATATATATATATATATATTAGTAACAAAATTTATTACATTAATTAAATATAAAAAACATAATAACCGTCGAGAGCAGTCATTTCTAAAAATAGATAAATTGTCTATTATATAATATATATTGGTATACCACTTTTTTTGTATTCATGGTACATGCTATTCAAATATTTAATCATGGTTCTAGTTTTACATAGCATGGTGATCTTATGATTGATATATATAACATCTTCCATACTGTTGAATAAGTGTTATTTAATCCTTAGAAACCAAAAAAATCGTATAATATCTTTACAATGATTATTAATTCTTGAAATTATGTTTAATATGATGAATATAAAATCAATATAAATATTATATCATATCAAATATTGTAAAAAAAATTATACATATAGAACTATTTCCTTTTTATGATATGTGGTATCATACGTCATAATAGGTCAATGTTATATGATATATGATATTGTAACATATGAAATAGTAAAACTCATTAGGTTTTTGATATATTATAATGAATAATATGGGATGACGTATAATATGATAACATATTCCCACTTGTAAAAAAAGAGATTTATATTTCTATTATGATATCTAGGATATATTAAAATATTACACATAGGTACCTAAAGAAATATCTAAGTCCTATCATATAATGATATATGACTATTGATCTATATTGAATCTTATGGTATAAAGTTATCATAAAATATGAAATATAATGCCTCAGTTATCTATTGCAGACCATGCCATTCAATTCATAATATTTAATATATTTTTAATCTAAATCACATATTAGGATATAGTAAATATTATAAAATACTATATATAATAAAATTTATATTTTTATTTAAATTCTCAATAACCATCACCTAAGTGGGATTAGAGGGCCTGCACTAAATCCAATTGGCTGATTTAAACTGTACGAAAATTATTTTTTTTAGTTGTGATATAGGTTTAAAGTATATTTACAATATGAATAATATATAAAGTTTATTTAAATTTAAACCATAGAACAAATATAAAAGGGATTTTATTTATTTATGAAATAGTTCATGAATGTAAATATAAATTTATTATATTATTTCCTTATAATAGAAATTTATTTAAACCATTCCCAAAAATAGTTTGGGTATATTTTATAAAAATTATTCTAAAAAATTAAATATGTGGTATATAGTTTATATAAATTATTAATGAAAAATATAAAAGATTTATTATTTTTTAATAATATGAATCAACGTATTACTGTGTTTTTGGTATTTGGAATCTCTATTTTTGTTTCCCCCTTTATATGGGTGCATTTTGGGAAATTTGAGGATGTATATTCTTTAATATTAAAATGAACTAATGTTTGGGGATGTATGTTTGTTGGAAAAATGGGCTTCAGGTATAAACATGAAAAAAGATTAAAAGGATATGATTTTCAGTCTAGGTTGACCTGAGTGATTTTCGAAGTGTTTCTAAAAAATCTACCAGCCGAATGATTTCACATAATGAAAAATAGTGCATTAAGTGAATATGTTTTGGGTATGATGTTGTGAACTAGTTTAGAAAGTGAGGTTTTAAAATTTCCTGATAATAGTTCAAAACATTAAAAGTTTTATTATAGTTATTTTTATCTATGTTTATGCCTTTTTAGTGTGTATGTTTAATTTTTTGAACCCAAGAGTCCCATCATTGATTGTCGTAGTCTATAGGTTATAATGTGTTTCACATCTAATTTCATTTTTATTTAACCATAGTATCCTATCTCAAAAACTTAGAGATATCATTGGAAATTTTTGCGATCTCTATTCATTCTTGATCAATTGTTTCAATGATTGATCTTCATCATTGTTTCAATGCTTCTTTCTAGGAAACTGATCTATTTTCTTCTTCATTTATATTGGCTAATTAGTGTACTTGAACTAAATTTTATGATCCAATTGTTTTGTAGTGATTATTCCCTTGATTCTTTATAGATTCTTTGTGAAATCTCCCTCTGAAGGGTGACCATTATGTTGGTTGTTCTGCAGTGTGTGATTTCTTGAGGTATGTGTTATGTTATCATATCCACCAAATGATTTTATTATGGAATTAATTCTAATAAATGAGGATTTATTCTAGGTTCTCTGTTATTGTATTTGAATTCTTCTATGGTTTTTTCATGTTTTGGAAAAATAAAATCTATTTTCAAATCATTACGACAAGGAATTATGAAATGTTTTTCAAAGAATAGTTTTGATTAAATGGTTTTGAAAATGTAGCATGTGGGAAGACTTGGGTACTTAAGTTGAAGATTTAGTAATACACATTTTCTATTATTGATATTAGGGAGGTTCAATCATTGGGTGTTGCTCTACTCGTAAGGCCCATTTTTCTAGGGACATGATAGAATTATTGGGAGGATCACTTGATGGGGTGTTCCAATTATCCCCAAATTTAATTCATATATCTAGAGACTTGATGGGTGATATTATCTATGCTTGGGTAAAAGTGTCTCGGCTCACATAACCTATTATAATCATTTGAATGATTCTGCGAGTGCCGTGGATTGTATTGCTTTAGATTTGACATGACATGTTATAATTTATTTTACTTCTTGATATATTTGATAGGATTTGACATTGTTTTACCAATATTATTTGAATATTTGGAAAATGGGCATTTAATTACCCTAATTTTGATATAAACAGTATTTAATTGATTATCAGTCCATGTTTTCCTAAAGTTGATTAGGTTTGGATTATTGTATGGAGGCTTGATATAAAACTCCTACGTGGGATCCTAATAAGCCAATTTTTCTTAAACCATACATACACCTTTAGTGGTGGATATACGTTTTTATGTATATAAATACAAGGAAAGTCATGGAACCACCGTGAGTTGGAGATGTTTCTATTATTAGTGTTTGTTTAGCTGGTGGTGAGATGGTGAGATATTACCCATTCTGTCATATGGAGTAGCAATTTCATATTTTGTTTTCCTTCACTGTTATACTTGTACAATGAATTTTATTTCGCAATATTTAAGTTGTATCACTTCAATTGTTTTCTTTTTTATAAAATATATTTCTTAATTATCCATTTGTTGTTTATTATTGATATGCATATAAATTTTTCATGGTGTTTAATTTAGTTTAGGTGAAATTATTCCCTCTATTTTTTGATGTTTCTCGTGTAAAAGTCTCCACCTCATTGGGATCTGGAATGCCCTTTAGGTATATGCCAGTTCTGGTCAGGTAACATTTTGAGAGTGTATCTAGGTCTGGTTAGAAGTTTTTTGGTATTATATGGTAGGTTGTGATTAGATTTTGGTTGATGGTATAGTGGATATTGGATTATCAGGACAAAAGCGGTACGATTTGGTGAGTTCCTAAAATATATTTCTGTGAAGATACTCATGTTATCATGGGATGTAGGGATGTGTGTCTCATATTTTGATTTATTGATCTTAATAATGATTTTTTATTTTATTTTTTTTGTTTTTAACATATATATTCTTATTATTTGATCATTTTATATATTTTGGTGAGTAGTATTATGCATATGACAATTCTTATATTAGTTCCTTTGTAGGGAAGAATGAATTACCATTAATGGAATCCACCTATAGATCAAAAATATAATCAACGATATCATGTATGAATTTTGTTCTGTCGACCAAAATGTAACAGAAGTCCAGAACCAAAATTTTGAGGTACTAATAAACTATGGAAGGATGGATTGACCTTGGGAGTTATTATGTGAGAATCCACCATCCTTTAAGGGTATGATTGAACCTCAATAGGTGGACGATTGGATGGAAAATATCAAGGATATATTGAGATTCCTGGATACACCTGAGGCTATTATAGTGAAGTGCATGGTATTCAGACTCGAGGGTCCTATAAGTGATGATAGGGTTCCATCATATAGCTTTATAAACACATAGGCTTGGAATGGAAGCGGTTCGAGACCCAATTATTTTATTAGTTTTCTCCAATTTATCTCTTGATGGGGAAGTATCTTGAGTTACTCTACTTGAAGAAGAGAGATAATTCAGTGTCAGGATACCCCAATCAGTTAGTGGAGGTGGTTCATTTTTCTATGGAGGTAGTAAATAATGATCTGTTGAAGGATCATATCTATGTATAGTGTTTTTAACCAGATATTATATCTTAAAAAATTATAATGATGATTGATTCCTATGTAGAGATTGTAGAATGGAAAATGATGGAATATATGGATATGGTATGTTGGATTGGTTATTATTCCCCTTCACTTATACCATGTGGAAGATTCAGTAGTGTGTATAGGAGGAAGAGGAAGTGTCATGATCATCCCTGGATTGGTGGGGATGGTTCTTAGTAGCAGGCCTCCAAAAAAACATTAGTTATAACCAGTAGGGAACCATTTCATTGCTATCAGTGTTGGAAGTTTGACCACACCCAAAATTATTTTTTTTAATCTTCAAATATGTGTAATAGTTGTGGATTCTAGAGTCATATGATGTTTTTATATCATCATGTGTCTATGACTTATTTAGTATATGATCATCTACTCTAAATGCTACTACATCATAATTAGATGTTTCAAAGATTATAGGGATATACACATAGGCCTCAAGAGTGCATCACCTTCATTATGTAGATGAGTTTCCGATGGAGGTAGATGGAGTTTTAGAGATGTGAGAGGTACCATCTTTATTATATATTCAGTATAGAAACATTATTTTATACATATTCCTCCCACTCATTATTATCCATCCATTTTGTAGATATTATTAAACCACCAATAGAAATCATGTTCTTTGTTTCAGATATCGAGAAACTTCTTATAAAGATAAATGATCAGGGGTTTTGGTATCCATGTTTGATATCAAAAATCAATGTAGAGATATTATAAGATATCTTCATTCTTGATTTTGATATATTTTATGTCATCATATGGATGGGTTGGATTATGTCTCATCATGCCGAGGTTGATTATTATCATTAGAATGTCTTGTTTCTTATAGATAATGTGAGCTCTCATCATTTTTAGGGAGAGTGGGATATACGGCCATGTCATGTTGGACCTTCCCACCAAGAGCTCTGGAGGTTTTTTTCTATAATAGTTTTTCCTGATGATTTTTCTTCCATTATTGATCTTCTCCCCATTTTTTGGGATTTTTTAATGTTTTTCTAGATGGTTTCTCTAGTCATCTAATAGATATGGAAGTAGAGTTCATGATTAATTTGGTAGCAGATACACAAACATTATCAATACCCACTTATCTTATGGAATATATGGAGTTAAAAGAGATCAATATTCAGTTAGAAGATCTAATGGTGGATGGTTTTTTTCACCCAAGTGTTTCCCTAAGGGAAACCATTATGCTATTTTATAATAATTTAGTTGATTCCCAATGGTTTTGTGTGGACTATCAATGTTAAACTAGGTAAAAGTTAAGAATAAGTGTCCTATTATTCATATTGATGAATTTTTTGACTAGTTAATGTGTAAAAAGTGAGTTTTGAAGATCATTCTTTGGTAAATGTTTAAAAAAATCATAGTTTGGGAGTATTATATACATAAGGTATATTCCAGGTGTAGGCATGGAATTATGATTATATTTTAATACCATTTGGTTTAACTAACACTTTATTAGTTTTCATGACTTTGATTAATTGAATATTTTGTGACTCTCTTGACACTTTTGGGGTAGTGTACATGGGTGATATTTTGGATTATTCAATATCCAATCTTGACCATGAGAAGTATTTATGTTTGTTTATAGTGATCTAGATGAGTCATAATTTGTATTAAAATATTTTAAAATGAAATTTTAGGATCCAAGAAATGATGTTTCTAGTGTACTTGATTTATAGGCATTAATTATTAGGTTATCCTAAGAAGGTGAAGGTTATCTTATCAAGGGATGATCACTTAAATGTATATAGTAGTTGTATATTACTTGGACATGATTGATTCTATCAATGGTTCATTGAAAATTTATCAATTTTGGGATCACATTTCACTAATTATTGTATGAAAGGGGGTAAATTAATATATGATGAAAAGTTTCTATCTTATTTTAATGAGCCGAAATGACTTCTGAAATCAATAAATATTCTGATATTACCTGATCTTTATAAGTGTTATATGGTTTTCTTATGATTATCATATTTCTAGTATGGGTTTTGTTCTTATGTGGGATGATCATGTAGTGGATTATGTCTTTCTCCATAATTGACTAAATGATAAGAATTACCCAACTCACTATTTAGATATTACATAGATTATTAATTCCCATAAATGTTAGAAACACAACCTTTTTTGGGAGGGTTTCATTTTATTTTCTAATAAAAATACTCTAAGATATAAATTTTATTTGAAATAATTGATTATTAGATAGAGGAAGTGGTTGAAATTCCTTCATCTATTTGAATTCGACATCACCAATAACTTGGGGAAGATTAATTTCATTTTACAGGACATGAGTATGAATGTGACATCACATATTTGTCAATAATTGAAGGAGGAGTGGAACATAATGGGACTCTTTGCTTACTGACACCTATATACTCATGAGTTTGTTTTAAGAATAGTTATGACTATTTTTTGGATATAATCACCTACACTTGACTTTGTTATGAAGGATTAGTAAAAATATGACATGTTTAGAGGATTTTGAGAAAGTCTATATTGTGGGGAGACCGTTTATGGTCGATCTCTCTCTTTAGATTATGTTCTCCATTATGGGGATTGGTATGTCATCCTAGAATATGTTTGGAGATCAGTTTTATTTGAATTTCATAGGTC
Organism: Viscum album; assembly: GCA_963277665.1. Lineage (NCBI taxonomy): Eukaryota > Viridiplantae > Streptophyta > Magnoliopsida > Santalales > Viscaceae > Viscum > Viscum album. Next base: position 954,852,704 of record OY728133.1, on the reverse strand, counting down.
TTTATGATCCAATCATATATGGACTGTGAAGATTTAATATGACATGAGATGAATATTCCAGTGGCTGGGAAAGATGCATTCCATTTTAGATTATGTGTCCTGCAGTTACACCTAATAATAGATAAAGGTAAATCATTTGTAATTTTCTTGGTTATTCCAACCACTTTCAATGTTGAATTAGAAATTAGATAAGGTTTTTTTGGTTTTTTTGTATGATTACCATGGTCTCCCCGAGGAAGGAAGGCTATTTTTTGGTCATTTTTCAACAAAAAAAGTCAAAATGCATTATTCTGACCATGGAAAGTACAAAGGTTAAAGACTTTGGGGATCCATATGTGAGGGAGGTTGTGCAGTTTCATGGGGTTTCCTCTTCCATTATTTTAGGAATGGATCCTAGGATTACCTCATGGTTCTAGAAGAGTCTCCAATATATGATGGGGACTTTGGTTAGGTTGAGTATAACTAACCATCACATAGACATATGGAATGATGTAGATTTCTATTCAGATATTAGAGGAAATTCTCTATGTATGCATCTTGGACTTTGGTGTACCATGAGATACCCATCTATGGATGATTTAGTTTTTTTATAACAATAATTATAAAATTTCAATCAGAATGGTTCCCTTATGGGAATTGTATTATTTCTAGTGTTGGTCACCTCTTTTTAGAAAAAATTTTTTGAGGCTACTCTTATTGTTCTGAGTCTTGTTCAGAAGATATCAAAAATGATCTAGGATATACATTAGTGTTTTTTTTGATCTATGAGTTGGAAAAAATTACATGCCGATTGTTGTAATCATCACGTATAGTTATCAAATTCTGACCGTGTTTTCTTGAGTGTTTCTCCTCGACTTGTTCATTATTGGATTGGAAAATAGGGGAATATTTATTTGAGATATGTTTGACGATTTTAGGCCTTTAAGTAGCTTGGTAAGGATTATTATCAGTTATAATTTATAGTTCAGTTGATGGGTATTCATGATGTCTACCACATATCTAAACTCAAGAAGTACCATACAATTTCATCTCACATTTTGAGTTAGTAATATATCAATTTGGAGCTAAATGATTATATTTTCAAGAAACAAGTTGATATCATTGAATCTTAGGTAATATACTTTCTTAGGAAGTCAATTACATTATTCAAAGTATTATTGGGGAATAGATTATATTTTCATAAGAAATGGAAGAATGAGTCAGTGGTAAGGGATCAGTGGCCTCCCCTATTTTTGAGCACCATTCATCCTCTTAACATCCTATCAATGAAAATTCTTACTTTCAAGAGATCATAACATAAAATTACATTATCTCAAGTATTAATAATCTTTTATTTTTGTTTCCATATTTTTTTGGTGCACATTGGGGCTTCTGAGGATAGAGATCATTTGCTGGGAAAATTACAATAAGTATGGGGATTTATGTTCATTTGAATTAATTAATACTAGTTATAAATGTTAAAAAGGATTAGGAGTATGTACTTTAGGTTCCACGTTGACAATGGGGATTTTCTATGAGTTTTTGAAGTGTCTTCCTACTGAATGATTTCAAGGTGGGAAATGGTTACACAACATAAAAATCTTACTGGACAACTGACATAAACTAGTCAGAGTACAAAATGATTACACTTTATGACTAGTTTATATCATGAAATTATAGATTGAAATTATTTTTAACAAATGTGATCAATTTTTTTGGAAAATATGTCTTTCATGGAATTCATTTCATGAACCCTGAATTCATGTCATTTAATGTTCTCGGTCTCTAGTATTTTATGTACTATAATTTTTTTAATTTTCATTTGATTGCATCTTCTTCTCTGAAAATCTATGTCTACTCCTAGGAGATTTAGTGGATCTCTACTCATTCTAGATCATTTCTTTTATAATTGATATTCTTCATGGTTGTACTACATCTCTCATAACATGTTATATTTCTGCATTTTCATTTATGTTGGTCTTAAAATCATCTTTTTGGTACGTCTCCATATCCATTGGTCTTATGAAATTAATTCAATTTATCTTTTCTAGATCAATTGTTTGATCTTCCTCCAAATACTGATCTTTGTGATGGGGTTTTCCTGGCATGTGAGTGTTTTGATGTACATGTTCTGTTACCTTATCCACCAACTATTTCTCTCCTTTGATATATTATGATATGTGAGGATTTATTCTAAGGGTTATATTGTTTTATTTTCATTCATTTGTGTTTGTGATCCCATCGTGGTCTTAGGAAACCCATGTTTGAGGTCTTTAGTTCCATCTATAGCCCATTCAGGATGAACTGTATTTATCTTCTTTTAATAAATTGTTTTAAAAATTATTTGGTTTGATTAAATTGTGTGTATCAAAATACATTTTTAGGAAATATTGGTTGTCCCCTTATTCTTGTAAAAGACATGTTATTTAAATTGAATTTTGAAATAGATTTATGAAATGGTATTAAAAACAATATTTTGATGAAATATTTTGGCAAATGTATCACATAGGAAGCCATAGGTACATAGGATGAAGGTGTAGTAATTGTAATAATCTATTGATGTTGTTGGTAGGTTCATTCCTAAGGTGTTACTTTACTCCCTAGGCCATTTTTTCTTGGGAAATGATAGAAATGATGTGGGGATCACTTTCTGGGGTGTTTATCTTCAGTTTAGATTTGATGCAAATATCTATATAATTGATTCATGTGATTGTATATGTTTGGGTATAATTGTCCTAGACAACCTGACCTATTTTGATCCTTGATGTGATATTATTTTTTATTTTATTTTTAGGGATTTTTATTTTATATAACATGTGATAAATACATTTTCTCCTTGGTATAAGCAATATGATTTGAAATTTTTTAACCTAGATTATAAGGAAATGTTGAAATTATGGATTTACATTCCATAATTTTGTTAGAAAACTATTTAACAAATTATTATTTCTTATTTTCTTAATATTTGGAACGTTTAGGTTTTTTTATAGTCTGTATATAGAACTCTTGGGTGGGATCCTACTGAGTATGTTTTTCTCACACTATACACACCACTTAGGAAGTCAATAGACATTATTATTTATTTTGATTTAGGGAAAGGTAGAGCACCATAATGAGGTGGTGAGGTTTCTATCAGTTGTATCCAGGTAGATGGTGGTAGATAGTGTGAGTTTTCTTATAAACTCACATGGAGTATCTATTAAAATTTTAGTTTTCCTCTAGTTTTGGACATTTACCTTGGATATTTTTAGATACATTTGAGTTTTATCACATATACTATTTACTTTTCTCAGGGACATTCATTTCTTTTTTACACTTATTCCGTTTTGTCCTATCATGCTTATATATATACATATATAATTTCTTCTACTTCAAGTTGAGATAAATCATTACCAATAATTATTATTAATTCTTAGGTTCTAATCCCCATCCCATGAGGATTCAGAAAACCCATTATATATATGATGATTCAGTTTGGGTGCCGATTTGAGAGGGAATCCTGGTCAGGTTCCTCACATAATAATTTTCCTAAAAAGTCACATAATTAGAATATATTGGTGTTCCAATTGATACTTCATAACTTAAAATAAGAAAATTTCTTATTATATAAAAGTGAAATGTTTATGTTTATTCATGTATTAATTATATTTTTTATATATTTTTACCCATAATCATTACATAAATGTATTTATATTTTCTTAATTTTTTTATTTATGCATTTATTTTATTCATTTTATTTTTTTCATGATTATAAATGATATATTATAAATTATGGTATATTCTTAAGTATATAGAGTATAATTTCTTCTTTAAATTAGCATACATTTATTATGTAAATACATGCTAGGTATGAATATAGATTTAGATTTCATTTACATAAAATCTATCATATTTATGAGTTGTGTAAAGACTTGAAAATCAATATAATTTGATCATATTTGTTTAGTGTATGGATTAATATTCCAAACTATATCTTTAGCATAATTCATACATGTAAAGGGAATAACATGAGAAAAGATGGTGAGATTAAAACATCGTTAAAATAACAAGTCTTATATCCCTTTTAAAAAAATTCTTTTCAAGACCTCTATTATCTATCCAATCTATTTCATGCATATTTTGGGTTCTGATATATTATATTATGTAAGGAAATAAAGTAAGGAGGTGATCAAAAGCGTTAGGAGCCTCATTTTTAGAATTTATATTAGATTATTGTTATGTTGAAATCCCTTTGCCTGGATACTAGACGAATATTAATTATTTTCATTATATAACAGTTTGGAAATAGATTAATGTCCTTAATAATCCATGATTTGTATTTAATATTATTGGAATGAAAGAAAACATAAATATTATGGTGATACGAACACTAAATTAGACTCTTTTATTAGTGAAAATGGATAAGGGTCTACTAGTTGTAAAGATTAGTTTTAAACAGCTCTTCATTTTAGTAGGATATTATTTAATAAAATTAATAATTAAATTAATATAATACATGGTAGTCATCTAATAAGAGATTATATTATAGAAAAATGGAATCATCAACATCAAAAATTACATTGAGATTAATCCTATAGACATGAGAAGATTATTATAATAATCTTTTTGGAATGGTTCTAAAATGAAAGAATAATTCTTAAGACAGATATGTAATAAAATTACCACCATAATTATATCATTGTTAATGCTATTAAGAAAGTTAATATTGACTCTTATGGGAAACATATAAGGGTTAAGTTAAGGTTTTATTGTAATTAGATGTGATAATGCTAAATGAAATTTAATCTCCACTTGTACATTCAATATTTACAGGTTATTTTATAACATGGACTTAATGGAGGTTACCTTTACCGATTGTTTTGAATATTGAATTTATTATTTAGTCATTATTGGAAATGTTTGAAAAATGTGAATCATTTTAAGAATATTTTATCATATTTTCTCAAAGAGTTGAGAATATACAATCAAGAAAAGGGGTTTGTAGAATCTTGTGCTATATAAATAGTAAAAAGAGTAAAATTTTATGCTAGAACAAGAAAATTTGATTAGATACTAGTTATCCTTGGTTATTGAAACCTAATTAATGAGTAATGTAGAAATATTTCAATTTTATAGATTCAATCAAGATACTTGAAGGGGTTTGGGAAACTCTTGTTATTTTACATGTTTGTTAGTAGTGTTTTGAAAAATAAGTCTTGAAATTTTATGGTAATATGATACTAAATATAAATATATATATATATATATATTTAAATATAAATGTTTTCAAATTCAATTTTTATATTGATAGGGATAATATTTTTTATTTAAATATTGGAGTAAATATTTTCTGCAATATTTAATAGAATGAATTGGATGATACTATAATACACCAAAATAAATAATGTTTATATTCATCAAAAATATCTTAGGTGATATGTGAATTTGTTTATTAATGAAGAGTTATTATGAAAAATTTGAGATAATTGATTTAAAAAATATTCCCGATTCATCATATTGTATAAAATTTTTGGAAATAATATAAGGATACAAATGATTTATCTTCATCAAAATAATTTATACATGATATTTTTAAAATTATGAGGGAGGATATCCCACCACCCATTAAGGTAATATTTAAAAGAATAAATCATTTTTTTAGAATTTTTCTTTAATAAAAAATAATAATATATTGGTTTTGGTGTTCAAAATATTGTTTGTTGAATGAAACCACTTAGAAGAAATAAGTTTTATTTATGAAAAAAAGTTTTTTTGTATCATAGAATTACGTTCTAATAGAATTTAGTTTCTATGAGGCTAGTGGGAGTATGTTTGGACATAGAGTATTTAAATGTATAATACATAAACTATTACACCAGTGAAAATACAAAGTGAGTTTCATTTTATATCATAAAGAAGTGTATGATGTATTAGTAAATAAATAATATAAATATTTACACTCGGTTATTGAATGATCTCAAAGAGTATATTTTGTAGAGGATTTTGATGGATAATTATTATGAGAGACATAGAATAAATTCAATGTGATTAATATCCATTATCACCTTGTTAAGAATTAATATTATGAAGTAAACAAGTTTTAATATTATTATATGAAATAAGAATCCTAAGTCAAACCATTATTATTAATGATTAAATTCATTGATGTTACACTAAAAAATCATTTAGTGGGATGGTTTTATCTGATAGAAGAATAAATTTGTGGAAGAAACTACATATGGATGAAATAAGTTTAATAAAATATAAAAATTCCAATAAATATACTCCCTCTCTAATGGTCTATCATATAGGATATGATTATATGTATTATTATGTGTGTATTCTTTATACTATTAAATAAGTTTAATAAAATAATTTTGTCATGTTATACAGAATTAATTCTACACCTATTCATTATTTTACATTAACAACATATATTTGATGAAATAAAATGTTAATTAACATATCAAACTACAAAATTGAGATATCACTAAACTATATTCATCATGGATTGTTATAGGTTATGATAAAATTTTATGCTTAATGTGATAAATAATTTATATATAGATAATTTTTTTCACATGTGTCATAAAAGAATTGTGTAGACTAGATAACCCATGAAGTATTCTATATAGAGTGTCACACAATATATATTTTTATACTAGTGGTGATAGTTCCATGTTGAATCCTCACACCATTGTTTGGAAAGAAACTTAGTATGAGAACCTTTATACTTTGATACATTTATTTTATATGAATCTATGATAATCATATCAAGGGGTGGATGGGTATATTATCAATGATGACATTGGTTAAGGATTATACAAGATGGGATTTATCCTCTCATATAATGAGATTGATATTTGGACTATGATTGATATAGATTGAAGAAGTGTATTGTCATACCTCAATAACGTACATGTTATGTGAATATCTATATCGATCAGGGGAATGTGATATTCTTTCATAAATGAAATTCATGTCATTTTTTTAAATAACTGGTTAGTTTATACATGGATAATTGAGAATGCATGAGTAAGTTGTAGGGGAATAATATAATTCATACCCCATGGTATCATTATGGCTTATATAAATGGATTATATGATTTATCATACTTGTATATGATAAAATTTATCGAAATAGACATAGAGATACTTGTGTTTTATGGTGATTACATCAGATCCCTTTGTAGATCGACTAATAATAATTATTTTCTATAGGATTATCTTCTGATATATTTTTAATTATGGTAATTCATATTTTTTTTCCAATTATACAAAGTCCAATGGGGTAAAACTCTGTGTTAGAGTTAGTAAGGACGGATTTTTATAGCACTTAGTGAGATACTCTAAATATACTTGGAGTTTATCCAATGGTGTTTTGGAGGGGTATTCACATGGTATTTTAAATGATGTAATATAAAAATAATTTTATGATATCATTCCAAATATATTTTGGAAACATAGAAAGAGAATTTTTTCATATGGCCTCACATTTTATTTCATATGAAATAATAAAAGGTGAAATTAAACAAAGGATATAAGAATTTAGTGAAAGTGTTATGTTATTGGAAATATTATGTAAACCCTAAATGTTATATGGTATATGTTATCCAATTCTCTAGTGTATGATATATAGATATTTTATTGTATGAAATTAGCAATTCCATGTAATGAAATATATCATAAATTTGAAAATAATTACTTTTGAGATGGTGATAAAAGAGTATAATTTCCATAACCAATCGTAGTATAAGACACAACTTAATCATAATGTTTTGACACGTGTTAATAATATTGTATAAATTTCAAGAAGATTTATTATCAATCGTGATGTTTGAATGTTAAGAGTTATAATTTTATACTTTCCACAACCAATTACTATCAACTGTAATATTTAACATGATGAATCTTTTTGAATAATGGTTGAACAATTGTTATAAAGAGTTTTAACTAATGTTAAATTTACTCATCTGATTTGAACATGTGAGTAACTTCAAATATATTCAATCAGTATATATAAGGTATATATAAAAAGGTGGATACTATTGAGATGTATGTTAGATCAAGCCAAATACCCTACTAATTCTACCAAAGATATATTTTTTCTAATGCCTTTTCTAATATAAGGTACTAATATACATTGGGAGTTGTAGAGAATCCATACCGTTTTTAGTTGATTCATATTAGCTAGTGGATACATCTTTAAGGGAATATTCCTTTGTGTTCTATAGAGACATTCACCAATAACTTGACTAGAGAAAACCACAATGTATATCATTAGTGAATTTTTTATGTTCATTACTAATTTACACATGATTTTGGGTTCATATAGTTTTTGTGATCTTGGTTTGAGTATTTTTAGGGATTTAACATCATTAAATAAGTGCTATTAAATCCTTATAAACCTAAAAGAAGAATTCATGTAAGAGTTTCAGATAAAAATTTAATATCACCTACAACCCAGTGGATAAATGAGTTTTATTAGTAGTCAAAAGTAGAAACTAAAATATTTTAAAAATAAATCCTATAAGTAATTTTCTATATCATTGTATGGTAGAGATATTTTTATTCTTTAAATCTGGGTTTATTTGTTTCATAATGGGCAAATTCATGGATACATCATAACCCTACCATCAATGTGAAAAAAATTCTAATATGAATAACTTTCCATGGATTTTATTTTGAATGACCAGTGGAAGAGAATATGATCTTAGACAAGGATTATTAATTTTAGAGGTTATGGAAATTAAATATAGAAGAATAACCTAAGGAAAAAAATGAAAGTTCTCCTAGGGAATAATGGAAACATTTTCTAGTAGATGATATAGCCTGAGGGTCTGATGATGCAGTAGGATCATCTATAGTTTAGGATTCTATTTTGATTGTTTTTATTATTATTGCTAATATATTTGATATTTTGGAATTTAATTCATTTATTCTTATGTGGGACATAGAAATATTATAAAAATAGTTCTAGTTAATTTCATACACTTTTATAATTTACACCCTGTAGGGTGAAAAAAAGAGATGATTCTAATGACTATACTATGCCATTTTGGTAATTGATGTGGTAATATGACGCGATTTTCTAGTTCTTGAGATAAAAATGCATCACATTATGATTTTAATGTTATATCTTATAATGGTGAATGATCAAATCCAACAATATAGATAAAGAGTTATCCTCATTTCCCTTAGTGGTGTGAATATATTTTTAGGATAATAAGATGTTATGGAAAGTAAAGAAAATCTAATTATTCATGATATTAAAATCATCTCTTATATGTATTTTGGTTTATTTATTTAATCCTTAGATATGGAAAACCGTATTAGTTTAATGGTTTTATTTGATAGGAAACATTAATATTTTCTCCAGGATATCTTTGGATTTCCTCTAAATTTTGAATTTTGAATTTTTTTTAATATTTTATATTAAATAATTCATATTTCTATTCCATCCTACTATGTGGACATAATTAAGTTATGTGATTAAATTTTCATTCAGATAATTATAATAAAAAAATTAGTTATCATAATTTTTTACCTAATCTATAACCAATGTTATTTTATATGATTTTGATGCTTGTTTATGGTGTTGGAAATAAAAAAACTCCCAAAACCAGAAAAAAATACACTAGATGAAACAAATGATAAAAATTACAATTTATGGACTCCATCAATATTGGGGTTCCAAAGGATTGGGATACCTTTCACCCAAACCATTGGAACAATTTGAGGTTGTATACACTCACGCTAACCTACACACAATATTTTGGATATATGGAAATAAAAAAATAAAGGAAAGTAGAACATGTTGTTTTACATGGTTTGGAAATTAAATCATATATCAATAAGAGAATCACTACTAATTTTCTTTAAAATAACAAGATATAATAATCATAATTACTTTTTCCAAGTCAATAAATAAGATAATTAATTAAAAGTGATCTCTAAATAACATTAAATAACATCTACTCATAGTCTCACATAGTTATAGTATATTATATATGGTCATCTATTTACCCCACTATCTAAAATTCATGAACTAACAACTGTTTAACCATAGTGAATACCAATTACCAATATTTATCAGCACATGACTACTTCTATATGTTGAATAGTCCATGTTAACACAATGAAATAAACTAGTAAAATTTCTTTTATAACCCTTTCCACACAATATGTTCAATGTGATTAAAAATATAGAATAGAAGACTCAATTCCAATGTTTTATAACTTCTTTTAAAAATTATCCATTACAATGACTAGTTCACAACCTCATCGAATGATATCATTCATTAATAATCCATCCTCTAAGAAATAAAATACTATTATTTACTAAAACATAAATATCTTGTTATGAAATGGATTTCCTCCTTTTACTAGAAAGAGTTTATACATTGAAATGATTTATTTCCCAAAAATATTCCACATAGAGGTTGCTTAAATGAATATATTTGAAACAATCCAAAATATAGGGACATTCCTAATCACCCATATCAAACATGAATTTTTTATCTCTATATCCTTCCTCTCATCCAATTCCTAGTGAGGCATGGTGTTTCTTCAAACATTTCTAAACAAATGTCAATGTGAACATATACATTATATTTTTTTCCTAGATGGTTTCCCCAACTCCTATACCTTGTCCTATAGAAAATTATAGGTCAATTCATATATAATGTCAATGTATTTTTTATTACCTATAACACCATATTTTGATCTAAATTGATTAAATTATGACTATACTATAATAACACCCCAACCTACTCAATCCTTTGAATATCCATCCCCAATAATGAAAAAATATTATTTCCATACCCAATTCAATTTATACTATATAATAATAATTTTTTTGTGGACAAAGTAATCACCAATTGAGGCTATAACATCCATATAATGGATGTTCCTCTATACCTGAACACAAAACTAGTTGTGATATTTGGGGAAAATGAATCCAAAAAAATTACAGTGTCAATGAAACCATGAAATGGATCATCTTACCAAAATAAAGAAATTGTATCTTTGGATGATTTCATGTATAAGATGACAAGCTTCGTTGAATCCCAATGTTCCCTTCCTAGATTCGATAAGAAATAAATCACCACTCCCATTAATAATTCAATGTCTAATTGGGTATATATCCTAACATAAATTAGGGAAACAATGGTTGATACAAAAAAAATACAGTATATATTTGAACTAATCTTCTATTTTAGTAATTTGTTCCTTTTATGCCTTAAAAGTTTTGTCCAAGGTATTGATAAAACTTACATATGACCATCAAAAACATTTTTCTGACCTTTTGGATGTGTATCCTTTTATATAATATCAAATTCCTATATTTTCTATCTATCTCAATTATCATTACTAATAAAATTTCAACATATCAGAGGTAATTATTCATGAACCTTATCGATATGTCATGATGTACATTATGAATCCTCTTAATATCCAAACCAATCATCCATATTTCTTCCACATATAGATGAAAAATGATTAGTGTCTCAATATATTACTTTTTTTAGTAGAAATAGTGTTTAATATAAATATGGAATAGATTAAAAATTAATGGAATTAATATAATAATACTAAAACATAACATCAGGATCTTTATTATGTGATAAATTAAATACACGGAACAAACAGAAATAATAATACTATGAATGTGTAACTTATATCATTCAATTTTCTAGAAAACATTCAGATATTTGTTTGGTATTGATCACTATAGTGGTGGAAAAAGTCCTACCACATTAATTTGTTTTTATAGGCCAACTAAATTATTATTAGGCTCAAAACTATATTTCTTATTTCACAATTACATGATCATATCTCTAAATAAACTGGAGAATGATGATGAGAGATTAAGGATCATATTGTATTAATGAGGAACACCAATATTTTACATCCTTCATATGGTACCAGGGTTTATATATAACTCAATTATGGACTTCATTCATTTTTTATTAAATATTTCAATTTATCTCCTTAGATAATACATTGTTTAACGTATGTATCATATGTATTAATATCCCTTATCATTACATCTCATGCACTCCTTAATTTAATAGAAATAATATATGGTAGATTGATTCTGATTTTACCATTTTAACATTCAACCATCAATTATCAAAGATAAAACTAACATTTCATTCATAATATAATAATTACTATACATTTCAAGAACATATTCATGAGACATGTATTACATGCATATCAAAACACATTAGTGATAACATACTCATAATACTTTTCATAAATATACATTTTAATCATTATATTCATTAGATTAGGATTTAGAGTAAACTATGTCCTTTAGTAACCAACTTTCACTAAATACTATAATACATTGTTCCATTTCAAATTATATTATATAATATACAATAACATGTGATATCAAATCCAATTTTCCATTTTAGATATCTTAAAAAAAATTAGAAATCTATCATCAACTGCACTATTTATAACATCATATGTAATAACTCATGAATTATTATCTTGAATATGTTTTTTATTTACTCCAAAAAAGATTTAGAGTGGATCTCTATAGTAAACATAATATCATTTTAGTAATCCAAAAAGTGTTACCTCGTGAGTATTTGTAACATTGAATGTAAAACTTAATATAAGTATCTATTAATGTAAGAAAAGAGAAGCCTCTAGAAAAGAATCTATGCTACATATGGTATAAAAGAATCTATCATGATATCTATCAAACTAATGTATATGTATATCTATGTATTGTTGTTTATATAATATGAAATATTTCTTTTTATTGTGTTCTATTTATTTATGAAATTGAATAATCATGGATCACATTTCATGATAATTCCATATATCCAGCTCATAATTTACCTATCCTTTATTTGTAGTTTAACGAATTCAATGACCACCTCATAAATCATTCACCTTTTTTGATGAGCACATCACATTCACCATACCTTAATGGTTCATAACATCTTATGTACTTTTTATACATACCGGTACACTCATAGTCTATGTCAATGGAGGTTACAAATGTAAAAATCATTATAGGATATGAAAATCCCATCTTGGTTTATATCGAACTAATGACATGATCAAGAACCTCCCGAATAACCTTTAACTAGTTAATATTTAATATAATACCTAATAAAGTAATCAATGTATAATGGTTTTACTTTTAAGAATCCCTCTAACTGTAGGAAATGGGAACCTGATATAATCCATACACCCCATGTATACCAATTAATTGCATATGACACTGTATCTTGTATACTTAATGGGTCATCTAGTAAACACAATGAACCAATTTATCTGTTTTTTGCCTCATGAGTATATTTCATATCTATATTTGAGAATCCAAAATCATGATAACATTAACATTTCATCATAACTTACACTAATCCTAGAATAAAATCAAGTACAGATAGTTAACTGTTTTACTTTGAGGGGTCAATTGTCATTACTCTTTATGAAATTTATAAATATAAATACTTTTATACAACCACCACGAATGAATGATGAAATCGAGATATTATTTTATATTATTAAATTTATATTCATAAAACTATTTTACAAATAATAACAAACCCCAACATAAGAATTGGTCTAGCATATCACGTATGATATACATCAAGGCCAACCTTATGTTCATTGCACTTTCTAGTGTATTTACACATATATTTAATTCCTACAATGTATATATGAGACCATATAAAAAACCCCATAACTAAAATCTTTTGTTAGTATTATATATGAATAAACTAGTTTTGGATAAATGTGAGATTAGGAATCGAATGTGTTGACTATTAAACATATTCAAACCCCAAAAAATCACAAAAGAAAATGTTTTAATGTCAATATCAATTGTTTACATAGAAATCATATTAATTTTAATATAAAAACAATCAGAACTCTATGATTTAGGACAAATATTTATAAAATTTTGATAGCTTGACCAATAAATACAATTAAATATGTTACGTTCTTAGATGAGTTTTTATATTTTTAAATGGAAAATTGATACATGCATGTAAAACAAAATTTATTTCCCCTTTATAATTTAATATAATGGATGAAAATACATGATTCTTATGATCACTTGATATTGAATTTATTTACATCAATAAAATTTAGATGGATTTGGCATGGGGAAATGGAAATTGATTAAATTATAATGGGTGACCATTTTTATAATAATTAATCTACTTCCACAATAGTGGAATACGAAATTCAGAACATGCAGAATAATTTTTATGACATTATAACACAACAGAATTAATATTTTATAATATTTGTGGGATCACATTCTGATATTTCAAAATACTATTATAAGAGAAGATAACATAGAAATAAAATGAGTATTAGGAATTAGTTGAATTTGGAAAGAAATATTTTTTTCGAAGGTTATATCAAATATATAAAAACCATCCTCTTTTATAAGGTTGTACAATATTTGGAGCTTATGTGGAATTACTAATAATGAAATATTAATGATATTGAAGTTGTTTTTGGAATAATTTATTGAATCTAAGATCCCTAAATAATTATATGTGATGAATAGATTTGTTAATAAGACGAGTCTCAATTATACAATGGTAAATGAATATCCCATTGACTACATGTTATGTCAGGGAGAATATTGAGAAGATAATAGTATAAAACATGTTATACATATAGATACAAATTGAAAAGTCATGATGAAAGTATGAATAAATGTACTATAAAAAATAAGGGTATTATTTTTTCTTAATATTTTATATTACATTCCATTAATACCATAGTTGTAAATATTTTCCAATTGTTCAAAATAGGTATAGAAGACAACATGTAATTTCATTGAAAACAAAAAACAATGGATTTATACGACATCCAAGTGTTTTAAGGGAATGATAACACGATGGATGTTATGATCCAAATTTTACATTAGATACTAGGAATATTCATTTGGGGTTATATAATAATGGATTTAATCCACCATAGTCTCTTAGTACATCTTATTTAACATGAATAATTATTTTTTCTTAGGTACAATCTACTTCTCAGGATGTTTATCCATAAAGGATCATTTATTATTTTGATAATAATTATAAGAGAGAATATTCATGTTATTAAAGATGAGGTATATATGAAACACTTATAAAATTATTTTAAGAGTTATAGAAAAACTTATTTGATAATTATGATGAATTATTAACAAAAATTTACAAAAAATAAATCTTCCCTGGTGTGATTTTTTTTATTTCACTAGATTAGGAAACAAGTATTGTTAGAAAACTCACACTTGAAAGGCTTATCTAGTTTGTAAGTTTTAATTTGAGTCTATAAGACCAAAATATAATTGAATGTGGCATTTCATGTTCTATAATTGATTCCTAGATGCATCATAATGATATTGGTTGAAAAATACAAGATTCGATGGAAAACAAAATTATCATCACAACTAAAAATTTTAGTAGGTTCAAAAAGCATGTCACAATTGTCAACTATTGAATAAAAATTTGGGATATTGTATTGGTTGAATTTTTTCTGTGAAAATGGTTTAATGATCACCAGATATAGTTAAAACACAATAATGGAAGAAACAAAGTACATTTTCAAACTACAATACACTATTATCTTCATGTTAAAAACATTGAAAATATTATATGTTAAAATTTTAATTCAATATTATTGAATGATATTTCAAAGTTAAAATATCATCATAATGCTCAAAAAAACATAGAATAATTTAATATAATGCATAATCTTATTGAAAATAACAACGCATAATGCCTGTAGTAGTTATTTTGTTATAAAAAATAATGAAATTAATGTTTCCATTATAGATAAGAAAATTTAAATGTTAATAATGGTCATTTAAGTGAAATTTAACGATCCTATAAATTAAAAAATCATAAGATTTATTGTATCAATATCCATGAATCACATATTTTTATTGATAAGTTATTATCTTTGTAATTTTATAAATTTTTACCTGAAAAAACAACAATAATGGTAATTGAGTTTTTAACATTATTCCAAAAACATTGTGAGAAATTGTTAAATCTCAGTATTCTTAAAAAACATCATAAATTTCATTAAATGAAAATGTGTAACATGGATATGCATTTTACCATATAATTTTTCACTTTGCGGATTCATCTAACTGTTTAATTGACAAAGGAATCTAATATTACTGGGCCTTTACATTATCGATGGATGTATCTCATGAATTTTTATTTTCATCTTACAATTTTATATTACTAAATTAAAATTTTAAAACTCATTAAAAATACTATTTATTCTGTTATGAGCCATTTTTTCAATATTTATGTTGTCCATATTTTGGTTTTTTTATGTGAAAAAAATATAAAATACAAGGCTATATTTGTAAAGGTTATATGGTTGAGGAGTGTATGATGTTTTGTTCGAGGTATTTTGATAATATTAAAGAATGATTTAGTCACGTGTTTTGTATCTATGATAATAAAAATCAATGGAAATTCTATGTTAAATAAACAAAATATCTAATGTTAAGCCATCTTGATTGAAAAATATTGTTATTTCATTAAAGGAAATTGAGTTTGAATAAGCACATAGATACATGATAAAAAATGGATATATTATATAAACTTTCATTAAATAATTAAATATTAGAGCAAATAGAAAAGTTTAGAGAAGAATATAAAATTATAAATGGATAAAAAATGTTTTTAATAATGATATTACTCATTATTTTTCATGTAATACAATATCATAATCAGTTTCGTATTCATAATATATTGATACAATTATCGAATGTTACTAAATATATTTTATATTTATACATGTAGTGTTGGAGTGACACCTTAGACCATTTTTTAATAATCATGAATATTTAAAAAAATATTTTTTTTATAATTTGTGTCATTTAAATTTCACAGTACATTGATTCAGTTATTACTTTTTGTAGCTTATGTTATGGAATATTTATTTGTTTAATTAATGATTGAATTTAAATATTTATTAAATATTAATTAATTATTTTTTAACAATTTATTTTTTATTTAGTAAATATTTTTTATCATTTTATTTTAATACATACATATTGTATTTATGGATGATTTTGTTATGTTCTTCATTGGGACTTAATGATATCTTAAAATTTTCCAGTTTTTTAGTTATCGTTATTTAAATCATAATATCTTTTATGAACCTCAAAAAATAGATGATTCTTATTTATATGGATAGATAATAAAATTATTTACATTATATTTTACTATAAGGGTGGATAAATAGTCTTCTTCATGTTAAAATATTGGAACTCATTATGTTTTTAATTCTGTTTTCATATTAGTTAGTTCTTGGTTTTTAATGAAATAAAAAGCATCATAAGTTGGATTAAATCCATTTTTTATGAATTATAAATCCAATGGATTTATCTAAATAAAATTTAACTAGATGACAAGCTAAATATATTGTTTAGGTGTTTTAAAAAATATTGTAAGCTTCTTATATCGAGGTGTTATGAATTTCTCTTTCATATTTTAATAATTTTCTATATTACAATTTCAAATATTAATATTCAAAAGGGTTTTAATAATTTAAGTGAATTACATTATTTCATGGTCAAAGGTAAAAATATTTTTTATTTTTTATTTTCATGTAAATTTTAGATGAATAATTATTTCATGCATAATATTCATCAAGCTGTATTTAATAAAATTGAATTTTAAAATTTGGAAAGGTATTTATTATGAATATTTTCTCTTTTTATATTAATTGTTTTAAATAATTTTTTATTCAATAAAATAATATTTATTATATATATACTATTGGAATTATTTTTCTAAACTAGATTAAACATGGAATTTCTTTTCATGATAACATATAACTTGGGATTTTGAATTTTGAATAATTTAATTATTTTTCCAGATTAATTTTAAAACTCAAAAGACAAATTAAAACTTATTTTATAATATTTAAGGATTTTTTGAAGTTATATTATATGTGAAGTGTATTAATAAGGAAACATTTTTTATATTTATTGGATTTATTTAATCTCAATAGAGTGTGTTTAAAATTATAATTATAATGGATATATTTCAATCTATTGAAGTGATATTTTGGCAGCTATTTTTTCTCTCTCAATGATAATTAGTGAATATTTATGGTATTATTATTATTATTTTCTAATTATCTAACTGTTTTAATGAGTACAATTTTTGAATTATAAATTAAGTTCCTCAAGCATGGATGGATTATTACTACATACAAAAACCTATATATTGCCTTTTTATATACACTATAAATCAATAAAATAGAAAAAAAATCATTACATGTACTATACATTCAATTTAAGTGGTGAAATCAATGGATTTTAATTGTTTAATAACTTCTTGTAGAGGTATATTCCACTATTTCTTACTCTATAATCTTCAAAAAAAATCAGAGTTTTAGAATAATTGTAATACACCAACCAATCAATATAAAACTATCCAAAGGGTTGTTTTTTTAGTTTTAATGTTTTCTACATTTTTTATAACAAATATAAAAATTAATATTTGGCTCTGCAACTTTACAAAAAAATAGTACACCGTTTTTGAGATATCTTATCTAAAACATACAAAGATTGGAGTTTTCCATGGTAAAAAAATATCGGGTTTTTTCTATTCTCCTCGTAGGATTTATGTTTATGTTTGGGCCTATAACTGTAAAAATGTTTCTATACTAGGATTAAATTGATGTAAAAATATGGTCTCTAGATTATAAATATTGTAAAAGTGTAATAACTCATTTATATTTTAGGTATGAAGCCTTTTTATTTCTATTAATTTATTTTAATTTAAACTTATGGGAGTACCTAGAATGGTCTCAGAGAAAACACAGGTGTACTAGATTGGCGTGGGGCTTAGAGGATGAGATTTTAGAGGAGTCTTCTTGGAAGCATGGTTAGATGAAATCATGTTACTCCAGATTTATGGTTTGAGTAAACTTTTTGTGATTGTCTAATCTATTGTCCATGGTTGCACAAATTTTTGAAATAAAGAATAATGGGCCAAACAACCATTAATTTTCTTTAATCCATTTAATAGATAGAAAAAACATTATTAGTGAATGATTTTTCTAATATTTATCCATGACTATGAAAGGGTGTATTGAGGTAGAGCTATGCATATAGTTGGCACATGGTTTGGCCAACTGTACAACCAAAATATGAGACCCAGTGTTTATAGATGAAATGATCATTTTCCCTTATACAATTAAATCCATCATCCTTCTTTTTTCCTTATTTCCTATGGAATGTTTCTCCTCCTCCCATGTGAGATACAAAATACTTCTACCATGGATCTGATCTCGTTTATCCATATGACATTTGATTCGAGGTATGATTATCTCATTGTATAACCAATGGTGGATAATCTATTAATCTTACAAATTTTGTTATTTGTATTCTTCTAGATAGAGTTATTTTGGTGAAGAATATTATGAATTATTTTCATGGGGTTTTTCCTTTTTCTCTATTTCATCCATTCTAGCATGGATTAGAGGCCAGAAAAGAACTATGATTCAACTACCAAGATGAGATAAGAGGTATCGTTATTATCACTCTACATATTGGGGTTTATATATTAATTCATTATACCATGTGTAGAATTTTCTGAATGATTATTATTAAACTAATTGGTTGTTAAATTAATTGGGTAGGATTGTCCTATATATCCCATGAGACCCATTGAGGTATTATTAATGGTAATGAACCATTAATTATTAAATCCTCTTAGGTGTGTTGTAAAATAAAATGGAATCACCATGGGTGGCCATTGTATTTGATTCACCTTGTGAGGGGTGGGATTTTCTCCATTTCATTAAGAATTTCATATAAATTTATTAAATTTTAATCTCAATGATGGAAGAATGGAATAGAATTACATGTCCCTTATCCTTTGGATATTTATCTTTCCCTATAATATTTAAGATATCATTCATAATTGAAATGGACAGTTAAAATGAATGGAAGGATTCATACCACTCTATGCCTTCGAAGGATGTGTTATTATTTAATCCTCATAATTAGGTGTGTAAATTTATTATAATTTTGATTACCAATTAGATTAAAATGTGTGATTATATGGTATGGTTAGACTATAACTCATGACCATTCTAATCGATATGCCGAGTGTGAGTGGTGGGTTCCAATTTTGGGTCTTTGAAGATGGACTCTTCTATCTAGAATAATTAAATGGTTATAATTAATGATTATTATTCACCATGGGTGATACATTGGATCATTTTTCAACGCCATGGATGGACTCATTTGGTAGCCACCTAATATATACATGAGTGATACTTTGAATAATCTATCTACATCCAAGGAAAAACTTAATTGGAAAACTATTATTTTTTAATGAGTGATACTTGGACACCCTTTGTGGACGTCCACAAATGTAGTTAGAGGTAATAATATCGTGTATGCCACAATTGACACTAGGTATCCCATTATGGACCACCTAGGATAGACTCAGTGGTTAATGACTTTATTCCTCACCAAGAGAGATACCAAGATTAATTTATGGAATGACTAGGATATGCTTTTAGGTTAATGGGTTAATGATACACATGTAGTGATACCCAGGTTCCAAATTAAGAACACCTAGGATTGGTTCTGGTGGTGTTTGAAATATTAAATATTATGATGATTATTATAACCAATCTTATATTCCAATGCACAATCTTAGATTATGTCCAAGACATATACTATACTGATGGAATTATTATACACACACTATTGGATATGATTTACATGGGCTACTTGGGATATGATACAGGTTTGAAGACATCATTATAGTAAAATCATGATTGACTGATTACTTAGAGATAGATCATCTTAGGCAAAAGTAGGTAGTAGATGAAGGGTTTCCCATGGGATCCCAAATATATGTAGGTTGTTTACTACAACCATTCATTCACATGTTTGTTATTACATACACACTATTTTTTTATTTATTGATAGACATGATAGAATTAGACACCCTTGGTGGTTGTCTACTCTGTTTATCTCACACCCTACTTGGGTCACATTTATAGTACCCAAACATACATCATGAATTCCGGTAGGGAAAGCGGAAGGAGACTTATTTACAAGGTTTGGTTAATTATATCATGGGATTTAGGGATCATAGGACCAAGGTTTGTATTGTAAAGTAGGCAGGAGATAGTTGTTTTTTCTTTTTGGTTCGTTTGGTAGACTTGTAAGTATTTTTACCTACTTCCACATCTTATTGTATTGGTTTTCATAAAGAATTAAATCCTCATCATTTTTCTTATGTACTTTATAGATGTGTATACCTAGTTATTTGTATGATGGATGTTTATTATTTAGATATTCAGTCATCTTTATATGCTTCCATGATTTTTTAATATTATAATAAAAATTTTGAACACTCACATCATGTAGGTATAGTCTCCCCAATATTCCACCATGGAACATCATTGATAGCTGACAACCTTTGGAATAATTGGAGTAATGTCTGAGGATATGTGGCTAATTGGGTTTGGTTACTATTGAGGGTACTGAGTCTGGGACATCAAAAAATGGTATCAAAATTTATTTTCATTTACTTACAATTTTTGGATTGTTAAAAGAAGAAATATGACATTTTAGGATTGTTCATGAACCTATTCATAAGAGTATCTAAACCATATATAGTGAAAAGTAAAATTACTTGGGATGGGACATGTTGTTCTGGATTATGCTTATTACAATTGAATTTATTTAACTGTTGTGTGATGCACTTGATGTTTGATGTTCATTATAACTATGAATTTTTATATTGGATGATGTGGTAGGGAAATATTACATCATTCATCATCATAGGAATATAATTATTTATTAACCAAAAATTATTCCATGGAATGTTTTTAAACTACATGCATTTCATATATCATGTTTTGATGACTTTATTTCTATGTCCATGAAATTGGGATAACAATTCATGTAAGGAATTTATAAATAAGCGTCTCTGATTAAATGGATTCCCCAATTACACTTTTAAGGTGTATGACCCCTTATAAATTTCATATTGCCTTCCATATAGCTCACATTTTTAAATAGAATAGATATATAAATGAAAATTAATTTAAATGAAATTAAATTCTAAAATGAAATGGTCACCATTAAATTGGGATTCTAATTAAAATTTAAAGGGTGTTTTCATATATAAATTAAAATTCAATCTATGTATATCGAGAACTTAGACATATAGTATAGAACATTATGTAAAAAATAAGATTTTTCCAATTAATTTTTGAGAAAATTATTTGGAAAATTATGAGACCAGGTGCTGAGACGACATGCGATTCTGAGGCCCGGAGTGCCCAAAATGATCTGTCTAAAAAAGTTTGTTTTTTTTAAATAGAGTGTGTGAGAAGTTTTATTGAAAAATGTTTAGTAAAAATTAAATGGTATCTTGGATCAGAAATCTGAGTGCACAATTTCATTCGAGGTGGTGGGTTTACCCTATGTATGAATTAACCTTAGTCGGCCCAAGTCTATAGTGAGAAAACCCAAAAATGGAATAAACCTAAATAAAATTACTAAATAAAATTATTTTACTTTTCAAATCCTTATAACTAAAAATATTAACTTGGATTAGAAATCGGAGAGCACTATTGATCACGTGATGATGTGATTTGTTTAGGTGCATCCTAACTTCGATTAGTGTAAGTCGAGGGTAAAAGTTAATTTTTGTACGTTTTAATCGATAATGAAATAAACATAAAGAAGTTTTTTTTATTTCCATTTTACGTTTCATAGTGTTGCAGTGTTGCAGCATAGTGGTAGAGCAACTTACTCTCCATTCATAAATGAAGCAGTGTGGAGATGCTATTTCAAACGAAACAGTAATGCTAAAATGTGTAAACATGTTAACACATTTCCTCCATTAATCAGGGGTAGGGCCCAACATTGGAATTCATAACGTTGGATAATTTATATGAAACCCTGGAGTTTCCCTAAGGCTTGTAAGAGGAGTATCTCTCACTGGGGATGATAGACCATTGGTTGGGATTTGATCAAGAAATGATGATTCGATGAACACCGGCGGAATAAGGATCGACGTGATGACACAACTTCAATATATGTTTGTAAGAAATACAATTCTAGGTAGGTTTTTGTGTTCCAATTCTCTCCTCATTTTATTGTTATTCCATGATGAACACAAACAAATTAAGAAACAAATTTTCCCATATATCGATTTTTGTTACGGGATGGGATTTCTCTTATGGGGTATTTATAGAAGAACAACCTTGAGATTTATATTGGACTACGACTACAATTCTAACAGTGATGAGCCATGATCAACACTAAAATAGATCTAGGTCCATCCATTTTGATAATTATCACCGCTCTCCCTTCCTTCTTTTTTCATTGTTGGAATCATCATTTTTCTCGTGACTCAACATTTGGAGATTTGTCAATCATTTTACAATCAATCCTTGTTGCAAAAATCCGATATCACAGATCCTAGATGGACACGACATAACGGTGGTGCAACCATGACGGTAGAGAACATATCGAGGTGGCATAGGAGATACCAAAATTCGAGAAGTTTACTATGAATGGGGCCTCAACATGGATTTGTACCCCTTATAATGAAGAGCAGAACCTGAGGATTCTAGAACCTATTACAGATCAAAGAATGGACCACAATAGTTTTGTAGTTGTAAATGGTGGGTCGCGCTACACAACGACGACAAGGAGACAGTGCAGTGTAAGATGACTAAATATGATGTTGGATAAAGGAACCCATAGTGGCTCTGTCACAGGTGGCATTAGTGGGCACAGCTAAGGCAGGCCGTAGTGGAGCATCCTAGTGACCCGACTATGCCACATTGAGAAGGCAGAACATGGTCAAAAGACCTTGTTCAGAAAACTAGTGGTCGGCTGAGCGAGCCGTGTCCAAAGTGGCTCATACCATCCCACATCAGAGCGGACTAGGCAGGGCCCAGTGGGTCGAGTATGGTTAGAAGACCCTAGAATGGGTCGTGTCAGGTCGTTCAGACAGGGTCGGGCCAGACCCAGACCAAACTAACCCCCTTTTCTCTAAAACGCCCATATCTTTCAAACTGTAAGTCTGATTGAAAATAACATTGAGGTTTGGGACCGTTGAGACGAGACGATCCTTTTGAGATGACATGGTGGTGGTTATAATTCGACCAACAAGAGATTATGGAGTTATCTTAGACTTTCCTATGAGGGTAACATGTAGAATCTTGTTCCTGTGGAGAATGACCCATGTTTCGATGTGAGGTGAATCAGAAGGTCTATGTACCCCAGTGGGTCTAAGATACTCATCGAATCTAAGTTCCCTTGTGAGTCTTAGTGGAGTATAGAATACAATGAGAGGCATGGTCAGACCTCACTTCTCTTTTTGGTACCTTAGATAGGGTTTACGGTATGGGTGTGAACAATATTTACCCGGTCACCCATACCCTATATTGGATGAAAATTTTAGTAGGACTAGGATGTACCCTAGTGATCCATAAGTGAAATACGCCTATCTATTTATCAAGATCTTTCCATATTTCATCACTGGACCTGATCAGTGTACATCAAGTGGTTATAATTTTGTTCTATATGGGGAGTCCAAAGAATCATGTCCTCTTTTAAGGGTCACAGACGACATTATTGATCAAGAGTGAGTTCCCCAAGAATGATCATTTGAGAAGAATCCTATTACCAAGGATTGGAAGTGGTATTGAGACTCTTTACCTCAATGATACCAGATTTCTTAAAGAAACATCATGATGTATCGTGTACATATATTCTCTTGGACACATATGATCGACTTTTTCTACGTTCTTTCCATTAGACAGCTCTGGGAGTGGGATCTCCTAGAATCGACTATGATACGAGCGGAACCATATGGATGGCAGTGGTTGAGGCACTTCATCTTGTAATAATTTATATGTTAACCTAGATGTTCTTGTTATAGGTTTTGTTGAAATATACCAATGTTGATCTAACTGTACCTTCTTGGTGGTGTTTCATTTTTGGTCTTTTACTTTGTGTTTCCATGTCCCCTATCAAGTATTGTTTTACTCACCCCAACACATGATTTTCCCAAATGTTTTGTGTCTTGTGCAGTTGACTAATTCTTTGGTGGAGTATTAGGCAGAGGAGAACAAGGACCCATACCAGACAGTGCCTTGTGTGATCAGACGAGTCGAGGTGTTTTCAGAAGAATCCTACAACAGCTTCAATACCCATGATTAGAGTTCAGGATTTTTAGTAGTCTATATTTTTGTGGTCTTTTATTCTGGATTGGTTATACATTACTAATTTACTTTCATTTGTACTCAGTTTTTGGTATATAGTGGCACACATCCATTTTACATACCTTGTGTTTTTACTCTTCATCCCATGTGGCTTGGAGTTGTGTGCATGTGTAAATGTTCTTAAGAAAATACCTCCCATTTATAGGATATACACACTCGGCCCTACTTTTCAGACCCTTTCCTTTCAGAGACAGGCATGGGGTTTTCACCGCATAATCCCTAGGGGATGTGTCATAATATATTGTTATAATAAGTGGCTGGTTCCACATTGGGACTAAGAGTTAGTGAGATTTGTTTGGTGAAAGAGTGTTACGTGTTTCAAGTTCAGATTTCAGGGTAGAGATAGAAGTATTGGTTCTAAGGCCAATGTATGCATACAACAGGACTCTGGGTACATTCATTTCGATTCGATACATGAAAAAATAGTTTCCAGAAAAAAATAATGGTATATACATCTTACAAGAATGGGTTTGTGTTTTATCATGTCCTTCTTGAGTCAGGTCACCAGGTATACTCTTTTAACCGTGATATATATATTTTTCCCCTAGGATGTGTTCACGACACCCACTAGCAGGGTTTTCCTAGAAGGATAGAGAGTTTGGACCAATTATTGATGTGGCCTCCCTGATGGGAGCTAGGCTAAGAGTAGTTGTTCATCAGTATGGTCAGTATTTGACGATTTCTCATGATGATCAGTTAGCAGACCCACCTCTTGTGGTTTATGTGGATGCAGTTTTCTAGATAGTGTCATGGATGGCTCTTTTAGTGACATATGAAGAGTTTTAAGGTTGAAACGTGTGTACAAAACATCTGAGGTAGCGATTTCCCATGATGTAGGGTCTGTATGACCTTTGGATAGTAGGTGCGCAACAAAAGATGCATAAACAAAGGTTTCATCAGAAGTTCCAAGGATGTGATAGTTCCCAAAAAAATGGATTTTATATTCTTGTACAAAAAGGAGGAATCCAACATGATATTGTACCATTGATCATGCTATAGTTAGAGAGGCGGTTGATGAACCACTAAGGAATATGTGTCGGTAAGAGAAGGAAGATATTTCAAGAATTTCACATGGCAAGAGAGATGGGGAAGCAGTATGAGGTGGTGGGCATTTGGAATGTTACCACCACCACCTACATGTGGTCCATACCAGAATATGATAAATGGGAGGTATGGGAGGAGATAGTACTAGGCTGTCAAGGTTTAGGACCATACGACTCCAAGGATTTTTCAAGGTATGATCCATGTATTTCTACTTTCCCTACAGTATTGATAGAATCTTGTACTGGTGATTTCCATTCCTTCAACTTTTTGTGTTTGATACCTATGGGTTATTGTCAAACTATTGAATTTATCCTCACGTCTATAGACTCGTACTAAAAGAGACCCAATGACCACGTATTGGTGTCGATGGTGTGGCCTTACTCTTGAAGGTGAGAGTTCCAGTTACGATATCTTGGTTGTGGCATCATGGCCTTACGATGTTGTTCTCATCACGAACTAAATCCAAATTTCATTCTTAGATTTATTGTTTTTGGTAAAGGATGTGGTTCTTCTATAGTGGTGGAACTAGAGTTTCCATTATCATCAAAGGGTAAATCCTTGTATTTATTGATGCAGTTAGGTAGAGGAGGGTATATCCGATTTCTATTCATCTGGATTGTCCAACCCTTTGTGCAGTGGATTTTATGAGTCCACAACATTCATAGTGGTGGAAGATTTTAAGGAAGTCTTCTTTGAAGAAGTTTCGGGTTTACCTCTCCATCGAGAGTTATACTTATTCATTGGTCTACACCCCGGGGTGGTACCAATATTTACACCAAAATATCGGATGGCTCTTGAAGACATCCATGAACTAGGGGTGCAGATTGGGGTATTTTAAAGGATGGGATTAGTAAGACCAAGTGTTTCACCCTGGACAACCCTAGATGATCTATTTTGATGACATCTTAGTGTACTTATCATCCGAGGAAGAGTATGCGAGACACTTGAGGATGGTCTAGGACCAACTTTGAGAGCACCAAATACACAAAAAGCTTTTGAAGTGTCTTTCGTGGATTCAATAGTTCTTCTATTTATATGAAACATCACCTCAGTGGCTGGAGTTGCTGTAAATCAAGTGAGGATTGAGATAGAGTGTGACAAAGCTGAGCTGCGCGACTCATAATATTGAGTTTCTAGTGGTGTTATTTGCATGGAAGATGTTGCGATACTATGTAATGGTCAAGTAATACATCACCTACTTCAACCTTGAGGTTCTCACATATATCTTATCTTAGATGGAACAAGGATAGAGATAGAGGTCATTCATAGAGTTCATATAAGACTATGAATCAGAGATCATCTATATTATTGGAAAGAGGAATGTTGAAACAGATTATCCCAGCTAGAATCCAGTAAGTAGTTACTGAATGAGACATCAATCATGTTGGCCTCATTGCAATTATCCTTCGTGGATGAAGATGGAGCATCTTATCTCTAGTCGTTTTTTGTTACCCATCCACTCTTAAATAAGTCAGGGAGGCATGGTGATATCGATTGTGAGTCTTTACTTGCTCAGTTTTCCACAAGGAAACCCACTAATGTACATTTGAAATGTCGGGAGAATGTTGTAATTTTTAGAAAATTCATAGTCATAGCAGTGATTCATATAGTTCTGAGATGCATTGAGATATGCTTGTGGCTGTCAAGACAGACACCATGGATGACAAGACAAGTTGAAGCTAAGCGTACCTATTGAGTTAAAATTTGAGCATTGTTAGAATCATTTTATTGTTATTCTGTATCCTTTTGGAGGTACCAGGAAGGAAGTGGGTTGGGATATCAGTGGACTTCATAATGAGTGTACTATTTATGTCCAGGACACACTATACCATTGGGGTAATCGTTGAGCGACTCACCGAGTCAGCCTACTTCCTAAGTACTCCAGGATCAAAGTTTAATATAGGGTGTGGGATGCCTCTACGTTGAGGAGGTGTTTTCAGAGAATGGGAAAGTCATCTAGGAGTGGATGAAGAATGCACAGGGTTGTACAATGCTTTGTGATGGAAGACGACATAGACCTTTGAAGTTTTATGAAGGAGACCATGTCTTCCTTTGGGTCTCACCTCGATAGGAGTTATGAATATTTTTAATGGGGAAAAATCTTTCTTTGTGGTTAATAGTCTCTATTTCAGGTACTCATTAGAGAAGTAAAGGTGTCATAATACTTGTCTTTACCCCACTGTCAGACCAGATAAACAACCTCTCCCACGTTTTGTAGTTGAGGAGATTCATGCATAAACCTTTTCTCATCATAATATGAGGCGAGCTGGACACTGAAATTTGTGGGTCATGTGTTTTTACAAAATAAATATCAAGGATAATTTGTGGATGATCTTTTCCCTAAGTGCATGTTCGATGGAAGCACAAAGATTTTGTGAGGAGCACATGGGTGAAGGAGGATCATATTCTTGCTCAGTACTCTCACATTTGGTTTGAGTAAAGCTTTTTTGGAATTTCAAGGATGTAAAGACTTAAGGTGTAGATAATGTAATGACTTATCTTTTCCCTGTTATATTTCTAGAATATTTATAGAATAATTATGAGACCATGAAGTGAGACGACTTGAGATTTCGAGGCCCAAAGTGCCCAGAACTAATCGTAAAAAAATGTTATGTTCTTAAATAGCGCACATGAGTGGTTTTAATGAAAATGTAGAATAACTCTTAAAGGGGTTCCTAGATCAGAAATTTGAGGGCACCATTTCTTTTGGGATGGAATGTTTACCTTAGGCATGACTTAACATTAGTGGGTGCTAGTATCCAATGAGAAAACCTGAAAATGGAATAACCATAAATAAAATTATTAAATATATATATATTTTAAAATCCATATAACTCCTAAAGGGTAACTCGGATTGGAAATCCAAGAGTACAATTGACCTTGTGAAGATGTGGTTTCCTTCGGTTAATCCTAAACTTTCCCGACACTGGTCAAGGGTCAATGATAATTTTTTTGACTTTTTAAAAGAGCATAAAATAAACTTAAAGAAGGTGGTTTTATTTATTTTTTATGTTTCATAGCATGGCGGTGCTATGAACCAATGATGGATAAACCTGTTCTTCTTTTATAAATGAATTAGTGTGGCAATTCTATTTAAAGTGAAATAATAACGATTAAAAAATAAACACATTAACAAGTTTCATCCATTGACAAGGGGATAATTCCATCATTAGAATTCATAACGTTGTAGAATTTCTCTATTACCCAAGAGTATCCATAAGGCAACTAAGCGGAGGCTCTCTCACCAGCGACAACAGATCAGAGGTCATGATTTGATCAAGTGATGAAAAATCGATGAACACCAGTGAAACAAGGATCAATATGGTGACATGACGTCAATCTATGTCTACAAGAAATCCAACACGAGTTAGGGTGTTGTATTTTGATTCAACCTTCACTTATTCTTCATATTCCATGATGAAAAATGACTAATTAACAAAAAAAATTTGATTGTAGATCAATCATTGTTTTGGGATGAGATTACTCTCACAGGGATTTTATGGGCGATGAAACTTATGATTTATGTTTGATTACAACTGTCGTTTTAACATAGACGAGTCATAATAATCCCTAACATCGATTGAGATCCATTCCTTTTTGTTCAATTGTGCTTTTAGCCCTTCGTTTTTCATTCATTCGTGGTAATATACATTTTCCTTAGATTCGAAATTTGGTGATCGATCGATCGTTTCACAATTGATCCTCGGTGCAGCGATCCGGTATCACAGATAAGGGATGGACACGACATGATAGAGGTGTGACGATGGTTGTGGCGAACAGATCGAGGTGGCATGGGAGATACCATCATTCATGTGATATTTATATAAAAGGGTTGCAATGAGGATTAAAACACCTATAAATGAATATCACAAACCTCGGATTTGAGATCCTCTTCAAGATCTAAGAACAGACAACCAGAGCATGTCTAGTTGCCAGCAGAAGGTTCCATAGGTGCGTCGACGCCAAAAGTGGTACGTGGTGTCACGTTAGAAGCCGATCGACCACAAAAACAATAGGAGAAACCCCTGTAGGCTCTATCATGGGTGGCATCAATGTCCACGACTAGTGTAGTCCATAGAGAATCAGGCTAGCGACATGGCTACGCCATGTCAAACTGGTGTCATGCAGTTAGCAGACCATGTGTGAAAAACTAGTGGTCGGTTGAGCCAACTGTGTGGGATGGATTGAATGCGGAAAACCTCTACACTTAGGGTGGATCGAGCATTCCCACATCGAAATGAGCCATATCGAGACTAGTGGTCAAGTCAACCCTGTGGATCAGGTTTGACTCAGGTCAGGTCAGTTTGACCGGGTCAGATTGGACCCTGACCCAACTGACCCCCTTTTCAGTAAAACACCCATATATTTAAACCCGTATGTCTGATTAGCGGTCTATTTATAGTGTTGGGACCCTTTCAATGAGGCGGTAATTTTGAGATGATGTGGTGGGGGTTTTAGTTTGACCAACTAACACTAGTGGAATTATATTTTGTTTTTCCTATGAGAGTATGATGCAGGATCCCATTCCTGTCATAGATAATGGCATGTGTCCTGTTGTGAGTTGACTCAGTGGGTCTACGTGCCTCTGTCGGTCTAAGAGACTCAAGAGTAATAAGTTCCCTAGATGGTAGATATTGAGTATATACTACACTAAGAGGCCCAATAAGTCCTCACTTCACTTTGTGGTACCTTAGATACAGATTGCGACATGCGTGTTACAAATATTTACATGGGAACCCATCCCCTATCTAGGATGATAATTTTAGTAGTGCCTGGATTTCCCCTAGTGACCCCCCCAGGTGCAAGACCCCCTATATGTGTTTTGAGATATTTCCTTCCTTCGTGACTTGACCTGATCTATGTACATTGGGTAGTTCTCAGTGTATTGTCTTTGGGCGAGGCCCAAATGAGAGGGACCTCATTATAAGTGTCTATAATGATTTCACATATCCAGAAGCGAGTTCCCAAAGAATGAGCATGCCTTGATAATAATCATGTGACCAAGGATTGGCTGTGATATCGAGACTCCTTGTCTTAGTGAGACCAGAAATATTAGAGAAAACTCATGACATATCAAGACCATATGTTATATTGGATACGTTTGGTAAAAATTTTCTACATTCTTTCCATCATATAGCTGGAGGATTGGGATCTCCTAGAAATGATAACGCTATGAGTGGAACCATGTGGCTGGAATTAGATGAGGCATTTCCTCTTTGAATCCTTTACAAGTATACTTTGATGTTATTGTTATATGTGTTGTTGGTATATACATATGTTGAGATGACTGTACCTTCATTGTGTTGTTTCATTTGTGGTC
The DNA here is from genome assembly GCA_963277665.1 of Viscum album. Lineage (NCBI taxonomy): Eukaryota > Viridiplantae > Streptophyta > Magnoliopsida > Santalales > Viscaceae > Viscum > Viscum album. Next base: position 954,821,095 of record OY728133.1, on the reverse strand, counting down.
TTTTACATTGTGTTTAAGGGTACCCTAATGAGTTTAGTTTTATTCTCCCCTACATAGGATTTTCACATACATGTCCTTTCTTGTTCAGTTTACCAACACTTTGGTGGAGTCTTTGGTGGAGAAGGAGCAGGACCACGACTGGATGATGCCTTTTGAGATCAGACAAGCCTTGGTGTTTCTAGTATCTTTCTATAACATCTTTGGTAACTATTTTGACAGTTCAGACTTTTTGGTTGTGTTTCTTTTAGTGTGATTGTATTTTGGCTTAGTTTTACATTACATCTTCACTTTTTGACATACTCTATTGTTGGGTTATAGTGGTATACATGCATTTTTCTTAATTAGTGTTTTTACTCTTCATCCATTGTGCCTTGGTGTTGGGTTTGTGTGTATAGGTTCATAGAAAAATTCCTCCCATTTGTGGGATATTCATACTTTGTTTTAGTCTCCATCCCCGGGCCTATTGGAGGTGGGCTTGGGGTTGCCACAATAGGGTCCTTGGGGGACGAGTCATGACATATGACCATAAAAAAACATTAGTAGAGGGAGGTTGGAATTGTGAATTTATTTTTTTATAATATTTATGTCACCCATAAATGGATTTAAGAGTATGTATAGGGGTGTGGAATTTATATAGAGAGACTTGTACCTATCTTATTCTTATAACTACATTTTCAAAATTTATTAAATATTGTATTGAGGCATGTTTTCAACATTTGTATAGTCATTCCACAATGGAATCCTTTATTATTTCACCAAGAGAGTGAAGATTACTATATAGTGGAGGTGGAGGGACCTAGGTCCCCCATAGAATCTATTATAGTACCTCTTGTAGTACCACTTGTTATACCTGATATATGAATTGATTCCCAGTTTTGATATTGGATCATATACATTATCCAGACTATTCACAGATCCCTAAAACCTACCAAGACTATAGAAGAGTTGATGCATGAGATCTAGTAGTATCATCTACCCAATTTTTTAATGGTTAAGTTACCACATATAACATAGTCATGGTTATGGAGAATTCTATCGATGTTCGACAATCTCCAGAAAAAAACTCAAGGGGAGAGTGAATCTTGCTACATATATGTTTCATGATTTCAATGAGAGATAGTGCGATGTTATTACATAGATTAATCATCATCAGGATATGTATTGGTGGGATTTACATAAGTCCATCTATGATTATTTTATGAAAAGATGTTGATGGATGACAAATCCTAAGAGTTTATTCATATAGTGCAGTGGGCCTTATCTGTCACGATGTATTATGCCTATTTCATAGAGCTCTAAATTTTTTCACTCATTTTATTAGGTGAAAAATTATCTAATTAATGTTTATTTTTGGATTGTCACATGTATGACATATGATCACATGTGAATTTATTTCATCACACCACCTTATTTGGAATAGTGAATTAAGATTTTATCATGGAGTGTAACTTGAGAGCGGATGGAGGTGCGATGTAAGGTGGTTCAACACCAATATATGGAACTATATCAAACAAAATTAGGATACTCCATATGGATCTTCCCTGTGAAAATTTTAGTATCCAAGGTATTTATTTTGGTAGTAAGGTGAGGTTCTTTCATTGTGGTAGAGTGGGACGTATGAGACATCAGTGTACAAGGAACCCTGTCGAGTGCATATATTAAGGTAATATGGGAGATCTAAAATTATTTTGAGTTATTTTACAATATTATATAGTCAGAGAGGGTATCACATGACTCCAAATTCATAATTGTGGTTATGATCTTCTAATCAGGCAAGGAGATGGAGTATAGTCGGGAAATCAGGTTGAGGTGTTTGTCCTGGCCGCTATAGAAAAAAAATTATTTTCAGTGTTAATCAAGTGTACATGCTCTAGGTAGGTAGGCTATATCTTAGGGCTATAGATCAGGCTAGATATATGTAGTGAAACTAATTCCATTGGAGTAGATTTATAGACATTCTATGGTGAGAGGTACTATTTGGGGAGCCTCTACATTAGTGTCTTCTCGTCTAAATACATGTGCATCATAATTTTTCACATCTGTTCATGTTATTAAGGCCATTGTCTTGATTGACAGTTTCACTATGGAATTAGGAAACTTTATACACTATTTGAGATATGTTTGAATAGTGTACGTAAGTGTAGGGAGTGCCCCTTGAGATATGTGGGCATCACTTTATACATGAACTCATTGTCTTAGAGATTTCAGTGTTTGAAATCATATTCAGGGTGGATTGGTTGGCTTCATATCATGATTACATTGACTGCTATCATCTAAGGGTGACCTTCACATCACAAAAGGGTGGAGTTTTCACTCACAAGGGTGAATGGTTTTTCCAAGAGAGCTGACCATGACTTGATCATTATGGGATGGGTGGGATTGTAGCCTAATTTTTTATTTTATATATGGATGATTAGGGAACTTGATTGGTATATATCCCACTAGTGGTAGATCAATTTAGGGTCATTTTATTGTATTAAATTTCTAGACTAGATCATATGAGATAGATAGTTATTTTCAATGAAATAGTCCTCAAATCTTCACTAGAATCTATTCCTCCTTAAAATATGTTTACTACTGTTTTATAGGATATCAAGAGGCAGCAAGAGGATTTTGATGCTATGTGGTTTATACTACCAATTAATTCTCCATGGGGTTCATTTTTTGTTTTTGTGAAGAAGGCATATGGAACTATTATTTTAGGTGTGGATTACTTGAAACTGAACTAGTTAAAAATTAATCATCGGTATCATTTTCCTCATATAGATTATCTCATCAACACTCTCTAAGGAGTAAGTGTTTTCTCTAAGATCTATATGAGATAAGGTTATCAACAAGTGCATGTAAAGCCATAAAATATACCACATACATAATTCCACAGTAGATATGTCTTGAATTAATATTTGGTCATGTGGATAGGTCTCATGGATATGCCAATAGATTTCATGGAATAGATGAACTAGTTTTGTCATCCTTATATAGTTTATTTTGGTGCAGAATTCATAAACCATCTCTTGGTGTATTCTATCACTCACCAAGACCATTACAAACATACTAAGATCATATTGGGTACACTGAGAGATATTTTTTTATATATTTATAGATCACAAAGTTCCACTTTTGGATGGATACAATTCACTTCCTCAGTAATATTATCTCATTCAAAGAAGAATCAGTTGACCCATGGAAGGTGTGAGCTTTAGTATCCAAGGAACATCCCATGAATGGTTTCAATATACATAGTTTTATTAGGGTATATGATTATTAAAATATCTTCATATTATAATTATGATAGATAGAACAAACTATTATGGTATTGACTAAGAAGGGTGGGTAGTTTATATTGTTTTTTATTTTTCATTGAGATATGATTTCAGGAGATGAAAGTGAGACAAACTTCAACGATTGTCTTGATTCTTCCAAAAAAGGAAAAAAGAAATAAAATGTATTGTCGTTTATCTAGTATTATAATATGAGTAGTTATCATATAGAAGGGGCGATTCATGGTATATGAGTCTCGTTAGTTGAGGCTGAATGATAGAACAACCTATTGCACAATCATGTGTAAGCCATTGTTGTACATGCATTGTGTTGTTGGTGTCATTACCTACTAGGAGAGTGTTTTGTGGTGTATACGAACCTAAAGAGCCTCATGTATAATTTTAAAAAGTGTGAATTAATTTACAGTAAACTATGTTTGGTTGAATATCATCATTCCTTTATCTTTGAGATTGCATATATTCTATGAAAGGAAATTGTAGTTGCTGATTGAATGAGAAAAAGGACTCAAACGCAGATACATCATGAGGCTAATAATGAGTGGTATATTATAACCATATTTTATGAGGTGATTTTTTTTTATCAATACAATCATGGATGGTCATTACTTACATAATTTTTAGTTACCTATTCAATACTATATAGAGTAAGGATGAGGAAACTATCATATTATGAGGGGTTGGTATTATGTTGGAGTGATGTAGGTGATGAACTACCTCCTAGCTATATCATTGATAAGAATGAGATATTGAAAATTAGAATATTTATATGTTCTTAAAGTTATCTGGGAGGAGTCAATAATTTATTGAAAAGCCTATCTATATGCTATGCATCTTAGTCTTACCATCATGTATCCTGACTAATTTTATAATTACTGTTGGACGGGAAAGAATTAGAAGATTGCAGAGATTATTACTTGTGTTCAATCTATAAGTTGGGGAAGGTAGAAAACTAGAAACCATCTAGGATTTTATAGAATTTTCCTATGACTTAGTGGAAATGGTATTTCATCCCCATGGATTTTATGATAGGATTTCCAAGATCACTATTGGAAAGTGTAGTTACATGAGTGATCGTGGACTAGTTAAAAAAGGTCACCCATTTTCAACATATTTGGGAGATTATTTTAGTACATGATCTTGGATGTTTCTAAATTAGTGAGATAATACACATACATGGGGTTCCACATTCTATTATATAAGACATAGAATCTCATTTCTTGTTCCATTTCTGGAAGGAGTTGTAGAGGAAAATAGGTTCATATGTACTACTGAGTAAAACCTATCACCCATAGACCGATGGTCAGTCCGAGTATTTGATACAAGTTTTGGATGTCATGTTATAAGAATTCATTCTTGATTTAAGAGGTTACTAGGAGAAACACTGTCTAATTTCCACATTCACATAAAATAAATGATTTTAGGCAACCATAATGACTGTTCTTTGTGAGGCCTTATATGGTAGGCCATTCCATTAACCTATAGTGATGGTTGGAGGTAGGAGAGATAGTACTCCTCGATCTTCATCTCATTCAGGAGATGACATAGAAGCTTCAAATTATTAGTAAGATTATTTCAATAGCTTAGACATGATAAAATTCATATTCTGATCATCACCATCAACAACAAAATTTCAGGGTGGGTAGTATAGTTTTCTTATGAGTTATTCATACAATAGGGAATAGAATTATTTAGAAATATGGGAATACATTGACTCATTAGGTTGGGAAATTTTTTTATTTTTGAGGGAGTTGGTCCCATTTCCTATTTCTTTCTATTACCGCAGAGGTACTAAGACATGCATGATATATTTTACATATATCAGCTTCACCAATATCATTAGGATCCATCACATAATCTTTACCCTAATGTGGTTAGGTATGAGGTTGATGCATCATTAATAGAGAAACATATTTTTATTTTCAATCACAGAATGAATGTTCTCTGAGGCTTGTTAGTTCATCTTTTATGAGTCATGTGATAACATGGCAGTGTATAGGATAAGACATGGAAGTGGGATATTGTCAGATGAATTTCACGGTGAAATTTAAAAAATTCAAAAAATTATAAAAATATATGTAAATATCTAAGAAGGTATATAATGAAATGGAAAATAATTTTTTTAGAAAATGGAATGTTAAATGATTATAATTATGATAATGATAAAGAGAAAGAAAAAATTAATATTATATAAGCTAATATTTGTAAGATGAAAAATTATAATCAATGAATTCTTTTTTTTCTTCCAAAAGTAAAGATAATTTTTATGATGATCTTTTATTAATTCAAAAATAAAATTAAAATATTCAAAGAAAATTTATTTATTTAAAGGAAATGTTATCTAAAATTTACTATTATAAGTCAATGTTTGGATAAATTAAATAGATTTCCAAAAATTTATAAATCAGTTACAAGTTAAAATTGTCTTAGATAAAATGGTGTATTAGATCAAACAAATTTATTTAGATTTTTTAATGGTTAATATGAAGGTATTTTAACATTTATATATTTTAGATGTGGTTTGGGTGGACATTATGCTAATTATAGTTGTTCACAATTTTTTTAATCACTTGTTCACAAAAATAAATTCATTTCTTAATCAGATATTAGATTTTAGAGGATGAATTTATCTAAATCATGGGTTCAAAATATTTTTTTTCTCAACCCTATAGGAGAAAACAATTTTTGGATTCCCATATAGATATATTTATTAATTTATGGCCAACATGAACACCTACTAAATTATTACATTTTTACATAGGAAAATATGTAAACTGTTAAATAAAATGGCTAGTGAGCATGTATTTTTTGTTTTATATTTTGGATTACTAGAACATTCTCTATAGGTTTTTCATATTTAAATCACTACATATATTTTTATAAATTCATTGAATATTATTAACATGTTTTCATGGCTCATGATACTAGTTTTTATTTTTATTCATGTTGACTAGATCACTACAAGTGATATTCGATGTTTTATTTTTGAGAAGGAAGAATAAATTAAGGGTGATTTATTTTTTTATATTTTTTTATTAATTTTTTTATTTTCTCATGATATCATTATCTAATTAAGTTGGTGATTTTTTATTTTGTTTTATTATTATTTTGTTTAGAAAAATTTATTTTAGATGGAGTTAAATTTGATAATATGTTGTTATTTATTTAATTTTCAACCATATATTTTAGTTTACTATTTTCAAGAAAATGCATATTTTGGAATTTTTTGAATAATATTTACAAAAATGAATTATTTTTTATATTAAAAATTTATTAATATTTTTTAAGAATATATTTTCATAAATTTGTTTCTTTTTTACCAATTCCAAAAAGTAGAATAAGTTTTTTATTTTTTGTTCTATAATTATCACAAAAGGATATAATATTTATGTTACTCCATAGTCTACTTTATTTATTTAATTTTTTGATAATAAAAGATATTTTTTAGTTTATAATTTTCATATTTTTTATTTCACAGATATATGATTCAATTATTATTTAGTTTTTGTTAATTTTTTGAAGATTTAATTATTTATTAGCTATTTTTATATATATTATTAACTAATTATTGTTTCTAAATTATTTGTTCAATTGACTACTTTACATTTATATAGTTTTGATTAAATAAAGTTATATAATTTTTATTACGATGATTAGTTATCTTAATAGTTTATAGTTTTATTAGTTCATGGTTTTTAACCATAACATAAGCTGTGATGCTCAAAATTGAATAGTTATTACTATGATTTATAGGTATGAAAATTATCTATATTAAATTTAATGACTAGGAAGTCTTAAATGATCAATTTTATGTTCAATATTTTATCTAGATTCAAATCTTGTTTTAAAAAATTTTTCTCATTAATTTGTAATGGTTTCGTGTGATATCATAAGCTACATAGGTCTTATTAAATTAATTTTCATTTCCTTATAAAGAAAAAACTATTTAAAAAAATGTAAACTATAAAATAATCTGATATATTTCTTAGAGGTCTAAAAATGGAATTTATCTTGTGATATCTACCTATTTCAATTTTTTGTTTCATTTTTTTATTTTACTACACATAATTTTAAAAATTTAATGCTAAAATACTTTAAATTTATGAAATTATAAGAGGCCATATTTTTTATTATAGTTTATATTATTTTTAAATTTATAATAATAATTACTTCATTCATAATATTTTGGAAAATATATTTAAAGTTCCAATTTGAATTTTAAATTTTGGAAACAAATATTATATTGATTTTCTCTAAATTATATGTATTATATTAAGTAAATTTTTTATTCCCTAAATTAATATTTATTATATGAAAGAATTTATAAGTATTTTTTGAATGAATATTAAATATGTTATTCATTTTAGTGAGAATATACAACTTGAGATCCCAAATTCTGAATAAATTTAATACTATTTGATTTATTTGAATTAAATATTTCCAAATTAAATATATATATATGAAAATAAATTATTCAAATGTTTTTTTATAGTATAAATTTTTTGTAGAAATTATTTTGCACAATTATTTCATAAATATGGAATGATATTCATTTTGAATTTGGGATGAATAGAAACATGATATTCATGGGATTTGTTCTAACTTGTGTAAATAGGTTTTAAATTTCCATTACAATTAAAAAATTTCAATGTATTGAAATAATAATTTATCAATGATTATTATATTTCACTCATGTATGGTGAATGGGGAGAGATGTGAGCTCTATAACTCGAGACTCCAATGATGATCAGGAATTATTATTTACGGTTTTTAGTTCATTAGATTCTCATCTGGGTTGGATTCCAAATATTTTCAAGGGGGAGGTGATCCTAGAAGTTATATGGTTTTTAATAATTTAGTGTTCTTGATTTTTAGTTAAAAATATTTACCCCAAAAGGTTTTTCTAACAAATAATAAGGGATTATAGATATATCTACATCAAATTTATTATTCTCATGTAGTGTTTGGTCCCTTTGGATCATTGGTGCCACAATCATCCAAGGCAATGGTGAATGAATAGGGTATTTTGATGTAGTCCCTGAGGACCTAGCTATTATCAAGATCATGAAGCCTAATTTTGATTTTTGAAGTCATGTGTTCCCAAATGACCAGGGAAATTTGTGTGATTCTGGAGAATGTTACCAAAAAATTAAATTATGATGGATTTATTACAAATTTTCATTTACCATAATAAAAAATTATGAAGAATTGGGAAATTTACATCAACAATGAAACCCAGGTTATCATTACTAATAGTTTTATTGAATTTATTTATTCTGTTAATGTTTAATTGTCTAATAAATTGGAGAACAAGTTATGTCTTTTTTATATTAATAATTGTTTAATTGAATTATAGAGATTTGGTACATGGAGTATTTCCTATTTAGGGATGGTATTTTTTACATTTTATTTCCATAATAAACATTACAATATAAGTCCTTGTGTTTTTTCATTATTAATTTAAGGATGGAATTTTTAAGATCAATTATTGATATTAACTATATTACCCATTTATTGTTAGGAATTCATATACTTAGAAGTAAATTTAAATTATGGTCTTATTTTTCTTCTTCTTTCACCCAAATATTTTATTGGAAATCACTTTAGCTTTTGGAATCCCTTCCATTATGGAAAAAGAAATAGGAAAGAGAGCATATAGCCATATTTTCACATGCTTTGGGAGATGGATATCAGTTCTGCTCTGATCAAAATATTTATTAAAAATTTGCATTGTTAAATATTTTTTAAATAATTGAGTATTAAATTATTACTGATTTATATAAAGGTATTAATAATATTAGGAACTACATTGATAATTTTTTTGGAATAATGAATTATACCTATTATGGATTGAATGAACATTATATAGAGAAATAAAAGAAATGGAATAATAGTCTGGTTTTATAAAAACCTACATTGGATTGAGACAATCAATCGATTTGGGGGTAATAAAATCATGTAAGGATCTAGCATGAATTATGTGTCTCGTGAAAACTATATAATTTTTACATTACAATGTAAAACTAAGAAGTAGATTATTATAGGAATACTAATTTAATTGAGTCTATCTAGGAAGGGATATAAAAGTGAAACTACGTGTATAATCCTCTTCTTAATAAAGAGAAGATGAATTAGTACTCATTTAATTTGAAGAAATTAGATGATGATTGCACTAAATAATGTTTGTCTTCAGATACTAAAACCAATTTTGATTTAGTTTTTATCAATGATTATAAGTACAATAACTCTATTTAAGGAAGAAGAAAAAAGGTTAAACTAGTGTGCATCCTCTTTTTCTTCCAAAGAATAATCAAAAGGAGACAAAGAAACCTCATAACCTATCTTATTCAGAGTAGGATGTTGGAGGCATAAAAATGGTGAAAAAAATATTTTCTGTTAAGATATTATTATGGTGTAAGAAAACATGATGGTCAATTCTTAACAATGGTTGTTTATTCATTAAATTTTTATGTGTCCATTTCATTTACCACTACATGGGGTGATGACTTCAGGAGTGATGCCCAACAGTGTCATAATGCCACTCTAATTGGTATTTTTTGTGTGGGGTGAGGGTGGGTGGGGGGTAAATAAGGGTGCAATTTATCAAGAAAATTTAGAAAAGGAATTAAAAAATATGGTTAATATTCAGAATGAGGATTTCATTTCTTTTTGCATAGCGGATGATTCTAGGGGTTTTTGATCTTATACATAATCTAATATTAAATAGACTACTTCAAACCCAAAAAACACAATGGTATCCACTAGTTTGGTTGGGAATGTGAGTTATAAAATAATTTACCCATATCATTTCTCTATGGCAATGAATGTTATTTTTGACTAATTTGGAAATGCCATACATGAGTAATTTGAGGAGGCCATGGTTAAAAGTATTAAAAATAAATAATTTATAGTTGAGGATGATCAATAGTGGTTTTATAGTGACTTTGTAATGATTTATCTGAGTAGTTTAACTCACAGGATGTGTTTTTAGTTTCAAAAATAGATCACAGTATCTTTATGTATAAATATTTATTCACAATTTTTTAGCTTTTTAACCACTAACATTGATAATCACATTCAATCGAACCCATTGATTTAAATTGGATATTTATAATGGAAACATAGTGTTAGAAACCCAAAAGGAAGGATGAGAATGACATTAAGGAATGAGTTTTAAACTATAAGGAGGACAACTAGCAATATTTTGAAATATATGAATTAGAAAATCCTTGAAATAATTCAAAAGAGTATAAGTGAGGATATCATCAGTGTGGTAGGGGTGAACCATGGAACAAGTGTAATACGTAAGATATTATACATGTTATTATAAAGTCCCCAAAATTATCATACATAAATATTACATATTAATAGATTGATATTATTTATATTACATAAAATGTCACACTAGAATCATTTCGATCTAGTGCCTCTAGTATCATGGACACATAAAAAATTGTTCCATAAGAGTGATCATGTATCTCCCACTATTTTCATAATAATAACAAACCTTCTTAGAAATATCATACATAATACCCATGACCATTACCTTGGGAACGGGAACATAATAAAGGGTGATCTGAAATGATCAGTGAGGGTAAATAATGGATATATTGATATATCATGAGCATAAGGGTTTGATAACATGATAATAACATTTGAAAAAAAAATACCCTTCAAACCATATATCAAAAAATTGGGTCATGGTATAAATATTAGATATTAATACGACATAAATAATAATCAAACCATAGTACATATTCCACAAGATCATGAAATTGGAATGATACATAGATTTGTGGCATACACATAAGAATAGAAAATAATTTCATTAATAGTTGAAGGATTATTTTGTAGACTATCATAGGGGGAAAAGATCAATATCCAAAGCTTCATAGTAATCAAGGATCACTCCCAAGACTATAAAATTAGAAAATGTACATTAATAAATTAGGTTCACTCTCCATTATAATCTTGTTTACATCAAGAGAGATAAATAATTACATAATGAATTACAAGGATATTTAGGTCTCTGCCATCACATAATGAAAATCATTCATATGTTTAACAAAAGATCAAACTTAATTCACTATAAATTTACCCATGAAGGGAAATGTGTTTCAAAAAAATTTAATCATTGCATAACCCCTGTTAAAGAAATAGCTATAATAATCATTTCAGAATTTCATCAAGGAATAAACAATAAAAAAAACTTTTTCATAAGAATGTGATCATCGAATAAATCGTTGAATAGAAAATAATTTCATAAACATATTTTCATCATATGAATAAAGATCCAAATAAATAATAAGAATGGTATCCTTGGATCATTTCTTCATAAAAGCATAACTAGTATCAAAGGATGTCATCTTAGAAGAAAAATGAATTTGAAATATAACATGGAAATTTCTTGAGGATAATAGAATTTATAAATTGGAAAACTTTTTTTTAATATAATATAGTTTGAAAACACTTTTCTTGAAAATAACCTTTGAAAAATATAAAGGCATATTTAAAAAACATTTAAAACATTTCTTAAGGAAAATAACCATTAATAGAATAAATAAAATTAAAACTAATATTTCATTAATCATTTTGGAAATAATTTCATATGAAACAAATATTGAATCTTATATAAAGTATTCATTTAAACATTGAGTGGTGATGATGATAGGAAATTCCGTACATGTTAAAACAATGATTCCTTTCACATTTTTGGTAACTGTTAAAGAAGCCTCATTTTGAATACGTCATGAATATTACATTTAATTTTTTTTCTAAAATTCACAAATGTTTCCAAATTTAATTAAAAAATAACTTTAATACTTTCAAAATCATTTTATATAAAAAATTTATAAAACATGGTTTTTTAAGAAAAAACAGGATTTCATACAAATAGTGAAATAAAGGTTATTTTAAAAAAAACATTACTTTTAAATATTTTGTACATAAATAGAGTAAAATGATATAAAAACATTTACTCTAATTTAATAACCATGGGATAAAAAAATACATAAGTTTCATGCAAGATAGATCATAAAATTTTTTCATTGGATGCATAATCATAAACAATTATGATAAAAGATGATATTGTTTGACACAACCATAACACTTTGATAACATTAAATTTTAAGGCCCATAAAAGAAATATAATAAAATTTTTATGTAATTCAAAATAATTCAATGTATTATAATAAAAAAATACATTCATGAGTAATATATATATATAACATAAAAGGAAAATGAGGGGAATATGGCATGTGTCTCATATAATAAAATGTGAGATGAAAATCCCTTACCTTAATCCTCCAATTCCTTAATACACAAAAAAAACTCCTATATAATAAATATAATCTTATAATATATATATTACATAACCCTAATTATACATATCACACCATATATAATTTTATTATTAACTTTTATTTCTTATTTAATAACAATTACATGTTTAAATCATGTTTCAAGTAATAAATGTTGTTTTTCATATATGTTTTAAATTGTCAATTTTGGACCTCTAAAATTCATTACGGTTATATAATATCTATAATTTATCCATTATATAAAAATAATATATATTAAAAATATATTTATTTAGAGTCATCCACAAAAGTTAGAGAGAGAAAATGAAATTCACTATTCATGTAGATTGTAGTACTTATGTACGCATGAACAATGTTTCCATCTCCTTTATGGAAAAAATTACTGAATGGTAAATAATATATTACCACTAAAAATAAATTTTTATTTCATATATATCACATAAATTAATTAAATTTACAATAATTACCTTCCATGTAATTCTTTTGTGTAAACGAGTCACATTATTTTGTGAGGTGGTAGTCTAACGTACATGTGAATGTCATTACAGTATCCCCCAATGAAATGAAATTAAGAAGGTATATGTGATATCATAATTAAATAAATATAATTATATTTATAATTTCACATATATTTATTTAATAAATAATTAGTACCATTCATGTAAATTATATGTGAAAAACCCTACACATTTTTTTGCAAGACGGTAGACTGCGGTACACACAAGCGATGTTATTATTTTTCAAATGGGTTTGATGTTAATGAAATATATGTGATATTATTATTAAATGGTATAATAATGTCATACATATAATATATAAACATTAAATAAATTATTATATCTACCTTTTAGAGGTGGTGATGTAAAATGAATAACATCACTTTGCAAGGAGGTCATCCACTGTACAAATGAATGATTATTTCACATCTCATTTGATCGAAGTGGAGACGGATTTATGTTATTACATTGAAAAAACAACACATTTTTATATACGATGTAAATATATTATCATATCATCAAGGTTTAAAAATAATTGATGTTTGGGGAGGAAGAAATAAAATAAAATGCTCGGTTGGGGATGTTACCTCTTCCTAAGACATCATCTTTTAGTTTGAACCAAAATCTTTACAGGGATGGATTTATGACTGAAATAAGTTTTTTATAATGATAAAAGGGAAGTAAGGATGTATTTTAGGAATGTTTTTTTGAATCAAAATGGATTTGGAAGTGTGGGGAGGAGAGGATTAAGGTATGCCTTTTATAAATGAGGTGTGTTTCTAAATTATATGTTTTGAAAATTAAAATGTGAAACCACATTTTTGACATTAATAAATTATTAAATTGGGAAATAATCTAAAATATAAGATATAAGTTCAAAATATGAACTTAAAATTGTTTTTTATATTTTATTTTTAATTGTAAATCCTTATATTATTATATTAATCCACGAGAAACCCATTTTTACGTTAACTGTGATATTTTTTAATATTTTTACTATTAATAATGGTAACAAATTATGTTGAAAATGTTATATAATATAAATTAATATAATTAAATACATGGAGTCAATTTTTAAAAATTCAAAACATATAAGTGGATAAATCAAAATTTAAAATTGAACTCACAAATGAGATGATTTAGTAGGTTTTCAAAGAGAAAATGTTCACAGATTCCAAAAATATTTTATATAAAAATATTTAAAAAAGATTAAAATAATATAAGTTAGATTAAATGATATATAATTTAGTTTATTTTACTTTAAAAAAATTTACGAACCAAATGGTATACCCTAGTACCTTGATACCCGAGCTGGTTCTAACTTGGACCGAAGGGCGTTCTCAATCAAGATGGGTAGTTGACTAGCACATGGAATCATATAAGATAAATGTGAGAATATTTTTTACACAATAATAGTTTAAGGAATAGTTAAATGTTAGTATGATAAAAAATCAAAGAAAGAATAGTACCAGAAGTTGAAATGGTATAAATAACCCAAGGTACATCATCAAAGTACCAAAATATAGGAAGATAAAAAACCAAATTATAATAAAAAACCACACACCAAACCCTAGGTTTTAATAATAAGAACCACCTCCAAGATTCAATTTCACCATTATTGAACCTTGTAAAAGATAATATACATACACCCAATGAAACATGTTGAGTGACATCAAAAATCCCATTAGGGTCTCAATAATGATTCCATAATAAGATGCAATATTAATAATTCAAATTATGTTTTCAAATTTAAATAAATAGATATTTCAGTATAATAGAATATATAAAAAAACAATGATTTAAATTTTAATTTATGGAATTATTTCATACAATGGACTAATAAACATTTTATATAAATAGTTTATATAAATTCACTGGGCATGTGGAAAATAGTTTACAAACTGTGGAATATATTTCAAAATAATCCCATATCAGAAACATGGGCATCATCAATTGGTATGATAGATTATGTATATGGTATCCTCACACACTATAATATGTTAACATGACAATATATGAAAGCACATCCCTCAGAAACTGGTCAAAGATGACTCATTACCATCTCATCAGGGACATGACCAACAAGATATGTCTTTCTAGACTAGTATATCATCAATATAGTTTTCCCCAAATAACCCACTAACTACCAGGGGTTTTATATACTCTAACAACAATCATTAATGGGAAATTTATTACAAAACTATTTAAAAATAATATTAACCCATTTTTCCATTTCAATATTACAATCACTATTTAATAACCAAATCAGATTTTTGATCTAATAATCTATTTTTAAATGATAAACCAATACGTTATTATCAAAATATTTTAATCTATTTTCCTAAAATAAATTTTTAAAATAAATTTAAAATTTTAATTCAACAATTTAAATTTAGAATTTCAATCAATTTTGACAATCAAAACAGGATTCATTAGCATTGGTGGTTGTCACCAAATTTAATGAGAAAGAAAATTTAAATCCCAATTTATGTAAATTATAACGTCTTCAAAATATAATCAAAATAAATTAAATTTAAATCATTAAATGTAGGTTTAATTCAATTGGGTAATCATAAATGAAAGATCCTAACTTAGGATCATGGGATCCAAATAACAATAACTAAAATAGGGAAATCCAATGAAGAATGTTAGAAACTAAGATCTAAGAACCAAAACTAGAATCAATATCTAAAACTAAGGGGATTAGATCCTCCAGAAAATGTAAATTTATAAAACTCCTAGGA
This sequence comes from Viscum album, assembly GCA_963277665.1. NCBI lineage: Eukaryota > Viridiplantae > Streptophyta > Magnoliopsida > Santalales > Viscaceae > Viscum > Viscum album. The sequence continues at coordinate 954,805,256 of OY728133.1, read as the reverse complement.
TGAGAGTAGAAGAGAATTGTAAGAGAAGGAATGGGATAATAATTCTTACCATGAAAGGATCAAATCGGGATTTCTTAGGATTGATCCATCATTGATTGGGTTTAGAGGGGACAAAATGGATCATTTCGAGCCCCAAAAAACTTGGAAAATTAAATATCCCTAGTTAGGGTCGAGTGGCTGCCCAAAATAGTGTTTGATTAATTTTTTATGAATTTTAGGAATAATTAAATCTCGCATTCTGCACGCCCTAACCATGAATCCTTAAAAAGGGGTCATGGTTTCTACTAGGTTTACATGTGATCTCTTATGAAAATTCCTCCAAAATTATCAAAATATCACCTGAAGAACTCCTTAACATGACCCAACAAAAGCATAATCATAATAGGGGACAAGGAGTACTTGAAAACAGTAACATGATGTTACAAACTGCCAACTATAAAACATTATATCCTCATAAAGCATTCTAGGAAGCTTATACATAATATAGTTGAGGCCACTATAATCTCACCAATTAATAACTCTCCAAAGTCTCTTAAATATCATAACAATACAGGAATAACACTCAAATGAATGGTATCATATGTGCACAAATTAATTGGTTTCAAAATCAATTATCTTAACTAAATGCTCAGTTACTAATAAATCAAAGTCAATATAAATTTCACTCCAACTCAAAACCTAATATGGATCAGATATTTTTTTTCATAGCCAAGATACATGGAACACATTATATATCGACATCGACTAAAATATAAGTGATAAATGATAATACATTTTCCGCACATGCTTCACAACCTCAAATAGTCCCACAAAATGGGGATAAATCTCCCCTACCTCACAAGACGTCGATGAACCAAGCAATGTGAGACTATCAATAACACCTAATAACCAAATTAAAAATCCCATGGTCTATAATGATTATCTATATAAGACTTATACAAGATCAATACTGTAAAAATTTTATGACGAATCAATTGAATCTTTTCTATCATATATTTAACCAAGATAAATCCAATAAAGGATCTTTTACCAATCATTGACCAACACAACAGAGATTCAAAAGGCCTTAAATACAAGGCCTTATAGGGAAACATTATGAACAGGAACTGGAAACTATATTTATTATAAAACAAAATCATCCCCATATGTGTATCCCAAGACCCCCTGAATCTAAGAACACATGTTCAAATCATATCTTTGTGAATTTGTATAGATCAATTTGTTTGTACATTTGAAAATGGATGTTATACTATACTCAAATAAAATTGATATTCTAGTGACTCTTAATGGCCTATCCAAAATAGATAAGTAAAATAAGTATCTCTATCAGAGACTATATCATATTCAACTCCATGAAAATGAAAAATCAATTTCACATAATGATTTCCCAAATCCTCATTTTTATGTATCACGAATTGGATTAATGTTATCTAATTTAGTAAGAAAATTGATCAAATACTATATTTCATTCTTAATAATACAGTTACATAGAAAACCAATATACAATGTCCATAGAGATATCATCCCACTTCCATGTTGGGGCTAGAAGTGGCTCCAGAAAGCCTAAAGTTCTATGTTTCTTAGCCATGACCTGTTGGCACCTAAACTAATGAGTGAAAAAATCAACAATGAATGGTCATTTACATAGACAAAAGAATAATTGCCTCATGTTGTAGAATATATTTGGGGTTAGTATGAAACAAAACTCCTGATAATTATAAAGGTCCCTCATAATATTGTTTCTCATAGGTAAAGGAACTAAAACTCGATTATGGAATCATATAATTCAGTAAAGGGATAATAAACACTTGAAAATGGTCTCCCCACTGTAAAAAGAGTCTGTAATGATACATAATTCATCATCAAGAAACTATTCTAGTAGAATCATCTTTAACAGAGTGTAATTACATTGAACAATGTCAAAAACAATCTCATCCCTTAATTACTGAAATTCAATATGAAAGTTTGCAAAAAGATCCAGGAAGTTACATTCCTCCGATGATTCTTTCATGGTATAGGATGGAAGCTTCATACTCAAAACATCTGTAATTACATTCCCTTTCCCAGGGATTGATGAGATATGGAAATTAATATATTTTAGGAATTACATCCAATGCATATGGTGGAGATTTAAATCTTTTGGGAGATGGTATATCTAGGGCTCTTGTGGTCGGAAAACATAGTCATCATTTTTATTTAATTTAATACCACTAAATCTTAAGCTCATTAATCAATGATATTGGTTAAATTTCATGGGTTGGATAATTCCTCTTGTGTTTCCTAGGATATTGAGATCCATATTCATTGACCCGGTCACCTTGTATAAAAAGACAACCCAAACCTGAACACGATGCATCATAAAATACCACATAGCCCTTCCCGGCCTCTGGAAGGGTCAAAATTTATGTAGTAGTAAAAAGATGTTTCAATTAAAAAACTAACTCAAACATTTTTCATCATAAGAAAAACCTACTCTATTTTGATTTAGAGTATTTATTGGAGAATAAAAATTTGATAATTACTTTATAAACTGCTGATAATATCATGGAAAACCCAATAATCTTTGAATATTGAATAAATTTCATTATTTATACCATATCATAAAAACATTATCTTTTTTAGGATCAAATAGAATACCATGTTCTGACACCATGTTTCTTAAGAACATCACTCCCTAAATCAATATATAACATTTCAAAAGATTTGCATAAAGTCGGTAATTTATCAACAATTCAAGAACTATTATTAAACAGTACACATGATCCGCATTTGAATTACACTAAACAAGTATGCCATAAACATATAACACCATGAATATATCATCATACACATGGTAGATCCAATATAGTAAGGTTGTAATGACTATAGTATCATTGGTAGACCAAATGGAATAACAAGGTACTCAAAACGGAAATACCTTCTCAATAAAGTAGATTTTTGAATGTTAGATTCCTTTATTCTAAATTTGTGTAACCAAATCGAAGATAAATCCTTGAAAACCACTTCAAACCATTCATATTGTTAAATAGATCATAAATCCGGGGTAATGAATACTTTTCCTTTACTATACATCAATTTATTTTTTGGTAATCAACGTGTAGGTGAAGTTGTTAATCAAGTTTCACAGTAAAGAAAATAGGCGTCGCCCTTGGTGACACACTCGATCATATAGTTCCTTTATATAAAATATCATACAAAAAAGTCTTAAAATCACTCATTTATAATGGTGATATACAATAAGAATATATAGAAACTTTTATAAGTACATAGAACTAAATCAAAAGAAAAATCTACATCCCTTACCAGCGAACAAATAGAAGTAAGATTAAAAAACATCGGGAATATTGAGAACAACTTTTGGGAGATCATATGTTAAATATTATTAATCGAGATAAAAAGATATATAATATATTAATTTATGAAAATCTTGAAAATAAGTTCTAGATCAAATCGACCTTGGGTCCCACTCTCCCAAAAATATATGAAACACCCCATTAGGCAGAGTAAAGGAGACCCGTCGAAGATAAAAATCAATTCACAACTTATTATAAATGATCCAAACCACCTAGAACATGACATTAAGAGGATTCACGTTGGAAACTAGAAAATCATAGTTATGCTCGATATTTGGTAATGATAAATCACATGTGGAACAATGTAGACCCTTCAATCTAGTCATTAGAATGGGCGTATGAATATACATAAAATAATATAAAATATCTATAGAATGATTAATAAAATTCATAATAAAATTATAAATGAAATAATCAGATGAGAAAGAATAAAATAAAGAAGTAAGTAATGATTAATCTATAGTGATTGTACATATTATAGGCACGAGCATCAAATCTGTTTCCTCTATAGAATAATCCACTATGTAAACAAGCTTCATTCCATATTCAAGTGGTTGTAACCCCTTTTCCATGAATAATCTTTTTACAATTCCACTTTATTAGGAATTGATGATACCAGGATACTAAGTGGAATATAAAAGACATGAAAGAACTTTTTAAACTGACTTGAGCATCCACAAGAACAACATACCTTGTGTGCCTCAGTGAAAAACTATTTTGTGTTCCCAGGATTTCCACATAAGTAACAAAACAATGGGTAACTTCTAGGTATTAGAGGATTTATAAAGAATCCATAATTTCTAGAAACACTGTTAGAATTTTCACGCTTCCACTTTCTTTTATGGGAACTCAAGGAATGTCCATTAGATGAAAAAGGAACAATTGTAACCCTTGAATTACAAGCTAGGTCCATATCAACAATCAATACTCTGTCTACCACATCTTTATAAAAAGGGAGTTATGGTAAGAAAACCTATAACAAATATCATATCAATGCCCTATATCAAACTGTTGAGTCTTCATCTTCTCATTTGATACAATCTCAAGTGAAAACTTCTCACAGTCAATAATGTGATTGGAAAAAAATCACAACCCTATAATCATACTAGAGTTTGTAAAAAATCCATAACTATATCCAACACCATAGAATCTAGATTTAACTGCTTATTGAAATTAATTATAATATAATTACACTCTAAGCCCTAATTCTTCTTATTCATATCCATCATGTCCCACCATCTCTTACTATTCCCTTATTTATTGAATGTGGAAAATTTCACATTGATTAAATTTAGCATATCCTAGAATAAAACCAAAATATCAATCTTTCACAACCAATCCATAACCACATGGAGATTATTTGAGTCTTGGAACACTAGTATCATCCAGTGATGCGAATCAGAAGAAAAATTCCAAAATTCATCCCTCTAAGGTTCAACAACTGGATCCTAAATTGGAATGGGTGCATGCACCTATCCCAGAGCTCAAGTATAATACACAATAAACTCAACTAGATTTGGGTCAATGAGAGGATTTTCTTGATTTCGGTCATAAAAATATTCCTAATAGATATTATTCACTCCTCCTCATAGTGTCATGATGATACATTACATTAATAGACAATATTGAAGTCATCATAAGATTAATCTGACCAATACTCCAACAATAGAAATAGGTAAATTACATCCATTAGATAAGAAATATAGGTTTGGACTTAAACCACTCTAAATCAATTGTGGGTAAAATAATATAATTAGTCACGAAGATATAATTAACCAACCTCCCATGGTTACTTAAGGCTCAATACAATAATAGATGACTGAGAACTCACTCAGAACAATCTCTTATGTACCAAAAATATTTCACACTCAATACTGACATCAAAGAATAATCCAAAACAATCAAATATGATACCTATTTGTCACAAATTAGGATGAATACCCTACCACCATGAAACATGATTCAATCTTAACATGGAATGTAGGGAATTTATTTTCCTAATAGGATGGGGACTAGCACATTTCATTATACAATATGAATGTGGGAACCAATTTTCACAAATACAATATATGAAAGAGTTAGAAGTCAATATAAACAAAACAAAAATCTTCAGGGAGAATTCTACCAGAAGTCAAATAGGTAACAACAACCTATAGTCCCAATGGAATCATATATACAATTACAAAGGATAAGAAATAATAACCACCTTCAATTCTTGCTTTACCTTTTCTCGAACTTGGATCTAAATTAAAATTTTCAAAAACTAGCCCGGATACCCTGGTACCCTGATTTCTGAGCATTTCCTAACATATCCTAAATGTATTTTCCATTACCTATGGTATGGATAATAACACCTAGAATCATTCAAGATAATGGTTTACAAGTTTTTTCCACATAAATAGCAGAACGAGTAGTAACAAGATAGTTTAGTCAAATAAAAACTCCATAGGGATAACAATACAATAAGTAGAAAAAGTATTAAAAAACCTAGGTACATCGTCAATTTAACCTAATATTTGAAGAAAAACAACCAAGTTACAATAGGTCACACCTCTCCAAGTCATAGGGATCAACAAAAGGAACCAACTCTAAGTTTTAATTTCCCCTTTCTGGAACCAAGAATATGATAATCTTTAAACACATGAAGGCATAAGTTGGGTGTGAGCTAAAATACCAGAAGGGTATCACTAAGAATTTCATAATAATACACTACAATAATTAAACAAATAAAGATTTAACATTTTAATAAATATTAATGAAAGTAAAAAAACATTGTTTAAAACTATTCAATATTTACATTTCAATTGATGTAAATATTTCAAACAATGGATTAAAAAACATTTTATAAAAAATATTTATATAAATTCATAGGGGATTTGTAAAATTGTAAAACAAAAGAATATATCATATTATTAACAAAGGAGAAACATGGTCATATTCTAAAATCTATGACATTTCTAGGTTATGGGATCCTTAAACAGTAAAATTGGTGATCAAGGAAATTTCTTCACACCCATCCAATAGATACTTGTTAAAGAGGACTCATCACAATCCCATCAAGGATCTGACATGTTACATATGTTCTGTTAGAGTTATAAATTATAAATAGAGATTTTTCTTAAATAAATCACTAACCACCTAATGTTTCACATTCTCTAAAAAAATAAGGGTGATTTCATTTAAAAAATGATCAAAATACAATCAACCCATTTTTACATTTCAATATGCCAATTTCATATTTTTTAAAAATGGTTTTTAGTATATTTATCCAGTTTTCTTGTATAAAACCAATGGGTTCTTATCATAAATATTTAATCCATTTTCTTAAAATAAAAATTTGAAATCAATTTCATAAATAATTTTAACAATTTAATTCCCCAATTTTATTTAACAATTTTTTTATCATATTCCACAATCACACCCCACTTCATTGAAATTAGGGGGGGGTTGCTCTGAATTTCAGAACATTAAAAATTCAAATCCAAATTTAAATAAAATTATGGTTTCCTAATAAAATTAAAATTAATTTAATTTAAATATTGAAATTTAGGGTTAAATCGATTGACTAATCATAAACGGAATCACATACCACTAGAATACATGTTCATGAATCACAACGCCTGAAATGGGAAACTCCAATGAAGAACATCGACAACTAATATCTGAGAACCAATCCTAGATTCAACATATAAAACAATGGGGAATATATTCTCCAAAAAATGGATATATAAAAACCCTGTGTTGGAGAGAGGATTAGAGCTGGATAGAGGGAACATGGGAAGAATTATTATTAGGAAAGGATGAGATGAAGATCATCTAGCTTTGATCCATATTTGATAGGGCTTGGAGGAGCCAAAATGGATACATGGGAGCCCTATCAACCATTGAAAACGAAATATTTTGAGTTTTGGCGGATCAACAATCTAAAATAGGGCTTGGGGAATTTTGTTGACTATATTTAGATTAATTAAACCCCATGTGTATGGTTACCTGGGTTGGGTCTCATAGTTTGTAAATTCAGGTGCCATAACTATGCACCTCTCTAAAGGGGTGAATAGTTTTTACTAGGAAGGTTCATGGAATTTTCAACCATCATCCTACTTTTAAAGGCCTCACTACTTAGGTTTTCATGGTTTACACTAGTAGGGCACACTTTTGGGAAAACCATGCACAAACTGTGCACAACCCAAAATCCCTCTAAATTTTTCAAAATTTCACATGAAGAACCCCTTAGTAGGACCCATTCAAAGAATTTTCCATAGATTATTTGAGTATTACTTGAAAAAAAACTATATGTGACAAATATAATATTGAAAAAAAAATTATGTTTTTAGATTCTTTAAATTAAATGACAATTCTGATTAAAAATATTATTTTTTCACTATTTATCAAAAAAATTTATATTCATAAAATTCAAAATCATTAAACCTAATATAATTTTGAAATTATGATTTAGAAAATGCATTTAATTATCTAAAATATTATTTTACAAAATTTTCCAAAATTCATTCAAAAAATATTTTTCAAAATGTCATAAAACTGATTTTAAAAAAATAGTTTTGAATAATTAAATTTGATTTTTTCTTATTTCATATCAAAAAAAAATTTATAATTTTTATGTAATTTTATTCAATATATAATATATATATTTCATTAAAATAATCATAAAATACATATTTATTTTATTTACAGATAAAAAAATTTGTGCCCATAAAAATTGGTTTTTCAAAAAATTATTCCCTTTATTTTCAAATGGAATTTATTTTAATTTTTAAATAAATTTACACCAAAAAATTAATTTTATAGATTTTTTTAAAGCATATATTTTTATAATTTAGTTAATCATACTCTAACCCACCATTCCCATGGCGGGGTGATAACTATCACATTAAATAATAAGATATTAATTATTTTTAAAAATTTGTTTAAACATGGTATTGCATGAAACATAAGATAAACTCAACATCACTTTTAAATAATCCTAAAAATGTAATTCCCTTTAACAAAAAACTAAAAAACAATTAAATTTATTTGAGAATAATATTTCGCAAAATTTTTGTGTTTTACATTCTACCCCCCTTAAAATGAAATTTTTCCTCAAAATATATTACTTTTGTATCAACAATAGAATATAAATATACTTTATTATATCATCTAGTTCCCACATATATTCCCAAATATGGTGGGTTCACCACAAAATAGTATACATGTGAGTGGTATTGTTTCACAAAAGAATATTTTTACAATACAGAATATCAATAGGTTTTTCCTCATTAGAAAGATTATGCTCCATCAGTATGACCTTTAAGTTTAGTACATGTGATAGATCACTTATGTATATCCTCATGAGATGTATATGGAACACATAATGAACTTGAGTGAGGTTCAATGGAAGCACCAAGAAATTTTCTACCATCATGATAAGATCTAGAATATCAAAGGGAATGATATACCTATTTCTGATATTCCATTTATACAGTAACAATAATTTAATCATTTCAATATGATTTGATCAATTTTAACATCATATATTACTTCAATAAATGAATATGGTTTTTTAATTATTGTGGGACTAACAGATCACAATATCCCTAATAAGATGATAACTCATTCCATCTATTTATTGTTTTCATCATAACTAAATGTCTAGTACCTGTTATCAAATATGCATAAATCATGATATGGTAAAGTAATAAATCAATCTATAATAAATAATATAGAATTTATTTTAAACCATTCCAGAGTGGTTAACCTAATGACACTTCCAAAATTACAAATTAGTGACAAAGGTCACTAAATTTCCAAATATCAACTTATTATTAATCCTGAAAATATAATTAAGAAGCTCATAATGGCCACATTTCAAGTATGTTAATTATTTTTTCAAATACTCTCATGAAGAAATATAATAAAAATAATTAACCTAAACCCCATTGAAAATATACAAGAATATTTATTCCATAAATAAGACCAAATAAAAATATATATAATCTATAAATCAAAAAAATTTCTAAACTCTACCAATAATAACATATACTAATTTTTCAAAAACTCATTAATCAGTTTTGGGTATATCAGTAATATACAATTTAATTTATCTATATTAATCATCTCATTATCCAAAACAAACATAATATTCCTCAAAATCGGAATAATATTATGGGTTATCTTACCTTAGTTATTTTTTTTTCAAAAAATATCCCATTTCAATTAAATCACAAATTTATTTAAATAGTACCATTCACTATATCTTGAAACTCTTAACTATGAATCTTAAAAATAAAAATCATTATATATTTCATGATTCATGTTATAACATTCTTGAATTACTATGAAAAACACTTTAATCACTCCACTTCATTCATAAACCATTGAATGTGATTCATTGTCTTGTTCCTTAATAACTATTTCCTACTCTATGAAATATGAATCATGTATTAATATTCATCAAAATTAATTTAACCATCCTTCTCAAATTTATCTTAAATAATAATATTATAACTACACATACCATTCATATGTCTTTCATGTTACTTTTATCAATAGTAGTATAACCATTTATCATACCACCTTACTGATTCTATAAATGGGCATTCCACCGAGGGTATAGATTCATATAATTCACATAACTTCGAAATTTATAACATTCAACCATTAATTTTTCATTAGGGAAATAATTATCCTCATCCATTTTTTTAATTGAACATTTCATTTTTCTATAGTGACTGCTTACTCTGCCCCCCTCTTCTCCACACCTAAAACATATTCTTCTTTCATTGCGAAATTCCCTTGAGTGTTTTTCCAACATTATTTACATATAAGAAACTAAATATTATTTTCTGTCTGGTATCCACTACCTGAGGTCCTAATAAACTCTTTCATTATATTTATTTTTGAGTCTGAGTGTTGGTTAAGGTGAAATTTGTTAACCATATATCATAATAAATAATTGCGAATCATAACATTATCCTTCACTCCAATCATCATCCAATTTGGTTTCTCATGAACAAACTATCTATCATTTTCAATGGTAACCCATTATCCCTGGGTTCCCACCATTGAATAAAAACAGGATGCATAGTTTAAGAAATAATAATCATAGTAGGGAACCACATAATCAAAAAAAAATTAAGTTGTCTAAATCATGGAACCTTATTTTTAATCTAAAACACCTTAGTTTTATCCAAGGTAATTCATATGCATGGTCTATTTAAATCCTTTATCATAGTTCATAAATAGGTTGTGAATATCTAAAGAATATCCCTAGGAACTATCAGGACAGTTGTACAATAAGGACCATGGTCGTGCACCAGGTATTGGTGGAGTCTATATCAATTCCCCCACATTTAAGTTTTTTAACCCTAAATTCCTCAATTATAGAGCCACATCCATTTGCAGTATTTAATGAGGTATGAAATTTCTTGGAAAACATTGTCTCTATACCATACCATAATTTTATGACATTTACAAATACTTCAACTTGTAATTAGAAATATCCATTGGGATCATACATATGTTTTCTCATCTTAGTTTCAAAAGGACAACTACATATTACTCGAATTCAAAAATTAAATAATCCAAAATTCTTATACATAAATATTACATCTTTATAGATTAAAAATCATTATATAATGTAACAATACATTCTATATTGTTTAAGTACAATTCCTTTAGAAACATAAACTCAAAAAAAAACACCCCATAAGTGAGCTATGTCATGTACCATTATTTTATTCACAATTAGAACCCTTATTTACATATCATACATAATATATTTCATCATAAATTGGGGAAGGGTTACATATGTAAGGGTGATACTAGATGCTTTTGTAAGGGTAAATAAGGATGATATCCACATATCCTGATCATAAGGGTATGAGAACACAAGAATATAATTTTAAAATCATAACCTTTATATCATAGATTATAAACATGAGTCATGTAATAAATATTAGCAGTTAATAAGGCATGAATCATAATTCAATCCAAGTAAATAAGTGATGTGAACATTACATTAGCATAATAAATAGATTGGCGAAATACACATAATAATAGAAAATTATTTCCTTATTAGTTCAAGGATAATTTTATAGACTATCATAGTATAATGGAATCAATTCCCAAATAATTGTAGAAGTCACGGTTCACTCCCAGGACTCTCATAGTGGACGATTCACCCAAATTAACTATAATCACACCTCATTCCAGTCCATTTTTTCTCATGAGATATCAATCTTTTTGAAATAATTCAAAAAGGCTTATATTTATCACCCTTTTAAATTGAAAAACTATTATAGTTGTGCTACAATATTATACAAAAAAATTCATATTTAAACACCAAAAAAGAAATGGGTTTCGTAAACATTTCCTCATAGCATAATATGATGAAATGAAATAGGTTTCATAAGCATTTAATCATTTCATCAAATCATACCCCATGAAAAAGAAGTGGGTTTCATAAGAATTTTATCACTATATAACCCATGGAATATAATTGAGTTTCATAAAAATCGTATTATCATGTTAATAAACCATGTAGAGAAATAATAAAAATGGTATCCTTGGAAAAAATCACATGCAAAGCACATGTAAAATCAATGAATGTCATAATAGAAGGAAAATTATTTAGAAATTTCACATGGAATATTTCATGAGGAATAATAATGTTAAACATATTTTTTTTATTTAAAATTAATACTTTTTAAAATTAATTTATTTGTAAATACAATTTAAACTTATAAATAAATCTTGAAAATTCATTAGAAACATTCCTTTAGAAAATAACAAGTCTTTAAAAATCAAGTTTTTTAAAAAGAAAATTAAAATATTTTTGGAAAAAATTGGGTTTTAAAATAAAATTTAAAACATAAGAATTAATATTTGAAAAATTGTATCTTAATAAAAATAGAAACATCAATACTAGTTAAAATAATGATTCCTTTCACACTTTTTTGTAAAAGACAAACATGACATGTTATGAAAATGGCATGAAGATTCATTTTAATTTTTCATTTTATAAAAATTAAAATATGCAAAAAAATTTAATTAATAAATCATTTGGATAATACTTAAAACTACTTTGAAGACTTATTTAAAAATCATAGTTTAATAAGAATAATGGGGTTTTGACCAAAGAGAGAAATAAAATTATTTTTATAGAAAAAATTAATTTGAAACATTGATTACATAAAGAGAAGAAAATGAATGAGAAATATTTATTTTCATGAGAATACTATAGGAGAAAAAAATGCATGTGTTTCATCTATGGAAGGTTAATCATAATCAATTTGAAATAACAATGAAATTATATCATAAAACCACAACCAATTTAGTAAAATTGAATCCTAAATCCAATGAAATAGAGATGATAAAATGGATATTTAAATATGTATAATTTTCTGTAGAATCATCATAAAATAAATTAATGTGAATTATATACACATAATAAAAGAAATAGATGGTGAAAATGGAATGTGTCACATAAAAGTAAACAGGTGAGACCGAAATCTCATACTTGAAGAATCAACTTCCTTAATTCAAATATGAAACTACATAATATTAAATATAAATTTAGGATACATTTTTTTACACAAAAACACACAAACACACACACACACATATATATATATTAACATATATTATTTTATTATGAAATTTTATTTCCTGTTTATTATCAATTCTATGTTAAAATCATCTTTTAAGAAATAACTGCTTTTTTTCTGAAATGTTTTGATTTATTATTTTAGGTCCTCTTGATTTTTTCATGGTTTCATAATCTCCATAATTTTATCTAGGAAATAAATATCATATATATTTATTATATATTTATTAATAGTAATCCATAAAATTCAGAAATATAAAATGAAGTACACCATTCATAGAGACAATAGGCTAAATTTATGCATGAGCATTGATTCCATTTTATCTCTAGGTGAAATGAACAAATGATAAATAATATACCACAATTAAATTTACTTATTTATTTTTTATTCATGACTTATATTCAATCTATTTATAATTATTACCTTCTATGAAAAGTGTTGGTGTAAACGAATCAAATCGCGTCATGAGGATCTAGTCTATTGTACACATGAATGATGTTATTATATACCCCACATAATGAATATGAAGATAGTATGTTTGATATAATAATTAAAGAATATTAATTATGTTTAAATATAATATATATTAATTTATTCTATCATTATTACCATAAAACTAAATCATAAATTAAAAAAACAACAGGATTCGTTAGACGGTAGTTCACCATCCACCCAACCGATATTACTTTTTGTCAAATGGGTTTGGAGGTAAGAATGTTTATGTTGTATTATAATTAAATAGTTATAGTAATATCATATATATAAATAAAATACATCATTTTATGAACCTGTGAGGGTTTCTAATGAGAAACAATAACAATGATTTGTGATGTGGTATTCTTCTATACACTCATATGAAGATTTCATATCCTAATTAATATAAGTTGAGAATGATAATGGTTATGAAATTAAAATAATAGATTCAAATTAGATATATGAAAAAAAGGTTCTTATAGTATCAAGGTTTTATAATAATTCATAGAGATGATGGAATAAATAAAATAACATTATCAACTAAATATGTTACCTCTTCCTTTGACAACGTATTTGAGTTTGCAACAAAATCTTTCCTAGGATGGATTTTGACAAAAATAAGCCTTCTATTATGCAGAAATAGATGTATATAGGAGTTTTGGGAATGAATTTTCCAAATCAAATGTATTTTTTACATGTGATGAGGAGAGGAGTGTGGGTGACCTTTTATAACTGATGATTGTGGGACACTTATAATTTTTGAAATGAAAAAGGTATACCCATGATTTTAACTTGAAAAAAGTCTAAAAATGGGTTATTATTGTCAAATTTGTGTCCTTATTTTCATGTATTCTCTATTATTTTCATATACGATATTTTCCGCTAGGTATACCCAGGGATTGACCATTAATTTTGGATGACAATTAGGGTTTCTGGTTGGACACGAAATGACCACATGGATTGGCCACATGGTTTACTAAACCATGAAGACAAACCATGCACAAAATCCAAGTGTCAAAAAAGGGATTTGTACCATTTTCCAATTTGAAAATATACATAATGCACCCCTTTATTCACCCAATCAACCATTTTATCCATGAAAGGATTCTAATCCCCATAAATCTTCCTTGGAACTCATTTTTAAATGTCTTCTTCGTTGGGAAACATCAATATTATTCAAGTAAGTGAATTCCATCATTGATACTTCTTTATCATTAGTGTTTATTCCCTCAATATCGTGGTTATAAATTTCTTATAGCTAATGTTTCATACCTAGGGTTTAATATTGAGTTTATTGGTTCAATATTCTTGGTTTGGGATTTTATTCACTCACTTGTGTTGTAGTTGCAGTGAGGTTGAAGTTTCAAATAATGATTTGGGGTTTTTGATATTCATGTTAGGTTGTTCCATGTGTAAAAATTATTTTATGTATTTATCATGATTTATTGGCCTATTTAGTATGGTTCTAATCTATTATGAGTGGTTAAAAAACCATTTTTTGTAGAATTGATTGGGCATTAAATTTTAATGTTGCATTTTAACATGAAATTGTTTGTCTTTCACATGTATTATATGTTACATATTTTGGTGTTATTTTATGATTCATGGAATAGGTTTATTAAATGATGATATAGAGGAAATTTCTATTTTGTTATGGTATTTGTGAGAATTTGGACTTAAATGAGGACTTTTAAACATATTTTATGTGTCAATCCTTATTATATTTCTTGAAATTGTTATATGAAAATTTAAAATGGTTAATTGAAATACATAAATGGTGTAGACCATGTTTGGGTGATATTAGGTGTGTTTATGATTAGATATGTTATTATATGTGAAAATGGTATTTTTTTAACATGTCGAACTTTTTTATCACAATATGGAAGACAGTGTATCTAGGTGCGTGGACTAGGACAAGTATTCAAGTAATCCTATACTGGCATCATCCCTATTTCAGATAGAAATATTGACAATGACAACAATAACTAAACTATGATGATGTTTGGGTACCACTTGGCCATTGGGGTATCCCCTCATAGTGGCTCATGCATGAGAAGTTTATTAATTATGGTCACTTTTACATCGAGATATGATGTACCTTAGGCCCCATAACTATCTAGTTCCTAGGGGTGTTCTTGTTACTAGTGATAATTTATTATATTATACTTACCATTAGAATATGGTGTGTTTTTAAGATAATATATGAAGAATGTGAGTTTTCTTTAAATTTTTTCATTCTTCAAAGCTTCCCTCTAGAAAAAGGTTTGCATATAAAGTTTCATCTCTTAAAAATTGTTACTATAATTTTTTATTTATGAAAACTTTCAAGAGTTTTTTATTGAAATTTTTATCACATGGAATATTTTTGGGTTCAATCTCATTGGGAGTAGTCTTATATCCTACTTACAGCTTTCGGTGTATGTTTACTTGGTAATGTTTGACATGTGAAAGGGAAAGGTCCTTGGATATGACAGTTTGGGTTGTTATCTCCCATTCTAGGTGAGATGTTATGGAGATGACTTGACGGTGATTTCCCCTTAATGTGTGGTTGTTCATAGGATAGACTTGATGATCCCTTTTTTTCTGGTCCTATTTGGTTTTCTTTCTATTTAACTCAATTCAAATTTTTTAAGACTTTTTTGGTGAAAAAAATTTCATATTTGGTTTAATTATTATTGTTGGTTGTATAATGTATCTATACTTGGGTAAATTGTTCAAAAAATGATTTTTCATACCTGAGAACTTTTGCATGCCGGTGGGGATTTGGAATGCCCTTCAGGCATTTACTTGGACAATGTTATGAACTGATTTGGCTGACCACCATATATGGTTTGTGATTAAATGGTATCACAACAGGTTAATCTCTTTGGTTCATATTATTTGGGATCATTTTGGTCAGACAAGAGCAAGGACTAATGGGGAGAAATGTTCTGTATGGGAGTAGGGTGCCTATCCCATAATTCTATTGATAGACTTCAAGAAACCTTGGGATATTAGAATTCTTGTTTGACATCTCATCCAGGAGGGATATGAAATCTTCAGACTGCACGTGGACATTGGATGGGGGTGAAGTAGTTTTTTATATCATTTTTATGACAAGTTTTATTTACTTATATTTTACATTATTAGAGAAATTTTTCATAATTATTATACTGATGTTTTCTATTGTGATTTTTGCCTTTTGGTAGAAACATGCCTCCACAGAACTGCTCTTATGCACCCACTGGAGGAAGGTGGAGAGATTTATCCTTCACCACTCAATCAGAGCTTGATAGAAAATATGGTTCGAGATATCGAGGATCTGTGGTAGGGAATTGGTCCTACTCCTACTCATGTAAGTGAAGATGAACCTTGTCCAAGGATTGATAAATCCCAAATGTTTCTAAAGAACATGTCTCCAACATTCTTAGATAGCAAGAAGCCTCAAGAAGCATATGAGTTCCATGAGAAGATAAAACACATGTTCAAGTTCCTTAACCAAATTAATGGGGTCATGGTGAAATGAGACACATTTATCCTAGATGGTAATAACTAATAGTGGTTGAAAACCATTCTTTAAGTAGGGAAGCATGAGTAGATAATCTGGAAGGACTTCAAGGCTATTTTCAATGACGTGTACTGTTCTCAAGTGTTGGATTATGCCAGATCATGGGAGATTATTTTTCTTTTCAAGGGGGACTAGTTATTGATGGAGTATGCAAAAAACTTTTCTGATCTAGTCTGATATGCCCCAGTGATAGTATCTAATGAATAGATAAAGAATTAGGGATTCAAAAATGGATTACAGTGACAGATCTGTTCTAATGTCTTCCTTTTAATTTTTTAGAACTATGAATAGGTGGTCGATCATGTTTTTATGTTGTAGATTTACCAAAAGGGGAGTTATGGTATCTCTGGGATAATATCAGTGACGATCTATAGTAGTTCATCGGAAAAGAAAACCAAGTGAGAGGAGAAGTGGAAGAAGGGAAGTAGTAGTTCTGACCATCCTTCCAGGCAGTTTTCATTTGTGGCTTCTGATGCATGGTCTGTTGTTTCCCACCAATGTGGGAGGCCATCACACACCCAAATTGCATGTAAATATTTTTAGAGGCATTGTTATTAGTATGGAGCTATGGGTAACTTGTCGTTATTTTTCATGGTAACATGTCCCCTTCAGAGTGGGATCGGATCTGTGGCTTACAGGGGAGTGTCTATTCATTTGGACCCATTTAGGATGGTGGGATCTCTATATTATATCCTTGGTAGTATGGGTAGATCATCTTATAGGAAGATCTAGTTCAGGGAAGTTCTATAGGCAAGCATCCATTCTTAGGCAGAGACTAGGTGTCTTTATGCTTTGGATTAGGCACCAGTGGGACCAGATGAAGGGCCTTCGACATTTCAAGGTACCATTTTGATTAAATATTCTATAGGTACTATTCCCTTTGATAATAGTGCTTCTGTTTTGTTTATATCTACCCATCATGTGAACCTACTGAATTTTCCAACCAAGTTGTTCTCTTTCCCAATGGAGTTGGTAACACCATTGGGTTAGAAGAAAGAGAAATGTCCCAAGTTCCCTTCATGTGCACTTTCCATGTGAAGGTTTGAGATGGAGTGGGAACTTATTGTATTGGATACGGAAATTTTTGATGTAATACTCATAATGGATTGGATATTTTACTTTTAAGTGCATATCTATTGCAATTGGTAGCTAGTGAGTTTCATAAAACCTGATACAAGTCCGTAGGTTTTTCATGGAGAATGGGATCCTCAGTCGGGTTGTGAAAGACCTCCACTCCCAGAAATAAGATACCATATCTTATAGTTACTTTCTCTCATTCTAGATGATGATGGTCATTCTCTTGAGGTAGGATTACCTCATGTAGTGGATGATTTCCTAGTGGTATTTCCAAATGATTTTTCATGATTTAAAACAGAGAGGGACGTTGAGTTATTAATTGATTTGGCACTGGGAACATAGCCTATATCTATCCCCTCATTTCATATATCCCCCACCAAGATGAGGGAATCAATGATATAGCTAGATAATTTGGAATCAAAAGGAATCAGTTTCCCAGGCATCTCTTTTTGGGATTCTCTTGTTCATTTTGAGATGAAGGCTGACTAGTACCTCTAGTTGTGCATTGATTACCAGAAGATGAGTAAGGTAACTGTCAATATAAAATATCATCATCCACAAATAGATTATTTTTTGATCTGATGAAGGGGGAAAAATGGGTTTTCAATATAGACATGCATTCGATTAAACACCAAGTCAGAGTGAGAGATCCAAATATCTCGATGACCACCCACTGAAGAAATTACAACAACTTTGAGAATTCAGTAATTCCTTATGGATTGGTCAATGCTCCAATAGTATTTATGGAACTCATGAATAGGGTGTTCCAAAAATACCTAGATTACTTTTTTTATTGTTCCTGGATGACATCATGGTTAACATATGATCTGAGGAGCTTGAAAATAATTTGTATATTTTATTGGGAACCCTAAGGGATGATTAACTTTATGAAATGTTTTCCATGTTCACTTTATAGATTAGGGAGGATAAGTTTCTAGGTCATGTCATCTCGTAACAGGGTGTTTCAGTGGACCCCGATAAGATCGGTATAGTTATGCCGTGGGAGCATCTGAAGAATGTGTTCAAGATCAGGAGTTCCTCATCCTGGTAGGTAACTACAAGTGGTTTGTTCTAGATTTCTCTCAGCTTGCTTCTCCCATGATCGCACTCACCCAGAAAAGGGTGAAGTATTAGTGGCCCCAAAAAAAGATAGGCATCCTTCAAGGAGTTGAATTAGAGGTTGATTACCACCACTATGTTGGTCTTTTCAGAATCTATAAAGGGATATGTGGGGTATTTTGTTGCTTCATGTATGTGTCTCAGGTGTGTGCTTATGAAAGATGATCATGAGGTGGTGTTTGGATCTCACCAACTCTGTCCATAGGAAAATAATTTCGCAACCCACAACTTGGAGTTAGCATGGGCGATGCAACCTTAGAGGACACTGAATCACTATCTATTAGGGGAGAAGTTTGTATTCTAATATGATAATTAGATCTTAGCCTACATCTTCTCATATAAATATCGCAATATGAGGAAACACTGTTATATTGATTATTTGTAGGGGTTTGACATTGATATCATCTATCCACTGGGAAAGGGTAATGAGGTGACTAGCACCTTGAGAAGAAAAGTGACATTGCAGGCTTTGAGGAAGTCCAGTGATGAGTGGAATCTGATAGGAATCATTTCTTAGATACAGGTGGAGACCAAGGATCATAGTGGAGATGAATTCTTAGAAAGCTTTTAGTTGAATTAGTCTCTTTTAGAGTTTATTTAGTGGGACCAACCCAGTGATGAGATATGTCAGTTATTTATGAATTGTTTTCATTATGGGGAGAAATATTCTAATTTTTCTTTGTCTCCTGATAAAACACTATTTTATTGAATATTTTATTGATAATAAATGATATAATTTCCTCACATTGTGTTAAATATGTTTATTTATAAAATATTTGGGATTTGATCATTTATTTGAAAATTTGGTGAAAATTCCAGTTTTACCCTTAATAGTGCACTGTAGTAGTTCGAAGATAAATATTGTTTTATTTATTATGTGAATTTGAAATTTTGTAAAAGTGTTCCTAACTTAATTATATACAACTTTTATTCAGGACACTAGAGCTAAAGAGTTCATTTGGTTGTTGAAATTGGGCCATGAAATCAAAGTTGGGCTGGGCTCGCCAGAATGGAGAAGGTTCTGTATTTGGGCCATATCCTCTACATACGGGCTTGGATTGAGCCCAAATTTTGAGGAAAGCTCTGGGACATGATGTGTCACAAATAATCCTTCTGGAAGGCCGGCCAAGTCACGCTTTTTCGAGGTCAAATTGGCGGTGAAAGTTGGAATAAAATATTTAGCCGAGATTTTCATTTCACACTTAAAAAGTTATGTATCCCTAGCCCTCACAAACTCTATTTAAAGGGGTTTTTAACTCTTTGAGAGGGATGGTCGTGGCTTTGGGAAGGTGTGGCAGAAAGGGTGTCTCTTGGGAGCCCCTCACAACTCTTGTAATAATTAATCCTTTGTGCAAACCTCTCTTCCAAAAAGGCTCTCCTCTCTCACCTCTTCTTTGTATTTCTTTTCTTTCATGTTTGTTTCTTGAATTTTTCTTCAAATAATATTATGTGTTCATCCCTCTTCTTCTTATATTAATCTTCTTAATTGGGTTGGAATCAAGAGTGGAGACAATATTGGGTTCTACCCTTTCAATCTGTTGCTTATGCAAAACGTCTCCACGATGACTACACCACCCATGGAAGAGTAGTTCTTTTTAGTAATCGATCGACCTCTATCCTTCTTCATTCATTTATTTTGAATCAATGAGATACTGTAATTCACATATTATGATCTATTAATTGAGTTTTTAATTTAAATGAAACTAAGCAAGCAATTGAATAGTTAACACAAAACACGCGAGGTCGGGAATTGTGTGAACTGTGAGAGCGCAACCTTAACCGGTAATTCAAAACCACATGGGATCAATTTGTAGAGTTCAAATATAATCCCTAAACTCAATTAATCCTCATTTCCAGAGTGTTTATGAGCCTTAATTTACCACTGACCATAAGCTAATTTTAGAGCATCAATCAAAGAAGGGTGTCGCGATTGCATGTTCCGAAGTTATCCTAAGGTTAAAATTCACATCAATCTTCGTGGTAAAGTTAATTCTCGTAGGGTTTTGGATTTAAAAAATTAAGGGATCATAATTAAGTGAATATTAATTTAAATGATAATGATTAATAAATGATTGAAGAGGTAGAGTTAGATCGATTACGCCTTTTAAAATAGATTTCTAAAAAAACATCTTCTTGTTGTGTCATTCTAATCGAAACTTCATTTCAAAATTAAAAACAAAAAAAATGCAATCTTCTTCCAGCAAACTTCTTCTAGATTCATAAACTATAAACAACCACCCCCATCCGTTCAAGTAGTGTTTTTATTCTCTTTTATTTTACTTCTATAATACCTCTAAAAATTGTTTTAATTCACTTCCTCCTTTGAGATACGACCTTGGTCAGCCACTCTACTGCACCTAAGTACCCCAAATCACATTAATCATTTGAGGGTGCCCACGACAGCGCTCTTTCAAATTGGCGCCGTTTCCGGGGAGGTAAGTAATTATTTCAACCAATTAAAGGTATTTATTTTATTTTACATTTTAATTCTCTTCCTCTCTTCTTTCTTCCGTCTTTACCCAATCTGATTTTTTTTTCTTCTTCTTCTTTTATCTCTTTCTACTTCTTTTTGGACCATCAACTCAAACTTCAAATTTTTATTTTACTATGGTCCACATTCCTTCTTTTCATCTTTCATTGATTGATGACATGAACTAATCCCGAATATCTCTTATATCCTGACCCTGAGATTGAACGTAGCCTTAGGGAACGAATCAGACATTCTCAGTCTACGGGAAGTTTCAACATTCAACCAGTTGGAGAATTACTCCACTGCATCAGTAGGATGTCCCTCAATGTATCTGTTCAAATGTTTCCCATTGACTATAAATCTCCTTCCAGTGTCCTCTTGTGTGATCTCCACTACACCATAAGGAAAAACATTAGACACAATATAAGGACCTAACCATCTGGAACGCAACTTACCAGGCATCAACTTCAGTCGTGAACTATAGAGAAGGACTTTCTCTCCAACATGAAACTCCCTTTGTTGGATCATTTTGTCATGAGCTGCTTTTGATCTTTCCTTGTAGAGCCTTGAGTTCTCATATGATGACAATCGAATCTCCTCAAGCTCTTGAATTTGCAACTTCCTTTGAATTCCAGCTTGGGCCAAATCCATGTTGCATTTCTTTATAGCCCAATAAGCCCGATGCTCGACTTCCACTGGGAGATGACATGCTTTCCCAAAAACAATCCGAAATGGGGACATACCAATGGGGGTCTTGTATGCTGTTCTATAATCCCACAATGAATCATCCAAGCGCTTGCTCCAATCCTTCCTATTTGGCTGCACGGTTTTCTCCAAGATTTGTTTCAACTCACGATTTGAAACCTCAGCCTGGCCATTTGTTTGGGGGTGGTATGGTGTTGATGTTTTGTGTGTCACCCCATACTTTTGAAGGAGGGAAGCAAAATTCCTATTGAAAAAGTGTGTCCCTTGGTCACTGATGATGGCCTTTGGTACTCCAAACCTGCAAAAAATTTGTTCTTTGACAAAGTCCACAACAACATGAGAATCGTCAGTCCTGGTGGCCTTGGCCTCCACCCATTTACTCACATTATCAACAGTAACCAAAATGTACAAAAATCCAAATGAACTAGGAAAAGGACCCATAAAGTCGATGCCCCATACATCAAAAATCTCACAAAATAGTATGGGTTGTTGGGGCATCTCATGTCTCCTAGAAATGTTCCCAGTGTGTTGGCAACGAGAGAATGACTTACAAAACACATGGGCATCATGGAATAATCTAGGCCAATATAATCCAGAGTCCAAAACTTTCCTAGCTGTCCATTGGGGTCCAAAGTGTCCACCACATGCAAGTGTATGACAGAAATGAAAAATAGACTCAAACTCATGATCGGGAACACACCTCCTAATGACTTGGTCACTACACATGCGCCATAAGTATGGATCATTCCAAACATAAAATCTTGACTCACTCTTTAATTTTTGGACTTGATGTTTCTTCAAATTTACTGGGATTTCAGAGCCAAAAATGTAATTAACTAAATCAGCATACCAAGGATGCTTACCTGAGATGGTATAGAGATGCTCATCGGGGAAAGTGTCCCGAAGTGGTACCTGGTCCACGGTGTCACCCTCTAGTGTGTGAGTAAGCCTACTCATGTGGTCTGCCACCAAGTTTTCTGACCCCTTTTTGTCCTTTATCTCAATTTCAAACTCTTGAAGAAGGAGAATCCAACGGATAAGTCGCGGCTTTGCATCTGGATTCTTCAGGAGGTACCTCAAAGCTGCATGGTCAGAAAAAACTACTACTTTAGAGCCCAATAAATATGAACGGAATTTATCTAAAGCAAATATGACAGCAAGAAACTCTTTTTCTATGGTTGTGTAGTTTGATTGGGCTGAATCCAGTGTCCTTGATGCATAGGCGATCACATGTGAACGTCCTTCCACCCTCTAAGATAAGACAGCTCCAACTGCGAAGTTGGAGGCGTCACACATAAGCTCAAATGGAAGGTCCCACCGTGGGGGCTGTATGATAGGTGGAGTGGTCAGACACTTCTTTAGCTCATCAAAGGAAGTCCTAAAAGAATCATCAAACACAAAATCAGAATCTTTTTGAAGTAATCGTGACATAGGAAGAGCGATCTTACTAAAATCTTTGATGAAGCGTCGATAAAATCCTGCATGCCCTAGGAAAGATCTAACATCACGCACACATGAAGGATAGGGTAGGGATGGAATAATTTCTACCTTAGATCTATCAAC
This sequence comes from Viscum album, assembly GCA_963277665.1. NCBI lineage: Eukaryota > Viridiplantae > Streptophyta > Magnoliopsida > Santalales > Viscaceae > Viscum > Viscum album. Next base: position 954,781,346 of record OY728133.1, on the reverse strand, counting down.
CTCTATCCCATGTTTTGATACCACATGCCCTAAGACAATGCCATGCTCTACCATAAAATGACACTTTTCAAAGTTCAGGACCAGATTCTTCTCAATACAACGATTCAACACATTTCCCAAACTACTTAGACATTCATCAAATGAAGACCCATACACTGTAAAATCATCCATAAATACCTCCATGAAGGTCTCAATAAAATCAGAAAAAATACTCACCATACATCTCTGGAAGGTACCTGGGGCGTTGAAAAGTCCAAATGGCATCCTCCGGTAGGCAAATGTGCCAAAGGGACATGTGAATGTAGTCTTCTCCTGATCCTCTAGAGCTATAGGAACCTGAAAATATCCAGAAAATCCATCCAAGAAACAATAGTGTGTTTTCCCAGCTAGTCTCTCGAGCATTTGATCAATAAATGGGAGGGGGAAATGGTCCTTGCGAGTGGTCTGATTTAGTTTCCTATAATCAATACACACACGCCAACTGTTTTTCACCCTCATTGGAACTAAATCATCTTTCTCATTTTTAACAACAGTAAAACCAGTTTTCTTAGGCACAACCTGAATTGGACTTACCCACTGTGAATCTGAAATGGGAAAGATTATACCTGCCTCGAGCAATTTCTCAACTTCCTTTTTAACAACTTCCAGGAGGGTGGGATTGAGTCTCCTTTGTGGTTGTCTCACCGGTTTAGCCCCATCCTCCAAGATAATCCTATGCATGCAAATGGAGGGGCTAATACCTGATATGTCATCCAAGGTCCACCCAATCGCCCTGATGTTCTCCCTCAAAATATTCAAAAGCCTTTCTTCATGTTCAAAAGGGAGATTGTTAGCAATGATAACAGGTAATCTCTCACCACTCAACAAGTATGAGTATTTCAGATTTGGTGGCAATGGCTTGAGTTCTAATGAAGGAGGGTGTAGTATGGATGGAGACATTGAAGGAACTGAAATATGTGCACAAAGAGCATCATTATCAAAATAGACATCATCAAAATCATAGAATAAGGCATCAAATCCATTAGCATACTCAACAGCCATTTCATAATCAGAGTGAACATGATCAAAATCAGAATATGAATCCACATCAAAATCAAATCTTAGAGAGTCTTGTTCATTAGAAATAGGTGTGGAAGTTCTCTTAGTCATTAAACCAGAACCAATACTCATAATCTCCCTAAGCATAGGAAAATCCAATTCCATGATGTTTTTACTTGGTGGTTCAAAATGGGAGATAACAAAAGCAGAATGGTCCTCTGAGGGGTACTTCATGGAATCCATAACATTAAATATCACAACTTCATCTCCAAATTCCATGGAAAGTGTACCCTCATTGACATTTATGATAGTTTTTTCAGTTTTGAGGAAGGGTCTACCTAAGATAATGGGGGCATGAGAACTTACCTGATCATCCTCCATGTTAAGAACATAGAAATCCGCTGGAAAGATCATGTCTCTTACCCGGACAAGTACATCCTCAAGGACTCCCGCTGGATATGTCGTAGCTCTATTCGCCAATTGCACCACTACTCTTGTTGGCTTCAACTCACCAACCTGCAAGGAAGAGAATACAGAGTGAGGCATCACATTTATGGAAGCACCTAAATCACAACGTGCATCAGAAAAGTGAAACTCCCCTATGGTGCATGGGATGGTGAATGTCCCTGGATCCTTGCACTTTGTTGACATTGCTAGAGTTGGTGAAATGAGTGCTGAGACATTCCTTCCAAGGTTTATCCTCTCATTTCCCTTGAGCCCTCTTCGATTGGTGCAGAGTTCTTTTAAGAATTTGGCATACCTTGGGATTTGCTTAATGGCTTCAAGTAGAGGAATGTTGATCTCCACACGCTTGAATGTGTCCAAAACCTCCTTTTGAATTGCTTATTCAGCCATCTTCTTGGTTTGAACAACCCTGTTTGGAAAAGGAAGGGGTTTAGGAGGAACATAATCAATCTTTTTCTTACCTTTATCTTTCTCCTTGGATTGTTCATCAGTTGGTATGGAATGCAGCTTCTCTGAAGTTGAGGTGAATCCCGGTGGAATGGTAGGTGCAGATGTATCGTTCATTTGCTTCCCACTTCTCAATGTGATGGAACTAACATTCCCCTTTGGATTTGGAGTGGGTTGGGAAGGTAGATTTCCAGAATTCTTACTCACAAGTTCATGGAGGGCGGTGGCAATCTGACTCATTTGAGTCTTCAACTCTCTCAGCTCCGAACCTTGACTCTTCAGCTCATTCTGTTCATTAAGAACAATTTGTTTCAAAAGATCATCAGTGTTAGAGTCTACCTTGTGTTGGATATTCCCTTGTTGCTAACTCGTTGATGTTTGAGCTTCAAATCTCCTTTGGGGTTGTTGGAAACCATGTTGGTAAGGTGGAGGCTGCTGGAAGTTTTGTTGAAAAGGGGGCCTTTGTTGTTGTCCAGAGCCATACCTCATGTCCGCTAGATCTTTCCACCCTTGGTTTTATGTTGGATCAAACTTCTTTTGGGGATATGGTTGTTGTTGTTTCTGCTGAAATGGTCTCCCAGGGAACACTGCTGCACAATCTTATGTTTCTTGGAGTTGTGGGCAACAGTCAGTTGGGTGGCTTGTCTCAGTGCAAATACCAAAAGGCCTTGAAGGAGGGGGTTGGGATGTCTTTTGAGCCAATGCAATCTGCCTCACCATATTTGTCAATTATTTTAACTTAGTATCAATCAAATGACTTTCAAGAGAAGAAGGACTTACTTGATGTACTCCTCGAACATGTGGTGTACCTCTATCACCGAATTGTTGGGAGTTTTGGGCCATCTTGTCGATCAACGCACGCGCAGCTACTGGTGTCTTGTCCACCAATGCTCCTCCAGCCGCAGCATCTACCATGCTTCTCTCCATGGGTGTGAGTCCTTCGTAGAAGTATTGGATGAGGAGTTTCTCACTGATTTGGTGATGTGGGCAGCTTGCACACAACTTCTTGAATCTCTCCCAGTACTCATACATTGACTCCCCTTGGGATTTCTTGATCCCCGATATCTCATTTCGAATGGATGTGGTCCTTGATGCTGGAAAAAATCTCTGCAAGAAAAGACGTTTCAAATCGTTCCAACAAGTTACATCTTCGGGTTGTAAATAATACATCCAATCTTTCGCAGCTCCATCAAGTGAGAATGGGAATGCTCTTAGTTTGATTTGATCTTCAGAGACATTTCTAGGTTTTAGGGTTGAGAAAACCACATTAAATTCTTTCAAATGTTTATTGGGATCCTCACCAGAGAGGCCATGAAACTTTGGAAGTAAGTGAATTAACCCAGATTTCAGTTCGAAGTCTGATTCGAGATTTGGGTATGCAATACAATTTGGTTGATATTTGAGTGATGAGAGAAAATTCAAGCGAGGTAAGTGTTTTGTGCATGAGCGGATAAATGAAGTGGAAATATATTGAATGATATAAATGGAGAACTTGAAATAAGGTTTTTTATGAGGCATGATATCTTTTTTATTCTTGGTGTGAAATTGATTGATCTTAAAGATATGTGTTTTAAAATTGGTTTTGATTTGATATTGATGTTTACTTGATATGAGGTTTTCCCCAGGTGTGCAAAAGGGTAAGTGTGGGGGAGTTGATAAAACACTATTTTATTGAATATTTTATTGATAATAAATGATATAATTTCCTCACATTGTGTTAAATATGTTTATTTATAAAATATTTGGGATTTCATCATTCATTTGAAAATTTGGTGAAAATTCCAGTTTTACCCTTAATAGTGAACTGTAGTATTTCGAAGATAAATATTTTTTTATTTATTATTTTAATTTGAAATTTTGTAACAGTATTCCTAACTTAATTATCTACAACTGTTATTCAGGACCCTAGAGCTAGATAGTTCATTTGGTTGTTGGAATTAGGCCATGAAGTCAAAGTTGGGCTGGGCTCGCCAGAATGGAAAAGGTTCTGTATTTGGGCCATATACTCTACATACGGGCTTGTATTGAGCCCAAATTTTGAGGAAAGCTCTGGGACATGATTTGGCACAAATCATCCTTCTGGAAGTCCGGTCAATTCACGCGTTTTAGAGGTACAATTGGCGGTTCAAGTTGGAATAAAATATTTAGCCGAGATTTTCATTTCACACTTAAAAAGTTATGTATCCCTAGCCCTCACAAAATCTATTTAAAGGGGGTTTTAACTCTTTGAGAGGGCTGGTCGAGGCTTTGGGAAGGTGTGGCCGAAAGGTTGTTTATTGGGAGCCCCTCACAACTCTTGGAAGAAGTAAGCCTTTGTGCAAACCTCTCTTCCAAAAAGGCTCTCCTCTCTCACCTCTTCTTTGTATTTCTTTTCTTTCATGTTTGTTTCTTGAATTTTTCTTCAAATAATATTCTGTGTTCATCCCTCTTCTTCTTATCTTAATCTTCTTAATTGGGTTGGAATCAATAGTGTAGACAATATTGGGTTCTACCCTTTCAATCCGTTGTTTATGCAAAACGTCTCCACGATGACTACACCACCCATGGAAGAGTAGTTCTTTTTAGTAATCGATCGACCTCTATCCTTCTTCATTCATTTATTTTGAATCAATGAGATACTGTAATTCACATATTATGATCTATTAATTTAGTTTTTAATTAAAATGAAACTAAGCAAGCAATTGAATAGTTAACACAAAACACGTGAGGTCGGGAATTGTATGAACTGTGAGAGCACAACCTTAACCGGTAATTCAAAACCACATGGGATCAATTTGTAGAGTTCAAATATAATCCCTAAAATCAATTAATCCTCATTTCCATAGTGGTTATGTGCCTTAATTTACCACTGACCATAAGCTAATTTTAGAGCATCAATCAAAGCAGGGTGTCGCGATTGCATGTTCCGAAGTTATCCTAAGGTTAAAATTCACTTCAATCTTCGTGGTAAAGTTAATTCTCGTAGGGTTCAGGATTTAACAAATTAAGGGATCATAATTAAGTGAATATTAATTTAAATGATAATGATTAATAAATGATTGAAGAGGTATAGTTAGATCGATTACGCCTTTTAAAATAGATTTCTAAAAAAACATCTTCTTGTTGTGTCATTCTAATCGAAACTTCATTTCAAAATTAAAAACAAAAAAAATGCAATCTTCTTCCAGCAAACTTCTTCTAGATTCAGAAACTATAAACAACCACCCCCATCCTTTCAAGTAGTGTTTTTATTCTCTTTTATTTTACTTCTATAATACCTCTAAAAATTGTTTTAATTCACTTCCTCCATTGAGAGACGACCTTGGTCAGCCACTCTGCTGCACCTAAGTACCCCAAATCACATTAATCATTTGAGGGCGCCCACGACAGTGCTCTTTCTGAATTTCATGTGCATATATCATCTCACAGGTTCACATTGAGGAAAATGCAATATTTTAAGTGTGGGGGAGGGAACCTTTTAGTTTAGTAATTTCAATTGTTTTCTTGTTTAAAAAAAACCAAAAAAAAAATTTTGTGTGTTTATTTTACAATTTTCTTTGTGTTTTTGAAACTTTTGGGCTGAAATGATTCTCATAACCATTTGTAAATCCATATCAATAAGTGAAACAATTTACCCCTTGAAACTAAGCTTAAATGAATGCTAAAATGACTTTGTTTCAAGTTCAAACATTTAGTAATTTCATGAAAAGTACGCTGAATTTTGAATCCCATGCCAATCTCACTATCTTTATATTTGAAATCACTTTCCTGTGAGGCTTCTAAACCATTATTTTCATAATCTTTACATTCACCTCACTTCTTGAGAGAACCAAATCATACTTGATTTAACCAGAATTTTATCTATTCCTGTCAAAACTTGAGGGTTTGAGGTACTTATGTTTAAATGATTGATGCATTTGTTTGGTATTAAAGCCCCTATTTCAAAGAATCCTTTTTTATAATGGCCTACCTTGAATATTTAATCCTTGTAGCCCTTAGAATCCGTGCACAGCCCGTTAGGTTAAGCCGTATTACAAGCCAATTTTCCCTATCCAACCAACTCTTGAAGTGAAATTGCATAATCTAGTTGAGCTTAAGTGTGGGGGAAGTTGTCTTGGGTTTTGCCACCACATTATGTGATACTTTGGGTGGAAAATTAAATTCTGAAAAGATGTGTTTGCTGCTAAAGAAAGTAATTATATTGAAAGTTGTGCCTTTTCTGGAGCTTTCATGACAAGTGAAGCTGTGCCTTTTTTTCTGGAGCTTCTAATTGAGGTGGAAAGTTGTGCCCATCTGGAGCTTTCAAGAAAATCATGTTTGAGAAGATTGACATTTTTTATGCTGAAATGATGAATGGTGTAAACCTTTCATGACTTTTCATGATGATGGAGCTGAATTGATACTATAGGGATTGAAGAGAAGACCATATTTAAGTGAAAATTAGATTAATGCAATTTTTCTTCAAAAGAGTCAAGCCCTCCTCATTCAGCCTCAGAGTTTTTCACATCTTAATCCTACCAACCGAAAGCCACAGAACAACCCTGAAAAGTCCTCATGATAAACATATGTCCTTGACTCACATCGGGTATCTATGTAGGAATCTATCAAGCCTATGGTGACCCTTGTATGAGTTTGGATGAGAAAGACATTGCAAAAAAAATTGATATTTGAGTGATGAGAGAAAATTCAAGCGAGGTAAGTGTTTTGTGCATGAGCGGATAAATGAAGTGGAAATATATTGAATGATATAAATGGAGAACTTGAAATAAGGTTTTTTATGAGGCATGATATCTTTTTTATTCTTGGTGTGAAATTGATTGATCTTAAAGATATGTGTTTTAAAATTGGTTTTGATTTGATATTGATGTGTACTTGATATGAGGTTTTGCCCAGGTGTGCAAAAGGGTAAGTGTGGGGGAGTTGATAAAACACTATTTTATTGAATATTTTATTGATAATAAATGATATAATTTCCTCACATTGTGTTAAATATGTTTATTTATAAAATATTTGGGATTTGATCATTCATTTGAAAATTTGGTGAAAATTCCAGTTTTACCCTTAATAGTGCACTGTAGTATTTCGAAGATAAATATTTTTTTATTTATTATTTGAATTTTAAATTTTGTAACAGTGTTCCTAACTTAATTAGCTACAACCTTTATTCATGACACTAGAGCTAAAGAGTTCATTTGGTTGTTGAAATTGGTCCATGAAGTCAAAGTTGGGCTGGGCTCGCCAGAATGGAGAAGGTTCTGTATTTGAACCATATCCTCTACATAAGGGCTTGGATTGAGCCCAAAGTTTGAGGACAGATCGGGGACATTATGTGGCAAAAATCCTCCTTCTGGAAGGCCGGTCATTTCACGCGTTTTGAGGTCAAATTGGCGGTGCAAGATGGAATAAAATATTTAGCCGAGATTTTCATTTCACACTTAAAAAGTTATGTATCCCTAGCCCTCACAAACTCTATTTAAAGGGGGTTTTAACTCTTTGAGAGGGATGGTCGAGGCTTTGGGAAGGTGTGTCCGAAAGGGTGTCTCTTGGGAGCCCCTCACAACTCTTGGAAGAAGTAAGCCTTTGTGAAAACCTCTCTTCCAAAAAGGCTCTCCTCTCTCACCTCTTCTTTGTATTTCTTTTCTTTCATGTTTGTTTCTTGAATTTTTCTTCAAATAATATTTTGTGTTCATCCCTCTTCTTCTTATCTTAATCATCTTAATTGGGTTGGAATCAAGAGTGGAGACAAGATTGGGTCTACCCTTTCAATCTGTTGCTTATGCAAAACGTCTCCACGATGACTACACCACCCATGGAAGAGTAGTTCTTTTTAGTAATCGATCGACCTCTATCCTTCTTAATTCATTTATTTTGAATCAATGAGATACTGTAATTCACATATTATGATCTATTAATTGAGTTTTTAATTTAAATGAAACTATGCAAGCAATTGAATAGTTAACACAAAACACGCGAGGTCGGGAATTGTGTGAACTGTGAGAGCGCAACCTTAACCGGTAATTCAAAACCACATGGGATCAATTTGTAGAGTTCAAATATAATCCCTAAACTCAATTAATCCTCATTTATAGAGTGGTTATGTGCCTTAATTTACCACTGAACATAAGCTAATTTTAGAGCATCAATCAAAGCAGGGTGTCGCGATTTCATGTTCCGAAGTTATCCTAAGGTTAAAATTCACTTCAATCTTCGTGGTAAAGTTAATTCTCATAGGGTTAGGGATTTAACAAGTTAAGGGATCATAATTAAGTGAATATTAATTTAAATGATAATGATTAATAAATTATTGAAGAGTTAGAGTTAGATCGATTACGCCTTTTAAAATAGATTTCTAAAAAAACATCTTCTTGTTGTGTCATTCTAATCGAAACTTCATTTCAACATTAAAAACAAAAAAAATGTAATCTGCTTCCAGCAAACTTCTTCTAGATTCATAAACTATAAACAACCACCCCCATCCTTTCAAGTAGTGTTTTTATTCTCTTTTATTTTACTTCTATAATACCTCTAAAAATTGTTTTAATTCACTTCCTCCTTTGAGAGACGACCTTGGTCAGCCACTCTGCTGCACCTAAGTACCCCAAATCACATTAATCATTTGAGGGTGCCCACGACAGCGCTCTTTCATCTCCCAAGGGAAACTTGTGCTTCATGGGATATTCTAGGGTACCATTGTCTCTGAGGAAGGTGGTGATATAGGACAACCACCAATCTCAGTGGGTCATTCATCATGGAGCTACCAAAATGTATTATGATGTCTTTCAGTAGTTATATTGACTAGTTTTGAGACAATAAATAGATGACTGTGTGTCAAGATGCAATAGATGTCAGCAGTTAAAAGTAGATCATCAAAGGCCTTATGGTTTGCTTATTCCATCAACCATTCCTAATTATAAGTGGGATGCATTCCCAATGTATTTCATTCTGGGATTACCATATAAACCATGGGATAAGAATGCTATTTTTGTAGTGATTTTCCATCTTACCTAATAAGCCCAATTCATTTTGATCAGAGATAAAATTATTTTGGATGAGTTGGGCCAATTTTATATTCAGAAGGTGGTAAGGCTACAAGGTGTTTCATAAAACAATTATATCATATAGAGACCATCATTTTACCTTATGGTTTTTGGAAGGAATTCATAAGGATTTGGGGACATTTATTAAGATGATAACGATATTCCATCCTAAAAAAATGGCCAAAAAGAGTAGGAAAATCAGATTTTGGAGGACATGCTTCATGCACATATTTTGGATTTTAGAGGATCTTGGGATAGCCATTTGGGATTGGTCGAGTTCTCATATAATAATAGTTATCAATACTCTATTCAAATGGATCCATTGGAGGTTCTCTATGGTTGGTTTTGTCGGTAGACTCTTTGTTGGGCTCAGGTAGGTGAGACCTCACTTTTGGGGATGATCCATTTATAAGAGACGTTTGAGAAGGTCATGTTATTCTGGTCGGAATTATTAATAGCTCAGAGTCACCAAATATATTATTCTGACTGATGGTTTTGGGATATTAATAATTCTATGGGTGAGAGGGTATTCTTGAAGGTGGCCCTCATTTGGGCCTTTGTCATTCAGGAAAGTAGAGATACCTGACGCCAAGGTATGTTAGCACTTTTGAGATCACTGAGTGGATAAGCCGGGTGGAATACAAGTTAGCTCTTCCATATCAGTTGACATTAATTAATGACGTATTCCATGTCTCCCAATTATATATTTATAATCTGGAGCCGCCTCATGTTTTGAATTGGGAAGATATGGAGATAGATGACAATTTATGAGTTTTTAACAGGTGATGAGAATAGTGGATTCTCAAGAGAAGGTGTATTGGGGAATTTATATTCCACTGGTCTAGGTTATTTGGTATCATGTGACTGATGAGTACCAGACATGGGTGATGAATTCTTTGGTTGAGAAACATTACCCATTATTGTTTTCAGACTGATATTCGGATTGACTTTCTGGGGTAGAATGTTTTCATGGTAGAGTGAATTGTAACATCTGTGTCATTTTTCAAGTATTTTCTCTTATATTCATGGTCTATAATCCCCCCTATGCTTTCCCATTGGCTCCCCCTTATATTTTTGTTGAAAATGGGGGTTTTGGGTGGACATAACTGGCTACATGGTTTGGACACACTATTTACTAAACCATGTGGACAAACCATGCACAGTGTCTTGGTGTCAAAAAATGTATTTTGACTATTTTCCCTTCTATAAATAAACCAAATGTGCCTATTTCTTCCCACAGTCTACTATTTCATCCATGGAAGGATTAATAGCCCAATAAAGCTTCTGTGGAACAAATTTTTTTAAGTGATTTTAGTGGGGAAACATCATAATTATTCAAGTATGTGAGTTCATTCCTGCTTCAATTTTTTCTCATTAGGATTTCTTCATTTCTTCTAGATGTTCTAACTTTCTTGAAGCTAGGTTTTTGTTCCTATGGTTTAATATTTTTTTTTTTGGTTTAATATTCTTGTGTAGGGTTTGTTTTCACTCAACTGTGTTGTGGTTGATGTTTCACACAATGACTTGGGGCTTTGATATTCATGGTAGGTGGTTCAATGTGTAAACATTTTTTAATTAATTTATCTTTCTTGATTGAAAAATTTTTCATGTTCCTCATCCATTGTTTGTATTGTAAAAACCAATTTTGTTTGCATTAATTGGGTGTTTAATTTTAAAGTTTCATTTTGATATGAAATTGGGTGTTTTTCACAAGTATTCCTTGTTGTATCTTCTGGTTTTTTATGATTCATGGAATTGGATTTTTAAATGATCCATTGGCTTCAATTTTGATTTTGGAATGGTTTTGGTGTTTATTTTTCCCTTAAAGAGGGATTTTGAAAGGATTTTAGGTTCAAATCCATGTTATACTTCTTGAAAAAAATTATGAAAATTTTAAATGGTTAATTGAAATACATAAAGTGTACGAAACATGTTTTGGAGATGTTTGGTGTGTGTATGATTTGACTGAAAATTGTTTTATTATTATTATGAAATCAATTTTTATGGAAAAGTGATAAACCATACAAGACTTCACAATTTCACTACATCACAACTTCACCACTTCCCCACTTCCCCACATAAAACAATACAGGCCTTCACAATTAACGACATTAAAGCATAATGGATACATAATCAATTCATGCATTAAAATTGAAAAACCATCATAGATGGAGTTGAATTAATCAAGAGAAGGCCTAGGTACCATGAACCAAGAATCAAAAACATCAAAAAAACAGGATAAACAACTGAACTGGTCTCGTTGTGTGCCCACTGGTGTGATTTTCAACACCATCCCAAATCCAAAAACCCACCGGCGGACTGAAGTCGGAGTTTTCCCAAACCATCCATCGAAATGAGATGACCCTAAGGAAATCCACAAAAGCCAGTGAAGAATCTAGAATGAGTAATACTAGTCCGTCCAGATGCTGCACCCTACTCCACAGACACTACAGCACCACCAGGAACCATTCGACAATCTCCAAACCAAAATTGATTCAACCACACCAAAATCCATTGTGAGAATCAAATCCACAACCAGAAAATGGAGATCATTAAGCCAAAACCAAAACATCCATCCATCTTCCCCACTAAAGACTCTACCCCTATACCAGAGGAGATTCTGCAACATCATAGTTTATGCTACCATCATGAGTTCTTCCCACTGAAGACCATCACGAGTTCTTCCCAAAAGAAAATCAAAGGTGATCAGAATCAAATCGAGCAGGGCTCCAAATCCAAAATCCAACAAGCCAGCAAGAAAATCATCAATTATGGAATGACAGAGGATAATTTCCAACCATCTCACAATATAAGTATGAGAATCCCACAACATATTCAACCAAAGCTGTCCAATACCAAAATGAAAAAAGTGAAAAGAGCAGCAGCAGACAAAACCAAAATGTAAAACAAATAAAAGAGGATGAGTTAGAGAACCCATCACCATGTCGGGAAGACCTTGATCAACTAAAACAAACATATCACCCCCAACAGTCTGGCTGGAGGAGACCACCACAAATCATTTAAGCATTCAATCAGCCATAGATCATTACCACAACCCTCATGCTCTGATAAACAAGGATGACGCTGCACCTCCTGAAACTGTGATCCCACAAACACTCCAACGAGTGAGCCGGTGAATATAGAGACCTCTATAAAGACCCAAAAATTCCATGAATTTTTTTCTAAAAAAACATGAGAATTTTACGAGTCCACAGTTTCTGGAGGTTCCTGATTCTGAATCTCGGTGTACCTAGAATAAATTTTTAAAGTTTAGTTCAGGTACGTTCAGTAAACGTACGTGCGAAATTTTATATATTTTGAACCGGTGCTTGGAATTGAAATCTAAGGGCATCTTTGAACTCGCAGCGCTGGTAATTGCTTAAGGATACCTTTACTAGAAATTCTTTTTTGACGTGAGTGGAAGTAAATTATTGGGGTTCCTAAAAAAATTTAAAAAAATATGTGTAGCACATTTTTATTAGAATGGTAGTTAAAACCTCTTAGAATAGGTTTGTAGTGGTTCCACCCGCACATAACCTCCCTAGGGAGGATATTAAAAGGTGGGGCCCACACTAGTATCAATCCCCCTTAGATCCCCCTTGAACCCCCAATTTAAGAGGACGAAGTCTTCACCTTCCCCATTATTGTGCCAAATCACCTAAGAATTAATTAATGACAATTAAATAATTTGAAGTGATTTTAGTTCTTTTGAATTTTTATTGATTGCATGGAAATAATAAAATAATAGGGGAGATATTATTCTCTTTTGGCCTAGCTTTATTTGGTGGAAACTGGGGAGAATCCTTGGAGAATTATCCTCTCCAACGAAGAACCCTCGCCATGAAGAACGCCTCTACCTTCCAACGAAGAACATGAAGAACGTTGGAGATGTCCTCCATTCATTGACTTCTTCCTTCTATGTCTGCTCCCTCTCCAACTGGGAGAAAAAGGGAAGATGCCACCCGAGAATAACGTCACGAACGATGACTTAATCTCTACTCGACGTCAACAAAACATTGTCGCCTTTCTGTGACTCCACCGAGTGAACACCTATTACAAGGTAGGGGTTTGTATCGATAAAATTTAATCCCGGTTTCTCGTCGCTTTTTATGGATCGACGTTGGCGAATTTTTATCAACTAATTCGGATGGCGCGGGCCGAACCAACATGAGCCGATGTGCCTCCGTTGGTTCTTGTTTGGTTGACGTTGAATGTAGAGATGAAAGGGCACGGTGCCATTGTACTGCGCCGAGAGTACGGAACCGCGGCCAGGGTGGACCCAGCAACAGGGTAAGGTGTCATCGCGCCACACCTGAGGGGAACCACGGCCGAGAGGGCTGCGGCGGATGAAGAAGTACAGCACTGTCGTGCCATGTGGTGGAGCTAAAGGCCGCATCCAGGTTGGGCTGCGGTGGTGGTGGTGTGGCACCGTCGCGCCGCGTGGAGAGAAGGAGGACCGCGGCGTTGTCTCGCCGCGGTGGAGGAGTGGTGGCAGCCAGTCGGGCCAGCCGTCGTGGAGCTAGTCAAGTGGGAAAACTCGGGTCCTGCACCACTTGAACCGAATCAATGTGCCGATTCTGTCCGACAAAACCTGGGGGGGCACCACCCTCCTTCGTGTGGGCGATCAGACCTCCATGAACCGGGCCGCCCATTGAGCCTGGCCGCCACGGCCGGGCATCCCATTGGCCTTGCCGCCTCAATATGGCCGCCCTTTGGCTGGGCCGCCACGGCCAGGCTTCCATAGCCATGCCGCCCCTCGGTCGGGCCACCCCTTGGTTGGGCCTCCATAGGCCGGGCCTCCATGGCCGTGCCGCCCCTCGGCCGGACTGCCATGGGCCCAGCCGCCACGGTCGTGTCGCCCACCAGCCGGGCCACCACGGGCCAGGTCACCACGGCCCAAGCTGCCCCTTGGTCGGGCCGCCATTTCCGGCCTGGTCGTGCACTCGGTTGGGGCTGCACTCACGGACTAGGTTAGACCCCGGTTCGGACTGGTTCGGGCCTGGTCGCTCTGACTGGGTCGGACCAGACCTAGACCCGCTATGGCCATTTACACCTTTTTGCCCCCTATCTTGGTCTACAGGTGTCCGATCAGCGAACCCTCTGTGGCGATGGAATTCATGTAGTGAGAAAGTTATTTTAGAATACTCCACTAGTGGTTCAGACAGAGTTAGAGTACGGTTGGGTTGGTTTGAGCCTAAAAACCAACTGTGTCCCTAGAACGGAAATTCCAATAACTCTCAGACCGAGCATCTGATTGATGCACCGTCTATCGCGTTGGGTTCTTTATGATGAGGCAGAACTACGAGATACATCAACTCAGGACTTCATGATAGTTGATGTATCGAAACTTGGATCGAGGAGCGGACCCTTCCAGAGTCGTGCATGCTGTGTGAGGGAACCCTAGGGCCGGCTACGACTACGACTGTACCAGAATACTCAATGGGTTCGACAGCGATGACTTCTGTACTAGAATCCTACGTGGGTTCTATAGTGATAATTTCTATATCGGAATCCTCTATGGGTTTGACAGTGATGAATGTTTTACCGAAATCCCTTGTGGGTTCGACCATGATGACTTCTGTACTGGAATCCTCAGTGGGTTCGACAGTTCTGACTTCTGTTCCTGGATCCTGTGTGGGTCTGACAGAATAGCTGATCCTGTATCCTGTGTGGGTCCGACAACTTAGCTGGTCCTATATCATGTGTGGGTCTGACATCTTAGATGAATCAGTGACTAAATCTAATCATCTATATCACTCTACAAAAGATTTATACATGTGTGAGCTGAGTATTGTCTTTCAACCATTATCATCATGGTGAATGACTTTACTTCCTTTGTAGACTGGGTTGTGCTTGGGATTGAGAGATGGTGTCGAACTATGATTGGTAACTTAGGTATATGTATTGGAATATACCTAAGTAAGGTTAGTTGATACTTCATGATTGTATCTTTCTTATGTGGTTTATCCTTAGTGGATTCTGGGAGACCTTCGGGGGTCTCGGGGTCCCCTACTGAGTATTGTTATACTCGCCCTTGCACGGGCTTCACATGTACCTTGTTGTGTTCTATGCAGACAATGATCACTAGTAATTGAGGCTGTGGGTAACAGATAGGAGGCTTCTTGGATCTGGACTAGACGAGACATACCTCAGGGATGAGTGTTTGAGTTCTGTACCTACCCTTCAAGTAGGATTCACCGATGGACAATCCATGAGCTTTTTTTCCCTTTTTACCTGTACTTGTAATTCTTGTTAAGTTGGGTTTGTATACTAGCCCACTTACATCCAGAAGACTTTTCTTTTCAATATTAGTACTTGTTGCTTCTATAGCTAGTTTTTAGACTGGGTGTGTTACATGATTAAAGGCAATTCCTTCCCTTTTATTTGGTTTACGGCTTTTGGTGGTAGTCGCCAGCCCATGGCCTAGGGAAGGCGGGCTTGGGGTAGTCACGGCACGGGCCCCGAGGACAGGTCATGACAAATTGGTATCATAGGAGTCATTTCTGCTTCAGAACTTGGACTCAAATTGTTTTAATGGCAATAGTGTTATGTTTTTTGGGTGTGGTTATCAGTTTAGGGAAAACAGTGTTGGTAAGGTAGCCAACGTATCTATACACTAGGACTATGACTTTTGATCTCCAACTCAGTGCACGAAAACACTAATTCCATGTGTGTTTCCTTTGAAAACTTTTTCATATTCATTACTTTGTGTTACCTCGCCAAGTATACTCTTTAACCGTGGTGCACCTGTTATTTTTAGGATGGCCCCACGAAGGCAGCCAGCTAGGGTTCCAAGTTACATACGAGATGGTAGCTCATTGAGTGATGAGGCCTCAGTGTAGGGCCCCATCACAGAGGAGGTACCAACGGTACCACTAACCACTGGGCCACCGATACCAACAGCTCCAGCAATAGAGAGTTCAAGTCGTATGAGTGGATTGCATGAATTCTAATGCTAAAGGCTGCCTAGGTTCTAGGGAGAGATGGACCCACATGCACCTGAGGATTGGCTGGAGGCTATTGTGAGAGTTTTCAGATTGGTAGGGACACTAGTTGACCTCTTGGTGATCCTTGCTGCGAGTCTCCAGCATGCAGTAATAGGTAGATGGTGGAGCTTGATGCTCAAGGTGCATGATGTGGCATCATTACTCTGGAAAAACATTGAGAGTCTCTTCTGATCAATGTATGTTCCATATACCCTTCATGAGGTGTGGATTACGAAGTTACTTCATCTGCTGTAGGGCTACATGAAAGTAGTTTAGTACTCAGTGAGGTTAACCGACCTCTCACGCTACTCCACCGATATGGTACGAGACCCATTCTTCTGGGACTGGAACTTCGAGCAGGGACTCATGCATTAGATCATGGATGCGATGATTACCCTTAGCATCCCGACATAGGAAGGGGTGCTAGAGAAAGCCCTTCTAGATGAGTGTTTTCTCGCTGAGCAGTCACCAGCGGCGAGACCCACCACAGGGCGACACATAGCGGTGTATTTTGCAGCCGGTAGTAGAAAGATGTCGCATAAGTCCATGAAGACTAGGCCATCAGGTGGGAGACCCCATTATATAGGTTAGTTTGTGTAGGGAACGCGAGACAGAGCCAGTTATATGAGGAGCAGGTAGTTCTATGAATGCGACATGATGGGTCACATGGATCGTGACTGCCTGATCTGCCAAGAAGATGAGCAGTAGACAGTATAGAGACCTCCCAGATAGAGGCATAGGTTTGGACGTGATGGTCTTCTGGGATCAGGAGGATGTGGAAGAGGATTTGGCCGAGCAGTGAGTGGTGGACAACGTTTCGAGGCCCTTCCACGACCACCACCATGAGGTCCACCCTGACCACACGGAGTTGGAAAACAGAGGTGGGGTCAGCTCTAGGTAGTCAAGGCATATGACCACAGCGCACCTTAGAAGATTCGAGGTACTATGTGTGTCTACTCCACCATTTTTGCAGTACTTATAGACACAGGTGCATGTCATTCTTGTATTTCCGCTGCCCTCATTCGGAACTCGGAGATTCCGATGGAGCCGTTGTCTTAATCCTTACGACTATAGACTCCTACGGGAGCAGACTCGATGATTACGCCCTGGTTTCGGAAGAGTTATCTTACTATAGGAGGCGAGAGATTAGGCTGGGATCTCCTCATAGTGACGTCGAGGCCTTACAACGTCATCTTGTGTATGGACTGATTATCCACAGTTGATGCTCAGATTTAATGTATTAGGAGCAAAGTGCAGTGTATCTGCACGGACGAGGCCAGGTTCACCTTCACTGACAAGAAGGGAGCCTTTGCAGCATGGGATGGACTTAAATAGAGGAGGGGGTAGCAGATCACACACCAGTTGGATGGTCTCATACATAGAGCGGTTGATGTGAGGAGTCCGAGTTTTTCTGTAGTGGTGGATTAGTACACGAATGTTTTCCCTGACGATGTTCCAGGACTACCTCCTCATAGAGAGGTACACTTATACATTGACTTGTACCCCGGGATGACACTGATATCTACTCCAGCATATCAGATGGCTCCAGCTGAGATTTTTGATCTGCGAGTATAGCTGGAGGACTTGCATGGGTAGAGAATTATCCGACCCAGTGTTTCACCCTAGGCATCTCCGATTATGTTCGCCAATAAGGCGGATGGGATCTTGCAACTGTGTGTTGACTACCGTCACTTGAATCAGGTGACCGTGAAGAACAAGTACCCTATCCTGAGGATTGACGACCTCTTTAATCTGGTCAATGGAGCATGATTGTTCTAAATGATAGACCTTAGGCCAGGCTATCACTAGCTCATAGTTCGAGACTAGGATGTGCAGATGATGGCCTTCAGGTGTCAGTATGGCCACTATGAGTTCTTAGTTATGCCATTTGGTGTAACCAACTCTCTATTAGTGTTCATGAGTCTCATGAATAGGATCTTCTAGCCTTACCTCGATCGCTTTTTCGTAGTCTTCTTCGATGACATACTCATCTACTCGACTAGTGAGGAGGATCATGCTTAGCATTTACAGGTTGTACTGGACACACTCCGTGAGAACCAGCTTTATGGTAAGCTCTCAAAGTTCTAGTTTTGGATTAGAGAGGTTCACTTCTTGGGACACGTCATCTCGGAGGCTAGAGTTGCAGTGGATCCAGTGAATGTTGATGTAGAACTTGCTTGGGAGCCACCTAGATGTGTGACAGAGGTTGAGAGTTTTCTAAGACATTTTGGGTACTATCAGAGATTTGTGTCAGACTTCTCCAGAGTTGTAGCACCGCTTTCAGCATTGATGAAGAAGAGGCAACCCTTTGTGTAGTAAGAGAGATGCCAGTAGAGATTTCAGGAGCTGAGACATAGGTTGACTAGTGAAACAATCATGAGGATACTGGAGGAGGGTGTAGGGTACATAGTATACTGTGATGCAATAGGGTCCAGACTCCGATGTGTCCAGATGCATGAGCGAGCAATGATCGTGTATGGATCTTGGAAGATGAGACAACATGAGAAAAAATAAGCTTCCCATAACCTGGAGTTAGCAGCATTGGTCTTCACCTTGAAGATGTGGCAGCACTATCTACGGGGCGATCATTTTATAGTCTACTCTTACCACCAGAGTCTCAGGTCCATTTTCTCGCAGAATGACCTAAAACTGAGACTTCGGTGATGTCTCGAGTTCTTCCAGGACTATGACTTCGAGATAGTCTATACTCATGTGAAGGGGAACATTGTAGCAGATGATCTCCGCAAGAGATCATACATTCAACTTCTAGGAGAGGTGATGAAGTAGTTGGCCGCGTTGTAGGTATCCTATGTGAATAGTGATGGAGCAGCCTTTCTGTAGTCTCTCACAGTCACTCCTCCACTTATTCAGTGATTCAGAGAGGCCAAGCATGGGGACATTTATGGTGAGACACGATGTGCTTAGATATCCACAGGGAAGGCACCATATGGATTTTCTGAAGGTGGGGAGCACGTCATTCTCTTTAGAGGACGTACCATGGTACCAGTTTTACTACAGGAGGAATTATTGAGGGAGTTACACACATCTCCATTAGTAGTTAATCCAGGAGTGGTGAAGATGTATCAGGATCTCTGGTGACAGCATTGGTGGCTTGGTATGAATAAGGAAGTAGTAGAGTTTGTCTCACGATGCCTCACTTTTCAGAAATTGAAGGCGTAGCAGTAGGTTCCAGTAGTCTTGGTTCAGCCCTTAGAGGTCCCAGAGTGGAAGTGGGATGGGATATCCATTGATTTCGTGATGGTTCTTCCACGTACATCCATAGGACACGACTCCATCTGGATGATCGTAGACCGGCTCACCATGTCGGCCCACTTCCTACCGATCAGAGAGTTGGGTTCAGTGGAGAGCCTGGGACACCTCTATGTACTAGAGATCATACGGCTTCATGGTGTCCCATCGACGATCATCTCTGATCGAGATACTTTATTCACCTGTCGGCTTTGCAAGGGGTTGCAGGAGGCTTTCGGGATGCAACTTCGCTTGAGAACCGCCTTCCATCCTCAGATGAATGGTCAGACTGAGAAGACCATTCAGATTGTCAAGGACATGCTCCGTGTATGAATCCTTGACTTCAGTCATTGTTGGGAGGATCAATCACCCTTGGTATACTTTGTGTATAATAATAGCTACCACACCACCATCGGGAGGGAACCTTGCGAGGAACTGTACGACTGACCTTGCAGATCGCCTCTATGCTGGACTGACCCAGGGGAGTCAGCACTTGTAGGACCAGAGATGGTGCAGGCTAGGACAGAGAAGGTGCAAATAATCTAGGAGCGGATGAAGACTGAAAAGAGCATGTAGAAGTACTATGCGGATAGGAGATATAGACGACTGGAGTTTGAGGATGGTGACCACTTCTTTCTACGGGTCTCACCTCGATGAGGTATATAGATATTTGGCTGAGGCGGCAAGTTATCTCAGCAATTCATCGGACAAATACAGGTCCTTAGAAGGGTAGGAGTGGTGGATTACCTCTTGACTCTTCCACCTCAGTTGCACTGGGTGCACGACGTCTTCCATGTATCTCAGTTGAGGATATACATGCACGACATGTCCTACATTATAAAATATAAGGAGTTGGACATCGATTATGGGGAAACATTCATGAAGGTTTTAGTGGAGATTGAGTATAAAAAAGAGTGGGTCTTGAATCTATGTTCGATACCTATGGTGCGCATTCACTGGTAGCACATGTACCTCCTGGAGAGCACATGGGAGCGGGAGGATCAGATGCATTCTTAGTACCCCCATTTGTTCCCTTAGTGTGTGTCCTAGCTTACAGGGATGTAAATCTCTGAGGTGGGAAAAATTTTAAGACCCCTAAATTCCTTGATTTTTCTTAAATACATGGGAATTTAATGAGTCTGTTGATTTTGGCGGTGCCTGATTCTGAGGCCCGGTGTGTTCGAAATCAATTTCTAATGTTTTGTTCAGGTAAGTACAGTTAACGTACGAGAGAGATTTTATATCATTTGAACCGTTGCTCAGAAATGAAATCTGAGGGCACCATTGAACTTGAAGCACCAGTAATCGCATAAGAAGACCTTTACCGATGTTTCGTTTTGACGTGAGTGGAAGCTAATTAATGAGGTTTCTAAAAAAAATAAATTAAAATATGTGAAGCATTTTTTTTATTAGAATGGTAGTTAAAACCTCAAAGGGGAGGTTGGTGGTGGGGCCACCTGCACATAACCTCCCTTGGGAGGATGTTATAAGGTGGGGTCCATAGGAGCATCAAAACCCCTTAACTCCCCTTGAACCCCCAATTAAAGAGGAAGAACTCTTCACCTTCCCCATTATGGTGCCAACACACCTAACAATTAATTAATGCCAATTAATTAATTTTAAGTGATTTTAATTTTTTTGAATTCTATTTTATTTCATGGAAATAATAAAATAATAGGGGAGAAAATATTTAATTTTTGGCCAATCATTCTTTGGTGGAAACTGGGGAGAATACTTGGAGAATAATCATCTCCAATGAAGAACCATCGCCGTGAAGAACGCCACTTCCTTCCAACGAAGAATGTGAATAACACCGGTGACATCCTCCATTATTTGACATATTCCGTGGACATCTTATCCCTCTCCAACGGGGAATTATAGGGAAGGCACCACCCGAGAAGGATGTTGTCAATGACGATGTCATCTCCTACCAACGTCAATGGAATGACGCGCCTTTCCATGACTTCGTCGAGCGAACAATGATTACAATGTAGGGGTTTGTTTTGATTAAATTTAATCCTCTTTCCTTGTCTCTTTTTATGGATCAATGTTGGCCAATTGTTATCACCTAATGCGGAGGGTGTGGGCCTAACCAACAAAGCCCGACATCCCTCTGTTGGTTCTTGTTTGGTTGACGTCAACAGCGGAGCCGAAAGGGCATGGTGCCATCACACCACGCTGGGAGGGCGGAACTGCGGCCAGGGCGGACCATGGAAAAGGGGTGTGGTGCCGTCACGCCTCACCAGAGAGGAACCACAGCTGGGAGGGCCACAACGAATGAAGAAGCACGGCGCCGTCATGCCGCGTATTGGAGTCGAAGGCTGCAGCTAGGTCAGGTCATGGCGGTGGTGGCGTGACGTCGTCACACCACGCGGAGAGCATGAGGACCGTGACACCGTCGCGCCACAGTGGAGGAGCGGTGGAGGTTGGGCGTGCTGGCCACCGTGGAGCCGGTCAGGAAAGACCACCCAGGTCCCCCAGCTCATGAACCAGCGCAACACGCTAGTTCTGTCCGATAAAACGGTGGGCGGTGAACCCCCTCCCTCGAGTGGCTGGCTGGGCCGCCACGAGTCGAGCCACCCATCGAGCCGGGCCGCCATGGCCAAGCTGCCCATTGGCTGGGACGCCACGGCCGGGCCACCCTTCGGCTGAGCTACCCCACGGCCAGGGCGCCACGGCCGGGCCGCCCCTCGGCTGGGCCACCAAGGGCCGGGCCACCCTTAGGTCAGGCCGCCCATTCGGGCGGGGCTGCCACTCGAGTTAGGTCACACACATGGACCAGGTCAGACCTCGGTTCGGACCGGGTTGGGCTGGGTCGCTCCGACTGGGTCAGACCAGACCCGGACCCGCTCTGGCCAATTACACATTTTCTCCATTTCTTGGCTAGGGGTGTCAGATCGGCGAACCGCCTATGGAAATGGAATTCATGGAGCGAGATAGTTCTTTTGGAAAACTCTAGTTGAGGTTCGGACAATGTTGAGTACAGTCAGGTTGGTTTGAGCCTAAAAACCAACCGGGCCCCTGGAATAGAAATGCCAGTAACTCTCAGACTAGGCGTCCTATTGATGCGATGTCTATCGCATTTGGTTCCATATGATGAGACAGAACTACAAGATGCAGCATCTTCAAGATTTGTGATAGTTGATGCATGGACAATTGGTTTGAGGAGCAGACCCATCCAGAATCCATTGTGCTGTGTGCGGGAACCCTAGGGATGGATACGATTGCGACTATACCAGAATCCTCCATGGGTTCGACAACGACGACTTCTGTACCAGAATCCTCCGTGGGTTCGATCGTGATAACTTTTGTACCTAAATCCTCTATGGATTCGACAGTGATAACTTATATACTAGAATCCTACATGGGTTCGATAGTGATGACTTCTGTACCGGAATCCTCCGTGGGTTCGACAGTTCTGACTTCTTTTCTTGTATCCTGTGTGTTTCTGATAGCTTAGATAAATCAGTTACTACATCTGATCAACTCTATCATTCTAAAAAAGATGTATACCTGTGTGAGTTGATTCTTGTCTTTCAACCTTTATCATCATGGAGATTGACTTTACTTCCTTTGTGGACTGGGATGTGCTTGGGCTCGAGAGTTGGAGCCGAACTGTGATTGGTAACTTTGGTATATGTATGGTCATATACCTAAGTAAGGCTGGTTGATACTTCTTGATTGTATCTCTTTTCTATGGTTTATCCTTAGTTGATTCTGGGAGACCTTTTGGAGTCTCGGGGTCTCCTACTGAGTACTGTTATACTCACCCTTGCACGGACTTCGCCCGCACCTTGTTGTGTTCTTTGCAGACGATGGTCAGCAGTGATCGAGGCTGAGGGTGACGGATGAGAGGCTTCTCAAAGCTAGACTAGAGGGGATGTACCTCCGAGATGATTGTTCGAGTTTTGTACCAACCCTTCAGGTAGGATTCCCCGATGGACGATCCAGGGGCTGTTTTTCCCTTTTTTACTTGTACTTGTACTTGTTATTCAGTTGGGTTTGTATATTGTCCCACTTACATTCAGCATACTTTTCTTTTCTATATTAGTACTTATTACCTCTACATCTATTTTTCATATTGTGTGTGTTACAAGTTTAAATTAAATTCCTTCTCTTTTGTTGGGTTTACGCCTTTTGGTGCTAGTTGCCATCCCCTGGCCTATGGAAGGCGGGCTTGGGATAGTCACGGCATGGGCCCCGAGGACGGGCCATGAAAACCTCATCTCAAACCAGACTTATGCTTGAGAATCATGAACTGAATCACCACAGAGCCTGTATCTTGAAACCATAGTAGGAGGGAGAGCCACGAACCGATGATGAGAGAGCCAGAAGAGACCATAGTAGATCCCCCATCAGAAGAGGAAGGTTGTGATGGGGAAAACCCTAGCACTGTAAGCCCCTTACAGGATCATAATTTGTGTTTTCAAAGAGAATGTGTGTGAATGATTTAGAAATTCAGTTTTTATGTGCAAATAGTATTTTATATCATGTGAAAAGTTTTTGAGCACAAGAGGCATGCATGATATCTAGGTGGGAAGACTAGGACTAGTATGATAGTGATCTAGTAGTGACCTCATACCTGTTTCACTTAGTAAGATTGACGATGAAAACATTAAGAAAACTATGATGATGTTTGGGGGCACTAGGAAATTTGATTCTCTCATTATAGTGGCTCTTGCATATGATGGTTATTGGTTATGGTTAATTTAACAAGAAGTTATGATGTTCCTAGGGCCCCACTACTAGCTAGTCCATTGAATTGTTCATGTGAATAGTTCACCATTATTATTTTACACATACCATCATCATACATTGTTTTTGGAGTGTAATTTCATATGATTATGTGTTTTCTATAAAATTTATCATTCTTTAATGTTTCCATCTTCAAAACTACTTTCATTTAAAGTTTATTCTCTTAGAAATTTTTTCTATAATTTATTGTTTATGAAAACGTTCAAGCTTATTTTATTAAAATGTTTATCACATGTGATTTTTATTTTGTGGAATCCTGTTAGTATTGGCATCACATCATACTTAATTCTTTGGGTGTGTGTAGGCTTGGTAAAGTTTGACACAAGTAAGGGAAATGTCCTTTGAGAGGGATTTTTGGGTTGATAGCTCCCTTTGTCGGTGTTGTGTTGTAGAGATGGCTTGAAGGTGATTCACCTTTTCCATGTTGGGGTTCCTGGGATAGAATTGATGCTCCATTTTTTTGGTCCTCTTTAGCTTTGGGATTTAACTATATAACTAAATTCTAAATTTTTGATGACTTTTTTGGTAAAACTTTTTCAGATTCTATATTTTTAATATTGTTGGTTATTTAATGTTTCTAAAATCTTTTAAATCATTCTCATACATTTTTTGATAACCATGTACTTTTTCCATCTTGTAGGGATCGGGAAAGCCCTTTGGGCCTTAACACAGTCCAGGTCGGTGCTGATTTGGTTGAAGAACAGAACTGGTTCATTATAATTATTAAACCTATAATAGATGATGTCTAAATATATCAAGATAATGCTTTTTTTACAAGTTTTGGATCATCTGTAACTCTTATATTTTTAGTTTGATGCCTAGTAAACTGATATTTACGTTGAACATAGTTGATAATTTTTACTATTAATTATGATAAAAAACAATGTCGACTTTATTATATAATATAAATTATGATGATTACATGTATGGATTACATTTTTTGAAATTCATCTCAAAGAAGGGGAAAATTTTAATTTAAAATTAAACCAGCAGATGCGATGAGAAAGAAGGTTTTCAAAGAGAAACTATTCAAATGGTTAAACATATTTTTATCAAAATTCATTAAGAAATTGATTAAAACAACATAAATTATAATAATATATATATAGTTGAGATAAATTTTCTCTAAAACCATACGGAAAAATTATTATTTTTAAATGCATTCAATGAAATGCAAATTATTAATAAAATCCAGTATTTTTCACGATTTATCTACAAAATTTACCTTTTCATAAAATTGTCAAAAATTTTACTAAGAAAATTTTTATATGAAAATTTGAAAATTTAATTTAATTTTCTCAAATAATATTTCTAAAATTTTCATAAATAAATTTTATAAATACATTCGCAAAAGGTGAAAAACTCTTTTCTAAGAAAATATTGTTTTTAAGAATAAAATTGGATTTATTCATTTATCATTGCTAGAAAATACAAAAGATGAACTTTATAACATTTTATTGAGTATATAATATATAAATTTCAATAAAATTATTTAAAAAATGTTATTTGTTATTTTTACTAAGATAAAACATGTTGGTGTACATATAAATTGATTTTCTGGAAATGATTTCCTTTAATTTCAAATGGTTTTTATTTTTATATATATAATTCGTAATCAAATTCTTAATTATATATATTTTTGTATAAAATTTATTTCCATAATTTAGTTAATCGCATTCATACCCAGTAATCCAATGGATATAAAATAACTATCATATTAAATAATAATACATTAATGACACATGAAATTTTTGTTAAACCTCGTATTGCGTCTAATGCAAGATAAAACAAAAGTTATGTGTAACATAAGATAGACTCAATGTTTTGAGTAACAAAAAATATTAAATAATTTAAATTTAATTTTAAAAAAAAATTAAAAAATATCAAAGTGTTACAATAACTTTTCTTTTTGACAAGTTTTTCTCTATCTTTCAGATATCATTGGGTGGTTACCTTGGTTCAAGGTCTTAGTTCTTGTTTTTTAGTGATGGTTAATTTTTTCTTGTATGAATTTATAATTCCAATTTTTTAATTTTACTTTATTTTTAAAAATGGGTTAGGTATTTGGTCTTTCCTATAAGTTTAATTTGATTATTTTTTCTCTCCTTGATATTTAGGCAACATTTATGATATTTTTTTAAAAAAAAATAAACTAAATAAATTAATGAGTATTGTTGGTAAAATATATATAAATAGAATTTACCATGCATGAAGTACAGATCAATATGAAACCATAAAAGTTATCTATTTACACAAATTGTGATTTTATAAAATAGAATATAGAGATACGTTTCATAAAATATTTATTCATGTTAAGTGCAACAAGAAACTCAAAATCATTGTTTAATCACAACTTGTAAAAGTATATTTCTTTATAACATTTATTAAATTGTTAAAAAATATTAATGGGATGATATTAATAATTTGAAACCAATAAATCAATCAAAAAATCTCTTGTGGAAATTTCATTTTTGTTTAATCTAGGGTCCAATGTTTTCTAACTATAATCATTTCACTCAATTTTTATACCATATTAAAAGTATTTATTGATTTTGATACTTGACTAAAAAGAAATACACTTATTATGTGTGATATTTTATTGAGTTAATACATTTTGGGGATTCTTTTGGAAGAATATTTTAAGGTTTTGATATTCCCGTAAGAGGTTGGGTGTTTAGTTTTGGGGATGCACCTTTAGAAAATGTCTTAAGTTGGGATTCCTCCCATGTAATATTCTAGGCTAGGGATTGTACACATTATAAAACTATTTTTCGTATCAAGTCATCACCATACTAAATTAGTTGGTGTGTGAATAGTATACACAGGTTCTTTTATATCCAAATTACTTACAAAATTCTTCTTTTTGTCTCTTTAATTTTCTACATACAATTTTCACACATCCACTCTACTTAATATTTAATGAAATAATTTTTAAATTTTATTAAACAATGATATTATAAAATTATTTTTAAAAATATGATAATTTTAGTAGAATATAACAATCCCCATCATATTTTTTTTCTATCAAACCATTGGGACCTAACATGCATATCATGAATTTATAAAATTGAGTTATAATGATAATGACTAGAAATATCAGGGTTAAGGATTTTTAAATTAGTTGATGATATTTTATGCTTATAATATTTCTAAAATAATTTTTAATTTTTTTTGTTAGAATTGGTTAGAAAATGTGACATATTCTAAAACATAACATAGTAAAGTTATTATGGAAAGTTGATTGACATTATAGAATATAATTATCATATATATTTTTTGGTTTTTTTTTATTCCATTGGTTTAATATTTATATGTTTATAAGTAATGAATCATTAAAATTTACTTACATTACATCCCCTTTTAATCTAGGAATATTTGAGGGATCATATGGGAAAACTCTAGAGTTGTTATCATTTGAACACGTGGTTTTAAAATTACCATCATGGGAGTAAAACCCCAAAATAATATGGACAAATGACACTTAATATAGGTTCTACCCTTGACATTATATGTGCCTCCTCAAATTCCAGATTCTTTTGAAATTAAAAAAAGACCTAATAAATTATTTGGGAGAGTATTACTTAAAATGTAACCAGGATATCCATTCCTAAATGTTATGAAAATATATAATGGTCTATTCATATAGTAGACATCCCACAAACCAATAGAAAAAATTAGTATCCCAATTGGGCACCGAAGACCAGAAGATAAAAGCATGAAACTATTTATATGATGTGTTAATATAAAATAGTTCACCTAAAGTAGATGAGTTAAACAAGAATCAAATACCCTGAAAATGAACTGTGGCCAACATAAGATAATAGAAATAGAAAAGCAATTATATCACCATTGACCTAACTCATATTCCAACCTTTTATATCCAAGTCTTCTACAACATGCTGACTTGTGAAATGAGTCCAAAAAAAATTTGTACCTACATAATAATAGAAAATATTGATGTCTACCAACATAAAATAGAACCCACACCATTTATGTAGATAAGTTATGAGTCCAATGGCCCAGAATATATCCCCAATGCTTCACCAATATGACTGATGTTGTGATTAAATGGATGTGCATGCAATATATATAATTAGGTCTAGTTGTTTCCATGAAACTCGCTAACCAAGAAATATCACATGTAATGACCAAAAATCACAAAATTATACAATCATCAATACTATATCATGACATACCTCATTCCAAAACCCAGATAGTAACTAATTTGGAACCGTATTGGAAGTAAATATATTAGGAACATGGTAACACATGTATCCAAGGGAAAAAATCTATCACTCAGGACAGGACGTCATCAAGTTCCATTAACCATATTTTTGTAGTTTATAAGGTCCAACAAGTCACATATATCTATCATTGATGACATTTGGGAGGTCAACTAAGCACAACAGCCCATCCTCGCAAGTAATGTGTAGTAAAATCAGGCACAAGGGACCATCATAAGGGGTTTTGAGAGGCCCAACATCATGAAAATTATCCAACGCATTCAACCACAAGGTAGTCAAACAATTAATCACACTAATAGAAAAAATGTGTTCTGGGGAGGCCATCTTCAAGTACCCCTACCAACAACTTCACACTCAGAGAGGCTATACTAGTTAAACAAATAGTACATGGCAGTATTATAAAACAAGTCCCTCATAATGTCTATCAACTAACTAGTTCACCATTAGGGGTCTAGTAATTTTGGACCTATAACCACACACAAGAATCCAACTAGGTCAATTAGACCCATCCCAACTATCTAGTGGATCATCAATTCTATTGTTATCCACCCATAACTTTGATGCTATAGGAAAATATCATTAATCTAACAAAAAGCACATATAAAATAGGTTAAATTATAATAATGAGTCATATGAACATACCATATCCAAAAGTCCAAGATATTGAAATAAATCCAAGGTAACATAACTCAAACCAAATCCATTTCTATTAACTAAAAGTTGGACAACTCACTTCCCATGATCATACAAGACTTGACTCTAGTCCAGAAGCCCTTATGATCTGTTAATATGTATGTGTCTTGTTTCAACCTCTAACAAGCTATCTATAACATGATTCACCAATTAATTTAATCAAAAAAAATATTTTATTAATTCATACCAAAATTATATCTTGGCATAATAAGAACTAAACTCACTGGACAATCTAATGATTCTAAAATCAGGATAAACTAGGTAAATTTTAATCCCAACACAACCTCAGTCATAAGACACAAAAAATCCCTAATTTATAAATGTTAACTAAAAAAAATTTAATATAAAATCTATAAAACCTTATTAAATCCAAATTTGGAATACCATATGAAAAATGATTAATGGTGGATTTTTTATAGTGTCTCAAGATTCCCTACTCAATCCCCCCACAAAATCACCAAAATTTACAATGATTTATCCTTCCTTTGGTAAATTATTCTATTCCATCCCCATCAAAACTATATGAAATTTAGGAAGGAATGGAGGAATAAAATTATGGGTAATGGATGATATCATACCACTAAATCTCATGCCAAAGAATATTGGAATACCAAAAATTTAAGGCACACAATAGAAGGGAAAAATATATCTCTAGGGGGTCCCCCTAAATGTTTGTTGGGATAGAGGAGAAGAAACTTGAGGGTTACGAAATTGGAACCCAAGGAAATGGCCAAAAGTCCATCCATTAGAATCATTGTTCCAAGACCTAACTAGTGATCTGGTTGGTGCAAAATGTGTATTCAAAGCACTATCAATCCAACAAGCTAGGTATTTAAATAATTACATTTGTTCAATGCACTATTCATTACACTTGTTGGTAAAATTTAGATTTCTAACCACCTATCCACTTATATATCACACCTTCAAACACTTGAGACCTCCCCTGATTCCCAAATAATTTTTGAAACCACCTCTTAGAGGTGTTCAATGTTACATAACTCCTTTCTTAGTCTCATATTTCAAAATTATCACACACTAAATGGAAACAATTCAATTTTACTTATATTTTTTCAACATATAATGATGATATTGATTTAAAAATATTCACTATTATTTTTATTGTATTATATAATCCATGAGAATTCTTGATATATGTTCACTTACCTATCAAGGATGTTGAAACACCATGAAAATTCTATATCCCATCTCCAAACTCTAAAATCAATTTTCCCTTACAACAATATACTCCAATTTTTCCTATACCAACCCCCTTACAAATTGATCAATTTGATCCAAGAAACATGTCAAAAAATCCAAATTTATTCTCCTTGTGTAGTTTCCAATTTTCCAAATCAAATTTCAAAAAAATCAATAGTCATCCACCTATAACCTTTTTCCTCAAAACTAATTAATAGCACTCAACAACATGACACTCAAAATCTCAAACAATAATGCATATATCTAAAGGAATAATATGGAATATAAATTTTAAAAAAAACATAAATATGAAATACTATTCAATCCCTTAAGGTAAACCTCAACTGAATAAAACAAATATTTTTCTATACCATGAGACCTGATACACCACGTAATCAGCTCCCTCTGAGATCAACTCAGACCATTCCTGGATGATGAATAATGCTCACACCTCACATCATGACACATATTATTTCAAACCCTACTATAAAAAAAGAGTCTATTGAAATTTACAATAATGATCTACTAGGCTGAAAATGGCCAATATATCATCCATTGATCAACCCCATAGACCTCTGATTTCTCTCACACGAGGGCCACATAACGAAATAAAAATCCCTCTCCCCACTATAATAAAATACTTTTAATCACAATAAAAAGTATTTTTTCTTATTTTTACGACCTTGTTCCGTCTGAAAATAAATATGGTGGCTATAAAAGGCTAAAACCGCTCATATGTGAGTGTCACCAAGAAGGCCAATTAGTCCCATATCCCCATCTCAAGGGAACTCCATCAATGATTACCACCAAAAGGACCACAAAAAATGATGCAACACCATTAATGACTGATGGTATACTCTGTACCATCTAGGTGGTCCCTCATCCCTCATTGTGAGTTATACCATATGGGTATCATTGGAATAAGACATGTTTCACTCCATTGGAGAAATTTTTCTACATTATCAATGTCCATATATTTGTCCACGTCAAGGATCAAAACTAGTATCAACTGTTACATCACACCTAATCAATCAACATCCCCGTTTCCATCATAGATCATCTAGTTTTTGAACTAAGCCCCTAGTGCACCATGGACACAAGCCCCTCATCAAACCAAAGTTGATCACAAACCCACAAATTCCTTGTCTCAAATTAGGCATCTATAGAATAGACTTCCACTTCACCCAATACATAAGACAAATAGAACAACATCATTAAAATTTACATGATTTGATGTTTTCATCAACAAAGAAAAAAAATTAAAATAATTTTATAGATCCCCATGATTTAACTTGATACCTATGATCGATTCCAACAAATAGTACTCCCCAGTATAGGAACCACCTAATAAGGGTACATATCAACTGATCCTAGATGTAGAAACAAACCATAAACACTTGAAGTGGAATAACTAGTAAAATGAATCAAATCACATTCAAACACATGTCACAGGTCCAATATTTAAACCCACAAAAATAAAATTTCGCAACTCAGGCCCTTTTAAAACATCCAAAAAAACTTTAACCATGCCTCTCACAACATTTGAGACTCAAAATCCCATCAAAATCAGATCTCAATAAAAAACCCTCCCATGCACCCACTACGTGAAGATCCCACAAGAATATATGGTGTACTTTCAAAAACACAACTCATCTATTGGGAATCTCCCATTTTATAATAAAAGATCCTAAAAACCACCAACATAAGTTCATGTTTATCTTTATGCACCACATGAAGCCCACCACGCACAGACATATTACAATCATTCCTGGTATGTGGTTTCAAACATTCAAGAGAAAAAGGATGAGAATTGTTGTTTAGCATTTGGGTCACCACTGACCATCTCAAAAAACCCAGAGATACTTATTTCAATCCGTACATGTTTCCTAGTATCAAAAACCAATTTACAAGAATGTTTTTGACCCTAAACCTCCCATGAAATTAAAAAATACCAATGAAATACCATGATTCTCCATCAAAATAAAAATCATGATGATCCCCAACATAGCTAGTCCATTTCAAAAGTACCCTATATTATTTCCAAAAAAACCATTTTAAAAATAATTACCCAAAAGATCCTTAAAATTCCATTTCAAATCCATTTTCATAACATTGATCAATAAACTGTAAAATCCAATTTAGCTTAAAAATACTAGACATATGATCTTTGTTCAGTAAAACAATCCCATGATACAATTTAATCACACATCTAACCACTATGGGGGATTTATTATTCCAAAATATGTTTCTCTCGAAAATCAAAATTTCAATAATTTGTTTCCCAAATGTAGATAACCATAACATCATTATAAATAAAACATTCTCTTCATATATATATATATATATTTAATTAATCACCCCATAAATTATAAGTGATAAAAAATCAATTGTATTATAGTTTTATTCAATTAATATGGTTTCTAACAATGCCATCATATTAAATAGACCTCCAAATAGTCATGAATATCATGATCCTAAAATTATTCTACCATGATGAATTCATAAATAATTGGTTCTCCATCATGAACTTATGATTTCCCTTCAATCACACATTGGGATTGTTGTCCATCCAAATGCCTCACTGTTCATAGAGTAAATAATCCAAAAAATAGAAATACCATGGAAATTAAAGTTTTAATCAATGTCATGATGGAAATAAAAGAACTTGATCTACCTCAACAGTCCCAATATGAAAAATATACTTCTTATTACACTATCCATAACAGGTCATGATCTAATACCATTCTGTAACACTCCAACCTATGCTACCAAAAACGGTTCCCAAGAAGGGGTTTCCGAATGACCTATATGACACCTCAACATATACTAGAGGATTCTATCTTGTGAAGAGGGAAAAATAAAATCATAGAGATACTATACCCTACAAAATAATCCTCGATGATCTGGCCTAAATATATTGAAAATTCAGCATGTACCATCTGTATAGTGGACGTCCCACTAACCTATAGACAAAACAACATTCTCCAAAGGCCCCCATATACTATAATATAAATGAATGAAACTATCTATATGATGATTCAATAAAAAGGGGAATATACAATAGATATGATAGAAATGAATTGTATACCTAAAAAAACATTGTCCACTTCAGGATAAAAAAAACAACAAAAACATAGCCTTTCTCCAATCTCAGATTTCCTCTTACCATACCCATGACCTCCACAACATACTAACGTCTACCTGGATTACAGATCTATGTAGTGCCTATGTCCTGAGAGAAAATACAATGTTCTACCCATGTACAATAAAACCTACTCCATGTATATAGATATGTGGTGTATCCAATAAACCTTTTGGTTTCACCAATTATTTAACCAAATAGATTTCTACAATGATCATGTATATTTGAATGAAATAATTATCAGTATGTGATGTTTTGATACTTCTACTCACTGACCCAAAAATATAACATTTAATTCACTACAATCACACAACCATACATGCATGAAGACTATGTTAGGATCCCCCTCACTTCATAACCCATATGGTACTTGATTTGATTCTACATATGAAAAAGTTATATTAGTAAATAAGAAAAATATATATCATGGGGATTAATCCTTTTACTAAATTCAGAGCCTCAAAAAGGTCCCCGACCCATCCCTACAAAGTAAAAGAGTTCTATTATATCACTTAAACGAATCCCCAAGAACTCCGCAGAGGTGGATGGTGCATTGTTTTTTATCCCTACATGTAATTATTATTCAACTCAATCATACCATCTTATCCTGAGGGTTCATCGGTGACCTAACATGAAGCTCACGGGTACAACTGCATAGTATTTGGGTATCAAAACTGCAAAACACACCATCCAACCACCATAGGTTATGGGGATCCAATAATCAAGAACCTCAACCCATCCCTTCACACTCATGGAGACTACATTAGTCTGAAAAATTGTTTACACAACAATTTGGAAATTATGGTTTTCAACTCACTAACTCAACATCAAGGAACTAGAATTCCTGTACATAGTCCCATAAGAAATCATCCACATGGTTTACATTGAACCTTCCTAACCTACTAGGGATACATAACTTCTAGAAAAATCCACCCACTACTTTGATACAATAAAAAGACACCATTTTTAAACAGAAAACATATATTACATGAATATAGTTAATAAATTGTGGAAAATAACCCAAAAATTCCCAGACGACCAAGTGACAAAAATAATGTCACTAACTCCCAATGAATCCAAAATCCATTCCCTTGATATCAGTTTATATGAGTTTTCTAACCAATATTGTCTTATAATTAACTATATTATTGAGGCCCCGTTGGTCTATCAATACATTAGAGGTTGATATTGACCTCCAACAAGAAGACAAGAATATACCTGAACCATTAACATCCTCAAAATAAATAATCAAATAATCCTAGAAAAATATAATAATGAATTATTGGTTCCAATCACAATAGAAAGTCTAATGAACTAGAATCTGAATAAACCAAGACTGTTTTAATTCTATTTCACCCATAGGGCTAAATCATATAAATTCCAAATTTAGAAACCTAAATAAAAAATAAATATCACCCAAAATTGATTGAAAACCAAATTATATCCAAATAGTGGAATACTTTATAGAAACAATATGAATTATGATCATTTTATAGTGTCATGGGAAGCCCGGTGTGAGGAAAATAATATACCCCCAATGGAAAAATAGTTTCTCCATGCTCTAGTGAAATCATCAATCTTATCTCCACCTAAACAAAATTAAATTTAGAATATAATTGATTAATATTACATGGGAAAAGTAGGATAAACTACCTTGAAACCTAAAATTTAAGACCTAGGGAATAATCTAGAATGAAGTAACACTAGTGGAGGGAATAGGGGGGATGGGTTCCCCACACTTCCATTCATATGGATAGATGAGAATAAACATAAGGGGGTTCCATATAAGAACCCCATGAAAATTTCAAAATATCCCTCTTTAAAATGAGGGTCCCCAGACCCCACAAGTGTTCTGGTGGGATTATAAATTTTTCCTTGCACACTTTACATATCATTGGATACCCAGAATTCCTATATAAGGTATCAATAACACTATCTAGTCAATCCGAGGGTTGATGACCCATTGTTTAATATTTTTAGTTCGACCACCTAACCCCTAGTAAGACACCCATAGAAAACCCAATACCTAACCTAAATCCGAAACCATTTATAAAACCACCTCCTATATGTATTCAATGTTTTAGAATTCCATTTTGATTATAAAATATCAAAATTATCCCACCATCGAATAGAATAATACAATTCCCCTAGTGCCTTATAACCCATAATGGTGCAAGTCATTATATTGAATGAATGTGAGGGTAACCATTTATGGTAAGTAATTATTAATGTGAAAAAATAATTTATTACAAATCAATAAATTTTTTTGAATATATATTTATTTAATATATTTATATAATTATAGGGAAAAATGGACATGGAAAAAATGGTTATTGGATAATGAATCATTTTAATATAGTTGTGTCATTTTAAATGTATGGGGATTTATAAAGATGATTTCAACGGATTATAAAAGTATATATTAGGGTTGTTAGCTTATGATATTACATCCCATCACAAAATGTATCATGATTAGGGGAAAATTCCAATCAATTAGAAGAATGTTATTTTTTATAAATACTTTAAAATACATACAAATAAATAGGAATAACTTATTTTATATGATACTCCTATAATATATAAGTGAACTTATTTTTTCATATATTTCATATAAATTATATTCCATTTCAATGTGCGTGAAGTGGTTTTTCATCAATGAAAATTTAATATTTTGGGAGAAACATTGATGGAATTTAAATATAGGTAGCGTTGTGAGTTCAATGAGACCTAATCGAGTCTCCAAAAAATTAATCAAAAGGTATATAAAGAGATACCATTAGATTAGTGGATTTCCTATATAAATATTTATTATTATAAATCATATAATGTATTTAATGCTATCTTAGTAAATTCATATTCATTTACTAAAAATAATATAATTGTTATAATATTAATCATTTTTTTGAGAATCTTATAAAAATCAATATGGGAAAAAGAAGTGATCGTAGCCACATATGGTTTTAATAAATTTCTAGGAGTAGATTAAATAGTGTAATATGTAATTTATTATTGAATATATTTTTTGTACATCATAAGAACATAATTTTTTTGTAGAATTTTATTTTTTTATTTGATGATATTGATGAATAAAACTGGTCATGAGGTCAGTCAAACTGATTTTTGGATGGATAGGCATAATAAATTCATTTTATGCTATATAAATAAACCTACACCAAACATTTGGGAAAAAATAAAATCACAATACAATTTTTTAAGGAATATATTTTTATATTTTATTGTATTTTTAATAAAAACATAAAGAGTCATGGGATGAAAATTACTCTCATTTATAATTGGTATCCAATAGAAATGTTATTTCCCAAGTATTAGGAAATGAGAATTTTAGTTGTGTGGATGGTTTTGGTATTAGACCCTCCTCTATATGTTTCTTATAAAGGATATCATCTAATGACTGCTCAACATGGAGGTCTGATGAATGGAAATGTTATAAATCAATTAGAACCATGACAAAAATTGTGATCCTTTAGAATATAATACAGGAGTAGG
Organism: Viscum album; assembly: GCA_963277665.1. Lineage (NCBI taxonomy): Eukaryota > Viridiplantae > Streptophyta > Magnoliopsida > Santalales > Viscaceae > Viscum > Viscum album. The sequence goes on along the minus strand of OY728133.1, from coordinate 954,744,607 downwards.
TGTGATGGTGGATGTCTCCGAAAGAGAAGTTTTTAGTAATGGGGAGTGTAGTGGAAACTATATTTATTGGCATGGTTAGGAGAATTCCAACATATGTTGCCTACTGTATATAGATATTAAAAACATTAATTATTATAGTTGTAATATGTTTATATTATTATGATAATTTTTCTATATATATTTTGATGAAAATTATTTAATTGATACTAGTTTTTATTCCCAAATTCATTTAATGTAGGAATCATATACACTAGAGGATAGTAGCCAACATGATGTTTAGGAGGGTAAATCATCTTGGGGAAGCGAGCTAGAATTAGGAGAGTAGTGTTGATGTTTGAAACCCATATTTACGTGTTGAAATGTTTCATGAAAACAAATATATAATACCTCTAAATCATCCAACATAAAAAATATCATTATACATTTAAAATGTTATTCCAAATAATTTTTAAAATTTGTGTCACGTTTTTTTATATTTTTGACTATTTAATGTAAAATAATTTGTATTTTGTGGATATATATGTATTTTAATTCATTTTTAGTCTCATAATCAAATGAAAATAGTTTTATATTGATTAATTTATAGTGTTTACTAGCTTGTTTGACATACTTTAAATACCTTTATACAAGAATTAATTAATTTTTGTGTAGTTTGATGTACCACTAATTTAGGTGAAAGTATAAAATTGAAATAATTATTACTACATTTGAGAATACTAAGTTAAAAAACTTTATTCATTATATGGTTTATTTGATACCAATACTATAATAACCCAAGATTGGGATAAATAAATATAACATATTTTAGGTTAATATTCAATAAATTTCTAAAATACACATTTATAAACCCCAAAGTGTTAGTGTATTAGGATAATATGTACACAATTTTAATATTTAATGAAAGATATTCAATATATCCTATAAGGATATCCCCCCTTTATATTTTTCATTAAAATAACCTACATAAATGAGTGGATCTAATTTAGGTATAAAAATAATTTCATATGTCAATATTAACTACAAAGACCTTTATACACAGTGGGTCATTCTACATCACCAATTACTCATTATGGATAAATCCCATTGAACTTTTTCCTAGTGGGGATTTTTCCAATAATCCTTTTTCCCATTTAGGATAAATCTCATTATCCTTTTTTACTATAGTTGATAAATTCCATCGAATTGTTTCCTGTTATTATGTCATGAGATATAATGTGTAACCCAATTTATTGGAGAGGAGATACAGGTCCCACCCATACATGGTTATAACATAACCAATATTTTGGGTTATTACTTAACATACCTTGTTTTTTATAAAATAACAACCAACATAGATTATAATGTAACAACCACCCTTGGTTATAATTTGACCAAAATATATTATTTTAAAATAAACCCCATCAAAAAATGAATATCATATATAAAGGTGAAAAAAGATCATTAATCATTCACCATACCATAACACATGAATAGAAAAGGGTTTCAAAAACATTAAATCATAGCATAATACATAGAAGGTAAATGAGTCTCACAATCATCTCATCAATTCATTATATAATTACCCATGGAAACGGTATTAGTTTCATAAAAATATCATTATCATTATCATAAACCATAAGAAGTTAGAATAATTATGGAATATTTGGATTATATCCCTAGTAAAGAATAATTAACATCAAATAATGTCATCTTAGATGGAGAATGATTTATAAATATCACTTGGGACACTTCTTGAGTAAAATAAAATTTTACTTTGAAAATAAATTATTTAAAATAGAAAATACACTAAAATATTATGTAAAATATTTCCTCAAAAATAGACATGGATAAATTTTATATGAATCTTAAAATCATTGATCATTCATAATGGTAGGAAATATTGTTCATGTTATAAATGTTAATTAAATTATTACTTTCACATTTTTATAATAAACTTCCAAAAGTGCCTTAGTTAGAAAACGATATAAATATTCATTTTAAGACATATTTTAAAAATACAAACATTGCTTAGAATTTCGATATAATATTATTAGATAATAATAAAAATGTTATTTAATTTTTTTTGAAAACATGGATATTGATGAAAATTAGTTTTCAACAGAAGAAAGAAATAAAGATGAGTTTTCTTAAAAGAAATATTATTATATATTTGAAAATATATGTGAGGAATGTAAATGGAAAAAATTAGTTTTCCATAAATAACCATATGAGATGAAAATAAACGAGTTTATTTGTTGGTTGATACTAATATCTCATCATTGGAAGCATATCATAAAAAATCCCTTTAAAATATGAGATAGTAATAATAAAACTTCACCACTTAGGAATTTTTTGAATGTCTATTACCATGAAATAAATAAAAATAAATTTATATTTATATATCATAATTATCATGATATGTATCATAAAATACATTCACGGGAAGTATGTTTACTATAAAGAAAAGAAACAAGTGTGGTATAATGCATGAGTCTGATAGAAATAAATGTGAGATGAAAATACATTATAGTTTTGGTAATACTTTGAATTATAATACCTAGTTATGTATAAACTAAAATAATACATTAAATATTATTAAAATTATTCGATTCATCATATACCATTTAAAAGGGTTATTATATGCACTACACTAAATAACAATGTGGTGAACCCAGAATATGGTTCCCAAAAATTAATGGGAGACTAGAAATACATTATCTTAAGTCTCGACATCCATCACGCATGTTCAATTAAAATTAATAATAAGTATAAATTTATTATAATTATATTAAATATCTATAATCTTATTTATCATACAATATATTATTTAATTATGACATTATAATACATGTTTAACAATAATTATTTGTTAATATCATATTTCATGTAACGACTACTTTGAATTTCTCATATGTTTTGGTTTTGAATTTTACGTCCTTTTATTTTAATATTAGTTAACTAATATATATAGTTTTAACAATGATATATATATATATATCATATTTATTAATTATATATTAATTTATAATAATCCAAATAATTTAGATATTGAAAAAGAATTATACCTTATATTGGGATGGTAGACTATACGTATATTTAAAAGTTGGTTTCATTTTTTAATGGATGAAAAAATAAAGTTTAATATTTTATTACATTAAAAAATAATTTTTATTTCATATATATCAAATATTTTTGTCAGAAAATACTTATTACCTTCTATGTAAGGGGTAAGTAAGGAACAAATCACATAGCAGGGTGGGGCAATAGTCTGTTATACACATGAACAACAATATATTATTCCCACGAAATGGAATGTAAGAATTTATATGTGATATTAAAATAATATAAAAATATGTATGTAATAAATATCATATAAATATTTTAAATACTCTATTATATCAATCTTTGAGAGGTGGTAAAGGAAAATGAATTGAATCAGTTCATGAGTTGGGAGTCCTCGTTACACACAATCAATGTTTTCACTTCCCACTTGACAGAAGAACATATATATTTTTATATTTACGTATCTAATTACATAAAAATATCAAACAATCCATATATTTTGGGTATTGTGGTTGTTATTTAATCATGGTTCAAGAATATTTTATGGAGTTGCACGAGTAAATAAAAAAACAAAATTATAATAATTTTACCATGTATTTGGAGAACCCCTTTAGGATTATAAGTAATGACATATTAGTGGTACCTAATATTAGAAATAAGGACTATATGATGTAGTAATTTAAATAAAGATGATATTTGGGATGTTTTTGGCTAGAACATATGGATTTGGAAGTGTGAGGTGGAGATGATTGGGTGTGAACATTTATAAGTAGGTGGGGGACAAACATGGAATTTTTAAAAAAATAAAGTAAACCTATGCTTTTAACATTCCACAAGGATCCAAAATAGATCATTATTGAACCAAATATTATTTAATGTATAAATATGGCCATAAAATGTATTTTAACATGTTTATGGGTCATTTTTTCATTTATTTTTTTAGTTTAACTCTTAGGTAAACATGTTTTAAACATAATAGTGATAATTAATTTTTACTATTTTTAAAATTCATTTTGACCAAAAAATTATGATAAAGTTATTATATAATATTTTTTATTAATATTTAAAAAAATAATCCAATTTTCCATTTTTATTTCAAATAAGAGGAATATTTAATTTATAATGAAACCCACAGAGGCGATGAAAAAGAGGTATTCCAACGAAATTGTTTTCATATGTATAGAAAGAGTCAATATGAAAATTAAATATTAAATTTATTACAAGGACCAAAATTGAAAAATAAAATATATAAATTAAATAATATTTCTTTTAAAAACATATTAAAATAAAAAGGATCAAGTAAATTATTAAAATGAAAAGACATTTTTAAATAATTTTTTTATTCATTAAAAAATAATACTTTTCATAAAATTATAAAAAAAATCACTCAAATATAATTTTATTATGTTAAAATAAAAAATGATTTTCATTTTATCAAATAAATATTTTAAATGTAGAAAAAACTTCCATTATTATTTATACTAATAAATAAATAAAAACATTTTTTTGAGAATATAATATTTTTGAAACAAATAAAGAGTTTCTTAAAAAATTAATAACTTTTTTATCAATATGTTTTATTTATATAAAACATTCAATAATAATATTTATTATTTTTATTAATATTTATAAATCCTTGATTAATTTCTATGTTATAATTAACCTATTTAAAAAATAATATTAAAAGTACATCGTTGTTTGTTTAAACAATGATGTTGGATATAACAGAAGCTATCGAATAAATTAAAATTATTTGAAAAGAATTTTTTATAAATATATAAGCGTATTGTATTATGCCCCCCATAAAATGAATTTACCTATTTAAATTCATCACTCCAATATAAAAAATTAGTATAATGTTTTTTCATCACATCCTCAGGTTCTGACATATTTTCCTCAAAATGGATATTCTTCCCCAAAACATTGACTAGGTGAGTGGTATTTTTTCATAGAAAATTCTCTATATCATATTGAATATAAAAATTTTATTCCACATAATAAAAATTCATCAGTGATATGACCTCTAATTTTTTTTACATATGATGTATTTGGAATGTAAATCCTCAAATTGGATAAATGGAATACATGCTGGACTTGAGAGAGGTCTGGTGGACACACCAATCAATTGGATACCATCTTTATACAATCAAAATTTTCAATGAGAATAATATATCTAACATGTGACATGATGTTTTTTCCCAATATCATTTAACTATTACAAGAATAATCTCTTATAAACTCTTTGCATCCTATTCCAAATTCTAGATCATGCCGATGATTGTCAGCATAATGTTTCTTCTGACATCGTACTGCCATTATGTGTTGCTGAACAACCCAAAAAATCTCTATCTCTACTTTATATATCTCATGTACTAATATATTTTCTTTCCAACATAAACATTGTATGATAGATTTATACTCTTATTTAAATATAGGTATTTATAATGATACATATGGATGGTCGATAGAAAGTTATTAATGTATGAAAAAAAAACTAGAGGAAAATATTGCTCATAAAAACCATTGATATCTATAGAAAAAGATCAAAAAATACCCTCTAAGATTTGAATTTTTCTCAGAGGTTGACCATATCTATAAGAATGATACCTAGAGTTGGAACTCAAATTTCAATCCAAATCTCATTAAATAATTTTCCATAACATCGAAGTAATCCTTGGATCCAGATCAGACAAAATAGATTGTGGTACTCCATGAAACCTTACCCCATAATATATGTATATCCTAGAGAGATAATCCAAAGATAAATCTTACAATATGTAGTGAATTTTTTTTAATTTATAAGGGATGTGATTATAACCCATATAACATTGTTTACTTTATATATTTTGGGGAGTGCGATAAACAAATATATGGTGACATTTTCTCATTTCAATTATTATATAGATAAGGGTTATATCATCCTCATAGACATTTTTCTCTTACCCTTAACATAATGAAATATATATATATATATATATACTAAGTCATATCAATATTTAAATTTTCCCACTAGAAATAATATTTCATATAAGCCAGTTGTAGGTATTATACCCATTTCATCCTTCAGTTTTGGGTTTAATTCCTGTGACATTACAAAATGTGATATTTTATTTCCTAACATGTATGTTACTATTTCTAAAAAGATATTCAAATAATTATTAAAACATTCCCAAATTGTAATAACACAAAATTATTCCAACATAAAAGATAATATAATATGTAAATGTTATCAATTCCTTTCATTTTACATCAAAAAAATGTAAATACATTTCTGCTCAAATAATTTTAACACTAAAATATAAAGGAAAACAACTAGTTGTATTATCAAAAATTTGATTGAAATTATCCTTCATCTTGGTAAATACCCATCACAGATAACATAAAAATTTGTGTCTATAAATATAAACTTATAATAAATATTAAAATAATAAACCCATAATAATATCCATAAATCTTATATTAATCTTATATTGAGATATATAAGCTTCCAATATATTATTTTAAAGTTCTTACTTCTTATATAAAAACATTTCAAATTGAAAGATGAGTTCATCCTTGAACCTATCAAATATCAAATAAGATTTCATTATTCTAAAATACATGTAGAGGTATATTAATCATTAATCATAATCACACCAAATATCAATAATTAATTAACTATATTATTTTTTTATGGACCATTAATATGGAATTAAACATGAATTATATAACCCTAGAGGGGAGTATAAGTGTTCCCAAATTATCTTGATTGACTTCAGTTTCTATGATTATATGAGATTTCTCTTTTATGGATTGTTATCCAAGGTTGTGGTAGATTATTTTCCTCATCACCCCTTGTATCATGGAATTTATTTTCAAAATATGAGAACTCCTTGATCCTATAACATTGAAGTGTGGGTGGTGTATTCTTTATAGATTTCCATATATTTGGATCTGTATCCAACATCTTTGTATCACATCATCTCCTAACAAATTGATCATGTTCCTTTTACACACATATCTTTTATTAGTCCACATAAGGATATTTATTCTATTTTTTCCTTCAAAACCATGAGCATGATGGAAATAACATCATATTATCTCTATATTTTTTATTCATTTCTTTGATTTCAATTATTATTTTCTTATCAATAAATGGGATTGATGGGAAAATCCAATCCACCTTTATTCATTCATATAATGTCTAATTAATTCTTCATATCTATTAAAATTAGTTGAGTATAGTGGCCTTTAAAATATTGTTTTTAATCCACTAAATAATTGATAAACCTTACCTTTATGTTTGATGATAATATGAGAATCTAAATTCACCATTCTTGTAAAATTTACCATATAGGTTACTACAAGTTCATCATCCTTCTACTTAAGATCAGGGAAATACTTATCCATCATTATAGGAAGAATATTAGAAATGTACACATTAAAAAATAAGGTCTCAAATATATCATTATTTAGAGAGTCAATTTATTTATTTTTCCTTATATTCTTAGTAAGAGTCCACCAATTATTTGTTTCTCCTTCAGATTGATAGATTATTGAAATGAACTTTTAAGGCTCCAAACACTAGAGAATGGAAAAAATCTTTTTGATGGTGTTGATCCCTTAATCAGAAAAAGTGAATTACAGAAACTACTAAATGATGTTATAAATTTCCTCATGAAGGAATAAATATAATAGTGCTCCCTCCATAGCTTATTTGTATGTTATTCATAATTGATAGACGGTTTTTTGAGTATAAAAATGAGATTTTTTATTCATGGTCCAATTTTGTTTGGTTTGTTAAGAAAATAATCAATAAATTTTCCATTTAATTTAGTTGTTACATGATTCCTTTATGTTCCAACCATTTATTAAAACCAAATGGAATAGTTTACTCACAACATAACATCGTGGGAAAGTACATAATAATGGGAAATCATTTATTGGATGTTTAAATCATGAAAACTTATTTTTAATCTATGAAACCATATGATTAAACTAATACATTATTGATTATAATATATTCAAATATATCATGAATATTCAAAAATATTTTGTGAAATTTCAAAATCATATCCCTTAGGAGTATAAAATTAGGTGCATAGAGAGGCTCATTGTCACACACTTGGTGAGGATCAAGGGAAACTCTATGTTCCTTTTTTCATAGTAATTACACTAGTTACAATTATTCCAGATCCATATATATATTTAGTATATATAAAGGTATGTAATTTCTTAGAAACTACTCACTATATACTTCACTAATGTTCGAGTACATTTTCTTATACCTTCACTTATTCATTTACTTACCCTTTTATATTTTCCTAAAATATTAATAGTCCTATACATAGGTATTTCTTTAATGTTTTCTCACCCTATTTAGAAAAGGTTAACTAAACATTTTATCTATTAAAACAATAATGAAATAGGATTTTAAAATATAAATATCTCATCTTTTAGTTGAATTTTCCATACATTTCAAAATTACATGTCTAAAGACCATAAAGGTTTACGGTCATTGGTGAATACGTATAAATTTTTTTTATTTAAGGAAATATCTTCAATATCTTCAGTATATATCTTCACCATTTGTACTAATTATTAATAAACACAACGTAGAACTTTCTTCATAAACCGATTAAAGAAAATATAAGAAAGGGTAATATCAAATGATCTGTAATGGTGAACATGGGAGTTATATTTCTATGATCATATGAAAGAATAAGATTATATTAATGGAAAGATATCATGACCATAAATTACAAAGTTATTACCTAACCAATAATAGTCCATAAACTTTATTCATTGGATAAATCATTATCACTATAAAAGACATGATTCATAATAGTGTGAAAAATCATAATTCATGCTCTGCATGCTCATGTTATAAATGTGTGGCACCAAAATATGGATATAAAAAAATTATTTGTTAAGGATAACTAACAATAACATTAATAATTTTGGATTAGGCCTCATAACCTGTTTCATATTGTGAATCAATCCCATTTACCTATTTTACACTATAGATCATGAATATTGACATGTTTCCCAATATTGATACACCCTATCATCCAATTTCCCATTTTAATACAATATTGTCTATTATTTATCAATTATTTTATAGTGAGATTTAAATCATTACAAAATTCATTGGAGGGTGATATAGGTCCCACCTATCCTTAGTTATACCATGACCAATGTCCTTGGTTATAATGTAACCATCATCCTTTCTTATATCATGTATACTATCCTTGGTTATAATGTAACCAATCTCCTTGGTTTTAATGTAAAATTCCTAACATAATGTCAAAAATATATATGTTCTTGAAAATATCATAAATCAATAATTATAAAATAACCCATGAAAAAATGGGCTTCATAATCATTCCATCATAGAAAAAACCATAAAATGGAAATGGGTCTCACAATCATCAAATCAATTCATCATAGCATAACTCATGGTAAAGTAATGGGTTATATAAACAACCCTAAACCATAATCATAAGAAATCCTTATAAATAATAAGGATGGTATCATTGGATCATATTACAATTAAATTTTATGAGATATCATGTAAGATAATATTTTATGGAAAATTATTTTGAAAGAAAACATGTAACGTTTCAAGAGAAAAACGACCTTTCAATTTTAAATAATTTTTTTAATATATAATTTTTTTAATTTTTTCAAAAAAATTACATGAAAATAACCTTGGAAAACATGTAAAATAATATATAATTCATTGAATGGTCATGACGGTATGAAATACCATTCATTTCGTACCGATTAAAACAAAGTCGCCTTTAACATTTTCATAAGAAAAGTAAAAACATTACATTTTTTGTAAAATTAATATTAGATTACATTCAAAAATAATTTTAAAATATTACTCACAAGTAAAAAATACTTTAAAAAATCACTGTACATTTGAAAAATCATTAATTAACACATTTTCAGAAAACATAGATATTCAGAAAAAGGGTTTTAGACTAAATACAGATAAAAGAAGAATTTTATAAAAAAAATTATTTTTGGAATAAATAATCATTTAAGAGAGAAATATAAAAGGGAAAATATATTTAATTGAAATATGTAGAGTAGAAGAGAACACATATGTTTCTTAAGTTTTAGATCATGAGATATCATCAATGGAAGAATATCATAAACAATTTCTCTAAAAATGATATGGTAATGACAAACATGTACATCATTGGTATATTTTGAATCATAATAAAAATAAAATAAATAAAATTAAAAATATATTATTATTATATAATTATCACAATAAGGATCGTAAAATATATCGAAGGGTACTAAAAAGACTAAAAAAGAAATAAGTTGTGTTGAAGGAATGTGTCCCTCAAAAATAGAAGTGAGAAAAAATATACCATATTACTTTGGTTATATTTTGAATCCATGTACCAAAAAATAATAACATAAAATAAAAGTGGCCAAAGAAACTGTGTATATAAAATTATCCACTATAAATAATAAATTTTATAAGAATCATTCTATATTAATTCTCCATAGGAGGTTGTTAACAGAATTTATGACAGAATGAATCAAATTGATACTAATAAGGATTAGAGATCCTGGATCAATAAAATATATCTTATTTAGGCACAAGGATTCAAAAAAGTATGATCAATTGGAGGTAATATGTCGATACATAGGAAAATATGGAAAATAATTTGGAATACCTAATCAATGATTATCTAGACACTATGGTGAACACTTTTCATTGGGTATTATGAAGAGCCCACGGTTCCAATCATCATAATATCATATTTAATGATTTTTTAATTTCTTTCTATGGGGATTTACCTTTTGGTTTAAAATTATTCAGTTTTTCACATTATCATCCAAAAAAATTTTGAAATAAAAATTTAATTTTCAGTGAGTATTCAAAATTCCTTGATAAAATCTTATTTTGGGTAATAACTAATTTGTTTTTCATGTAAGTTATGGTTTTGTATTTTTTTTATTTACTTTAGTAATGGTGAAATAAAATTTATTATTTTTTACATGTTTTAATTATCATATATATATATTCATTATATATTTATTTAGTTTAATCCAATAAAGTGAGAGATAGAAAAACAATTACACCATTCAAGGGGATGGTATATTTAATGTACGGATAAACACTGTTTCAAATTTTCTTGACAAAAGAAATAGAAGATTGATAAAAATAATATTACCATTAAAAAATAAATTTTATATCATATATATCTCATATTTTCATTAAACATATCTTTATTATCTTTTATTTAAATAATATGTTAGTAAATAATCACATCACTTAAAGAGGGGGTAGTCTTCCACAGACAAGTGAAACATTATCTTTTCCCATGGAGTGAAAAGTAAGAATTTTCATCTGATATGATAATTAAATAACAACAATTGTGTCATAAATATAATATAAATTAAAAAAATTTATAATTATATATATTCTTGAGTGCTGTTGATGGAAATATAATTACATTAGTTTGGAGGCTACAATCCAACAAACACATAATTGACGGTTTTGTTTTCAATTGATTGAAGAGGAAATAAATGTAGGTCATTCCATTAACATGATAAAATCGAATTATATTTTAGATACTAATTTTATTATACAAAAATGTTTAAACAATATTTGAAGGATTTATAAGAATCATTAATACATAAATAGATATTTTAAAACTGTACATATTTTTTAGAGAACCTCTTTTTATTTATACACAAATAATTCATATAATGATTTTATAATGAAAATAAGACCTATAGGATGAAGGGAGGATATTTAGGAATATATATGGGAATTTTATTTCTAAATAAAATTGTTTTAAGTGTAATAGGTAGATAAGAGGGTTTTAACTTTTATATGTTATGGAGGGGATACAAATAGGGTTTTTTAAGAGAATAATGTATACACACATTTTACAATAAAACAAGGCAATAATTGGATCATTATTGAATTTTATATTATAGAGGGTATAAATATGGCTATAAAATATTATTCATACATTTTTATATTTCATTTTACCCATTATATGTTTTGTTTAACCCTTGATGAACATGTTTCAACCCAAAATTTGAAAATTAAAATTTACTATTTTTAGAATTCATTTTGACCAATAATTATAATGAACATATTATATAATATTAATTATGACTAATATAAATATGTAATCAATTTTTAAAAATTTCATTCATTGAATAAGAAAATTTTATTTTAAAATATTCCATCAAATATGTTAAAAAGTGATTTTCCTAAGAGAAAATTTTCATTTGTATAGAGTGTTTTAATATCAAAATTTGAAATTTAATTGATTTAAATAAAATATAATTAATTAATTAATTTATAATTAATTTAATCTTACTTTTTAAATACCTTAAATATAATATAAATTGTGAATTTTTTATAAAAAAAATATATTTTTTAATATTAATTAATATTTTTTACGATTCCCCAAAAAATTAATCTTTTTCCAAAAATTCTAAAATGTTTACTTAAAGAACAGTTTGATAATTAGATTTAAAAAATGAAGTTAATTTTCTTATATAAATATTATAATATTGGAAATAATAATTTTATTAATTTCAAAAAAAATAATAAAACATTTTTCTTAATAAAATAGTATTTTAGAAATATATAATAAAAATAACAAAAATTAACATAATTCTATATATATAAGTTTTATTTTTATAAATGATTTAATATTAATTTTTAATAGTTAGTTATTCATATACACACTACAATATTTAATGGATAGGTTATAACGATCATGTATAAATAATAATAATAAAAGTATATCATGGCTCGTTAAAATTTAGTGTTGCGTGTATTAAAATATATGAAAGAAATTAAATTTATTCCAAAAATATATATTAAATAATATCAGGATGTTGCATATAGTAATTATTGTATCTTATTACTTTTCTATATTTTCACTAATACCAAACCGCCTCTAATTAATAGTAGATTTTGTAAAATGATTTTGTTTAAGACCACTCCATGAATAACATTGAAGTAGTTTAAAACAAAAATTATTTATAAAATCCACCAATAGTTGATATTTTCCTTGTGCTGGGAGTATTTTCCTAAAATTTACGGAAAATATAAACATGATATATAATTTTTGGTTAATATTTCTTGTGAATTTTTGTTTCCCTTTGGAGTAAAATGGGAATATTTTTTATTTATTTTGAAATTTTTCTTCAATAATGTTTACTGATCTTCAATATGTATATAACTATTTGATCATTATGTCATAGTCCTTGGTATCACCTATTATGTTGGGTGTGAAGAGGTTAAAAAATATATGTTTGACCAATTTTTATACAAGTGATAATGGAATGTATTAATGTAACATACATGTGAGTTAGGAATTACCCCATGAAAATAATTATAGTCAAATGTGTATTTAGATAATTTTAAGCGAGATCTGACTATGTGAGTTATGAATGCTCCCCATATATATTTAAAATTGAAAAATAAATTAATGGAGTGGATTTGGGTGAAAATATAAAATTTATTGGTACTCAAAAATTAATTGGAAATAAAATACCAACTCCCATAATGTGGGAGATTCACAATGTGGATTGATAATATAGAAAGGAAAAATGTTATTCTAAATAATACTATATCATTATCCTTTGATAACGACAAATTTTCCAATCGCGGTGGATGTTTTGATGATCTATAATTGATTATTAGTGTATGAAATTGGTTATTAAGGTATGTATAATGAGTGTATCAAAAAATTTAAATTAACTTTTTTATAATATTTTATTCCATGTTAACATATAAAAACTCCTTTTTATGTTTTTTATCTATAAGGGAAAAAAGCATGTGGAATATTTTGAAACAAGATTTTACAAAAAGTATCATGGGTTATGTCACTTATTTTTTTATCTTAAAATAATCTTTTTTTTCTTTTTAATTCAGGATATTAAGTTACACAGGGGTTGTATCATGTTTCATAAGGCCCATGATAATCATTATGGGTATTTTACTCAAATACAATGATGTACCTGGGGGAATAAAAAAACCAAATAGTATATTCCATAATGGAATTATGGAATTCCAAATATCCACATGTACTTCTAAAATTAATTGATCATTTTATTGATTAATTTTTTTTATGGTTTTTAATTAATTTAGGAATCTTAGTGTTATAGAAATTCTTTTTTTTTTTGGAATTCCAAGGTAGTGAATATCCTTAGGTGGAATTGATTGATTCTTAACTTGGGACAGTCCTTATATTTTTTTATGGTGAAATTGTAAATAATTAATAATTTTTCATAAATCATTATAAATTATAAAATGTGTGTTTTTTGAATCATTATTTGAGTAAAAACATTTTTTGTGGAAAAATGTGGTATTTGATATCTATCTTATATTTTAGCATATCCTGGGTTTTGATAATTTTTCTGACATTTTTTTAGTACTTTATTTCTTAGATAATATCTAATTCTAGGTTGAGTTACAAGATTTAATTTGAATAATGATTTTTTTAATATGTTTTCTAAGAATATTGTCTCAAAATATATGTGTTTCAAGGTAAATCTGGAAGATGGTTTTATTCTGTTTTTAAAAGGCGTTTGATTTTATTCCAACTTAGGGAATATTTTTAAAAAATTTACTAAAAATATAAAACATCATTTTTTATCATGAGGGATTGGATATATACAAAAAAATTATTTTTCATGAGAGGAATATAATGAAAATTTTCATGTTTATCAGGAGGGTTAAAATATGCAAAATATCTAGTATTATCATTAGATTTGAATTTTATACAACAATTTCATAGTTATATAACCAAGGAGAATATCATATAAAATACCATGATTCATAAAATATTTGAGTTATATTAATCCAATTTTTTATGACATAATAATTATATTATTCTAATTATATTCATAAATTGAAATTATGTGATTTATCATTTAAAGATATATTTTTTTGATATAATGTGGGAGATATTGACTCTCTTATTTTTAATGAATTTTAAAATTGTTACTATTTTATATTTGGTTTTTCATTATTTTCATAATGAACAAGGAGTTGTTTCAACAAAATGTTCTTTATTGATTAATAATTTTAATGATTTAATATCCAATAATTAAAATTTCATGTTTAGTTTACTCATGCATGGGATTTTATTATAGACATTTGAGAAATCATAATATGATTATACTAAATTCCTACATGTAAAAATCATTGGATATAGAGACATTTTTGGTCACAATGCAAGTAAAGGGAATAATTTTATCATTGTTATTATAAATCCCTATATCTACATTAGTGATTTTATAAGAGGAATCAATGGCCCTTGGATTGAGTAATTTGTTTTACTAATTTTCACATGCTTTCATTCTTGATTTTTTTTAAAAAAATTTATTATTTCATTTTTAATTTTATAGTTCTTTTTTTAAATAATTACTTTTACATCTAAAATCATTTATATATACATACTGATTATGTGTCTTGAGAAAAAAATCATTCCCCATATGATCTATTTTATCCCTTGTAACTAGTTTACATAATCTAGAAATTTTGGATTATTATTAAGGAATTACCATTATATAACTTATATATCATGATATGGGTACATGGGTTGTGTTATTACATAGATTTCCTTAACTTCTTTTTTTCGATTTATTATAAGATTCTTTATTATAATTAAAAATAAAAATTTTCAATCATATTCCATTCCAAAAAATTTCAATTACAATATTAATTTTTAAAAAAATAATTATTAGAGAGTCTTTCATTTTATATGAATAATGGCATCTTAATATTCGATAAAAATAATATTTTCCCCTTAAAAGTTTTCATTGAATTTGAAATTATAATTTGGATATAATATCAATTTAAAATACTATTATTCCATAATAGTATTTATAATAATTTCATTATGAAACATAAAATAAACATGATTAGTTGAAAATAAAAAAAATTATATAAACAAAAAATATTTCTATGATACTACGTTATTGAGAAAATTATCAACCATGTAGTGTGAAAATATTATATAGTGATTAATTTTTTTATGTTTTTAAATGATATTATGATCTAATGTGACCCCAAAAGTAAAACAAATTCTAGGTTAAAATCTGATGAGTAACAAAGAATGATATCCCCATAATGGTATATGAATATAAACATTATTTAAATAATTCAATAAACTAACATTAATGAATAATTATTTTTGATAATTATCAAAAAACACCTCACTAATCATTGTGTATGGATTTTTATTGTAAAAACCAAACAATTTTATGGGATTTCACACTAATTTATGTACGACCAAAATTAAAAAATTTATCCCTATTAAATGGCTCTACTTTTGACAATGAATCCCCCTTCATGTTTTTTCGATATGTCCCATAAATTTTTGTGAAATAAGGAATGAAATAGATGAAAAAAATCATTCTCTAGAATAAATTTCCTGAATTTCAATGGATCAAAGAAAATTTGAATTTGAAATTTGGACATTTTTTTGATATTATAGTTGAAAAAATAAAATATATCTATAAAATATAGTGTTATATTCACACAAATTATGGTTTTAATTTCTATTTGGTATCAATGATTGAGAATGAAACATATATTTTTTCATTAATTTTTAAAACTATTCAATGATTTTGTTATTGTATCTAAATTATTTTTTTTTATTTCTATCTATTTGATATAATAATAATAATAATAATTTGATAAATCAATGAATTCTTTCTCCTCAAAATTTATATATTAATGTATAAATATAAATATTTTTTTCTTTAGGGGTATCAAAAACCATTAATTTTTTTATGTAATATAATATTATAGAATCAATTATTTATAATTGTAATTTTTGATTATTTATTTCTATCATTATTGAAATGTATTTGTTTTTACAATTATATAACGTTAAAATGTTTGTTTTTGAAACATTAATGTTTGTGATTTATTAATCACTAAACAGATCAATGTCATAACGTTAATTTTGTTCCATGATTTGTAAAAATAAAAAATTAATTTCACATAAATCTGACCCTACTGTAATAGGTATGAGTTAGCTGATAATAATTATTATATGAAAATCATTATTTTTTCAAAGGAAATTTTACTATTTTTTATGTTTTATGAAAATAAATATTGTCAATACCTAAGAAATATAATTTATTTTTATAATTATCAAAATATAATATTTATTTAAATTTAATTCATTTATTATTTTTTAAAATAACATTAATTTTATCTACCATTTGATAGAATTGCGTTTGCATTTGTTTTCATGTAAAGGAGACCGCCAATATGAATGTAATGTTAAAAAAAATTAATTTATTAAAAACTATATTTGTATAACATTAATATTTAATATGAATAAGTTTTATATTGCAGTTAATTTTATTTCATTGTTCCACTGAAATGTATTAGTTTTTTATAACATTAAGAAGAAAAATTTCATTGGTTAGAGTGGACAAATCCAATTTCATCTTAATGTATTAGATATTTTTTTTGGATATATTATTGAATAAACATGAAAATATTAGTAATAAAAGTAGATATAATTAAAAATTATTTTATATTTTATGGGAATTAAAAATTATTATGTTTGATATATATATGAATGAGCATAAAATTTTCTATCACATAAAATATATCAAAATTGAATGTAAAAATGAATTAATGAAATTTTTTAAGACTAAGGAAAAAATAAATACGAATCTTCTTAGAGTACATTAAGGAGTACCTTTGAAACGACACATCCTCGGGGCCCGTTCCATGACTACCCCATGCCAGCCTTCCATAGGCCAGTGGCTAGAGACTATCTCCAAAGGCGTAAATCCCTAATTTGGGAAGAAATTTCCTTTATAAAAGTAAACTAACACAACATAGTACACAACTAAAGTAAGCACTAAATAAAACTGAGTACAAAAGTATGTGCTAAAAAGTAAAGGGGGTGAGAAATACAAGCCCAATAGTAATGTACAGGTAGAACTGAAAAGCTAGTACAACTGAAGTAAAGTAAAATAGAAACCATTGAGTCATCCTCCGGGAATCCCACCTGAAGGGTGGGTATAGATGGCCTCCTCAACACCCTGGGTCCAGCCGTCCGCTCCATGTACCTCTCACCAAGTGGTCTACCTATGGGTACCGTCCAACTCCACAAGCCTCCACCTCTATCAGTGTTGTACATCATCTGCATACAACACAATGTAGAGCGGGCATATCTCATGTAGGGGTGAGTATACGATACTCAGTAGGGACCCTGAGACCCTCAAAGGTATCCTAGAATCCACGAAGGATAAACCAAAAATTCAAGATACAATCACGAAGTATCAAAAAACTATACTTAGGTATATTCCCATACATATACCTATGTTATCAATCATAGTTTGACTCCAACTCTCAAGACCAAGCACAACCCAGTCCACACCGGAAAGCAAGTTAAACACATCGATGACACTGATTGAAATTCAAGACACAACTCACACAGGTATACATCTTTCAAATAGAGATAGAGATGATTAGGTATAGTCACTGATTAATCTAAGATGTCTGACCCACACAGGATACAAGACCAGCTAAGTTTTCGGACCCACACAAGATACAAGACCAGCTACTCTACCAGACACACATAGGATACAATTACAAATGTCAAATTTCTAAACCCACATATTATACAAGAATAGTATTCATTGTCGTCGAACCCACGGAGGATTCCAGTATGGTAGTCGTCGCTGTCGAACCCACAGAGGATTCTAGTATAGTAGTCGACGCAGTCGCAGCCAGCTCTAGAGTTCTCGCACACAACATGCTCGATTCTGAGAGGGTCCGCCTCTCAAGAAAAGGTGGGTCGATACTTCAACTGTCACTAAGTCAAGAGTTGATGTATCCCAAATTTCCATATCATCAAAAAGAACCCAATGCAACAGACGACGCGTCATTCGGACGCCCGGTCTGAGAGTTATTAGCTTTTCCGTTCCAGGGGCCCGGTTGGAATTCCACTCGTTCCAAACTCGGTCATTTTACAAAGTTGTACAAAACTCACTTACAGTATTTCAAAAGGACCATGTCGTCGAAAGTATCCCAATGCCACAGACAGCACGTCGATCGGACGCACGGTCGTGAAGTTATTCGCATTTAAGAGAAACGGGCCCGGCCCGTCAAGCCTGGTGGGCTGGAGGGTCAGCCCATGTTGAATCGGCGGGTCCGACTAGACTAAGGGGTCGGCTTCTTCTGATGGGGCGTGGCCCGGTCCGGTGGGGCACGGCCTGGCCCGCGGCTGGGTGCGGCCCGGCCCGGCTACCGCGGCCCGGCTAGGCTACTGGCTGCGGCTCGGCCAGTTTGCCGAGGGACACGAAGCAGGGGGGAGGGACTTCCCGAACTGGCGGTGCCGCACTCTTGTCTGGTCGGCCGAAGCCAGCCGGTCTTTTCGGTGTGAGCGGCCTGCTCAGGCGGGCCATTTTCTTCCGTACGTGGTGCTAGGTGGCGCCCCAACCTTCAACCCAACTGGGAGACAGTCGGTCGGTTTGCTGTTGAAGATAACCATAGAGCATGGGCCATGGTTTTCCATAGCGCAGAGCCACATGGCGCCACAGTCCTCCTGTCCGCACGGCTATGGCTGGCCGGTTCTTCTTCGGTCGAGTGGCCTGGTTGCAGCCGCGTTATTCCCTCCTTCGCACGACATCTGGTGTCACGGTCCTCTAACAGGACGGTGCATGGCAGTCGTTGCCATCGCCACATCGGTCGTCGTTGGCTCTTCCATCTCTGCCACCATTGCGAAAATAAACAATGATTAACGGAGGGTCATTGTTCTGTGTTCGTTCGGCCCGCGCCCTCCGCGTAAGGTGGTATCAGATAGCCAATGATAATCCATGTAAAAACAATAATGAACAGGGTACAATTATTCACTTAAAGAATATATAAAACCACTACCTCGTAATTGAGGTCCGTTTGTCAACAAGTCGTTGAAGACAAACGTCATGGTAGTCAGGTGTCCGGGAATACGGAGTCACGGAGAACGGTGTCGTCCCATCAATGTTGGAAGTCATTGTCATAGACGGTTTTACTCGTGAGTGGTGTATTCTCCCTTGATGCAGAGGAAGAAGAAATGATGAAGGTGTTCCTCACAATCTTGCCCCGAATGAAAAGAAAAGTGGAGAGAAATTCTTCTTGTTCTTGGAGTCATGGAGCGTTATTCAAGGAGAGGAACACCTCTTTCTAATTCTCTAGAGTTTTTCCCCACTAAAATATTTGCCAAGGGAAATATTAAAATAAGGCTTCCCCAATTTAATAGAATTTCCATGCAATTCAAATTGATTCAAAATAGGTTCCAATTAATTAATGTAGATATTAATTAGATATGTTGGCACATTCAATGGGTGGGAGGTGAAGAGGATCCACCATAATAAATTAGAGGAGTTGTCAAATTAAATAAGTTGAATTAATTGTGAGTTGAGAGTAGGTGAAAGGGTTTGGGTTTGTGTGGGTCCCACCACACTAAATCCTCTCATGGGATGCTATGTGGGGATGGGCCCCACCCCTAACTTCCTCTTGGAGTTAATTACCACTTCTTGAAATAAAATTGTGTATCAACATAATTTTATTTAATAAAAGCTAAATCCCCAAATTATTACTTTCAAATCACATAAAACGCCACTGTGGTAAGGGCCCCCTTAAGCGAATATCGGTGCTGCGAGTTCATCGGTGTCTTCAGATTTCAATTCCGAGCACCGGTTCAAAAGATAGAAAAACCCCCACGTACATTACTAAATGTACCCGAACAAAACTTTAGATATTGATTCCGGGCACACCGGTCCTCGGAATCAGGCACTGTTAGAAACTACAGACTCATAAAAGTCCAAAGTATTTAAAAAAAATCCTTGAAATTTCTGGGTCTTTACATTACCCCCGCCTCAGGGCTTTACATCCCCATAGAGCTAGAACACACACTAGGGAAACAGAAGGGGGTACTAAGCACGCATCTGAGCCTCCCGCTCCCATGTGCTCTCCTGGAGGTTCACATGTTTCTAGCGAATGCGCACCCACGGAATGGACCATCCATGTAGGACCTGCTCATGACGATCCTCAATCTCAACCGATACCTCCGTGAATGTCGCCCCGACATCGATTTCTATTTCCCCATGGTCAATGATGTGGGTCGGGGCATGCACGTATCTTTTTAGCTGAGTTATGTGGAAGACGCCGTGCACCCGATGCAACTGAGATGGAAGGGCTAGATGGTAAGCCACCAAACCTACCCTACATAGGACCTGGAAAGGTCCGATGAATCGTGGATAAAACTTGCCGCCCCAGCCAAATTTTCGTAGACCTCATTGAGGTGAGACTCGTAGGAAAACGTGGTCACCATCCTCGAACCCCATTGGTCTCCGTCTGCTATCAGTATAGGACTTATATATGCTATGTGCAGTCTTCATCCGCTCCTGGATGATCTACACCTTGTTCTCCATATCCTGCACCATCTCGGTCCCTACAAGTGATGACTCCCCTGGGTCTGTCCAGCACAGAGGTGATCTGCAAGTTCAGTCGTACAATACCTTATAAGGTTCCATACCTATGGTGGAGTAGTAGTTGTTGTTGTATGAAAACTCTACCAAGGGTAGATGATCCTCCCAACTACGACCAAAGTCGAGGACACATGCACAGAGCATGTCCTCGAGAGTCTGAATGGTCCTCTCAATCTGTTCGTCCATCTGAGGATGGAAGGCAGTGCTCAAGCGAAGCAGCATCCTAAAAGCCTCCTGTTATCCCTTCCATAGTCGGCAAGTGAAATGAGAATCTCGATCGGAGACGATAGTCGATGGAACACCATGAAGTCATACGATCTCCTGAATGTAGAGGCGTCCCAAGCTCTCTACTGAGACCTGCTCCCTGGTCGGTAGGAAGTGGGCCGACTTGGTGAGTTGGTCTATGGTCACCCAGATAGATTCATGTCATCTAGATGTATGTGGGAGCCCCGTCATGAAATCCATGGATATCCCATACCGCAACCACTCTGGGAACTCTAAGGGATGTACCAAGCCTGCTGGTACCTGGTGCTCTGCCCTCACTTGCTGACAAGTGAGGAATCGTGATACAAACTCTGCTGCAAGATTTTTCATACCTAACCACCAGTGATGTCGTCTGAGGTACTGATACATCTTATCCACTCTTGGATGTACCGTTAGAGTGGAAGTGTGAAACTCCCTCAGCACTTCCTCCTGTAGTGTAACTAGTACCATAGTACATCCTAGGAAGAGGATGAAGTGCTCTCCTCCTTCAGAAAATTAATCTGGTTCCTGGCATGAGGATATCTGTGCACGTCATGTCTCACAATCAATGTCCCCACGTTGTGCCTCTCTGACTCGCTGATGGAGTGGAGGAGTGACTGTGAGAGACTGAAGAAATACCGCTCCATCTCTATCCACATAGGGTAACTGCAATCCGTCCAACTTCTCTGTCGCCTCTCCAAGCAGCTGAATGCTCGATCTCCTACTGAGATCATCAGCTACAATGTTACTCTTCCTAGGATTATAAACTATCTCAATGTCATAGTCCTGGAAGAACTCAATACATCGCCGCTATCTTAGGATTAGGTCATTCTGCAAGAAGATGTACCTGAGACTCTGGTGGTCAGAGTAGACTGTAAAGCACTGACCCATCAGATAGTCCTGCCACAACTTCAAGGAAAAGACCACTGCTGCTAAATCCAGGACATGGGTACCATAGTTCTACTCATGCTGTCTCAACTATCGCGGACCATATGTGATCACCACTCTCTCCTGCATCAGGACACACACGATTCCGGACCTTGATGCGTCACAGTAAACTACGTACCCAATTCCCTCCTCTGGTAGCTTCAAGATGATTGCACTGGTCAATCTCTATCTCAAATCATGAAATCTCTACTGGCATCTATCTGACCACACGAATGGTTTCCCCTTCTTCTTCAAAGCCAAAAGTGGTGCTGAAACTCTTGAGAAGTCTGGTACAAATCTTCGATAGTATCAATCCAGGTCAAGGAAACTCCAAACCTCTGTCACACTCCTTGGTGGCTCCCAAGTGAGCACTATCTTGATATTCACTGGATCCACTACTACCACAGCCCCTGAGATAACATGTCCCAATATATGAACCTCTTGAATCCATAACTAGAAATTTGAGAGCTTACCATATAGCTGGTTCTCTCGGAGTGTATCCAGTACAACCCTCAAGTGGTTGGAATGCTCCTCCTCAGTAGTCGAGTAAATCATTATGTCGTCGATGAAGACTACCACAAATCGATCGAGGTAAGGCAAGAATATCCTATTCATGAGACTCATGAACACTGCTAGAGCGTTGGTTACACCGAAAGACAAAACCAAAAACTTGTAGTGGCCATACCGACACCTAAAAGTCGTCTTCTACACATCCTCATCTTGAAATCTGAGCTGATGATAGTCTGACCTGAGTTCTATCTTCGAGAACCATTGTGCTCCATTGATCTGATCAAAGAGGTCATCAATCCACAGAAGTGGGTACTTGTTCTTCACGGTCACATGATTTAGGCGACGGTAGTCGACACACAGTCGCAAGATCCCATCCACCTTCTTGGCGAACAAAATCGGGGATGCCCAGGTTGAAACACTGGGTCATATGAATCCCTTCCCCTTCAAGTCCTCTAGCTCTACCCATAGCTCACGAAGCTCGGTGGGGGCCATCCAATATGCTGGGGTACATATCGGTGTTGTCCCGGGGTACAGGTCTATGTAGAAGTCTACCTCTATGTGAGAAGGAATTCCTGGAACGTCATTAGGGAAAACACCCGCATACTGATCCACCACAACAGGAAAACTCGGACTCCACATGTCAACCACTCTGAGGATGAGACTAGCTAACTGATGTGTGATTGGCTTCCCTATAATCTGCAAAAGTCCATCATGCGCTGAAAAGGCTCCCTTCTCGCTAGAGAAGGTGAACCTGGTCCCATCCGTGTAGACACACCACACTTTTTGCCTAATACAGTCGATCTGAGCATGGACTATAGATAACCAGTACATACCAAAGATGACGTTGTAAGGCCTCGACGCCTCTACAAGATGATCCCAGCCAAAGCTCTTGCCTCCTAGAGTAATCTCACACTGTCGGCACTAGTGTGTAATCATATTTTCTACTCCCATAGGAGTCTCTAGCCGTAAGGATCGAGCCAACGGCTCCGTCGTAATCTCTGAGCTACGAAAAAGGGCAGTGACAATAAAATAATGAATCACACCTATGTATATAATTACTACATCAAGGGTGGAGTAGACACAGATAGTACCTCGAATCCTCTCAGGTGGATCGTGGTCATAGGCATCGACTACCTGGAGATGAGCCAGCCTCTATCCACCATCTCCCTGTGGTCGGGGTGGACCTCCTAGTGGTGGTGGTGGTGGTAGAGCCTCAAAACATTGTCCACCACCCGCTACTCGGCCATCTCCTCTACCTCATCCGCCCGCTCCTAGCGGACCACCACAGTCAAACCACAGCCTCTGCTTGGGATGTCCCTCTACTGTTTGCTGCTCGTCTTCATAGCGGGTCAGGCAGTCATGAGCCATGTGGCCCTGACCGCCGCATACATAGCATTGCTTGTATACTGAGGTCACCCACCTAATGGCTAGTCCACTTAGACCTCTACAACATCTGTCCACTACCAACTACAGAAGACTCCACTGCGTGTCGCCCTGCGGTGGGTCTCTCCGCTGGTGACTGATCAGCGAGAAAGCTCTCCACTAGATGGGCTCACTCTAGCACCCCCGCCTGCGTCGGGATGTTGAGGGGAATCTTTGAAGCCCTGATCTCGTGACTTAGTCCCTGATCAAAGGTCCAGGCCCTAAAGAACAGGTCGCGTACCATATCCATGGAGTATCATGAGAGGTTAGTAAACCTCGCTGAGTACTGAGCTATTGTCATGCTACCATGCTGTAGATGTTATAACTCCTGAATTCGCACCGCATGAAGGGTGGCTGGAACAATCTCGAGTGGAAGAGACTCTCAATGTCCGTCCAGTGTAAAGATGCCTCTTCATGCACCTAGAGCATCAGGCTCCACCATCTACCTATGGTTGAGTGCAGGATACTCACGTGAAGGATCACCATAAGGTCGGCTGGTTTCCCTACCAATCTAATATATCTGATGATAGCCTCTAACCAATCCTCAACTGCCTGTGGGTCCATCTCTCTGTGGAACCTGGGTGGCCTCTATTGTTGGAACTCGCACAACGCACTCAAGAGGCGTGCACTCTCTGCTGCTGGGTTTGGTGGTATCGGTGGCCCAGCAGGTAGTGGTACCGCTGGTGCCTTTGTTGTGATGGGGCCCTGCACTGAGGCCTTGTCGCTCGGTGGGCTACCTTCTCATACGTAACTCGGAACCCCAGCTGGATGCCTTCGTGGGGCCATCCTGAAAAGTAATAGATGCCCCACGGTCAAACAATATACCTAGTGAGCTAACACAAAGTAAGCACAAAGAAAACTTTTCAAAGGAAACACACACACAATCAGTGTTTTCGTGCACTCAGTTGGAAATCAGAGGTCAGGGCCCTGTTGTATGGATACGTCGGCCGCTGCACCAACACAGGACTCCCTGGACTGAAAACCACACTCAATAATCTTAATAATATTGCTTCACAGTTAGATAGATCAGAATCTTATGTTCTATGGTTGAACCGAATCCTCTAATACCAATTTGTCATGACCCATCCTCGGGGCCCATTCCGGGACTACCACAAGCATGCCTTCCATAGACCAAGGGATGGAAACTAGCACCAATGGCATAAATCCCTATGCTGGGAAGGAATTTCCTTTATAAAAGTAAAAAAACACAACACAGTATGCAACTGAAGTAAGCATTAAGTAAAACCGAGTACAAAACTAAGTGCTGAAAAGTAATGTTGGCTGGAAATACAAGACCAACATTAAAGTACAGGTACAACTGAAAAGCTAGTACAACTGTAGTAAAGTAAAACAACATCCACTGAGTTATCCTCCCGGGTTCCCACCTGATGGGTGGGTACATATGGCCTCCTTAGCACCCCGGGTCCGGTCGTCCGTTCCGTGTATGTCTCACCAGGTGGTCCACCTCCGGGTACCGTCCAACAACACAAGACTCCATCTCGATCATTGTTGTTCGTCGTCTGCATCCAATACAATGTAGTGCAGGCATAACACGTGAAGGGGTGAGTATATGATACTCAGTAGGGACCCCGAGAGCCCCGAAGGTCTCCTAGAATCCACGAAGGATAAACCACAGAAGAAAGTTAAAATCACGAAGTATAAACCAAATATAATTAGGTATATGCCCATTCATATACCTAAGTTATCAATCACAGTTCAGATCTAACTCTCGAGCCCAAGCACAACCCAGTCCACACAGGAAAGAAAGTCAATCACATAGATGATAATGATTGAAAGTCAAGACTCTTCTCACACAGGTATACATATTTCAAATAGAAATAGAGATTATCTGATTTAGTCACTGATTCATCGAAGCTATCAGACCCACAATGGATAAAAGACCAGCTAAGCTATCGGACCCACATAGGATACAAGATGAGCTACTCTTCTAGAACCACACTGGATACAAGTACAGAGGTAAAACTGCCAGACCCACACAGGATACATGAACAGTAGTCATCGCCATCAAACCCACAGAGGATTCCAGTATGGTAGTCGTCACTGTTGAACCCAAGGAGGATTCCGGTATAGTAGTCGACACAGTCGCAGCCAGCTCTAGGGTTCCCGCACACAACATGCTCGAATCCGGGGGGTCCACTCCTCGAGCAAAGGGGGGTCGATACATCAACTATCATGATGTCTAGAGTTGATGTATCCCAAACATTGGTCTCATCAAAAGGAACCCAACACAATAGATGACATGTCATTCAGACGCCCGGTCTAAGAGTTATTAGTTTTTCCATTCCAGGGGCCCGGTTGGAATTATGCTCGTTCCAAACCTGGAAGCTTTCCAAATTTGTCCAAAACTCACTTAGAGTATTGAAAAAGGACTGCCTCGTCGAAAGGGTCCCAGTGCCACAGACGGCGCGTCGATCGGACGCACGGTCGTGAAGTTATTCGCATTTAAGAAAAATTGGCCCAACTAGTCAATCCCGGTGGAATGGTGGGTCGGCCCGTCTTGACTCGGTGGGTCCAACCCGACTAAAGGGTTGGCTCAATCCGATGGGGTGAGGCTCAGTCCGGTGGGGTGTGGCCCGACCCGGAGGGGCCCAGCCCGGCCTGGTGGGGCGCGGCCCGGCTGGCGTGGGTCGGCCCGGCTGTTAGCCGCGGCTCGGCCAACAGGCCGAGCGAGGGGGGGGGGGCGAATTCCCAAACCAGTGGTGCCAAGCAGCGCTGCCCTCTTATCCAGCTGGCCCATGTCAGCCAATCTTTCCGGTGCCAACGGCCCGCTAGGGCAGGGAACTGTCTTCCGCACGCGGCAGCGCGACCTTCAACCCGGCCGGCTGGTTCGCCGCTGTAGGGGCCCGTGGAGTGCGGGTCGTTGTCCTCTGCAGCACAGTGCCACATGGTTCCGTGGTCCTCCTCTCCGGCTGGCTACGACTTACCGGTTCTTCTTTGGTCGAGAAGCCCGGTGGCGGCCGCGGTCTTCCCTCCTCTGCACGTCATACGATTCCGTAGTCCTCTAACGGGCCGGTGCATGGCCGTCATTTCCACCACTGCCTCAGTCATTTCTGCCTCTTACCTCTCCACTTTCATTGGGAAAATAAAACAAGGATTAATGGAGGGTCTTTGGGCCATGTTCGTTCGGCCCGTGCCATCCGCGTTAGGTGGTAGAAGATGGCCGATGATAATCCAAATAAAAACATTGAAAATGAGGTACAATTATTCACTTAAAGAATATACAAAATCCATGCCTCGTAATTGAGGATCATTCGTCGACGAGTCACGGAAGATGAGCGTCGCGGTAGTCGGGCATCATGGAAGACGACGTCGCGGTGAATGGCGTCGTCCCATCAACGTTGGATTTTTTTGTCGTAGATGGCGTTCCTCGCGAGTGGTGTCTTCTCCCTTGATGCGGATGAAGGAGAAAGGATGAAGGAATTCCTCACGATCTTGCTCCGGTTAAAAAGACAAGTGGAGAGAAATGATTCCCGTTCTTCGAGTCTTGGAGCGTTCTTCACGGAGAGGAATACTTCCTTCTAATTCTCCAAGAGGTTTTCCCCATCGAAATATTTTCCAAGGCAAATATTAAAATAAGGCTTCCCATACTTAATATAATTTCCATGCAACTCAAATTGATTCAAAAGAGGTGATAATTAATTAATGTAGATATTAATTAGATAGGTTCTCACATTCAAGGGGTGGGAGGTGGAGAGGCTCCATCCTAAAAAATGGGAGGAGTTTTCAAATTAAATAAGGGGTATTAATGGTGCGTTGAGGGGACGTGAAAGGGTTTGGGTTCGTGTGGGACCCACCACACAAAATCCTCTGATGGGAGGTTATGTGGGTTGTGGATTCCACCCCTCACTTCCTCTTGGAGGTAATTACCACTTCTTTAAATAAAATTGTGTATCACCACAATTATATTTAATCAAAGATAAATCCCCAAATTATAACTTTCAACTCACATAAAACGCAACTGCAGTAAGGGTTCCCTTAAGCGAATACTAGCACTGGGAGTTAATCGGTGTCCTTAGATTTCAATTTTGATCACTGGTTCAAATGAGATAATAAAATGAATGTACAATTACTGAACGTACCCGAACAAAATTTCAGAAATTTTTTCTGAGCACACCGGGCCTTGGAATCAGGCGCCGTCAGAAACTGCGGACTCAATAAATTCCAAAGTATTTAGAAAAAATTCTTTTAAATTTTTGGGTCTTTAAAATCTTAACCACCATAATGATTAATGGTTCTCATACTCTATAGGAACCTTTCATTGTATTGAAAAATATTTTAGTTATATTAAATTCTCAGGGAATTGGAGTTTATGAATGTTTTGATGTAGTATTTATTAGAAATCATTACATTATGAATACATACAAATAGAAATAATTTACAATAATATTAAAAAAAATGGAATATAAATGAACTAAACATGATATTTAGATTATAGGAAACAATTATTAAGTGTAATGGAATCCACACCATCAACTATGTACACCATCAAATAGATGAGATGTATGTAGTAAAGAAATATATAAAGGTTAAAGGACCATTGAAAGTTAAAGATTATTTCAGTAAGAACAATTAGAATTTAAATAAATAAAAATTTATTCTCTATGATAAATATACACTTTTCAAGAATGATTTTCATCAATGAAGGTATAATTTTGGAAAAAAATGATTAAGAATAATTTATATTATTATTTTGAATAAATATTTACTAATGTTTAATATAAAACATGGCCGATTGATTTATATTATATCAATAATGTTTCCAATATTATTTCATGATTAATTATTACATAAATAACTTTCTAAACTGAATTTTTTATTTTCAATTGGAATAGAGTTATGGTTTTTTATGACCCAACCTCATAGAAAGATCTCTTATATCGGTTTTGAAGACAAGTAACCTAAGAAGAGGATATTAAATAATATGTGGGTTTAAAACCTTCAATGATGGTATAAAATATATCTATCAAAGGAATTACCATTATAAATACCTAGAAGATAATTTATGACAACCAATCAAGTACATATATTATTTAAATATAGACAACTACCATAACCAAAATTTTAATATAAATCAATGTATATAATGAAAATAAATATAATGAATTTATATAATCCTTATCCTCTAATCCAGAAAATTGAAAATCAACATCACATTATCCATTGAAAAATTATATAAAACACCTCAAGAAAAATGTGTTATGGTGCACTCCATTAAGTACCCATTAGGATTATATCCCCAAATAATTCAGCAACCATTTGAAATAATTATACAATTATATAAATTCATTGTGCCTATGTGGATTTAAGTTGAATTATTTTTCCATAAGTATCTTCCATTGTTAAGTAAAAAGGGACAAATTATGTTGAGTGACATACATCAATTTTACATGAAAATTAAATGATGATATTTGTTGTTTCATGAAAATCTGGACTGAAAAACATCGACGTAATGGTATACAAATGATGATACTAGAGTGTTAATCCTTATTTTGAAGTCATTTTCTATGTAGGTTTGATGGAATACCTCTAATAATTAAAATAAGTGGGGAATTTAGAACAAATTCTTAATGTTTTTAGGTGTTGAATATGGATAGACAAACATTCATTGAGGTTATTAAGATAATTATTGTAGTTTAAAATGTTTTTTGATCTAGATAAATATGAAAAAACCATCTACAGTGGAAAAATCCTAATGGATTATATAAAAATGGATTTACTTCCATTGTATGAGGTTTTGAGGAGGTTGGATTTAAAATGAAAAAAACTGGGAATTAACTTGAAGAAGACTATAAATTTGGACTCCATGAATATTGTGTAATGTCAAGGGAATCTCTAACATTAAGTACGAGAATATGGATTATCATGTACCTAAAAATTTATGCTATGACATATTAAATTATTTATGTATTTCTGAAAGTTTCGTGACATCATGGACATGTCTTTGAATTTTTTCTGTTCTATAAGAATTTTGTGTATGGATTTTTCTATCCAAGATTACTATTACATTGCTATCATTGAATGAAATTTAAGGGAGTGTACGACTATCGAATAGAATATGAATTTGAGATCCGAAATCTGAAATCAAGGGAGATACATATGTATTTTATAATTATTTTATTACTTCTTCTGATCAATGACTTTGGAAATTGTATGAATTACAAGTCATAAAAAAGTAGATGAAGTTGAAATCAAATGATATAAAGTTACAATAAATTATTCTAATTTAGATAATTTTAACATTAAATAAGAAATTCAATTGGATGATGTTTTTTATTTGTTATTTAATGATTGAAATATTAAAATCAACTAAATAATCATAATATCATTTGGAAATGGAGGAGGACCATCAATGAAAGAAGTTAGATACTGAGATGAGTTTAATATTGCAGGCTTTTGTCCCAAATCACGATGCATATGTATTAAAACATGATTGTTGATGTATACATAGATTTACAAATAAAATTAAAGATGGGACTTCTTGGAAACTTAATTAAAGAAGACACCTAAATCACCAGTTGACATAAATGAGTATGATGACTTAGTTTTATGTAGAAAAAATCATATAGATCATAGTACAACGTGATCGTTGATTTTTTGAAAGAAAATATTATATGTTTTGGATCTTATTTTGATGAATTTTTTTTATTGTGGAGCTGAATCAATAATAAATGGAATAATTTTGGGATATATTGGGGAATTATTATATCCCCATAATTTTAAATATTTTGATTATTTTTTTATATATTGATTGGGAGGATGATTGAATATAGAAAATATATTATATTTTTAATGAAAATATATCACATGTAAATGTGAATAAATGAGTTAATATAAATACCATATTAATAAAAACAATCATAATATTTTTATATGAATATATAATATAGATGTGTGAGGAAGAAATTAATTTGGAACATTTTTTAGAGTTGATAATAAGATATAAATATATATCAAAGAGAGGTGAGGAGTTCGAATCTAGGATCCATTTAAGAAATAATGATACATATTACCAGGTATTCAAACTACAATGAAGAATTAAATTATTTGAATATCTGAGAAAGGAGAGAACCTGAATGAACAAATTATGAATGATATGTTGGTGAATTAAATTGAATATGTTGATAAATGAACCAGATACAATGATTTCATATTGGAAGACCATATCAAGTGGTGAAAGAAACCAAGTTTAAGAAGGGTAATTATAATTTATGATCAAATATATTGTTGTTTAGGAATATGATTTAGGAATACAATAGGTCTTATGAGTGGAGAATGTGATTACGTTTATAACTAGTCTTTTGAAGAAGGACCATAAAGGGACTCTATATAAATATCTCTCAGAATTTTTATGGTGCCATCAATTTCATCTATAGAGGTTAATAAGTGACTGGAACATCATATAATTATTATTAGGTGTAGGTTTTAAGGACAAAACACATAAATTGATGTGTTACTTTTCATTTATTTCATCTTCATGGATGTTTTAAATGGAGAGATAAATATTTTATAGTGGATCTCAATTTTAACTGGTCATATATGATGTGTTTTATAAAAAAACTCATAAAAATGGGTTCATTAATTCCACATCCAAATCTTAGGGATTCAAATGGACATGGAGCCTTCAATTAGAATCCTATCGAGGACCCTTTGAGTTATAAAAGAATTTTTTTAGGAAATATGATATAAATTCATTGAGTAATATGGGTTTTAAAACTATATTTTTGAAATAAATATCATAGCTATATGAAAATGATGATACCCTACATCTTATCACATTCCATAGAATTGAGAGATACTAGAATAATGGGGTTTCCACCCGTCACTAATGAATCTATAATGGAACATTATGATAATACAAATACAAAGAATGATAGTAAGGCACAAAAATAAATTCCAATGACTATTCCATAACAATTATATACAGAGGATATGGTTCTCGAAACTGCTAGGGAAATTTTTGAAAACTAAATCTAGTTATGAAGGAAGTCTTAAGTTAAGAGAAGATGACTTAGACGTTTATATAAGTACATTTAAAGAATGAAATATTGGTGGTTATGATAATATTGATGTATACTTCCCCAATTTGAATGACATATTTAGTAACATTCTACTATTTATTGAGAACCTAGATGATTCTATCATTATAAACAAGAATATATATCTGTATTTCATATTAATAATGTTCTTATAGAATAGTAAATGATAAATGGATAAATCTTCTAGAATGAGGTAATAAATGAGGTCGTTTTTTAATCTATGGGGAAAGTTAAAGTCATAAATGGGAAATTTAACAAATATTGGAATTTTTATGATGGTGAAGTTGATGAGGATCTCAATGAAATTAATTCTTATATATCAAGAATATTTCAAAAAGGAAATTATAAAAGAAAAGAAAAAAATTATTAATTTACTATAATGGTGATGATATTGGATATTTATAAACAAATAAACCATTGTAAAAGAGGGTTGGTTCTGAATCATATGTAGAATAAGATAAACCAAAAAATTGAATAAGTACAAGTACAAGAATAATTATTCTAGTAGTAGTAAATGCAATTAAATTATAAAATATCATAAATATAATTCATCATCAATTGTCTATTTAAAAGATTAATTTAATATATTTTCAGAAGTAGAAAAAGGATTCCATTATTCTAACAGTAAGGATAATAGAGAAGAGGTAAAATATTTTAAATAGGGGATTAAAAAAATGAGTTAGAAGCTACTCTATAGAAACATACATACCTCAGGAAATAGAATAGAAATATATAGAAATATATCTAGAAAGTGGTTGTCG
Organism: Viscum album; assembly: GCA_963277665.1. NCBI lineage: Eukaryota > Viridiplantae > Streptophyta > Magnoliopsida > Santalales > Viscaceae > Viscum > Viscum album. Next base: position 954,711,159 of record OY728133.1, on the reverse strand, counting down.
ATTAGGAGGATTATGTCAAGAAAAATATTAAATTGATTGATGAAATTAACAATTATATGCTGAAGATGGATGGAAAAGAGTATATGATAAAATATATTAAATAAAAGATTGTTACAAAGGAAGGTGATCTCGTTGAGACACAGTCTCTATATTTTGTGACCAAAATGAGTTAAATAATATTGGATAAGAGTTCACTAAATCAATAAAATTAAAAGGATAATCTTCTCAAGAAGGAGAATGAAATGGACCTAGTAGAAATGAAAAATATGTTACTAATATATCTCAAAAAAATTCATCAATTTTATAGAGATTAGAAATGAATTTGACTTTAGTTAGAAATAATAATAATTGTGAGAGATAGTTTGAACCATAAAAGGAATAATAGAAGTCAATAATACCATAGTTCCTAGAAAAAATTGCTCTCTTGATGAGGGAATAAAACACAAAAATAAAAATAAAAAATATAGAAGTTAAAGACTATAGGGATTCAATTGGTGTTGTTGAAGGTTTGGACTCATGAATAAATGGGATTAATAAAGTTATATGTGATCACTAAGAGAGTTAGGTGGTCAATTTGTAATCATTATTATAGATAATGAAAAAAAATTGGAGGAAGAATGTTATTGTGGTGTAAAACCAATCATATGTGTGGAGATTGTGATTGGTCCGTATAAACAATCATGTGAAGAAGGAACACAATGAGACCCAATGTTGATCAAAATGGGTTGTACATTGTTTAACTTCTTGTTTATAGAGTTTATTATCAATTATTTTTATGTCTAAAATATTATATAAATGAGTATTTTTGTAAGGTAAGACCATGTAAATACTTGTGTTCATTTATTTATATCATTTTCAGGCTAAAATGTGATAGTGAGATAATAATTTTTGAATATATTGTGATCTTATCCAGACAATGAGGTTTTGATTTAAGGAAGTAACTCATTAAAAAATTACTAATTCACCCCATCCATATCTCAATTATCCAACATGACATGGGAACATCAATATGTATGAAATTATCAGTGTAGAGATATAGTATGAATCTACCACATGAACTAAGACAAAATTAGAATCATGAGAAAATATAATATCTCCTAACTTCACACCCATAACTTATAGATGTATCCCTTATAACCAACTAATATAATATATAATCTACTTCCATTAATTTATTATATAAATTTTATAAAATATCTAAAATGAATAAAGAAATCAATGAAATGAGGTCATCGATATTTTTAACATCATTTTTCTCTTTTAATTAATTACATACTCTAACTACCCATATGAAATAATCTCAGGGTAGAAAAACCCTCAATAAAAAATTAGGAAAAAGGATAATAAAAACAGCAACCCACACTAACAAAACCATAAAATTACTCTCATACAACTAAAAATGATGTCAACCATAGTATCAGTATCATAACCAGAACTATGTCACTTTAAAATCCATATTCCAACTAATGATATTTCATGTAATAATTAATGTTATCAACCTCATTCCATCCCCATTCCATGAATTCCCCACCATGAAACCACATCAATATATACCATAACTATGACCTATTATGGCCTATTATTAGCACCCTTTATCTTTATATAATCATAATATCACATTCTAAAAATAAATTAAAAACAAATAACCTAACTATAGTTAACAAAAATTTAATACCATGCCATGAAACACTTTATAACCAATACAATTATCATAAAAAAACCATTAATTTATTATTCACTTTTTATTTTTCATTATTCCTCACAAAAATTATATACTCTAAATTAACATGTAATAATCTCACAATTCCCATTTATTATATTATAATTCAACTAATAATTTTATTTATTATTAATCTATTTTATTTATATTTAAATTATCTATAATTAATAAGTTTTTCAATCATTATATCACTATTCTTTATTATCATATTCTTGTATTAACATAGTTTACTAAACACCAACCCACATCTATTAAAAAATATGGAATAATAACATAACCTCCTCGAACACTTCCTTATGACATCCCTAACCCAACATTATTTGATAGATAATTTCCAAAACATATTCTATTTATTTTTTATCAAGAGAAAAAAATACTAAAAACACTCATTTAAACTCTATTTACTTCTAATAACATATCATCTTCAATTTGATCCTAGATTCCCTCCCCTACACTTAAACCATAACCACTGATTTTATCCTGAAAAATAATACATGACCTATTCCTTTTTCCCCTTTTTATCCTTATCTTAAGTACCTCTCACTATCAAACACAATGCCCAACAACATCAACAAACCAAAATAGAATATGGTTTCTAGAAGTCCTCAAATACATCCAATGTGAATTAAATTATAAATATAAAAATGAGAATAAATAAAAAAATCTTCTTTTATTTCCAAAAGGTTTTTAAAAACTCTTTTTAAACTAACCTATAAGATTACAGAAGGAAAAATTCATAGAAAAAATAATACAATTGTCGAAAACATCTTCAAACCAGAGTGAAAATTTGACTCTAGGACACCCATTCCTCATTGAATTACATTTAAACCATGTTAATTACTATTAATTCTAGACATCTACATCTCATTTTCATTACCATATTTAATCTGAAAACTATTTATACCTATTTCAATATTATAAAATTTACACAATTACCAAACATATATACCATATAATAAATAACATAGAATAATGATCAAACTAGTGTAACATGATAAATTTCCCATATCATGATCAAAACCATGTAATTATTTACATAGAATAAATTTTTTATCATATTGAATCTATGACCTGATAACCCCATAAAAAGTAGAAATTTAAAAAATCAAGAATAAAAATGATTTAAGACTATGTAATGATAACACAATAACAATACAGATGTAAATGAAAAGTGAATGAGTAACAACATATAATTTTCCTAGACCAAAACCTCTTCCCCAAGCCCAAGAATAGGGTGAAAATTAAAGAAGGAAAAAATAATAAATATTTGTTTCGCCCAAAGAAAAGCTAAATAACAATACCCACGGGATGAGATTTAATTATATGAAATGATTAAACATACGTACTCTCTCTTCCATGGACAAAAACTATCTCCCCCAATCTTAGGAATGTGTGTAACATAAACCGTTTCAAAGGATTGTATCATGAGTTCATAAAAAATTGTGTTAGCAACAACTATAGTGGAATTACAAATGGTAAAATATTAATGAAGATAAATGTAATGTTTTATGAAAAAAAGGAATAGGTAAAAAAGGAATTGTATTATGAAAACATGGTATATGAATTTAAAAGTAATGATTTTTAGGAGGAAATACACATAGAAGGTACTATTAGTCAACCTGGGTAGCATAGAGGTTATCATAATAATTCAAGAAAGAATATAATTCTAGTTGACAGATGAAGAGTTTGAGAAATCTCAATCCTTAATTAAAATTATCCTACACCATTCCAAGAGAAAAAATATGATGAGAAATGATTCCTAAAAAAACATTCACCAACATTTATCACATCACCCACATGAATACATCTACCAAAAACCCACAATATGGAACACAACCACTACTAAATTATATATGCAATTATATCTAACAAGGAATTATAAAAAAGTAAGAATACATAAAAGAATTCACAAAATAAAACTATATATCATAAGAGATAAACCTTCATGGATATAGAATCATGATATATAAAAAGGGTATCCAAATTTACTATAGGAAACACTTAGGTCTTATATTGATAAAGATAAAATGAGGTAAATAAATTAGAGAAAATATATGGCATGAATTTATCAATAATTTTTTTTTACTTCCCCACAAAGTTATTGGGAGATTACCATGAAATGTTGGAGATAGTCAAATAATGATCTTTGAATAATGTGATTCAAAATTACATAACCCTCTGATGACTTAGTAATCGTATTTCTAGTTTAAAATGGGTTAAATAACCATAATGACATAAGATTAATGAAACATTAGTTTCAGAATATAGTCCTAACAAGATCCCCAAGCCACCATGGTATATCCAACTAACATCATCATTCCCAAAAACCACGATCTTAATGACCCAACTAAGCCCGAAAAATCATCAAGATTAAATCAATGAAGAACATTAGGGACAAAAATGATCATTTTACCTCCATGTATCACACAAAAATATGTAAAAAACATCCACGTAAGAATACTTAAAAGATCCATGATCTTATATATAAGACAAACTATGGCATAACCAATTTATGAAATGGATATAGACCTCTATATTTAATTAAAAATGTAAAAAGTCCCATAGAAATATGTTCCATTATAGAATAACCCCTACACCATAAGACAAACCTTTACCAAAATGGGTAGAGTCCCTCCAAACATAACATCAATAAAAATAAAAATCAAACCATGGGATATATGACACATTAATATGAAAAATTTAATAGCCTTCACCCAAATAGTTCTTTCTAGAAATCTCTATAAACACTTTAAAATAGTGAACCATCAAATCCTTTACTACACCAAAATGGGAGATTTGGCCCAATGGATCCAAAAAACGACTTGTTCACCTTAAAACCACTGTAATAACTCACAAAATTCCATTATTACTTTATACTCACAAATTAGTGGATTATAAAATCAATCCTATATATTTTTGATACCTCTCAAAGGATTCTCATATTTGAGAATCCAAATTAATCATAGAAAAAAAAGAACTAAATCTTAAATGATATGGGGAAATTCAACTTAAACAAAAACCAAACAACATAGGTAAACCAATCATATTAGAAAAATATAACACTGAAACTAATGACTAAAAACTAGTTGTCAGTAATTTCTCATTCCACATCATCTTAACACGTATTAAAACACATACATAAAGAAACAAACTATTAATTAATTACTTCTCATAAGAATTTCGAAAACAATATTTTTTCTAATTTCTATATTTGTTAAATAATTAAAAATATTTAATGAGACAAAAAATAAATATAAACATTCAAAACTCAGTGAGAGAATTATTTTTAAACAAGGTTTTAAAATTCTCCCCAAAATCACTTTATAGTAGTCAGATAATGAACTAATGTTACTATATTATGACTTGAATCACTTCAAAACCCTTAATTAACATATTATTAAAGATAAGGAGGCATGGAGATCCCTAGGACATTCATACTAACGAATATATATAGTATTATAGTGGATATAGATCGAATCACTTGATTGAAGACACTGTGAACTTCTTATACCAAGATATTTGAACCATGTTGAAAATATATTTTATCATATGTACCACTACTTCCAACGTCCTTGTGATATATAACTCAATAATACATCCTATAATTCTTAAAAAATGATAGGGGATTTAATTGGGAACCCCTAATAATGGATAATTCAGTCTTCTTGATTTCCACTATATTCCTCAACTCTTCCTATAAATCATACAGAAAATACTCAATAGATTGCAGAATTTATAGTTTTTAAGAATTCTAAAAATTATAGAACCATTACTCATTTTGGTCAACTAATAAATAAAATGAAAAACTAAATTTATGAAATGATTCCCATAAATACAAATTATATTCTCTCAACTTGATCACTTTAATTTTATTTATACATTAATCGATATGGACGTGGTAAATAAAATCCCTATTTAAAAATTCAAGAAACTCATACCAATACATACAATATATATATAATCTTTTCATCATCCTATAACATTAGGCCAAATTTAATGAATACTAAGTGTCAATGAAACAAAAAATTGTTCCAGTTTCTTCATCACTTTATTAGAAGCTATAGACTCCATTAACCACACATAACCCCCAAAGATTAACTTTCCACTATGTAACATTAGAACCTACTTCCAATGATACTAAAATAATGTTGTATACTAAGATTCATATTTTTTATTCGTATGGGAATTGTCTCAATGATTATTTCACAATTTTTATTTAATATATCATTAAAATAATACAGTTATCACATATATGAGGAATTAAATAATTTACACTCATGTCATAGATAAAATTAAATTTCAATAGAGAAACACATCCACTACACAATCATATAACCATTTACCACCACCAGTCCATATTCACAACACTATAGTAACTTATCATAACCGCATCATCACTGCCACATATATAACCATTATATCACACACAAAAATATATCCAACATGATATCTATTTATTCTATAAAATACTTCCCATAATATGATATATCTTCCAAAATATACTAGTGATATAAAAAATAGTATAATAATAATTTATTTCACAAAAAATTTGAAATTATATGGTAAATATTTTACAATTGGCTGACCAAATATACATTGAAATCAAAAAATAACTACCTCATTATAAGAATTTTTATCTTAAATAAGTAATATCCCAACTAAATAATGACATTACGGAAGAAAAACTAATTCAAATATCACAAGTCTACAAAAATATAGTTAACAATATTACATGAAGAAATTTATAGGGTACTTATTGATATAATTACACTAAAATTAATTATATTCCTGAATGAATTACAATATAGAAATTCTAATATTTTTCTTACTCTCATAATTCCATGTTTTTAAATCAATAAAAAATTAAAAAATTATTCACTTTAATTCTTATTACTCATTATTCATAAACGAAAACATAAGATGATTAAAAAAATTCAAACCATCTTAGATTGTGAACAAAAATTACTTAAACATGCCATGATTCATCTAAAGTTAACAAAAAAATGATACATATTTATAAACATTTATTTTAGAATTATTTCATAACATTTTACATATAAAATATATCAATCTGATACATGTATTATTCAATAAAATTAATTTCATATATATACACACACACCATATTACATCTTATTTAAAAGCATGCATCGTTTTTTTATGTTTGTATGGTATACATATAAATTTATAGAAACACTATAAAAATGAAAACATGATATTAAAACTACAATTTACAAATATATATTGTGATATAATTAAAAAAATCGATAAATATTATAGGCATTTAGTCAATAAATTTTCTAAACCTCAACTCTAATTTAACACGTGGAAAATGAGTTCATTAAATTTCAGAAACATTATCGAAAAAAATTATTTCAAAATATTTCATCGTATTAATACATTTAACAAATAATCAAGAAAATACATTATTATTAATTTTTTTACAAAATTTCTATAAATAATTTTATCTTCTAAATACTTTTTCTAAAAACTGAACTATATAGAAACATAACAATATATTATTCATTATAATTTAGTAAAATAAATAAATTTATTTCTTAGCATGATCTTTTTACATACATGTTTATTGATAAAACATTATCAAAGATGAATTATAAAAATAAATAAAGAATTATAAGGTAAATAAAGTCACAGATTATATAATATCATGAATTATTATGGAAAAATGCTAATTCTAGTGTAAATAATTGACCTAAGAAATCCAAATTTATCAACAAGGTAATATAATAATTATAAGAAAAAAAATATCGGGATAAAATAACATCAATAACCCCACCAAAAAAATAACATAAAAAATTAAATTAAATTCATCCATTGATAATGATGCACGTTCCCTTCATAAATTTATACCCTATAATCAAAAAAAATCCATATATATATTCTTATTATATTATAAAGTTCATTATAGTAGATAACATGTGGCCCTAAATACATTTATCCATGATTTTATCGTTTTTTGACATCACATGCAATTTTTAAATAAATATTTTCTCGATTATACTAATAAAATATTTACCGATTCCAAAAAATAAAAAACTATATTATATATCAACTAAGACCTAAAATACCACATTTTCACAAAAAAACACCATTAAAACCCCTATCAATCAAGAAATGAAGAAAAATGTGTCCCCCAATAGCCAACCTACCATAGACCATGGTAATATGAATAATATTTTAATGACTATGAACCAGGTCACCCATATAGGAACTGAATGATACAGTGAGAACACATCAGGTGAATATCCTGATCACTATCACCTTTCATATTTAATTATGTTTGAATAAGCTATATATCGGAGATTGTTTACAACATTAAAATATAAAAAAATTATCAATTAGGTGATAACATGAAGTGTTAGGACCATACAAAGAACCGTTATTACCAAATATATAAAAAATATTAATTGAATGTTGGTGAACAATAAGAAACTATAATTAAAGAAAAGATCTTGAGAGGCATAGACATATGATCAAATCATAAAAAATTATATAATGGTTGTGTAACATTATGAAATTCATATATACATGAGTGGTATGATCCAAAAATGGCTTATAAAATTGTAGTACTGTGTCTATGGGTGAATCCTCTTCTTAAAATTGTTATCTATAATGATTGATCCATCCATTGGTCTATCTTTGAGAATTCCAACAATAATCTCCAAAAAATTGGAGTTTTTTTTTTGACAAGCTCTAATGCATAAGAACTTTCTATATGTATGGATCATCTACATTATCTTCTTCATATATACTATAGGGTCACATGTTGTGTGTGAGGGTTACAGTAATTAGTATGAAGTCACCATCAAAACCCTTCTTACCTTCAATAAAACAATGTGTAAGTTGGAAAAAACATAAATCTATAGTTAAGGGAAAAACAGAACAACAATAATCACATTATTACTTTAAACATATAATTTGTACATTCAATAATTAACTCCATATAATGGGAGGGTTGTCACATTTACATACTAACTTGAGCTTTATCTCGGTATTGATTTCAAGAAATAGGGGGGGAAATCCTTCCCCATGTCTAATTCATGTGGATATATACACATGATTCATGGTACAAACCCATAAAATGAGATAGGGGAATGAGAATATGATAGTTATGGACACTCAGACCATCCTGTGGGTAGAGGTAGGGATATAAAAATTAATTTTCATGTGAGCCTATACCATCATCATACTCCAGATTTCTTTTTTCCTACCCAAAAACTCATACAATACATAATTTATTATTCTAATATACATTTTAGTAAAAAATTAGTATATAAGAAAATTTTAACATCTCATGTAAATAATACATGAAGAAATATTTTTATGTACTCTAATAAAAACAAATATTATCTGTTAAATGATATCTTTTTTTAATTAAGGGAATTAGTCAAAAAAATTCATTTATGTGGTTAACTATATAGTACTAAAACATTAAACAGAAACCCATTTAAAAATAAAAACATACTTGTAAAAAAATGAAAATAAAAATCATACTAAATCTATATTTATATTTTAGTAACTGTAAATTATGATTTTTATACTTCAATTGAAACATTTATTTTGACTAAATATGAAATTCCATATACCCATACTATCATAATTCATTAGGAGTATTAAAGAAAATTGTGGCTCACCCACTAAATTAAAACACAAAATCCTCCTTGAGTTATAAGGGAAGATAAAATTTCCCTCTGTGGCCACATGGAGAACTCAATACAAAAGGTAATTAGGGTTTCCAAAAATTCAATTAGTAGAAGAAGATCCTAGTATTAAAAATCACAGACATAGCTTTGAATCATTTAGGCTATAAACCCACAACAGCTTTCCCAATAGAAAACTGGGGGATTAATTTTTTTTTAAGCCATATTTTCGAATAATAGAGGATTATATCCACTTCTATAGAGATAAAAATGAATATTCAGATTAAATGACATGAAAAACAATACCTTGTCAAAGATAAACACCCACAATAATCTTGAAGAAATATTCATAATGATTGTGGGTGAGTTTTCATCAAAAGGTTTAAGAGACCATTTGAGCACCTATGGGGTGGAGGAATATAATATAATTAATTAAATACTGATCAAATTCATTTTAGGGGACTAATTTAAGAATGTTAAATAAAAAAATTAAACATTTTATAAAGTTTCATTCCAGGGAGACTATTGAGTAACCCATCTACTACAACTCGGTACCTAATGCACTAATTCATATTCCCCCATATTATAATTCATTCATTTTTTTTCAAAATCCATCATAATTTTCCCAACATATTGAAAATTCCAATATTAACAAATGAGATTAATTTAAAGTGATACAGGGATGGAAATGATGAGAACTAGTATCATAAATAATTAATCCTCACACCCATCATTAAGAATCTAATAATTGTATTTATGAAAAAACATGGAAATAAAGATATTAAAGACCCAAAATTATGGTCATTGCAACCCCACCGACATTAAGCTTCTCAACCTTGATAAACAATTTTGGAAATTTCAAATAACAGTTTCTAACAATTCATTGTACCATTCCAACTTACTCCATAATACATACATTAAGACTTAGAAGAATGAATAATCCCTACAATTAGATTCTCTTAAATTTATAATACCAACCAATAATAACTAATCATCCAAATAGATATCTCCCCGAAGAAATGGTTAGGAAATAACATTTTGGTATTACTAGAATCTAGACCCCCAAGAAATGGTTATTCTAATTATCAATCAATGTTCCCAACACATTGGTGTAATGAATATTCGTATGATAAATAAATATATGTAATCGAGCAATTATGTCACCATCAATTTGATTATTAATAGATATTTAAGTATTTTCATCGATTTATGATTAATCTTGGTAATATAGTGAATGGATCATCTCTAAAAATATAATAAAAATAGATTCGATAAAATTATTAACTATGTGTGTGTGCGTGTTTTTTCAACTATATTTCCTATTCAAATACCATTTCATTGATAAGAGCTATATGTAATAAAAATAACTAATTAAATTATGAAAACTAAGACATAGTACCAATGAGCATATCATAAATGAATATAATAAATTTTAAATAAATAAAATTCAAATAATCCTTAAAAAAGAATGGAATTTCATAAAATCATATATTTGATAAACAATTTAATTAAAAGAATCATATAAGTCAATAAATTTACATTTTTAAAATATTACTTATTTATTCCAATTTATCCATAATATTGTCAAACATAACCCCTAGAAAAGAATATAAAAATCAAAACTATTAAAATCAATGTAATAAACTTAAGGATTTTAAAAAAATTGGTTTTGTAATCAATGGAGATTAATTAATATTATTAATTTAAAACAATATAAAATCAATAAAATAAATCAAAATGGGTGGATAGATTTATTAAAAATTTAAAATCATGATAAAATAGGGTGCAGAATGAAATATTTCTTTTTTATAAAACTAAAAAATATTTTCCGAGGGAAGGTATGGAAATTAATTTTTCTAAAATAAAATCTAATACATTACGAAAATGACATAAATATATCCTTATAACTCAAACTTTTATTATAATTTTTTGAACTAAAAATCATCATTTACAAAGATTTAGTAATCTTTTCATTATTAAAACGTTCTATGTTCTAAATACCTGCTTTTTCAAAAACACCATAATAATGATACTCTATAATCCAACACATTTTGTGTTAACTATAAATCATTTACATACAATTTCAATTTAGTATGAAAAATAATAGTTTCATATAATAAAACCATATGATGAATAAATGATATTATATGAATACAAGGGAAAGTATAATATTAAAAATTTACTTACTTAAATGAAAACTACAACCATATTTCCATCATAATGTAATGCATATTAATAAAAAGTTGAACAGATAAAATTTTGAATAAAATTAGAGAAGCATTTCACATTTTCAAAATTCTTCAGAGGTAATTAATTTTTGAATTAAATAATTTTTAGTATTAGGAAATTATAATTACACAATAAGATAAATATTTTCAAAAACAAATATGATTCTTAATTTCTATTTTCATTCAAGAACTCATCTCATAAAATATATATTTTTCATGAAATATTTAGAATTATTAGTTCACTTTTTTGTTAATAATAAATAATTAAAACTCATATATATATATTTATTCAGAAAAAATATAATGAAAAAAATAAACACCATTTTAAACATTACAAATTGAAAAAGAAAAGATGCCCCTTTTCTTAAAAACATTATCACTAAAAATCAGACTTCGATAAGAAGTATAATTGAATTTTAGGAGTTCGTTTTCATGAATTATGTTAAAAATATTTTAAATGAAATGTATGATTTAGGAAAACCATAATGATCTAAACTGAGCTACCTCAACATGGTCCTAAAGTTGGACTTCCATAAGTCACGATGTACATTTTCAAATATCATGCGCTAAAACAATGTTCTATGAGAATCTAATATTAGAAGTGGGAATATATTTTACATTAATAATAAATTGAATAAATGTTAAATATAAATAATTAAAATGAATACCTAATTTTATGAATCAAAAAATAAAAAATATATACCAAGAAATGAAAAAAATAAATTAGGACCAATACATGAGATACCATATTAAAAACAATCAAAATTATAATAACATGAGAAACCCCTCAAGGAATTCAGTAACCATTATATGAATCCTTATCCATTTCATCTAATTTAATCCAATGGTCTAATACCAAAAACTCTATACTCGATATTCCTTCATATATAACTAATAAATAATATATTATATACATACACTCAAGTGTGTTTGTATGGTGGGAGATAAAAAAATTTAATAGGATTTTATGAAATACCTTATGAAAAACCTTTATAAATATATTTATATAATTTTTAATATATTTATAAAAACACTTTATTAATATTTATTGAATGAGAAATCCATGTGATCATATAAAATATTGAGTTTCATGAGTAAAACCATGTAATGAAATGAATATGAATAAATAAAATATATAATGGAAAATAAGTTCTATAAAGTAAATATTTATGGTATTGTACCAAGGGATTAATTTGGAAAATTACTAAGTTCATAAAATCATTATCCTAACCCTATAAATGTTTTTAATGAGGGAACCATGTCAAGTTAGTGAATTGTATAATGGTCATTCCATTATTAGGATAGAATATATAAGGGGGAACCATATCCCTTAATAATCACATAATAATACATAAACACCTTATTAAGATCCCTCCAAAGAACCCAAAGGCCTCAACTATGAATTTTTAATGATTAAATGTAATATTTTATATAAATTTGAAATAAATCAAAACCATATCTAATGTTTTTGAATTTATTAAAAAACATTGATAAACCACATGATTAATATCTAGCATTCCCTATAAACCATTCTACTTTAATCTATAAAAACAAGGTATGGGCATTTCATCGAACATAATATAATAATACATTTGAAAAAAAATCAAAACCATTTAAACTTATATATTTTCACCATATAAAAATCCAAAAAAAATTAAGGTTTTATAAAACTCCTCGATTGGATCCACTGGGTCCAAGATGGAGGGTCACAAGACATAATTTGTCCACCCCCATAAGCTAGAGGATTCCAACTAGTAGTGAGGGTCTGTAGTCTGTCATTGGAGATACTAAAACCTCACAATCACATGAAAAAAAATAATTATGAAACCTCAAATTAAAAAATTGTGGTCAAGGATTAATATCAAATAACTCATGATATTCATATAGAGTAAAAAAATTGGGGTCCAAGAGTGGTAAGAAAGACCAGAATACAAAAAAGAAATAAGTATAATATATGTAGCATAAATAGTATAGAGTGTCTCTTGATATCACTTCCAACTCCAAACATAAATCTCCTTAGCACCTTATCATTAGCCTAATTCCCATCACTTGATCACTGATGCCAAATTTTGCACACGAACTAAAATTCTTGTGCATGGTGTGAGAATAAACCTAGAAAGAAAACACTAATGTTTCCTTAATATAAGTTCACCTAATATATGAAATTGAATGTTATTATAATATTAAATTATCAAATAAACATATAATCAAAAATGCGTCGAGTCATAATGTTCTAACCAAGATTCCATGAATCTTATCCCCACCTATTTTGGCTTTATGCTGATAAGTATTTTGATGTCTGAAAAATAAAGAACCACCTTTATAAAAAAACTTGACACCCCATCCTGATGGTGTTGTATTTTAGGAACACCATACACCCCAACATAAAGGTGGAAATTATTATAATCTCTGCACTCCCCACCCTGATAGCTATTTTTATCCCCAAATAAAGGTAATTCCCACTCGAAAAGTTAGAACAAAATAAGATAAAACATCCCCCCAACATGACCTTCTTTCACTACATCTAACAATTAATAGAATCTAAAATTATTCAAGGTCTAAATCTTTATTAATAATCATGTTTTTTCTAAACCATGCCATCAAATGAGAAATAGTCTATAGCCATAATTATGTATTCATTCTCCCCTCCATGGGGTTTTCTAATAGATACTGAGAAAATATATCACCCTAATACCTGGACCATGGTTCTATATGCTATGAAATTCAAAAAATACATCTTATAAAGGTACGATTAGTACTTCCATGTTTAATTATCAAGATTATATACATAATTTATAAGATCTCATATTATTCATGTGTCTCAAATTCCACACACACACACTCACAAAATAAAAACATATCCAGAAAGGGAATATTTTTTAAATATTTAATCCTTGAAACATTGTATTTGAGGGATTATATGGTAAGGAAGTACCTACATAATGGTTTTTGATTCATAACATCAAGGTTCATCACGGATCAAAGTTCAAAACAAATCAAACACCCATATAGAATGATCTCACACATCAAGGATTCCTTACTTGTATTATATTTTTGTTTCATTAAAGGGGTTTATAATGTATACTCAAGAAGATTCCAAGTCAAGAAAGGTGTTTCAAGAATTATGTACCTAAAGGATTCCTTCAACACCTACAATTATGAGGTATATCTAAATAGATTTAACTAATGCACTAGATCCCTTGTTGATTCAAGAATAGATCATGAATTTATCGTCGATTCTAGAAGATATCCTCATGTATAGATAATGATCTTTGATCCACCAGAAACCTATCCCTAGATAAGAGTTATAGGCTAATTTTCAAGAAGAAGGAAAAATGTTGATTTATATAAAATTAAATACAAAGAATAAACCAATTATCAAGAAGTATAACAGTCCGATAAAATAGGGTTTTAATTAACACATTATATCAACCAATAAACTACAAAGGAATAATCAATATATAAAGGTTATATAATTACTACACAATAAAAATGGTTTTTAGGAAGGTGATTTATAAAAACATACTTAATGAATTTATATCATTGTTTGTAGATATTGATTTGATCAAAAATAATTGTCAATATACAGGAACCATAAATTATCTGTAATGAAATTGAGAAAATTTCATTGGATATTCAGGGAAATTATATATTCAATAAGATTGATGATCATAACTCAATTAGTTTAATGGATTTGTTATATATGCAGAGATAAACACCTCTTTTTAAATCATGGGATCATTCAGTGATTGAGGATGCTAGGGGAGAATAATGGGGCAGTTTAGATCGAATGAGGGAGGATTAAAATTCATATTAGGACCATGGTGCATCGAATTGGGAGTTAATGGGATCAAAACATAATGAGATTAAATTTCCATTGGGTGTATTAATTTAACCATTTTACTTGGTGAACTAGACAAAGGGTGGCACCACCATATAGATAGTGGGGTCTATAGAAAGGTGATGACCAAAGGGATGCCCACATGCTAGCTGGTAGGTTCCACCATCTAGCTGATGGAAGCCTTTTTTCCACAACATTACCCAAGCCATCTCACACTCCACCATAATCAAAACATGGATCCCTAGTCACTTCAAACTAAACAATAAATTATTCACAACAATATGAATTAATAGTGAAAGAGAGAATTTATAAATTAAAAAAATATTATATATTGAAAAAATAGGTGAAGTTATAATTCCCCCTTTAATGAATTATCACCCTAAAGATGTTCCATTTTGGTTCTAATTAAATAAATTATACCATTTGTCCCAAACATTGGCATGTTTCTCTAAATTTTTCATTTTGATCCTTCTAAGATTCCATATAACTAAGAAAAGTTGTACTATATTCCCTTGAAGGAATTTCTCACTATAATCTAGAATCTTCACTGGGAACTCCACATAAAATTTTCCATCACCCATATCAACATATTCATAGATGAAAACATCCATTGGATCATGCATGTAACTACAAATTGAAGACACGTGAAACCCATCATTCATACCTTAGTAATTTAAGAGATGATATAGATGGAATTCCATTATCCCACCCTACACAATGATCTAAAATGTTATAGAAAAACAAGGGGAAATCTTTCCTTTCATCATTAGATGTTAGTGGATAAACCATGTAGTCACTATCAGAAAAACCCTGTTGCAAAAACAATTATAGAGGTATCTACGTATAAAAAGAATATGAAATTATTCTATTATGAGCTATGACCAGCCTATTTTGAATAAGACAAACTCTCTCATTGGTCTCAGGTACCGTATTGATCCCCATAACATCTTCCTCCTAAGAATTATGCTAAAAACTTGGTGAAAGACAAGGAAAAACATAAAGATTCTTATAATATAAAATCAAAATAAAATCATAGTAATATATTTTATATGTAAACTCAAACGAGAATCGATTATCATCCCTTGCTCAACCAAAGTATAGAATAAAAACCCGAATCATATAATCTAATATGTGGATAATTTTATCTAACTATCGATCTATATAAAGATGGTACATTGTGGTCAATCCCATTTTCTCCCTATGGCCTTCTAGAATACATTCCAAAACAACTATTTAGAGCATATTTATCAGTCAAAAATAATTCACAAGAGAACATCATTAAAGTGTAAAATCTGCGACTTATAGATTTAATATATTGTCTACTGATTGAGTCTAATATATTGGTAAGAAGTGAAAAAAAAAATTATATGATTAAAAATAACCGAAAAAAATTTATAAATAATTAGGGTATAGTTAAACCCCATAAAAAATAAATTCATGATATATTTACTCATCCATAACGGAATATGAAATGGAAAGAGGAAAGCACTTGGACATTGGTGCTCAACCATTAACCTCTAGAAGGAAATGCATCCAAAAAAAATGATATTTCACGAATTAATATCCACCCATAGGAAGCTTCACCTAAATTTATTTTACATTTCTATTACTCCAGGATGAACTCCCCAATTAAAGTATAGAATTATCTCATTATTCCATACTTGATGATAGTAGGGAATACAATTCTCCCGTGTATAGTTATCACATTATCATCATCCAATGACCATCCATGTATTTGATCTCTACCATCTAGTCATTCCTATATCAAATTGCACACTAGTTCATATTCTTAACCAACCATCATCAAGTCTACAAGATAGGATATGATCCCTAATGGAATAAATTTCCTCTATCCATGGTCCATTGACGAATCCATCCTCCACATAGAAAATAAGATCATCTGGAACAAATATTCTTCTAAATTAAATTATTCAAGATCTAACTCAACCTATGTCATATAGCTAAGATACACTAAAATGATGTTTATTTTCATGTTACATAAAAAAATAAAAAAGTGAAACATCTGTAGATACTATATTCAGTTCCTTTATCTTAGATTGTGGTCATGTTGTGTAAATATATAATAGTGTCTATTGTGTTCTTTATAGGTAACAGACCTCTCAATATTGTGATAATGTCTCTAAAAGCTCAAAATTTAGACTAGATCTGTAATATCCAATTTATATGTAGGATATTTATCCTTATGGGGTTGCAACTAAATTGACCCATATGATACTACCTATATAATCAACATCTTCATTTCTCCCAAACCAAATCAAGATGTATCAGGATAAACAACTTATGTAATCCTAGTCTAAGGTATAAAAAATAATAAAGTTATATTAAACCATCTTTATAAAATAATGAATTCATATTCACATTATTCTGACCATTGGAGCTTAACTCTAATATTTTTATGCAGAGTTATGGGTTTCGATTAATGGGAGAAGTATTGGATAAAGCATCCATATTATATAGATAACTAAAAAAAATATCCTGATCAAAAACACATTTTAAGGACATTTCAAAGTCATAAATACATAAAAATTATTTGGATCCACATATATACCTATATTAGACACCACATAACTCATTAGTTTTAGAAAAAAAATTAACAATATGACACATTGATAGGTTTTTATAAATATTATATACTTGAAACGTACATAAGAATATCTTTAGATGTCAAATATGTTTCTTTGGGGTTGATGATTAGATGAGGTTGTCATTAAAAAACACCAAGATGAACATGTATAGATATGATTAGAACAACTTGTTAATGAAGGCTATAAACAATACTAACACATACATAAAACCAAATAGTATCAAAATGAACTTTTATATACTATACCTACTCTGAAACATTATCATCAAAATTTCCTTATCTCTAACTTGCAATTCATTATATCCTGAATGATGGTCAATCTTGGTGAACCACTCGGATCCCTATTACTAGTCAAAATTATTTTAATACTGTGTAAACAATATCTATTCTCCACCCACATATAGTTCATCTTTCTGTAATATTGGGGGAGTTGAAGAATAACAATTTACATCATTGAAAAAAACTTGTGCACCACATGGTTAAGTGATTTGAATATTAAATCCATATAGTTCTAATTTTTATAGATTTATAATGAGTCCCTCTAACTCCACGGGCTCTGTAAGATAAAAGGACATCAAAATATGCTACATGCTCAACATGATATAAATATAAATAGTTATCCTACATCAAAGTAAGTCCTATTAAGTTATCCGGAAATAATTCCTAACTAATAGGTACAATTGGAGTAAAAGATAAGGAGTGTAATGACCCGAACATTTATAAATAAAATTTCCTTTCAAATTGAATTAAATTTCCTATTATGGTAATAGAAAACACATGAAAATAATTCATTTTATTATATAATATTATAATTAATAGACAGTTATGCATCATATACATTAATATTATAGTCTTTGATCATTGATCATATGATCAGTATAGATATATGGTCTTGAAAAAACCAATTGATAGAGACAAAGGATGGGATTGACTCAACAATAGGATGATACCCTATGAATATGATTTATCAGAGTTTATGATAGATATAAAATCACTAGGATTTACCCTTTACCAATCCCAATCAGAGATCCAACAACTAAATCATGAGAGAAACTATTTATGGGAGAAGTTTAAGCCCATCGAGATCATGACCAAATCCATGTACACTAAACCAAGCCATGAAAATATCAATACTATGTACCTAACCCTGAAATAATTTTCTAGGATAATAATGGGTTATGTGTGGACATGATAATAGTATTAATATATATATTTTATCAAATAATGAATATATTTTCATCTTATTATTTTCAATTTATAAATGATTTAGATTTCGATATGATAATTAACAAATTTTATTTTGGGTAATATGAAATTTCAATTAAACATTTATTTTGATTAACTAATAGATTTCTGAATTAAATAATATTTTAATAAAATATCATTAATATTTAATTATTATTAAATATCAATAATAATATACTTTTTATCATGTCAACTTTATATTTTATATGGGTCCTAAAACTGTTATTTACAAAAAACCCAACATTTCTAAATAAAAGATGATTATATTTTAAAAGTGAAAAGTAAAATATTTAGAATATTATTTTAATAAAATAAATATTTTTATTTGAATCAACACATTCAAATAATCACATTGTTAATTTTTCTTAATTTTCTAAGTCAATTTAATTTTCAGGTAACAATTAAAAAAGTATAAATATATGTTATGTATTATGACATCATAATGACCCAAAACTGATGAAATAAAACAATAAATGGAATACACGACCAAATAAATAATTGTCATATAAAATAAATATCTTTTTATTTTATTTTATTAATTTTATGAATCCTTTATGATTCCTTAAAAATTACTATTATATTTTAATTTTTTAAAATCATTTCTATAAAGACACGAGTCACTTTCACATCACCAAGGGAAATATATTAGTGATATCAGATGATGGGCACGTAAAATAATGAAAAATAATTCAATATTATTGAGTAAATGGGAAAAATCCATGGTAATTTTAGTTGTTTTGATTAATTTATTGTATAGAGTCCAAAACCTATGTTTGGGAAACAATAAGGAACTCCTCTCCCTTTTCACATATAAACCAACCAAATCACCCATAAATCATCACTAAAAAATAACGTGGTATTGGTATTTAATCTTAAAATCACTATATATTGTCCTCAAATTGTTCCCCATCCTTTCAATAATATCAACCTAATCTATTGCAGTCACCCTCTCGAGGAAAAGGACCCACTCGTTCTCCTCTTTATTAATGCATCTTCATTAACATATTCCTTTTGTAAGAAATTAATAATGCATGCATAAGTTATTCCATATCACACTACATTCCTTATGATGTGTATATCCTTAGATACCACTTTAAATATTGTTAGTCCCTTCCATGAACATTTATGTTCCCCCGTTATGCTGTCAAAATTCCACTGTGATTTTCCTCACAAAACAATTGTGTAGTGAATAATCATTCCCATTTTATATCAATTATTTTCACCATTATGAACTTTTAGTTCTATTATAGGGGACTCACATGTATCTCATTCACACTCCATTATATTTTGGATTTAATGTTACTAAATATGTTCGTATGTTTTATGATCTATGTGGCACACTTAGGCATGTACATGATATGATTATGATGGGTGAAACATAGATTATGTGGCTTCTAATAAAATACATACATGTTTATATACTAGATGTTGATATAGATCAAACACATAAGTTCCAAGGGTTCAGACTTAAAAACAACAAATTGGGCTACACATGATTAGGAACTGATGAATGAAAACCTTCCTTGAGGCACATAATGTCTAACACACTTGGCGTTTATGCTTTGGTAAATTCATAACATCAATAAAAATCATTATTTGGGGAAAGAATTATTTAAATTTATTTATTAAGAAATATATAATGGAGAAAATAGATTGAATCCTATAAATATTGAAGTCACGAAATAAATGTAATTTATATGTACCCTCTAATTTTATTTGACTTATATTCAAGAAGAAGAAGAAGTTGATAACATTATGCGAAAATGGCCTCGAAATTATAATGGATAATCTAATCGTTAATCATAGAACATTGTATCAACTTCATTAAGATGATATTCTCCTCCATTTAATGTTTTGAAAAATAGAAGGTTATACTAGATATTTATCGATTTGAAGATGAAGATGACCAGTGGTTGACGTTGATCAAGAATATGAAGCTTGAGAAAGTGATCAAATCATAGGGGTTGATGGAATTCCAAAAAACATTTGTCAATTTTTTTTCCATGCACGCTTTGCTGTAAAATGTAGTGATATTTCCTTTAAATAAAGAAAAAAGAAGATGGATATATCTAATAATATGAGGAAAAGAACATAATTCATGCATGATACAGCTTTTCCATTGTAATTATATTTGAATTAATATTTTATCACTTATTTAGTGGGATAAAACAGAGTCTATGAAAATCCCTAGTGATCCAAGACATTGGTAGATATGAGGAATTTTTGTTGTTTTTCCTCAATGATGAAATGGATAAAATGAAATCTCAATATATCATATATATAATATGGGAAAAGTGGATGTTAATTCTCGTAGTGTGATTTAGGAATCTAGCAGTGGTATGAAATTTCAATATCCCAGTTTTATAAATTGTGGAATAAAGAAACCTGCAAATTACCTATAGGGAATGAGGAGTTTTTAGGTTTGGAATGTAAGGTTACCTAGCTAGCAACTATCGACCGGAGAAACCCACCAATGTTATGGTAGAATAAATTGATCTCTCCAACCTTCAACCAAAATTCAAATGGTTCAATTGCAAGGAACACTCACAATATTTGATATTCTGTCTTAAGATAATGGTTGTACAAGATAATCAATGACAAGAACCTCTATTTCAATAAGGGAAGGAAAATTCCATCACAATAGATGGGGTGGAACCCAAAAATTAAGTGGTGATAGGTATACTAGTTATTCATTCAAGAATAATGAATTTAATTTTTTTTGTCATTCTATACATTCCATCATATAAAAAAATTTAATAAAACTATTAAAATTCCACCCCAAATCAAGGATGTTAACATGTTTGTGAAAATGAAAAATGGGGAGATTATTGAGTCCAAAGTATAAAACTAATCCCCCTTAAAATTTTGTGGGCTGAGTTACCCAGAAAACTATATGATACTACATATTATGGACCTTTAGGTTGTTCGATGTATGAATTATATTTCTTTATATATATCGAATATAATTTTTTTGAGAAGGAAATAACACTCAACATTGTGAATTATCCTCTGATTATGTAGAAGTGTAAGGAGGATGATGAATCTGGATTGGCACCAATATCTCAGTATAGATATTATATCCCTATGAGTAATAATATATTTCTCAAATGAATGATTCTGTAGAAAAGATAATCATTGAATAAATTCACATTATAAGGGAATACAATGATGTGTTTCATAAAAAATTTCCTTTTCTTTCTTCTATATGAGAGGTTGAAATTTCAATATAGATTATACATGTGGTGTTTCCTTAATACTTGACTCCATAGAGAATAAATATTATGAAACAGGATGAAATGATGAAACAACTATAAGAGAATATAGATAAATGGATTATACACCAATGTTTTTCACAATGGGGTCAACCATTCCTCTTAAACAATAATAAGGATATGTCAATGTATATTTACATTAATTATCTTGAGATCAACACAACCATGATAAAAAAATTATCCTCTTCTAATGATTGATGATCTATTCAATAAAATTCATAGATATGATTACATATTAATGAGGATCTTTAGTCTAGGTTTTATAAAGTAAGGGTGAATAAGGAGGATATCCCCTTGACTTTTTTCCATACATGGTATGGGTATTATGATTTCATATTGAAGACATTCAGACTCACTAATAGTCCAACAATCTTCATGGTCTTGATGAATATCTACTTTAGAGTTGGCTTGAAAAATATGTGGTTGTCATTATATAAATTATTCTAAAATAAAAAAGTGGGTTACGACTGCCAAAAAATCACATGATACATACAATGAAATTTTGGAAAGGATAATCAAAGGATTATGAAAAGAATTTGAGCACTATGCTAAAGACCTTATGATAGGAGAAGCTTAATTAAATGCAAAAAAAATATGATTTCTAGATGAATTATGTCTCATTATTGGTGAATATTATCATAACCAATATGATATATTTGGACCCTTAAAACACAAATGCAATTGAAGTATGACCAAGGCCAACCACTATGTTCCAATTATTCTTTTCAATGGATTAGTAGTGTACTATCGTTGATTTTTGAGAAATTTCTCACGATTGTCAAACCCTATAATAAAGATAACACAGAAATAAGTGAAGTTTTTTTAATAATTAATATGAATTAATCATAAAGGAATTGAATAATATTCTTATCACTAAAAATGTACTTACTCTATTGGCTAGTTGGAATATTTTCATGGTATACAATGACAATTCAAAGAAGGAATTAGGCTATGTACTTAATCAAAATGAAAAATTAACAGCCTATGCCTAAAGGTAATTGATATATCATGAATAGAAATATACAATGAATGATTTAAAGTTATATGTAGTTATTATCACATTGAAAAACTAGATTCATTAAATATTTAAGGAGAAGCAAGAAATATATATGGATCATAAGAGACTCCTTTATATATCCACATAGAAAAATATAAATATGCGCTAATGGATATTGTTAGATCTGATTTAGGCCTATGAATATCAAATCCACTACCATCCTAGAAATGAAAATAATGTGTTAGATTCTCTATGTAGAAATGGTCTTTAAATATTACCATTGGTATGAATTGAGAAGGATGTGATCATATTAGACTTTAAATATATGGATATGGGAATAATAATAGAAGGAACATCATCAATCATTTAAAATATTATTTCTCAACCATCCCATCTAGAAAATAGAGTGGGTTTTTAATTTGATGATATAGAAATTTAGAATAAGGAGGAAGATATAAGAAAATGAAAATCATAAAAGATCAAATTTAATGAAGATAGAGTTGTATGATTCAGGACATGACTATGCATACCATCAAATCTTGAGTTAATGAATGTGTTGTTGGATGATGCACATAGCTTGATCTAATCCATACATCCAGGATCACAATGATGTATTTTTATCCTTTAGAGTGCTATTAGAGGGACAATATGGTGATGGAGACCATATAATATACATCAGGATATCTAGTATGTCACTAATTGAAGGATGAAAGTAAAACGTCCAAGGGGATTGTGCAACCATTTTCTATAACTACATTTAAATGAGAAAACATTAACAGGGAAGTTTTTACATGTCTTAAACAAATTCAGAGAATATAATTCTTTATGGGTTTTCATGGATCATCTTAAAATGACTGATGATTTTTTTATAATTCAAGTGGAATTCTCTATCTTTAAACATGTAAGTACATTGAATAAAGAAGTGGTGAGGATTTATGTGACAACAACATCTATTGTATATGATAGAGATACATGATTTAACTCTATGTTTTTAAGGATTCCCCAATAAACATTAAATATTGAGTTGAGCTTCAACATGACTTTTCACCCTCAAATAAATGTTTAATCTGAGTGGACTTTTCATACACTCAAGGAAATATTGAGATAATTCTTAATTTACATCAAAGGAGTATGTGATCTTAAAATTCCACTAGTCAATTTCTCATAGAATATTTTTTACCAATCAATAATCAAGTTGGATAACTATGAATCCCTTTAAAAAAAGAAGTTCAAAATGCATGCATGCTATGATGAAGTAGATGAACATAGACTGCTGGGTCTTGAAATAGTGGAGGAAATGGTGTAAAATATATATACCATTCTATAGAACATCAAGGCGTCTCTAAGTAGACATAGTAGCCAAGATACCAATAATTGATGAGACCAATAGTTTGAGGTTGGAGATAATGAATTCCTATGCATATCTCCATGGATAAAAGTCAATACATTTGGGAAGAATGGAAATATTATTCTAAGATACAAAATTCCATTTGAGATACATTGTTACATACGATCTATAAAAAAAATTTATTTTACTCCCACCTAGAATATATTAATTACATTTTGTTTTCCATGTATCCCTTTTAAAAAAGCACACTTCAGACCCTTCGCATATACTCAATCCATAGGTGTTAACATTGGGTAATGATCCATCATATAAGGAGAACCCAGTGAATATATTAGATTATGGAGACAATGTTCAATGAAACAGGGCAATGAACCTAGTCATAATGCTATAGATAAACCACATTTCTGAAGAAGACATATGGGGACTGGGTGAGGTGATGAAATAAGATTACCCTAATCTATTTTATTATGAGAAATCAATATTTATGGGGAGATTTTCCTGAAGGAGGATGATTACAAGGACCCAAACATTTATGAAATATATTTCCCATTATAATTGAAATAAATTTACTAATATGTTTATAGAAAATACATGAACAACATTGATTTTATTATTTCCAAATATATTGGAAAGACAATTAATTATCACAAAAATTGATAATACATTTGCTGAAAAATGATCATATGAATATTATTAACATAGGGTTTTTAAAATTCCAATTAACACAGAAAAAAGTAGTGACTAAACTGACTAGTAAGATTATTCCCTATGAATCCCATTTATCAGAGAATCTATGGGAGATATTATCACAAGGATTTTCCTTCAACCCTACTCAAGCCGAGATTTAACATCTAAAGAAAAAAGTGAATTTTTTTAAGGGAGAAGTTCAATATTATCGAGATCATGATCCAAACCATGTAAGATGAACCACACCATGATAATCTCGCCATTATGAACCTTACCCTAAGGGTGTTTTTGTTGTAATAAAGGGATGTGTATTAGTACTCTAATAATATGAATATTTAAATTTTATGTGATAATAAATATATTTTCTTCTTATTGTTATTACATTATAAATGAATATGATTTTGATATGACAAAACAAAAAATAAATTTTAGGGATATATGAAATTTTAATTAAGACACACATTTTTGTAAATTAATGTATTTTTTTCAAAAATAATACTTAAAAAAATATTATTCACATGTATTGATTTTTAAATTTAAAATAAAAGTCAATTTTTATTATGTCATATTTAATTTTAATAAGGGTTCAAAAATTTTAATTTTCCTAAATAACATTGCTTCTAAAAAATGTATATTCTCTTTTTAAAGTGAAAATTAAAATAGTTATAAAACTATTTTGGTAAAATAATTAATTTAGGAATCAAAGCATAGAAATT
Source organism: Viscum album (assembly GCA_963277665.1). Taxonomy (NCBI): domain Eukaryota; kingdom Viridiplantae; phylum Streptophyta; class Magnoliopsida; order Santalales; family Viscaceae; genus Viscum; species Viscum album. The sequence continues at coordinate 954,684,839 of OY728133.1, read as the reverse complement.
ATCCAATGGTGATTTTTTCTTAATTTTTTTAGACACTTTAATTTTTAGGTAAAAATTAAATATGGTATAAATATCTAATGCAAATTATGGAATCATAATTAATTTAACATAACGTAATAAATAAAATAAAGGGTATCTGAAACGAAATCCATGTCTACCCTTTAATATTATGTGATTTTAATGAGATTTGATTCATTTTATAAATCATTTATGAATCCTCAAAAACCAATATAATATTTTTAACGATTTAAAATCATTTCATTAAATAAATTACTCACCACCACATCACCATGGGTAATAGTTTTTTTTTCAAACTTTAGAAATATAAAATAATTAAAAAAACTATTTGTAAGAGAAAATGGGAAAAACCAGGGAATGTTTTGTGGTTTTGATTGAATTATCGTATAGAGTCCAAAACCTATGTTTGTGAAATTATAAAGAACTCCCCTATATTGTTTGATATAAACCCACCTAATATCCAATTCCACCTTACTTAAAACCCTCATATAACATCCTCAATATTACCTTCTTTATTTAGAGTCCCCCAAGGTTCCCCCATGCTCTCTAAAATCTTATCTCATGCTTTTTGAATCACCCTCTATGTTATGGAATCATATCCTTCTCTTCTTTATTCAAGAATCTTCATTATCTTATGCCTTTTGTCTCCAATTACTATTATCGAGATATGTTATTACATATCCACATAACTATAGTTATGATATATAAATGAATCGATACACCATTCACTCTCATTAACCCCACTCATGAACAATTATATTCCCCTATTATGATGATGATATTTCAATGAGATTTTCCCTGACAAACTATTTTGTAGTGAATACCTGTACCTATTTCCTATATTGTTCTTTCTAATTTAAACACTTATTCCTCTTTTATTAGGTACTAACATCTAGGTACTCCACACTCCATTATCATGGTATTAAATGTGATGACATATTTTTTTATAATATAATATCTATGTGGAAAAATTATGAATGTATATGATGTGATTATGATTAGTTAACCTAAATAGAACTCCAACAAACTGGGTAATGTTTTAGTCATATATGATTCCATGTATTTGGGATTGAGAGGCTATCCTAATAATATTATGTTATGATTCCTTGGTGGATAACCTTCACTTATTCTTATGGTGTCATGTTCAATGTTTTTTCCACATTCTAGTGTTTCCATTATGTTATGAAAAATTATCATGCCTCAAGGATCATTTTTTTTATTCTAACCCCTTTTATATCCCAGGGAAATAATTATTGTATTAAATTTAATACTTTATTCATTTTCTTATTTCATTATTCCATTAATATGATTTTAATCTCACCCATTTCTAATGTATGTTTTGAGGTAACCCCGTACAGTTTTAAGATGGATGGAATAATATGAGCATGTTAAGGATGTTTTCAATATAGATAATACATCCAATGTATCAATTTCTTATATAATTTTACTAATTACCATAGAAACTATAAATTTAAATATTCAGTGTTTTATTATATTTATTACTATGTAATTAATCAGGAATTATTGTGTAATAAAAATAAGGGTTTTCATATATGGGTTGACCCTAATCCCATTGGATGAGGTAAGAATGCAATCTATGTAATGATCAAGATGAAATTATTCAATTATGAATGAAAATATAATTTCTCTCAGTTTTGATTAAACAGTAATCATGTAAATACATCCGTTCAATAATGTAAAATATACCCATCACTAATAACAATCAATATGGGATCAGAAACATGTTATCCATTCCATGTCAATAATACCATCAAATCTCATAATCTATAAAATAATGAATTCCCATATATGACTATAATCAACAAGGATACAGGAAAAAATGTAATCACTTATGATAGTCCATATTCATTTAAAATTCTGTATAAAGGGTTAGTAACTTATAAGGATACTTGACTAGTAGGTCATGTATTTTAATCAATTTGGCATAGATAAAGGAATGAGAAGCATCAGTATCAAACAAGGTATTGGATAACGTTTATGTGATACAGATCACACCTATAACAGAAAAAATACTTAACTAATAAATTTTAGAGCCTAATTGATTTCATAAAATCACCTTGTCATAACCTCATTTCCAAACCCAAGAGTCACTATAGATTGCAATGTCCACATACTATGTTGAGGTCATATTCACCAATATTTCTCAGATCTCCCAGCACTCCCTCAAGAATCCCATGAAATAAAAAATAGAAGACGAATACCCATTCCACCAAGGTAAAACTCCAAAAAAAATTCCTTCATGAATTTCTACAATGGATCATCTTAACTAAATTAAAGAACATTTTGGAATCACCTCTAATAGAAGACAAAGATGAATTCATTCTCTAAAACATTTGTTTGTTTCCCTATCAAACCCGATATTCCTTCCTCATGTAACAACTATAAGGGGATCTAATATTATTGGGTGGAAACTCATACAATTGTTCTATATGAACAGAAAGTAATTTTTTATTTATGTCCTCACTTATCCCCTTTTCAATGTTTTGGGCATTTAGAAACCACTATTTGTAAATCCTTTGGTCAAAGACCCTATCATTAAATTTGGGATTATTCTAATGCCTTATCAAGAACATATAATCCTCTTGAACATCATTTATAGAAAACAGAGAAGAAATACAATTAAATTCTTCTAATAAAGTAAAATATGAAGAGACATTAATATACCCAAACAATGAATACATTAAATCCTAGGCATGATCAAACATCCCCATGTTAGTAAAATATTTCATGAGAAACAATACCTTTAAGGCTACCCATGTAAGACCCTCTTATCTTCCTTCTTCACTCATAGTATTCTTCCATCTTTTAGGTTGACTTTAAAAGATGAAGTTCACTAGAATCTCTCTTTTATCCTTGAGAGTGTGGAACTACTAAACATTTATATTGATAATATATGGTCAGTCCTTTGCACTAGTGAGCCACCACTACCCATAAATTTCTAACGCTGCTAGATGTGGTTGTCTCAAGCACGATCATCAATAATCTTAGGGATATTTCCACCTTGAAAGGGCATAGTATGATAGATTTATGATTTAAATAGGTCTAAAACTGAGTCATTGATGCTGATATAGAAATGTGTTTGGTTACATCCTCTTGGACAACTTGTGGTGGGCGAGGAGAGCCCTAGTTTTCTATAGTTAGAGGTCCCATTAGTCTTATTCGAGGTAAAATATATTTATTCATTAATAAAAACATTTATGACATTTTAAATTGATCTTAATAAGTTTCTATGATCAATCAAGGTTCTAGGAGGTGTCTGCCTATAATCCCAATGTATATCCCTCTTATAACTAACAATGTTCTTCATCATTGTAGCTTATTAAAATTAACATGTCTATTTACAAAGTGTAACATCATTCCCTTGTTCAAATAAAAAAGGAAAGTGATATATGATAATAAAATGGAAAAAACATATCACACGGTCAAGAAATAAATGAATATTCCAAACAAAGATAAAAATAATGGAATTTAATTTATGAACTACTATTAATAACACAAAATATATATACATATTTTATGTCTTCATATGTGCTTTTTATGAAGCATCAATGCACCGAAAACCTCATTAAAAATAAATAGTATTCACATTAATGGTAAATCATATTTCTAGGACACATGATCTTGTATGGAACATGGAAACATCATTTATGATGTTTAAAAAAATATATCATTTACCTCATATCCATGGTTAATAAAAAAGATGCACAATTTTCCTAGATATAATTTTATAACTCCCCAAACTGAACCACTAAATCTATACAGAAGATCCACCACACCTCATGTGTTCCTCCCCATATGTAAGAGGATATTAACTAGAAGTGATGGTATAATTATTAATATAAGCGAGACTATACCCTAAATATCTTATTATTTCACAAATAATAAAAAATAATAAAAAATCATAGTAAATAATGAGGAAGAAGAATAATATCTAATGACAGATATGTCATACATGGAAACAAATGAAATTGAGCTCCCATTAAAGAAATCATTACAACAATATGTAAAATATTTAAGGATAATAAATATAGTATAAATAGTCCTGAATGTCTCTTGAAATTTCCTTTTACTTGAATCTTCAATCTCCTGAACCCCCTATTATTTGGCCATTTACCTTTAATGGATCCTTACTCATGAAATATTCATACACACAGAACATCCATAAAATAGTGTGAATAATAAACATGGTAAAACACCACCAAAGAATCCTTGATATAAGTGAATTTGACATATAATATTTTATGACATTAAATAAGTAAATTATAAAATGAAAATACAATTACCCATGTATTTAGTCATCATATTCTAACCATGATGCCAAGAACCCTGACCCGCCTACATCAAGATGGTTCTAATAAGGATGTCTATGTATGTATAAATAAGTGTCACCTTTAAAGAAAAATCACATCACCACCCCTAATTGTGATCATTATTACAAACATGAAAACCCACATCTTGATGATGGTCATTATCACAAATACTACATTCCCCACCATGGAGGTGGTTATTGTACTCATATGATTGTTTGTCCCACCCAACATGTTTGATGAAATTGGATAAAACAACACCCCTACATAGAATTACCCCACATCATTCAATTTATAATATATTCTCCAACCATGCATAGTCTTCTATTATATCAACAATCATTTCAATGATATAACTCATACCATCAAATGATTCATAGTTCATAGCCATATTTATGTTGTTATGCCAGCCTTTAAGGGGTTTTCGGACTAATACTAAGGTACACGATAATATAGATACATGGAGCATGGTTCCACTGGCTATGAAATATAAAAATTAATCATATAAAGGAACAATAAGAAATATCAAGAATATTTTTCAAGAGTCTATATACAAATCAGGTGATTATATATCCAAAATGCATCTAAATGGTCACACAAACCCACAAAAAAACAACATCATGAAAGGTTAACAATCATAAACCATTAATCATAGAAACATCATATACAAGGCCTTATATTGTATGGAACATCCTATATAAAGGGTTTTATGGTGAAATTCATGGTTCTTCATGGATAAATTCCTTAAACATGTCACACACCCATGAAAAACATTATCACATGATAGGGATTCATAACTCGAGTTCAAGTTTTTCATGATAGGGGTTTAAAACAAACACTCAATAATATTTTATTTTGAGAATATAGATTCTTGAATTACATATCATAGGGAGTATGCCAACAAATCTAATTCGGATGTATATCTAATGGGAGGTTTCTAATTCACTAGATCCATTGTTGATTTAATAGTGGATCATTCAATCCTAAATGTTTCTAGAAGAGTGATTTGTGTCTAGCTAATGAACATTGAACCATAATCAAACTATCATTGGGGAATTGGAATAATATTAGATTCAAGAAGAAGATGGTCTCATATTGATCTACAAAAGATAAATGACCTAAAATAGAATATATTTCATGATGAATAAATCTTGATAAAATAGGGTTATCATTAAGTCATCAAATACAAAAAAAATATTTCAAAGAATAATTAAATATTTAAGTTTCATTTATCATTACACAATCAATAAGATGTGTATGAAGGTAATTCATAAAAACATGACTGAAAATTAAATTTTTATTATAAAAACACTTTTGAGGAAAAAGTGAAAAAACATGAAATCAACCATTAGAATAGAAAACATAACCATTGAAAGAATGTTTAATAAAACTGGAATTGATCTTCTTACACTGTTTTCGAGATATATTTGTCACCTATGCTTCAGTTTCATCCGACAAAAAATCTTTAAATAGAATTATCAGTTTGTCCCATGTTTGGTTGTATTCCTCAAGGATGATATTCTCTCTTTTGAACCCCCCCCCCAATAAGAATAATACCATACTTTTCATTCCAAGAATATTTCTCCTCATTGAGGGTCACCCTCAATGACCTCCCCATCATTTTAGAGGTTTTCTCTTATAATGAATTCAGTGTTAGCACATGATCAACCACTTATTCTTCTGAACTCATAAATAATTACAAGGATTGATTGAACACCTCATGTAACATCCACTATGGAAAAGTGATTTCATTGGCTGTCGTCTTGCTTTCAATTTATTTAGTGAACATGTCTCTATTGGAAGTGGAAGAAATGACTAATCCTTCCTCACATTATGTTGTCCCTTCCTGATTCTGTCACTCCTTGGACAATGATGTATCCCTCCCAAACCCTCGTCCTCAGTATCAACTACACTTGAATAACACCTATTCCCATCCAAAGAGTCCCTGACCAACTCATCCTCAAAATCCTGCACCTTTTCAAAATGATTACTGAATGGAATTTCATCCACCTTTCTAATATGACATTTTGTGGTCAAGTCTATACTTCCTGCCTCCTTTCTCATAGTTCTATATGCTACACAATAACCCTTTTTAGGATGAATGGTAGCCACCACTTATCCTTCTGCACTGCTGAAATCCTAGAACACACCACCTTTACATATGATATGCCCATAGGGGTGTTATAATCAAAAATAAATACCCAATAAGTCTCCATGTTTTCCTCCTCTATTCCTAGACTCCTTTTCTCCCTAGAAGGTTCCCCAAAATCTTTCAGATCCTCCAAATCCTTCCTCAGCCACCTAAAGATATCACCAACCATGGGATTCCCATTCCAAGGTAACTTTTGAACTGCCTTTTTCATTGTCTCCATGTCCATATGCACATAACTAGAGGATCCAGTATCATTAGATCCAAGAGCCTTGTCTCGGTATGAATCCTCTAAACAGACCAATAGATGTTGATGCCTAAGACCATGACTATAGACAAATAATTCATAAAAACTCAACTAATAAACACATGGGACCATCAACATATCTCTATTTAATCAAAAATTGGCGTCAACATGATAGATCAATCATATAAGTATTAATAATGTGTGAAAATTACATTTTATGTTCATAGAATTAGTTGATCTGACATATATACATTTTCATCACACAAATTTGAATAATAATATTTCATGTATATTCAGTAACACTCATCATTCTTGTATCATTAGATGAGTAAAATATTGAGGAGGTTTGTGGAAAAGAGTGGCAGAGTCTAGATCAAAGGGTAGTTGTCTAAAGGTTTTATTAGGACAATGGGATTCTGAATTTAGAGTTAAATTGGTCCAAAAAACCTAAAGATTAATTCTTTATGGGATGTAATAATTACACACATGAACTAGGCACACTGGGAGGATGTTGGAACCAATTATGGGATGACGGTTAGCCACCAGTTGGCCTGTGTGCAGATAAGAACCACCTTGTTTTTAGCAGCACCATTGGCAAGTCGGTGGAACCCCATCAAATATCTTATGGGGTCTGCAATATCCTAAAGAACTATAAAGATCCCCACCAGCTAACTAGTGTGTTCTATAAAAAACTGGTGACCACCTTTTAGACAACACACAATCCAGGACTTGTCACACTCCACCACATTCAAAACCTAATCCCCAATTCAGTAAAAACTAACCTCAAATTATACCAAAATAGAGATTAATTGAAATATAATGGAAGAATTCATCAATTGAAAACAGATAATACATTAACAAAATTTATTATGTTATAGTATAATTAGAATAGATGATAAAATATAATCAACAAAAACATAATAATAATTAAAATTAATTTGAAATAACTCAATAATTGATGATTCCATATATAAAGGAATTGAAATAAGGTAATAAATAACTACAGATGTTTGATTAATTTTAGAAGTAATTATACTTGTAATACCCCTCACGGGGACCTAAGGATCCATTTAAAATGAATTAGACATTGGATATCATGGAGAACCATGTCTTTTTTTTGAGTTAATTGAATATAATTCTATTTACCATGACACTACCAAAAAACTATGTTTATCCAGTGCTAGGAATTTAATAGTGATAGATAAAAAACTGCTAAATACCCCTTTTAGGGATAAAATGAAATGTTAAAGGGGGAAATTTATCAGTACTTTTTAATAAATTCTGATAAATTCAAACCCTTTATCATCGCTATTAAAAAAACTACTAAATGGGGTCCTTTATGGGTGCTTGTAAAAAAAGTATCGACCCGAATATTTATGAATAAAATTCCCCTTATTTTTATTTAAGGTCTTATAGATGAAGAAAAATCAAGAATTTATATTATTATATCCAATTGGATTGTAAATTACCATTAAGTATATTTTCCATTGATAATATGGTTGTTGAATTGTGATCACATGACAAGTATAAATATTTTGTTTTATGAAATCCTTTTTGAATAGAAATAGGACATGATGGACTAATGTAGTCATATTATACCCTATGATGCCCATTTACGGGAGATTTCATGGGAGATATCATTAATTTCCTTTTCTCTAGACCAATCCCATGATGATATCCAACAACTTATCTCGGATTGAAACTGTTTACAGTAGAAGTTCCAGCTCATCGAGATCACAACCCAAACTATTTTCACTGAATAGCCCCATGAAGGCCCCACCATCATGAACCTTAATATTTGGGAATATTCTAGTGTAATAAAGGGATATGTATAGAAAAATTCATAATAAAATCATGTACATTAATTATTATAGAATAATGTATATATTTTTCTTACTATTATTGTTACTCTGAAAATTAGTTTTAATGAAAAAATAATATTTTTCATTAATATTTAAATTAAATTAGGAAATTTATTTTGATGAATTAATTTATTTTTTTAAATAAATAATATTTTAAAAGAATAATATAATTAAATTTATTTTTAAATTTCTATAATCATGAATTGAAAAGTAATTTTTATTAGGGTTCGAAAACTTGTATTGTCAAAAAATCTGTCAATTTTCAATAATAGTATCATATTGTATTAAAATATAAAATTCCCATAATTAGAAAAAAAAAATTAGATAAAATGAATATTATTTATGGAATTAGGACATTGATAGTATCCAAGGGTTAATTGTTTATAATTTTATAAGTCAGTCAAATTTTTGGGAAAAAACTAAATACTGTATAAATTTACGGCGTGTTTTATGACATCATAATGGCACAATGATACTGTAATAAATACAATAAATGTTATATTTTCCAAAATATATGTATTTCCTTTAAACTAGTGATATTTTAGTTTTTTGTATTTGTTTTATAAGGCCTAACTGAATCCTACAATTCTTGTATTATATTTTATGATATTAAAATCACTTCTTTGAAAGTGTGACTCACCTCCGCATAAGAAAGGGAAATATTTTATTATCACATGCCATTGGACTCATAAATTAATTTATACCACTCCCTGTTTCAATAAACCATGGTAAAATCCCATGGGATTGTTTTTGGTTTTGAATATTTTATTATGTAGAGTCCAAAAACAAAATAATAACGGAATCCCCCTCATTTCCTATATAAACAAACCCAATATCCAATTTCTCTTCACTAAAAAACCTTTTAGCTCATCGACCCACTTCCTTATACTCCCTATAGTCCTCCCAAGTAACCCCCAATCTCACAATAAATCCTCTCAAAATTCATTGGAGTCGCACATCCAAGTAAGGGATTTCTCTCATCACCTTTTAATTAAATCACCATCTCTGAGATTTGTTATTTTAATTTCAGTTGCTTGTATTTACATTAGTTTGTAAACAATAATTAACATTTAAATTGATGTTATTTGTATAAGGGGTCAATTTTTCCACCTCATTTGTACCCTTACATAAGTCGTTACAATGCCGAAATTCCTTAAGGGGTTCCCTCTAACTGCTTTTGATCAAGCACTTCATTTATGATATTCCCATTTTATATCAATTTGATAATTTTTTGATATATTCCTAAGTACCCATTACTTTTAATTTGATGATTATGTGATGATATCCCCATTCACTATAATTCATCCCTTTAATGAATCCTTATGTACACCAGTTACCATGTGAAATTTTGTAAGAGTTATTTTACTTCCTCCAATTTCTTAAAGATTCAATATTCTGTTATATATTCTATTTTAAATTCCTTATGATTAGACATATCCTTACATGTCCCTCTTACTATCCATTTCGTTTCTAAATGATGATATACCCCTTTCTCTATCATTAACCCATTTTATAAATTTCCTTTTGATGTCATTATGCTACAAAAATTGCACAACAATTTACCATGCGAAAATAATTTTATAGTGAAAACCATACTCATTTCTCTACTAAGGGTACTCACCTTTATGAAAATAATCCTATTGATTAGGGACTTACATGTATATATTCCCCATTTTTAGATCATGGAATAAACATATTATTTTGAATGAATTCAATAAATATAATCTATTTGTAACACATAAGCATTAGATTGAAATATTAATCTAGGGTTCTCCTAGATAGTTCTCCAAACCATTGGGAAATGTTTAGTATCATGATACATCATGTTCAGATAAGGGTTTACATGATTCATTTATGAGAATTGTGTCCACAATAATTTCTTTGTGGTTTAACTTTAACTTTTGTTTATGATGTAGTATTTTATGTTGTTGCCACATTTCTATATTATGATGATCATGCTATATCATTCCTTATTATTCATGTTTCTTTATTTCTCATTGATATTAATTTTCTAACATGTATTATTATCCTCTTGTTATTCCATTTTTATTCCCCTACTTGGAGTTATAGCTCACCCCTTTCATATGTATGTCCTCAAGTTATCCCATGTAGTATAAAGTACGAATGATTGTTTTGGTCATGTCAAAGAAGTTTTTAATAAAGATGTTGTATTTTAGGTTTCAATTTGTTACGTAATGTTACTAAACCCCAATTACACTTTACATATCAATATTATGAGATATATGAAGTGGAATTTTATGTAATAAATCATTATTAAATGTGGAAATTCAGAGAAGAGTTATTATAGTTGGTATTAGTGGATAGGTTTAGTTATTTTTGGGATTAGTCTTATAAAACCCTAATGAAAACATATAAGGATAAGATTAAATATAAGAGAACATCTCAATTTTTTTGAATATATAGAAATTGTTTTTCCAAGAAAATACATCCCAGTATGGATACAATAGGTGGACATGCTTCTAGAAAAGATGTATCTAGGATTAACAACTCCAAAAAGGTTTTCCGAGCTGGGGTCATGGTAAACTAGTAAACAACAACAGGACTTAAAACACTTCTGGTTCGACACTCTCGAGGGATATACATTGGAAAATTCAAAGTGCATCACAAAACATTATTTAGATAACAAAATAAAATTATCATAGGAATATATGTTTGGATGTAGATTATGGATAACATATAATGAAGCATAGAAACACATATATTAAGGAGATAAATGAAGGATATCCCTTTAATGCCATTGGATTCCCCATTATGTGATTAACTATTTAAGATAGTCATTACAAAGTCTATATTGGAAAAAGTAGAACCAAAATCAAAAAATGAAAGGGTGTGTTATGATTAATAGCTCTATTAATTCCTTTATATCCTGAAATTTTAGTATAACTTCTCAAACACCACCACAAATCTTGTAAGTAGGGTTAGTGAAAAAGAAAAAGGGGGAAATTATTACATCCCATGTATATTATTACCCACATTTGGAAATTTGTGGATTGAACTTCACAGAGAACCTTGTGATACTTGTAGTGGTGGAATTTTATGAAATTATGGGAAACTATTATCTTGACCTATATAGAGGAAACATATATTTCTATAAGAGGGAAATCACTCTCCATGTAGAGAATAGACCCCTAATTCTATACAAGTTCTAGGAGGAGGACACATATTTTTTAGCACCATCATCTAAAGCATTGTTGTTATTACACTAAGAGGAATCATATCAATCTCATATGATTGAGTCTAAAAAAGGACCATTCTTGAAGACATGCCTATTATGAGGGAATTCACTAATGTCTTTCCTGAGGAATTTCCAGGTCAACCTCCTAGTATAGAGGTTTTGTTTTTGACCGATCTTATACATAGGGAATTTCTAGTATCTATGATTCTATATATAATTGATGTTGTGTAACTTGGGTAACTCAAGAAATAATTTTTGGGGAATCTGGAAAAATGGTTTATATGCCCAAGTGTTTCTCCATTGGGTGCACCAGACGTCTTCATCAATAGGAAGGATATGTCAATGTGCTTTTGTATTGATTATCATGGGCTCAATAAAATAATGATAAAGAAAACTTATCCCTTTCCACAAATTGATGAATTGTTTCCCCAACTATGTGGATCACAATACTTCTACAAGGTGGATATAGGGTTGGGATATTACCATGTAAGTGTGAAAAAGGAGGATATCCCCATTATTTCTCTTTGTACAAGGTACGGTCATTATGAGTTCATAATGATTATATTCAGACTCATGAATGCTCCATAAATCATTATGGACTTGATGAATAGAGTATTTAGAGATTGCCTAGAAATATATATGGTTGTACTTATAGGTGATATTTTTAATATACTCCAAAACTAGGGAGGAGCATGAGGAGCATATGACAACTGTTAAAAAGACCTGAGAAAAGGAGTAGCTCTGTGTGAAGTATAGTAATGGTTTGTTCTCGTTTAAGGAAGTCTCATTCCTGGATCATATTATCACAATAAAGGGGGTATCTGTTGATCCTTCCTTGAAGAAAGAAATTTATTTATCAACGAGGCCAACATCTATAATAGATATCCATACTATTCATGGGTCAGCTGGATATTATCGCTAATTTGTGAGAGATTTATCCTGGTTGTCAAATCCTCTTACCAATATAACTCAGAATGGAGTCAATTTTCCATGAAATGATGAATATTAAGAAAGCTTCATGGTGTCAAAAAAGAGGATTATCACAGCCCCATTCTCATAGTACCCCCAAGTGGGGATCTTTTCATAATTTTCAGTGATGCTTCAATGAAGGTATTGGGATGTGTGTTGATGAAAAATGAAAAAAAAAATCCTAGTGTATGATTCAAGGAAGTTTAAAATTCATGAGAAAAACTATCCCACACATTATCTTGATTCAGAATCATTGATCATTGAATTAAATATATAGAGGCATTATATCTTTTGGGAAAAGTGTGTAATTTATATGCATCACAAAAGCATAAAATATATATTCACACAGAAAGAGTTAGATATGTTCCAATGAAGATGGTATGATCTCATCAAGGATTATGACTGCTCAATCGAATACCATCTTAGGAAAGCGAACAAAGTGGCATATGATATATGCATAAAGGACCCAACAATTCTATCATTGATGATAATTTAGAAGGATATGATCTTATTATATTAGAAGTGGATGGACATGGGAATCATAAGGAAAGGAACATCATAAATCCTTTCATAAAATATTCTTAAACCTTCTCTTTTGGAAAGGTTAAGGGATGGTCAGAAAGATGACATGGGATATCATAATAAACTAGAAATGATCAAAAAAAGGGAAATCATCATTGTTCAATGTTAATGAAGATGGAATTATGAAATTTTGGTCAAGACTATATATTCTATCAAATCTAGAGTTATAGAATGAACTTTTTGATGATACACATAGATCATATTTCTTCATTAACCTAGGAATGCAAATAGGTACTAAGATATCTTAGAGTACTATTGGTGGGATAATATGAATAAGGATTCCATATAATATACTTCTAAGTTCGTAGTATGTCATCTTGTGAAGGTTGAAAGGAAAAAGTCAATGGGTATGGTTCAACCATTACCCATAAAAACTTGGAAATTGAAAAAAATCACAGTGGACATTATCACAAAACATCTAAAGACATCGAAGGGAAATAATGAAATCTGGGTTTTTGTGAATTATCATAAAAAGACTACAAAATTAATCATAATTTGTGAGGGATTATCACCTGATTAACTAGAATTGATATAATTCATAGAAGTGGTAAGGTTTCCTAGATTACCAATATCAATTTTGTCTGATTGAGATCCATGATTCACCACTATGTTTTGGAAAAGACTTCTTCATTCTCTAAACACTGAGATGAAATTTGATACATCCTATAACCCTCAAATTGATGGACAATCTAAGAAGACTATCCAAACATTTGATGAAATGTATAGAGCTTTTTCAAAGGACATAAATGGTGTATATGGAAAACATATTCCTTTGGGGGAGTTCTCTTACAAAAACATTTTCAATTTGAGCAACGAAATGAACCCTTATGAAGCCCTTTAGAGGGAATATGTGAAGAACACCAACATTTTGAGATGAAGTTGGGGATAAAAAACTTCTAGGCCCAGAATTGGTCAAAGAAATGGTAGAGAAGGTTAAGACCGTCTAGAAACACATCATATCTACTAATAATTGACAAAATAGCCATGATGATAATCATAGATGTGATTTATAGATCAAATGTATGATATATGGTATTCCTCCACATATCTTCATGGAAGAGAGTGTGGAGATTTGGGAAGAATGGAATGATTAGTCCCAGGTACATCTGATATTTTGAAATCATTGATCACATCAAAGTAGTTCCCTATCGACTATCACTCCCACCGAACATGTCTCATGTAAAATATGTATTTCATGCATCCCTACTAATAAAGTACATACCATACCCATCACATGTACTCAATCCAGAGGTGGTACAAGTTGAAAAGTAGCATTCCTATGATGAGTCAATGACGTAGATCATTGATCATAAAGAAAAAGTTCTATGAAATAAATCAATTCTCCTCAACAAATTATTGTGCATAAATCAAAATCTTTAAGAAGAAACATGACAATACGAGGTGATGAGGATTAGTTACCCACATCCTTTTTAGTATGAGAAAATGAAATTTTGAGGGAGAAATTTCTTAATGGTGGAAGGTTGTAACGACTCAAACAATTATGAATAAAATTTAATTTCTTTTTGATTTAATGTCATATAGATATATAAATCTCATTTACTTATTTAATTATATACAATTAGACTAAATATGATAGTTAAGAATCTTTACTGGTGATAATATAGTTGTTGTATAGTGATCACATGACTAGTATAAATACATAGTTTTGACAAATTCTTTTGGCACAAACAAAGGAAGTGATGACCTAATAAATTAGTATTGAACCATATGAATTCCATTTATGAGAGTTTCTAAGGGAGATATCAATTCATATATTTTCCCTATACCAAGCCCAATCCGAGATCCCAAAACATATCTTGAGGAAAACCATTTACAGGAGAAGTTTATGCTCATCTAGATTATAGTGAAAACCATGTTCACCAAACGACCCCATGAAAACCCAACCATCATGCACCTTATGATTAGATAATATTATTGTGTAAAAAAGGGATATATATCAAGACACTAGAAATAATATTATGTATAATATTTTGTATAGAATAATGAATATATTTTTCTTCCTATTATTGTTATAATGTAAATAATTTTTAAAGAACATTTAGTATTTTTTCTTAATATTAAATTTCAATAAAGAAATATATTTTTATGAATTAATGTATTTTTTTAAATAATAATATTTTAAAAAAAATTAATCTTTAAATTATTTTTAAATGTAATTGATCAAGAAGTCAAATGCATTTTTTATTTCTGTTCAAAAACTTGTTATGTCAAAAACCTGTCAACTTTGAATAGATGTCAATTTTTTATTTTAAAATTGAAAATTAATATATCTAGAAAAAAATTTAGATAAAATTATCATTATTTTTTGAATCAGGACATTGAAATTATAAAATAATGAAATTATCATAATTTAATAAGATAGTCGAATTTTTGGGTAAAAATTAAATATTGTATTAATATACAATGTGTTTTATGACATTATAATGGAATAATAATGATGTAATAAATACAATAAAAGGTATATTAGAAAAATATATTCTTTTACCTTCAAAATAATGATATTTTAGGTTTTAAAAAAACATAGTGAATCCTCCAATACTTATAATATATTTTATGATTTTAGAATCATTACATTGAATGTGTGAATTACCTCCACATAAATAAGGGAAATATTTTATTATCATCAGCCCTTTTAATCATAAATTTTTTTATAAAAATTCCATTTTTAAAAAACCATGGGAAAAAACTATGGTATGGTTTTTGGTTTTGAATATTTTATTATGTAGTTTCCAAAACCAAAATAATAAAGAAACCTTATCCTTTCCTATATAAACCCACGCATGATGTCATTTATCTCCACTCAAAATATTTAAACCTAATACACCCTCTTACCTATAGTCTATATAGTCTTCCCACAGAATCCCCAATATCTCAAAATGTATATCCCAAGCCTTTGGATTCACACATCCAAGCAAGGGATTTCTTTTCTCACCTTTGAATTAAAACAACTTCTTTAAGATTGTTTATTTTAATTCCAATTTCATGTATTTAAATTAATTTATAATAATTACCATACTTTTAAATTTATGTTATTTGTTTTAGGGATCACTTATTCCTCATCATTTGGACCCTTACATAAGACATTACTATGTCAAAATTTCAAAAGGGATTCCCTCTCTCCTCTTTTTATGAAGCAATTCATTTATGATATTACATTTTGAAGTCCATTTTCATAATTTGGGATAAATTATTACCTACCCTAATTATTGTACAATTTATTTTTAAATGAGGATTTCCCCATTAACTCTCATTTATCCCCCTTATGAGCAATGTTGTACTCCCGTTACCATTCCGACATTTTTTAAGAGTTTTTTTTCTTCCTCATATTTCTTCAATATTATTTATTCTGTTACATATTCTATTTTCAAATAATTATAATGTGGAATATAATTACATGTCCCTATTAATATCAATTTCAAGAATAAATTATGATATACTTATTTCTATCTTATCGACCAATTTTTTGTATTTATTTATGATGCTGTTATCCTACTGAAATCGCACCATGATTTACTATGCCAAAATAATAGTGTAGTGAATACCATACCCAAGTATCTATCAAGGGTATTCAACATTATGAACATAATTCTATTGTTTGGGGACTTAAATTTATGTCTTAATTATTTCTATATTTTGGAATGAAATTATCATGTTTAATTAATTCATGTTATATGATATATGTGGAACAGTTAAGCAAGATATTGAAATAATTATAAAGGGGTTTCCGGGATAGCACTCCAATGCATTGGGTAATGTTTTGTATCATGATACATCATGTGGGGATAGGGGTTTACCTGATTATTTTATGGTAAATTTTTGCACCATGATGTTTTGGCAGTTTATTTAAGACTACTGTTTATAATGCAGTGTTTTATGTTGTTTCCACAATTCATGTTATGATTATCGTGATATATCACGACTTATTATTCATATTTCTCTATGCCTCATTGATATTTATTGTCTAAAAAGTATTAGTATCCTAATTTTATCACATTTTTATTACCTTACTAGGATATATATCTCACCTCTTTCTTAAGTATGTCCTCAGGTTATCCGATGCAGTGTTAAGTATGAAGGAATGTTTTGTTCATGTTAAAGATGTTTTCTATAATGATGTTGTAATTCCTGTTTTAAGTTGTTATGTAATGTTACTAAACCCAAAATACACTCGAAAAATCAATAATCAGAGTTTTATTAAGTGATATTTTATATAATAAATCATTTTTAAATGTGAAATAAAGAGACAGGTTGATATAAAAAATAACTAATAAAGGGTTGGTTTTTATCGACATTTTATAGAGGCATTGATAAAGATCCTCCCATTATCAGGGGTTTTTTAAAAGAGTCGATAAGGGTATATATAAAAAAATATATTTCATTACAAATAATATATTAAAAAATTAATATATTTATTTAAATTTATTAATTTATTTTTATTAATATAAGTACTATATATATATTTTGAAACATGTTCTAGATAAGGATAGAAGACATTTCCACTTAATATATAAGATATATAGTCAAAAATGAATATACAATAATTTAAATTTTTAATTAATAATATTTTTATTATTACTAATTAATAGTCATATAATTTCAATGTGAAGAAAAAAAATTAATAAACAAATAAAAGATAAAAAAATAAATTAAAAACCTTACTCACACTTCATACAACCATAAATTTTGATTCAAGTGTCCATTTAGGCTCTACTAAATAAAAAATGGAATCATGTGAGGAGGTATATGCCCTTGATTATATAAGTAAACCTCTATCACATTTTAAAATTGAAAAAATGCCAAAAATTCATCCAAAACCGAGTTTTTAGTTGTGGTTCCTCAATTTTTTTTTCATTCGAGGGATGTTCATCCTCCTTTAATGGTGATTATTTCCATTATTTTTTGGATATAGAATTTATTCCGAGGAATTATATTCATTCAAATATTATGTTTTTCAAATTTCATCATTTTTCATAATGTAATTTTATTTACAATTAAATTTCTGCATGATTTATTAAATATAATTGTAATAAATAACTTATATAAATACATATGTCAAAATATTTCTGTATAAATTTACATTCCAATATATTTAAATAAATACATATTCTAAATATGTTTTTTAAATAATATCTAGACATTTTCATATTATTCAAATATATTTATAATGTTTAAATATACATATATGTGTTTATTAATAAACATATACATATATTTATTATTTTCTATGTATTTAATTGAATACAATATATAACATATTTAAATAAATATATGTATATATATATCACACAGACACATATATTGTATAAATGTATTCAAATATAATTATATAAATATATAAATACAAGATATATATGTATATATATATAAAGAGAAATATGTTTAAATAGACAATATAACAACATTGGGTAGTGGTTAAGGGATTCCATCTTCGAAGGATTGGTGAAAGGTTCGATTCTAGGATGGCTTGCATGAGGATGGAAATTTGCAAAGTGATTATAAAAATTGAAGTGGGGGATATAAGTGATAATAATGGTGGGGGAGAACATTTAAAGGGGATGTGGAAGAACTGATTAAGGGGTCATGGATTATTGAAATCTGAAAAAAAAAAATTTACTACTCTAAAAGCGCGAAAATAGTTATGTTGTTGAAAATATTTGAGACTATACCATATTTTTAAAAAAATATATTGAAAAATAGGAATCCCTTTTTGAACTTGGTTAAGGTAAAACCCATTACAAGACCAAGGCCCAGAGACATGAAACCTTTAATATGAGTGGTTAAAGAGACCATTGTAGAAAAACCCAAAACAAGTGAAACATACCACCACAATTACAATAGAAACCCCTAATTGACATTGTTGTTATACCCAGATGTGATTGAGAAACACACTGACCCTCACACCACAACCAAATCCACCCATCCACACATAATTTCATCGCATCAAGGTTACCCCTATAACCATATTCCTAAGAATGATCCAACATCCAAAAATCCCACACAATGAACTCCTTACCAGAGCCACTCTGTATCATCATGACTCAAAAAAGTGAGACCCCATCGAAATCCCCACATAAGGCCACACCATCACTAGCCTCAACACCAGAACACCTCCCTACATCATCACTATATACCATCCATTCCAAAGATAAGCTGACACTAGCTGAGCTGACCACCACCACATCCTGAAGCCATGTTGTAACACAACCACAGAAAGAACCACCACAACACAACCCATCTAAAAGATAACTCTTACAAGATCACTATTGTGACATCTACTGAATCAAAATACACTAGAATC
The DNA here is from genome assembly GCA_963277665.1 of Viscum album. Classification (NCBI taxonomy): domain Eukaryota; kingdom Viridiplantae; phylum Streptophyta; class Magnoliopsida; order Santalales; family Viscaceae; genus Viscum; species Viscum album. Next base: position 954,665,169 of record OY728133.1, on the reverse strand, counting down.
TCCCACCATGAGGGATATCTCAACCTCATTGTAACTATCGAAGCCAAATCATGTGCAACATGACCAAATCACCACATTCGGACACTATAACTAGATATTGAATCAAGAAAACTGACACATCCAATTAAGGACATTCAAAAGCTGTTGCACCGTTTTTGGTGCTAGAATTTGGGAAAAACATGATCAAATGGAAAGAATTAGTATTTGACTCTTTAAGCCTAATTGCGAAGCCCCCGTGGCCCCGTGGTCAGTGAAAAGCTTCTACTTCATGAAGCGTCCAATGAGAAATGAGGATGGCTGCTCCCCAAATCCATTTTGACATTCACAAACCTGCTATGGAGAAATGAGTTAGGATGTTCTGCGAACCCCTTTGACATTCGTGATCCCACTACGGAGGAATGAGGTGGGATGTTCTGTGAACCCATTTTACATTCGGGACCCTGCTACAGAGCAAGCATTGTCTTTACACCGAGCGGGATCTGCTTCACAATGCCTCTTGCCTATAGATACCAGGCTCCCCTCTAGCCCAAAAGATGGAACTTACGACCTTTTTCCATCATAGATATCATATCCCAATGCTATTTCTTCTCTATAAACCATGAAATTTTCAAGGTACTTTTGCATCGCGAAGTGCCTCTCCCATTTCATGATTTCATACCCTCTTAAAAGATTGATGATCTTCGCAGAGCCCACGGGCCTCCATGAAGGAATGGGATCCCCAAGGGGAGTCGGGTCTTCGTAGTGAACTTCTACTTCGAGAAGTACCCACATGCTAAGGCATGGTCACTATACTTCGTGAAGCACATTACTTCACAATGCTACGCTTCATAAGGCACCCTTGCTTCGTGAAGCACTACTCTGCGAATGCCTTTCTACTTTATGGAGCACCTTCCATATGAACCTACACCTTATGACTAGGCTAGGTCACTTCACATTACAAAGAACACCCCTTCATGAATCCCCTCCACTTTATGGAGCACCGGAGCTTCACAAGGATTCTACCTATAAAATATTATTCTCTGAAAATTCTTTTCCCATGATACCCTCCAAGTTTTCATTAAGTGATTTCAAATTTCCTTGGGTGGTACTTCCCATTGTGTTGCTTCACCTCATGATTCTTATCATAGGAACACTAACGGCTATTACTTCTTCACATAGCCATGCTAATGTGGACCTCTCAATGGATCACTTCATAACACCCCTTCACCACGGCATTTTCGAAGCCTTCCCTTCCCCTATGGGCAGTATATATATGTTATGTAAGTTTTAAGGGGTGCGGAGTGTACCCACCTTGTCCGAGCTACATGACTTTAATATTCCTTGCACCATCGTCCTCAGTACATGACGTTAAACAGTGACCTCTCCCTATGTTTCATATGCGGTGTCACGACCCGTCCTTGGGGCTCATGTCGTGACTACCCCAAGCCCTCCTTCTATAGGCCAGGGGCTGGCGACTAGCACCAAAGGCATAAATCCCGATAACTGGGAAGGCATTGCCTTTATAAAAGTAAACAAAACACCACAGAGTACAAGCGGAAGTAAACACTAAGTAGAAAAGAAGTGCTGAAAAGGAAAAGGGCCAGAATACAAACCCAACTGAAAAGTACATCTACAACTGAACAGAAGTACAACAGAAAAGACAAACAGCTGGAAGAATAGAAATAGATCATGGGTCATCCACCTCGGATCCTACCTGAAGGGTAGGTACAGATAGCACAGCTCCTGGATCATCCACCATGGATCCTACATGAAGGGTAGGTACAGATAGCCTCCACAACGTTCTCGCTCGTCAACCTCCTCTGAGTGTCGTCTCGCCGTGAATTCCACCTCCAGATACTGACTCTTCGTGAGATCCACCTCCGGGTACTGTCCAGTCCTCAAACACTCGGCCTCTATCAACGCTGCCTTTCGTCTGCAACCAACACAATGAGGTGCGAGCATAGCCCATGCAGGGGTGAGTATAACGATACATTGTAGGGACCCCGAGACCCTCAAGGTCTCTCTAAATCCAACAAGGATAACCACAAAGAATAATCACAATAGATAACCCTTATTAGGTATAAGCCCATACTTATACCTAAGTTATTAAGTAACCCATCTCAATCATGAGGTAAACACAAAGGTCATGAAATCAACGGATAACCACTACCCAGGTATATGCCCATACATATACCTAAGTTATCAAGTGACCCATATCAATCATGAGGTAAACATAAAGGTCATAGACTCAACGGATAACCACTACCCAGGTATATGCCCATACATATACCTAAGTTATCAAGTAACCAATCTCAATAATGAGGTAAACACAAAGGTCATAGACTTAGCTCAAACCTGGATTTTCAATATCAAAACTGTAACTGATGAAGAACCCCGTCTCTAGAGTGTAATTTGGTCATGTCATGACTCCGAGGTATTGCTCACTAACCTAATACTGCTGAGGTACTCCTCCTGTCGAGTACCGCGGGTCAGCCACCCAAACACAGTAGTGCTTCCCACCAGGGTAAGCCACCCAAACATAGTAGTGCACACCCCCTAATAGCTTGCAGAGGTACTCTCTGGACGAGTACCGTTAGTCTGCACTCTCACACAATAGTGCTCCGTCCTCCATGGGTCTGCACCCAAACAAAGTAGTACTTTGTCCACTGGGCTAGTCGACTCACTCCAAGTCGAGTCGGTCAAGCATTCGTCAGGTCTCATCCGTCTACACGGTCTCTGTACTCCGTACGCTCGTCTCCGGGAGGGTCCGCTCCACGAGCTACAGGTCGATACTCCAAGTATCTCAAATTCCCCCGAAAAGTATCTCAAAGTACCCCCTGGTCATAGTGGTCTCAACGCAACAGACGACACGTCAATCAGACGCCCGGTCTGTGAGTTATTAGCATTTTCGTCCCAGGGGCCTGGTTGGTTTCGTGTGCGAACCAATTCGGCCGTATCTCAACTCTACCCCTAACTCGCATAGGGTATACTCATAGGGACCTTTTCTCAATTTGATCACCAACGCCGCTGACGGTTCGTCAAACGGACGTCCAGTCTGAAAGTTATCAGCTTTTCCGTTCCAGGGGCCCGGTTGGATTTCGGGTACAATCCAACCTGGACACTATCCAATTGCAACCAAAACTCAAGAGAAGTTTTCCAAAAGTTCCGTCTCATCAAGAGAAATCTAACAATGTCTACGGTACGTCAATTGGACATCTGGAGCTCAAGATATAAGTGTTTCCGCTCCGAGGGCCCGGTTGGTTTCGGGTTCGAACCAACCCGGTCATACTTCAAATGACACTGGTTAATTAAACCGGTCACACCATTGTGATCCATATGGAAAAACACACGAGATGGACTACCCATTTGTCCAAAACGGATAGCCGGTGAAAAAGATGCATTTCACCGCAACACGGGCGAACCTGGCCTCGTGGGGCCCGTGCCTCGACCTCGACTTAAATATCCAAAATTTGTCTTGAAACATTCGTCTTAATTCCAGGGTCACAACCTCGCAGACGGTTTGACATTCCGACACCATATGAGAGAGATATGTCTGAAACAAGATCCCGTAATAATAATAATATTATTATTCGGTGTTTCGTGGGCCCGAGCCATGAAGCAGAATTTAGTATTCAACATTTGACTTGAATCGACCGTATTGATGTCAGGATTACATCGCCACTGACGGCAAGACAATCGGACATCGCACGCATGAGTTATGGAGGGTCAAATATTTAATAATAATATTAAATATATTATTTTCCGAGCGCTTCGGGTACCCGATCCAAAAACCCGAAAAAGACATTCAATATTGGACTCGAAATGTCCGTCTTGAAATCAGGGTCTCACCGCTGTAGACAGTTCGTAAAACCGAGGCCATACGGGGAAGTTGCAGACAAAATGTGTTTTATCATCAAAATTAATAACAACAATATTTTATTATTATTATTAATTACTTATTAATTTACTATTCCTAACTCCAAATCAATCCATGTTTTTTTGGAGCCCTTATTGGGCGCTGGAAACATACACCATCAATTAATTCCTGTCTTTTTATTATTATATCATCAACATAAACTTTCTCTCTCCAATCTATCAATTCCTTCACGTTTTAGCGCCTCCAACCCAAACCTCCAAACCCTATCAGCCAGCCCTTCACGCGGTGTCCTCTTCCGCCCGAAGTCATGCCTTGAACACACGCCGAAATGACACCACCGAGTCGCCCCTTCCATGGGTCGCTTTATCATTGTTCAAAACTCGAAAATTGTGACAATCGCAGATTCGTGATCCTCGGTTCGAGATCTCTGCATCCGTATGCTCAACGTAACATTGAGTTTTTAGCACGCATAATTATTTGGCGATGAATAATGCACGAGAAACGAAATAGAAAGGTTCACGGTCTATGTGCGGATCGATGACCATATTTGTTTGGCCACCGTCGTTGAGATTCAAGAACAAGAGGAATTAACACAGAGATATTTATCTTACTTCAAAATTAAACCACCACCTCAATTCAAGAAGGTTGATCGCTTGACGAAGGTAGAAGATGCTATCTTTGTTCTGTTGACTTTTCTGTGGGATGACAACGTTGCTTTGTCAACGTCGAGAAGGAAGAAGTCGAAGTTGGTTCCAGCATTCTTTGTGTTCATCAATGAAGGAAAGAAGTCCTCTCAATCCTCCCAAATCCCCTCTCTCAAGACTCTCCCCACTAGACATTATGCCAACACCCATAATAATAAAGTATAACCATTTATTAAAGAGTTGGCATAACTATTTCAAGAGAATTTCGAAAACGTGCCAAATAATTAAAAGATGTTTAGTTCATTAATGAAGAGGGTTGGCACATTAAATTGAAGGGGTGTTAAAGGGGGGTTGGAGAGAGTTATGGGAAGATGAGAGGTTGGGGCTCGTGTGGGCCCCACCTCTCATATATCCACACATGGGAGGATTTAACATCCATAGATATAAATTTGTTTTAACAAATTTATTTAACTTTTCTTAACTAAACTCCAAAATTAATAAAACACAACCTATTTAAAACGCAACTGCGGTAAAGGTCCTCTTAAGCAATTACAGGCGCTGTGAGTTCATCGGTGCCCTCAGATATCAATTCCGAGCACCGGTTCAAAAGATAGATAAACCCACACGTACGTTTACTGAACGTACCTGAAAAAAAGTTCGGAAAATTATTATCAGTCACCCTCGACCCGTGCCGGTCGAGGTTTGGCTCTGCCTAAGTAAAACACGCCCCAACGAACCCATCTATACTCTTGGATTTTCAATCCGAGTTACCGTTTAGAAGGTATGAATTTTACAATAAAATAATTGTCACTTAATTATTTTATTTGTGGCCAAAAACTAACTTTTTCTGGTGGCCCGTGCAGACAAAAGTTAGTATCATCTTAAATAAAACATGCCATCATGAGTTTAGCAGTGGTCTTGAATTTTTAATCCAAGCTATTGTTTTTGAGTTATAAGCATTTGAAAAATAAAATAATTTATTTAATTATTTTATTTACGGTTAAGCCATTTTTGGGATTTCTCATAGGAGGCCCGTGCCGACTAAACATAAGTTGCGCCTAGGGTAATCCCACTATCCTGAGCACAACGGTGCCCTCAGATTTCTGATCCGAGCAACCATTCAAGAGTTACTCCACTTTTTCAGGAAAACTGCTTACGCGCGTTAATTTAAGCTTAAAAAAATTCGGAAAATTATTCTGGGCCCACTGGGCCTCAGAATCAGGTTCCGTCTGAAACCGCGCACTCACAAAATTCCAAATAAATTAAGAAAAAAATTTCCTTGAAATTTCCGGGTCTTTAAATTACTCCCACCTCAGGGCTTTACGTCCCCGTAAAGCATCAACACACACTAGGGGAAACAAAAAGTGGTACTAAGCACGCATCTGAGCCTTCTGCTCCCATGTGCTCTCCTGGAGGTTCCTGTGCTGCCTGGGGTTTCCTTTTTGCCGACCAAGGAAAACCCATCCCATCGTTGTAAGTAAACCACCACCTTTTTTCCTAATACCGTCAATCCGTGTATAAACTGTGATTGCCCAGTCCATACCCAAACTAACGTCGTAAGGCCTCGACGCTGTCACCAAGAGTTTTCAACCAAAACTCTCGCCTCAAGGGTCAGATCACACCTATCGGTGTAAGTGGGTTTATCAAGTCTCCTCTCAATGGTATCTCCAGACGTGAGGGTCAAGTCAACGGTTTTAACCCGAAACTCAAGGTATGGGACAAGATTCATGGAAGGAAGGAATGATTTGTACCTATGTCCATTGATATGGTAGCTCGTAGTAGGCACAGACTATACCTAAAATCATTCTTAGAGCCCTTGGGTCACACTACGTGACCGCATGCATCTATTCTCTTCCCCTACCCTCCAGCTCCCTGATCCTGGCGGGGACTACAAAGACGGGTGGTTGTATCATGTTGAAATGTACACCACCTCATGTTGCACTCTTAGCTCTACTTCCATGTCTGCTACTCTGCAGATTCATCTATCCTTAACACTTCCTCTTCTTGAAACATTTAACACGACCAAGTCTTCGAGACTGCACCAGTTTCCAGCTTTCCCACTGCTAACCTTCACTGACTGCATCTATTCAGCAAAGAATTCTCAACCAGAAAGGTTCTTTCTAGCACCCTTGCGTAAGTAGGAATGAATAGAGGAATGGTGTTGGCTCGGATATCCTTAAACACACCACACTCAGAGGTCCGAGCTCTATATCACTGATTGAATCGTATTCATCGAGTTCCCGGAATTCTTGGTACGCCTCAATTAATACTCAGCTACCGAAACATCATCCTTTCGAAGCTGTATAATCTCTGAAAACTCTCAGCCACCTCCTCAAGCCAGTCCTCAGCCTCTTGTGAGTCAGGTTTTCCTTGGAACTTGAGGGTATCTGATGTTGGAACATGTGTAAGGTAGTAAGCCTACATGTGTCATCTACCAGTACTTCCAGTTGTAATTGTTGACCAACAGGTAGTGATGTATAGCTAACACACCACCCGAAGGCACTATCTCAGGCATCGGTCCATGTACCGAAGCCTCATCACTATTCGGACCATCCTCATGGTCATTCAATGGAAAACACTAGTAGCCAAGACCACCATCCACTATACTGATGTCTCAGCTAGGTGGAAAACTCTAGAAATCGCCTCCAACTAGTGCTCTGCTGTCTGGGAATCTGCCTCACCTTGTAACCTCGGAGGTCGCTGCTGCTAGAACTCGTGCAACGTGCTCTGCCAGCGTGCAGAGTTTTCTAGTAAGTCTGGTGGCATCTGCTGCCCAACAGGTGGTGGTGCTACTGGTACACCACCCGAGGGTGCCAACATAGTAAAAAGGCCCCTCACCAGAGCCTCGCTGCTCGGTGGGCCGTCATCGAGTACTCTATCAGAACTCCAAATGACTGTCTGCGTGGAGACATCCTGAACAGATGTGACACGGTCAACGATTTATACCTTGTGAGATGACCTGGTATGAGCTGACTTTAAAAATTTTGGAAACACACACGCAATCAGTGTTTTTGTGCACTAAGTCGAAAATCAATAGTGAGGGTCCTGGTGCATGGATACGTCGGCCACTGCACCCACACTGGACTCCCTGAACTGAAGACCACACTCGGTATGCTTAACACTATTGCTTCACAGAAAGGAATGATCAGAGTTATGAGTTATGCGGTAGAACCGACTCCTCTGATACCAAGTTGTCACAACCCGTCCATGGGGCTCGTGCCATGACTACCCTAATCCCGCCTTCCATAGGCCAGGGGATGGCGACTTTCACTAAAGGCGTAAATCCCGATAACTGGGAAGGCATTTCCTTTATAAAAGTAAACAAAACACCACAGAGTACAAGCGGAATTAAACACTAAGTACAAAAGAAGTGCTGAAAAGGAAAAGGGCCAGAATACAAACCCAACTAAAAAGTACATCTACAATTGAACAGAAGTACAACAGAAAAGACAAACAGATGGAAGAATAGAAACAGCTCCTGGGTCGTCCACCTCAGATCCTACCTGTAGGGTAGGTACAGATAGCACAGTTCCTGGATCATCCACCACAGATCCTACCTAAAGGGTAGGTACAGATAGCCTCCACAACGCTCTCGCCCATCAACCTCCTCTGAGTGTCGTCTCGTCGTGAAGTCCACCTCCGAATACTGACTCTTCGTGAGATCCACTTCCGGGTACCGTCCAGTCCTCAAACACTCGGCGTCTGTCAGCGATGCCCGTCATCTGTAACCAACACAATGAGGTGTGGGCATAGCCCGTGTAGGGGTGAGTATAACGATACTCAGTAGGGACCCCGAGACCCTCAAGGTCTCTCTAAATCCAACAAGGATAACCACAAAGAAGAATCAAAACAGATAACCCTTCTTAGGTATAAGCCCATACTTATACCTAAGTTATCAAGTAACTCATCTCAATCATGAGGTAAACACAAAGGTCATGAAATCATTGGATATCCACTACCCAGGTATATGCCCATACATATACCTAAGTTATCAAGTGACACATCTTAATCATGAGGTAAACACAAAGTTTATAGACTCAACAGATAACCACAACTCAGGTATATGCCCATACATATACCTAGGTTATCAAGTGACCCATCTCAATCATGAGGTAAACACAAAGGTCATAGACTCAGCTCAAACCAGGATTTTCAATATCCAAATCGTAACTGCTGAAGAGCCCCGTCTCTAGAGTGTACAGTGGTTCTGTCATGACTTCGAGGTACTTCTCACTAACCTAAGACTGCTGAGGTACTCCTCCTGTCGAGTACCGCGAGTCAGCCACCCAAACACAGTAGTGCATCCCTCCGGGGTATGCCACCCAAACACAGTAGTGCACACCCCCTAATAGCCTGCATAGGTACTTTCCGGATGAGTACCGCGGGTCTGCACTGTCACACAGTAGTGCTCCGTCCGCCATGGGTCTGCACCCAAACAAAGTAGTGCTCCGTCCACTAGGCTAGTTGACTCACTCCAAGTCGAGTCGGTCAAGTAGTCGTCAGGGTCTCATCCGGCTACACGATCTTTGTACTCCGTACACTCGTCTCTGAGAGGGTTCGCTCGATGAGCTACAGGTCGATACTCCAAGTATCTCAAAGTCACATGAAAATTATCTCAACAGACTGCCTCGTCATAGGGGTCTCAACGCAATAGACGGCGCGTCAATCGGACGCCCGGTCTGTGAGTTATTAGCCTTTTCGCCCCAGGGGCCCGGTTGGTTTCGTGTGTGAACCAACCTGGCCGTATCTCAACTGTACCCAAAACTCTCATAGGATATATTTAAAGGGACCTTTTCTCAACGTGATCACCAACGCCGCTGATGGTTCGTCAAACGGACGTCCAGTCTGAAAGTTATCAGCTTTTCTATTCCAGGGGCCCGATTGGATTTTGGGTACAATCCAACCTAGCCACTATCCAATTGAAACCAAAACTCAGGAGAAGTATGCCAAAAGTTCTGTCTCATCAAGAAGAATCCAACAAAGTTGACGGTACGTCAATCGGACGTCCGGAGCTCAAGATATAAGTGTTTCCGCTCCGAGGGCCCGGTTGGTTTCGGGTTCGAACCAACCCGAACGTAATTCAAATGACACTGGTTAATTAAACCGGTCACACCATTGCGAACCATACGGAAAAAAACACGAGATGGACTACCCATTGGTCCAAAACGGATAGCCGGTGAAAAAGTTGCATTTCACCGCAACACGCACGAACCGGGCCTCGTGGGGCCACACCTCGACCTCGACATAGATATCCAAAATTGGTCTTGAAACATCTGTCTTAATTCCAGGGTCACAACCTCACAGACGATTCAACATTCCGACACCATATGAGAGAGATATGTCCGAAACAAGATCCTGTAATAATAATATTATTATTATTCTGTGTTTCGTGGGCCCGAGCCATGAACCAGAATTTAGTATTCAACATTAGACTTGAATCGAATGTATTGATGTCAGGATTACATCTCCACAGAAGGAAAGCCAATCGGACGTCGTACGCATGAGTTATGGCGGGTCAAATATTTAATATTAATATTAAATTTATTATTTTCCGAGCGCTATGGGTACCCGATCCAAAAACCCAAAAAAGACATTCAATATTGGACTCAGAATGTCCATCTTGAAATCAGGGTCGCACCACCGCAGACGGTTCGTAAAACCGAGGCCGTACGGGGAAGTTGCAGACAAAAATGTGTTTTATCATCAAAAGTAATAACAACAATATTTTATAATTATTATTAATTACTTATTTATTTACTATTCCTAACTCCAAATCAATACACGTTTTTTTGGAGCCCTTATTGGGCGCTGGAAACATACACCATCAATTAATTCCTTTCTTTTTATTATTATATCATCAACTTAAACTTTCTATCTCTAATCTATCAATTCCTTCACGTTTTAGCGCCTCCAACCCAAACCTCCAAACCCTATCAGCCAGCCCTTCACGTGGTGTCCTCTTCTGCCTGAATTCATTCCTTGAACACACGCCGAAATGACACTGCCGCGTTGCCCCTTCTGTGGGTCGCTGTATCTTCGTTCAAAACCCGAAAATTGAAAAATCGCAGATTCGTGATCCTCGGGTCGAGATCTCTGCATCCATATGCTCAACGTAACATTGAGTTTTTAGCACGCTTAATTATTTGGCGACGAATAATGCATGAGAAACGAAACAGAAAGGATCATGGTCTATGTGTGGATCGATGACCATATTTTTTTGGCCACTGTCGTTGAGATTCAAGAACAAGAGGAATTAACACAGAGATATTTATCATACTTCAAAATTAAACCCCTACCTCAATTCAAGAAGGTTGATCGCTTGACGAAGCTAGGAGATTCTATCTTTGTTCTGTTGACGTTGTCGCGGGATGACGATGTTGCTTCATCAACGTCGAGAAGGAAGAAGTCGAGGTTGGCGCCAGCATTCTTTGCGTTCATCGATGAGAGAAATAAGTCCTCTCAATCCTCCCAAATCCACTCTCTCAAGACCCTCCCCACTATACATTATGCCAACACCCATAATAATAAAGAATAACCATTTATTAAAGAGCTGGCATAAATATTTCAAGAGAATTTCGAATATCTTCCAAATAATTAAAAGATGTTTAGTTCATTAATGAAGAGGGTTGGAACATTAAATTGAAGGGGTGTTAAAGGGGGGTTGGAGAGAGTTATGGGAAGATGAGAGGTTGGGGCTTGTGTGGGCCCCACCTCTCATATATCCACACATGGGAGGATTTAACTTCCTTAGATATAAATTCGCTTTAACAAATTTATTTAACTTTTCTTAACTAAACTCCAAAATTAATAAAATTCAACCTGTTTAAAATGCAGCAGCAGTAATGGTCCCCTTAAGCAATTACCGGCACTGCGAGTTCATCGCTGCCCTCAGATTTCAATTCTGAGTACCGGTTCAAAAGATAGAAAAACCCGCACGTACGTTTACTGAACATACCCGAAAAAAAGATTCGGAAAATTATTATCAGTCACCATCGACCCGCGCCAGTCGAGGATAGGCTCTGCCTAAGTAAAACACGCCCCAAAAAACCCATCAATACCCTCGGATTCTCAATCCGAGTTACCGTTTAGAAGTTATGAATTTTACAATAAAATAATTGTTACTTAATTATTTTATTTGCGGCCAAAAACTAACTTTTTCTAGTGGCCCGTGCCGGAAAAAGTTAGTATCTGCTTAAATAAAACATGACATCATGAGTTCATCAATGGTCTCTGATTTTTAATCTGAGCTACCATTTGTGAGTTATAAGCATTTGAAAAAAAAATTATTTAATTATTTTATTTATGGTTAAGCCATTTTTGGGATTTCTCATAGGAGGCCTGTTCCGACTAAAATTAAGTCGCGCCTAGGGTAATCCCACTATCCTGAGCACAATGATGCCCTCAGATTTCTGATCCGAGCAACCATTCAAGAGTTACTCCACTTTTTTATGAAAACTGCTTACGCGCATTAATTTAAACTTAACAAAACTTCGGAAATTTATTCCGGGCACATCGGGCCTCAAGATCAGGTGTCGTCTGAAACCGCGCACTCACAAAATTCCAAAGAAATTAAGAAAAAAATTTCTTTGAATTTTACTGGTCTTTACATGCGGGGTTCCCCACCTTGGACATTTATCATTCCCATTAGTCTCCATGGGAGTGAAATCATCTCCACATGAAATGAGATCCTCTTTATTGGAGAAATGTTTGTCCATGGGGAAATGGGAACCTCCATGGTGTACGCCCCTAGCTTTTCATGTAAGAGGTAACATCCCTTCCCTTCCTCTCTTCCTCCGTACCAAGGACCATAGAGGGGGGTTGGGGGGTGGGCAATAAAGCCCTCCATTCTTTTGTGAAAAATCCCTCTCATTCTGGGATTTGTCGAAAATGGGCCTCAACCCCAGAGTAAGTCCAAATCTCCATCTCCACAGGCTGCTAACCATGCATAAGCCCCTGTTTCCACTTTGGGTCGCTATCCACATGTAAGACCCTGTTCCACTTCCCACAAACACACCTTCTATATCGTGATCATCAAGACTATAGTGCCTGTTCTTTCTCACACCAGGAATGACTCACATGGTTTTAGAGTAAGCATCGACCAGGAAATCCTATCTGGGTATCCTATAGTGTAAACCCCAAACACCCACTCCTTCTGAACTATGTGGTCTTTGATTCTTGCTAAGGCAAGGTACGTAGGAAGCCTCCATGAGGTTCAAGCCCACCATCCATTGGTTTTGACCCTCTTCATGTCGGTTACCAATCCGTCTGAACTACATGGTATTTTATTCTTGCCAATGTGAGGTATGTAAGAAGCCTCCATGAGGTTTAAGTGCAACATCCATTGGTCCCAACCATCTTCATGTAGATTCAGCAAAACCCATTCTGAACTACGTGGTCTTTGATGCTTGCTAAGGCATGGTTTTTAGGAATCCTCCCTATGGTTGAAACCCAACAACCATTGGTTCTGACCCAGTTCACATCGGAAAACCTTTGTTTCGCCTGACGTAAAACTGCATTCTTCCTTTTCATCATACATGATGTTAAATTACATCCACCATCTCAAACTACGTGGCATATGATCCTTGTCTCCTAGAAAAGGTACGTAGGAATCCTCCATGAGGTTCAACCCTATCCAGCCTTAAGTCGTGGTGACCCCTTATAGTGGTAAGCCATTCTGATCCCACCCAACAGTAAGCCATTATGACCCCCATCCAGTGGTAAGCCGTTGTGGACCTCACACATTCGTAAGCCATTATGATTCTATGACAACGATATGTTGTTGTCAACCCAAACCCATCGGTATGCCACATTCGTCCCTTCTGTTGGGACCCATATTGTTGGTCCGTCCCAGTGGCGTAAGGCCATCCTAGGGCTACTAACCATTCATAAGCCCCAATATATCCTCAGGTCTGTATCCTCTGTGCATACCCCAATTCTATACCCCCATCCTCGGGCTTATGTTCCCTCTATAAGACCTATAATTAGGGGAAGAAACCCAGAAGCACTAGTGTTCCATCTTCAAGACATTTCAGTGACAACCAATGTGACTACTTCCCTAACCAAAGGTTGCTTCCCTGACCGAATCCCTTGGAATGTTCCTACATAATATGTGCAATTAACTAGAGTCTATGAAGAAATGGAATTAGTAATAGATTCACGAAAAATGTCTTAGTCTATATGGGAGACCCGGACTAGGTGACGAGTTCTGAGGAGGAATCCACAAAAGGAAGAACTTACATACCATAATCCTATTTCGATCAAGGAGCAAATTTCCCTAAATAAGGGTCATATTCCACCTACCTTTGGAAAGCGGGAATGTAGGGCAACATCTATGCATCCTCTACCGACGGATGTGCTCGCCCCAGTGAAAGCATCAGAAAGAGAAATAGTGAACCTGACATGAAAGTTATTCCCATAACTGTATAGATTGGTATCATTCGATACATCAGTGCACTAACATGTCATTGGATCTAGTTATCTACTGTCGGGACCCTCCAATCAAATAGATAGCATGGAACATAACTCACCAGAAGATGGGGCATGTCAAAACGTTGGACATCCAGGTCTGCAACATTGTCTGCATAGACCCATATTACTATCCATGTGAGAAGAAATGGAATTGGGGCACTGGATGTTGATTTCTTTGTTTCTACACTAATGTATTAATCTCCCTGCTTTCCAAAAACCATGATGCTACACCGGGAATCTGACCTCCACCGGCCCATAAACACAGGGGTAGGGGCAATACCAACATGGAAATCTCGTGTGGCTCAACTCCATCAGTGATGGATTCCACACACACAACTACTGGGCCCCTACGCTGCATCTAACTTACTGAACTCGTACAACGAAGGGTGATAATTGAGATTGTATGCTGATACGAGGAGTAGGAGATTATCCAGACTCAGGATATGACCCACCATGATATAAAGGCATCTATGCCTCATCGCCACCATCACCCCCTTTGGTGGCACATGGATCCACTGCTCCCCACCCCAACGTACAATCATTTCGAGAGCCTCTCCATGGGACGTCTCAAAGACTCCCTCCCCTATGCCTATGAGGAAGGGGATTTCTGGGCCATCCCAGTTGTGATCCCTTTCTAGGGGCCCCCAAGGAGGGCCCCCACTAGGAGTGTCCAGCTCCACCACCCATTCCCATGGGCTGAGGAGCAGGTATGCTATGTACCTGCACCACCGACCCTAGTCCGGCTCACCTGATGCCAGCATCAGGCGTAGGCCGAGGAGGACGCCTGCAATGGGGCATCGACGTCAGCAACTACTTTGGCCCGATCCACCGTTGACCTGTATCATTAGCCTCTTGTGCACACTATGAAGGGTCACTTATATAACTAGATTGGATCGAGGACTCAACTTCCCCATGGGTAGGCTGGGTCATCTCTGTCTGCCACCAGCGCCAGGAGCACCTGTCACGGACCAACCCGCGACGGTGACTCCCAGTACAGAGGTCCTCCCCGTACCACCAACATGGAGAATGTGGGTCCTCCCCACATCCAGGATCATCTTGGAGTTCTTCCCCACACTACCTTCAATCTGAATGAGGGTCCTCCCCACAGTAGTGACACTCAGTACATAAGCCTCTTCTGCACTCATTACTATGGGGATGAGGTCATTCCTCCTACCACGTACCGCCGATATGGAGATGTTATGCATTCGGTCAATATCCAGAATGGGGGGGGGGCTTCCCCATGTCCTTTTAGTAGCCGGATAAGGTCCTCCTTGCCTTAGTAATCAGAAGAGTGAAGGTCAGCTTCTCTTCACCAACACCCAGCATGGAGTTCCTACCTGTTTTCAGCTTGACCAGTACGAGGACCCTCCACGCGTTGATGTTTCTAGGGAATGAAAGAATAGAGGTCCTACCTGTGCTTCTATAATCTCCTGTAGAGGACATTCCTCCTCCAGCATTCCCAGTGGAGGTCCCCTCCACACATTAGTCAGTGGAAATAGAGGTCCTCCTCATTTTCCCTTTGATATTTTTCTAGGTGCTCCTCACACACTAGCTAACGCAGGCAGAATTCCTCCCCACACCAGTACAAAAACTACCGAAGGACCTCCTCGTGTCAAAAAACTAACCTATCCTGATGAAACATCCTAGGTCTGGAGGGCAGGTCATCGCTTACATAAAAATAATTCCAGGATTATTCAGACCACGATCAAACAAGTATTCTTTTCAGATTCTAATGTGGAATATGACTCAGCGATAAAACCCTCACCTAGATCCTCCATGTCAAGGGTCGGAGTAGGAAAAAGTCACATCAGCCTCATACGTCCAAAATGCGATGTCAATCGGATCCTCACCTACCTTCGAAGGTACATGCAGGAGGACAAACATTTGGAAACCCCATAGGTTCTGAGCATGCAATTGCTCGAATCATCACTAGAAGAACTCTCTATCTTGACTAGAGATAAAAAAAATAGCTATTTTAGGGAGAAATGGCGGACAAGTAGTAGTGTAACCCATTTCCATAATCCATAGTCCCTATGCTAGAAACTGCAGTCATTAGCCCGTCTTATAGAAATGTGGTTGCCAAGTCACTACACTCTTTGGAGTATCACCCAAGATGTGGTGTCTTGACAACTTCCTCTCCGTATTCTCCACTAACTGGCCTACCATCTTAGCAGTCTGCATCAGTGACACTACTGGTTCCCCAGCCACCTCTAGAAGATGATTGGGGAAATGAAGGACCAAACACTGAATCTGGACCAAGGAGCTTGGGGAATATCCTCGCAGTGGACCATTTCCCAGATATGTTGTAGCCAGTTGTGGTGCCAAATTTTAGGTCACCAGAAGCACTCACCCATAAAGATGTCAGATGATTTTTCCAGAACCTCAAGGTGACTCATTTCCGCCTTCGGAATCAACGAGTGACCTACCCCAAGAGTCAGGCACACTTCGAAGATATAGGCCATCAATTCCATTTTTTTTATTTGGCCGCACTCCCAATGGCCAGCGCCCAGAGTCACCATGCCTCCATAATACACTCCTACAACGACGCATCCAAATAATTAAAGTGATCCTTAAGATAATCAAGGAGTCTTCTCCCCGTGTTCAAATTCATGGCTCGGGGTAGTACGTGGCCCTCCATTTCAGTTCCATCCAATACTAGACATATTTCCTAGGTGACATAGAGGATATGCATCCAGGAAGATTTACAGTTAACATGGATGACCTCTCAGAGGGAGAGAATGAGTCAGAGATCCTTTATGGGGAAATACCCCCTAAGAGAGTTTCTTAGCTACTAGATCTATTAGGAAAGTTTACTCACCAGCAGATAAATCTTTTGGGTCTTCTCGTGCCCACTGAGGCACTAGTCCTCTGTAGGAATCCCATCAAGGGAAACAAACTCATTGAAGCCATCAAACCCTATGATCTGTTTGGCTCAGTGCATAAGGCATAATACGACCCCAAAAATCCACTTTGCATCAGAAACTCTCCAAAAACAAAAATGTGGTCGACAACCACCTTGGAGAACGCGCTACGGAGCGACGGTTATACTACGGTGATCATAGGCCAGGGCAGTAGGGCCAGGCATAACATCCCCTTGGAGAACTGGCCCCAGGTGACCTTTAACATCCTGCCCATGTAGAAAGGGTTGAGGCTAGAACATATGTTAAGAGGGATCAGTATGTGTCGCCAAACCCTCTGGAACGGTGTGACAATCCTCAGGACCTAACTCGGGTTCCCCCAACTGCTCCACAGGTTGTTTCACCAGCCACTCCATGAGCTTCAATACCCATTATTGTGTTGAATAACCCAGCAACACCTTGGTGGTCAGAGATCCACATATTTATAGGAATCCCTTCCCAGATAATCCTATGGAGGCACTCATCACCCACCATGATGCTTTAGAGACTCGCTAGGTGGAAATCCCACCCGATGGTAAGTCTTATCTAGCGTGGGTGGATGATATACCAGCATCCCCAGGTTTCAGAAATCCCACCACTTCACACTTCAATTGGATAGGGGACCCACCGTAGCCCTCACCCACTTTATCTCAAGCTTTGGACACATGATGGGAACTCTTGCATAGGAGGAAGCTGCCCAAACTATGGTGTTTCGTATAGACATTGGAGGGGTCAACGTTCGTCTGGTATAGCCATCTCTCTATCGGATCAGTGGCCAGCTGGGAGGACCTCCGTAGTATATTCATCTATCAGTTCAGTTACACCACATAGAAGACGAGTATCACAGACCTATTCCGGTGGAATATGAGGCATGGTGAGTGAGTTTCCAACTTTCTCACCAGTTGGATAGGACTCACATACTCTATTGACATGCCGCTGACTTAGGAGAAATTTCTAATGATGTTTGTAGGGAATGTCAAGACAAAAATGGTCCCCTATCTGATCACCTAGAACTACCCTAGGGGATTCTGAGTCTTCTCTAATAAGGCCCAGTGCATAGAGGAATCCTTACTGCAGGCTAAGAAGGAACGTCTATTGACTCATGCAATCTTTGTGAGAAGGGCCACAAGGGTTTAGCCCATCATAGTGTCTCAAATAGAGTCCCCCAAGAAACTAGAGTTGTTTCTTGTAGAGCCACCTCCACAAACTCACGGAGGCCCTCTAACTCAAGTGCAACCTCCAGCCAAGGAGTACCCACCTAAGAATCCGCATGTGCCCCCGCCCAATGCGCTTCCACCCCCTAGGTGAGATAACCAAGTTCCACCTCCTCAACTTGCTTTTCTAGCCCCTCATCAGGGTCAAGCTCCAAGTCCCCCATTCCAGAATGTAGTAACCCGAAATATTTTTTCAATGAGGCACAAGTCTCTGGTTATTTCGAAAGTGCCCTAGAACAAGGGATTGTATGTCTTCCTGAGTGAAGGAGGCTAGATGAGGTAAACCTCACTGATCGCCCTAATTAATTCCCCTATCACTGGATCCTGAGCACACCATGAAATAGTGCTACGTGTCTAAATACTAGATTCATGACCAGGTGGATAACAACATAGTTTAGTTAGGCCTAGCTCTGGCACATGTGGTATGTGTCTTCTTGAGGCCATACATTAGCAGCGAAATAGAATGCAAGGGGCATCTGGTTTCTAGCCACGAGTCCAAAAAGTATAACAACTGGATTGCTTGTAAAACCATCGCTTGTGGTCTTTGTGTTATCCATGCACATATGAATCGACTAGAGCCTTCAGAAGCCGCAAAAACTACTTCTGCATCATCTTCTCAGAAGTCCCCTTCTCAGAAGAGAAAACACCAGTGTCATAAGGGAAAGACAAGTCCCCTACCAATGCCATCATCATCACGTACTCTCATCAACATCATGCCCTTGAAGATAGATATCCCTCCCCGAATTAGTCCAGTAGTGGATGACTCTTTGAATGATCGTCAAGGGTATGCCTTGGATAATAACGCTAAGATGGTAAATCCATACATAATTATTGATGATGAGGAGTGACTGGAGGATCCTCCCAACGTCCCAAGCCATCATCATCATCGATGGAGAAACTTCAATATGGGCCATCGAAGAGCCTCTGTATGTATTTCCAGCTAGGTTGTGCATGCAACAGAAACCAGGAAGCAGGCTTAGCATAGGGCTCAGTATATGCATCCTTCTCATCTGGTGACATCAGATCCTCCTTCACCACCGTTCGTGTTGTTAGATCAGGCAGAGCCGCATCAACCACACTGTGACCTACCACACATTGCTATAGGCCAGTCTCAGTGGTCTTGCCCTCAACCAGTAGTCACTCTGTAGGCTTCAACTAGTGAGCAACATGATATTCACAACACTAATCAGTCGTCAACCTAGTCGGCATGGCCCACCATAACACCTATCATAGAGAGACCTCTTGTAAGCAGACCTTCACACTTTCTATAGAAGTATGATGTTATCAAACATATTTCAATAATTATAGCAAATATATCTATCCTTGAGGAACTTCTCCTATCATTAGATAGGCGTGAGGCCCTCGTCGTGGCTTTAAGAAGCCCCCTCTAGTTTGAGATAGAGGTAGCAGCCACATGATCCTTTCATGGTGAGGTGGTCAAGAATTCTGAAATCTAGGCCATCATCTCTTTCTCTTGAGAAAATGTAGGACCTTCCACATAGGGGCATGATATCCCACTATACATCACCGACCAATTAAATGGTGTGGAGTTTCGTAATTTTCTTATCAAAACGAGCTCTGGAATCAACATAATCCTGACTCAGACACTGCAAAAACTGGGATTATCTAAGGATGATCTGAGTCACTTTGACCTAAGAATCCAAGGTTATGACAAGATGTATCAAACACTGGATGACAAGATCTATTTGAAGACCTAGTTTAGTGGTATAATTACCAGGACTGAGTTTATGGTTCTCTCTCAGGACATGGCCTACAATGTGTTGATGGGTAGGTTATGGCTCCACCTGCATGGGGTGTTTCCCTCATCATGGCACCAGTGCCTTAAGTACTCCCTTAATAGTTGAGTGATTGTGATTCAAGGTGAATCATTCCACATTTCCTCCTTTTAAGCCCACTATCTGGATTCCGACTATTACAAGAGAAAGAATATGCAGATTCGGGCTAAAGAGGCTTAGCATGCTACGACTGCGACTGGCCCATGGACAGATCATGATGATGCGTACATCTTTCTTGTGCATTGATTAGAGGCTACATCTCCAGACATTGGAAACTTCTATGTTGTTTCTAGAACGAGGGGGAGATAATTATGAGGTATATGAGATGCTATAAGATCACATCATACTCCTACACAAACTAGGCTCAGGTGATCCCGGAGCCTCCTACACCCATAAGATTTTGGGATTTCCACCCCATGGCAACGATAATATGTCATACTTGCTTGTTTCAATATGCTAGAATTAACTGGATCAAGAATACTCACCATTATTGGTTCAATATCATTAATTTTGGACCCTTGGGCCAAAGACCAGATGGGATTGGATCAACAACCATCATCGCTATTGTTAGGGCAACACAAGAGTTCCCCGATGCAGTGTCCACAAACTGCTTAGCCTGGTACCGGCCTCCAATTGGGAGCTTCTAACTTAGAGGAAGATCCTACTACTGGGGATCCCACCTCTGTATGTGAAGAAAAGGATTTAGAGGATTCCCCCTACCTTTGAAGAGGGCGTCTCTACCAATGTTGATGAGTTGGTACAGGTGAACCTCAGTAGCGAGGTAGACCTGAAACCAATATTGATCAGTGCCTCCATTCCCCTCAAGGAGAAACAAAATTACGTAGACTTCCTTAAACAACACCATGATGTATTCTCCTGGTGTTATGATGAGATTCCAGTATTATATCATCATGTATTCGTCCACGGCCTCAGTCTCCCAGAAAATCATCGCAGGTTCAAGAAGCCTCCTAGAAAGATGCACCCTTCTCAAGGTGCCATGGTTGAGGTAGAAGTTGATAAGCTCCTCAGAGAAAATTTCATTAAAAAGTTCAAGTATCCTAGATGTCTAACCAAAATTGTACTAGTATATAAGAATAATTGAAACACCAGAGTTTGCATCGACTTATGAGATCTCAATCGTCACTATTCAAAGGATGATTTTCCCATTCATGTGACAGAATTGTTGATCGATGCTAAAATTGGATTCCAAGCACTCTTTTTCATGGATGGTTACTCAAATTATAATAGGTTCCAAATAGAACATGAGGATGAAGAGTCTACTGCCTTCAGGGCAACACAAGGTACTTTATGATTCCAAGTAATGCCCTTTGATTTATAGAATGCGGGTTCTACCTATCAGCGAGCTATGCAACACATATTTAAGCCGATCGTCAGAATGTTGGTGGAATGTTATGTGGATGGCCTTGTGGTAAAATATATCTAGCATCATGACCATATCAAAGACCTTGATAAAGTTTTCAACTTCCTCTGTTACCATAACTTGAAGATGAACCCATTGAAGTGTTCCTTTATGGTCACCTCTAGAAAGTTTCTCAGTATCGCTGTCAGATAAAGGGGTATTGAGATCAACCCAAAGAAGATCAAGGGAATTATCCTGATGTCTCATCCGAGCAACATTCAGGATATTCAAGGCTTCTATGGCCACTTTTTCATCATACGAGGATTCATCGCGAATTTGGTCGGCATGTGTAAGCCCTTTTCTTGGCTCTAGAAGAAAGGTGCCATCAATGAGTGGGACAAAGTGTGTCAGACTGCTTTCAAGGAAAGCAAGGAGTATCTACTCTAGCCTCTGGTCTTAATGACACCCATATTTAGAAAGCCTCTTGTTCTTTATGTGAATACCTTGGAGTGATCTCTCGACACCATTCTTTTCCAGAAGAATAACGAGGGAATGAAAAATAGCCTCTACTACTTCAGTCGCTTGCTCCTTGATACAGATACTAGATACTCCCCTATTAATATGAGCTACATTGTGCTCGTATCCATAGTACAAAATTTGTGACAATACATGTAGCACCACAATGTATAGCTAGTATCTCGAGTAGATCCAATGATGAACATCATTAATCGCCCCATGTTGATCGTCCATATTGCTCGGTGGGTAGTGATTCATTAGTAGTTAGACATTATTTTTGTCCCTCATAAGGCTATTTAGGGGAAAGCATTGACAGAATTCCTTACTACCCATCCAGCTCCTGCGGACCAGTCCCTAGACCTTGATTTTCTTGCATAGGCAATTCTCTCGGTAGACCAAGCCATATTGTGTTGGAAAATGAACTTTGATGGTGCTTCCCAGAGCCCCATCAGTAGAAGGCTCAATGACCATAGTCTCAATAGAGTAGGCTTGGGTATCATCTACATTACCCCATCACATATTGTTCTACCATACTCATTATAATTGTTAAAAGGCTGCAGTAATAATGAGGCAGAGTATTAGCCTCTCATTACTGACCTCGAGCTGGCCCTTAAGATAGATGTTCCCCATTTTCATGTGAAAGGGGTCTCTGAATAGGTCATCAAGAAGATCAACAGTGACTATGTTGTCAGAAAGCCAGATCTAATTCCAATGTTGGAATGCACACTCCAACTAATGGAAAAAATCCCATCTTGGCCAAAAGTTACTCATGTCCCTCAATCATATAATGGTCGAGCTGACACCCTAGCTAGCCTAGCTACATCACTTGCAGATCCCAAACAGGATGATCTGATTATCGATGTGGCACACTGAAGAGTCATTTCTTTTATCACTCCAGGTGACGATGAAAACCTACAAGTAAGACACTTTACAACCTACACCTCCACATCAGGACCCCCATGTACCATGGATTTAGTGATTTTAGTGACTCATGATTGGATATCATCCTTTTTTGAGTACCTCCAAAATGGTAATCTCCTGATAGATCAGGCCGAGAAAGATCAAATCTGACGCCGCTGGTTACAGTTTACACCCAAAGAAGGACCTGTTCGTGAGTAGATACTCTACAAGTGTGGGTTTGATGGGGTCCTCCATTCCATTCAAGGAGATGAGATTTACTAGTCCATGCAAGAGGTTCATTCCAGTTCCTATGAGGCTCATCAGACTGGGCCGAAGCTATCTCACCAGATCTAGAGACTGGGGTATTTTTGGCCCTCCATGATCTGTGACTGCATCATGTTTTTCAAAAGGTTCCATGCATTACCAATTCATTCTATAATCATTCATTGGAATCTAGAGCCTCTACACTCTACTAATCATTCTTGGCCATTTGTGGGATGAGGACTTGATGTCATGGGACTATATCCAGCAGTGATAGCTCACCAGTGATGATTCATCCTAAATGCTACATATTTCTTCTCCATGTGGGAGAGGCAGTTCCACTCAAGGAGGTCATAGCCCATTCCATCATTGACTTTGTGAGCTCTAATATCATCTATCAATTTAGATCCCCTCACACCATCCTCACTAATAACAACACAAACTTCTGAGTAGTTGAACTGAAAAAATTGAATACTAAGTACAACATTTGTTCTAGCCATACCTCCCACTATCATGCACAAGAAAATGGAAAGATAGAGACATTCAACAAAACCCTCTCTAAAATTCTGTAGAAAATGTTTGGTAAAAAATAAGAAGAGTTGGCTAGACAAGCTCCCCAATTCCCTCTGGGCTTATAGACAACGACTTCTAATTCCACCCAGGTGCCCCCATATTTGTTGTGTATAGAACGGTGGTCGTCCTTCCCATCGAAAATTAATTTCCCTCATTGCACACAAATGTCTATGATCAGCAAGATCTAGATAAAGTAGCTGAAATTTGTTTGGCTGAGTTAGAAGCACTTGACAAGAACATGCTTCGCGCCCTCCACAATATGTAAAGTCACCAAAACAAGATATCTAGAGCTTTCAAAAAGAATGTTCACCTCCACTCCTTCTTTCAAAGTAACATGGTATTGTCCCTAAGGGAACTAATGATATCTTGAAAGAAACCACCCATGTTGGAGACAAAAAGGGATAGACCTTACATAGTTCACAAGGTTTACTCCAACGGCGACTTCTCACAGGTTACCATGGATGAGGAGTGTATAACTCCACCCACCAATTCCAAGTTCCTCAAGAATTACTTTTCTTAAGTCCCTTCTCGCCATGGTCCCGTGTGACCTTAAACTGTCTGGTCATATATGACCTTAAACTATACATTCCTGCATGACTCCAAATTACCTAATGGTCTCACATGAACCTAAACTGCATCAGGGTCCTACATGACCATAAACTGTCTGGTCTAACATGACCTTAAACTATGAAATATACCGCATGAAATTTAACCATGTGTCATCCTACAAGTTGTTAAACTACTTCTCAGGAACTATGTATGGATTTATTCCCATCCTCATAGGATATGTAGGAATGATCAGATGCCTCATCCTAAGTCTAGCCCCATGCTCTTCTCATTTGGGTACCACTTATGGGTGTAGATCCCTTGGAGGATCTCATGAGACGCAGCCTAAGCTTCTTTGACCCCACCTGTGGAAATATTACGAAGGTCATTCCATGTTCCCCTCCTCGTTCTTCTAATCCTCCCACATCCTTACAGCATGATGCAAAAATGAATGCCTATTTTCAAACTATGTATGGCTTGATTCCCATCATCATCGGATACGTAGGACCGCCCAAACATTTCATCCATAGGCTCACCCCCAAACATCATGACCTCCCACTGGGTCGAAGAACATAGTCTGGTTCATGTTTTCCCCCATTCACGTTATGTTACTCATGACCATACCATATATCCATCTCCCTTAAAGATCTATTACTCTTCTCCTATCTAGCATTATTTGAATTTCACAGGTACATTTATGCTCCACACACCCAAACATTTGGGTTTCTATTATCTTTCACATCCTAAAGGGCCCCCGAATGATAAGGATACTTAGCCTAAGGTCTCTCTTATGGTTTCGGGCCACACCCTCATAGATTCTGAAACACAAATTGATAAAATTATTACACTATGAATATGGTCAGAAGAAGACTCTCATTTGGGGTTCTTTTTTTAGGTTACCCGATGTGGATTCTGTGTTTCGAACTTGTTCAACAGCTACCATTTATCATTTTCACCACCCCCTAGGTCCCAAACATGGAGTGTAGTGGTTGATTTTGTCCCTCCGTCTCTCCAAACCATGATTTTCCTCAAGAGTGACTGTAATTTCATCTATCGGACCCTTATGTGATGGGGAGAACCTAGTCCTACTCATTGTTTCCCACACCGATAAGTTCTCACATGGGCTCATGAGCTATGGTGAGGAAAATCCCACTTGAGAGGTCATATGGCTACAGTTGGCCGGGACCACTAGTATCAGGTTCTTTGACTATTTCTCCCCCTATACCTGGTTCTCATTTGGGATTATGCAGTGTGGCATGGACTCACATCCTTATTCCCACTAGGCTATTTCTCCACACCACAAATATCCCCTTGAGACATCCCTAACTTCATTTATCGTCTGTCTCGCGAGAACTGAACCTGCTATGATTCGCGAGCCCCATCATTTTCTATATCCAAAAAGACCCCTTAATGGCATAGATGCTCGACCCAAGGGCTCTCCTACCATTACAGGCTAACGTCCTCGAGGATTGCGAGTGAAAAATTGATTTAAGTCCCATGTTGGAAATGCGGTCAACATTTGATGCTCAATTACTTTCCCCCAAACTCCAGTCACACAAGGGTGGATACCGCATTGAGAATCTAGTCAAAAGTTGTCCTCGGTCATCATTATCGCATTGTGGTCTTCCATAGGCATGGTTATTCTCCATCTCTACTCATATATCCAATGCGTTTGACATTTAACTAGGTATCTATGATCTGATCTCTATGACCTTAAACTAAGATCACCATCATCCTCACTATAAGACATTAAATTGCTAACGGGCTATGGATTTTGTTTGTGGCCTAGCCTCATGTCCCTCGGCCTCCTCGGGCCCCTGTCCCATGTTCTCACTTGGGATTGTACGGTATGTTAGGGGATTATCTCCTCATTCACGATGGGCTACTCACCCTTCCGTACACATCCCTCTTTGGGGTATCTAGCCCTTATTTGCGTCCTTACATCCTGGCGATAAGCTGCACAACATCCTAATAAGAACTATAAATGGATTGATTCCTATCATCATGGGATACGTAGGACCACATGGACGCCTAGTCTTCGGGTCTAGCACCATCTCTTTGAAACTTCTATATCATCTTGGCCCTTGACCAGAGTTCTTATAGGAGAAGGGTATATAGTGTGGTATGAACTCATGTCCTTATTCACGTTGGGTTTGTAACAACCACACCACATACCTATATCTCATGAATGACCTTCTATCCCTTTCCCTACAATAATCTATTCGAGTCGTCTTCCCTTAATTCGGGTCACTCAACCCTCTTCGGGGATTCTCCAATGTGCTAAGGAGTACTCTGATTTAGAGAATAGAGTGTCAGATTCTGCCTAGACATGCTTTCACCAATTTTTCAGGCTTCATGTTCCTCTTCATTTTGGGCATCCATTATCTTTCTCATCTGAAGGGATCCCCGAATGGCATGGATTCCTGGCCCAAGGGTTCTCCAACCATTACAGGCCAACATCCTCAAGGGTGTCAGAAAAAATATCAATTCAAGTCCCATGTTGTGAATATGGTCAGCGGTCGACGATCATTTGTTGTTCCCATTTTATGTCACACGATATGGATACTCTGTATTGAACATGGTAAACAATTATCCTCCATCATCTTGCCAAATCCTTCTAGGCTTAAATGTTGGTTACATGATTCACATCATTTTCTACCCCATTATGTCCATGTGGAATTTTGAGACCCCTAGTACTACCCCTCAGTGCGCATTTGCACATAGGGAGGACAATGCCACTATAAGTCATCATTCAAAGCTCCGCACCAAAATCCCCTTCTTGATTGTTCCATGTGTTGAAAAGGCATCTTCTTCCCCTATTTCCCACACTGAGTTTGACTCACTTAGGCTTAAGAATTGGATTGTGATCTATGCCTACATGGAAGAGTACCACTTCTTCATGGTCCGAGTTGTAAGACCTTAAACTAAAATCGCTTTTTATGTCACATACTTGATAACTATGTCTAGCTTGATTCCCATTCTCATGGGATACGTAGGAATGCCCAGAAATATCGTCTTTGTGTCTAGTTTGAGCTCTACTAATTTTTCTCTTAATTTCTTCATTTTAGGCCCAAGCTCTTATAGAACCATGTGATATGGAGTGTGTGAGATTTTTCCATCATTTATGTCGGGTTTACAATTGCCGTATCACGTAATCCCCTTCATGGACTTAGTCCCTCCTACCTCCTGTCTCATATGAAATTAAACTATATGTTGTCCTACATGACGTTTAACTACACCCTCTAGTACTTTGTTTGGATTTATTCCCATCATTATGGGTTTTGTAGGAATGCATGTGCACTTTGCCTTGGGCCAAACCTGACTTTCATTTTCAGTCCCTCAACCTAAAACCTCCCAATAGAACACAAGGTGATCTTGACTCTAGGTCCTCATTCATGACATGTTTATTAATTTCTTCCCCACGTGTCCCCCTCTTTAAATTCCATCTACGGCCCGAACTCTATGACAGTAAACTAAGACCACTATGCATCCTTCCTGCAAGACGTTATACTGCACGAAACCTTTCCATATATATGTACAACTTGATTCCCATCATCATGGGATATGTTGGAATGCCTGATATAATATCCCCAGGTCCTGCCCAAGGAATCTAAAATCCTGTTCCCTCAATTTCACCTCATAGGCCTGAACCATTTGGGAACATGTGGTGTGGCGAGTACCTCATGGGTTCTCATTCATGTTAGGTTTTGAAATAGTCTTACCATGTGCCTCCCATGTATTTCCCCAACCCGGTCTTAGTTTTGTGACCCCAAACTAAGATCTCTCTATGGGAACTGCATGTCACATTTGGCTATAGTTCTGCCCTGTGCATAGTCCATTAAATCAATCCCCCATAATGTCCCATCCTAGGACCATTGTGTTGGAAACATGCAACCTCAAGACCCTTGTCCTTAGTGGGGGGCTCAATTTCTTCTATCTTATACGTCTTATTTTCATACTTAGATGTGTTGTGACAAAAATCTAGAAGTGTGGAATTTTCACAGGGATATTCCCTAGTCCTATGTCCAAGATTCATGAGCCCGTTATTCAGATTTTAATCCACTTTCACGCCTGAAGGGACCCCCTTTTATGGCCGGGTCTCATGCCACATTGGCTTACTGACCATCTTTGGACAATGTACCTGAGGACCTCTGACGAAATTAGTGACAAGTACCGTGTTTTGAATAGGGTCAGTGGTCGACCCCCATTTTTCGGTCCCTGTTCTAGGATAATGCAAAATGGATAATGTGTTTTGAACATTGTCAACCATTATTCCCTATTCTCATGCTATCATCATTGTGGTCCAGATCTCTAGCATCATGATTCACAAATTTCATCTTCCTAATGTTCAAGTGGAATTCCAACATACTCGGCTTTACTCTTTCGTGCATCGAGGTGTGTTATATAGGGGGTCTTCATCATTAGGGTGTCACTCACATA
The DNA here is from genome assembly GCA_963277665.1 of Viscum album. NCBI lineage: Eukaryota > Viridiplantae > Streptophyta > Magnoliopsida > Santalales > Viscaceae > Viscum > Viscum album. The sequence continues at coordinate 954,636,698 of OY728133.1, read as the reverse complement.
GCGTCCCATCACCCCTAACATGTGCCTTTATATGCTAGGGAAATCTCATCACTACTCTTTGTTTCCCACATTGAGCACAAATTATGTGGGCTTATTAGTTCTGGTCGGATTTGTACTAGTGCAACCATGCCACACATGCTTTTCATCATCCCACATGATGCTAAACTGTGCTCTCATAACTACGCATGGCTTGATTCCCATTCGCATGGGGTATGTAGGAATGCACAAGAAAACTACATAGAGCCCATCCTAACTCTCATATTTGTTCTCTTGACCTAAATAACTTCTTTCGGGGATAGTTGGTGTGGTGCGGACTCCATATTTCATCATTCATGTCGGGTTTATAGCTAACGCACCACATACTCCCTTCCTGGGATCTTCGCTTTCACTCTCCATCCTATTGTATGATGTTTAACTGAAAATGACCATATATCCATGACCCATGAAACTAAACTGTGGTTTTACCTTGAACAAGTTCAAGATGCCCCATGTTAGTCAAGGGATGCCCCAGATCCTTTTCCAGAGAGGATTCCCCCTACCCGTGTTGTCCTTCAGCCACATTGTGCTTAATAACTTCTTTTAGATTTATTCTCATCCTTATATGATACATTGAAATGACTAGGAATTCCACCTCAGGATTAGCTTCTGGGTCATTAACCATTCCGACCCCTCAGGCCCGAACTTGATCCAGGCAATATGACCTTAAAACAATGTGCAATGTCCTAACCGAACGACATTAAACTACATGTCTATCATCCTCATTGGTATGAAGTAAAACTACATGTAAGTTTAGTTCCTTACTATAGAGGTCCTATTCGGAGGTAGGTATGATCACTGGTCAGACCAATGTGCCCACCTAATGTGTCTTTACCACAGTAACGTGATTTCAAGAGTGTTAGAATCCATTCGAACAACCCATCACTCCACACTCCATGCTTTTTGTTCCCTTTATTCGGACCCTCATCATCTTTCACATCTACATTTCTCCCCCTAATAGTATGGATGATCGGCCTATGGACCACCTACTGTCCAAGGCCAACATTTTGGAAGACTAATGGATGATATTTAGAGTCAGGCCTCATGTTTTGAACATGGTTAGTGGAGGGCACCCATTTTTTTAATCCCCATTTCAGGATAACAAAATATAGATACTATCTTTCAAACATTGTCAATAGTTATTCTTCAATGTTACACCATCCCTAAAGTGTTATGAATTTTGGGTTTCTGGAATCACACCCTTCACCCACTATGTTTGGATTAATTCTAATGCCCCAGGCATTACCCCCCTCATGTACTAGAGCACAGTTGGAATGTGATGATTCGACTATTCATAGACATTCATCCTCCAGTCAGGCCTAAACCTTTCTTCTTAGAAATATGGATTTGTTTTTAAAACCCTAGATGCTTTGGGATTGGTTTGCACTCTCATATTCGGGTGGAATGAATAGGTGGCCATCCCTTGTTTCTCGCATCGGGCCTGACCCACATGAGCTTAGGGACTGATCGCTAGATGTTCCATGAATATAATGAAAATTCAATAAACAAAAAACGAATAACAGAACTCATTCATGCTTTGACCATAAATAGCCAGATCATAAATTTATGTTCAAAATTTTCATGCATCACAATACTTGAGGATTGACCCCTCCCATTTATTGGTTGACCCCATAAAAAGAACGTTGAAGCTCCACCACCCTCTGGCTTGTGGCACCCAGGACTTTCTATCGCTGGTTCAATTCCAGCTCCTCTATAGCGGTGAGGGGGCGTAGTTCGTCAGCTGCAATTCGGGCTCGCTCCACGTTGCTTCAAATAACAGTCATCTCCCCAAAGGCTTACCCTATGCGCTCTTCGGCCTCCACCATCTAGGCCGTCAACCGTGATGTAATCTTCGACTGTGCCTTGTGGGAAGAAGAATGTTCATCTGCCCAGATATTCAGCTGCTGAATCTCATTTTCAGCCTCCTGGATCCTCTTAATTTTCATCTCTTTTCTCCTCTCCCAACCCACTCCAAGCCCATGATCATACTTCCAAATCTTCTCCCCCATGAGATCTCATACGAGCATGTGGGAACATTGGGGGTTCACTCCCCAAGCACACGGTTCATGTAGTCATGAAATAAGTCTCTCCATTTGGTCTATCTATTATTCCCGAGGAGTGTCATCGATGAATCACTTGATCATCTTCCATGAATAGTGATAGTCTATCTTGCTATCATCTTCATCAGAGGCTATTTCGTCCGAGTCTGTAGGGTTGGCAGGCTCATACGTAGGGAATGCCCCCAAGAACTCATCAGCAGGGTCCATCTATGGTGTCTAATCGGGTATGGAAGGACCCATGTTGTTTGATGGATCTTCATCATTGGATACAACTTCAATAATTTCAGGCCCATACCAGCTAACGGTCCCACTAGTGATCGAGAGCACCGCCACTTGATCGGTCTGGATATCCACCTCCACAACCACTGGCATTTGTCACACCCCAAGATTTCATAGTATGTTATTTCTTCAATGTAATTCAATAACTTTCACTACACACAACACCGAGTTCTAGTACACCATGACTTACCAAACTATCCATTCAAAAGCGGTTATGAATAGTATTAACTGAATTTTGAACTTTATATAATACTTATAATTTTATAATCCATATTATGAGTTTCTTAGACATAATGTAAGAACAAATACATTTTTTTCAGATAAAATATATACTTTTCAAAAAATAAAATTTTAGCACCACTTAATGGAGAATCCTTTTTAAATCCAATATTTGAAACTTTTATATATTCAATTTGACAAAATAAACTTCCTCGTTATAATCGGGATAGAAGAATTTAGTTTCAATCAATTTTTTGTATTTTTCCGATAACTTTCATATTTGGGTGAATAGTGAAAAATACTATATTTTAACTGAAAACAACTTTTAAAATTAATATAATTTATACTGTTTAATTTCACATTTTAATTGTTTTGAAGTATAAATAGATTATATTTTTACCATTTAATCCAATGATGGTCATTTTAAGTAATTTCACTTTGAAATTGGACATAAACAAGTGTCAAACTTTTGATAGTTATTATTTCTTAAAAATACGGCTTTTGGTTTTAATAGTGGAAATTAATATTAAATTAAAAAATGAAACTTCTATTTTTTAAATTTGGTAAAATAAACTTCATTATTGAATTCAAAATATCAAAATTAGCTTAGGATGAATTTTTGGTATTTTTATGAAAACATTTAATCTTTGATGAATAATGAAAAATAATGAGTTATTGTTTAAAACCAAATTTTTATTTAAATAATTCATTATTTTATTTAAATTTATTTTAGTTCAAAATATATACATAATACCTATACAAGTTCAATGTAATTCATTGGAGTCGGTTTATAATAATTTTATATATATATAAATTTTATTGAACTTTTCACCGTCTTTTACCCACCTCCTAGGAGAATTTGTAAATTCAAATAAAAAATAATTTTACCACTTCTGTTAGTTGAAGATATAAAATCCAAGAGTCACGGTTAATATCAAGGAGTAAAATGTCATTCAATAAGATAAAAATAATTTTTGGTGAATAGTAACTGTTTACTTTTATTTACCACGGTTAAAAGTAAATCGGCATAAAAATGATATTATTATTACCCTAACACATGTCCTAATTCTATTGGATATGTTTAATTCGACCAAAAACAACCTTAGGAATAAAATATGACCCTTTAGGTCCACTTGTATTAAATTAGGACATTTATTATTATTTAATTTAAAGAAGATTTAAATGTGTTAATTTCAAAGTTTATTAACTAAACCATTTTTAATATAGGGTTATAAATAAGAAAAATTTGACTATAAATATTAATTAGAAAGATAAAAAGATTTACTACATCATGGTATTTTATTTATAATTTTTATACGTTTAATATTAAAATTTATTAATGACACAATAATGATGTAGTATTTTCTTTATTAACGAAAGAATCAAATAATTGGTATTATAAATGTTATAATTAATATAATTTGAAAGTTTTGATGACATACAAGAATTTAATAGGTTAAAATTACATTTTAGGATTACTTAAATAGATTTTTTTTCGAATTAATAATGTTTTTATGAATTTAAATAAAATCACTTATTAAATAGTGTCAAAATTCACATAAAAGAATATTTAAAACAAATATTATATTATTAACTAATATTCAATTCATAAAAATCTATGGTTCATCCAAACGAATTATATAATAATATGTGTATCATTTATGGACCTCTTGGGGGTCTCTTCAAAGTATATAGTAAGTTTATTAACTATATAATATAAAAATAAAAAGAGACATGGTAAATGTCAAACTATTTAACTAAGAGTTAAATAAAAAAGATAAGGTTAATATAGTGACCCAAACCTATATAAAATCTATTGGATAAAAGGATTTAGACTCATCCTCACCTTACCTAGAAATAAGTCTATTTGGAGCCATTATAAACCAAATATGAATTTATTACAAAATGATATTATAACTTCTTCCTAAGGTGCCCCTCACCCCTCTTATAAATGGGCACTCCCCCATCACACAGATTCATATGTTAAAAGCCTTTTGGTTCGGCCAAACAGTGCCCAAATATCCTCTCTAATTCTCTCAAATTATCTTAAATTCCTTCCTTAAGTCATAAATCCAACCTATGGATCCCTTTTGATCAAGTCAAAAGCAATAACCCGAAGAAGAGGTAATGTTTTCACCACCCACTTTCAAGTTCCTTTCTTCTTCCACTTATTCTTTCTTTGTTATTTCCATTCTAAAATAATAACTCCAGTATCTTATATATATTGTGATGTTATTATAAATATTTTATAACCATATTCAGTATTCAATCCATCCTTTGAATAACATGTCACGTTACGTGCATACGTACAGCTTACAGTCTCCACATCATGGTGTAATTGTTATTCAATACATTATTATTTGGATGGGTATAATAATGATGTGTAATTGATGTAAATAATAAATATAACACGATAATGATTCTTTATATATGATATTCCATCCAATTACACACCTTTAAAGAAATGATATTGTCGCTTGTGTGTACGTATGGATTACAGTCTCCACGGCACGATGAGATTCATTTCCATGATCACCATTCATCGATGATTATAAAAATATATATTACTAATAAGTATATAATATATGAAATAATAATGCTACCAGAGATATATATAACTATATATATAATTATTTATGTACTTACATATATCTTATTCACTTACTTCCGTTCAATACGATATGAAAACCGAAACAGCATTTATTCATATGTACGGACTACCGTATCCATAAATGGTGTTTTCCATTCCATATATATGTCTATTATACATATTTATATTCTAAATATATATATATATATCATGTTTTATATTATTGAATTATTTAAATAATGATCTAATTGATACAATTAAGAGTAACAAGTTAAAACACATACAATAAAGAAAGAGATTATTACCCAAAATGTTAATTAAACATGGAAATTATTATTAAATGGGTAGTATAAAGTCATAAATGAATAAAGTATGATATCATAAATATTAATAAGGTTATGGAATAATTTTTAACATACTACGATCTTCATATAGAAGGTTAAACGTACTCTCGACAAAAGAAAGTGCAAGGTAAGGGGTATCCATCTCAATCCTTATTCCCTTGAGATTCAAGCCATGTTGCCACTATTACCTTTTTTTTGGCATATGTACTGACCATAATTGTATTCCATGTGTAATAATCTTTAATTTATGTGTATTTACATATTAATTTTATGATACTTCTTTCAATGGGGTGTATTTTTAGTAAGTTACCAAATTGGTAAGGGTTTATTTCATAATCTCTTTATTATCCGAGGTTGTTTTTACGTAAGTATATACTGGGACATATTTATTATTTGTGTCCATGTTTCGTGAAAGAGTTTTCAAAGGGATTCTTTAAAGGTAATTTTTTACTAAAACACCATTTCAAATGTTTTGAATATTTATTCTTCTAAATCATTCTTATTAATGTCTTTGTCTTTAAAATGGGTTTTAAAGGATTTATTCATATGGAAATGAATGTTTTAAAAATGTTAATTCCTTTCAAAAGTATCAAAGTGTTATGGGACACTTTGATTCAAAAATTTATTTAAATTTATTCCTTTATAAATTGTGTTACTTTTAAATGTTTTCATGAAAAGGGGGTATTTCTCTCAAAGAGTTTTACATATCATTTTCATCTATGTCAAAATTGATTAATAGATTTTATACTTGTTTTGAAGTTGATATATCATGATACGAATCTTCCATGTTGTATTGAAGGTTTTTTAACATGTTTGACTGTGGATGTGTTATTTTTATAACATTCATGGTTTATGGGTAAAGTATTGACATTTCATATGCTAGTTTTAATATGAATGATTATGTTATGTTTAAACCTTTTCATATGAGGAATGCATTGGACTTAGTAAGTGATGGGTGGAGTTCGCTATAGCTCCTTAATGCATCGGTAGGTCTCTTGAGACAAACTAGTGTCTTGGCACAAGGCCTTGACAAAATTTTAGTTGTAGTCATGGCACAAGGCATTGACTATGTGGTTATGATCGTCTGGCATTATGCATTCCATCATTATGAAAGTGGTTATTGATATTTCATGTGATTATTCGACTAGTAGAACATCCATGTGAATAAGTATATGGAATTACATCATTTTTTTCCATATTATGATGAAGTTTAGGTTTAAAAGGCTTTTGTTTTAGTTATACATTGCCTTAAATGTTTATGCTTATTTATGAGAGTTTTCTCTTTATTGTTATCCTTATTGAACATCTGAGCTCCCATTTCTATGTTTTATTTTTCCCAGGATTCCATGATGTGTATTTTGATTGATATGTAGGGTTAATACAAGGGAATAATGGCATTAATATGGAATTATTTATGTTGTTTTTATGTTATAAAGTTTAATTTAACATTCTTGTACGTAATATTTTTTCCAAGACTGCTAAACAGATAGGTACTTCATGAATTTATTCCTTGAAATCATGCCAATGTATTAAAATAATGCACCGACTTTGGGTAACTGGGGTCGGGACTTTATAGTTGGTATCAGAGGAAGTTTAGCAATAACCTTGGTAGCTATATTTATATAAACTCTGATTATAGCACATAGACCGAAGATGTACTTTGGGGATTAGTATAGAAGAACTTCCTATAATTTTGGGATTGTAGAGATTTTGTGAGTTTTCCAAGAAACACATCCCTGTCTGGATACGAGCAGGTAGAGGATTCTCTGGAACAGATGTACCTAGGGGTAAAACCCAAAAACACCGCATTCAGCAAGACTCTAATGGGAACTGGTGCACGACAACAGGCCTTACTGCACTCTTGGTTATGACACTCCAAGGGGATATGCTTAGGATAATTCCAATTTTCTTTACAAACCATTTTGGAGGGTTTATGAGTATATACTTCCTCAATGAATTTTTTTTATGATTATGGATTAAATCCATAAAATGTTCCATATAAGTTAGGTATTTTACAAGTTTGGAAATAATTTATTGCAATTCATAAACTGAGCTAGTTTATTCCATTGTATAGAAATGGAACCCAGAAGAAGTAATGTGAACTCTAGAAATACGTAGGATCCAAAGAGTAAGAAGGATCGTATCTTTCATGGTATTAAGACAACATTTAGAAGGGAAATAGTCTCCCATGTATTCCCAACATATGAATAAATAGTATCACGTGTTAATGAGATAAGTAAAGAATTATCTGACTCCTATGTCTTTGAAGTGAAGCAAGAGAAAAATGGATGGAAGAGAGAAAGATGGATAAAGGGAAGAGGGAAAAGAAGAATTTTCTCATATGTGATAACTATGGGAAGAAAACCCGTGGAACTTACCTGAAGGTAATGAAATTTTGTTATAAGTGCAGAGAAAAAGGACACCAAGTACGTGACTATAAGGGTATGAAAAAGGTTTCAAATGTACGACGCTTCATCGGCAAGGAGTTGGGACACTATGCAAACCACTTTCCGAATCATCAGAGTATTCCCCAAATTATGCTATTAGATAATAATCAAGTTTTGATACTACCACAGATAAGGAGGAACGATTAGAGTTCTTATGTTGTTATTAATAAATTATTTCATTTGAGTGTTGTATCAACGATTTACTGGTTATAATAATTATGGAGTATATAAGGATTGTGCTTCGGTACTTTTTCATTAAAGACATGATATTTTGTGGAACCAAGAAAAGTGACTCAATATCAGGTAAATTTTTTGGAAAATATATGATGAGAGAAGGATAAACCATAATATGGTTCTTATACTGAGGTTGTGATTTTGGAATAATACATGATTGTTTTGAATAAATTATATTGGATATTATTGACTACCTTGAAACTGATTAATGAGTTTTTTATTCCATCATTGTTGGAGTTTTCAAAATTTTTGGACTGAAGGAGTATATCTAGTATTCTATAAGGAATAATGGATTATGAATTTAATCAATACGGTTTTATGGTAATTCAAGATGTTGTAGTGTTTTTAGAGAACACATTATTATGGTGTTCACATGTTATTATGTGGAAAAAAGGATCTTCATTGTGTTTACCTTCCTCAAAAATGTTGGACTGTGAGTTTGGATAGAAGTATTTTGGATAATTCTAGTTTGAGATTATTTTTGGATTTTCATAAAATGAGAACCCGAAGGTTGGGCGACATCCCGTCACGTCCGGCAAAGATACGAGACTTGAACCCGCAACCGAAGGGCGACAAGGGTGTATCTCCTTCCACTGGCCCACGTGATGTCCTGGATTGAAAAATGTAGTCTTTTTATAAAAAAATCTGGTTGATGAATTATATATTCATTTTTTAAACCCTATACAAATAGGATAAATAGAATATTATTTTTAAGTTCTATTATCTTTTAGAGTGAAAGAGGAGTTTGTGGTAAAAATTACTTAAATTATGGGACTCTACTTGTCAAGTATATATTTTTCATCTAATATTATTCTATGAATAAAATAATTCTTATACTTTAGTGAAGGGATCGTAAAACCAAAAATGTGTTATCCTAATATCATATGTTTTGTTGAACCGATGGAAATTTAAATCATCATAGATTGATGAATTTAATGCCCTCAATTTTACACTTGTTTGTGATTGATGACCTCAATCACTACCTATAAATATTTATGTTGTTCCTCCAATTATATGTCTCTAATTTTCACCAATGTTATCCTAATATATATCATAATTTGGTGATGCCCCTTTGATTTACCTTTTCATCTTATTAAGACAAAATTTTAATAACCTAATTTCTAATGTGGGTTTTCCCAAAGGTATTTTCTATTTTCAACCTTTTATTTTCAAAAAATAATTTCAAATTGTGAGGATGAAATTTATTAAAAGAGGGAAGAATGTAACACCCCATGATTTCATAGTACGTTATTTCTTCAATGTAATTCAATAACTTTTCCTACACGCAACACCGAGTTCTAGTGCACCATGACTTACCAAACAAAAAGTTCAAAAGCGGTTATGAATAGTATTAATTGAATTTTGAACTTCATATAATCCTTATAATATTAGAATCCATATTATGAGTTTCTTAGATGTAATGTAAGAACAAATACATTTTTTCAGATAAAAGAAGTATTTTTCAAAAAATGAAATTATACCGCCTTTTATTGGAGAATCCTTTTTAAATTTAATATTTGAAACTTTTATATATTCAATTTGACAAATTAAACTTCTTCTTTAGAATCATTATATAATAATTTTGTTTCAATTTAGTTTTGGTGTTTTCTAATAACTTCTATATATGGTTGAATAGTGAAAAACAATATATTTTAACTGAAAAAAACTTTTTTAATAAAAATAATTTATAGAGGTAAATTATACATTTTAATGGCTTGGAAGTATAAACAGATTATATTTTTACCATTTAATCCAATTATGGTCATTGTAAGTAATTTTACTTTGAAATTTTACATAAGCAAGTGTCAAACTTTTGATAGTTATTATTTCTAAAAAATACGCCTTTTGGTTTTGACAGGGGGAATTAATTTTAAATTAATAAATGAAAGTTATATGTTTTTTTTTGGTAAAATATACTTCAATATTGAATTTTTAATATCAAAATTATCATATGGTGAGTTTTTTGTATTTTTCTGAAAACTTTTAATTTTTAATTAATAGTGAAAAACACCGAGTTAAAGTTTAAAACCGAATTTTTATTAAAATAATTATTTATTTTTATTTAAATTTGTTTTAGTTTAAAATTGATACATAATACCTATATAAGTTAAATTTAATTCATTTGAGTCAGTTTATAATAATTTTAGATATATAAAAATTTTATTGAACTTTTCACCGTCTTTTACCCACCTCCTAGGAGAAATTTTTAAATTCACATAAAATTTAATTTTACCACTTCTGTGAGTTGAGTTTTAAAAATCTGAAAGAGATGGTTAATATCAAGGAGAAAAATGTGGTTTAATAAGATAAAATAATTTTTGGTGAATAGTAACTGTTTACTTTTATTTGCCATGGTTAAAAGTAAATAGGGGTAAAATTTATATTATTATTACCTTAACACATGTTATAATTCTATTGGATAAGTTTAATTCAGCCAAAAACAACCTCAGTAATAAAATATGACTCTTTAGGTCCACTTCGATTAGATTAGAACATTTATTATTATTTAATTTAAAAAAGATTTAAAACTGTTAAATTCAATGTTTCTTAACAAACCCATTTTTAATGTAGGGTTATAAATAAGATAAATTCTACTATAAATATTAATTAGAAAGATAAAAATATTTCCTACATCATTGTAGTTTATTTATAATTTTTAGACATTGAATAATTAAATTTATTAATGACACAATAATGATGCATTATTTTCCATATTAATGAAACAAGTAAATAATTGGTATTATAAATGTTAAAATAAATATAATATGAAATTTTTTATGAAATACAAGAAATATATTGGTTACAATTACATTTTATGATTACTTATATGAATTTGTTTCGAATTAATAAATTTTTTATGACTTTATCAAAAATCAATTATTAAATAGTGTCAAAATTTACATAAAGAGTTTTTTTTAAAATATTATATTATTAACTGATATTCTATTTGTAAAAAACTAAGGTTCAGCCGAAGTGCTTATATAATGATAGTTTTATCATCTATGGACCACATGGGGGTCTCTTGGAAGTATATTTTATGTTTATTATCTATATAATATAAAAATACAAAGAGACATGGTAAATGTAAAACTATTTAACTAAGAGTTAAATAAAAAAGATAAGGTTAATATAGTTACCCAAACCTGTCTAAAATCTATTGGATGAACAGATTTAGACCTGTCCCCACCTTATCCTAGAAACAAGTCACTTTGGAGCCATTATAAACCGAATATGTATTTATTATAAAATAATATTTTATGTTTTTTCTAAGGTGCCCCTCACCCCTCTTATAAAAGGGAACTCCGCCTTCACTCAAATTCATTCCTTCAAAGGCTTTTGGTTCAGCCAAACCCTATCAAAATATCCTATCTACTTCCCTCAATTCATCCTAAATGCCTTACATTAGTCCTAAATAGAACCTGTGGATCCCTTTTGATCAAATCAAAAGGAAGAACCCGAAGAAGAGGTAATGTTTTCACCCCCCCTTCAAGTTCCTTTCTTCTTCCACTTCTTCTTTCTTTGTTATTTCCATTCTAAAATTTTATCTCCAATATCTCTTATATACTGTGATGTTATTATAAATATGGTACAACCATATTCAGTATTCAGTCCATATTTTGAATAACATGTCACCATACGTGCGTAGGTACGGCTTACCGTCTCCACATCATGGTGTAATTGTTATTCAATAGATTATTATTTGGATGGGTATAATATTGATTTTTAATTGATGTAAATAATAAATATAACATGATTATTATTCTTTATATATTATATACCATCCAATTACACACCTTTAAAGAAATGATATTGCCGCTTGTGTGTACGTACGGATTACCGTCTCCACGACGTGATGAGATTCATTTACAAGTTCACCATTCATCGATGATTATAAAAATATATATTACTAATAAGTATGTAATATATGACATAATAATTCTAGTAGAGATATATATAATTATATATATATATATGTATTTATGTACCTACAGATATCTTATTTACTTACGTCCGTTCAATACGATATGAAAACAGAAACAATGTTTATGCGTATGTACGGACTACCATATCCATAAATGGTGTTTTAAATTCCATATATATGTATATTATACATATTTATATTCTAAATTTAAATATATATAAACTATGTCTTATATTCTGTAAGTATTTAAATCATGATCTAATTGATACAATTAAGAGTAACAAGTTAAAACACGTATGATAAAAAAAGCTATTATTGCCCAAAATTTTAATTTAACATGGAAATTATTATTAAATGGCTTTTATAAAGTCATAAATGAATAAATTATGATATCATAAATATTAATAAGGTTATGGTATAATTTAATAACATACCATGGTTTTCATACAGGAGGTTAAACGTACCCTCGACTAAAAGAAAGTGCAAGGTAAGGGGTTTTCATCTCAATCATTATTCCCTTGAGATTAATGCCATGTTGCCACTATTACCTTTTTTGTGGTGGATTTAATAAAAATAATTTTATTCCTTATTTAATACACTTTAATTTATGTGTATTTAAATATTCATTTTATGATACTTCTTTCAATGGGGGTGTATGTTTAGTATGTTACCAAATTGGTAAGGGTTAATTTCACAATCACTTTATTATCCAAGGTTGTTTTTACGTAAGTATCTACTGGGAAATATTTATTATCAATGTCTATGTTTCATGAAAGAGTTTTCAAAGGTATTATTTTAAGGAACTTTTTTACTAAAACATCATTTTAAATGTTTTGAATATTTATTCATCTAAATCTTTCTCATTAATGTCTTTGTCTTCAAAATGGTATTTAAGGGTTTATTTATATGGACATGACTGTTTTAAAAAATTTAATTCCTTTAAAAAGTATCAAAGTGGTATGGGACAATTTTATTCAAAAATTCATTTAGATGTGTTCATTTATAAATTGTGTTACTTTTAAATATTTTCATGAAAAAGGGGTATTTCTCTCAAATTGTTTTACAAATCATTTTCATCTATGTCAAAATCCTTTAATAGATTTTAAACTTGTTTTGAAGTTGATTTATCATGATACAAATATTCTATATTGTATTGAATGTTTTGTAATATGTGTGACTGTGTATGTGTTATTTTTATAACATTCATGGTTTATGGATAAAGTATTGACATTTCGTATTCTATTTTTAATATGAATGTTTATGTTATGTTTAAACCTTTTCATATGAGGAATGCATTGGACTTAGTAAGTGACGGGTGGAGAACGCTATAGGTCTTTGATGCATCGGTAGGTCTCTTGAGACAAACTAGTGTCTTGGCACAAGGCCTTGAAAAAATCTTATTTGTAGTCTTGGCACAAGGCCTGGACTATGTGGTTATGATCGTTTTTCATTCTGCATTCCATCATTATGAAAGTGGTTAGTGATACTGCATGTGATTATTCGACTAGTAGAATATCCTTGTGAATAAGTAAATAGAATTACTTCATTTTATTTTTTCAATATTATGATAAATTTCAAGTTTAAAAGTATTTTGTTTAAGTTATACATTTCTTTAAATGTTTATGCTTGTTTATGAATGTTTTTACTGTATTGTTATTCTTACTGAGCATCTGAGATCACCCCTTTATATGTTTTATTTTTCCCAGGATTCCAAGAAGTGTATTGTTATTGATATGTAGGGTTAATCCAAGGGAATAATGGAATTAATAAAGGATTATTTATGTTCTTTTGTATGTTATAAAGTATAATTTAACATTCTTTTTCGTAATCTATTTTCCAAGACTCCTAAACTGATCGGTCCTTCAGGAATTGATTCCTTGAAATAATGCCAATGTATTAAAATAATGCACTGACTCTGGGTAACTGAGGTCGGGGCATTATAGTTGGTATCAGAGGATGTTTAGCAATAACCTTGGAAGCTAGATTTAGATAAACTCTAATTAGAGCACATAGACCTAAGATAGACTTTGGGGATTAGTATAGAAGAACTTACTATAATTTTGGGATTGTAGAGATTTTGTGAGTTTTCAAAGAATATATCCATGTCTGGATACGAGCAGGTAGAGGTGGCTCTCAAACAGATGTACCTAGGGGTAAAACCAGAAAACACTTCATTGAGCTAGACTAAAATGGGAACTGGTGCACGACAACAGGCCTTGTTGCACTCTTGGTTATGACACTCCAAAGGGATATGCTTAGGATAATTCTAATTTTCATTACAAACCATTTTGAAGGGTTTAAGAGAATATACTTCCTCAATGATTTTTTTTATGATTATGGATTATATCCATAAAATGTTCAATTAACGTTAGGTATTTTACAAGTTTGGAATTATTCATTGCAATTCATAAACAGACCTAGTTTATGCCATTGTATAGAAATGGCACCCAGTAGAAGGAATGTGAACTCCAGAAATACGTATGATCAAAAGAGTAAAAAGGATTATATATTTCATGGTATTAAGCCAACATTTAGAATGGAAATAGTCTCCCATGTATTATCAACATATGAAGAAATAGTATCATGTGTTAATAAGATAAGTAAATAATTATCTGAGTCCTATGGCTTTGAAGAGAAGCAAGAGAAAAAAGGATGGAAGAGAGAACGATGGATAAATGGAAGAGGGAATAATAGAATTTTTTCATATGTGATAATTGTGGGAAGAAACACCCTGGAACTTTCCTGAAGAGAATAGGAGTTTGTTATAAGTGTGGAGAAAAAGGACACCACGTACGTGACTATAAGGGTAAGAAAAAGGTTTCAAATGTACAATGTTTCATCTGCAAGGAGTTGGGACACTCTGTAAACTAATGTCTGAATCATCAGAGTATGCCCCAAATGATGTTATTGGATAATAATCAAGTTATGATACTACCACAGATAAGGAGGAATGATTAGATTTCTTATGTTGTTATTAAATAATTATTTCGTTTGAGTGTTGTATCGATGATTTACTGGTTATAATAATTATGGAGTATATAAGGATTATACTTTTGTACTTTTTCATTAAGGAATTGAGATTGTGTGGAACCAAGAAAAGTGACTCAATAGAAGGTTAAATATTTGGAAAATATTTGATGAGAGAAGGATAAACCATAATGTGGTTCTGATACTGAGGATGTGATTTTGGAATAATACATGATTGTTTTGGATAAATTATATTGGATAATTTTGACTACCTTGAAACTGATTAATGATTTGTATATTCCATAATTTTTGGAGTTTACAATGTTTTTTGATAGAAGGAGTATATCCAGTATTCTATAAGGAATAAGGGATCATGAATGTAATCAATATGGTTTTTGGTTAATTCAGGATGTTGTAGTGTTTTAAAAGAATACATGATTATGGTGTTTACATGTTATTACGCGGAAAAAATGATCTTCATTGTGATTACCTTCCTTATGAATTTTGGAATGTGAGTTTGGAAAGAAGTATTTTGGATAATTCTAGTTTGAGATTATTTTTGGATTTCCATAAAAGGACAACCTGAAGGTCGGGCGGCAACCCGTCGCGTCTGGAAAGGCTGCGAGACATGAACCTGCAACCGAAGGGCGACAAGGGTGTTTCACCTACCACTGGTCCACGCGATGTCATGGATTGAAAAATGTAGTCTTTTTAAAAAAAATCTGGTAGATGAATAATAAATTCATTTTTTTAACCCTATACAAATAGGATAAATGGAATATTATTTTTATGTTCTATTATCTTTTAGAGTGAAAGATGAGTTTGTGGTAAAAATTAGTTAAAGGATGGGACTCTACTTATCAAGTATATATTTTTCTTCTTCAATTATTTTATGAATAAAATAATTATTATACTTTAGTGAAGGGGTCTTAAAACCAAAATTATGTTATCCTCATTCAATATGTTTTGTTGAACCGATGGTATTTTAAATCATCATAGATTCATGAATTTAAGGCCCTCAAATTTACAGTTGTTTGTGATTGATGACCTCAATCACTACCTATAAATATTTATATTTTTCCTCCAATTATATGTCTCTAATTGTCACCAATGTTATCCTAATAGAGATCATAATTTGGTGATGACCATTTCATTTACCTTTTCGTCTTATTAATACTAAATTTTAATAACCTAATTTATAATGTTGGTTTTCCCAAAGGCATTTTCAATTTTCAACCTTTTATTTTCGAAAAATAATTTCAATTTGTGAGGACGCAATTTATTGAATGAGGGAAGAATGTAACACCCCAAGATTTCATATTACATTATTTCTTCAATGTAATTCAAGAACTTTCCCTACACGCAACACCGAGTTCAAGCGCACCATGACTTACCAAACAAACAGTTAAAAAGCAGTTATGAATAGTATTAATTGAATTTTTAACTTCATATAATCCTTATAATATTAGTATACATATTATTCGTTTCTTAGATGTAATGTAAGAACAAATACATTTTTTTAAGATAAAAGAAGTATTTTTCAAAAAATGCAATTTTACCGCCTTTTAATGGAGAATCCTATTTAAATCCAATATTTGAAACTTAAATATATTCAATTTGAAAAATTAAACTTCTTCTTTAGAATATTAACATAAAAATTTAGTTTCAATTAAGTTTTGGTGTATTTATGATAACTTTCATATTTGGTTGAATAGTGAAAAATACTATATTTTAACTGAAAACAACTTTTTTAATCAAAAAAATTTATAGAGTTAAATTATACATTTTAATGGTTTGGAAGTATAAATAGATTAAATTTTTACAATTTAATATAATGATGGTCATTTTATGTAATTTCACTTTGAAAATGGACATAAGCAAGTGTCAAACTTTTAATAGTTATTATTTCATAAAAATACGCCTTTTGGTTTTGATAAGGGGAATTAATTTTAAATTAATAAATGAAACTTCTATGTTTTTAATATGATAAAATATACTTCATTATTGAACTTGGAATATCAAAATTATCTTACGGTGAATTTTTTGTATATTTCTGAAAACTTTTGATTTTTAATGAATAGTGAAAAACACCGAGTTAAAGTTTTAAACTGAATTTTTATTAAAACAATTATTTATTTTATTTAAATTTGTTTTAGTTTAAAATAGATACATAATACCTATATAATTTCAATTTAATTCATTGGAGTCAGTTTATAATAATTTTAGATATATAAAAATTTAATTTAACTTTTCACCGTCTTTTACCCACCACCTAGGAGAATTTTTTAAATTCACATAAAACATAATTCTACCACTTCTTTGAGTTGAATTTTGAAAATCCAAGAGACATGGTTAATATCAAGGAGTAAAATGTGGTTTAATAAGATAAAAATAGTTTTTGGTGAATAGTAACTGTTTACTTTTATTTGCCACGGTTAAAAGTAAATAGGGGTAAAAATTATATTATTATTACCCTAACACATGTTCTAATTATATTTGATAAGTTTAATTCGGCCAAAAAAACCTTATTAATAAAATATGACCCTTTAGGTCCACTTGGATTAGATTAGGACATTTATTATTATTTAATTTAAAGAAGAGTTAAAAGTGTTAAATTCAACGTTTATTAACTAAACCATTTTTAATGTAGGGTTATGAATAACATAAATTCTACTATAAATATTCATTAGAAATATAAAAATATTTCTTACATCATGGTATTTTATTTATAATTTTTAGACATTGAATAATTAAATTTATTAATGACACAATAATGATGCATTATTTTCCTTATTAATGAAAGAATCAAATAATTGGTATTATAAATGTTAAAATAAATATAATATGAAATTTTTGATGACATCCAAGAAATTTATTGGTTTTAATTACATGTTATTATTACTTAAATGATTTTTTTCGAATTAATAATGTTTTTATGACTTTAACAAAAATCAGTTATTAAATAGTGTCAAAATTGACATAAAGAGTTTTTTTTAAATATTATATTATTAACGGATATTCTATTCTTAAAAATTTAAGGTTCTTCCAAAGGACTTATATAATGATATTTGTCTCATTGATGGACCACATTGGGGTATCTTGGAAGTATATAGTATGTTTATTAACTATATAATATAAAAATACAAAGAGAACGGGTAAATGTCAAACTATTTAACTAAGAGTTAAATAAAAAAGATAAGGTTAATCTAGTGACCCAATCCTATCTAAAATCTATTAGATGAATGGATTTTGAACCTTACCCACCTTATCTTATAAACAAGTCACATTGGATCCATTATAAACCTAATATTTATTTATTATAAAATAATATTTTACGTTTTTTCTAAGGTGCCCCTCACCCCTCTTATAAAAGGGCACTCCGACTTCACTCAAATTCATACCTTCAAAGCCTTTTGGTTCGGCCAAAACCTATCCAAATATCCTCTCTACTTTCCTAAATTTATCCTAAAGGCCTTAATTTAGTCCTAAATCCAACCTATGGATCCCTTTTGATCAAATCCAAAGGAAGAACCCGAAGAATAGATAATGTTTTCACAACCCTCATTCAAGTTCCTTTCTTCTTCCACTTATTCTTTCATTGTTATTTCCATTCTAAAACAATATCTCCATTATCTTCTATATACTGTGATGTTATTATAAATATGGTACAACCATATGCATTATTCAGTCCATCCTTTTAATAACATGTCACCATACATTCGTACGTACGGCTTACCGTCTCCACATCATGGTGTAATTGTTATTCAATACATTATTATTTGTATGTGTATAATAATGATTTGTAATTGATGTAAATAATAAATATAACATGATAATTATTATTTATATATGATATACCATCCAATTACACACCATTAAAGAAATTATATTTCCGCTCGTGTGTATGTACGGATTACAGTCTCCACGACGCGATGAGATTCATTTACAGGTTCACCATTCATCGACGATTATAAAAATATATATTACTAATAAGTATGTAATATATGAAATAATAAATATATTGGAGATATATATAATTATATATATAATTAATTATGTACTTACATATATCTTATTCACTTACATTCATTCAATACGATATGAAAACAGAAACAACGTTTATGCGTACGTACGGACTACCGTATCCATAAATGGTGTTTTCAATTCCATTTATATGTATATTATACATATTTATATTCTAAATAGATATATATAAAAACTATGTTTTATATTCTGGAAGTATTTAAATCATGATCTAATTGATACAATTAAAAGTAACATGTTAAAACACATACGATAAAGAAAGCGATTATTGCCCAAAATGTTAATTTAACATGGAAGTTGTTATTAAATGGGTGGTATGAAGTCATAAATAAATAAAGTATGATATCATAAATATTAATAAGGTTGTGGTATAATTTAATAACAAACTATTGTCTTCATACAAGTGGTTAAACGTACCCTCGACTAAAAGAAAGTGCAAGGTAAGGGGTTTTCATCTCAATCCTTATTCCCCTGAGATTCATGCCATGTTTCCACTATTACCATTTTTGTGGTGGTTGTACTGAACTTAATTTTTTTCCTTATGTAATACACTTTAATTTATGCTTATTTTCATATTCATTTTATGATACTTCTTTCAATGGGGTGTATATTTAGAAAGATACCAAATTGAAAAGGGTTAATTTCACAATCTCTTTATTATCCAAGGTTGTTTTTACGTAAGTATCTACTGGGACATATTTATTATCTATGTCTATGTTTCATGAAAGTGTTTTCAAAGGGATTCTTATAAGGTAATTTTTTACTAAAACATCATTTTAAATGTTTTGAATATTTATTCTTCTAAATTTTTCTCATTAATGTCCTTGTCCTCAAAATGGGTTTTAAGGATTTATTTATATGGACATGAATGTTTTAAAAATTTTAATTCCTTTCAAAAGTATCAAAGTGGTATGGGAAAATTTGATTCAAAAATTTCTTTAAATGTATTCATTTATAAATTGTGTTACTTTTAAATTTTTTCATGAAAAAGGGGTATTTCTCTTAAAGTGTTTTACAAATCATTTTCATTTATGTCAAAATCCTTTAATAGATTTTAAACTTGTTTTTATGTTGATTTATCATGATACAAATCCTCCATATTGTATTTAAGGTTTTGTAATATGTTTGATTGTGGATGTGTTATTTTTTATAACATTCATGGTTTATGGGTGAAGTATTGACATTTCATATGCTAGTTTTAATATGAATGTTTATGTTATGTTTAAAAATTTTCATATGAAGAATGCATTGGACTTAATAACTGACGGGTGGAGCCCTCTATAGCTCCTTGATGCATCGGTAGGTCTCTTGAGACAATCTAGTGTCTTGGCACAAGGCCTTGAAAAAATTTTATTTTTAGTCTTGGCACAAGGCCTTGACTATGTGGTTATGGTCGTCTAGCATTCTTCATTCCATCATTATGAAAGTGGATAGTGATATTGCATGTGATTATTCAACTAGTAGAATATCCATGTGAATAAGTAAATAGAATTACTTCATGTTATTTTTGCCATATTATGATGAAGTTCATGTTTAAAAGGATTTTTTTTAGTTATACATTGCCTTAAATGTTTATGCTTTTTTATGAAAGTTTTCGATATATTGTTATCCTTACTGAGCATCTGAGCTCACCCCTTTATATGTTTTATTTTTTCCAGGATTCCAAGAAGTGTATTGTGATTGATATGTAGGGTTAAGCCAAGGGAATAATGGAATTCATAAAGGATTATTCATGTTGTTTTGTATGTTATAATGTGTAATTTAATGTTCTTTTTCGTAATCAATTTTCCAAGACTGCTAAATCGATCTGTCCTTCAGGAATTGATTCCTTGAAATCATGCCAATGTATTTAAATAATGTACCGACTCTGGGTAACTGGGGTCGGGGCATTATAGTTAGTATCAGAGCAATTTTAGCAATAACCTTGGAAGCTAGATGTAGATAAACTCTGATTAGAGAACATAGACCTAAGATGGACTTTGGGAATTAGTATAGAAGAACTTCCTATAATTTTGGGATTATAGAGATTTTGTGAGTTTTCTCACCAATACATCCATGTCTGGATTCGAGCAGGTAGAGGTGGATCTAGCACAGATGTACCTAGGGGTAAAACCCGAAAACACCGCATTGAGCAAGACTCGAACGGGAACTGGTGCACGACAACGGGCCTTTCCGCACTCTTCGTTATGACACTCCCAGGGGATATGCTTTGGATAATTCTAAATTTCATTACAATACATTTTAAAGGGTTTATGAGTAAATACTTCCTCAATGAATTTTTTTTATGATTATGGATTATATCCATAAAATGTTCAATTTAAGTTAGGTATTTTACATGTTTGGAATTATTCATTGCAATTCATAAACGGGCCTAGTTTATGCCATTGTAAAGAAATGGCACCCAGTAGAGGAATGTGAACTCCAGAAATACGTTTGATCCAAAGAGTAAAGAGGATCATATCTTTTACGGTATTAAGCCAACATTTAGAAGGGAAATATTCTCCCATGTAGTATCAACATATGAAGAAATAGTATCATTTGTTAATAAGATATGTAAAGAATTATCTAATTCCTATGGATTTGGAGCGAAGCAAGAGAAAAAATGATGGAAGAGAGAAAGATGGATAAAGGGAAGAGGGGAAAGAAAAATTTTCTCATATGTGATAACAGTGGTAAGAAAAAACCTGGGATTTTCTTGAAGGGAATGGGAGTTTGTTATAAGTGTGGAGAAAAAGGACACCAAGTATTTGATTGAAAGGGTAAGAAAAAGGTTTCAAATGTACAATGCTTCATCTTCAAGGAATTGGGACACTATGCAAACCAATGTCCAAATCATCAGAGTATGCCCCAAATGATGCTATTAGATAACAATAAAGTTATGATAGTACCACATATAAGGAGGAATGATTAGATTTATTATGTTGTTATTAAATAATTATTTCATTTGAGTGTTGTATCAATGATGTAATGGTTATAATAAGTATGGAGTATATAAGGATTGTACTTCAGTACTTTGTCATTAAGGACTTGATATCGTGTGGAACCAAGAAAAGTGACTCAATAGCAGGTTAAATTTTTGGAAAATATATGATTAGAGAAGGATAAACCATAATATGGTTTTGATTCTGAGGTTGTGATTTTGGAATAATACATGATTGTTTTGGATAAATTATATTGGATATTATTGACTACCTTGAAACTGATTTATGATTTGTATATTCCATCATTGTTGGCATTTACAACATTTTTGGATAGAATGAGTATATCCAGTATTCTATAAGGAATAAGGGATCATGAATATAATCAATAAGGTTTTATGGTAATTCGGGATATTGCAGTGTTTTAAGAGAATACATGATTATGTTGTTCACATGTTATTACGCGGAAAAAAGGATCTTCATTGTGTTTACCATCCTTAAAAATTTTGCAATGTGAGTTTGGATAGAAGTATTTTGGATAATTCTAGTTTGAGATTATTTTTTGATTGCCATAAAAGGACAACCCAAAGGTCAGGCGGCAACCCGTCGCGTCTGGCAAGGCTGTGAGACTTGAGCCTGCAACCGAAGGGCGACAAGGGTGTATCACCTACCACTGGCCCACGCGATGTCCTGGATTGGAAAATGTAGTCTTTTTAAAAAAATATTCAGGTAGATGAATTATAAATTCAATTTTTTTGAACCCTATACGAATAGGATAAATATGTAAATACCAGTAATTTTCAAGGGAAATTTATTCTAAATGTTTTTGGGATTTTTCTAGTACGCAGTTTCTGACAGCACCTGATTTCGAGGCCCAGTGTGCCCAGGATCATTTTTCGAAGTTTTGCTCAGGTACGTTCAGTGAACGAACGAGCGAGTTTTTCTAACTTTTGAACCCCTGCTCGGAATCAAAATCCGAGGGCAAAAATGAAACCGCAGAACTAGTAATTGCTTAGGAACACCTTTTCTGCAGTTGAGTTTGCTCGGGTGTGGTTATTAAAAAAAATGGGTTAACTAATAAATAAAATTAAATTTGTTCAACAATTTTTATTTTATTTTCTAAGTAGTTTTAACCTACGTATGAAATTTTAGGTGGGACCCACTAAATCCTAACCCCTCTTGATAGGATATTAGTGAGGTGGGCCCCACACAATCCCCACCTATTCAACTTCCTCAAACCTCCCATTAAGTTGGAAAACCCCCATTAATTTTGTGTAACACACCCGCACCCCCCCCCCCTTATGAAATGACAAGTCAACTCTCGTGTTTAATTGGATTATTAAATGCCTCTATAATTGGTCAATGCACATCAATTAAATCATGATTTAATTTTGAATTTCAAAAAGGGATGGCATGAGTAATAAAATAAGGAAAACCCTTATTTTATTATGGTTGATGTGTTGTGCGAGAATAATTGGGGGGAAATTCCTCAATACTTGAAAAACGTTCTTCCTCATTGAAGAACACAATGAACGACGAAGAACGCCAGCCTCTGACGAAAGACGACGAAGAACGCAAGTTCCTCGGAGATCGACGACGCGACGCTGTGTACCATGACCCCGATGATCCTCTTTCGCAACGCTATCTTCTGTGACGTCTTTTCCCGCGACGATCCTCATTCGACAACTTCTTCGAGGTAGGGGGTTTGGTTTAATTTAACTTATGTGGAATATATCCTCAGCATGTGTTTTAATTGATGGAAGTCATTTGAACCACTAACGCGGTGGGTGCAGACCAACGAACAAGTCTGAACCCACTGATCCTCTATTCTCAATGTTCGGAACGTTGGGCGACGATGAAATGGACCGTTGAGCGATTGGAGGTCGTCGCAGTAATCTAAGTGTCCCGAGATGACCCCAGGCATAGACGGGAGCAAGAACGGACCACCGGAGCGGCTCCGGTGGCCTGCAGACTTCACCTGCGGCGCGGCTCGCCGGTGTGGCGGCGTCCTGTCATGTCGCGGCTACAGCCGCGGCGGCAGGCGACCGGGATCCCACGGCCGTGCGGGATCCGATGGAGGATGCGACACCCTCCACGTCTGCGGATCGCAAGGGGAGGGGGGGACCACGTCCCCCGATGCTCAACCACTGGCCGAGCCATCTTACCACACGGCCGAGCCGGGCCACGCCCCGCCGGGTCGGACCTGGACCCGGGTTGGGTCGACCTGGTTCGAGCCGACCGGGGGGGGGGGGGGGGGGGGCGGGTTGGAGCGGGTCGGACCGGGCCCATACCCCCCCCCCCCATTTTCGGACCACTTTCGGTCTTTTTCCCATAACTTGGGATACCGACCTCTGATCGACACACCATCAGTTGCGTGGAGATCCTTGGATGGAGATGGTCGTTTAAGTATACTACACTCCAGATTTTGGAGATCTTTGGGTATGGCCGGGTTGGTTCGAACACAAAACCAATCGGGCCCTCAGAGAAGAAACGCTTATAACTTGAGCTTCGGACGTCTGATTGACTTGCTGTCGACTTTGTTGGATTCCTCTTAATGAGACTGACCTTTTGGAATACTCCGCTCGATGTTTGGACGCAGTTGGAGTACTGTCGGGTTGGTTTTTACTTAAAAACCAACCGGGCCCCTGGAATAGAAAAGCCAATAACTGTAAGAACCCGGTTCTTATTTTTGAGGAACGAGTTTCTTCTTTTCCTTTTCCTTAAGTGTTTTTGAGAAAATATGGAAAATGGAAAAGAATGCTAAATTTTGAAACTACACGCCGTGTACTTTTCCACACGCCGTGTACTTTTGGTCGTATTGGGATAACTACACAGGGCGTGTAGCCTCGCCGGTGACAAAGGGTGTAGGAACCGACTACACGCCATGTAGTGGTCCTTTACACGTCGTGTAGTCAGTCTGTAGGTTAAAAAGTAAGGTGGTGGAATCGCTGCCATCTGGGAGGCAGTTCACGCCGTGTACTTGGGATTACATGTCGTGTACTCTTGTCAGCAGATGAACAGTGTGGCGGTGCCGCCAAATGAACAGTTAAATTAAAGGAGTACATGCCGTGTAATTTGAAGTACACGCCATGTACTTTGTTTTCCGGGATTAAAACAGGCAGTAGCCTCCTCATTTGGAAGAGGAGGTGTTTGAGCCATTTTGGGGCCAAAGGAGGAGGCCGGATCTTTGAAGATCCACCGGGTGTTCGTCTGGAATCCATTTCGGCTTCAGACAATTTCATTGGAACCGCACGGGTAAGACCTTCCTTCTCCTGGTACCGTTCTTGCAAATTATTCACCTAACGTACGTTATTTACATTTGAATGGTTTTTTTTCTTCATCAGATCTACTTCATTCTTGGGCGTTTCTGGAGTTGGTGTTCGGGTATAGCGTTCGTTGGCGTTTGAGGTAGGTGGATTGGTGTTTATTTTCCAAATGTCGTGCGTTTTTGTCCGTTTTCGTGCCACGAACCCATGTTGGGGTGTCGTATGGCTGAGTACGTTGCTATATTTAATGCCTAGAATTGCATAGGTGATTAAATTTTGATAATAAATGCTGATTGGGATCGTTGCTTGGATCTGGAACCACCCCTGGGGTGTGTTTCTCTGTTTAGCCGTTTGGACAGGATACCCGAGGGTATGCCTTCAATGTAGTAATTGTAAGAATTCACTTGAGAGGAATTACTTGTTTACTGCATTTTGATATGTTGGGCATGGCCCGGTTACCTATATTAGCCTGAGGGCATGACTATATTAGCCTGAGGGCATGACTATATTAGCCTGAGGGCGGGACTATATTAGCCTGAGGGCGTGACTTCTGTGCATGAGGGAGACACTTCGTATGCCTGAGGGAGAGAATTCTGTTACAATGCCTTAGGGCGAGATTCTGTATAGCCTGAGGGTGTGGTTCAATATATTAGCCTGAGGGAGAGATACTGGTTGGCCTGAGGACGAGGTGCTGTTGATCATAGCCCGATACTAAATTAAATAAATTAAATGAATAATAAAATGACAATTTAATTTTTAAGTTAGTTACTTTTGAGTACTGCTTACTTTATTTCATTTTACTATTGCACACTGTTGTTTCATGCTTACACGCAGTTGGGCACGGGCCTTTGGTGGGTGCCTACTGAGATATATTTCTCACACCCTGTTTGGGTCATGTTTTTCGGCCCAAACAGATTACGTTTCTACAGGTGTGGATAGAGGCAAGAGTCCCTATACAGGTACTTGACTGTTGTTGTGGAGTAGGATGGCATGGGACCGAGCCTAGGCTCGCAATGCCGCTGCCAGTTGTTTATTCTTTTTGTTGTACTTTACTTTTGGTTGTATCACAGTGATGTATAACATGTTCTGGCTGTTTTCTTAGAATTTGAAACATGTAGCATCATCATTCATATACTGTTGGTTATATCCACTACTGTAGTTTATTTCAGTTGTGTGTGTTTACTGCTTCCACTGTTTGTTGAATGCTTATTTTAGTATTCTGCTGCACTACACTTTGACAAATGAGGGCATAGTTTCCCCACGATCAGGCCTGGGTCCTCGCTGCTAGTTGACAGCCTCTGGCATTTGGGGAAATTCTCTTGAGGTCATGTGGTGAACTGGGCTCGGGGCACCCGTTGCATGGCACCCAGGACCTGGACGTTACAAAGTGGTATCAGAGGCGGTTTCTTATCTTTGACTTACTATTTGGATCCATAGTCAGGGATATGAAGAAATGTAGTTGGTAATAAGCTGTGCACTGGAGTAGCTAACCCGTGTACAGGGAAAAGCCAGTCTACCATGTATTTTGCATTCTTTTGATTTTTCAAATTTTACGGTTGATATGTTTTCACCATTGGGTGACGCACATGGATTGTGCTGTTTATATTTTATCTGTTGGTTCTATTTAGTTGCAACCCGATGAGATGAGGGTATGTCGTCTTATGCATCATATACGCACATGCTAGATATCACATGCCATGCATAGTTTCCATGCCATGTAGTTGCATTAGAAATTTCATGTTGTTGTGATAGTTGATGTGCTATAAAGGCATGCTGTTGTGATAGCTGCACTGATAAAAAATACCTGCTGTTTGATAGGGTAATTTTTATGTGAACTGGCTATAGAATGGACGCCAAACTTTGGTTTTTTGGTAGTATGGGCCACCATTGACCGGAATTTGGTGGATCATTGAATGTTTATGTTGTTATAACACAGATAAGCTGTCAAACATTGATTCATGGGGAGTATGGGCCCTCACGGGTCGGAATTTGACACTTAGGTGTTGTTTTTTAGTGTTTTTTGGGTTCTGGGGAAGTTTCTGAGGCATACTGTCTGGAAACCCAGTATACACGCCATGTAGTATTTTTATACACGCCGTGTATGTTCTTCTGTTTGGGAAGGAAAAATGAACTTTTTGAAGTACACACCGTGTACTAGGAGTACACGCCGTGTAGCCTCATCCTGTGCCACAAACCGTGTGGAGGGTGACCCGGGGTAGAGAAAGACTTGGGTAAAACATGTCGTGGAAATAATGAACACGCCATGTAGTGTGACCTAGGGACTCGGCCGTGTAACTAACAACATGGGCCGGTGTCACCTCTCCCTTAACACACCGTGTAGTCTTGTCTGAGGACAGACCGTGTGGAGTTAGTCGTGTGGCTGGGAAACGGGATAGTGTACACGCCGTGTTCGGGTGTAACACGCCGTGTAGAGTAAAGCCAAGTAGTCGGCCGTGTCACAGACGACACGGGCAGTTGGAAAATAACACCGTACATGCCGTGTAGATATTCTACACGCCGTGTAGTTTTGTTGAATGGAAGTCATGTGGCTTAGCCGTGTAGAAGGACCCGGGTAGGGTAAAGGAAGTCAAGTACACGTTGTGTAGTCAGTGTACACGCCGTGTAGTCTTGTTTTGAAAATTTTAAAACACCTTCTTTCTCATGTTTCTTTGTGGTTCCTTCGTTTCAGTCTTAATAATCTTGAATCTGAGGCGTGCTTTTGACCTTGTAGTGTCATGCCTCCTAGACAACCGCGAGTTGTTCGCCAAGAGAGCGGCGACGATTATACTCCGGAGATGGTGGGCCATGGGCTACCAGTTGATCCACCAGCAGAGCCAGATGCAGCACCAACTGTTATACCGGACACGGGCGCGGAGGCGCAGTTCCGTGAAGGCTTATTGCAGTTTATGCATACCTATCAGGGAGCACCATAGGCTGCCACATCTATGGGCGAGCTGACGCATATCTTTCAGCAGCAGCATCCGCCTACATTTTCAGGGGATGGCGGACCACAGGCTGCAGAGTCTTGGGTAGGATCGATGATGACTATTTTCGAGCATCTTGAGACGCCTCCAGGGCGGAGGGTCAAGCTCGCGACATACATGCTACGTGATTCTTCCAAGAGGTGCTGGGATGTTACCACCCAGTCAGAGCATCCCTGGGACATGGCGTGGGAGGATTTTCAGACATTCTATTATGACTTTTTATTTCCCGAGATGCTGAGGGTAGATAGAGCTCGAGATTTCATGAATCTGTAGCAGGGCGCTATGTCGGTGATGGACTATTCTGCTTGTTTTACGGAGCTTCAGCGCTTTTCACCCGTGCTGGTGGGTGATGAGACGCTGAGAGACAGACGTTTTGAGGATGGTCTTCGGTATGACATCTGAGTTCTTGTGAGTGTTTTCAGGTTACCTACTGTACACGCGATTGTGAACCAGACTTTTATTACAGAGAGGAACCTGCGAGAATCTAGTGGTGTGGGCCTGGGCGGTTTGGCACCATTTACTGGTACTATTTCTACTGGAAAGAGGAAGAGACAGATGGACTTCTCTCAGGGCGGCAGTACCAGCCAGGCAACTTCTATAGGTGGTCTGATCATGTGCTACCAGTTTGGTAGAGAGGGGCACAAGAGGCCGCAGTGTCTACGAGACCCAGTGGAGTGCCGATCTTGAGGCAAGATGGGTCATCTACAGCGCTTTTGCAGGGCGGTTATACCAGCGGCTAGTGAGAGGGGTTCTGTGCAGACTCTGTGTACGGGAGCAGGACCAGTGGCTTCTTACCAGTCAGGGAACCGGAATACGTCAGGGCGTGCAGGTAGAGATGGTGGTCGTGGCCGTGGTAGCCAGACACCAGGATCACAGAGGCAGCAGGGCGGGACAGCTCAGGGTAGCCAGGCTGTGTTGTAGGGCCGCGGCACTGGGCATGCATATGCAGTGCAACAGACCCAGCAGGAGAAGGATCCCGGACCTTCGACAGTCAGAGGTACTATTTTACTAGATTCTGTAATGTCTTTAGTACTTTTTGATATTGGTGCTACACATAGTTGTATATCTATACCCTCTGTGGAGAGCCTTGGGCTCGGTGTTTCTACTTCTTCTGATATCTTGACGCTAGACACTTCATTGGGGACTAGAACGGCCGGTGTGAATCAGTGCAAGGAGTTCCCCCTTGAGGTTGGAGGGTGTCACTTCCTTTGGGACCTCTATGTCCTGGAGATGACGAGTTATGACGTCATTCTCGGGATGGAATCGTTGGTTCCCTTATGAGACTTTGTAGACTGCTATCATCATAGGGTGTGTTTCACGTCACCAGAGGGTGGGGAGTTTCTATACAAGGGCGAGTGGGATGTTCAGGAGAGTCGAGCTGGACCAGAGCATCATGGGCGAGGTGGAGTCATAGCCCAGATTGCGAGCTTATATCTGTATGACCAGGGGACTTGTCATACGTATTTCCCTCCAGTTGTCGATCGTTTTAGGGATGTCTTCCCGGATGACTTTTCAGGTCTACCTTCAATGCGTGAGGTGGATTTCACTATTGATCTTATGCCAGGAGCAGCACCGGTGTCCATTCCTCCTTATAGGATGGCCACGCCTGAGTTGCAGGAGCTCAAGAGGCAGTTAGAGGAGCTACATGCGAAGGGTTTTATCCGACCTAGCACTTCTCCTTGGGGTTCTCCGGTCCTTTTTGTGAAGAAGGCGGATTGTACCCTAAGTCTCTGTGTGGATTATCGAAAGCTGAACTAGTTGACGGTTAAGAACCGATATCCCTTGCCAAGGATAGATGATCTGTTTGATCAGCTTCGTGGAGCACGAGTGTTCTCGAAGATTGACCTGAGATTTGGATATCATCAGCTACGCGTTAGACCATCTGATATACCTCTCACAGCTTTCAGGAGTAGTTATGGTCTATATGAGTATACGGTTATGCCATTCAGACTCACGAACGCGCCAGCAGTTTTCATGGCTCTGATGAATCATGTGTTCCATCCGTATCTTGATTCATTTGTGGTAGTATTCGTGGATGACATCTTGGTGTACTCTCACACTCGACACGACCATGCCACCCATCTTGAGATCATATTGAGTACACTGAGAGAGCATCAGTTATATGATAAACTCTCAAAGTGCCACTTTTGGATGGACCAGATTCACTTCCTGGGTCATATCATCTCAGAGGCAGGAGTTGCAGTGGACCCAGAGGAGGTGAGAGTAGTAGTTTCATGAGATCAGCCTAAGAACGTGTTTGAGATATGGAGTTTCTTAGGGATGGCTGGTTACTACAGACATTTCATACAGGACTTCTCCCGCTTAGTAGCACTGTTGACAGGTCTGACTAAGAAGGGTGTGAAGTTCGTTTGGTCAGAAGCTTGTGAGACAGCTTTTCAGGACCTGAAGGGAAGGCTGACATCAGCACCGATCCTGATACTCCCAGATCAGGGGAAGAGCTATACAGTTTACTGTGATGCGTCAGGGATTGGGATGGGAGCTGTTTTGATGTAGGTCGACCGAGTTGTTGCGTATGGGTCTCGGCAGTTGAGGCCACATGAGAGGAATTACCTGACGCATGATCTCGAGTTGGCTGCAGTTGTGCATGTGTTGCGCTATTGGAGAAATTATCTATTCAGAGAGCATTTTGTGGTTTTCACCAACCACAGAAGCCTCAAGTATATCTTTACTCAGCGTGACCTGAATCTGAGGCAGAGAATGTGGGTTGAGTACCTGCAGTCCTTCGATTTTGAACTTTCCTATGCACCTGGTAAAGGTAATGCAGTAGCCGATGCACTGAGTAGGAAGACTCAGATACAGGCAGTGCAGGAGGCCAGTGGTGAGTGGCAGCTTATGGCTTTGTTCTCTGAGATGCATCTGGAGGTGCACGACAGTCAGGGGCAGACTTATCTTTCCTCGTTAGTTGTGACATCTACCCTCCTGGACAGAGTGAGGATGAGGCAGCTATCGGTTTCAGAAGTCCTAGTTCTACGGGAGTCGGTGGAAAGTGAGGACCCTCCTCCCGGTTGGGCGTGAGGCGACGGTGAGGTTTTGTGTTTCCATGGACGAGTATGGGTTCCAAGGGATATACGTGAGGAGCTGATGAGGGAGTTTCATGCTTCAGCTTGGGCAGTTCATCCCGGGGTTACCAAGATCTACCGAGACTTAAGACGTCAGTATTGGTGGACAGATATGAAGAGAGAGATAGCTGGTTTTGTTATGAGATGTTCCACCTTTCAGCAGGTGAAGGCAGAGTACTAGAGACCAGCTGGGCTATTACAGCAGTTGCCCATTCGGGAGTGGAAATGGGATGATTTCGCGATGGATTTTGTGACAGGTTTTCCGAGGTCACCTCGAGGCAATGATGCCATGTGGGTTATTGTGGACAGACTCACGAAGGTAGATCACTTCTTGCCGATCAAGGAGACCTTCGGTGTGGATGAGCTCGTAAGGCTATATATTCGAGAGATCGTACGTCTTCATGGGGTCCCTCATTCTATCGTTTCAGATAGGGACGCCCTCTTTACATCTCGTTTCTGGCAGAGTTTTCCGAGGGCGCTGGGTACACAGGTGCTTCTGAGCACAGCATACCACCCTCAGACAGATGGCCAGTCAGAACGGACAATACAGGTGCTAGAGGACATGCTGCACGCATGCGTCCTAGACTTTGGGGGATCTGGGGATAAACATATACCCTTAGTCGAGTTTTCCTATAACAATAGTTTTCAGGGAACTATTGAGATGGCACCATACGAGGCTTTATATGGTAGGCCATGCCGATCACCTTTGTGCTGGTTAGAGGCAGGTGAGGCAGCCTTACTGGGACCACAGCTCGTGTAGGAGACATCTGAGCAGGTCCAATTGATTTGGAAGCGGATGGCTACCACGCAGTCTCATTAGAAGTCTTATGTTGATCGCCGCAGACGACCTTTGGAGTTCGTGGTCGGAGATCAGGTTTTCTTGCGTGTTTCACCGAGGCTGGGACACAAACGAATCAGGAGACAGGGTAAGATTTCACCGAGGTATGTGGGACTATTTGAGATTCTGGAGGGAGTTGGGATGGTTTCCTATCGGTTGCAGTTACCGCAGCGGTACCGAGCAATGCACGACGTCTTCCACATGTCTCTGTTGCGTCTCTATCATTTAGACCCGTCTCACGTCTTTCAGCTAGAGGAGGTTGAGCTTCATCATGATGCATCATTTGAAGAGCATCTGATCCGTATCGTGGACAGAAGCACGAAGGTTCTCCGAGGCTGGTCAGTTCCTCTCATACGGGTGCTATGGGATCATGGCCGAGTGCAGGACGAGACCTGGGAGCGGGAGGCTAACATACGTGCTCAGTGGCCAGAGTTGTTCTGAGCTTTCTCTTCGCCACCTTTGAAAGGGCAATTCGGGGAAGAATTGCTATAAGGGGGGAAGTTTGTAAGAACCCGGTTCTTATTTTTGAGGTACGAGTTTCTTCTTTTCCTTTTCCTTAAGTGTTTTTGAGAAAATATGGAAAATGGAAAAGAATGCTAAATTTTGAAACTACACGCTGTGTACTTTTCCACACGCTGTGTACTTTTGGCCGTGTTGGGATAAGTACACAGGGCGTGTAGCCTCGCCGGCGACAAAGGGTGTAGGAACCGACTACACGCCGTGTAGTGGTCCTTTACACGCAGTGTAGTCAGTCGGAAGGTTAAAAAGTAAGGCGGTGGAATCGCAGCCAGCTGGGCGGCAGTACATGCCGTGTACTTGGGAGTACATGTCGTGTACTCTTATCGGTAGATGAACAGTGTGGCAGTGCCACCAAATGAACAGTTAAATGAAAGGAGTAAACGTCGTGTACTTTGAATTAAACGCTGTGTACATTGTTTTCCGGGCTTAAAACAGGCAGTAGCCTCCTCATTTGGTAGAGGAGGAGTTTGAGCCATTTTGGAGCCAAAGGAGGAGGCCGGATCTTTGAAGATCCACCAGGGGTTCGTCTGGAATCCGTTTTGGCTTCGAACGATTTCGTTGGAACCGCACGGTTAAGCCCTTCCTTCTCCTGGTACTGTTCTTACCAATTATTCACCTAACGTAAGTTATTTATTTTTGAATGGTTTTTTTTCTTCTTCAGATCTACGGAATTCTTGGGTGTTTCTATATTCGGTGTTTCGGTATAGCGTTCGTTGGCATTTGAGGTAGGTGGCTTGGTGTTTATTTTCCAATTGTCGTGCGTTTTTGTGCGTTTTCGTGCCACAATCCCATGTTGGGGTGTCGTGTGGCTGAGGCCGATGCTATATTTAATGCCTAAAAATTAATAGGTGATTAAATTTTGATAATAAATGCTGATTGGGATCATTGCTTGGATACGGAACCACCCCTGGGGTGTGTTTCTCTGTTTAGTCGTTTGGCCAGGATACCCGAGGGTATGCCTTCAATGTAGTAATTGTAAGAATTTCCTTGAGAGGAATTGCTTGTTTACTGCATTTTGATATGTTGGGCATGGCCCGGTTACCTATATTAGCCTGAGGGCATGACTATATTAGCCTGAGGGCATGACTATATTAGCCTGAGAGCGTGACTTTTGTGCCTGAGGGTGACACATCGTATGCTTGAGGGAGAGAATTATGTTACAATTCCTGAGGGAGAGATTCTGTATAGCCTGAGGGCGTTGTTCAATATATTATCCCGAGGGCGAGATACTGGTTGGCCTGAGGGCGTGGTGCTGTTTAGCACAGAACGATACTAAATTAAATAAATTAAATGAATAATAAAATAGAAATTTAATTGTTAAGTTAGTTACTTTTGAGTACTACTTACATTATTGCATTTTACTATTGCACACTGTTGTTGCATGCTTACACGCAGTTGGGCACGGGCCTTTGGTGGGTGCCTACTGAGATATATTTCTCACACCCTGTTTGGGTCATGTTTTTTGGCCCAAACAGATTACGTTTCTTCAGGTGTGGATAGGGGCAAGAGTCCCTATACAGGTACTTGACTGTTGCTGTGGAGTAGGAGGGCATGGGACCGAGCCTAGGCTCGCGATGCCGCTGCCAGCTATTTATTCGTTTTGTTGTACTTTTCTTTTGGTTGTATCACAGTGATGTATAACATGTTCTGGCTATTTTCTTAGAATTTGAAAGATGTAGCATCATCATTCATATACTGTTGGTTATATCCACTGCTGTAGTTTATTTCAGTTGTGTGTGTTTACTGCATCCACTGTTTGTTGT
Organism: Viscum album; assembly: GCA_963277665.1. Lineage (NCBI taxonomy): Eukaryota > Viridiplantae > Streptophyta > Magnoliopsida > Santalales > Viscaceae > Viscum > Viscum album. The sequence continues at coordinate 954,602,188 of OY728133.1, read as the reverse complement.
ATGCTTATTTTAGTATTCCACTGTGATACACTTTGACAAATGAGGGCATAGTTTCCCCACGATCATACATGGGCCCTCGCTGCTAGTCGGCATCCTCTTGCATTTGGGGAAATGCTCTTGAGGTCATGTGGCGAACCGGGCTCGGGGCACCCGTTGCGTGTCACCCGGGACCGGGACGTTACAATAACTCTCAAACCGGGCGTTCGATTGACGCGCCTTCTGTCACGTTGAGTTCCTCTTGTCAAGACAGAACTTTGGGATACATCAACTCTGGACTACGTGTCAGTTGATGTACTGACCCCCATTGGCTCGTGGAGTGAACCCTCCCAGAATCGAGCATTCTGTGGGCCGGAACCCCCGAGCTGGCTGCGACTACGACAACGACTACACTGAAATCCTCCGTGGGTTCGGCAGTGACGAAAACCATACTTGAATTCTCTATGGGTTCGATGGTGAAGACTTTCATACTGGAATCCTATGTGGGTTTGACGGTGAAGACTTTCGTACTGGAATCCTCCGTGGGTTCGACGATGAAGACTTTCATACTGGAATCCTCCATGGGTTCGACGACGATGACTGCACTGAAATCCTTCGTGGGTTTGGAAGTGATGACAACAGTACTAGAATCCTCTGTGGGTTCGACGGTGAAGACATTTGTACTGGAATCCTCTGTGGGTTCGACGACGACGACTGCACTGAAAATCTTCGTGGGTTCGGCAGTGACGACAGCCGTACTGGAATCCTATGTGGGTTCGATGGTGAAGAATATCATACTGGAATCCTCTGTGGGTTCGACGATGACAACAACCATACTGGAATACTCCGTGGGTTCGGCGGTGATGACTACAGTACTTGTATCCTACGTGGGTCCCAGCTAGATGAATCAGTAACTACATCTGATCATCTCCTTTTTCTTTACAAATGATGTGTACCTGTGTGAGCTGAGTCTTGACTTTCAATCATTATCTTCGATATGATTGACTTTTTTTCTATTTGGATTGGGTTGTGCTTTCCTATGTGGATTGTGTTGTACTATCCTTTGTGGACGTTATCGAACTTGGGCTCAGATGTTGGAGCCAAACTTGAATTGATGACTTAGGTATATGTATGGGAATATACCTAAGTAGTGTTGGATGTTACTTCATGATAGAATTGTTTTTCTATGTGCATTGGGTTGTGCTTTGTTGTGTTGATTGTGTTGTACTATCCTTGGTGGACGTGATTGAACTTGGGCTCGGATGTAGGGGCCAAACTGGAAATTATGAATTAGGTATATGTATGGGAATATACCTAAGTAGTGTGGGATGATACTTCGTGATTATATATTTTCTTGTGGTTTATCCTTCGTGGACTCAGGGAGACCTTCGGGGGTCTCGGGGTCCCTACGGAGTATCGTATACTCACCCATGCACGGGCTTCGCCCGCACTATGGTGTGTTGGTTGTAGACGATGGATATCTCTGGTCGTGGTTGAGGCTTCTAGAGCTGGACGGTACCTGGGGGAGGATCTCACGACGATTCTGTACCTGGAGGTGGACCTGACGACGAGACGGTACCCAGAGGTGGACATCACGACTAGACGGTACCCAGGGGTGACAGACGGACATAGAGAGCTGAGGTGGACATCTGTACTTACCCTTCAGGTAGGGACTCCGGAGGACGATCTAGGAGCAGCTTGACACCTTCCTGTTGTTTTGTCTTTTTATTGTACTTTACTGTTGGGCTTGTATTTCCGGCCCCCTTTGTACTTTCAGCACAATTGTTATATTGCTTTACTTAGTGTATTACTTCCTCTTTTACTCTGTGGTGTTTTTTACTTTTATAAAGGCAATGCTTTCCCAGATATCAGGGATTACGCCTTTGGTGCTAGTCGACAGCCCATGGCCTATGGAAGGTGGGCTTGGGGTAGTCACGGCACGGGCCCCGAGGACGGGTTGTGACAGATTGGTATCAGAGGAGTTCAGTTCTACCGCAGAACACATGACTCTAATATTTCTTCTATTTGAAGCAATAATGTTAAGGTTATTGAGTGTGGTTTTCAGTCCATGGAGTCCAATGTTGGTGCGGCGGCCGACATATCCGTACACCAGGACCCTGACTTCTGATTTCCGACTCATTGCATGAAAACATTGGTTGCATGTGTGTTTAAAAAATTTTCTTTTTGATTAAATTGTGACAGCTCACCAGGTATAAATCGTTGACTATGGAACACCTGTCTTTTTTCAGTATGTCCCCACAATGGCAGCCTGCTAGGGTTCTAAGTGTTGTACGAGATGACGGCCCACCGAGAGACGAGGTTTCGGTGCGGGTCCCTCTTACTGTGTTGAAACCTTCGAGTGGTTTACCAGTAGAAAAACCACCCGTTAGGTAGCATAGTCCTCCGATATTTTGAGGCGAGACAGTTTCCCAGGCATGAGTGGACTGGATGAAGGCGATTGCTAGAGTTTTACGCCTAATTTAGACACAAGTAGAGCGGGTAGTGGGCTTAGCTACTTGTGTTTTCTAGTGAGTGACCATGGGGTTGGTCTGTATAGTGAAAAGACTTCGGTATATGGACCGACGCCTGAGATAGTAACTTCGAGTAGTGTGTCAACTACATCACTACCTATTGGACATCAGACACTACCAGCGGTACTGGTAGAGGACACTTGTAGGCTTAGTGCCTTACATGTTTCAGCACCATATATCCCTCAAGTTCCGACGCAATCCCGACTCACAGGCAGCTGAGGACTGGCTTGAGGAGGTGGATGAGAGTTTCCTAGAGCTTATACATCTTTGGTAGGATGACGTGTTAGTAGTTGAGAATATATCGGGGTATACCAAACCATTCCCGGTACTCGATGATTACGATGCAATCAGTGCTTCAGGGCTCGGACTTCAGAGGAAGGTGTGTCTAAAGTACATCTGAGCCAGCACTTCATTATCTCCTACTTATGATAGGGTTTTAGAAAGAACCTTTGTGGTTGAGAATTCATTTGATGATTGGATGAAGACATTAAAGGTTAGTAGTGTAAAAGTAGGAAACTTGCACCAGTCTCGGAGACATGGGCATGTAAAATGTTTCAAGTAGAGGAAGTGAAAAGGACAGATGAATCTGTAGGGCAACAGACGTGGAAGTGGAGATAGGAGAGCAGCATGGGGGGGTGAACATTTTGACATGTTGCTACCACCCACCTTTGAAACCCTCGCTAGGCACAGGGAGCTGGAGGGCAGGGGAAAGAGTAGCAGCATGCGGTCAGGGAGTGTGACTGAAAGGGCTCTAAGGATGATTCTAAGTTCGAACTGTGTCTTCCACAAGCTTCCTTAACAACAATACATTGATAGGAATCATCCATTCCTTCCATAAATCTTGTCCCAATCCCAGAGTTTCTGTTTAAGCCATTGACATGACCCTCACGTCTGGAGATACCTCTAGGAGGAGACTCGATAATCACACATATGCCGATGGTGTGATCTGACCCTTGAGGAGAGAGTTTCAGTTGGAACCTCCTGGTGGCATCGTCGAGGCCTTACGATGTTAGTTTGATTATGGACTGGGCAATCACAGTTCATACACAAAATGACGGTATTAGGTAGATGTCGGGATGGGTTTACCTTGGTCGGCGAAAAGGAAACCTCGGGCAGCACGGGAAAAACTCATGCACAGGAGGGTGCGATCGATCACTCTTGAGTTGGCCAACCATACCCTCTTGGCTGTAGGAGTTTTGAGTTTCATTTCTAATAAGGAGGCGGAGACCACTAGAGTTCGAGGATGGAGACCACGTTTTCCTAAGGGTCTCACCTCGACGTGGATTACAGAGTTTTAGCCACGGAGGAAAATTATCTTCGCACTTCATCAGACCCTTCTAGGTCCTCAATTGTGTAGGTGAGGTGGTTTACCGCTTGTCCCATCCACCTCAGTTGCATCAGGTTCACGATGTTTTCAACATATCTCAGCTGAGGAGATACGTGCACAACCTGACGCATATCATTGGCGATGGGGCGAATTTTGCGGAGGTCTTGGTGGAGATTGAGGATCGACAGGAGAGGGTCCTACGTGGGCGGTCAATTTCTCTAGTGCACATCAGATGGTTGCACGGGAACCTCTAGGAGAGCACTTGGGAGCGGGAGGCTCAGATGCGTGCTCAGTACCCTCATCTGTTTCCCTAGTTTGTGATGTATCTTTACGGGGACGTAAAGCCCTGAGGTGGGAGTAATGTAAAGACCCATAAATTTCAAGGGAATTTTTTTCTTAATTTTCTTTCAGATTTTACTAGTATGCAGTTTCTGACGACACCTGATTCCGAGGCCCGTTGTGCCTGGAATCATTTTCCGAAGTTTTACTCAGGTACTTTCAGTGAACGAACGAGTAGATTTTTCTAACATTTGAACAGGTGCTCAAAATCGAAATCCAAGGGCACTGATGAAACCGAAACACCGGTAATATCTTAGGAACACCTTTTCTGGAGTTTTGTTTCCTCGGGTGTGGTTATTAAAAAAAGGGTTAACTAATGAATAAAATAAAATTTGTTCAACAATTTTTATTTTATTTTCTAAGTAGTTTAAACCTACATATGGAAGTTGAGGTGGGACCCACTAAATCCTAACCCCTCTTGATAGGATATTAGTGAGGTGGGCCCCACACGAGCCCCACATATTCAACTTCCTCAAACCTCCCATTAAGTTGGAAAACCCCCATTAATTTTGTGTAACACACCCGCACCCCCCTTATTAAATGCCAAGTCAACTCTCGCGTTTAATTGGATTATTAAACGCCTCTTTAATTGGTCAACACACGTTAATTAAATCGTGATTTAATTTTTAATTTCAAAAAGGGATGTCATGAGTAATAATGTAAGGCAAAGCCTTATTTTATTATGGTTGATGTGTTGTGCGAGAAGATTTGGGGAGAAATTACTCTAGTCTTGAAGAACATTCTTCCTCTTTGAAGAATGAGAAGAACAATGAAGAACGCCCACCTCCGATGAAAGACAACGAAGAACGCAAGTTTATCAGAGATCGACGACGTGATGTCGTGTACCGTGATGCCGATGTTCCTCTTCCGCGATGCCATCTTCTGCGATGTCATTTCCCGCAATGATCCCCGTTCAACAAATTCTTCAAGGTAGGGGGTTTGGTTTAATTTAACTTATGTGGAATATATCCTCGACATGTGTTTTAATTATTGGAAGTTGTTTGAACCACTAACGCGGTGGGTGCGGACCAACGAACATGTCTGAACCCACTGATCCTCTGTTCTTGATGCGCGGAATGTTGGGCGATGATGAAACAGACCGTTTAGCGATTAGAGGCCGTTGAAGTAATCTACAGGTCCTGAGATGACCCCAGTCGTAGACGGGAGCAAGAACGGACCACCGGAGCGGCTCCGGTGGCCTGTGGACTTCACCGGCACTAGCCGGCCGCCCGGAGGCGGCGGCATCCCGGAGCGCTGCCAGGAGGAACCTCCATGGCTGAAGCTGCAGTGGCAGGTGACCGGGATCCCGCGGCCGCGCGGGATCCGTTGTTGGACGCGGCACCCGCCGCGTCCGCGGAGAGCAAGGGGAGGGGGGAACGCATCCCCCCATGCTCGGCTGCTGGTCGTGCCAGCGTGCCACTTGGCCGGGATGGGCTGGGTTGCGCGGACCGGAACAGGACACGCCCATCCGAGACGGGCCGCGCCCAGCCGAGTTGGACCCCGACCCCTCATTTTCAGACCACTTCCGGTCTTTTTACCATAACATGGGATACAAACCTCCGATCGACGCACCATCAGTTGCATGGAAATCCTTGGATCGATACGGTCATTTCAGTATACTACACTCAAGGTTTTGGAGAACTTTGTGTACGACCGGCTTGGTTCGAACACGAAACCAACCGGGCCCTCAGAGCGGAAACGCTTATAACTTGAGCTTCGGACATCCGACTGATGTCTCGTCAACTTTTTTGGATTCCTCTTAGTGAGACGGACCTTTTGGCTTACTTTGATCAAGGTTTGGATGCATTTGGAGTACGTTCGGGTTGGTTTTGACTTAAAAACCAACCGGGCCCCTGAAACGGAAAAGCCAATAACTCTCAGACCAAGCATCTGATTGACGCGCCGTCTGTCACGTTGAGTTCCTCTTGTCGAGACGGAACTTTGGGATACATCTACTCCAGACTACGTGTTAGTTTATGTACCGACCCCCCTTGGATCGTGGAGCAAACCCTCCCATAATCAAGCATGCTGTGTGCGGGAACCCTAGAGTTGGCTGCGACTGTGACGACGACTGCACTGAAATCCTCCGTGGGTTTGGTAGTGACGACAATCGTACTAGAATCCTATGTGGGTTCGACGGTGAAGAATTTCATTCTGAAATCCTCTGTGGGTTCGATGGTGAAGACTTTCATACTGGAATCCTCCGTGGGTTCGATGAAAACAACTGCACTGAAATCCTCCATGGGTTCGGTAGTGACAATAACCGTACTGGAATCCTATGTGGGTTCAATGGTGAAGACATTCGTACTAGAATCCTCTATGGGTTCGATGATGACGACTGCACTGAAATCCTCTGTGGGTTTGGCAGTGACGAAAACCGTACTGGAATCCTCTCTGGGTTGGACAGTGAAGACTATCATATTGGAATCCTTCATGGGTTCGACGACGACGACAACCATACTGGAATCCTCTGTGGGTTCAGTGGTGACGACTACAGTACATGTATCCTACTTGGGTCCCAGCTTGATGAATTAGTAACTATATCTGATCATCTCCTTTTTCTTTACAAATGTTGTGTACCTGTGTGAGCTGAGTCTTGACTTTCAATCATTATCTTTGATATGATTGACTTATTTTCCTATATGGATTAGGTTGTGCTATCCTGTGTGGATTGTGTTGTACTATCATTTGTGGACGTGATCGAACTTGGGCTCGGATGTTGAAGCCAAACTGGAATTGATGACTTAGGTATATTTATGGGCATATACCTAAGTATTTTTGGATGTTACTTCATGATTGACTTCTTTTCCTATGTGGATTGGGTTGTGCTTTCCTGTGTGGATTGTGTTGTACTACCCTTTGTGGATGTGATCGAACTTGGGCTCAGATGTTGCGGCCAAACTGGAATTTATGACTTAGGTATATATATGGGTATATACCTATATAGTGTTGGATGATACCTCATGATTTTATCTTTTCTTGTGGTTTATCCTTCGTGGATTCAGGGAGACCTTCGGGGGACTCGGGGTATCTACTGAGTATCGTATACTCACCCCTGCACGGGCTTTGCCCGCACTACGTTGTGTTGGTTGCAGATGACGGACATCTCTGATCGTGGTTGATGCTTGTAGATTAGGACGATACCCGGGGGAGGATCTCACGACGAGTCAGTACCTAGAGGTGGATCTGTTGACGATACGGTACCCAGAGGTGGACTTCACGACGAGTCGGTACCTGGAGGAGGACCTAATGATGAGACGGTACAGAGAGGTGGACTTCACGATGAGACGGTACCCAGGGGTGACAGATGGACATGGAGAGCTGAGGTGTCCATCTGTACCTACCCTTCCGGTAGGGACTCTGGAGGATGATCCAGGAGCATCTTGACACCTTCCTATTGTTTTGTCTTTTTCTTGTACTTTACTGTTGGGATTGTATTTCTGGCCCCCTTTGTACTTTCATCACACTTGTTATATTTCTTTACTTAGTTTATTACTTCTTCTTGTAATCTGTGGTGTTGTTTACTTTTATAAAGGCAATGCCTTCCCAGATATTGGGGTTGATGCCTTTGGTGCTAGTAGCCATCCCCTGGCCTATGGAAGGCGGGCTTGGGGTAGTCACGAAACAGGCCCCGAGAATGGGTCGTGACAAAATAGAATATTATTTTTAAGTTCTATAATCTTTTAGATTGAAAGATGTGTTTGTGGTAAAAATTAGTTAAAGGATGGGACTCTACTTGTCAAGTATATATTTTTCTTCTTTTATTATTCTATGAATAAAATAATTCTTATACTTTAGTGAAGGGATCTTAAAACAAAAAATGTGTTATCCTAATTCCATATGTTTTGTTGAACCGATGGTATTTTAAATCATCATAGATTGATGAATTTAAGGCCCTCAATTTTACACTTGTTTGTGGTTGAAGACCTCAATCACTACCTATAAATATTTACATTTTCCCTCTAATTATATGTCTCTAATTTTCACCAATGTTAACCTAATAGAGATCATAATTTGGTGATGACCCTTTCATTTACCTTTTCTTCTTATAAAGACTAAATTTTAATTACCTAATTTCTGATGTGGGTTTTCCCAAAGGTATTTTCTATTTTCAAACTTTTATTTTCGAACAATAATTTCAAATTGTGAGGAATCAATTTATTGAAGGAGAGAATAATTTAACACCCCATGATTTCATAGTACGTTATTTCTTCAATGTAATTCTATAACTTTCACTACACGCAACACTGAGTTCTAGCGCACCATGACTTAAAAAACTAGCCGTTCAAAAGTGGTTATGAATAATATTAACTAAATTTTGAACTTTATATAATCCTTATAATTTTATAATCCATATCATGAGTTTCTTAGACGTAAAGTAAGAACAAATAGATTTTTTTAGTTAAAAGAAGTATTTTTCAAAAAATGCAATTTTACCGCCTTTTAATGGCGAAGCATTTTTAAATCCAATATTTGAAACTTTTATATATTCAATTTGAAAAAATGAATTTCTTCTTTATAATTGGAACATAAGAATTTAGTTTCAATTATGTTGTGTTGTTTTTCTGATAACTTTCATATTTGAGTGAATAGTGAAAAATACTATATATTAACTGAAAAAAAATTTAATCAAAATAATTTATAGTGTTAAATTATACATTTTAATGGTTTGGAAGTATAAATAGATTATATTTTTACCATTTAATCTAATGATGGTCATTGTAAGTAATTTCACTTTGAAATTGGACATAAGCATGTGTCAAACTTTTGATAGTTATTATTTATTAAAAATACGCCTTTTAGTTTTAACAGGGTGAATAAATTTTAAATTAATAAATGCAACTTATATGTTTTGAATTTGTTAAAATAGACTTCATTATTTAATTTGGAATATCAAAATTATCTTACGGTGAATTTTGTGTATTTTTCTGAAAACTTTTAATTTTTGATGAATAGTAAAAAACACTAAGTTATAGTTTAAAAACGAATTTTTATTTAAATAATTTTTTAATTTATTTAAATTTATTTTGTTTAAAAATAGATACAAAATACCTATATATGTTCAATGTATTTCATTGGAGTCAGTTTATAATAATTTAAGATATATAAAAATTTTATTGAACTTTTCACTGTCTTTTACCCACCTCCTAGAAGAATTTGTAAATTCACATAAAATATAATTTTACCACTTCTTTGAGTTTCATTTAGAAAATATGAGAGAAACAATTAATATCAAGGGGTAAAATGTGGTTCAATAAGATAAAAATAATTTTTGGTGAATAGTAACTGTTTACTTTTATTTACCATGGTTAAAAGTAAATAGGGGTAAAAATGATATTATTATAACCCTAACACATGTAATAATTCTACTGGATAAGTTTAATTTGACCAAAAATAACCTTGGTAATAAAATATGACCCTATAGGTTTACTTTGATTAGATTAGGACATTTATTATTATTTAATGTGAAGAAGAGTTAAAAGTGTTAAATTAAAAGTTTATTAACTAAACCATTTTGAATATAAGGTTATACATAAGATAAATTCGACTATAAATATTAATTATAAAGAAAAAACTATTTCCTACATCATGGTATTTTATTTATAATTTTTAGACATTTAATAAATAAATTTATTAATGACACAATAATGATGCAGTATTTTCCTTATTAATGAATGAATCAAATAATTAATATTATTAATGTTAAAATAAATAAAAATTGAATGTTTTGATGACATACAAGAATTTTATTGGTCAAAATTACATATTATTATTACTTAAATTAATTTGGATCGAATTAATATAGTTGTTAATTCTTAGAAATAAATAAATTATTAAATAGTTTCAATATTGACATAAAAGAGTTTTTATAAGAAATATTAAATTATAAAGTGATATTCTATTCCTAAAAATCTAATTTTCGGCCAAAGGAGTTATATAAATATAGTTTTATCACTAATGGACAACTTGGGGGGTCTCTTTGAAGTATATAGTACGTTTATTATCTATATAATATAATAATACAAAGTGACATGGTAAATGTCAAACTATTTAACTTAGAGTTGAATAAAAAAGATAAGGTTAATATAGTGACCCAAACCTGTCTAAAATCTATTGGATGAAAGGATATTGACCCATCCCCACCTTAGCCACGAAATAAGTCACTTTTTATCCATTATAAACCGAATATAAATTCATTATAAAATAATATTTTATGTTTTTCCTAAGTTGCCCCTCCCCCCTCTTATAAAAGGGCACCCCCCTTCTCTCAAATTCGTACCATAAAAGCCTTTTGGTTCGGCCAAAACCTGCCCAAATATCATCTCAACTTCCATAACTTCATCATAAAGGCCTTACATTAGTCATAAATCCAACCTATGGAGCCCTTTTGATCAAATCAAACGGAAGAACCCGAAGAAGAGGAAATGTTTTCACCACCTTTCTTCAAGTTCTTTTCTTCTTCCACTTCTTCTTTCATTGTTATTTTTATTCTAAAATAATAAATCCATTATATTCTATATAATGTGTTGTTTTTATAAATATGGTAAAACCATATTCAGTATTCAATCCATCCTTTGAATTACATGTCACCATACATGCGTACGCACGACTTACCATCTCCACGTCGTGGTGTAATTGTTATTCAATACATTATTTTTTGGATGGGTATAATACTGATGTGTAATAGATTTAAATAATAAATAAAACATTATTATTATTCTTTAAAAATGATATACCATCCAATTCCACACCTTTAAAAAATTATATTGCCTCTCATGTGTACGTACGGATTACTGTCTCCACAACGCGATGAGATTCATTTCCAAGTTCACCATTCATTGGCGATTATAAAAATATATATTACTAATAATTATGTAATATATGAAATAATAATGATACTGGAGATATATATAATTATATAATTAAGTATTTATGTACTTATATATATCTTATTCACTTACTTCCATTTAATACGATATGAAAACGGAAACAGCGTTTATGCGTACGTACGGACTACCGTCTCTATAAACGATGTTTTCCATTCCATATATATTTCTCTTATACATAATTATATTATATATATATATATATCATGTTTTATATTCTAGAAGTATTAAAATCATGATCTAATTGATACAATCAAGAGTAACAAGTTAAAACACGTACGATAAAGAAATCAATTATTACCCGAAATGTTAATTTAACATGAAAATTATTATTAAATGGGGAGTATAAAGTCATAAATGAATAAATTTTGATATAATAAATATTAATATGGTTCTAGTATAATTAAATAACATACTACGGTCTTCATATAGGTGGTTAAACGTACCCCTGAATAAAATAAAGTGCAAGGTAAGGGGTTTTCATCTCACTCCTTATTCCTATGAGATTCATGTCATGTTTCCACTATTACCTTTTGTGTGGTGTATGTACTACCCATAATTGTATTATTTGTGTAATACACTTTAATTTATGTGTATTTACATATTCATGTTATGATAATTCTTTAAATGCGGTGTATGTTTCGTAAGTTATCAAATTGGTAATGGTTAATTTCACAATCTCTTTATTATCTGAGGTTGTTTTTATGTAAGTATCTACTGGGACATATTTATTACCCATTTCCATGTTTAATGAATGACTTTTTAAAGGGATTATTTTAAGGTACTTTTTTTTACTAAAACATCATTTCCAATGTTTTTTATATTTATTCTTCGAAATCATTCTCATTAATGTCCATGTCTTCGAAATGTTTTTAAGGATTTATTTATATAGACATGAATGTCATTAAAATATTAATTCCTTTAAAAAGTTTCAAAGTGGTATGGGACACTTTCATTCAAAAATTTCGTTAAATGTCTTCCTTTATACATTATTTTACTTTTAAATGTTTTCATGAAAAAGGGGTGTTTCTCTCAAAGTGTTTTACAAATCATTTTCAATTATGTCAAAATACTTTAATAGATTTAAAACTTGTTTTGAAGTTGATTTATCATGATACAATCCTTCCATATTGTATTGAAGGATTTGTGATATGTTTCACTATGGATGTGTTTTTTTTATACCATTCATGGTTGTAGGGTCCTTAAAAATCCACAAAGGAGAATGAGAATCCCCTTTAACCCAAGTGAGATTTTACCCAATTTCCTCCCCAATGAATTGGGGAAAAGTGTGGAGAATACTCAAAAGAAGGCACAAGCCAAACCGGTCCATAGACCAGTCCAATGACAATAGAATGAGGCTGGTTCCGCGAAGTACCCCCTCTGTGGACTGTTGTCGTTCGCAGAATGGAGGAGGAGATCCTCCGCGGGTGCGAAGCAGGACCGGTGCCAAACCTTTCCATCATTACGAACCGCCCCAGCCGCGGACCACGTCGACCGGCCCAGGCTGTATCTGATGTCTTTTACAAAATGAAGGCGTAATCCTATGTGGCTGTGAAGCACTCCCCTAGGTTGATTTGGTTCGTTGGGGAGGTCCATTAAATGCCCCCGTGAGTTGTAGATTAACGAAGTCATCCATAAACTTGGTTTTCGACCATGGGCTTCCAAAAAAGGTGTTGTATGACCACAAATATATATCATTCCCCACTCTATAAAAGGAGACCGAGGGGGAAGAGGAAAAAAGGATTCAGAGAGATCGACCAGATTTGGGTGGTAAGATTTCAAAGGAAGGACCTTAGGATTTCACAAACCGCAAAGTTCCAGTCCGCGAACCAAAATAGGTTTGAAGCTCAAAGCAAGTTAATAAGGAACTGAAAATGCATAATAACTTGGTGAACCGTGATCTTAAAATAACAAAGAAAAGAGGGCTACACACCATGGACCCACCGCAAATGTACTCCCCGTGGACCAGGGAGTTTATGCCCCTTTTCTGATCCGTCGCACTGTGTAGCACCCTCCTACGTAGGCGAAGCCCTGACTAACAAACCCCTGACCGACACTGCCCTCTGCCACCACTACTCACATGGATCCCTCTGTGTACCACCCTGGTACGTGGGCCGAACCCGAAGCCGTGAACCACCCTGGTTCACTGGATGATCGCCAATCCGTGAACCACCCTGGTTTGCGGGATGCCCACTAATCCATGCACCACCCAGGTTCGCGGGATGCCCATCAGTCCGCAGACCACCCTGGTTCACAGACGGCCTCTCCAGCCATGTAGCACCTCTCTACTCGAAGGGCGCCACTCCTCATACACCCATGTTTCCTTCCAAATCCTTCGAAGTTCCCATTCACTGAGCTAGATAAAATCCTCCCAATCCGGCATGATCCTCCGCATCTCCCTCATTGTCCCATTCATCGGCCCTGATCCAAGGCCTCCACCAGTGCCTCCGGACCCATGTGATGTATAATTCTGGCGCATCAGTATGCCGTTTTGAGTTCACAAACCCACAGTAAGCAGGGCCGAAGGGGTTGCTCCGGCCCTTGAGTGGATTTCCGAAGCATTCCTGGGTTCACATTCCCACGGTAATGCAGAGTCCAATCTCAGGAACCCCCTTTCTGCCCATCCACTTGTTAGGACTGGGCAACTTCTCCCCTCCCTGAGGTGTGGTGGGATACCCATCAGAAGGAAGCCCCCATGCACCTTCGTACTTCCCCACAACTATGGCCAAGGAAGTGCGTAGTGGGGAAGGGTGTTGCTCCATCCCTCTTTGGGGACAAGTCCCTCTCCCGATTCACTTTGTCGCCATGGGCATCCATCCCAGAGTAAGCCCTAACTATATGGGTAGGCTCTATGCGTAAGCCCCACTCCACTTCCCACAGACGCACCTTTCACAACGTGATCGTCTGGTCCCTTCTGCCTCTTGTTTCTCACACCGAGCATGACTCGCGTGGGCTTAGAGTAGGCATCGACCATGACATTCCACACTATGGGAATCCTCAGAGTGTAAGCCCCAATCCATTAATATGGTCCTCCTCAGAGTGTAAGCGCCAATCCATTACTATGGGCCTTTTAAGAGTGTAAGCCCCAATCCATTACTATGTGCCTCCTTAGAGTGTAATCCCCATGTTAATGTGAACTACGAGGACTTTTATTCCCCACCACAGGGATACATAGGAAGCCTCTATGAGGTTCAATCCTGATCACCGTCGAACCCCTGGGTCCACATTCACATCGGTTCTAAGAAACTCCTATTTGATCTATGTGGACTTTGATCCCTATCTCCCAGGCAGGGTACGTAAGAAGCCTCCCTAAGGTTCAAGCCCAACAATCGGTCGATCCGACTATTTTCACATTGGTTCACCACGACACTCCTAGTGTCGCCTCAATGAGTCCAGAATCCTCAGGATCATTAATCCAACGAGGGATGGTAAACCTCGGGCATAAATTATTCTGAACCCCTACGTCCAGCTCACCATTTCAAACCAGGACTAATCGGTGGATATTATGCTTGGGTATAAACCAAAGATTCACAAACATATGAATTCATCTTAAATCTATAAAAGAGTCCCATAACATGCAATAATTCCCCCCCATAAAAGGTGTGATGAGCCTGAAATCCCATCCTCAGGACAATGTGAGTTCTTAAGTGTCACTGGCCAAAACACCTAGTGAACGCCTGCCTTTGGAAAGCAGGTCCACGTATTGTCAGATATGGAACTGTTGGGCATTTCGAAGACCGATCCGAAACAAAAAATTGTGAACCACACGTGAATATTTTACCAAGCATGATAGATTTAACCTAATCCTACCATGTTCCCCCTTTATACTCACAATGAGGGCCAAGCAAGGTCATTAATTATGCATGGGATCATTATATGCTGCTTTGACAGGTTTGCTATTTGTATTTGTTAAAATATTTTTTACAGGAACCACTCATAACTATGATGCACCCAATTTGTGTATACATTTTTATATAAATAATTGAACATAAAAACATGTTTTCAGCAAATATATGTTGTTTCGTGAACATATTCATTGATTTTGGTGATTATGTTTACTTTCACGAGATTTCTGGCTAAAATACATAAATCAAGGAAAGTCTGTGAAAATTTTGAAACTACACGACATGTACTTTTATACACGCCATGTACAACCAGACAGGGACACGAACTGAAGGAAGGAGTAAACGCCCAAGTCACCAGGTAGATGTTACACGTCGTGTGGGGAGGAATTACACGCCGTGTACTACCTTCTAGAAGCGGTTGTTGCTGAGAAGGTTCAACACGCCCATGTGGCTGTTGAAGGAGACACAACGTGTTCCAATTTTTACACGCCGTGTCTACTATTCTAGAAGGGGTTGCTGGCCAAATTTTTATACTACACGCCGTGTATGGTCGCGCTAAATGGTGTTTACACTCAACAACCAGGTGACACCCTATTCAAAATTCAAAGACGGCGTGTTAGGACACCTGCCAGCAGAGAAAAAGAAGACCAAAGTGCGTTGATGGTAGTACACGGCGTGTACTTTCTATACGCACCGTGTAATTTATTTTTCTATAAAAAGAGGCCTTGGCCTACGGGTTTTGCGGAGTTCCAAACCATTTTAGGAGGGAGATGTTCTGTTGCCGCCATTCCCAATCCACCGTAGTTCTGTAGTTTCACTATTCCACCTACCGACACCACTCCTCGAAGCTTACACGACGAATTCATCAGGTATCGAGTGTGTGGTTCCTATTATTTCTTCCATGTGTAACTAAAACCCTTGTGATGGGGCTGTGGGAGATAAAGGATTTTATTATGTTGTATTAATTTAGATAGTTGTGTTCATTATTCTTAATTATTCTTACTCCTCTTAAGTCATTGCTAAATATTACTGAGAATTCTGAGCCGGACCAAGGGAAGAATTCTCAGCGATATAAAAGAAGACTAATGGTGAAAGCATTCATGACCATTGAAAATTATTCACCGATTCATAAATGGAATGAACCAAATTAGGAATTGAGAAATACTGACTACTAGACCAAGGAGTCAATTTTTCAATTCCAAACAAGAGGAATCAGACTATGGAAATATTGTGATAAACGGGAATCCATAATGACAAATTATCATGAACAACACAACAATTTAAACAATCTTCATAAGAACTCCATAATCACCATAGCCCCAATACACTTTTCTTTCTGTTAAAATACTTTAAATTCACTTATTGTTTCCTTTAAATTGTTAATCATTTTCTTAATGTATGTAATACAGTTTCACTCAATACAACCCACGAAAATCCACTCTAAATTCTGAATATTTCACTATATTAATTTTAAACCCAACTGAACCAAAGCACTACCAAAGTTCCCTGTGGATCAACCCCGCAATTTCACTATACTAAATTTTTAAGAGTGGTTTAATAACAATTTGGGGAACCAATAATATACATTTGGTGAAACGACTGACCAAATTTTGACACCATTGCCGGGGAATTTTTGTTTTAGTGCTACAATTTTATGTTGTGTTAATAATTGATTAAGTGAAAATAAAAATAAAAAATTCTCCAAAAATTCTATTCTAATACCATTTCAATTTTCTCTTTTATTTTTCCTTTTATGCCTGGTGGTTTTGTTTTGGATGTGCAGGACCTCAGATGCATGAATAGACGCCCCACTCGGTCCAGAAGCGCCGAGTCATCGGAACTTGTTCCGCTTGATCCAGAAATCGAACGGACCTAGCATCGTCATCAACATGTACTGAAGGAAACACACCAACAACAACCCTCTACCATGGCGAACACGGAAGAGGGAGCACCAGTCGTGGATTCTATGACTGAGCATCAGTACCAAGATCAGCAGCCTCCCACTACTGGTCTACCGGAGCAGGCTCCTAGAGGCTTCGTGGAATTCCTCCTGAGGGATTACCAATGACCGCCACAGCAACTTCCTCCGGTGTATGGCCAACTACAACAGCCGCATCAGATCTTCCAATGACCCTATTTCGCCCCTCAAATGCACCAGTACATACAAGATCCACCCCATCAGCAGCTACCTCCACGCCATACCCTTATGGAGTACGGACTTCCTTCAATCCACAGAGCTGATACGGAAATCATCTGTCCTCCGGTCCAGGCCCAACACTTCAAGATTAATCCTGAAATCATGCAGCTGATCTAGAACAGCGTCCAATTTGGAGGCCTGCCCAGTGAAGACCCGAACGCCCATCTCTCCAACTTTTTGGAGGTCTGCGACACATTTCGGTACAATGGCGTGTCCGATGATGCCATTCGTCTTCGCCTATTTCCCTATTCTCTATGGGACAAGGCGAAAGACTGAATCAAGGGGATTCCACGAAGATTTATTCTCACCTGGGAGGTGCTAGCCCAGGCGTTCCTGTCCAAATACTTCCCACCATCGAAGATGGTGACACTAAGGAATGAGATTCCCAACTTCCAGCAGCACGACTCCGAGTCGTTATACATGTCCTGAGAATGTTTCAAAGAGATGCTACGAAAATGACCACACCACAGACTCCCACTCTGGATGCAAGTCCAGACCTTTTATGGAGGAATCACAAAAAATACCAAGTCCATGGTAGATGCAGCTGCTAGAGGTACGGTGATGAGAAAGTCTCCCGAAGAACTATTTGAACTACTAGAAGATATTTCTGCCAACAGCTTCCAGTGGAACTCCGAGAAGGGGACTCAAAAGAGTGGTATGCATAGTATTGACGCTACCACCATGCTCGCTGCTCAGTTGGACGCTGGGTCCAAGAAAATCGATGCATTGAGTCTCAATGGAGCATCTCAAGTTCATGCAGTGAACCATCTAGCATGCGGCGACTTTGGTAACAACCACAGTCTGGGAGAATGCTCAGGAAATTCATTCAACCCTTCGACAAGAAAGGTGAGCTTTGTTGCTCAAAATTGAGGGTCGAATCAATATCAACAGTACCAAAACCCGGCGTGGTGAGATAATTAGAACCAAGGCTGGGTCTAACAGCAACAAAACCCTCCGCCCCAACGACCGCCCGGCTACAATCAACTTTAGTTCGAGAATCAGTTTCTGAGACAGCAGTTCCAGCAGGGTTCCTATCGGCAACAAAGGTACAAGAACCCTCGCCCGTAGCAACAAAGGCAGCAACCACCTCCACCAACTTCCCACCCATATCAGCAATAGAGCACATCAAGGTTAGAGGACCTGATGAATAAATTTATATCAACTGCTAAAACAACATTCCAGAACTATGAGGCTTTCATTCGAAGCCTCGAGAATCAAATCAGCCAAATAGCAAACCAGCTATTAGGAAGGAACCCCGGTACTCTACCAGTAAACACCGAGAAGAATCCGAGGGAGGAGGCCCATGCTGCCATGCTCTTAAGTGGAAAAGAGATCCAACGGAATTAAACAGCACAGTCTGGTGCACCCACACACCATGATGATGAAGAGAGTACCAATACTGACCCCTCCTCACCAGAAAGCCCACAGAAGGAGGCTTTGCAGAATAAAGGAAAGGAGGTAGTCCAATCATTCAAGCCTGCATTACCTCTCCTAGAGAGATTGAAGCAGAGCAAGTTGGACCACCAGTTCAGTAAATTCATGGATGTATTCAAAAATCTGCATATAAATATCCCATTTGTGGAGGCCATGTCAAAGCCCTGTCAAATATTCTTACATACATACATATCTTTATGAATGGCTTCCTCTTCAGCCCTGGAGAACACGCCTTACGCGCCGCCACTCTTTTCAAAATTTCGAACCAATGGTCTTCCCTCAGTTCGCCTGCCGGTGGTCTCCCCCGCCCCGGTGTCCCTCGGTCCTGAGGCCAGTGAAGGAATCTACCCTGCTCTTATTTCCCCTTTGCGTGGTTCATTCAGCGATGTTCTCTGTGGGCCACCAAGTGCTACACTTTTCTCCTGCTTCCCAGACGTTAGCATCTCAGATCCGAAGGTTTCACGTGCCGATGGTGGTCTCTCCCTGGAGTTTCCTGCCTCAACTTTGGTGGAGGTGGAAGCGTGCTTAAAGTGGACGCTTGTGGATCGTTTCGGCTCAGCGAAGCCCTCTTTAGCTGTCTTCAGAAGCTTTGTTCTCTCTTGGGGCCTCCTCTCTGGTGTTCAAATCTCAGAGATTCACAGGAACTCCTTCTGCCTAGTGCTGTCTTCAGAAGATGATTTCTTACTCGCGTGGTGTAAGGCCCGTCGTGTCTTCAGCCACTGGGGCTTTAGGCTTTCACGATGGTCATGGGATGTTCACAGGGGAAAGGAGAATCTGATGGCTGTGGTCTGGATCCATCTCCCTGGTCTTCCTCTCCCGTTTCAGAATGGAGGGTTTCTAAGGGCTATTGGGGATGCCCTCAGTGGCTTCTTGTGTTCTGATGCCTGAACTTCCAGCGGCGATGACGTTTCGGTAGCTCGCATCTGTGTGGAATTGGATACATCTCTCCCTCCGCCAAGAAAGATTTCACTATGTGTTCAAGATGGTCTTAGTTAGAAGCAAGATATTATTTACCCTGTGTTTCCTCATTTTATCCTTCACTGCCTGCTGCAGGGTCACTCCCTTCAGGTTTGTCGCAGACATCGGCAAGGAATTTAGAGTCGGCGTCCTAAGTCTTCGTCCTTAAAGGATAATTTGTGGGCTCAGTCTCCCATTCCCTCTTTAGAGTTCATGCAAAGGGATTCCTCAGATCCCATGGATGTTCCAGTTCAGGTTCCTTCTTCCCTTGTTCAGTGGTGTGAGCTGTCTTCAATCCCTGCCCTTGAGGGTGATGCTGTTATGTGCTCGACCTTAGTCCCCATTACTCTGAACGGTGGATGTTCCTTTCTAGTGGATAGGTGGTTTGTTTCCCTCAGTCTCATTTCTTTTTCCCTGATAAGACTGTTCTCAGAGGCATGTCATTTTGGGTCAAGACCTTCTCCCTCGGGCATTCTGGTTTTGGCGCCTTTGTTTTCTGGGGCCCCTGTGGTCTCCCAGGATGTTCCAGTGGAGGTCTCTGTTGATGTTCAGCATGTATGTTGTGCATGCCCACAACCCCTTCCTCAAGGGATAGGTCATGATATTCAGCTGGTTATCAATCCAAACTCCCCCTCAGCTTTGAAGGAGCCTCCCTTATTTGGTTCTAAGCCCAAATGGGTGTCCAAATCCTGTCCTGCTGAATCTACAAACTTGGCTGGTGTGAGGATGTTTACTAGTGAGGGAGTCTGTATTCGTTCTCAAGAAAGGTTACTCAATGAGAGATCCTTCTCCCACTTCCATCATGCTGTATGTTCTGGGGCCAAAGGCAGATCATTTTCCTTCCAATGATTCCTATCCTTATATGGAATGCTAGCGGACTCGGTGCCCGGGTGAATACAGATTTCATTGCCTCTGTTATTAGGGAACATAAGGATGCATTTTTGGCTATTCTTGAACACAACCAAAATACTGCCAGAATTCAGGATTTTATGTGGAATATCATGATGCATGGCTCCCTGCAGGATGCTCCAAATAACAGTCAAATTTGGAACTTTTGGAAGAAGCATACTTCTGTGGAGAGGGTGCAAGCTGGAGAACAATTTATTACTACCAAGGTGACTTCAGTATCAAGCTACTTCTTCATGTCTTGTGTTTACGGGAGATGTGATACTATTCAAAGGACCAAACTCTGGAGTGATTGAAACAGTTTTATCCTGGATAACTTCCCATGGTTTTTCGGAGGGGACATTAATATTGTTTCTTCCCCAGAGGAAAGGAACTGACGTGGGTTGTTCCCGAGGAACGCCTGTAGTGAGTTTAATCAGTTCATGGCTGGGAAAGGCTTGACTGATCTGGGATACTCAGGGGATGATTTTACCTGGTGAAAAAACCGAAGGGGATCTCACCGATCGTGGAGCTATTTGGATTGGTGTTTGGCCAACATGGAAGCCATATCTATGTTCTCTACCTCAAAAGTGCGGCACTTGGTCCGAGGTATCTCAGGCCATTCCCCCCATTTTCTTTTGATTTCTTCTGGGCAGGACTCTCGAGGGAGGTTCTTTTTTATGCCACAGTGGGTGACCATGCCGGGTTTTAAGGAGCTGGTTCGTGAGGTTTGGAATTCTCTGGGAAAGGTTAACTTTTGGATTTCCCTTCATGATTAACTTATATGACTTAAGCTTCGTCTCCTATCATGGGAAAAAGATATATCTCGGGTTGATAGTGAGATTGATGGGGCCCTTCAGGTAGTTGAAAGTCTTGAAGTGAGGTTGGAAGAAAATTGGGATGATCATTCTTTTGAGGAGCTTTCTATCAGAAAGGATTCTCTTGCTGATTTTCTTCTGGCCCAAGAACATTAGGCCAGGGAAGCCTCAAGAATCAAATTGCTCAGAGAAGGGGATATAAATACTGTATTCTTTCATGCATGTATTAAAGAGAAATGAGACCTACCAAGCCAAATATTCTTTGGGAAGATGGCTCTTACACGGATGACCAGGATGCTGTGGGAGGTATGGCCCACTCCTATTTCAAGGATCTGCTGGCTGGACCAAATGTTCGCATACCCAATGGGTACCTAGGAAGAGACAATGGGTTCTTTGATGGTCTTCCCAAATGTGTCTCTGCCCAGGAAAATGAGAGGATGAGTTCTTTACCGGATGAAAAGGAAATCTTCACAACTATGATGAACCTCCATCCAGACAGTGCTCAGGGATGATGGCTTCCCGAGATCCTTCTATAGAGGCTCATGGGAGGTGGTAAAGGCAGATATCATTGCAGGGATTCATGACTTTTTCAAGGGAGTTAACCTGCCGAGGGTTTCTTGTGCTAACACCATGGTTCTTATTCCTAAACACCGGAGACCCTCCAAAATCATGCAGTACAGATCGGTGAGCATGTGCAATTTCCCATACAAAGTCCTTGCGGGTGTGATTAATGCTAGATTGTCCACTTTTCTCCCTCGATGGATCACCATGGAGCATCATGGCTTTGTGAAGGGTCGTTCTATACAAGGATCCATTGCCCTTGCGCCTGAACTTATGAGGGATATTAACTTTAAAACCCAGGGATCAAATGTTGCTCTCAAGTTGGATATGAACAAAGTGTATGATCGTGTGGAGTGGCGTTTCTTAAATAAGGTGTTAGATAGTATGGGCTTTTCTCCCTAGAATATTGACATTATTTTTTTATGTTTCAGCTCTATGTGGATGGCAGTCTCCTTTTTGGGAAAGTCCTATGGCTTCTTTAAGGCCATATAAGGCCTCTGTCAAGGTGATCCTTTGTCTCCAATCATCATCATCCTCACCCAGGAGGTTCTAAGTAGACTCATTCTTAGAAGCATCAATAATAGTGATATTCTTGAATACTTAAGGAGTACGAGGGCTATGACCATCTCCCATATTATGTTTGCTGACGATACCCTTGTGTTTATTAATGATGGAAAAAAATCTATATGTGGTTTGAACAGGATTCGGGAAGAGTACTGCTACTGGAGTGGCCAACTTATCAGCAATGAGAAAAGTTTCTTTTTTATATCAAACAAATGTTCCCCATGTCAGATTACTGATATTCAAACTAATCTTTCCATGCACAAAGGATGTTTTCCCATGCACTACCTCGGGGCTCCAATCTCTCCCGTGAGACTTCGGATTCGGGACTTTGACCTCCTTTCCAATAAGATTGCAAAACGCATCCACAACTAAAAAAATAGGTATTTATCGTTTGGTGTTCGTATAGATCTTATTAACAGTGTGATTTTGGCCAATCCAGTTCATGATCTTTCGGTGGTTAAGGCTCCAAAGGGTGTTATCTCCAGCATTGAAAAACTTCAGGCCAGCTTTATCTGGGATCCTCTTGTGGAAAGGAAAAAACGCTGGACCTCTTGGAGTAAAAAGGATAGACCTGCTAGGGATGGTGGTATTAATTATCGTAGTTTGGCTAACACTCTTAGTAGTATGTAGGCTAAACTGGCTTGGGAAACTGTGGATCAGAGTACCCTGTGGGGGCAAACTATGCAGCATTTGTTTCGTTGCCAATCCTCGATGGAGGGAAGGGGTTCTCTTTTATGGCCTTATCATCTGAAAATAATCTTTGAGCTTTAATTCCACTCACAATAGATCGTAGGTAGGGGTGACATTTCCTTCTGGGATCATAACTAGGTGGGGAGAGTGTTGGGCTTCCCTGACTGCCCTGCTCCTTCAATCTCATTCCGGGAAGCCAGCTTATACCATAGCCTTATTAGCACAGTGCTGGATGAGGAGAAGAAGGCCCTTTTTAACCTCATCGACCTCTCTTAGGACCCAGACTGGTGTGTCTTCACTCCCTCCTCCTCGAGGGATTTTTCTTCTTAGGACTTTCAACGTATTAGATGCACCGTAGAAGAGCAGGATGATTGGAACGACATTCTATGGAACAGAGTTTTACCCTCAAAATATAATTTTCTCTTATGGAGGATAAGGATTCATGCCATTCCTACTGATGATAATATTATGCGCTGCAGAATCTCGTTTCCTTCTGGATGCTCATGCTGCACAACCTCTAAGGAGGAATCAACTAATCACTTATTTTTTTCAGGCAACTCGGAGGTTTCCATCTGGTGTTTCTTCGGAGAATTTACAGGGTATAGTGTTCTTTCTCTGGAGGCCCTCCGGTTCTTGCAAAAATGGTCTCATGACGTGAGAGTCGGAGGTACCGAGAGGACGACTTGTTCTATGATTCACTATGAGGGATGCTGGATGATTTGGAAAGCCAGAAATCAGTCTAGATTTGAGGGATCTTGCGCTTCAGGAAGGTCTATTATCACCAGGACAAAATTTATCCTCTCTGACCTGGTCTGTCTTCACAGAAATTGGCGGGGCGCTCCTTCCCTCAGCTGGTTGGATTTCGGTTCTGATGGAGCCCATCCGAGTGTGAATCCCAATAGCGGTTTTTGGGTATGCTAGTCTCCCCCTCATAGGCCTTAAACTCAACACTGATGGGTCATGTTCCATGGGTGTTCTGCGCGGGGGTGGGGTGGTTTGAGACTCTCGGGGTTCAGTCCTTCTGGCATTCTCCTCCCAGTTAGGCAATGCCTCCTCCCTCCAGGCAGAAGCTAAGACCATGCATAAAGGGGTTACCCTTTGTCATCAGAAGGGTATTAATCTTTTTGAAGATGAAATAGATTCTAATATTCTCCATGACGCCCTGAATGATATATTATCTCCTCCTTGGTTCATTCTCTACATTATAATAATGTGAAAAGTCATGCTCGATAATGGAACCAAAATCAGTCACTCCAGGCGTGAAGGTAACCAAGTGGCAGATCACCTTGCTTCTATGGAGGTCCTTGGTCCTGACACGATTTGTTTTCACAATCTTTTCACCTTGAATCCCTAAGGGGTCATTTTTTTCAGAGGGTATGCCCTTGGTCTTCATTACTTCAGACCTCCTTAGGATGCTTGTTTCACATGATTGTATGTTTGTTTGTTTGTTCGGTTTGTTTTCTTCATTATAAAAAAGTAACATTGATGATGATGAAGGACATCAGTTCAAATAAGCGGAAGATGGAGGATTTGGGTGTTATTACAATGACCAAAGAGTGTCCTGCAATCATCCAGCATTCAATTCCTCCGAAACTCCAAGATCCAGGTAGTTTCACCATTCCTTGTACAATTGGATCTTGTGAGTTTCGAAAGGCCCTCTGCGACTTAGGGGCTAGTGTGAACCTCATCCCCCTCAGATTTTTCAAGAATCTAGGACTTAACGAGCTCCAGACTACCCGTGTATCCCTTCAACTTGCTGATCGATCCATCAAACATCTGAAGGGACTATTGGAGGACGTACTGGTCAAGGTGGGTAGGATGATCCTCCTACCAGATGTCATCATCCTCGACATGGGGGATGATCTGGAGGCACCAATTATATTGGGAAGACCTTTCCTAGCTATTGGGAAGGAACTCATTGATGTGCACCAGGGAGAGATTATTTTTCGGGTAGGAGACGAGAGCGTCTCCTACAGTGTTCTCAAAGCCATCAAGCAGGAATCATCGTCCAATCATTAGGATTGTTCTGCAATAACTACCAAGGATGATCTCCTGGTGGATGATCTATTATGTTCCTATATTTCTGATAACTTTAACAATCCAGACATTCCTATTGAAAAAGATCCAGAGAACTTGAAACACCTAAATGGCCAGGGCGGCCACTATTGGGACCATTATCCACCATAAATATCAGGTAAGCAAGGTAAAGAAGATCAAGCCAACGACCTAAAACAAAGGTTCTTCTTGGGAGGCAACCTAGAGGTTTCACGCTGTGTCCCACTTATATACACGGAATGTACTTATCTTTTTAATTTATAATCTTAATAGTATAAATCTATCGGATAACAAATAAATAACTAGGGATGATGTCGGTGCTGATGGTAAAGTCACTGGAGTTTATTCGAGTCATCCCTGGTTCGAATCCTCCCGACCTTACTTCGGCACGAGGTTCCTCCTTTTATTTACATGGAATGTGTGGTATTTTCCTTATATATATATAAATGCGTTTAAAT
Organism: Viscum album; assembly: GCA_963277665.1. Taxonomy (NCBI): domain Eukaryota; kingdom Viridiplantae; phylum Streptophyta; class Magnoliopsida; order Santalales; family Viscaceae; genus Viscum; species Viscum album. The sequence continues at coordinate 954,576,664 of OY728133.1, read as the reverse complement.
ACAATAAAACCCATGATGGGAATGTACTGGTTGGCTAGAATCGTAATCATGTTCCAAAAGACATAGGTTCGAACCCAGATAACCATCCCATTTCCATCATTTTTTGTTTTAATAAAACCACGTGACATGTACTCCGATATATGCCGTGTGTGCCATAATTTTTCAATATAAATTCAGAACATTTTTTAAAAATAAGAAATTTCTTGCCGGTGAAGTTGGTGGATTGGAAAAGTCTCGGCACCATGTTCAAAAGACCTGGTTTCGAATCACACTATTCTCCCCACTTCATCCCCATCCTTTCCTAAATAAAAACCACACGTCGTTCTTTTCTTTATTCCCGTGTATAAGCCGTATAGATTAACTATATATATATCATAAATATGGGTAGTAGTACAACCTTCGCTCCAGTGGTTGAGGGCTTCCATTCGGAACGGCCGGTCGCCGGTTCGAACCTCGCCCCGACCACCGGACCAAATGTTGCACTTCTCTTTTCCAATTTTTAAACACACGACATGTATTTTCCCACTACATTACATGTATAATTTTATTTTCTTTTAATTATGTATATAAATATATATACCTATTTTTCTTATATTTATAATTAATTAATATTTATTAATATATAGTATATTTAATGTATTAGTTCTTAAATTTTTTTTGGGAATACACAACCTGTAGTCCAAACATACACGCCGTGTACCGCAGCTATATAAGTTGCGGGCCACCCGACTTGTGCCCATGTCGCGCGACTCCCCATTTCTCCCCCTTCTTCTCGTTTCTTCTCCCGAAGGCCACCTGCACCCCCATTTCTCAGATCTGTCGATTTGGTGCGTTTAATGCTCTGATTTCTCTTACATTGTGATCCTCGGTCAAGGTACGCCGTTCTAGAACCTCTATTTCCGGTTTTTAGAATAGTTTAGGGTGATTTTCGGATCGGCCGACCATTCGGCTTCCTCCAGTACACGGCCACGAAATGAAGAACACACGTTGTGTACTTCTGTACACAGCCACACAAAATACCTCGAATTTGAATATACACGGTGTGTATGTTCGGTACACATCATGTACTTTTTCCCATCATGCCTGGGTACCCCGTTTCAAAGGGCCTCACACACCATTTTCATGTACACGGCATGTGTGTTTGGTACACGCCATGTATACCCTTTCCTTTGGCCCCTCCGTATGTGGATCCTAACACGGCCTCTGACCCCATGTTCCTCTACACTGTGTGTGTGTTCGGTACATGCCGTGTATACCATTTCGTTTGGCCAGCCCGTGTTTCACACTCCACACGGCCATGTTCTTCTGGTAAATAACACGTCGTGTCCTATCTATACACGGCGTGTCCTTTATTGTTATACTTTTCACAAACATGGCCGTGTCCTTTATGAACACATGACCACCTACACTTTGAGTGAACACGGCATGTATGTTCGGTACACGCCGTGTACTTTTACATGGTCTATTTTCCACCCTCGACGTGTCTATCAAGAGAACACGAGCTACTCTACATTTTCCACTACACGCTGTGTACTCTAGAGTACACGCTGGGTACTTTTATTTTCATATTTTCTCACATTTTCTTTGTTTTGTTTTGTTTTGTTTTCATTCATTCTTCTTTTGTTTGGTTTTTCTTTCTTTTTAGATTATGGCAGATCCTGAGCCTTCCGGAGGGAAGCGGCCATCCCCCACCATAGAGGGCGAGGGGTCCATCTTTCATCAGATCCAACTCCGACCGCCGACTGTTGACGCTCCGTTCCGTCACAGAGTCTAACGACTGAAAAAAACGAAATACCTTAGTCCAAAGTGATTCATCCTTTGAAGAAACATCAAAAATCGACAAAGGGATGAACAAGGAGAACATTGCCCATAGGTCACGCAAGTTCCCTCATGGTCGCACAAGTACACTTGCATGCCGCCTAGTGGTCGTGTAAGTACTTGCGCGCTGCCTAGTGGTTGTGCAAGTCTACTTGCGCGACGCCTTATGGTCGTGCAAGTGACTTGCGTGACCTAAGTGATAACCGCCTGGTAACCGCCCATGGTCTTCTCCTGCCTATAAATAGACCCTGTGGGCCCCCCATTCGAGAGGATCTTTTTCCAGAAACTCGGATTGAAGCTCCCGACGCCCAAGTCTCTTCTCAAAGATTTCGGAACACTTCTAAGGTAATTTCTTACCTAGAACGGAAGATCTAAAGAGAGGGAGGAAGGCCTAAGTGTTGAAACTCATCAACACTTGCGCGCCTGAGTGGCCAACCCTTAAGGGAAGTGGTCCCACTTGCGCGCCGCCTTATTCCTTCGATATAACTTGCGCATCCCTTTTCTGGAAGAACCTCAAGAGGATTCTAAAGGGATTAATAAAGAGTCGCTCAAGTATTCTAATGCTGGTTGAAAATCGCGCAAGTACCCCACATGTCGTGCAGGTATACCTGCGCGACCAATACTTGCGCGCCCATGTAAGACTTGCGCGCCTTTCAAGACTTGCGCGCCTTTCAAGACTTGCGCGCCCATACCTTTTTGGGTGCCCATCTTTCCCATTTACCCCTCTTAATCCATTTCACCTTTCCTATTCAAGATTTAGTCTTCAAGATACTCTTCAAAGCCATTTATGGCATGATTTCTTGATTTGACTTCCTTATTTGAAAGGAATTCTGTGGAATATCTCTCAAAACATAGTGATTTATACATTTTTATGTCACCAAAGATTGAGAGTTCATTCATTCAACCTCATCCTTTAAGATGAGAGAATCCTTAACCTGGGTCTCCTTTTCAGGAATAAGTCCCAGTCATAATTTTATGGGCATCCTTCTTAGGAGTAAGCCCCAAGTCCCTTAATTTGGGCATCCTTCTTAGGAATAAGACCCAATCTCAAATATGGGCATCCTCCTCAGGAGTAAGCCCCAAACCTTAATACTTAACCTGGGCTTCCTTTTCAGGAATAAGTCCCAGTCCTAATCTTGGGCTTCCTTCTCAGGAGTAAGCCCCAAGTCCCTTAAATTCTCTTTAACCAGTCCTAATTTACGTTTGATCTGGGATTCCTTCTCAGGAGTAAAACCCAGTTATCAATCCTCTCGTAATTTGGGATTCCTTTTCAGGAATAAGTCCCAAGTTAGAGTATTCAAATCTCCATGAAGCACATATACCTTTATGGACCATGTTCCTGGACTTTCTCCCTAATGTAAATCCTCTGGGTAGTCATACATACATAAGCCCCAAACTATTTTTATGATTGCATCTTTCATGGCACAATTGTCTAATTTTTACCAATACCTCTTTTTTCTCACACCGAGCATGACTCACGTGAGCTTAGAGTGTAAAAGTAATTGTGACATCCTTCTTTGAGCCATCAATCATAAACATCATACCCTTTACTCGAACTACGTGGGTTCTGATTCCTTTTCCAAAACAAAGGATACATAGGTAGCCCATCTATGGGTTCGATCCCAACTCTGAAATAATTCATGTCCTTCTAAATGACAATAAACTTCAAGTGCCCCACTGAGTGGCATTAAAACCAGCATGGTCATCATAATGACCTAGAGACTTTTATTTGAATGTTTTGAAGGTTACCACTGACCAAGAATCTCTAAATAGATATAGATGATTCTCTATTGATGAAGAACCTCGAATACATATAAAATATTCTCTAAATTTCTTACATATTTAATCATTGATTGTCAAAACTAAAGGAAAAGCTCATTTTATACTTGGTAATGTAATAAGGATTCACGAACATAACTTAAATCTATAAAGAGAGTCCTAGAATAGACAATAATTCCCCTCAAAAAGGTGTGATGAGTCCGACCTCCCATCCTCTCGACCAATGCAAATTCCTAAGCCTCATCAGTCCACAAGCTAATGAGCGCCTACCTTTGGAAAGTAGGTCCAAATGGATGTGGAATCATTGGATGTTTCCGGTTCTACGAACAAACCCGCTAGAAACCGATCAGAACGTTTGAATCTCCCATCCAGGAGGTCATCCCCGAATTCTGAGGGAAACAAAAAATGGTGAACCCGACGTGAATCCTTAACCAAGTTAAAATGATGTTTTACCTATTTGTTAAGCCCCTATTTAAAACTCAATAAGAGGGCTAACAAAAACAATCATTGACATATGTGCTCATCCAAAGGATGAAGTAGCTGAGTTTATCTTGATTACCTCTTTTATATCAAACAGACACTCTTTTCCAAGATTTTCTGTATTTTCATAATGGCTGCTCTCAAATTCACATCTGTGAATACTGCTGCTGCAAATACCACTACTGTTATTCCTACTGGATCGTCATCCTCTCTGAGGATGACATCACCTACTCAGCGTCTTCAACGCTGGGTATCAAATGCGCTGGTTAAGGAGTACCGTCAACATGGTACCATCCCAACTCTGGAGGCTTCCCGACAGGCCCTCCAAGTAAATAACTCACACAGGTCATCCGGACAACGATGACCAGTGATTAAGAAGCAGGCGGTGCTGACTACCGTCTCCAACCGTTTCGGGTCGTTATCCCCGGAACACAATTTCCATTCACTCCCTTACTCTGAGGAAGTGAATGAGAAGGTCCCACAGGGCCTTAATTTAAAAAGACAGGAGTCCTTCCCAATGGCTCCCATCAACAATCGCCGCCAGGCTCGTGCGGTAGTGCGCCCTCAACATGATGAGGGTACCGACTCCAGGCATTCAGCTAAGGTTCCTCGAACCCGAGCAGGCAAGACGAACAACCAGAGACGGAATCCGGTTGACAATGGGCAGGTTTTCATCCCTTCCATCTCCGGAGAAGTCCACCAACCTAACTTGGTGTAAAATAACGAGAAGGCACACACACCTGTCCGTTTTAATTCCGCTGTCCAGCAGACTCGTCTGGCAGCATCAAGCCAATCCCGCCAGGCAATTCCGACGGAGTACTATAGGCAGGAACATACACCTGCTTATGCATCATCAGTTAGTCAGCAGGTTCGCCTGACTACATATGATGAAGTCCACCAAACTAACTTGGTGGCAAACAACGAGCAAGCACACACACATGTCCGTTTTAATTCCGCTATCCAGCAGACTCGTTTGGCAGCATCAAGCCAATCCCGCCAGGCAATTCTAGCGGAGTACTATAAGCAGGAACATACACCTGCTTATACATCACCAGTTAGTCTGCAGGCTCGTCTGACTACATATGATGGATCTTGTCAACCACCTTTGGCGAAGTGTAATCAGTAGGCAGATACACCTGCTAGTACTAATCAAGCCTACTAACAGTCTCGCTTGGTAGTGCACGGAGAAGTCAGTCGGAAAGCTCCGACGACAAACAGGAGGCAGACTCAACTCCTTGCCCCCACACTTGAGTACTGTCAGGATTCACTGACAGGAAAAGGAGGACAGGAGCAGGCACATACACCTACTCAAAACCCGGAATGGGCGTATATTCCCGTTTCGGCGGCTGAAGTCACCAAACATATTTTGTAAATGGTGAAAGAGTAGAAGAAAATTCCTGCTCATATTCTAGATGCTTGCCAGGATATCATAACAGCTTCAGCATCATCTCAGGGACAGACACATAAATCTATCCCTAGCAGTGGAGTGACACATCAACAATTCACTCCAGAACAGACACACACATCTGTTCCAGTCCAAGAGGGTCATGGGGCATACTCCCCCATATCATACAGACAACCAAGTCAGGCACATACACCTGATTTGAGTGGAGATCATCAGCCTAACCTGACCATCTTTTATGATCAGGCACATACACCTGCTCAGAGTAACCACTTTCGTCAACAAGTGGTTTCCAAAGCGAGTAAGAAGGCATCTAAGAAAAAGATCCGCCCAACACAGTCAAGAGATCAAAGGCCAATCTGCAACAAGGCTTTGCTCGATGCTGGAGTTCTTGAAGCCCTCAGACATTTATCTGTTGGAATTCAAGATTCTACTCCCTCAGTTCCCAATAACAGGAACATTAATTCCAAAATTCTTCAACAGACACTTTCTCATGAAGGCTTTCTTCATGACAATTTGGTCAATCTTGAAGTTTCATCTTCAGATGAGAGCCACAAGAACCCTCTGTGTGGTCAGAAGACCAAGGAGCAAGAGATCTCATCTTTTGCTGTAACCCATTATGGTGGTCCTCCCCATGATGATGAACTTCACTGCGAAAGTCCTCTCCGCATTAGTGATTCACATTGCCTGGAAAATACTCCAGTGGACAATGTAGTGTCGAGAAAGCCCTCTTATCTTGAGGCACTTGCAAATGTGAAACCAGTTATGTCTGATACTTTATCGCTAGCAAGTGAAATACTTTCTCAATCATAAGATAGCCCAGGGTGTAGGTCATTCTCCGAACCACCCCTAAGTCGTGCATCTTCTAGTTTGATCAATGATGTCTCTACCAATCTTGTTGAATCCAATGAAGCAACAAGGAAACACCAACTCTGGTCAAAACAGGTAGAATAATCTTCATTTAATGATAAATAGGAAATGCTGAACATGAGGAAGAAACTGGCAAAAGGTGAGGTACCAGTCATGTTTTGGCCTTTGGCTGACTCCCAGTACGACATTCCAAAGATGTTGAAGGATGATGTAATCCATGATATTCGTCTCAACATATGGAAAACTCTTTGTCAATTAAAGAAGAAGGTATTATCTTATGATGAATATGAACATAATCTTAAGATAATAAAAGGGCTACAACGTCAGATTGATTTGGCATATCTATCAGTCTCTCGGTATCCGAAGGCTGAAAAGTAACAGAGAACCCTTCAACGTTCATGCCTTAGCGCACTAAGAAAATTGCGTCAGTTAATTGCCAATGCTCCATCTGATGTTCATATCAGAGGATGGGGTGTTAATGGAGCACTACATCTCACAGTGCTTTCCAGTCAGCAAAGCCCGCCGAAATGGTCTCATGCAATGTTATTTCCCATAGCCGGCCACAGTCAATGGGTTTTGTTCATAATCAAAAGCTTGTTCAAGAACAGGCTTCAACTAGTTCCTCTCAAAATCAATCATATAGAGAACAAGTTGTTGAATTGCTCCTACATCAAGCAGGCGATAATATTGCACAAGCCTCTCATATGGAGCAAGCAAATCATCAAATGACAGAAGTCTCGGAAATCATCCAATGGTCTGTTGAACCAGGTGATAAAAGTGGATACAGGCTAATGCATCCAGCTAATTTCCGAACTAAGATTCGCAAGATCAAGAGATCTTTTAAGAAGATCTCAGACGTAGCATGTCAAGAGCCACCCCAGCTTGTCAGACTGGGGACTCCTTTAACCCAACCCTCAGAGTCAACATATGAGATTCGAGGAGTTGAGCAGAATCGGCAAGAACAACCCCAGTTCACGAGACTGGGGACTCTTTCAAATCATCAATCCCCTTCTCAGAGAATATCGGTCTTTTCTCGATTGGGGAAGAAGCCCGAAGAGGAATGAAGAGCCAAATTATCAGGAGATTCCCTCCAAATTATAGCTCGTCAAGGAGTTCCTAAAGGATTGAATCAACAAAAGGCAATGTCTCATCAAAGATATGAAAGAAGACAATATCACAGAAATGTTGATAGAAGGGATGCGATGCATTATGCATCAATCAATGTCATAAATTCCGTTGTTACTAATCCACCAGAGGAGACTCACTTAGGGGACTCAGATGAAGAGCGTCCTGCTCAAGAAAATGTACGCACCAATACAAATGAAGAAGGTGTGCGTACACGAAGTCAAAGGATTACTCAGAACTTAGGTAATCCACTTCCTTCTCTCCAAAAAGTATCCAACAAAGGGAGGGGAAAGAATCATGTTACATATCCTTCCTCTGGAGAAGGTCAATCGCTCTCATTAGAGCAAAGGTTTTCACAACAAGAGGAAGAAATGAAAGAATTAAGAAGGTTGAATGCAGAACTACTTCAGAGTAGTCTTCTTATTAAGAATGATGAAGTCCGACAGCCGAAGGAATTTGTTGCAGTTACTGAAATGGATCACGAATATCCTCCTTTATTAGTACACCCTCAAAGGTCTAATCCCGTGGGTCAAGCGCAACAACGGTTGGCAGTGCTACCATCAGTTGCAACACCAACCACCACATATGTCCAAGCTCCATTCATTGCACCTACTCAAGACTAGATTCAACCGGATGTTTCTCAAATGATAATAACTACTATTGAGTCATTAACAGCACTTTTAGAAACTATGGAAGGGAAACGGGTGCAAGTTCAACCAGAAAAGAAAGTCTACCCTGAATGGGTAGATTCAATTTCTCCTACATCCAGTTTTGGAAACCCTGTTTTCCCTACTTTCAATGGATCATGCGACCCTGAACAACATTTTACGCATTACGTGTCTTGTTGTGATCCTATGATGGGAACTCCAAAGCAGAAAGAAGCAGTGAAACTCAGATGCTTCGTGCGAACCTTGCAAGGGCCAGCTTTTGTCTGGTATACAAGCTTGCAATCCCGGTCAATCATCGGATGGGAGGATCTTCGCCAAAAATTCCTTCTTCAGTTCAGCTCAACTTTTCCAAAAACGATAGTTTTCGATCTTACAAACTGCAAGCAAATGGAAAATTAAAGAGTCTCTGATTTCATTGCTCGCTGGAAGGGATTAACGTATTCCCTGAGTTTAGCACTCCCTCAGGAAGAGTTGTTGCCAATATGTGTGGCAAATTTGCGTGACGGATTACGCACGCCATTGATCCCTGTGAAATACATAGGAGGGTTTCGAGACCTTACTTCAATCGCTGAGCAGATTGAAGATTCCCTTATACAGGCTAAGGTTAAATCTCGTGTAATTCCATCAGCTTCAGGAAGGAGAATGGGTAAAGCAGAAACTGCTATAGTTATGCTTAAACAAGCACCTGTACCTATTTCTACTTCAAAACCTTCATCTTCTCGAAGGGCTCCACCTCCTGAATTCCAACAAAAAAGGCTGTTTCGTCCAAATGATCAAAGAGATCAACGACGAAAACAATTTGAGTATTTGAAGAGTAAAACATAATCTTTCCGAAGTGAGCAAGTTCCTGGTTACTTCATTTCAGCTCTAGAAAATAATTTGGTTCAATTACCAGTGCCCAAGAGGCCAAACAAGGAAGGAGATGAAGACCGTCCCAATTATTGTCCCTTTCATCAAATGTTGGGGCATCCCATCCAGGAGTGTTTTGTCTTTAATGACCTCCTACAAAAGATGGTCGACTTGGGACAAGTCAAATTGAAGGGTTCTTCAGCTCATGTAGCGTGTGTTACCGCTACAGATCCAGAGGAAGGAGGCGAGTGGCAGGAAGTCAAAAGCAAAACTGTGCAAAAATATGATGATTGGATGGTCATAAAGACAATCAATCGGACCCATGCCATTTTGCAAACACAATTGAAGAAGGCAATTGTGTCTCCTACAAAAGCTGCAATGAAGCCTCCATCAAAAGACAAATCCTCAAAAGGGAAGTGCAATTCAAAGAATAAAGAGGAATCAGAAGAAGACGAGTATGTATCGAGGCCTAAGTTGTCTTTGACTCTGGCAGATTTTATGCCATCTACTTCAAAGCAATGGGCACCGCCCCATCAAATGGCACAACCTAAACAGTCTAGTCAGACAGGGTCTTTATCAGACGAAGAGTTAATCTTCGGTTCTGTTAATATGATTCAATTAACAGATCCATATTCCAGTCTTGATGAGCCTGAATTACCTGTATCAAATAAGGGAATCCGAGGAAGTTCTAGAGGTTCAGGATACAGGGGAAGACGTGGATCTTTCCGAAGCCACTACTCCAATTCTACCCCTGCTAGCACTGTGTATGCAGCAGAAACTCGTGGTAGAGCCCTTCAGCGAGCTCAAAAAGAACAAGCAAGTTCTTCTGCCAATGGCCAACTCAGTTTTGGCACAGTTATTTTGGAAGACCGATTAAAGGTTCCATCTTCTTTATCTCAGCAAGTAAATGGATATAATCAGTCTAATCTTCCAAAACCAAGGATGTTGCGAACTTCTATCCCAATACATGATGCATCAGCTTCCAAAGCATCTGCTTCCAAGGTACCTGCTAAACCACATATTCCTATTGGGAAAAGCAGATCTGTAGATCAAAAGTATGACATATTGAAACACTTGGACCAAGTACCAGCCAAGTTATCAATTTTGGATGCTTTGAATCTGTCAAAAGATCTTCGGGAATCACTCATCGAAGCTGTGTCAAGTCCTCAGGAGTTTGAAGCTGAAATTACTACAGCTGAAGTCTATCACATAGAGAATAATCCTGCAGAATGCCATGCAGTGATATATTTTACTGATAAAGATGAAGATGATGTTGTGCATGGGAACATAAAATCTTTGTACTTATCTGGCAAATTCAATGGTGTAGATATCCGAAGAGCTTTCATTGACAATGGTTCAGGAGTCAACCTCATGCCCATTCGTACACTTCATCGATTGGGCCTCACGGAATCTGATTTATCTCCTTCTACCATGATGTTACAAGGATATGATAAAAATGAACAAGAACCACTGGGTGAAGTTACACTCAGAACCCAGTTTGGAGATCTTGTATCCAATTCGGATTTCATGATTGTTGATCAAGACTCAGCTTTCAACGTCTTTCTTGGAAGACCCTGGCTACATCAGCATGCAGATATTCCTTCATCATACCATCAATGTCTCAAATACTGTTTCAATGGTCATGTTGGAACATTGTATGGTGATAAGGCCCCATTCAAGACATGTGAGTCTCAATACATTGAGGCAGAATTTTATCACATGAAGGGAAGAGAAAAATCTACAATGAAGGAAATTACCAAAATTAATGCTCCATATGGTTTGGAGAAAATTCAAATAAACCCATTTACACATGTGAGTACAGATTATGTGTTACCTATCAGTCAAATTGACAAAATAGGCCCAAATCAAAATACTCTTATCGAAAGATCCATAATTTCAATTACTACAATTGAGCTAGACAACATGGGAGAAATTGGTAACCTACCAAACAGTGATGAAAGCATAAGTGGTGACATTTTCATTTCATCTGCTGAAGTCCAACAAGTCTATACTTCGCCAATCAGGCCAGAAGAAGTTATAGCAACACCAGAGGTGAATAATGATGTCTATTCTCAATCCATCATCTCCCCTTTATTTCCCAAAGAAGGCCCTTTATCATCAATAGGGTCGGAAATGGAAGCTTCTTCTTCAAAATGTGAAAATTTTGACATCTCTTATGATCATGAGAATTTCGTTTTGTCATCTACTATGCAAGTAGAAACGGAAGAAATAGCACATAATGAAGAGGAAGAGGAAGGTCTTAGAGATGCTCCTCCAGCATTTGAAGAGGGTATCTCTACCACTATGGATGAACTCAGAGAAATAAATCTAGGTATAGAGAAAGATCCACGCCCCACTTTAATGAGTGCGGCCATGACCCTTGAAGAGCAAGAGATGTATATTTCTTTTCTAAAGAAAAATAAAGATATTTTTTCTTGGAACTATACAGAAATGCCTGGTCTTGATCCTGATGTTGCTACTCATCATTTGGGTTTACCAAAAGAACATCGAGGATTTAAGCAAGCCGCGAGAAGAACACACCCAACTTATGCTTCCAAAATTGAAGCTGAAGTGGATAAACTGATCAAAGCTAACTTCTTCAGAGAAGTTCAGTATCCCAAGTGGTTGGATAATATTGTCCTTGTAAAGAAAAAGAACGGACAAATTAGGGTTTTCATCGATTTCAGAGATCTTAATCGGTATTGTCCTAAAGATGATTTCCCAGTTTCGATTACAGAACTCTTAATTGATGCGACCGCTGGCTATGAAGTACTTTCCTTCATGGATGGATATTCCGGATATAATCAGATCCAAATGGCCCCAGAAGATGAGGAATCTACACCTTTCAGAGCTCCTCAAGGTGTGTTTTGTTACCGGGTGATGCCCTTTGGTTTAAAGAATGCAGGTGCAACATATCAACGCGCCATGCATCGTATCTTCAAACCATTCTTAGGGAAGTTTGTTGAATGCTATATAGATGATTTGGTGGTTAAATCCAAACAACGTTCTAATCACTTGGCTGATTTGGAAGTCATATTCCACAAACTTTGACAACATAATTTGAAGATGAACCCCTTAAAATGTGCTTTTGGGGTAACCTCAGGAAAATTCCTCGGCTTTGTTGTACGCCATCGTGGTATTGAAGTCGATCCTGAGAAGAAAAAATCAATCCTTGGTATGTCACCTCCTCAGAATTTGAAAGAATTAAGAGGACTTCAAGGACACATATCCTATATTCGGCGTTTCATCGCCAATTTGGCAGGCAAAAGTTTACCCTTTACCAAATTATTGAAAAAAGGAGTCACTTACCAGTGGACTGAAGAATGTCAAGAAGCATTTGATGTTCTCAAGAAATACCTATTGAGTCCACCAGTACTCATGCCACCTGTTGAAGGTAGACCACTTATCCTCTATGTGACAGCTCTAGTGCGATCATTGGGTGCCTTTCTCGCTCAAAAGAATGATGCTGGGAATGAAAATAGCCTCTACTATCTCAGTAGATCTATGCTTGAAGCAGAAACCCAGTATTCAAGTATTGAGAAGTGCTGTCTAGCATTAATCTTTGCAGTCCAGAAACTGAGACACTACTTGCAACATCACGAGGTCCAATTGGTATCTCGCAATAATCCGCTCAAATTCATCCTTAGTCGTCCAATGCTTACAGGACGTCTAGCAAGGTGGGCAGTTATTTTGCAGTAGTTCGACATTCAGTATGTATCTCAAAAGGCAATAAAGGGCCAAGCTCTGGCTGATTTCCTGGCTGAACATCCTTCAGTGGAAGACACGTCTTCATATATTGAACTCCCTGATGAGGAAGTTTTATCTATTCAAGAGAGTCCTCAAACATGGGAAATGTATTTTGATGGTGCTTCCAGAAGTCTAACAGGGAAGAAAATGGAAAATCCTAAATTCAACAAAGTTGGTTTAGGAATTGTACTCATTTCTCCAGATAAGGCATTGTTACCTTATTCCTTTTTATTGTGGGAAGGTGGTACTAATAATGAAGCCGAATACCAAGATCTTATCACAGGCTTGGAGTTAGCACTTCAAGCACAAGTGAATCACTTAAAGGTGAAAGGTGATTCAGAATTGGTAATCAAACAAGTCAATGGGGATTATGCCATCAGAAAAGAAGAGTTAATCCCTTTGTATGATTACGTCAGAAAGTTAATGGCAGAATTCCCTTCAGAACCGACATTTTCTTATGTCCCAAGATCACAAAATACTTAAGCTGATGCACTGGCTAATATATCCACAACACTAGAAGATCCAAATCGGGACGAGACAACCATCAGTATTGCCCACCATTGTGCAATTTCACCTTATGTTCAAGCCAGAACAGAGGAAATTAATGAAATTAGTCCCATTCCTAAACCATATGGTCATACTACAGGATGGATGTCACCTATCAGGAAATACTTTCAAAATGGAACAATTCCACCTGATAGAGCTGAAAAAGAACAAATCCGGCGACGTGTGGTCAATTTTACTCTTTATGATGGCCCAAACCACCTAGAAAAAATTCTCTACAAACGTGGTTTTGATGGAGTTCTCTTCAGATGCATTGATGGTGAAGAGACAATGGCTGTCATGAAAGAAGTGCATGCAGGAGTCTGTGGTGCCCACCAGTCTGGACATAGATTGTCTGATCAAATTCGAAGGATTGGATACTTTTGGCCTTCAATGATACAAGATTGTGTTGATTTCACAAAAAAGTGTCATTCATGTCAAGTACATGACAACTTCATTCATCAACCTCCAGAGTTGCTTCATACAGCTAAATACTCATGGCCATTTTCCACATGGGGAATGGATGTGGTGGGACCTTACCCTTCAGCTACGGCCAAGCAGTTTAAGTACATTCTTACTACTACTGATTTCTTTTCCAAATGGGAAGAGGTAGTACCTCTCAAAGAAGTCAGTTCTAAATGCATCGTTAGCTTCATCAATTCTAACATCATTACTAGATTTGGTGTCCCTCATACCATATTGACGGACAACGACACCAACTTCTGTTCTTCTGAGGTGAAGAAATTGTATCAAGAATACAACATTAAATCCAACCATTCATCTCGGTATCATGCAGCAGCCAATGGCCAAATAGAAGCCTTTAACAAGACTCTTTCAAATATACTACAAAAGATGGTGGATAAAGATAAGAGGTCATGGCCTGATAAACTCTTTCATGCTTTATGGGCTTATCGGACTACCACCCGCAATGCAACGCGGTCAACTCCATATTCGTTGGTATATGGAATAGAAGCAGTCTTTCCAATTGAAGTTCAATTGCCCTCACTCAGAGTAGCCATTTGTGATCAGTTATCTACAGATGAGCAATCCCAAAAGCGATTGAATGAATTGGAATAGTTAGATTAGAAAATATTGTGCACTTTGCACCACTTGGAAATCTATCAGAATTGAATAACACGAGCTTTTAACAAAAAAGTTCATCTTCATTCATTCATTCAGGGAGAATTTGTATTAGTTCTCAGAACTCCAATGATACCAGGAAAGAAACCTCCCAAGCTTGAGCCAAAATGGGAAGGACCTTATTCAATACATAGAGTCTACTCCAATGGAGCTTATTCATTAATCTCGATGGATGGAGAACTCATTACTACTCCAACTAATGCCAGACTTTTGAAGAATTATTTTTAATAAAATACAAAGTATTCATATTTTATCCCCGTAACATGACACTAAACTGTGCGGCACCAGCTCGTCCTTGCTATATGACGTTAAACTATACAACAACGGTCCAGTATGACCTTAAACTCCCCCTTTTCGTCCAACATGACGTTAAACTGTATTGTCCCCGCAACATGACACTAAACTGTGCGGCACCAGCTTGTCCTTTCTATATGACGTTAAACTATACAGCAACGGTCCAGTATGACCTTAAACTCCCCCTTTTCGTCCAACATGACATTAAACTGTATTGTCCCCGCAACATGACACTAAACTGTGCGGCACCAGCTCGTCCTTGCTATATGACGTTAAACTATACAGTAACGGTCCAGTATGAACTTAAACTCCCCCTTTTCGTCCAACATGACGTTAAACTATATTGTCCCCGCAACATGACACTAAACTGTGCGGCACCAGCTCGTCCTTGCTATATGACGTTAAACTATACAAAAACGGTCCAGTAAGACCTTAAACTCCCCCTTTTCGTCCAACATGACGTTAAACTGTATTGTCCCCGCAACATGACACTAAACTGTGTGGCACCAGTTCGTCCTTGCTATATGACGTTAAACTATACAACAGTGGTCCTGTATGACTTTAAACTGCAACTTCGTCCCACACGACGTTAAACTGTGAAAATGTTCCCTAAATGGTCCAATATGACCTTAAACTGCATCATCCATGGTCCATGCATATGACCCTAAACTATTTAAAAGTCCCTAATGTCCAACAAGACGTTAAACTGTGACGTCCTAACTACATGACGCTAAACTGTATAAAAGTCCCTTACGTCCGGAAAGACGTTAAACTACATAATCATCCATGGTCTAGTATGACCTTAAACTACAACTTTGTCCAACATGACGTTAAACTGTAGAAAAAAGAACTTGTCCCCGCAACATGACACTAAACTGTGCAGCACCATTTCATCCTTGCTATATGACGTTTAACTATACAGCAATGGTCCAGTATGACCTTAAACTGCAACTACGTCCAACATGACGTTAAACTGTAGGAAAGTCCCTTATGTCCAGCAAGACGTTAAACTGTGACGTCCTAACTACATGACGCTAAACTGTATAAAAGTCCATTACGTCCGGAAAGACGTTAAACTACATAATCATCAAAGGTCCTGTATGACCTTAAACTACACCACCGTCCAGCATGACATTAAACTGCACCATCCAGGGTCCATGCATATGACCTTAAACTATTCGCACTTTCGTCCAACATGACATTAAACTGTGGAAAAAAAATCCCCAATGCGTCCAACATGATGTAAATGGTGTGTTATTTTGTCCTTACTGCATGACATTAAACTTCGTAGTCCCCCTTTTGTCCAACATGACGTTAAACTCTATTGTCCTCATCGTCCTAACTACATGAAGCTAAACTGTACAGAAAATTAATGATACGTCCTACATGACATTAAACTGTATTTTGTCCCTGCTACATGACACTAAACTGCGCAGCACCAATAGTCCTAACTACAAGAATTTAAACTGCATAGTCCCTTTATATGTCCTACATGACATTAAACTATGCATTGTTAAAGTTGTTGTTACCTCTTGTTTCTCACACCGAGTATGACTCACGTGAGCTTAGAGAAAACCTCAACCGTAACACTCTCTTTGGGCCGCTAACCATGTATAAGTCCCAACAACATTTATTATTATTATTATATCGTTGTCCCCAAGAACAACTTGATCATTAATTCATTCTTTAATTGAACTACACGGACTTTGATCCTTGCCCTCCAGGTTGGGTATGTAGGCAACCTCCCAAGGTTCAAGCCCAAAAAAAATCTCTTCACATCGGTTCATCACCATCTCATATGATGTTGATTCATGAAACCGCCCCTAGAATCAATATCTTTACATTGATTCACTTTTGTCCTTGTTATATGACGTTAAACTATGCAACACTTTTGTCCGGTAAAACAATAAACTACAATACTCTTTGATTTCCTCATTCGAGAGAGAACTATTATTGACATTGATTTTCCAATCATGTTTTCATTTCAAAAGACTACGTGCATACATGGTAATACCTAAACTTTTTATCTCAGGTTAAACCATCATTGCACTAAAGTCCCCTTTCACCCTTCACATGTACGAACCAAATTTGTACAAAGGGTAGTTCTATAACTACGTGGGCTTGATTCCCATCCTTATGGGATACGTTGGAACGTTCGAGTATCCCTCGAACCCAGCCCCAAGTCTTTTTGGCCTAACCCCAAATTTCACTTTCAGTCCCTTGGCTAAAAAGTCCTCATGAAAACACACACTGTGTATTCATTATTATGGTCCAAATTCTATGACCCTAAACTAAGATCTCTCATGCTTTCGTCTTGCACGACGTTAAACTGCATTTCAAGAACTACGTATGGCTTGATTCTCATTCTTATGAGATATGTAGTGAAGTCAAAAAATTTGAATTCAGGACCCAGCCACAACATGATTATGGTTATCATTGACCTATATACCTCTATATACATTGGACAATACCCATCTTTATGTGTTATAATCCTAACCTTAAATATTTTCAGATCTTCATAACCCTTTTCATGACTTTTAGTCACAAAAATGTCAAACTTCTGAGAATTCTTTTGCCTGACTATGCAGCACGTGCCCGTAGGTGGCCTTTCAAAAACAATCCACATAACAGACTTGTCAGCCAAAAGATGCTATTTATTTGACCATGCAGCCAATGCCCTTAGGTGGCCCTGCATATTTCAACCCCCTAACGGGTTTGTTAAATAATGGTAACTTAATTCTTGGGAAGAATGCCTCTTTTGTCCTTATTTGTCTTAAACGACAGTATGTAGGGATCCGCAAAAAATAGCCATCCTTAACATATTTGTCCCATATCCTTTTTCATGATCTGAAAGTATTCAAGTATATGGTTTATTCTTCTTCCCTACGTTTGGGTCAAACCTTCGTAGGAGTGATATTCATCCAGTTCTTCGATAATCTTGTCTGAAAATATCTTCTCCATATTCAAGTACCTCTTTCCATACAACAAAATCTATACATTAGAAAATTTGAATCTCCATAAACTTTCACTGGCTTTTAGCACTAGGAAAGTAAATTTTTGAGAGTTCTTTCACCTGACTATGCAGCACGTGCCCATAGGTGGCCTTGCATAAACAGTCCACATAACAGACTTGTCAGCCGAAAGATACTATTTATTTGACCATGCAGCCAATTCCCTTAGGTGACCCTGCATATTTCAAACCCCTAACGGGTTTTTGTCAAATAATAGTAACTTCATTCTTGGAAACTACTTCTTCTAATGCCTTTTAACTCTTTTTCATATCATTCCTCAGATTCAAATATTCTTAAGCCATAGTTTACATTTTTTCTCCCTCATACTTGAGTATGGTAATATGTTTTCAGATCAATTGTCAAGGAATTGAATCAATTTTAACCCATTTTGGTCAAAGCTATTTCGACCTTAAACATTAGCCCCTTTATGTCCGACATGCATGACTTTAAACTACCAGATTTCTTGTTTTTCTTTTCACCTCAGAGTCAAATCCTCTTTTCTCTCCAGATCCAACTCTGAGGGGGGACTTTTGTTGACGCTTTGTTCCGTCACAGAGTCTAACGACTAAAAAAAACGAAATACCTTAGTCCAAAGTGATTCATCCTTTGAAGAAACATCAAAAATCGACAAAGGGATGAACAAGGAGAACATTGCCCATAGGTCGCGCAAGTTCCCTCATGGTCGCGCAAGTACACTTGCGCGCCGCCTAGTGGTCGTGTAAGTACTTGCGCACTGCCTAGTGGTTGTGCAAGTCTACTTGCGCGGCGCCTTGTGGTCGTGCAAGTGACTTGCGCGACCTAAGTGATAACCGCCCGGTAACCGCCCAGGGTCTTCTCCTACCTATAAATAGACCCTGTGGGCCCCCCATTCGAGAGGATCTTTTTCCAGAAACTCGGATTGAAGCTCCCGACGCCCAAGTCTCTTCTCAAAGCTTCTGGAACACTACTAAGGTAATTTCTTACCTAGAAAAGAAGATCTAAAGAGAGGGAGGAAGGCCTAAGTGTTGAAACTCATCAACACTTGCGTGCCTGAGTGGCCAACCCTTAAGGGAAGTGGTCCCACTTGCGCGCCGCCTTATTCCTTCGATATAACTTGCGCGTCCCTTTTCTGGAAGAACCTCAAGAGGATTATAAAGGGATTAATAAAGAGTCGCTCAAGTATTCTAATACTGGTTGAAAATCGCACAAGTACCCCACATGTCGCGCAGGTATACCTGCGCGACCAATACTTGCGCGCCCACGTAAGACTTGCGCGCCTTTCAAGACTTGCGTGCCCCTACCTTTTTGGGTGCCCATCTTGCCCATTTTACCCCTCTTAAGCCATTTCACCTTTCCTATTCAAGATTTAGTCTTCAAGATACTCTTCAAAGCCATTTATGGCATGATTTCTTGATTTGAATTCCTTATTTGAAAGGAATTCTGTGGAATATCTCTCAAAACATAGTGATTTATACATTTTTATGTCACCAAAGATTGAGAGTTCATTCATTCAACCTCATCCTTTAAGATGAGAGAATCCTTAACCTGGGTCTCCTTTTCAGGAATAAATCTCAGTCATAATTTTATGGGCATCCTTCTTAGGAGTAAGCCCCAAGTCCCTTAATTTGGGCATCCTTCTTAGGAATAAGCCCCAATCTCAAATATGGGCATCCTCCTCAGGAGTAAGCCCCAAACCTTAATACTTAACCTGGGCTTCCTTTTCAGGAATAATTCCCAGTCCTAATCTTGGGCTTCCTTCTCAGGAGTAATCCCCAAGTCCCTTAAATTCTCTTTAACCAGTCCTAATTTACGTTTGATCTGGGATTCCTTCTCAGGAGTAAAACCTAGTTATCAATCCTCTTCTAATTTGGGATTCCTTTTCAGGAATAAGTCCCAAGTTAGAGTATTCAAATCTCCATGAAGCACATATACCATTATGGACCATGTTCCTGGATTTTCTCCCTAAAGTAAATCCTCTGGGCAGTCATACATACATAATCCCCAAACCATTTCTTATGATTGCATCTTTCATGGCACAATTGTCTAATTTTTACCAATACCTCTTGTTTCTCACACCGAGCATGACTCACGTGAGCTTAGAGTGTAAAAGTAATTGTGACATCCTTCTTTGAGCCATCAATCATAAACATCATACCCTTTACTCGAACTATGTGGGTTCTGATTCTTTTTCCAAAACTAAGGATACGTAGGTAGCCCATCTATGGGTTCGATCCCAACTCTAAAATAATTCATGTCCTTCTGAATGACGATAAACTTCAAGTGCCCCACTGAGTGTCTTTAAAACCAGCCTGGTCATCATAATGACCAAGAGACTTTTATATGAATGTTTTGAAGGTTACTATTGACCAAGAATCTCTAAATAGATATAGATGATTCTCTATTGATGAAGAACCTCGAATACATATAAAATATTCTCTAAATTTCTTACATATTTAATCATTTATTGTCAAAACTAAAGGAAAAGCTCATTTTATACTTGGTAATGTAATAAGGATTCACGAACATAACTTAAATTTATAAAGAGAGTCCCAAAATAGACAATAATTCCCCTCAAAAAGGTGTGATGAGTCCGACCTCCCATCCTCTCGACCAATGAAAATTCCTAAGCCTCATCAGTCCACAAGCTAATGAGCACCTACCTTTGGAAAGTATGTCCAAATGGATGTGGAATCATTGGATGTTTCCGGTTCTATGAACAAACCCGCTAGAAACCGATCAGAACGTTTGAATCTCCTATCCAGGAGGTCATCCCCGAATTCCGAGGGAAACACCGACGCAGCCAGACCCAGATGCTCCGGTCTTCGAGCTACCTCCATTGGCCATTCTGCCACCACTCCCTCCCTCGGCGGAGGCCAGACCTACTTTTGATGCCCCTCCACTTTCCAGCCCCAAGCTTCCGAGCACCACCATTTCTGCTCCACCAGCTGCCGCTCTACCTATGCCATCTTCATCAGTAGCTGGTCCCTCCTTGAGCACCCCATCCACCGAGTCACCATCTACTTCAGCTGATCCACCCACAGAGCCAGCCTCTGCTGCTGCACCTGCTATTGGACTGGTACCTGCAGGTGCTCCCTATCCCTGTAGGGTATTCCTGGCCACCGATCTCACATATGACAGGGTTTGATGCTTCTCTCGTCAGCCGATACCGTTGAGTGGCTGTTACCTCGACAACAGAATTCCACAACAGCTAGGTATTTTGTAAGACTTGGAGGAGATTCTTGGGCACACCCCACTCTTATATATTTTCTAGGTCAGCACTCCAATTTTTCATGATTTATTTTTGGGGTTCACGGCCTCGTTTGAGTACGATGGAGCGGAGTACCGGGAGACACCTGGTAATGCGGTAAACATGGTACGGTTCCAGCTAGGCGGCCGGTGTTTTCCCCCCACCATGAACGAGTTTGGTCAAGGGTGTGGCTTCGACCCCCATCCCATCACCCCAACTCCTATTTATACCCTATCCTGGCCTGAGCGTTCTGAGCTTGTCGTTATGTGGAGGAAGATAGCTGGGCCTGACCACCGGTACTCCCCCACTTCCCAGAAGAGCACTCTTATCGCTGACCCCATCATCCGCTTCGCCCACCAGTGCTTCAATGCCATCCTTTTCCCTCGCCATGTGGATATGGGGGTCATGAATTGCCGTGAAAAGGAGCTAAATACCTGTGTCATTTAGCACGACGACCCAGACCTCCCCTATCTAGCCGCTTCCTATTTCCACTCAATGATTACCGGCCATCAGGGAAACCTGAACGGAGAGTTTTACACTACCCGTCTCGCACACCACCTTGGGGTATTCGAGCCTTATTTGCCTCATGATCTATTAGGTTCACCCCAGTGGATGGACTTTCTCATGCTCATTCCCATGGGGATGGTCTGGAAGCTAGGCGGTGCCTACATCATTGCTCAGGCTCGCCCCCAGCCACCCGCTGACCCTCCTACCCCAGCTGCTGACCCTACTCCTCCTTCCCCACCCCATCCTGCTTCTCCACCTCACCCACCTCCTACTGACCACACTTCTTCTGACCTTCCTTGTTCTATCCCTTCACCCATCCCACCTTCCCCCGCACCCTCGGTCGATCTTTCCCTTTCCCACCACCTAGCCGTGATGGAGTAGGTCTTGGGTCACTTTGACAGCCGAGAGGATCAGATGGTGTAGTATTTGGATCGTATCATCGACAGCCAGGACACCATTTCACAACATTTTATCCATCTAGATAGACTCCAAGACCACATGGAGCAGCTGTTGGTGCATATTGCTCAATATCTTGGTCTTCTGCCACCTCCGCCACCTGCCTCTGCCTTAGCTCCTGGTCCTTCTGCTACAAATCCACCACCCTCTCCTGCACAGGACATGGATTCTGTTCTGTTGTCTATGGTGAGCCTTCTACTACTCCACCTGTCGCCACCACTACTGCCGGTCCATGGCCTGTTTCTGAGCTTCCTTCGCCGAGTCTCGCACCTGCGGCTCTTACTTCTCCAGCTACCCATCCCGGTGCAGCATCAGAGCCTCCAGCTTCCACGACTCATGCGCCGTCTCTACCAGCCAGTTTTGTACTGGATCTGCCGTCCCCTAAGGTGACCCCATGATAGTGAC
Organism: Viscum album; assembly: GCA_963277665.1. NCBI lineage: Eukaryota > Viridiplantae > Streptophyta > Magnoliopsida > Santalales > Viscaceae > Viscum > Viscum album. Next base: position 954,554,344 of record OY728133.1, on the reverse strand, counting down.
ATTTTTCTTTCTCTTATATGTCTAATTTTTCATTTTCTGTGCTGTGATGTTATGCATGTTTGCAGTTTTCTTTTTTCTTCGACAGTCATAGGTATCATGGAGTGACTCCCGACATCATTTTTTTCGAGGGGAGTATTTTTCCATTTTTTCTTGTCCATCACTTTCACTTTTATACTTCCACTAATTCCCCTTGTTTGGATCCCATCATTTTTCCCTTGCCCACTCTTTACCTTAGTATTACACCTGGTGGACCATGTGTTGTATTATGTGTGGGGGACTTGTGCTAGCATCTCTCTATTTCACCTTAGTCTTTTCCCTTGAACTAATCTAAGAGACATCATTATTAGATTATATATTTGCAAAATTGAGGCAATTTTTGGTTAATAATATTTCTAAATGCTCATGTTATCAGTAGGAACTTTTTTAGGGTTTCACGCTTATTCTGATTCAAATGTATTTTAAAATGATTGCTGGTATAGTTTCAATTGCAACTTTTAATCCATGATTAATTACATTGATTAGGCTAATCATTTATATGCATGTGATGAATTAATTGTCCCTTTATTATTTTTCCACTCCTAAGAGGTACTCTAAACCTTTTTTCTTATTTCTTTTCTAAATGCCCTCTTTCTTGAGAAATTCATCGAATATGCATCACTACCAGAATTTGCAAGTTTTCTTTTCGAAACATGAATAATTTTTGAATTGCTTTAAAATGATTGAGGCCTTAGATTGTTTCAACCCCTTCATCTTGAGACCTACCCTACATTTAATCCTCATTACACCCAAAGAAGCAATGAACAACCTTTATAGGAAGCCACATTATAAGGTTATTTCCCTTCCTACCCTATTTCTTTTTAAACTTTGCATGATTATTCATTTTGGTGATTTAAAGAGGGAGTTGGAAATACATGGAATATATTTGTGCACATACATGAAATAAAGTGTGGGGGAGTGCCTCTTGACTATTTGGGGAAGAAAGGGTTCCAAACAATTATTCGTTGTTTTCATAATTTTTTCCCTTGAGTTCTTCTTAATTTTAAAAAAAAGAAGAAGAAAAAAATCCAAAAAGAAGGGAACCTTGGGCTCATTTTGGAACCTTACTTGTAAGGGAAAAGGTGGTGATTACTATAGCTTTTGACTGAGCTTGAGAACGAAAAATTTTCATTGAACTTTACTTTGAATATCATGTACTGTTGTTTAAAGGAATTAGCCTTCCTTTTCCACACCTGAGAATTTATTTTTCACAGCTGAACCTACCAACCATTAGCCACAGTGACATCTGAACCTTATTGATAAAGCCCTCATGATTATTGTAATTCAATTTTTTCTGAAATAGAGAACAAGACATCTTGAAAACCTATGGATAGAGTGTATATACCTTAGATTGAGCATAACTCTGAATAAAAAACATCTTGATCGTAGAGTGTGATTTTAATTGGTATGGTAGATCATCAAGTGGCATGCTTATTTTTGAAAAGTTGAAAAATGTTTTGAAAGAGGATGAGAGATGTTAAGTGAATTATATATGAGGCATGATTCTATTATCTTATGAATTTAATTTGTTTGTGCCTTTTTGAATTTTCCTCAGTAACGTTGTCATTTGTACTTTTGATTAATTAAATTCCCCTCTTTTAAAAATATAGGCACTTTTAATTAGATGTTGAGATTTTGCTTGAGGGAAAGAAAATGACTAAGTGTGGGGGAGTTTGATGCACCCAATTTTTGTATTCATTTTCATATATATAATTGAAAATAAAAACATTTTTTCATCAAATATCTGTTGTTTCATGAAAATATTATTTGATTTTGGTGATTTTGTTTACTTTCAAGAGCTTTCATGCAAAAATACATAAATCAAGGGAAGTATGTGAAAATTTTGAAACTACATGGTGTGTACTTTTATACACGTCGTGTACATCCCGACAGGGACACATAACGAAGGAGGGAGTACATGCACATTTCACCAGGCAGAAGTTACATGCCGTGTGGGGCGACATTACACGCCGTGTACAACCTTCTAGAATAAATTGTTGCCGAGAAGGTTCTACACGCCCATGTGGTCGTTGAAGGAGACATGATGTGTTCCAATTTTTACACGCCATGTCTGCTATTCTAGAAGGGGTTTCTAGCCAAATTTTCATACTACATGCTGTGTATGGAGGCAATATATGCCATGTACACTCAACTACCATGCGGCTCCATTTTCAAAAGTCAAATATGGCATGTTAGGCCACCTTCCCGTGGAGAAAAAGAAGACCAAAGAGCATTCATGGCAGTACACGGCGTGTGCTTTCTATACACGTCGTGTACTTTATATACATGTCGTGTACTTTATTTTTCTATAAAAAAAGGCCTTGTCCTATGGATTTTGGGGAGTACCAAACCATTTGAGGAGGGAGAAGTTATGCTTCCGCCATTCCAAATCCACCGTAGTGTCGTAGTTTCATCATTCCACCTACTGACACCACTCCTCAAAGATTACACGATGAATTCATCAGGTATCGAGTGCGTTGTTCCTATTATGTATTCCATGTGTAACTAAACCCCTTGTGTTGGGGATGTGGGTGATAAAGGATTGTATTATTTTGTATTAATTTAGATAGTTGTGTTCATTATTCTTAATTCTTCTTACTCCTCTTCAGTCATTACTAAATATTACTTAGAATTCTAAGCCGGACCAAGGGAAGAATTCTCAGTGATATAAAAGAAGAGTAACAGTGAAAGCTTTCATGACCATTGAAAAGGTTTCACCGATTCATAAATGGACTGAACCAAATTAAGAATTGAGAAACACTGACTACCAGACCAAGGAGTCAATTTATTCAATTCCAAACAAGAGGAACCAGACCAAGGAAATATTGTGATAAAAGGGAATCTAGAATGACAAATTATCATGAACAACACAACCTTTTAAGAAATCTGCATAAGAAATCCATAAACACCACAGCCGCAATACACTTTTTCTTTCTGTTAAAACACATTAAAATCACTTGTTGTTTCCTTTAAATTATTAATCATTTTCTTAAAGTATGTAAAACAGTTTCACTCAATCCAAACCAAGAAAATACACTCTAAATTCTGCATATTTCACTATATTAATTATAAACCCAACTGAACCAAAGCACTGCCAAAGTTCCATGTGGATCGACCCGACACTTGCACTATAATAAAGTTTTAAGAGTGGGTTAATAACAATTTGGGGCACTAATAATATACTTTCGGTGAAACGACCGACCAAACTCCCTTCGATCTAATGGCGTAACGAAGGAATTCAATGGCGCGTGCTTCCAACTATACAATGAACAGACTTCCTCACCAACGGAGGACCCCGTCACCTACCCAACATCTCCAACTCTGGGTCTTGGATGCGATGATCTGAGAGTACCACATGAATGGTACTCTCCGGATGGTGGAGGCAGCCATGCACACCCTCCAATTTGCCAGGACTCGTCGGCCGCCTGCCCAGCAGTGGCGGAAAAAGAAGATCTAGATGGCTCCTATCACCGTCTCCAATTGTTTCATGAGTCTATCCACGGAATGGGACAATGCGTACCTCTCTTATCATAGGGATTAGAATGAGGTCGATGTTGAGGACTTCTTTCCCGCCAAACGGGGGTTCCGCCCCAAGGCCCCCACCAGAAGACATCATCGAGGTCACGCCGCGACTCAAAATCCTCACACTCAGGAAGATGTAGCCCAAAGGATCCAGGCCCACGCTCCCTGAGCACCGGCCCCTCGGACCACCCGACGAGGGCAGAAAACATACAACTAGGGACTGATCATCACCATTTATTTTGAGGAGGAGCTTCGTTGCCCAATCACGGAGAGGCATCAAGAACTGGCACATACACTTGTTCACCTCTCCAAAGACCTCCATCCATACATGGAGGCATAATATGAGTACGCGCGCCTCCCCACTGAGCTCCATCAAGCCCGTCACTCAGATAGGACAACACCTACCTTACAGGCACCTCTCCCTGCCCAGGGTCATAAAGCCCACCAACCAGACGTGGTGGCCACCCAGCACCAGCATGACCAGCTCCTAGCAGATGCTTCTGACGCCTACCATCCTGATGTGGTGGCGATCAGCAAATTTCGCCATCCAGATGTAGTGACAATTAATAGGCAGGCACGTCTCCCTGCCCACAAAATCCACTAACTTGATATAGGGGGAAACCAATATATGTAGGGCCAGCTCCCTGTAGATGCATGTCAATTCCTCCATCTCGATGTGGCTGCAAACAGAGAGATAAACCGGCATATCCCGGCCCAAGGGAAGATTCGTTCACCAGCCCCGACACAGGATGATTGTCAGTACCAACTGACCACCAGAGGACCGGAGCATGATATTCCTACTCCGATACTGGAATGGGCCTTCATACCCATTCAAGCCAAATATGTCTCTCTGCATTTCCTAGAAATGATGGAGCAGGTATCGATCCCATATCATATCTTGCAGACTTTCCAGAATGTAATTACATCAGCGGAAACATCAAGGACTCAGTCCTGTGAGCCCATCTTCTCAATTGAGGAGACTCATCTAAGAGATGAGATAGCAGCCTCAGAGTAGATCTGCATTCCTACATTCTCCAAGGAGGGTCACCATCTATATTTCACGATTTAAGGTAAACCAGATCGAGTAGCCTAACTCGTTCAAACTAGGGGACACCCGTCCATCATGATGGATACTCCAGAGCAAGCATATATCCCTGATAAAAGTCAATATGTTCATCGGCGTATCCCAACATCATCACATGGACCAATTAGATAGGGACCCAAAGGTACATTCCATTGTCAATAGCAGACGGTCCCCACTACCCGTAAGAAAGCACCCCAAATGCGTCGAAGGCATCCGAAATAAAAAGAGTGGGTTCATGACTCCGCTCAGCTATAATCTTGGGTTCCCAATGCCGCTAAATGCATATCGAAGGCTCATAAACCTACCCACCCATTACCATATTATGGGAGTGGTAGTAGCAGTTGTTAAGGTCCTCCCTACAATGTTTCTACCAGCAGCTCTGAAGGTCCTCCGCAGAGCACTCATGGGGGCCTCCCCCACGGGCATATAACGATCAATCACGAGAGCTCGTATTTTAATGCGAGTCACGGAAACCCTCCATGTGTCCAGAAGATCGAGCAACAAGAAGGCCCTCCACTTGCTGTGGTCCACCCTAAAGGTCCTACCTAGGGTATACACTACAACCACTCTCCTTGTAGTAGGACCATAAATTATGATAATAGTCCTTGCTATCATAGTCGCAACTGTGGAGGCCCTCCCCACAGTGACGTCTCATTACGACAAGAAGGTCCATCCCTTGTCGTGGCCTACCTTGAAGGTACTCCCCAGGGGTTACATTTCAGTGACAGTCTTCGTAGCCGGGCATCAGATCACAATGGTAGTCCTCGCCACCCTGATAGAAGAGGTCCTCCCCATAGAGACGTCAAGTAACGAGAAGGCCCTCCCCTCATTGAAGTACATTCTGAAGGCCCTCCCTATGGTGTACCCCACAAATATTCTCCCTGTGGCAGCTATAATGGTAGTCCTTGCCATTACAGCAGCTATGATGGTAGTCCTCGCCACCACGACCGCCATTGCGTAGGTCCTCCCCGCAGTGGCCCCAAGCAACAAGAAGGTCCTCCCTTGTTGCAATGTGTCTTTAAGTTCCTCCCCTGGATACACATCGAACGTCAAACCATGATGGTCATCCCCCCATGATGGAAGTTGTTGTGAAGGCCCTCCCCGTAACAACACTATGCAAACAGAATCTCCTCCCCTTCCTACGACATGCCTTGGAAGCCCTCCCCAAGGCATGAACTGCAAAAGTACTCTATGCTGTGAGGCGTCAAGCAGTAATGGTAGTCCTATCCATTAAGATCGCCATTGCGAAGGTCCTCCCCGCAATGAAATATCATATCGACAGGAAGGTCCTCCCCCTTCCAAATCAAGCACGGAAAATCCCTCGTATGCATAGGCACTCAGAAGGATGGCATCAAGAATGTCAGATTCTCAGTCAATCGCTAACGACACCCTTCTTCAATCAGGATATGTTCGGGGGCCACATTCATCTTCAGAACCACCCCGGAATCACATGCATGATAATTAAATACCAACAAGTCCCAGTGACTCTAACCATGCTATAAGTGAGCATCTCAGTTGGGCTGACTAGGTAAAGGAGTTAGTAGCAGAGGAGTATGCTGACATTGTGCACCTGAGGAAACGACTAGCTAGGGATGATACACCGGTTATGTTTTGGACCATGAACACCTCTCAATTCGACATACCCAGAGAGTTGTCTGAAGAATGTGTGCACGATATCCGCCCTAATATATGGAAAATCCTCCGGCGACTGAAATCATGCTTCCTGCCATATATCGGGAATATAGACCACGTCAAGACAATAGGAGACCTCCTGTGTCACATCGACCTAGAAGCTCTTCCTTTGGAGCGACAACAATGACCCGAGAGGCGTAAAGGAGACATGGAGATAGCCTGCCTCCGTGCACTGCACCAGTTGCATCACCCCATCAGTGATGCTCCGATGAGAGTCCACATCAAAAGATGGGGGGAACATGGAGCTATACATTTTACACCGCTCCCCTCCTAGAAGAACTCGTTCGACATAGTCTCTTGCAACGTCATCACATCAAGACGACAATCGAGTGGTCTCCCTGTTCGTGAAAGGAAACACACCCAACAAAGTCAGTCCTTGAGTAAGTCCCAGAAGGGTCAAGCCCAACAGGAACGAGCCATTCAAGAACTCCTGAATCAGGCCACCAAGAGCGTACAACAGGCCTCTCGTCTAAGAGAGGCCAATCAGCGTTCATTACCTGCCTCCCCAGAGGGGATTGACTCATGGAAGAACTCGGCACCAAACCCAGTTCACCCCCGAATGGGGGCACATGAGATCAGGCAGGTCGCGATAGCAGCGGCCACTGCCGCAATCCAGGGTCAAACCCAGCCTACAGGGCTAGGGGAATTTTTAACAACAAATGACCCCATAAGACTAATAATAGTGGGAAGAGACTCAACGTCAAAGGAACATAGCCAACATAGCCCTCAGGGCTGGGGGCATTATTACCTCCTCTACAACAACCACCCCCATGAGAATCAGAATTCTCTCATCTAGGGAGGACAGCCAGAAGAGTAGGTTCCTGCCCTATCCCATCGTTAGGATCATCATCCCCTCCAAGAGGGAGGCATATCATAAGGGTGCATCAATGAACTCTCTGTGTCACCCTTCTTCAAGGGGTCGAAAGGCCATCCCGGGATAGAAGAGTGAATACCAGTAAAAGACACAGTAGATACTCTTCTTATTTAGAAGATGAAACCTTCTATGCCTCGTGATATTCATCCATAAACTCCATAGAGGCTAACCCCATGGGTAACACCGAAGATGATGCAAATCTGGATGGATCAGAAGACGATGGTTCTGGTCAGGCTACAACCTACAACGAACCACCAGGTGTGCACACCCGGAACCAGAGCGCTGCTCTAAACATGGATGCCCCTTCCGCTAACCTTCCTCTACTCAACTTGTGAGCTTCAAACAATGATAAGAACAAAGGACCAGTTACCCTTAACCCGAATCCTTCTCTCTATAAAAATGATCCACTTACGCTCGAAGAGAGATTCGCTCAATAGGAAGAGGAAATGAAAGAATTGAGGCGACATAATGCCCATCTACTCTAGAGGAATCGTCTTATTGAAAGCACGCCCCAAGAGGAGTGAAATCATGAACTCCCAGTAGGTGCACCTCAAAGACCAAGGTATGCCCCAGAAAAAGAAGCACGGTCAGGGCTCCCGCCCAACGAGGTGCCCGGCCCATCCAGTTACCTATGTGTGGATCCAGATGAATACCGAGACTTCCCTCCACTCAAGAAGCAACTAGAGAGAGTACGTCTGAACCCTCCGAAGGTGTCACAAATGGAACAAGAACCACATAGTGCCAACTGAGTTGTATTCTCAGGAAATTCCTCAGGTTACACTTTCCCAGGGATGGGCCCAACAGGATGTAAACCAAGGTCTCACCAATACCAACGAGGCACTAACGGCTCGATTGGAAGCAATGGAAGGTCGACCCGCTCTGATACAACCAGAGCGGACGCCCTACTCAAATTTAGTTATCAACACGCCACCTCCACCCAATTTTCGAAGCCCTGTATTCCCAATATTCAATGGGTTAGGTGATCAAGAATAACACTTAATGCACTATGAGTATTATTGCGACCCTATGATGGGAACTCCAAAACAACATGAAGTAGTGAAATTTAGATGCTTCGTACGGACCTTGAAAGGATCCTCCTTCGCCTGGTACGCGAGTCTGCCAGCCCAGTCAATAAAAAGCTGGGAAGTCCTTTGGTAGCAGTTACTCTTCCACTTCAGCTCGACGTTTCCTAAAACAACAGTCAGCGACCTCATGAACTGCAAGCAGAGAGAGAATGAGAGGGTCTCTGATTTCATCTCCAGATGAAAAGGTCTGACCTAATCTATGAATAGGCCAATGCCTCAAGATGAGTTGCTCTCCATATGCATCGACAATATTCTAGATGAGATGCGAACTCTACTCATACCCGTGGAGTGCACCACTGGCTTCCACCATCTCTCGGCCATTGACCAGAGAATCAAGGACTCCCTACAGCAGACAAATTTAAAGTCCCCAATGGCCTTTCAGGCTCATGTAAAGCGAACAATTAGAACTGAAGCATCCTCTTTCATGCTCACGCTAGCCCCTGTGCCTACTCCACCACTCAGGCCTCCAACAAATCGTCATGGGCCCTCTGTATGTCAGTGGCTGCCTCCGCCTAGGTGGGACGATTAGAAAGGTTCAAAGCGGAACCAGTTTGAGGAACGAAGACATAATGTATACTCATTCAGAGGGGACCAACTCCACAGCTACTTCATCGCCACCATGAATTGAAACTTGCTCTGCCTCTCGTACACTTTCCGGCCTCAGAGCCCCCATATCATATCTCCCGATCCAGAAATTTATGGCACAGTGGTTTACAAGTTTGTCCCCCTTTTCACATCCAAACGTTTCCAGGGTATCCCAACACGGTTAGCCTATGTATCTTCCCAGGGTTCACATGACGACTTGAATCAACGCATATCAAGCCAGGGCTAGGATACTTTGACTCAATCGACAATTGCGGTGAAGATGTTTCTTGTATGCTCGAACACCATTATCCCCACATGTCGAACTCTGTACTGTGAGCAATATCGGGTTTTCATAATCATTAATGGACATCATAAGTGGAAATTCATCGACCCTAGGACACCTTTTCATGACTATTCATACCATGCCCCTAGCGGCTCTGCATATTGATATCCCCTAGCTCGTCTACCAAAGGCAATATTTCCTCGGGCAACAATCTTCCTAGCTCCGTACGATTACCAGCCTCAGAGCCCCCACAAAAAATCTTCTGATCCTAGAACCCTCTGAGTTGTAGTTTACAACCTTCATCCCCCACCCTGCTCAGAGTATATTAGAGCATGATAACTCAGTAATCCTTCAAGTGACTGTAGAAATAGCCAACAAATAGTCCGAGCTCTATGACCTGTTAACTAGGAGTACTTCATCCTTACCACATGATGTTAAAATGCATGGAGTGAAGGTACACCCCTATGTGCAAGATAAATCAGCACAAGGAGATCTCTATGCTTTAACAATAACCAGGGCCGAATATGCCCGAAAATCTAGATATTTTCTTTCTAGATAAAAAACTTCGTGGCCCGGACAATTGTGGATCCTCATAACCATTCACGGCCATCAGAAGTGGAATGTTATCAACCACAAGACACCTTTGCATGACTATACATACCATGAACTCAACGTCTCGACATATTGATAGCCCCTGGCCTATCTACTAAAGGCAAGATTTCCTTGGGCGTCGCTCTTCCTTGCTCGGTACGCTTACCAGCCTCAGAGCTCCCATATCATTTCTCCTAATCCAAGAAGACCATGAACTATGATTTACAACAATAAACCCCTCTCCACATCTTGGGCATGCTAAGATGTTCAATCCTAGTTACATTCTGATCAAGAGCGGCCTTTGCAACTACATCCTTACAACAAGACGTTAAACTACATGAGATATCTTGGACACCTGGCATAAAGCTACAAAGACCAAGAATTTAATATTCAGGGAGATGGCTCTAATTACATTCATTTTTCACTGGTTTAAAAAAATACCCCCGTCCTCGTGGCATGATGTTAAACTGCACAGCATCTGCAAAAATTCCCCCGTCCTCGCTGCATGACGTTTAACTGCACAACATCCTTTAATAATGCTCCTCGTCTTTACCGCATGATGTTAAACTACATGGAATCCATCCTTACAACATGATGCTAAACTTCATGGCCAAACCTATCATGGGTTCAATCAGGAATGAAGGCTTTCCTCTGTCCCTCAGTGCATGGGTCAGACCAGCACAAACCACCATCTCACACCAGCGTGAGAAGGGATGACTTCGCCCATTCTCGTGAAATTTAGCCTATATGTTTCTCCCATATCCAGAAACCCTATCCTCATGAACCATACTCTATACTCAGAAAAAAGCCAAACTCTCATAAACCACCCATGGTGGTCCCGAATTTCAACTTCCCTGAAGTTGCTCGGCTATCGAGAGAATGCAATCATTGACCCAAGGACACATTTTCAAGACTATGCATACCATGCCCTCAGCGGCTCTTCATATTGATTTCCCCTAGACCATCTACAAAAGGCATGATTTCCTTATGCAATGCTTCTCTTCATACTCCTCTTGGCCCCTGAGCCCTCATGTCCATCCCGGGATTCGAAAACCCTCTGAGATGTATTTTACTAGACTCTTTCACGACCCTTATTGAATATGGTGGAACGTCCCTGGAGAGATTACCAAGAACTCAGATAATCCATTCTATTCTAGATAACATCCAAGCTACATGACATTAAAATGCGCCAAGATCCAACCCTCTTTTACGCTTGATAAATGCATAGGAAAAATACCCTGAGTCCAAACTCCCGATTGATACAGATGTTCTCAAACCCTTTCAGATGTCACACACCATTTCCGAGCCACCCCTGGTGGTTTTTGTAATTCTCCAAGCCACCCATGGTGGTTTTCATATACCGAAATTCCATGAAGTCCTTAGGCCATCAGAAATGGAGTGTAATTGACTTAAGGACACCTTTACACTACTATGCATACCATGCCCTCACCGGCTCTGCATATTGATCGCCCCTGGACTATCTACCAAAGGCAAGATTTACTTAGGTGATGCTCCTCCTACCTCTGTACGCCGATACGATTCCCATGCCAATATTCCCTGCATGTTGTTCAAATCTAAATGTACTCCCCCCACATGGATCAGAAGGGTATCGAGACATCTTTGATCATACAAACCTCATTGGGGCCCTCTCCCCACCATATCTGGTCAAAGCTATTCAACCTAAAACATCAGTAATGATAGTCTTGACATCAGGACTTTAAACCGCTCAAAAAAGGAACAAAGCTTATTAGCCAAAAAACCCAAAAAGTGCGACCAAAGAAAAAGACGGGCCATACCCATTGGGGCCACACTAAATGGGCCCAAGAAAAATTAGGGTATTAAAAGAAAAGACAAATTTTTTTTGGGTTCTTCTACAAAACCCTAGCAATAGTCAAACTATGCTCGCTGGATCCCATGGTCCAGGAAAAAGTTAGAGTTTGTTTTCCTGAGTTTTTATTAATTCTGAATCAGTGAGTTGTTATTAACACGATAATTGTTCTAGTAACAATCAAATTTTACAACAACAAAATATTGACATAGATTGTATTCCATTTGAACAAAAATATAGGATGTCCACAAGCTGCGGTCTCTCCCTCACAAAAAAAAGAAGATTGGTAATAAAAAAAGAGTGTACAAGAATGGATTTGACAGTCATAAAGGATCCTGGCTCGCTCTCTCCACCAGATTGACAACTGTGTAGCGAAGGTTGTTACAAGTCTTCTCCAGCATGGCCTACCCCCTGGCCTCAACCTTGGCCACCGTATGATTATGATCCACTGTTATTTGGATATCATTGATCCCTTTCCTGGTGACTTCAAGGAGACCAGTCGTAGTCAACAATTGATCCCTCAGCGTTGATGCCCATACTTCACATTCATGCATCTCAGAGGATAGGACGACCGTCTGATCTCGAGATCTTTCCTCCCGCGCTATCAGCCGACTGAGCATTACCATGGCTTCCTCCAGGGCTCGGGTCACGTAATGAGAGGTAGCAAGGTGATAAAGTTTGAATTCATTAGTAGCAACTTCTTCATGGGCTATGGAAACCTGGTAATCGAGGGAATGGAACTGCCAATAGTCAAAGCCACATTAACCCAAACCTAGGAAGAGTTGTCGGAGACCTTCAGTTTTTGTTTCCATCTCAGCTAGAGGAGTTTCGGCAACTATCTCACAAATTCGGGGACATGCCCACCTACGCACTACTCGGTGGTCCACCATAACATGAGGATCTTTGGTATTCTCTCTATATATCATGTGAACAATGTCTGACATTGAGATCAGCATAGAAATGTGCACGCCAGAAAATGGTTCCAAAGATGGAAGTTATGATGCTTCTAACCCCGGTTTGGTCTTGGGAATCAGGTTGCTGAGTCCGGTATCGGCCAGTAAAACTTTAGCAATTGTCTCGTTAGGACCCGAAGCCACATGGTCACACTCATCCCTGGCCAAGAAGGTTGGGTCCATCTGAACCTCAACCGCAGAGGGACTGGGAGAGGGAAACCCCCTGAGTTGGTTCGACCAACGAGACATCATTCAGTCCTCCCTCAGAGCTGATGAGGAGGGTGCGGTAGGCACAACCGCCGTGATGACACCTGATTTGGGAACCTTTCATACAGCCTTCCCTAGGATTCTATTGGGATATTGTTTTTCCCACATTCTTGCGTACTTCAAGGATAGGCTGGATGCCACTCCTATGCCAGGAAAGAGAATGCTTGTGTCAGATCCCTCCTGCATCAGCATCAACCACCATTGACAGAGAGTAGCCAAGTGTAGTCCTTGAGCCCGAGGAGGTTCAGGGAAACATGGAGTTGCATACACCCATACTGGAAGGAGAAACTATGGGGGGAATACAACTCGCATAGAGAAACCCTGTCAATCCGCACGGACAAAAACCCATACCTCAGTGAAATCACGTTATAACACTCCTCTAGGCTCCCCCTGCGGTTGTCAACCCGGATTCCAGAAGGAGTAGGGCATGGAGTGAAACAAACTGGGAGAATTAACTCATAATCTTGATGATTTCATCATAATTGAAGGGCTTCAAACGAACCCCAACTATATCGAGCAGGGTAGGCCGAAAGGTAGGAAGCAGGATGACTGTGTTATGGAAATACTCATAACAGTGGAAATGATTCAATATCCATCCATATAAGAATTTAAATGGCATACTCAGATGGTATGGTGGCATGCCCTCATGCATGTGGCTTAGTAGTTCATAAATACAAGCCAAAGTGGGCACGAGCAAGTTCACTGGACGATCCTCTTCCAACTCAACTGCCAACATCAAAGTGCAAGACCTGACACCTGGGTTGATATATCGAGAATGGAATAGACACCCACCCAAGAACATATCATACAGACATGCTAGCCTGAGCATAGGTGGCACGCTGGGGCGCACCTCGTATCCCCATGAAAGGTAGTCGCCCACTTCCAGAACCACCCAGTAAGAACCTGGGATGGTTTGTGACTGTTGAGAAGGATGAGTCCTGGGACGCTTGATCTTCATCACGAGACCAATGATATTTAGAAATAACCACATCCATGTGCTATAGGGAATAATATAGCAGGCACTCAAGGCTCGACCTAGTGACCGCTCCACCAAACCAGCAGATCCCTCTCCAATGGAGGCACCTGTTCAACGTCGTCCTACACATCAGGAGTGGGCAGAAACTCATCATACATCTCAAGGATGATTGGGAACCCTCCCAATTGGTAGATGTCCCACAAAATAATTCCTTCTTCACTATGGGATAGGTGAAAAGTATTAGTGCTTAAACACCAGCGACTGAGAATGTAAGGCAGGATCAAAGATGGGGGGTAAACAATGAACTGGGAGGCCCACACTGTGGTGTACATATTGACTGCTTCTAGTGACTTAGGAGATTCCTAGAAATGATGATGGACCTAGAATGACCAAGCCCAATAATTTGAGAAAAGCCCACCCGACTGAAGATCCCACCTAGGAATCCTCCCCATGTTAGGGTCCACTCGAGCAAGGTTAATAATATAGGGATAAATCTTTAAGACAACATCTTGAGAGAAGTATTTAGTGTACTGATCAATTTGGGTCCAAACAAAGCCTCTCAAAATGAAAGTGTCTTTCAGATCAGAATCAGAGTTCATCTTCCTCAATCGGGTAAGGTTCGTCTAAATGCACTTTGGCAACGCTTCAAAGAAAGGAGACGGAAGACCTAAGAAAGTAGGAGGGATAGAAACGTCGTCTTGAAGACTGAAACCATAAAGTGGAATTTGATTTGAGAGTGGATAACACATGAGCTCAGGAGAGAGCAAGTCCTTCAAGACACCATCGTCTAGAATGATGGACCGACTAGGGTCATCTTTGATGCTCTCCGCTCTACAAATCATAGATAGATGTCTCCCTGAACCAGTCGGGAGAGGCTTGAGAGCAGGCCTGGGTGCAGGATGAGGGGGAACCATGTTTTCTCCCTACATTATAAAAAAACCAGACAAACGGTTAATCAAAGGAGTCAAGATGACTTCATGGAGAGGTCCCCGAGAAGGCCTCAAAAGGTGGTTCGCGATGACTGCATCCCGCGAACCAACCCTGCGCGGAAGCAGTCCGCGGTACCCTGGCCCGTAGAGCGTTGGCTAGAAAACTGTGAACCTGGTTACTCTGTAGATTCATAATCCCAGATTTAAATTTTTATATTCGGAAGACTTAAGAAATTTTCAAAGTATGGAAGTTCTCAATACGCAGACAGTCAAGACCATAGGGAATGTTCCTATGCGGCCCATCGTGACTTACTTTTTCAAAAATTAATAGTGGTAGTTCGAGGCTGGATATTGTTTAGCGAGTGATGGCAATCGGGAAGGAGGAATGGTTTGCGAAAATGGCAGCTGGTTCTTGGGCGAGGCATTTTGCGAAGGAATGAGAACACGGAGATAAAAAGCAAGAGAGCTTTGGTTTCAGGAAGAATCCATTTATATACAAAGGAAGGGCCCCTGTATTTATAGGTGTGGTCCCCTATCAGGACCAATCCTCTACCACAAACAATCCATGTTTCAGAACTACTCTGTATCGGAATGGCCTCCTATTCATTCCGATCAGACCCCATTCCGATGTGGGGAATTTGTAGGGTCCTAAAAAATCTGAAAAAAAGAAATGAGAATCCCCTTTAATAGAAGGGAAATTTTACCCTATTTTCTCCCCTAAATAATTGGGGAAAAGTGTGGAGAATACTCAAAGGAACACACAAGCCGAACCGGTCCACAGACCGGTCCAATGACAATAGAATTCAGCCGGTTCCACAAAGCACCCACTCCGTGGACCGTTGTCGTTCGTGGAATGGAGGCAAAGATCCTCCGCTGGCGCGATGCAGGATGGGTGAAAAACCGGTCCACCCTGACGAACCACCCCAGCCGCGGACCAAGTCAACCGGCCCAGGCCGTATCCACTGTCATTCATGAAATTAAGGTGGAACCCAGCGTGGTCGTGAAGCACTCCCCAAGGTTGATTTGGTTCATGGGGGAGGTACATTCTATGCCCACGCGAGTTGCGGATTGACCAAGTCATATGTAAACCAGGTTTCCGACTATGGGCTTCCTCAAAAGGATCTGCATGACCACATATATATATCTTTCCCCACTATATAAAAGGAGACCGAGGGGGAAGAGGAAAGGAGGATTCAGAGAGATCGACCAGATTCTGGTGGAAGGATTTCGACGAAAGGAGCTTAGGGTTTCACAAACCGCAAAGTTCTAGTCCACGAACCAGAACAGGTATGAAGTTGGAAGCGAGTTAATAAGGAAAAAAATGCATAATAACTTGGAGAACCATGAACTTAAATCAACAAAGAAAAGAATACCACGAACCATGGCCCCTCCGTGGATGTACTCCCCACAGACCAGGGAGTTTATGCCCCTTTTTCCGATCCTTCGCACCGCGTAACACCCTCCTACGTGGGCGAAGCCCTGACCGACAAACACCCAACCGGTGCCGCCCTCGGTGGCCACTGCTTTCAAGGATACCTCTGCGTACCAACTTGGTACACAGGACAAACCCGAAGCCGTGAACCACCCTGGTTTGCGGGATGCTCACCAATCCGTGAACCACCATGGTCTACAGGATTCCCACCAATCCGCGAACCACCCTGGTTCACGGGATGCCCATCAGTCCGTGGACTACCCTAGTTCACGGACGGCCTCTCCAGCCACATAGAACCTCCCTACGCGAAGGGTGCCACTCCCCAGACACCCATGTGGCCCTCCAAATCCTTCGGAGTTCCCATTCCCCAAGCCACATAAAATCCTCCCAATCCGGCATGATCCTCCGCAGCTCCCTCATTGGCCCATTCATTGGCCCCGAGCTAAGGCCTCCACCGGAGCCACCAGACCTATGTGATGTAACCTTAAGGAACATTAGTGCATCATTTTGACTTCGTATATCCATGGTAAGAAGGGGCAAAGGGGTTTCTCCAGCCCTTGAGTAGATTTCCGAAGCATTCCTGGGTTCCCATTCCCACGGTAATGCGGAGTCCGAGCCCGGGAACCCCCTTTCTGCCCCTCCATGTGTTAGGACCGGGGCACTTCTCCCCTCCCCAAGGTGTGGCGGGATACCCATTAGAAGGAGGCCCCCATGAACCTCCACACTTCCCCACGACGATGGCCAAGGAAGGGCGCAGTGGGGAAGGGTGTTGCTCCGTCCCTCTTTGGGGAAAAGTCCCTCTCCCGCTATGCTTTGTCACCATGGGCATCCATCACTAAGTAAACCCCAACTTTATGGGCCGCCTTTATGCGCCACTCCACATCCCACAGACGCACCTTTCTTGACATGATCATTTGGTCCATGCTGCCTCTTGTTTCTCACACAGAGCATGGCTCACATGGGCTTAGAGTAAGCATCGACCATGACATTGTACACTATGGGCCTCCTCAGAGTGTAAGCCCCAATCCATTACTATGGGCCTCCCCAGAGTGTAAGCATAAATTCATTACTATGGGACTACATAGAGTGTATTCCCCAATCTATTACTATGGGAATCCTTAGAGTGTAATCCCCATGTTAATGCAAACTACGAGGAATTTAATTCCCTACCATAGGGATACGTAGGAAGCCTCCATGAAGTTCAATCCCAATCACCATAGGTCCCCCAGGTCCACATTCATGTCGGTTATCTAACACTACTATTAAAACTACATGGACTTTGATCCCTGTCTCCCAGGTAGGGTACGTCGAAAGCATTCCTGAGGTTCAAGAACAACAACCAGTCGATCCGACTATCTTCACATTGGTTCACCGTGCCACTCCTAGTGTCGCCTCAATGAGTCCAGACTCCTCAGGATCATTAATCCAATGAGGGATGGTAAACCTCGGGTATAAATGATTCCAAAACCCTACATCCAGCTGACCATTTCCAACCAAGAGTAATCCATGGATAATATGCTTGGGTATAAACCAAAGATTCGTGAACATATGAATACGTCTTAAATCTATTTGAGAGTCCTCAAACAGGAAATAATTCCCCCCCCCCAAAAGGTGCGATGAGACCGACATCCCATCCTCTCAACCAATGTGTGTTCTTAAGTGTCACTGTCCAAACCACCCAGCGAACGCGTGCCTTTGTAAAGCAGGTCCATGTATCGTCGGATACGGAACTGTTGGGCGTTTCGATGACTGATCCAAAACAATGGTTTATGGCTAATGTATTGATATTATGTATTCTAGTATTAATAAAAATGTTTGTGTTATGTTTAAACCTTTTCATATGAGGAATTCATTAGACTTAGTAAGTGATGGGTGGAGCCCGCTATAGCCCCTCGATGCATCAGAAGGTCTCAAGAGACAAACTAGTGTCTTGGCACAAGGCCTTGACAAAATATTAGTTTTAGTCTTGGAAAAAGGCCTTGAAAATCTGGTTATGATAGTCTGAAATTATGCATTCCATCATTAAAAAAGTGGTTAGTGATATTGCATGTGATTATTCGACTAGTAGAATATCCATTTGAATAAATAATGTCATTAATTCATTTTATTTTTTCCATATTATGCTAAAGTTCATGTTTAAAAGGCTTTTGTTTTAGTTATACATTGACTTAAATGTTTATTCTTATTTATGAAAGTTTTTATTGTATTCTTATCCTTACTGAGCATCTGAGCTCACCCCTTTCTATGTTTTATTTTTTTCCAGGATTCCAAGAAGGGTATTGTGATTGATATGTAGGGTTAAGCCAAGGGAATAATGGAATTTATAAAGGATTATTTATGTTGTTTTGTATGTTATAAAGTCTAATGTGGCATTCATATATGTAATCTATTTTCCAAGGATGCTAAACTGATCAGTCCTTTGGGACTTTATTCCTTGTAATCATTCCAATGTATTAAAATAATGCACTAACTCTAGGTAACTGGGCTTGGTGCATTACATTATTCCCCTAAAAAAACTTCCACTAAGGGTACCAACCAACATCTCCATGGCATCCAACAGTATTTTAAGAACTATACATACAAAGAAGATCATGGATGTTAGTTAACTTGATCGATGGGTGGCAGTTATCAATTATTCAAGGGTGACATATAGAGATAGAAGGATTCGTCTGGTTCCTATGTTTTTTCCATCGGGACCCCGAGGCATGGGCCTCAGTATATCATTGGAAGATCTAAAAACTCTAGAGGTTCCACCTTGGTTGTCCTGGCCCTACTATATGCACTAATCACCATTACAATGGGTGTAGATTCTGAAGGCCCTGCATCTACCTCTGCTTTATGGTGGGAATAGGTTCTATGTATGAGGTCCTCCTGAAATGTTCAAATATTCATATGTAGTTCAAAATAACCTAGAAGTAGACCTTGAGGAAGGGGCTTTGGCTATTACCTCAAGGGCCTCTGCAAATTCTTCATTATCTGAGCCATGGTCACCGACTTCGCCCTCTTCTAGAGGGATCCCTTTACCAGCCTCCTACCCCAGGGGGACTTGTCCAATTATGCTATAAAAGTGATGTGATCCCTCAATTCAGAAGCCGAAAATAGTGGAGGGGCCATTTGATCCAGCAACACCTTCACCCAGCCTTTCATTATATGCGAGGAAGCACTGGAGTGCATGAGGCCCTCAAACTCGGCCGGGTATTGCTCTTTCTCTGCCTGGGATACTGCAAAGCTATACCTGATGTGGCCGATCGCTGACCAATCCATCATGAGGTGGTTCAAGAGATTCCATATCTCGGATGGTCCAAGGAATTTCCTATTAATATCCCAAATGTCCCATGCCTCCAGGAAGAAATAATTCTCTATAAGGTCTATATGGTGCAACCGATTCCCTGGAGGTGGAGTGGATCTCCTGGGGAATCCCCTTGGTGGCCACCCCTCTGGAGACCTCTACTCTTATGAGACCACCGGGTTTGCTGCCACTGCTGGATCCATGCCACTACCCCCCCTCTACCAGTACGGGCATCACCGGCTTGGCATCCCCCCCACCGCAGGATATTCATGCCACCTTCCAACCCCAGCCTCAAGGTTGGGGAGGCAAACCATCACCAGGCCGAACAGTTGGCTCCTTCAGCATCTCTCCCACGTAGGCCACCTCCCAGCATTTTGCATAATCTTTCACCAACATGAATATGGCTATGGGAGGAAGGATATCATTCTGCATCTTTCCATCTCCCCTTGTGAACATGAGCCACATTTGTCTCATCATGGACTGGTGTTCCTCACAGCGCACTCCCAAATAAATATGGGGGGTCATTCGCTGCATGCACTGAAATTGCCTTGAAAATCAGTGCGGGGTGTACAACTTATAAAGGGGCTCATGGACCACCCGTTCCACCAGGACTCTTCCTCTAAAGACTATAAGGTAGGACCAATACTCTTCTCCCATGGCCATTATCAGTGAATACACCCTTTGGCAAGGGGAACAGGTGAAAGTTGAACTCCTCTACATTCAGACCTGGTTCAGTACCGACTGCATGGTCAGCTTGGCTGGAAAGCTCCATCTGGAATTTAGAGTGGATGGGAAGAAGTTTGATCTTAGAGGGGAGGTGGGGTTCTCATATTCATAGAACCCCCCTAACGTGCGCCACTATCCACCAATATAGGATGTGGAATGTACCACATATTCTCAGTGGACTCTTCCCCTCACTAATAAGCCCCAACATCTTGTATAGCATGGTGATCATTGGGATCCTAAGGTTGAATCACCCTCCTATAGCTAGCAAGGACGTCATGATAAACGTTCTTGGTCACATAACCAGGTTTGTGTCCCTCACCGGTTGGATCTAGCAGCATATGAGCACCAAAAAAATGGCAGCCAACCTGACTATTGGTTGCTGCTCAGTACTGATGCTGAATAACCACATCTTCCACTAGACATACTCTAAGAGACACCAGTATGAGTGCTACTTTCCTCATTGATCCCCCTTGAGGAATGTTCGCGGCCTCACCAAAAACTGCATATCTTTTGAAAAGTTCAAGAACAGCTTGAACCATTGTCTGAAATGGACGTCCCTCATTGCTTCCTTGTCTTATCCTAGCACCAGGCTCATTAACACCATTTCCAGCAGTGGCTTCTCATCTGGGTCCTCCCACACACTCATAATGGGGAGGAAATCATCATAAATTCCCTCAAATATTGGGACCCCACGAGATCTGATGCAAATCCCATAGAATGATGCTAACCTCTCCAAGGTACAAATGGAAGGTATTGTCCCCCGATGACCATCATCTCAACAACTCCAGCATCAGCCGCTTCAGCTGATAGATATTGAATCAGGAGGCCCATTCTGCCTCATATATGACCACTCTCCTCAAATCATTCCCCAAATTCTTCACACAAAGAACATAACCAGTAGGCCTAGGTGCAATCATCTGTGAAGTTTCTGACTTTACAATGATCCCACTCATCAGACCACCCCATCCCCTGGTTCATCAGGGCTGCCTTGAATATAGTTTGGTATAGTGAGGGAGATGTATTTGGATGCCGTTCCTTCCTGTCAACATCATTTAAATGGTTTTACAAAAAATCCATGTTGATGGGTGTGATGTAGTCCTAGGTATGACCGCCATCCACTCTGAACCACTGGTGATGACATGAAATGCTCTTGAAATTGTATGATGGTTCATCCCTACTTGCTTCAGGGATGATAATTTCATCCCTCATTCAAAATCCATATAGAGGCAGCCTCTTTCACAATGTATAGTTCTTTTGGATTTTCGATAGTAGAACCACCAGAGAGTTATGTTAGAAATTACTTCTATTAGACTCCCTTAGACCTAAGCTATTCGCCATCTTCTCCCTCAGGGCAGTATCCACAAGGACCACCTGGCAGCCTCTTGGAGATACATTTAGTTTTCAAGATTTGGACATTTTTCTATTATGAATCACAAAGCTCTTTAACGGAGCTCATTCATAGAGCTCATTTATGAAAGTCATTTCATGGATCCCTTCCCCGTCCTTTAGAAGAAAGTCACAGAATGCACCAATGCAAAGTTAGAGACTTGATATGTGTCATGAAGTAGAAGGCCCGATTCACGGAGAGTAATAACGAAGTATGCAGAGCATTGAAAATAGAGAGTTATAATGGAAAAAAATGCAGAGAAGAGAAAGGAAAAAAGAGAGTTAAGCTCCCATATTTATAGGTGAGGACCCCGGGTGCTTCACGGCACATCCAACCGTAGTGAGATTCGTGGTGAACTCAGACCACCCATCGCCGGCCCGCTTTGTGAACATCCTTTGCGAGTCTTCTTCACGATTGAACACGGGATTTTGGAGATTGAACTTCTAACCTTGACCCTCACTTTCTTCTTAGATCCTAGTCTGAGGGGTCATATTTTGGTGCCAAAATTTTGGAATAAAAAGATCAAATGGAAAGAATTAGGATCTTTGTCACAAATCCTATTCACAAACCTCCCATGGCCCCAGAACTGGCACAAATCTCCTCTTTCGAGATGTTCTCACGGAGCAATGAGATGGGACGCTCTGCAAACCCCTTTGACATTCATGAACCCACCATGGGGTAACAAGGTGAGATGCTCCGAAAACCCTTTTGACATTTTTAAAGTCACTACAGAGGAACGAGGAGAGCTGATCCACGAACCCCTTTGATGTTTGTGAACCTGTCGTGGTGCAATGAGGCGGGATGACCCGCAAACCCCTTTGACGTTCGTGAACCCGCTGTGGAGCAACGAGGAGAGATGATACGTGAACCCATTTGAAGTT
Organism: Viscum album; assembly: GCA_963277665.1. Classification (NCBI taxonomy): domain Eukaryota; kingdom Viridiplantae; phylum Streptophyta; class Magnoliopsida; order Santalales; family Viscaceae; genus Viscum; species Viscum album. The sequence continues at coordinate 954,531,924 of OY728133.1, read as the reverse complement.
CATGAACCCGCTACAAAGAAGTCTCTATCTTCACATCTAGTAGGATTTACTTCGTGGTGCCTCTTTCCAATAAATATCGAGCTCCCCTCAATCCCAAAGGATGGATGTTTCGACCTTTCGCCACATTAGCTCCGACATCGCGAGGTAATTTCTTTTCTAGGAACCAATAAATTTTCAAGGTATTTTTGAATCCCGAAGTGCCTCCCCCTTTGCATGAATTTATCCACTCATAAAAGTGGGATGCCCTTCGAGGAGCCCATGGGCCTTCTCGAAGGAAGGGTATCCCTATGGGGACTTGGTTCTTTGTGGAGCACTTGTGATTTGAGAAGTACCTTCCATGCACATGTGACCCAAATTATAAGGAAGGGTCATTGTGCTTCGCGAAGCACATTGCTTCACAATGATACGCATCGCAAGGAACCATTGCTTCATGAAGCACTGCTTTGCGAATGACTCTCCACATCCCAAAGCACCTTCTATATGCACCTACGGCCTATGCCTAGGCTAGGCCACTTCACTTAGTGAAGAACACCCCTTCACGAATCCCCACCACTTTATGGAGCACCGGAGCTTCACAAGGCTTATACTTATGAACTCCTTTGCTCCGCAACTTCTTTTCACGTGCGACCCTCTAGGTTTGAACGTAGTGATTTCAAAGTTCATTTGGAGGTACTTCCCATTGCACTGCTTCACCTCAGGCTTCTTCGCATAGGCACACTAATGGATACTGCTTCTTTTCTTAGCCACTCAAATGTGGACTCCTCAATGGATCATTCCATAACACCCCTTCACCAAGGAATTACTAATTCCTTCACATCCCCAAGGTGTGGGAGGTATTAGTTATGTAAGTCCTAAGAGGTGCAGAGTGAACCCACCTCATCCGAGCTGCAAGACGTTAAATTTCCTAGCACCATCGTCCTGAAAACATGATGTTAAATGGAGACCTCACACCATGATCCATATGCAGGGTTCCCCACCATGGACATTCTTCATGCCCAATGGTCTCCATGGGAGTGAAATAATTCCTCACTTAGAATGATATCCTCTTTATTGGAGCAGCATCAGCCCACGGGGAATGGTCAACCACCATGGTGTAAGCCCCTAGATTTTCTTGCAGGTGGTAGGATCCCTTCTCTGCTTCTCTTCCTCGGTGCTAAGGACCAGAGAGGGGGGGGGGGGGCAACAAAGCCCTCTTGTATTCGGTGCCAAATCCATATTCTTCTAGGCTTTGTTTCCAATGGGCCTCCACCCTGGAGTAAGTCCCAATCTTCATCTCCTCGGGCTGCTAACCATGTGTAAGCCCCGGTTTCCTCTTGGGATAATAACCACACATAATCCCCCATTCCACTTCCCAAGGACTCAACTTCCGTGACGTGATGGCTAGGCCATTGGTACCTCTTGTTTCTCACATCGATAATGACTCACGTGGGCTTAGATTAAACATCGACCAAGACATACTCTCTAGGAATCCTAGAGTTTATGCCCCAAACACCCACTTATTCTGAATTACATGGTCTTTGTTCATTGCTATGGAATTGTATGTAGGGAGCCTCCATGAGGTTCAAGCCCACCATCCATGGGTTCCGACCCCATTCACGTCAGTTCCCCGACTTCTGAACTACGTGGTCTTTGATCCTTGCTATGGAGAGGTATGTAGGAAGCCTCCCTGAGGTTCAATCCCACCATCCATTGGTTCCACCCCCCTTCACATTGGTTCCCACTCCTTCTAAACTACATGGTCTTTGATCCTTGCTATGGAAAGGAATGAAGGAAGCCTCCCTGGGGTTCAAGCCCATCATCCATTGGTTCCGACCCCCATCACATCGGTTCCTACTCCTTTTGAACTACGTGGATTTTGATCCTTTCTAAGGTAAGGTACGTAGGATGCCACCGTGACGTTCAAGCCCACCATCCATTGGTTCCAACCCCTTTCATGTCAATTCCCACTCCTTCTATACTACGCGGTCTTTGATCATTGCTAAGGCAAGGTACGTAGGAAGCCTCCCTGAGGTTCATGCCCACCATCCATTAGTTCCAACCCCCATTCACATTGGTTCCCACTTCTTCTAAACTACATGGTCATTGATTCTTTTTATGTAAATTTACATAGGAAGCCTCTCTAAGGACCAAGCTCACCATCCATTGGTTCTGACCCCCTTCACGTTGATTCCCAATCCTTCTGAACTACATGGTCTTTAATCCTAGCTATGGCAAGGTACGTAGGAAGCCTCCCTGATGTTCAAGCCCCCCATCCATTGGTTCTGACCCCATTCATGTTGGTTTCCACTCCTTTTGAACTACATGTTCTTTGATCCATGCCAAGGTACGGTATGAAGGAAGCCTCCCAGAGGTTCAATAACAATATCCATTGGTCTGGACCATCTTCAGGACGGTTCAACAAAACCCATTCTGATCTACATGAACTTTGATCGTTTCCAAGGAAAGGTAAGTAGGAAGCCTCCATGAGGTTCAATCCCAACAAAAATTGGTTCCGACCACATTTACGTGAGACCACATTCGACTCATGTGATGTTAAAATTCATGCCCCCTTTCTGTCCTGCATGACGTTAAACAACATCCATTATCCCGATCTATGTGGGATTTGATCCGTGTATCCAAGAAAAGGTATGTAGGAAGCCTCCCTGAGGTTCAACCCATTTAGTAGTAAGACGTTGTGACCCCATCCAACTTTAAGTCATTCTGACCCCATCTAGAAGTAAGCTGTTGTGGCCCCCATCTAGGGGTATGCTGTTGTCGAGCTCATACAGTGTTAAGAAATTATGATTCAATGTCAGTGGTAAGCCGTTGTCAAACCAAACCTAGTGGTAAGCCACTGTCGTCACTTCTGTTGGGACCCATATAGCTGTTCTGTCCTAGTGGCATAAGACCAACCTCTGGATGCTAACCGTGTGTAAGCCGTAGTATATCATCGGGTCACTGTCCTCTGTGTATAACCAAATTCTATAACCCCATCCTAAACTATGTGTACTTTGATTACCTACCACGAAGATATATAGGAAGTCTCTTCTAGGCTCAAGCCCAACATCACTGTCTCCCTTAACTCGACTCCATATCATTCTCTATCCACTTCACATTACCATCCACTTCCCATCTTGATTCTTAACTAGGCCACCACATCCCGATGAGATCATGCCAAATCTTATCTTCACTACTCCTATCAGTAATTGGGTAACTAACCACGTGTTATCCCCGATATCAGTGTTCCATCCTTGGGTTTCATCCATCTGATCCACTGTAGTCATTGTTCCGATCAGTCTGATCTGTCTCTACTAGAAGTTAAACATGTGGCATACCCTGTGTTAATCCTGGGAAGCTATGGAAAGTCTTAGATACATTAATATGTCATATTATTCCCTGAATTAGATGTGGGATGCTTCGGTCTTCTATGCCCTTCAAATGATCTATAATAAGGGGAAGAAACCCAGACTTGCTAGTGTTCCAGTGTCCAGACATTCTAGTGATGTCTAATGTGACTATTCCCCCGATCAAAGGTTGCTGCCCTAACCAGACCCCTTGGTATTTCTCAAACGAAGTAGTGTAATTAACTGGAGTCCATGATGAAATGGAACTAGGAAGAGTTTCACGAACAACTTCTTAGTCTCTAAGGGAGACCCGAACTAGGTGACGAGTTCCATGGAGGAATCCCCTTAATGAAGAACCGATATACCATCATCCCATTTCAATCAAGGATAGATCATTCACAAATAAACGATGGATGCTGGCCGCCTTTGGAAGTGGGAATGTGTGGAAACATCTACGCATCCTCCATAGACGGATTCCCTCACCTTGGAGAAAGCATCAGAAAAAACTGTCACACATATCACCACAAATCCATAGGATTTGAAACCCTAGAGAGATAGAGAGTTCTCTACCAAAATGGATACAAAAAAATGTTAAAATTTTCATTTAATAGTTCTAAAAAATCCTTATTAAGAACCTATTTCACAATAATTTTTATGGAATTATTAAATGGGTCATTTACCAATTCTTTTTTGCACTGATAAATGATTAAAGATTTTAACTGCACATAGTTTTCAGTGCTATTTTAGCTCTAATAAAGGCCAATTCTATTACTGTTAAAGGCCTATTTTGTAGAATGTGGGAAGTTATCCAAGGGATAATCATATGACATAATATTTATATTGTTTTTACTTAACTACTTATATGAATCCCTACTAACCATCGAAAGGATACACCAATAATGTTTTAATTATTAATGTTCTAATTTCCAATTATAAAACATAAAACATTCCATCACATATACCATGAAAATTATTAATAAAAATAATTTTATAATCCTATAATAACTTTATAAAACATTTCTTTCAAACAACTCCATTTATATTCTTGACAAATAGATTTGGTATTTCAATTAACACATGTAGAAATCATGTTGAAAAAAATGTTGTATTACCATTTAAATATATATCTTTTAACCGTTGGGAAATAATGAAAAATAAAAGGGGTTAACTAGAAAAGACCCTGAAAGAGAACCGATACAAACATTATAATGATTAAAATTACTCTTAAATTACTCATAAAATGATAGATTTAAATAAAAACGAATTGACATAGGGAGACATACCTTTAGATATGATTAAATTATTTCATAGGATATTATCCGTGCAATACCACTCACGGGTACCAAAAGAACATTAAAAATGAATTATAAGTTAGTTCATGGGGGTTCACAATGTCAACTAGGTAATCTATTCAAGGGGAACAAAATGTATCACGATAGGATATCCCTGGGAGAATCATTTTTAATAATAATAAAACCCCTAATTTATCCCCATTCCATGATACCTCCCAAAAACCCAAATAACTTATGCAAGATGTTTTAATGATTCAACATTACATTTAAAATCATTTTAATAGAAATCAAAGCATCATCTAAACCATGTAAAATATTAGTAAAATAAAACTGATCCCCTTATAATATTTATATCTAGATTTCTATAAAAACCACCCCATTTGTAAATATTGAAAATTAAGTTTGTAATTTCATCAAAAACATTATTTAAATAATATTTAACTAATATTTTTATAACCATTTAAACTGATAAATTTCTAGTATTTTAAAAATCCAAGAGGAATATAAGTGTGAAGATGTTAATAATCTTTAAAAATCACCAATAAAAACTTAATAATCTTTAAAATTACATTAAAATAGTTAAATCATTCATGGATTAAATTATAATGGAATTGAAACCGGGTTTCCTAAAATCAGGGAAGCTTCAATAATTTTATAAATCTTTTTTCATTTAATAATTCCCTTAGGGGACAATGGAACCATTAATAATGAATTAAAAAACCAAAACACAAGCTTCAAAAATATTATGATTCCCCAGATGTGTGAGAACATACCAGTAAGATGTAAGGTGAAAAAAATTCTTTTTGTCGACTACTTTGGACATGGAGAAGATCAATATAGAACCTAATGGAATTACTCTTGATTTTTGGGTGTATCTTTTTGATATTGTGTATAAAAAAATATAGAAACATGAGACATGGGAAGATAATTAGAAGCATAATATAAAGAGATTACATGGTAGAGAAAAATTTTAGTGGGAGGAAGTGAAATATCTATACCTTGGAAAATATTGGGGGAGAAGACCGTGGAATGGGTGATAGATCACTTATCCAACTATTAATGGTGTCGTTCATGTGGATTTAAAAATAGGGGGGGTCCCTCATTACATTATAACACTTAAAAAATAAATATAATAACAATATTATAACATTATAATTGGATTTCTAGAAACCTCTAATATTGTATATAACACATTTTAAATCACTATTTAACGATATTAAAATTTTAACCTCATGATAATGAAAATATATCATAAATATTTCTATAATAATATCATTAAACAAAAATACACATTACACATAATCATATATATTATAGAAAAACATAATTTTGACACATAAATAACCTTCAATTATATAATTAAACACAATAAACATGTAAAAATACCATTATAAAAATCTAATATTTAATTTTGTTATTCCCTGTTAACTCTAGATATGTAATTTTAAAATTATGGGATAATTCAGGGTCTAACAGATTTAATAATATACATATTTTATATATTAATGTTAATGGAATTACGAATATTTTTTTTTCAAATAATGAAATTAAAATTCCCATAGTTCAACAGAAAATAATATGTGAATTTCAAATCTCATTGAAATTTTCCCCTATTCAATAATTATTGAGAGACAGATAAGTAAAACTCCAAGGAGGTTAAAATTATGACCATATGTCTCTTGGGAAAATCACATGAAATTGTTGATTAATGTAATCCATATTGGTTTATCCAAAAACAAAGACATTGAAGGATTGAGATAAGAGGTACATCAATTGTATTATAGTAAAATCACAAGACTAATCCCACAAGTGAAAATAGAGAATGGAAGAAAAGAAAATACTATGGGAAATAGAGAAGGAAGAATGATGTTTTCAGTAGCATTAGTGTTGAAAAACACCATGGAAGAGTTTATTAAAAGGGAATAAGAATAAGAGGAGTCGAGAAAGGAGATATTTACCCCATATATAGTAATACATGAAGTTGTGAATACTTGATAGAAATTTAAGAGGTATTTATGTATATAAGATAGAAAGATATATATAACTCCTCTCATTCGAATAATGTAATAAATAAGTGTTGTAGTGATAACTATTCCACTTGTATGTTCACCAGGTACATGGTTGATGGAAGTCTTATACCCAGTATTCACATGATACAACCATCCTATATACTATAATTAATAATACCCTAGATACCTCTTCAAGGACACATTATACATCTAACCATCACTAGATATATACTTTATTACATAGAAGACATAAATCAAGCAATTGGGAATTAATTTATAAGAACTTGAGAAGGTTATAATAATATTTAATTAATGTTTCTTTCTTTAATAAACATTTTAAATTAATTTTTCAATGATTAATAAGGTTAAAAATGACGAAACCAGGGAAATAATTATTTTTTATTTAATTCATATCCTCATTTCTTTCCTAAATAATCCTTGAAAACATAAATTTGAGAAGAGTTACATTTAGAAATTTATATGAATTTTTATTCCAAAAAAGGTAATAAAATTCAATCAAAAGATATTGTTATGTTCACTATTAAATATCAAAAAATGAATGTAAAATAAAATTTCATATTTGGAAATAATTTTAAATAAAATCAATTAATATAAAAATCGAATTAATGTTTTTTCTAAAATTAGTCAAACATAGGAGGAATTTAGAAAAATACTTCATTGAAATTAATAGAAAATCATTAAATTTATTTTATTTAATATAGTCATTAAAAAACACCATGATTGATAACACTTCCATTCAGATGGGAATAAAAGTATAAGAAACACACTAGTCAACCAATTGTGGGCTCTTAAATAAAACAATCATCTAAAAAACTAGAGGCATGTATAATAATTTCACATGTGGAGGAAACCCAATGGTTAAAAAGAATAGAGAGGGAAAACAATCCACATTAGAGTTTATGAATCATGATTTAATCTCATTAGTTTAATGGTGAACCAAGAAATAATTTTTATTGAGATTTTTTATACCCATAATCATTTCCAATAGATATAATGGACCACAATATTTCATATCAGACCATATTCCCTCTCATTCTATTATTATGAAAAAACCATACATTTTAAAAGCGGTTTAAACTAAAAAAATAAATTTAAATTAAATATAAATAATGATATAAAATATTATTTTTTTTAAAAATGTATAGGATGTTTTTGAATACAACATGAAAAAATATCAATTGAATGAATTAGTGAAAGTTTACTTAATACCATTCTTTAGAAAATATATTTCCTTTTTGAGACACCATTCATAAATCCATCTAATAAAACCTATACAATTCTACACATAGCTAGATAATAGTAAATTGTTCACTAAAAATTTGTTGTATAAGTCTTTATATTAAATATTATATGGAAATTATCACAATGAATGAATCCATTCATTAATCCGTATTAACCTAGTCATTAAAAATAAAATATATAAGAGAAAAATAATTATTCTTTATTTATGTTTCTATTTAAATGAATATTTTTATGATATAAAAAACAATATAATAAATAATAAATAAGAATATGCTATCACATAAAAAACATTATAGCTTTCTAGTTACAACCATTGGTTTCCTCGTGTGATGTGTGGGACAAAAAGACATAGTACTGACTAAAGTAAAATTGGAAGAAGGATTCTCCAACCACACCTAGTTACTAATAAATATTTTATAATTATGCTGGTATGGAATATTTCTGTGTTAATTGTTAGTCTCAACATTCTTGTCTCTTACCTACACTCAATACCATACACATTATCCCTTTGCATGGGATTTTATGACAATTTTTAATGAATGTGACATGGGTCACCAATTAGAAAAATGAATATTTCCACCATGACAAATTAAGTGCACCACCCAATTTCAAATGGATGATATAATCATTCGTGTTTAAATTAGACATATGTGTGGGGGTGTTCTATACTTATTTAAATGTTAAAAATAACTAAATATGGATAATCCATGAAGTGCCTGGACCTGATTAAGAACAACATATACCAAATATTCCAATAATTATAAATAAATTTTGGTTAACTATAAAAAAATGTTGTAATTTAATAAATTATGTGGAAATGCATAAACATAGGTCTAATTTCTAATATAATCAAACAATATATAAAGAGTGTTTGATAAGGAAAAAAATTACTTTTATGTTAGTAGTCTGAGTTAAACAGACCATATTGACAGAAATTAATGTACTTATGAGTGAATTATCACCCATATATTGTTTTTTAAATCCATTTTGACATCCCTTAGTCCATATATTAAAATAAAATAATGAACATATGAAAATGAGATGATCTGGCATGACCCCCTCCCATTCTCAATTTCTTTCCCTTTTCCTTTATCACAAACGATATTGTTTTTTGTGTCTCTTAGTTTTACATGTAGGTCATGTGTGTTAAAATAAAAAGTTAGTGATTTCCACCCCATCATTACTTACTATTCATAAATACAAGGGAATATATGAAAAAAAATATATATATAGTGAAGGAAAAACCATAATATAGTAAGGTAATCATTAATTTATGCATGGAGTCTAAACATAAAATAAGTTACTCCCCATCCTAAGTCAATTTTCAACTTTATATAATATCATGATGTATATCCACCCATGTGATAGGGAAATGTTTATACTAGAGCTAGGTAAATTACTTAGTCCATCTCATTGGGTTGGGGATGGGGTATAAAATGTTATGTTGTTATCATCCTATAATATCATCATATTCAAGAATATTATATAAATTATTTATAAGTTATATTAAAATCATATACCCCTTAAAATATACTTAACGATCAACAAGTAATACCTAAGAAATTTTTATCATCTCATATAAACAATAAATGGAGTCATCCTTTTAATTACTTGAACGATTTAAAATATTTTATTTTTTTATTTTGTTTGTTATTGGAAGAAATCATTCATTTATATTTATAAATTGAATTTAATGGTACAAAAATAATCTAAGGAATAAAAAATATATCTTATGGAATGATTAAAAAATATGAATAAAAATTAATCTAATGAAGAATTTATAATTTATAAAATTTAAATTATGAACTTTATTTTCCATTGAAAACATTTCGTTCAATTATAAATTATTAGTTACTGATGTCAAATAAGGCCTTAATTAAGAGGAAAAAGTGGTAAAAATATGAAGATAAAAAGTTGATTCTTCTTAGAGTTCCAAGGGAAATGAGTATACCACCTTGAGACCAGTGGACCAACCTAATATAAAATGGAATTATGGTTTTGGACAATATAATAAATGGATGAAGAGGCTACTATGTGGAAATATAACTCCCTTGTTGACGCTCATCAAATGAGAATCACCAATTATAGGATTAATGAAATACCCAAAGCATGAGTATTAATTTATCTATATGGAAAAAAGAAGGATAAGTGAAGAGACATAGAGACCAAGTGTATGGATTTAGCAGATCATGTGGCCACTATGAGGATACATAATCATATGACCCTGGGAAGGTCATGCGAATGTATCATAAACTTTTCATGATATGTGAAAGATAACATGAAACCCATTTGGTGAGTCCCTCTGATCAAACAATGCCCTCAGACAATCCCCCTATTCTTGAGAAGACATCTAGAAAAGTTCTGATGATCATTAAAACCATTCCTTGAAATATCCTCCAAACATGAGACATTTCAAGAGATAGATTCCTAGAAATCATGAGACCCCATTTTAAAATATTTAAATAATGATAAAAAGAGAAGAGGATTCATATAATCATAGTATAACTTTTATTCATGAAAAAGGGTTATACACCTTAAGTGATAACCATGGATTATGTGAAAGACCATTGAAAATTCTTACTGATATCACAACAGGCCTTAGAGAAGTCTCCTTCGTCTAGGATAAGGCCTATTCAATAAGAAATCAGATACCACAAAGAATCATATACATGTTATCTCGATATTTTAAAAGATATTTGGTATGAAAATTTCATCATGTGCTTCATCATAAACAAGAAGAGTGACTATCCATAATGATGCTTGCATTCTGTCATGATATCCTCTGTCGATCATGTGACACACTTTGACATACCCCCATTGGGAAAATGTCGAAATTATTATAAAATAAAGAATTAAAATTGGTAAATTTCGAAGCCTCTCTTGAAGGGAATATATAATTATTTTCATGAGAAAGGGGTTATTCACATCATTTGATCATAATTGATAATATAATGTCCCTTTAAAATGTCATCTGGATCTCACAAATTCCTCCATAACAAGCCATCCTGGTCTTGTTAATGTACTCTGACAAGCTGGCTTGGTCTTAGGAAGGCCCCTAGAAAAGTCACCCTCAATCATATGAAAGCCTCATTAACTTGTATCCTATTCCCATGAAGACTCCTTTATATTTCATATTTATATAGAGAATTATCTTTTACATGTTTAAATGGTCACATGAAGTCCTTTTGAAATGATAAGGGTATTCCAAATTTGATGATGAAAAAGTGTTTTTAGAGTTGATGTTTATCATGTCGTGTCATGGATGGCTCGTGGTAGGATAATGTGAACCATAAGATTTGATATTACCTCAGACGACTGAAGACCATATTTTTGATATATAATCTAAGAATGGTGTCCTATAACCAGAGATGTGAGTCCTATATATTCCTCCTCTCTACAAAAAACACACATGAACACATGTATGCGAGGAACTCCCATGTTTCCACAGAAGAGAAGATATATCGGAGTGGAAATCCATGTGATCATAGGGCTCTTCAACCATGTAAAACACAAGAAATTACTAAAGAGATTACACCCATGAATATTCACTTTTAATGATCAGCTTCTGGATTACATGAATGATTTTCAAGTCACCATCCATCTTAACAAAAGGAGTATTTGTTTATTGTCTTTTTCATGTGAAACCTCAAAAATATAATTCCTAAAAAACATTGAGGTATATATGAAGTACATACTAAAAAATTTATAATACTTACATGAAGACAGATACCCTAATTTTAATGTGAAGGAATAATGAGCATCTAAAAAACTATCCTTATCATGCGACAATATCCAAACATGTTGGCGAAGACATGTGAAGTTCTTCAGGAATGTTTATGATGGCACACATGATCATATAGACTTAGCATCCATGTCTTTTTATGTTATTTGTAATTCCATCCCAGTATTTTGAAATCATATAGACATATTATCCATGTCATGTGAATCCCTACAAACAATCAAACCAAATCATCTGACATCCTTTCGACATGTCAACATTGGTTATGCGACACCCTTGAAAATGTCTTTGTTGGTTACACAAAGACTCTTAGACAAGGCACTAATGTCATGGGATTTTCATCCAAATATGTTAGTCATATCATGTGATAAAAATTTGATACATCAAGTTCAACCATGCAATGAACATTGGGATTGATCATACTTTCCATAAAAACACTTAAGACATGTTAGATTGAATATTAGGACATGTCGGTTAGTCACTTTGGACATGTCAGAAAGAGACTATGCTTTGTCATGCATACAGTTTAGACATGTTAGGTAGAAAATTAGGACATGTTTAGTTGATTACAATGACGTGTTTGATATAAAATTAAGACATGTCAGACATAGCCTTTTCAACATGTCAGGCAAGTTAAGAAGACACCACAAGACATGATAAACTTATCCAGTTGACACATTCATACATACAGGTAACTAAACTACAAGGACTTTGATTCCTATCGAAATAGGGTACACAAGATGACTTCATAATTCATGATCTCTAGTTGGGAATCCACATTAGTTTAATTCCATCAACATATCAGACAATATAACCTAGGGGAGAAAAATATCATATGATTATATCATTCCTCCTCATCCACCAGCAGATTTCGAAGTCACCATAAATATGAGAAATTCAATCCATATCCAAATAAGTTGATTAAGAAACATTCCGAAGGATTGATCTCTATTTCTAATACACTATAAGAGATTCCCCAGTACGTAAGTCCCATACCGATATGCAGTGATTCTAATCTCTTACAGTCCCTTGTGTCTGACACTGATCATGTCTTATGTGGGCTTATACATATGAAATAATCATATCTCCCACTTAAAAAGGTCACCTAACTAGGGAAACCAAAGTATGTAAACCCCACTGGAAATCATGGAAAGAATTCCCCATAAAAGGGCCTCTATCTTGGTATTATCTCAGATGAAGTTCCCATATTAGCGAACCATGGAGAAATAAAACTTTTGGGTATTAATTTTTTATCCCTACCCATCAATAGATTAAGAACATATAGGAATATGATGAATCTAATTCCAATTATAAGAAAGATTTATAAGATTATTTTTTTATGATTGAGTCTCGATACCTGGTTCTTAAGTTCCCACATATATATTTTTTTGGATGACATTAAACTACAAAGGTTAAAATAAATATTTTGTTTTTGAATCCTATTATACATAGGATACATAGTATGCCTCAAGAAGGGTTAATACCATCCTTATAATAACATTTTCCTCCATATATGGTAGTAAAATATTGAGTGCCTGGATGTGAGGCTTCCAAATTTATCTTGCTACCTAATGGTACAATGTAATGGGAAACAGAAGAATAACCATAGATATATGTACATGGTATCATTAATAGAACCCCCTTTTACACATATACAGATTAAAAACATGATCATTTTTTTGGGTAACCATTATTTTATTAATATTTTGAAGAGATTAATGAACATATCATATATAAATATGGTTGTTCTAGAATAGAAAATAATTCCAACTTAAAGGGTGTGATGAGCCCATCCACCCTTCCTATTGAAAAATGTTTGTTTTTAATCACCATTATTAATGAATCCTCATATGAACTCATGCATATGTAAAATATGATTCTTCCTAGTTATTGATGTGGGAACCATAGATAGTTTATATAAAATATGAAAATGGTAAACCCATTTTGAATGATTCTGCAACCATACTTGAACCCCCAATAATAAATCATAAAACATGAAACAAATATAGTAAAATTAATGTGAGAGAATGTGATGACTGAATAACTGAATGATTATAAAAATTAAGAACCATGACTTCAATCTCTAGGGATAACAATATACTAATCATCCATTGAAGGAAAAAAAAAGCTAATAATAATAATTCAAATAATAAATACGATCGATTGATAATGTGTGATAATAGTTTTTCCATTTCTTATGAAAATAAAAGAGGGGTAAAAATCAGATAATAAAATGTAACTAAGATTCCCATTAAATTATTCCATTATTTTTATGACAAGTCCTCACATGAAAAATTCAAAAATAAAGAACAATAAACTGAATCTATGTTACCTATGTATAGATGATTGGTCATATTACATACATACAATGATACAATATTAGGTATCCTTATTTCTTGTTGTATTTCTGATTGCATGTACTAATCTCACAAAAGAACCTTTAACCATGATCATTTCTTCATCAATAGAACATCCCAAAACCTCAGTTATGATAGTAACATCCACGGGTCACAAAAAAACATCTCAGACACAATACCTTGAGTTTTGAGTGGTAAATGATAAGGTTAGAAAGAACAAGACCTGTTATGATCCCAGCCATTAAGGATGAACAAAAAGATCTATTGTCACTGATGTTAAAAGGTTAATCTAGTTCTCAGAAGGAAGCAGTGAAACCATTAGAACCTATCACCACCACCAATCTATTAGGAACATTACGCCTGTGTAATGGAAATATTATCCTTAAATTTGATAGGTAGCTGGATCATGGAGTTGACTAAATATTCATCCTAGTATAGGAGATTCTAAGGGGGATCCAATAAACCATCATAATAATCATATTATTATTAGTTCTCTTAGTAAACTATTAAGTGAACAACAACACAAATTCCAACCATGGACAATAATACATGGGTACTAAGGAAGTCACTTCAGGAGTGGCACACTATGTATTAATTTGAGTGGGATCATATCCCCTATTCCACTAATGATTCCCATTAGAATATTTTGGTGGTATCCAATGATTAGGCTCATATCCCTCCTTACTCACCTCATGTCTACCCACATATTTCTACTGAAAGCATGGGGGAGGCACATATCCCTTTCCCCACACCTGAAGCCCAATATAATATTCTAGTGGGCTATGGAGGACATGAGTTGGATTATATCCCATATTCAATAGAATATATGTACAAGTACATATTGAATACTGAAAATGTGTAGGTATACATTCCTACAAATTTTTTTCTAAAATGTCAGTACATTCTAAAAACAATCTAATAACTCCATATGTATATTATAGAACTAGTATAGAGATAGGGAAAATAACACATACTGATCCTAATACCCATATAATCACATCACAATGATTTGTAAAAATATATTTATAGTCTAAAGAAATAACACATACTTTCTCGCATAAATGAATATTATTGTAATATTTTGTTAATGGACAAGTCATATGTCTGGGCCCATATTCCTATTACAATTAGGGATAACGAAATCAATATGGATCATTCCTTGAAACTAGAACACACTCCTATCAAGAAATACCAATGGTATACTTATATGGTATGGGACTGAGCTCATATCCTCGTTCTAACAAGGGATCACCAAGTTGGAGTGACACATGCCTGGAGATGTGCTCAAATTCCTATCGAAATAGTGGAAAGAAAATTTACAAAGGAAGATGACATGCAATATACTATTCCTACAACTATATATTGTCAAAAAAATATTGAAATTTTTTTAGAGTTGGATCATATCCATTTTAGTAAAGCTACTCCTCATATGATAGTAGTTCATAGAGCTCATGATCATATCCCAACTTCCATCGATACATGACTACACTAAAATCCTTGAGAGGATATATAGGAGGAGAATCATCTCCTTTATCTAATTGTAGATATATATCAGCATATTCCTACATGGAATGAAAATTTTAACTAGGATCATATTACGAGTTTATCCAGGATTAACCTACATATTCTAGAAACCACATATAGGAAAGCTCGTATTCTTGTAGAGGAAATATAGGCTCAACATCATACTACAACATCTTGTTAGATGTGGGATCATATCCCCACAATGACATATAGTTATCAAAATATTATGACTTCCTTCATGAAGAAGGGTCATATCCCTATTCAACACCAAATTGAAAGTCATCATGTTTTGGACGTGATGTGGAATAAGGACCATATCATTGATATTCTCAATGCTAGTGTCCTTGATGGTAATCACAAGAATTTTTATAACGCCCTATTGCTCCATCTACTCATAAAATGTAGTAGAAGTTGATAATTTATTCAATATTCTTCTTCATGGTAGTGTAGTGATAGATCTAAATGACTTTACTCCTAACATTCATAGTGGTCGACCTCCCCATGGTGATATCCATATCAGATAAGAAAATTCCCCTATTTATTAGACACATTCGTATAGAGTAGTGCCCAAAACTAAGACACCTATGTATAGAGAGGTGCTCAAAACATTGGGGTCAAACATATAGAGTGTCACATCAATAATCATACGATCATAATTCTTTCTAGCATGTGACCCAGAGAATAAACCACTATGGTATAACCATGTGGAGGCATATAAATTCAATTATGAGGAAGACAACATGAATATATGGAGATAATTAGCTGGAATAATCCACCCAATGATGTTATGGCCCATCCCCAATTATGACAATGAGATCCAAGATGAGATAGAGAAGGAGTTCATCCTTACCATCACCAATATATATTGGGAAATAATAATTAGTTGTAGGATATAGACCTACATTATCCAATATATTAGGGTCACCATTAGACCATAATTATACTCTATTATCAGATAGACATGGACAATTTCTCAATCACATGGAAGCAAGTGATGTAATAGAATGAAAAATTAATATATTTAATTTTTTTGGTATCAAATAATATCTCCATTGACTGATTTTCTGAACCCCAATAAACCTACTTGTCCATGGATGTGAAAGATTTGGAGCATTGTACATAAATATGTCCCCAAAATAGTAAACCCCCTAGATTGAACAACCTATAATGTTTTCACTATATTAAAATATATGGGATTGGGTAATACATGATCTAGTTGGAAAAAATGATAAAACTACCCCACTTAAATTATGTAAAGAATTCATGACTATAGGGGGAGTAATGAAAAATGATTTTTAATCTGTGGCCCTTGATACAAAGGGAATTAATTTTATACATGGATGTTAATGTGGGGGCCAACTCAAAAACATTCAACAGAAAATGAATCACATCATTGGATACCATTTCACCCTACTAATACATATAAACAATTTAACTAAATGAAACAGATCACAATAGAAGCTGCAATAAGGGTCATCTCAAAGAGAACCTAGCCCACAAGTTTGGGGAAATTATTACCACCACCTCCACCTCTCATGTAATCGAACCCTGATAGGACCAATTTCATATTAAAGGAAGTTTCAAACCAACTCCATCCCAAAAGGGTTCGGGGAATTTCTAACCCAATCATTATTACCAGGTATATCAAAAGCGTTGATGGTATGGGAGAAATTAGATGTCATTCTAGATAAACCCCATACCACCGGTTCAATGGAATTTATATATCTATTTCCATTTTAGGATCCATTAGGTCCTCATATGGAATAATAAAAACCTCAACAATAAGATTAGTAATTAAACAAAGTGGCCTCAGATGCCCCCATACCATAGTGATGGGGGAATTTTCATCATTATCATCACCTAAAAAATAATCTTTCTTTATTTTTTTGGGATGTAAATATCGATGGTTAGAATCCCATCAACTACTATTACCATAAGAAAAACCTTCACAAATTGTATTTCATTTTTTTAGAACAAAGGGAAAAAAACATGATGGAAATATTCATCAGGAAATATTTGAATAATTTATGGTGAAGGAAATCAAAACCATTTATGATTGTAAGTCAACATGGTACAATATGACCAGGTGTCATATAAATAAACAAAATTTAACCCTTAGAGAAAGAGTACATATTGAAAAATAAATCTTCTTCATTGAGTGTAATGGGATAACTAGCATTGGAGAATAAATCTCAGTGAATATTGTTACCATCAGTATAATATATGTTGTGGATTATGATGAAAATGTAGAGAGACATAATGTAGAAAACATACCTCGATGTGAGGGTAATTTTGATGTTCTAAATGAGGCTACACGTATATAGACTCAACGGAGGTTGAAAAACCTAGAACCCTCAAAAACTAAATTTTAAACTCGATGGAGGAACACATCCATGGATAATGGGAAAGGTGTAACTACATCCCAATAACCACCAAGAGGAGACCGAAAAACCTATTTAGTGGAACAAATGTCACAATATGAGGATGAGTTACAAAATTATTGACAATTCAACATGGAAATAATCTTCTAAAATATTCCTGTTGGGTATCCTCTTCAGGAAATGACAAATATACATCCTACCACATATCATAAGTTAGATAATACACCGTATAGGGAGACTTATGAGCATCAAGATACCTCAAGATCAAGGTAGGTGGTATATATAAATTAGGATGTTTAGGATGATTATGAATTTCCACTACTATGTTGATAGACTATCCTAAGAATGATCATTTAGTCATATAACATATTTATAATTAGTATGATATAGATATCATGAAACATTTTCAAGCCTCTCATTCTCCATATAGAAGATATTTGGCTCAAATAATGGTACCTCTAGAGATACTCAATGATAACAAATCTTTAAATGCTCTTGGGGAAGCCATGAATGGGTAGATTTCACCCACGTAGCCTAAGAATAAGTTTTGTTATGAATGGGTTGATGAAACATTTCACCCACCCAATTTTTGAAAAACCCACATTCTCTACCATTGAAAATACAAGAGATGTATAAAAACATCTAACACAATTCCTTTCCGGAATCGGCCTAATAAGGGGCCCTCAAGATCCATAAGAGTGGAAGAGTATAGATTTTTTATTTGAAATCTTGTCTGGCCAGCCCTTAATTCTTATATAAACCTTTTATAATGATACTTTATAGGATGTGGAGAGATTCATCATAAATTCCATTATTAGTTATGTTCTGAGACATGGAAAATGATAGTTTCGATCATCAGAAACTACAAAAAATGCGAAAATGTGAGGGTTTATGAATTTATCAATAGCTGTAATAGTTTGGCCCATTCATATATATTTCATCACTTTTAATAGAAACTACTTAAAATAATTAATGAAAATTATTTTGACGAGTTGAAAAAACCTTTGATCCTGATGAAGTATTTCGGCAGAATGTGAGTGTTTGGATAAATAAAACACTACCTAGATGAATTAATTCAGTGAGCCTAATATAAGTCTCATCCAATTCCATTTGTATATGGAAAACATAATTATAAGGAAGAAATATACACTATTTCCATTAAACTAGCATTAGTTCCAATTCATGAACCCATGAAGGACATAAATTTTAAAACATCTCCAATTGAGTGAATGTAGAAACAAAAACACCCTCAACAAGAATAAAAAATATATCATGGTCACATGTGATCTTAAGAATAGTTGAATAAATAATAATACCTGTAAAATAAGAATGTCCTTGATTAGTTTCTTGTATCCATGGAGAATAACATACTAAAGGTACCTAGGCCCATGAAAATCAGTGAGGTAAAACTCACTAATCATCCAAATTACTTCCCCTTCAATAGAAGGATGGGTTACACCATCCATGATTACATCATCATCAAGGATATTATATAAATATTGTTCAATTATTGATAAATTATACATGATAATTTCCATGCATAGGTGACCTATGCAACCATCACTCAATTAGAATAAGGGGGTGACTGGAAAGGACTTCGAGAAAGGCGTGGATAAAATATTGATAACTGAATGAATTAAAATACAGTTGAATGAGATCATACCATCCTAATATCATAGGTTTAAATGACCATAATTATCCTTCCACCAATATATGTGACATAAAATACACCTCTCAGAGGTGGGTGTAATCATAGGAAATTTGAAAAGAAAAAATCGGAAGAGTCATATTTCGCTTTTACGTAGGTTGTGACTCTTGTAGTCATATTTCAATCAAATTTTAGAGAATGGGAACTACCCATAAAAATAGAATCTTCATTGGAAGAGGAGATCATTTTTTATTATATTAATTATTTTCATAAAATATATCCCATGTTTGGGGAAAAATATTCCTCAGTGTATGAGTTCTCTATTCTTGAATGGGGAGCCAGAGGCTGAGGATGTTAAAGCTAAGGATATTGGTGATTTCGTGAGAAAGGTAAGGCCCAATATTTTGGTGATTTCATCATAGAGTATATATACACAACTGCGACCTATGGTTTATAACTTTTGTAGAATGATCAAAAACACAAATATTCCATAAAGCCATATAGCAGTCATCCAATCCGAGTCATCTTATGTGACAGTATAGTAGGGATGAGATTTTATAATCATTATATACAAAGGGGAATGCCAACATAACCCATGAAACATAAAATTTATGGTCCTTATACCTCTTATCAAAAACTATTATTTTCCACCTCAAACTCCTCAACCCCTAAGACACATATTTAAGAGTGGACCCACCAATGGAAGAAAAGTCCCCTAGCACAAAATTAATTTTTTTTAAATAGTTAGAAGTTGTTCGAACAAAACTCCCAATCGTGGATTCTCTCTATATTACAAAAAATCTTAGAGTGTCACTTGTTAAATCCCTCCATATCCTATAGGTGTTCGATACAGAAGTCTCTGTAGGTGAGGAAAATTGAGTGGAGATAATTCAATAAGAATTCCATGCCACCATCTCATTCATAGAGCAAGATCAAGAAGAGGTAATCCAAGGAATTATTTGATACCTATATGTTTTAGGTAATCTAAAAAATGTTGATATCCAAATTAATTTAAGTTAAAATTTTTCCTGGATCAACTACATCCTTATTCAGACCGTTCAACATTTTTGCGTATAGTGAGGGGGACTTATCTCTTAGAAAAACTAAACATTCAAGGTTAAAATAAGATAGTGAAAAGGCCTCTTGGGAATATGATGATATGAATAGTATTAAATACTTTACGAAATAGAAAAATAAATTATCTACTAAATTTAAATATATTTATAAGTTTTTTGTAAATTAAGAATCAATTTTTAATAATGTAATTATATTCATCAAAAATATATTTCCAATTATTATTATTTTTTCTTTTTATGAGTAAATTATATAAATAAATTATAATGATTTTATAAAATTATTTAGATAAATTAACATAATTTTTTAATTTTTCCCATCAATGTTAACTTATGATAGTATTTTGGGTTTTTTTGAACAAAAATATTTTTATTGAATGGTGATAATACTAATTTTTGTAAAACTATAATTTCATTTAAATAAATTATGTAATTTAATTCAAACATATTCTTAGATTAAATTTATTATAGGTAATGAATATTTAATCATCTTAATTTTTTTAATCAAATTTATATTTTATTTTATTATAAGTTTGTTATTGGGTTAAAAAGGTATTTTTCTTTTGATTTTTCTTAAAGTGAATAATTTTTCTCCATCTTAATTAAATAAATTAATCCTTAATGAGTAATGATAAAAATTTAATTTATATATTATATAATTAAATTTAAATTATATTCAGAAAATAATTTTCATTATACTAATAGTTAATATTAAATCATTTTATCCTTGACAAGATACTCTTATCGAAAACATCCTCTTTCATCATGTATGTATGCTTTTTTTAAATTATTTTTTTTAAAATTTATAAATAATATTTCACAAAAAAAACACTTCATTTTTGAAATCACAATTGTAAAAATATATTAGGGTTTTTTATTTAGAATTTTCTAAAAATATTACTATTTTAGGAATTGTAAAGAATACTAAATTTTATTTAAAAACTGCATATTCTGTTTATTTTTGTTGAAGTTAAATTACATTATAAATTAAATATAAATAATTTTTGGTTAAAATATAATTTTTTTATCTATTTAAGTTCATTTTAATCAATTTCATTTTGAAGTTACATATAAGAATTTGTAATCTTTTTAACATATTCTCATTAAAAACCCATGTTCTCGTCATATATATGGGATTAATTTTAATTTTTTTTCGCATTGATGAGAATGGATTTTGAAAAAATAAATTCAATTTTTTGAGTAAGAATAATTTATAGTACCTAAAAATTTTAACATCATTTTTGACCAAAATTAGTAGTAAAAACTATAAAAATTATTTACCATGGTTAGGGTAAAAATGGGTTTACATGGAGGTTAATCTAAAAATATAATGGTAAAA
Organism: Viscum album; assembly: GCA_963277665.1. Classification (NCBI taxonomy): domain Eukaryota; kingdom Viridiplantae; phylum Streptophyta; class Magnoliopsida; order Santalales; family Viscaceae; genus Viscum; species Viscum album. The sequence goes on along the minus strand of OY728133.1, from coordinate 954,509,976 downwards.
AAGGACCCAAAACATTTCCAACCCTAATTTTATGGACATATTCCAAAATTAAATATTCAATTCTCAAGAATATAAAATTTGGGATCCTTTTATTTGTAGAAAATCACTATTACACATTTTTCTATTAAAAATATTACAAGTGTGTCACTCACCTCACTTATAAATGACCACCCCTTCTCCTCCCCTCTTAAAATCTCCAAAACCTATGGGTTCAGAAAATACCAAACCAGATAAATTCCTACATAACCTCTCTTAACTGTATTCTCCTTATCCTTTTCATAAATAAAACATAGTTAGGATTTTCGTGAAAACCAAAGAATGCTACCCGAAAAATTGGTGACGTTTAGCATCAAGAAAGGTTTTTCATCCACTACATACATAAATTATTATTATAATAATTTGATATAATAACCTCATATTATTACATATAAAAATATTTTTTTGTTAGTAAAATTACTTCCAACCATCTCTACTTTTATTAATTGGGTTTCAGAATCACAATTTGAGTGTATGACGGAGTACTACCGCCTGAATTGATGCCATTATTTCCATTAATACCTTTCATGTTTGGAAATAATGATGTATTTATTTTATATAAATATGATATATATAAAATTAATATAGATCTGTAATTATTATATCACACATAACTAAATTATTCCCATTTTTAGGGAATATGAAAACGGTGCCCATGTGTACAATGAACTACCACATCGCGAAGCGCTGTGAATCATTCACGCTCTACATAGAAGGTAATAAAGATGGGTTCAATGAAAATATGTAATAGATATGAAATAATAAGGATTATGGTATGATAAAATATCATTTATTTTTTTTCATTCAATCCAAAAAGAAAATGGGAATATCATTCACTAGTACGTATGACCTACCATTTCTAAGAATAACGTATTTCATTTTATATCACTATTTTTCAGATTACACTAAATATATATAAAATAAATATTTATTATATTTATATAATTGTAAAAATTATAGATAATTTTAATCGATAATCTATTTAAGGGAACTAAAAATAACAAACCAAAACATATCAAAAATAAAAAGCTGTTATTTCCTGAAACATGACATTAAAGGGAAATTCTTAATAAACAGGTAATTAAGTCTCATAAGTAAGTAATATGTAGAATAGTATATATAATTATTGTTATTTAATATATTTATAATAATCTTATATTTATTATAAATTTTTATTTAATTTGTATGATGTAAGTTAAGTCTCAAAGTAAGTGATTTCAATATTAGTTTTATTTTTCTGTGATACACATGTGATATTCGTCACATGTTTCCATTTTGTGGCCTACATACCACCCATAAATGTATTTTATAATTATTAAACATAAAATTATATTTATTTTAATATCTATAATATTATTTATCTTTCATGTGGTCTGTTATTCAAAAGTTACTAAATCAGTAAGTTGTATTTGTCTGAATTTGACATCATTGATACACATAATTATGTTATTCTCAAATCAAGTAGTTTGAGGTTTATATGAAAAGACATTGAAATATAATATCATGAAATATTTAATATAATTATATTTTATGTCGAATTTATGGATAATTCTTCATAGTGATTATTTTTTAAAGTTACCAAAGTGGTAAAAATTTTATGTCACAATCTAATCGTTTATTGGGATTATTTTTGACTATGTTCATGATGATATAATATTATGATCCATATATCAATTACAGAATTTATTTTATAATAATATAGTTATGTATTGATAATAAATTATTTCCCTTTATTTTCCCACATTTATTTTGGTCACGAGTTCAAAAATATTTTTTTAATAAAAATCATCTTTTCACTTGAAAACCATTTTTCTTCCAAAATATTTTATTGTAAAATAGTTTTCAAAAATGAATTATTTTTTTAAAATTATTTATTAAAGAAATATTTACTCATATGTGACTTTTTAAAAATTATCTTAAAATTATTCATCATTTTTTCTTCAAAAACATTCCCAATTATGTTTTTGTGAAAACGTGAAAGGATTCTTTGTGTATGGAAAGAACAAAATTTTTCACAATCTCAACCTATATTTTATTTGGATATTCCTTTATGAATTTTCCAATTAAATTTCAAAGGAAATGATTTTGAAAATTTCTTATGTTTGAATTTTTTTCAAATTGGAAAGCATATTTTACTCAAGAAATGTTTTAGTTTTTTTATTTTCCATTTATATGTTTTTATTTTTATTTTCCATTGAATTGAATATTAAAATATTTTATGTTATAAAAAAGATTTTAAAATAGGAAACAGTATTTTATCCTGAAACATTTTGAATTTTTTTAAATATTTTTTATATGTTTTAATGATTATTTTCAAAGAATTATTTTAAAAATGTTTTATGTTTTAAAAAATGATTTTCAATGAAAATTTATTTTCATAAATAATCATTCCATATAACATGTCTTTAATAATACTTTTATATCTATGATGACATCATTTGATGCACCTTATTATTTAATCGGTATATGAGCCAAGGATACCATTCTTACGCTTTCTCAAAATGGTGTACGATAAAAAGATGTTTATGTGATTGTTTTATCTTCCTCTAGTTATATGATTAAAAAAATTCATATGAAAATTATTTCATTTATAACATGTTATGATTTTATGTGGTTATGAAATGATTTTAAAACCTATATAGTTTTTAATGGTCATGAAATGATGAAGTTTTTTTGAATCAAATATCTTTTTCATAGGGTATATTATGATGAAATGATGAAATGATTATGAAACATACTTCTTTTCAACAGCTTATTCTCTAGTGAAATGTTTTATTAAACATAATTATTTTCATGGGTTTTGATAAGATTAATAATCTATGATATTATGGCACTCAAATTTATGTATTAGTTGATGGTTGAGACCTATATCTGTTACAAATTCATTCTGTAATGATTAATGTTATATAATCTCAAAGGGAACACTAAAGGTTATCCCATGTGTGAAAATGGGTACACAGGAGGTCATATGAATATCAAAACAAGTACATTAATGGGTAGCCCAAGCCAAACATGTTATGAATGGGTTGTTAGGTAGCCTTGAAAAAGTCCTTTATTTATGTGAAAAATAATATATGACTAATGCCAAGGTTATTCTCTCATGGATCACATTCTTTGATTCCCTTATTATTCATATATCATGAACTACCAATGTTTATGAAATTAATCAATATTATGATCTTTTAATTTCTTGATATGGGTTTCAAATATCATTACCATTTTTTCATACCATTATGTACATGTTATGCTTACGTATCTTCTTTGTTTAACTGTACTAAGAATTTGAGCACACCCTTTCTTATGTTTCCATTCCCCTGGTTGTGAATAAATATTTTAGGTATGGTATGTTGGTAAATTTTACTAAATAGGAAGATCATTATGGGAGAAATTGAATATCTATCAGGAATTATGAATATTGTGTTCCATGTGTCTGAAGGAGAAAAAATATGGTAGTCCCCAAACATTTTTTATGAAATGTAATAAATATTCATCTAATAATAAGAAAATTCAATGTTTTTAAGTCACATGTCACTAAAATTTTTATTAGAGGAAAGGTTCAGTTATCCTTTGAGAACTAGGATAAGAGAATCCCAGTGAGATTTATTGGAATATTTAAATTGACATGTATTAGTGTTTCTCTAAGGATAAATCATAGGATGATTCAAAGTATAAGAAAATTTAATAGATTTTTTTTTCAAATATAGATATACTAGTTTCCAAAAAAAGTACATCCATTTATAGAAACAGAAAGTATATTTTCTTTATAATACAAAGTTACTAAGAAGTAAAAAGATCTAAAAAGAGAACTTTGAGATAGACACAAGCATTACATGGTCAACAATAATGGTCCTTGTTGCACACATGGTTTGAAACCCATGGGATATGATTTAAAAATTCAAAAGATCGTTATGAACCATCATGAAGGATTTAAATAGGTGATGACTATGATTTGAAATGAAAAAACGTAATGTGAAATAGATTAAAAAAATCTTCATCATTTTTATTTATTAGAAGTTATATTTTTCAAGATACTGATATTTTAAATTATTTTTAGTGTTGCTAAAAGTATGATTTTTTGTTTTAGTCAATGAAAGGAACTAGAAGGAACTGGTATAACAAGAAATGTGATAGAAAATTTTTTGATGAAAAGGAAAATGGCATGATTACTAAAGTGAATAAATTTATGATTATTCTTAATCAGTTGTCACAAAACCTGACTAACAACATTAACCTCAACCAAAAATTTCTCTCACCAATGAATAAATTAAAAGAGTTCATATAGATTTTTTGTAATAGAGAACACATAAGAATGAATCTTTAATTTCTAATATATAGATTTTATTGGATTAAAAAATACAAGGAATTTAAAAATGGAATGAGAAGATGTTTTTTTTGTGGATTATAAGGGAATAGATTTATCAATTGTTGAGGCAAAAGAAAAATTTTATATAAGATATTGGATTAGAATATTTGTCTACCTAAAGTATTATAAATGTATGAATTTTTTAATTGTGCTATATATGGGAATTATTCAAATCAATTTCCTAGGGGAGAGATCATCAATATAATTAGAATGTCAGTTTGAGTAATGGTTATAAAGCTGATGATAAAGAGATAAGAAATAACATATTAAATGTATAGGGTATTCTAACAATATTTTTTATGGTAATCATTAAAAGTCTGATTAAATTAAGATCAATGAATGTTAAGTCAAGATTTATATTTCATAATATAGTAATGAGGTATCAATGAATAATATGATTAAGTCTAGCAAATAGTCTAAGAATTAAGTTGAATGATTAAATTTCACATTCATTATAATTCAATAATTATGTTATATGAATCCAGAAATATATATTGATTTTTTATTATATGATTTTATTTTAGTATTTTCAAAAATAGGTTAAATGGTATGGATGGACTAGAAATGTGATTTAATGGAAAGGTGGTATTTTTATTGGGGATGATAACCGTTAATATTTTCTAGATTTTGAGATAATTATTTTTTTGATAATGAGATGTTGGATATTAATAAAAAAATTGGATATTACTGATTACCTTATTGTTTGTTGAAAAAGTTGTTTATACTATAATTTAAAGAGTATATAATATGTTTGGACTTAAAGAATATATCCAAAAATATATATTTTATTTAATGGAAGGAGGAATCATGTATGTTTTTAATAAGATTTATGGTAATTCGGGTTATTAAAAGGTGTCAATAAAATACATGTTGAATTTATTCACATTTTTGGTATATGAAAATAGATATTGACTTTATTATCTTTAGGGTATTAATGTTAAGATGATTTTTATAAATTTACATAACTACATAAAAAAATTGTGTGTTATAAGGTCAACTATTTATGTAATGATCAAAGTTTAAAATTTGATGTGGTTTTACAGATTAACATATTACATCACCATATGAATAATTATCCATATTGGATAACTATGTTTGACCCTATTTTACATGATATAGATGGAATGAAAAATCATTCAATTATGGATATTTTAATCCATTAGTGATTAAATAATAAGAAAATTAATCATCATTTCTTGTTGTAAGAGATGAAGTGGAGATTGATCAAAGCAAATGAAAAGGAAGAAATTTGTAACATCCCAGATTTGGGTTCCACATAAAGGTTCCACGAAAATAGTTGATCACATAACCTCAAACACGTTTCCCCAAATTCCAGAGGCTACTGACTATTTGCGTGGGCCATGGTATGATAATGGGGAAACTATGCCTTAATTGGTAGATTATACACAGTTGAAAAATGATAATAATAAAAGATGTAGTAATAGCATATAATAGCAGAAAACAATGGAATATTGATATTAATATTACAACTGGAGCATATATAAATTATGGATGTCACATGTGTTCTAGGAAAGCTTCCAAACAAGTCACAATGCTAGAAATACAATACTGAAACCAATTTACAGAAAACCAGTAAACTCCAACATCATCAAAAGCCTCAGCTTGGTCCCATGCTATCCCACTCCAACATCAATCAAGTACCTAATGAAGAAGGGGGATTTCACTTATCTATACCTACAATCATATAATTTTTTTGGGTCTAAAAACATGACCTAAATCAGACGTGAGACGAATCATAGTAGGAAGCCACTAAAAAATCTATGCCTAACTGTCTATGATTATATATAGTAGGCAATATGCAGAAGTAATGTAATAAACTATGAGTACTGAAAAGTAAACTATCCAATATATTTTCAATTACATTAAATTATTATTAAATTCATTGAATCATGTAAACCATGGGATATAGACTAAGCTCTGTATCCCCTGTGTAATAGTAACAAAGTAGATGTCTTAGAAGACAATACTAAAAATCATGTAAGACTGAGTCCATGATTATGCATTGTCTTGGAAAACACGCCACTATAATTCAAATATTCAATAATGCTCCAATGGGAAATTTCTAACAGGCTAATTTCATATGTCTTACATAAAAAATTTATTTAATAATGACACTCTGAGTAGCTCTCATGGTCAAACCCTGTTGGTCTAATATAACACTAATCATTTAGATATGACCACCTGGGCTTCTCACATGGTCAATACCCCTTGTTCAACATAGAATCAATGAATTATAAATAACCACCTATAATCTCTTACAATCAATACCACTTTGTCATCATGACAAAAATTCATTTTACAATGACCATCTAGGTGGATCTCATGGTCTATCGCCTATGGTCTAACATAACAAAAATCATACATAAATGACCCTACCTCGGGATTCTCTCACATTAAAATTCCTCTTGAAAAAACATAAACAATGAATATCACATGAATCTCAATCAAATAATATATCCATCCTAAAGAAATTCATAGAAAAAAGGCAATCCTAGTAGGCATTCTAGACCAAATGACCATAATCAATAAAACAAGGGAAACACTCCCATATGGTGTCCCATAAACAATGTATCTGACCTATCTCATGTGAAACCACCCTTTATCCATCTAACAAACCATAACAATTAACAAAAAGTATATAATTCCGAACATGCCAACCCCTAAACATGGGTAAATGACTCCTTTAGCATATATAATCACAATACATTCAGCAAAAGTCACAAACTACCTACCTTTATGTCATATAATCAATAATCATGAACATCATCCCATGAATTATCCTAGAATGGTGTAGATCAACAAAAATGTGAAAAATGTTCATTCTTTAATAACTCACAAGAGAGGAGGAATCTATAATAAATGATCTAGAAGAATTTAGAACTCACTGGTGGGATTCTAATTCACCTAATGACATATCAATCAGAGGTCAGATGGAGAATCAGGAGGGGTTTAGAGTTTTTTGGCCCATCCATCCCTCTCTTATACGAACCAAGGGGAGAGGAATATATTTTAGAGGATGGGACACTATACCTCTCGGATTTATCAAATAAAAATAAAACTACATAGCATGTTCATTATATGTACATGTCGTGTAATAACCTTAATCGGCCCAGCCTTATGTAGTCTTCCAGGTCACAACATAGAGATGTAATCCACCATTACACGGATTGTACACGGCTATATGCGTTACCATGGTACACGATGTCTAATCAATAGTACATGACATGTAATCAAAAGTACACGAAGTTTACGTAAATTTTTTCCCATTTCTTATTTTTCCAAAAAAAACAACCCGAAATCAAGATCCATACCTTAAATGAGGATTTGGGTTCTTATAAACTTCCCCCAATAATGCTATTCATCCCTGAATTGACCTTACAAGGATAATGAAGATGAAGATTCAGACAAATATTTCCACTTTGATTATATGTCAGCCTCCCTCTCCAAAGTCATTTCCTATACTCACATGTGCTGCCATAACACCCTTTCTAGTGGATCCGACCGGCCACAATGTCCATTCGTGCTACGATCCACAATTAGAATAGGGTGATCCATGAAGAATGCATCCACCTCCAATTCAACCTCCTCAGGTTAAAAAACATGATATGGGTATGAAAAGTTACTCCGTAGCTGAGAAACATGAATGTCATCATGCATAGACCAGTATCCCGGAGGTAACTACAACCAATAGGCAACTTGGCCAACTCTCTCGAAAACCTCAAATGGCACGGCGTATCTTGTTGAATGCATTCCCTATCTCTTAATCCTCCAGTGTCACAAACTCGGTGTGATACACAGGAAGACCCCAACCCCCACCACGAACTCCAAAGGACATATATGTCGATCAACATATGATATCTGAAGAGACTGTGCAGTAGCCCTCATATTCTGAATCCACTTTACCTGCTCAATGGTCTCCTAGACAAGATGAGATCCCAACAGAGCTGCCTATCCTACCTCCAGCCAATATAGGGGTGTTGGACATGGCCTACCGTAAAATTCCTTATAAGGTTCCATAGGAATCACTTCATTAAAACTATTAATATAGGAAAACTTCACTAGGTGTATATGTATCTCCCATAACCCCCTAAAATCCTGGACGCAGGGTCATAGAATGTTCTCCAAAACCTAAATCATGCACATAGACTGACCATCTATCTGGGGATGGTAAGATGTACTCATAAGTACATGTGTACCTAAACACCTCTATAGATCCTTCTAGACATGAGAAGTTAACCAAACATCCTTTTGTGAAACGATAGTGTAATGAACACCATGAAAACATACTATCTCACTAATGTAAAACCTTCCATGATCATCAAAACATAATATTTCTCTAATCAGTAGGAAATGTACAACCTTCATAAGTTTTTCAATAACTACCCAAACTGCATCATTTCCTTATGCTGACCTCGGTAATGATATCACGAAATCCATCATGACATCATTACACTTCCACTTAGGAATAAGTACCTACTGTAAAAGCCATACCGGTCAATAATTATCTACTTTAACCTATAGATAGGTGGTACATCTCATAAAACACCAGATATATCCCACTTTATACTTATCCACAAATACTGACATTGTAGATATTGGTACATCATTGTGACACCAGGATAAACAGCCCATTTCGAGGCATAAAAATCTCAAATCAACTCCTCATGTATGTCTTCTGACACCCATACACATCAATGAAAATGCAAGACGTCATTTTCACCTGTGGTACACCCATGAGTAGGTTCCTCACCGGACACACCCTCCTGAAAGAATGGGCCTTTGGAATCTGATAAATGCTTCATTTTCATTTTCACTCGATCTGGTAGAGTAGAGTTAATAACATTATATGAAATAAAGGTCCATCTATGTCTGTCATGCATCTCGAAATGAATCTCATAGAACATATCCTTAAGATTCCACTCACTATTGGACTCCTTAACAACCCATATCCGAGTTCTCCTTCTCAACACATCAACCACTATGTTGTCATTCCTACACATATATGCATGTTCAAAGTCAAGGGACTGAAGGTACTCAACCTACCTTTGTTGTCTGTAATTTTGATCCAATAGAGTAAATATATAATTGATAATTTTTTTGTTCAGTGTATACAAAAAAATTCTCTCCCAAAATATAATGTCTCTAATAGCGTAAAACATGCACGACTATAGCTAACTTGAGATCGTTCATTTGGCAAGTCCTCTCATGTGGCATCAACTACTAAGACCTATACCCAATGAATCCTCCCCCCTATATATGCCCTGCTCCCATATCGATACCTGATGGATCACAGTAAATAGTGTAACTCTTTCCTGGATCCAATAAAATTAGAATCAATGTTAATGTAAAAATCACCTTCTTCTCCTGAAAGGATGAATTACATGAATCATTCCACAAGTACATTTCACCCTTCTTATTCAGGTATGTTAGTGGAACCACTAAGCATCAAAGTTATTGTATAAAATGCCCGTAGAAACCATCCATCCATAGAAAACTCCATACCTCAAATACTTTCTATGACTGCTTCTAGGAATCTAATATTCTTTGGAAACTACTGCTCTGACCATCTCTGGGTATACTAATAATCATGTCTCTGAGAATACAAGACCCAAGAAGTGAATATGGTATATCCAAAAGGGGAACTTTGAGTTCCTAGCATGCAACTAATTCTCTCTCAGTGTACGAAATATAGTCTCTAGATATGTGGAATGTTTGGGTCGAGTGTGAGAATACACAAAGATATCATCCACGAAGACTATAAGAAAAGAATCAAAATAAAGAAGGAACACTTGGTTCATTAGTTCCATGAAACTATTTAGAGTGTTTGTGAAACCGAATGGCATAAATATATAATCTTATAGACCATACCTACTCTGAAAGGTAGCATGAGGTATATCTGCTGGCATAAAACACAAATTATGATTACTATATCTCAAATAAATCGTCGAGAACAACCGAGAACCTCAAATATAATCAAAGAGATCATTAATCCCTGGTAATGGTTATCGTTTCTTGGCCATCAATTGGTTCAGATTATGATAATCCTCACAAATTTTGAGGGTACCATCATCATTATTCAAAAAAATACTGGTGAACTCTAAAAAGAATTACTAGGTTTGATGAAACACTTCCCTTGCAACTCCTCTAACTATTATGTTAGCTCATGTAAATATGTTATAACTATTCTATTAGGAGTAATGGATAATGATGCTTCTCTTGGAATAAGATCAATAAAGAAATATACATATCTCTCTAGAGTTAAACCTAAAAATCTATTTGGAAACACATCTTTAAAGTGACCCAACAATGGAGGAAAGTCCATATGTGTATTACCTTGGTCATCCAGATATAAAGTTGAAATATGGCTTGTAATTCCTCCCAACCAATGATGGTTGGGTCCATCTCTGCTCGTATGGACATCCCATTTTCCCTTGTTTAGAGAGACCATCCCTTTTGTGACGTGAAACTCACCCTAAGGTGATTTGAGTCAACAAAGGCCCAGTAAGAGAAAAACTATTCTATTCTGAGAATGAAATCGAATCCCATCATCTCTAAGACATAGAGGTCCCATAAGAAGTGACTCCTAGAATCCTTAAGTGGGAACTCCTTGCACTAACAAACACTAGCCATCCTAATCTCCAAAAGAGTTTCTAGCATCATAGTATCCTTAGAAGCAAATATATAGAGCCCAAGGATCTCCACAATGTAAACATATATAAAAATATGGAATGATTCTATATCAAAAAGTCCATAATTTAAAAATGAGGCAACTATAATTGTACCTCTAATCATAGAGGGTCAGGGTTCCAACTCATGCTGGGTCTAATCCCCTATAATAGTTTGACCTGTACTGTGGCCTTGTGACCCTGCATGACTCCCCTATGCTAATCCACCCTGATCTGGCTAAAAAAATTCCACTTTGATACCACGACCATGACCACATCTTTAGCTTGAGAAACTTGGCATAGTCAAGTTCCATGAAAAAAGAAAAAATAGTGGTCCTACTCTTGAACGTGGAGTCAGAAAAAATCCCCTATCACTCTCAACTGGTGAGAACATCCTGAAAAAATGACGAATATAGAAAATCCTACTACAAGATCAACACTCGAATGAGTCCTTCTTGAAATTTGGACTTGTATGTCCACTCCTTCTACAATGGTAGCAAAATACATGGATACCGGAGTAAACATCACATGAGAGATACCTCTAGTGCTTGCTGCTATTGGTCAAAAGAGTACCAACCTGAGTTGTTGAACCACCCTAGATCACACCTCTTAACTACCTCAGATTGCGCTTAGTAATAAGTGTATGGTGTGCTATAGAAGTCACAATAGTCACCCTAAAAACATTCACCTGTGATCAGATGTAATACTCGATAACATCATCAAAATTCCAACTACTGATAACTCGACACATCTTAAAATAGGTGAGATGTTTTGATGAACTTACAAGAAAGAAGAATAATCCATCACCGAAAGAGTGCCATGTTATAAATGCATGAAATCATGGGTTTGTTCGCCCCTCAATGCCTTAAAGTAGAGGTAATCATAGAAGGTCCTCTTATACTCTTCCATAGACATATCCCAATGAAGTCCTGCCTATGAGATAACATCGCACCATCTTTTGGAAGAATCACATAGCATGTATGTAATGAGCTTCACCCTCATCTCTATTGGTGTCTCCAGATTCTCAAAGATTGCCATCATGGCCTCTAACCATGACTATGCATCCAGTGGTACTCCATCCCCAGAAAAAGTCGGTGGATGCTACTGTTATAACAACCTCATCAACTCCACCATAGTTAGGGCAGGATGCAGTGCTCCCTGAAAAGTCGGTATCATCCTCAAAATCCTTCACAGAACTATGCATCAGCACATATGTCTCGTATAACTGTTAGTTCCAAGACGATCATGATGAGAGTATCTGCTGGTAGTCCCTTATCTACTATTTCCATTGTATGGTCATCACACTACACCTTTCGTACATCTGGCGAATGTCAGTGTGGTGTGGCTTTGCATGTTCAAGAATACACCTCACTACATGATTATAAGTACAACAACTTATAATTGAATGAATAGAACATGAAAAGGAATACATTCCTATTTTACAAAATATGGTTACATGGCCAATACAACCACTACATGATGTGTTTTCTTATGATTTAACATGGGGGTTTAGCTTTTCTAACTAGGTCATGTAACACCCCATACACACGACACGTACATCCAACAACATGGTGTGTACTTGAACTTTCTACTCTTCCTAGTTTTTTATACACGGATAGAATACATGGTTCTATCCCTGTGTAACACTACATAACGTTTTCACCATAGACATGGTGTGTACAACTAATGTTCTATCCACCCACATAAGTTTTCACAAGGAAAGATACATATTCGATAAAAAATGGCATGTATAAAATAGACACGACGTGTACAACCAATGTTTCATCAACCTGTGTTGTTAGTCACATAGCCTTGTATATGGTCTCTCACAGCAAGACATGTACTCATAGTACATGAAATGTTATACCATGATTTTATCAACCCCATGTCTCTTCAAACATAATCAGTCACACGATCAACAAATACATAAAGTGTACATAATTTACACATCCTTTACATAAAAAATTTTTTTCATCCAAAAAAACACATGGTGTGTGTTCCTGACATCACAAGCCATGTTTTATGGATTTATGAAAAATAATCATCTGAAAATTCTTCAAAACCCTTAAAAACGCAAAATTTGACCAAGGTATTCCATTTTCCAATCCATTAGAGCCCATAAACCCCACGAATAAAAGTTTTTCATCCTCATTCAGGTCATATCATAAATGAATTTAATTAAAGTTCAAAAATGGTCTACCAAATTTCGATCCAAGAGGGACCTCAACACCTCAAAGAGATTTTTTTGGCATCCATCCCAATGGAAAATTATATTTACCAATACCCTATCAAAATAACATGTATTCTATCTTGGCATCTATCACAACCACATGAATATCTATCATAACATATATCAAAATAACACACATTCAGTAATGCATCCTAACAGGAATGATAATAATGCAAGATATGTGATCTCTAGAATGTACCTATACGATGCATGAGATCGAATACCCTTATCTCATAGGGTTGCAATAGAAATAGAACCACAATGATATAAATCATAATAGAACAAAATAAGTGAATCACACAACAGTGAAATCAAATAAATTGTAACCTCCCCACTTGCTTCTGCTTCTCTTGGGGATTCTTTTAGGGTTTTAATCCCGGATCTCATTTATGGTTTAAATCCCACTCGTTATCTTTTCAGAGTTTTCTTCATTCATTATAGGGTTTCTCTTTGGGTCTCTATGTTTTGTTCCGTCGGTAGGATTCAGACACCCACTTCTGTGATCTGGCACCTGGTCTCCACCACTCCCTCCGAAGCGGATTGTGCGGTGGACTTCTTAGTGCTCTGGGATGTGAGTTCATGTGGTTTGGTGTTACATGGAAACTTCTTCTTCGTAGGACCTGGTTGGTTGATGGGGATTTCTTAGCGGTTCAGCTTTAGGGAAGTCCTGTCACTCGTGCTCAGCTCTATCTTCCAGGTTCTTCACACCCTCCCAGGTCTGTTGGGTGTGTTTTCATCCAAAGAGATTTGGGTTGTGTTCGTGCATAAGTATGGGCATCCTCCATGGAGTTGCGCCTCTGATTCCTTTATTTGGTTTTTTTCTTCACCGGGGAAGTTTGTTGTTGTGTGTTTTGGGTATTGTGGCGATGCATCTTGTGATATGTGTTCGTACAATGTGTGTGGATTGGAAGATGAATGGGAAGGGTGAATTTGGTGGAAGACGTCGATGAAGTGGATGATAATGTCGTGTGATGAGGATGGAGATGACGATGTCGTGGGATGAGGATGGCGACGATAATGATGAAAGCTCTGATGATGACTATGGCGATGATGACGGTGGTCGTTCTGAGAAGCGATGATAAAAGAAATGTATGGATGAATCGAGGGAGGTGGCCGAATCTACAGATGGAAAACTAGAGTGATGGTTGTGATCTTGAGGCAGGCACGTGAATGATGTAATGCTTTTTAATTTTGAATGCTGTGTTTTTTTGGAAGGTGACAATGATGGTAGATCGGGTTTTCTGTAGTGTTTGTTTGAAATTTGAATGTTGTATTCCGGAATTCTCGTGTTGGTTTTGTGAGGGTCTACACTTCCCCTTTAATAGTATTATTATAAAATAAAAAAATATGGATTATGGTGGTAGAGGTAACATGGACTTTCCCTATGCACAAGTTCACTAGTATTGGAAAGAACTTATTACTAACTACCTATTCCTCCATATCCCAGTCTATAGGTTCCAAATATTAAGCAATAATAGAAAATAATATTCCTTTGATACCACTTTCTAATGTCCCAGATCTAGGTAATTCCCAAAGGTGCCCCATACCCAGTTGGTCACATGACCTCAAGCATGTTTCCCAAAATTTCAGAGGCTTCTGACTCGTATCGAGAGATAAGGTTTGATAATGGGGAACTTATTCCCTCATTAGAATAGTATACACAATAGATAACCAATAATAACAATAACTGAAGACATAATACCATATAACAGAAGTAAACAATGAAATAATGATTGTAATATAACAACTGGAGTATATAAAAATGATGCATGTAACATGTATTCTATGAAATCTTCCAAACAAGTCACAATACAGGACAGACAATACTGTAACCAATGTACATGAATGAAGTAAACTCTAACAACATCGGAAGCCTCAGCTTGTTCCAATGATCTCCATATCTAACAAAAATCCAGTACATGATGAATAAGGGTGCTTTTACTTATATATACCTACAATCATATAATCTGTTTGGGTCAAAAAAACATAACCCAAAAAGGGTGTGAGATGAACCGCAGTTGGTAACCACCAAAATATCTATGCCTAACTGTCATTGAATATATATAGTAGGTAATTTGCAGAAGTGAAGTAATATACCTATAAGTACCCACAACTAACAATCCTAATGTTTTTCAATTAAATTATTTTATTATTTAAACCATTGAATAATATAAACCTTAGGATCTAGCCTAATCTCTGTATCCAATGTGTAATAGTAACAAAAAAGAAGTCTTAGAAGACCATCTAAACAATAAAGTAAGGCTAAGTCCAACCTTGTACTTTGTCTTGGAAGACTCATCATTATCATTCAATTATTCACTAAAAACCCTTTTGGAATGTTCTCACAGTCTAATTTCCCTAGTCTAACAAATGAAAAATTCATTTAACAATTACCCTCCTAGTATTTCTCACAGTCTAACCCCTGGGGTCTAACATAGCACTAATCATTTACAAACAATCACCTAGGAATCTCACATGGTTAGTACCCCTTGGTCAATATAGCATCAATGAATTATAAACGAACATATTGATGATCTCATGGTCAATACCCCTTGGTAAACATAACAACAATTCATTTAATAACGACCTTCTATGTAGCTCTCACAATCTAACTGTAACACACCGAGATTTTATGAGATATTTTTTTTAATTTCTTTGATGTATTCTATTTTACACTACACGAAGATTATCCTGTACTATATGCAACACTATATTATCTTCCAGTATACACAACACTATTCTTGGCTCGTGTTACACACAATTTCATGTTCGTTTTGTGGAAATTATTCTACGCAACATTAAGTATAGATTTTGTTTAATGTATAAATGAAATATGTTTTGATTATGTTATATGCAACACCTAATGGATCTTGCACTACACGCTTCCCTGACTTGGCTTACATTACATGCAATCACAACCTTCCTCGATAACATGTGTAGTATGCAATACCGGGTTTCACTAAACAACGATATGTTATTAAAATATTATATAAACTAACCGTTATTAATATTAATACCCACTTTTTGAAAATTTATAAATTTTATCATTCAAAATGGAATTCATTTTTGGATTAAGAATATTGAAATTACCCTAGGGTAAAGTTTTGGTATTTTTCTAAAACATTCAATTTTTGATGAATAGTGAAAAACAATGAGTTATAGATTAAAACAGAATGTTTATTTATATAATTATTTATTTTATTTAAATTTATTTTAGGTCAAAATTTATACATAATACCTATATAAGTTTAATTTAATTCATTGGAGTCATTTTATAAAAAATTTATAAATAAAAAAATTTAATGAACTTTTCACCGTCTTTTACCCACCTCCTAGGAGAATTTGCAAATATACATAAAAAATAATTTTATGGATTCTGTGAGTGGAATTTAAAAAATCCAAATTACATGGTTAATATCAAGGAGTAATATGTGATTAAAAAATATATAAACATTTTTTTTGAATAGTATCCTTTTACTTTTATTTACCACAGTTAAAAGTAAATAGGGTAATTACGGGTAAAAATGATATTATTATTACCATAAAAACTATCCTAATTATATTGAATAAGGTTAATTAGACCAAAAACAACCTTATAAATAAAATATAACCCTTTAGGTACACTTGGATTAGATTATGACACTTACTATTATATTATTTAATGAAGAGTTAAAAGAGTTAAAATCATTGTTTAATAACTAAAACATTTTTAATATAGGTCTATACATAAGATAAATTCTAATATAAATATTCATTATAAATATACAAATATTTCATGAATAATGGTATTTTTTTATATTTTTTAATCATTAAATAATTAAATTTATTAATGACACAATGATGATGCAATATTTACTTTATTAAAGAAATATTAACATAATTGATATGATAAATACCCAAATAAATGTAATTTGAGACTTTTTATGAATTAAACTATTTTTATAGGTTAATATATCATATTAGGGTTGGTTATATTAATTGTTTCTGAATTAATAATGCGGTTATGAATTTAGAGAAAACAAATAACCAAAAAGTGTCAAAATTGACATAAAAGAGTTTTTAAAAAAAATATTATATTATTAATTGATATAATGGTCCCAAAAATATATGGTTCATCCAAAATAAATATATAATAATATATATTACATTAATAAACCTATTGGGGTTCTATTGGAAGTTTATACTATGTTTATTAACCATATAGTGAAAGAATACTAGAAGGTATAGAAAAAGTTAAATTAATTATCTTTGAGTTAAATATAACTGATAAGGTTAAAATGGTAACATAAACTTGTCTAAAACCTATTTTTGAGAGGATTTTGACCCATCCTTACCCTATCCTAGAAATAAGTCACTTTGTAGCAAATATAAACCGAATTAAAATTTATTATAAAATAATATTTTAAGTTTTTCCTAAGGTGCCCCTCACCCCTCTTATAAAAGGGAACCTCCTCCCTCTCCTCTTCACACAAATTTGAGCCTTCAAGATGGGCCAAACTCTGCCCATTTCAATTATACACTTCCATAGAAACCTACTAGAGGTTTTTTTCTTCTTCAAAGTACAACATTAGTGCCCAAAGAGGAGGTTAAGAGGAGGCGCGTCAAAGAAGAGGTAATCTCTTCTACCGATTCTTTCAAGTTTCATTATTCTTATACTTCCTCTTATATAGTTGTTTCATTATAAAGTAATAACATCAGTATAACTAATATACTAATATTTTATTATAAATATTAAACAACCCCATTTCACCTTCTATGCATCCTATAGAAAACAAAATCACCGCGCGTGCGTACGTACAAAATACTGTCTCCATGCCTTGGCGTAATCTGTTTTTCTACCACCACCTTACTTGGATGGTTATAATGGTGTAAAGAATAACTATATATTATTATTATAACATGATAAATGTTCTGATATATTATATCATCCACTCTAATTAAATTCAATAATTATGGGAACAGTATCATGGCTCGTGCGTATGCACGGATTACCGTCTCCACGACGCGATAAGATTCATTCTCCATGTTAACCATTCAAGAATGATTATAAAGTATATATAATGATTATTAAAGAAATATATGACATAATAATTCTAATTTATTTATTTATATATATATAAATTCCATCTACTTACTTCCATTCAAGTCAATAAGGAAAGGAAAACAGCGTTCATGCGTACGTACGACCTACCGTCTCAATGAACGGTGTATTTCATTTCAATTATCTATCTATTGTATATATATATAATGAATATATATGATATATAAATCATTATTTACATTCTATAAGTAATTAAATTATGATATAAGAAAAAATAATATCAAGAAACAACAAGTCCAAACACGTACGATAAATGAAATTATTTTACCCAAAACACTACTTTAACATGGAATCAACAAACGAACTATTAATATAAAGTCATAAGTGAATAATATATGATATAATAAATATTATTATGATTATATAAAAAGATAATAATATGTTTAAACCCACTATACAGGAGTCTCAGACACATACGGAAGAAATTGGACATAAGGTAATGGATAATTTTGCAAATCTCATTTTTATCCGAGATTTCTTATACGTAAGTATTTACTGGGGTTATATTTTTCATCCATGCCCATAAAATATTTTTCATTAAGTGATTAATATTTTTCCACGTATGTTTAATTTCTTGTTTACCTAACTTTGACTTTTACTTTCTGTTATGGAAGGAATCTTTCTTTTTTTTACCATACGAGGTACTTTTTAACTTCTCTGACAAAAGTAAAAGGAGGATGTTGTTTTAACTTATACGATATAAATGGATTTTTACAGTTTCATAACACCTTATTTTCTTGAATATTACTCTACAATATTTCATGTCTATTTTCAAAAAAATAATTTTCTTTTAAAATTTCATGGCATTTTTTGAAAAGAAAATGATTTTAAAGAACAAAGGATATTTTCCTCAAGAATTTATTTCAAGTGTTTTTCCAAAACCATTTTCCATCTATGATGAAATTATTTAGTATGATTATGTTTCAATTATAATGTCTCTATTATTTACATGGTTTGATTCTTCTTATGATGAAATGATATCCATTTGTTTTATATGGATTATTTTATGATTGGATGATGTTCACGAAAAACTTTTTATTCTTTGGGTTATGATTTATGATTTATGTTTATTTTGTGGAACAAGTAAGAATGATTTCATTATGAGATGGGTGGAACCTACACCCTCTCCATTGAATTGGGTAAAGATTTTTATATCATGATATAAACATGGCTAGAACCGCAAGTTAATCCAGTTTAGTGATACAGGACTGGAATGAGGAGTGAACTAGATTCAGTAAGGGACTTTGTCCACTATGATGGTCTTGGAAGCAATTCCTTGGTTACTATGGAAATCATAACATGTTCTTAATGGTTTCCACAATTACATGTTTTATTCCCATGATATCTTATCATGATTAATGTTCCATTATGATCAATGCCTTATGTACTACCATGATTAATTTCATTACTCTGGATTTTTATGTATAAACATTATGTTTTTGTTTTTTAGTTCAAATGTATGTGCATTGTTTTATTTTCTCCATGATTAACCTTACTGAGCATTTGAGATCACCATTTTTATGTTTTCTCTTCCCCAGGATATAATGAAATTTATTAGGTATGAAAACCAAAGGGGAAGATCTTTATGGGATATGTTGATGATCTTTCACCATGATTAGAAGATTATGTTCTGAGTTTCCAAAGACACTAAACCAATACGGTCGATGGGTGTATGTTTTTGTAATGTATTATGTATTCCGAAAAAGTAATTTAATGTATATGTACGTCAATATATGGGTCTCTATAGTTGGTATCAGAGAAAAGGAGGTAGTATTGAATCCGATCCTTGGGAACTCTCACGTGTGGGCGTTGGACGAAGCATGGATCTTCGCCCAAGGGCTTCATGAGGAAATGGAAACCACTGGGGATGGTGGTGTGCCCAACCCAGGGGGTGTATCCACCCATGGAGTGCTCTCATAGGTATCAATTTTAGTCCATTGTAAGTAATTTCAGATAACTATAGTTGGTATAAGATCGAAGGTTTAGTTAACCTCTGGAAACTAGGATGCGAAAACATTAGTGAAATCCCTAGAGATATTTCAAAGGTATGTATTGGGATGTCTCTAAGGATAAGTATATGTATAGGTTATAGTACTATAATTATGGTAACGATATTATAATTAGACCTAAGATGTTATATATTAAAGGTACTAACCCTTTATTATGTTGTTTTCCTAGAATGTTTTTTACATCTCACACTATTCTTTTTGGGTTTTAGAAATTGGATAGAAATAGGAAGATTCATGATAATATAGGATATAATGGACAATGGAATGATATTCTTCTTGAGAAACCAAATGACATGGGATTTGGAAATCCAAACATTGTTATTATTCCTAATCATAAATCTCATAATATGATCAATAATAACAACATTGGTAAGTATCCCGACTCAGCTAATAAGATAAAGATAGAGTTTCATGATGATCATAGAGGAATGAAAGTTAAATTCCCCTCATGTAAATCATGTGGGAAGAGGCATCAGGGAGAATGTTTCAAAGGAACTGGAAGAGGCTTTGGGTGTGGAAAAGAAGGACACAAAGCTAATACTGGATAAAGAAAAGGTTTAGTTAACACCATGGACAAGGATAATGGTATTACTATGACATCAACAATGGTTAAATGTTTTAAATATGGAATGCATGGTAATTATGAAAACCAATTCCCTAAGGGAAAGTCCCATGAAGAGAATTATCATGGTCAAATGGGTAGTATTTATATTGATGATTATGAAGAGACTAAAAATGATATGTGAGTTGAAATAATTGTTGAATCTCGGTCAATGGTTTAAGAAGGTAGTGGAATGATTTATGTTTAACAAGAGTTATGTTGTATGGCTAATGGTACTATGGAATAAAGACACATCTAAGGATTGTTACAATATTGTTTTTCATAAAGTATTTGAAAGTATATGTTGACTGGTACTGGTAACCAAGAAAGGTTGTTCAGATATTTTTGGAAAGTATATGTTATGCACATAATGAAGGGATAAGGAGATAATGAGATATTTGATAGTATTATTGAGCTAATGACTGATATAAGGACAAAGTGATATCATGGATTGAGTTTATTAAATTTTTTGGGATTATGGTATGTGTAAAGAGTTATATTTTGATAGCATTCATGTTTTCACTAAGGTTCAATGGTAATTCATGTTTCAAAACAACACATGATTAATGTATTCACATGTTTGAAATGTGACCAAAAAATATATATCTTATGATATATGGGGGAAAAATGATGGTATTCATGTTCTTATTATGTGACCATTCAAGTATTCATTTTCTTTATACTATGAGCCTAGACCAAAGTATTTTGGATAAGTGTAAATATTGGAATGAATTATGTTAGACATAAGATAGTATTGTTTAAGGCTAGAACTTTTTTTGATATTATTGAAGGAATGTTATAATAATGTATTTTTAGAAAAAGGGACAACCTGCACGACGTGCAACAACCCGTCGCGTCAGACATAATTACGGGAATCGAACCCACAACTGAAGTGCGACATGCCTTTATCGCCTACCACTAGCCTACATGAAGTCCTTGTTTAGTAGAAAATAGTTTTATTTTATTACGTAGGATGATAGATGAATTATAAGTCCATTTTTGGAACCATAATCGATTAATCTCACCATAGATGGACTTATGTATATAAATTTTGCTAACCTTATGTTTGAGACAGATGGAATAACCAATCATTCTATTGCATGATCTTCTATCACTACGCAAAATAAAAATTCAACTTCATTTCCTTACGAGATTAAGTGGAAAAATTTTAAGGCATGAGTGACGGTAAGATTGTACCAAAATCAAGTAAGTATTTCTTTTTAATTTGAAAATTATTAACCATTTGGGAAATGATCTAGAAAACCAAAAATGTTGTCCTAGTACTCTCATTTCTAATGAATCATATGGTACCTTAGATCATCACAAATTTATGGTTTTGTAATTGTTGGATTTTTTATAGTCATGTTCTCTACCACTCTCCATCATAAATTAATGGTTAGATTTATCATACATGTCCATATTTTCAACTATGTTCTTCTATGTGGAAACCCAGTGATGAGTTAATTTGGGTAACAATTACGTTTAATACTTTAGTTATTAAAATTATGTTTAATTATTTTTTTACGATGTCGGTTTCTATGAATGAAACTTTCATGTAGTAAACGATTTATAACCCCGACGAATTTTGAGGGAGAAATTCATTTCAAGGGGGGTGGAATGTAACACCCTGAGATTTTATGAGATATATTCTTTTTAATTTCTTTGATATCTTCTATTGTATAGATCACCGAGATTACCTTGTACTATACGCAACACCGTATTAGCTTGCAGTATATACACCACTATTCTTGGCTCATGTTACAGACAATTTCAAGTTCGTTTTGTGGAAATTATTTTATGCAATATTAAGAATATATTTTGATTAATGTATAAATGAAATAAGTTTTGATTATATAATACAAAACACCAAAGGGAGCTTGCACTACACCCTTCCCTGACTTGAATTACATTACACACAATCGCAACCTTCCTCAATAGCATTTCTAGTATTCAATACCGGGTTTCACTAAACAACGAAATGTTATTTAAATATTATATAAACTAGCCATTATGAATAGTAATACCCACTTTTTGAATTTTTATAAATTTTATATTTCAATATGGAATTCATTTTTGGATTCATAATATCGAAATTATCCTCGGGTGAAATTTTTGGTATTTTTCTGAAAACATTCAATTTTTGATGAATAGTGAAAAACATTAAGTTATAGTTTAAAACCGAATTTTTATTTAAATAATTATTTATTTAATTTAATTTAATGTAAAGTAAAAATTGATACATAATACATATATATGTTCAATTTAATTCATTAGAGTCCTTTTATAATAATTTTAGATATATAAAAATTTTATTGAACTTTTCAGTGTCTTTTACCCACCTTCTAGGAGAATTTTCAAATTTACATAAAAATAAATTTTACCACTTATGTGAGTGGAATTTAAAAAATAAGAAAGACATGGTTAATATCAAGAAGTTAAATGTGGTTCAATAAGATAAAAATAACTTTTTGTGAATAATAACTTTTTACTTTTATTTACCACGGTTAAAAGTAAATTAGGTAATTAAGGGTAAAATGATATTATTATTACCCTAAAACATGTACTAATTCTATTGGATAAGTTAAATTCGACCAAAAACAACCTTAGGAATAAAATATGACCCTTTAGTTCTACTTGTATTAGATTATGAAACTTATTATTTTTTTTTAAAAAGAGTTAAATGAGTTAAAATCAATGTTTAATAACTAAAAAATTTTCAATATAGGATTATACATATGATAAATTCATCTATAAATATTCATTAGAAAGATAAAAATATTTCCAACATAATGGTTTTTTTTTTTTTTAGAAATTAAATAATTTAATTTATATTTGACACAATGATGATGCAGTACTTACACTATTAATTAAATATTAACATAATTGATAATATAAATACACAAATAAATCTAATTTAAAAATTTTATGAATTAAACTAATTTTTAGGTTAATATAACATATTAGGGTTGGTTAGATTAATTCTTTTATAAGTAATAATTCTATTATGAATTTATAAATTACAAAAGACCAAATAGTGTCAAAACTGACATAAAAGAGTTTCTAAAACAAATATTATATAATTAATTGATATAACGGTCCTAGAAATATATGGTTCGTCCAAAATACTTATATAATGATACATATGACATTAATGAACCAATTGGGGTTCTATTGGCAGTTTATTGTATGTTTATAAACTATATAGTGTATGAATACAAGAAGACATGGTAAAAGTTAAATTATTTAACTTAGAGTTAAATCTAAATGATAAGGTTAAAATGGTAACATAAACTTGTCTAAAACAAGTTGGATGAGAGGATTTATACCCATAACAACCCTAGCCTCTAAATAAGTCACTTTTTAGCCATTATAAACCGAATATGAATTTATTATAAAATAATATTTTAAGTTTTTCCTAAGGTGACCCTCAACCCTCTTATAAAAGGGCACTTCCTACCTCTCCTCTTAACATAAATTTGAGCCTTAAATCTCGGCCAAACCCTTCCCATTTCACGTCTCCACTTCCATAGAAACATACTAGAGGTTCTGGTCTTCTTAAAAGGCCAACTTTAGTGCACTAAGAGGAGGTTAAGAGGAGGCGCGTCAAAGAAGAGGTAATCTCTTCTACCGATTCTTTCATGTTTCATTATTCTTCTACTTCCAATTATTTAGTTTTTTCATTATAAAGTAATAAAATCAGTATAAATAATATATTGATATGTTATTATAAATATGAAACTACCCCATTTCACCTTCTATCCATCCTACGGAAAACGAAATCACCGCGCGTGCGTACCTATGGAATACCATCTCCACACCGTGGTGTAATCTGTTTTTCTACCACCACCTAACATGGATGGGTATAATGGTGTAAAGAATAAAAATATATGATTATTATAACATCATACAAGTTCTGAGATATTATATCATCCACTCTAATTCCATTCAATAATTATGGGAATGATATAATCGCTCGTGCGTACGCACGGATTACCGTCTACACGACGCGACGAGATTCATTCTGCATGTTAACCATTCAAGAATGATTATAAAGTATATATAATACATAATAATTAAATATATGACATAATAAATCTACTTTATATATATATATATCTCATCTACTTAATTCCATTCATGTTAATAAGGAAAGGAAAACAACATTCATGTGTACGTATGACCTACTGTCTCCATGAACGGTGTATTTCATTTCATTTATCTATCTATTATATATATATATATATATATTCTGAATATATGTGATATATAAATCATGATTTAAATTCTGGAAGTAAGTAAATCATGATATAAGTAATAATAATATCAAGAAACAACAATTCCAAACACCTATGATAGATGAAATGATTTTACCCAAAACACTGCTTTAACATGGAATTGATAAATGAATGGTTAATATAATGTCATAAGTGAATAATATATGATATCATAAATATTATTATGATTCTATTACAATATAATAATATTTTTAAACCCACTATACAAAAGTCTAGGACACATATGGAATAAATTGGACATAAGGTAAGGGATAATTTTGGAAATCTCATTTTTATCCGAGATTGCTTATACGTAAGTATTTACTGGTGTTATATTTTTCATCCATGCCCATAAAATATTTTTCATAAAGTGTTTAATATTTTTCCATGTATTTTTAATGTCATATTTACCCCAATTTGACTTTTACTTTGTGTTATGGAAGGAATCATTATTTTTTTACCATACGAGGAAATTTTTGACTTCTCCAACAAAAGTACGAGGATAATGGTTTTTTTAACTTATATGACATGAAAGGATTTTTACGGTTTCATAATGCCATATTTTCATGAATATTACTCTACAATATTTCATTAATATTTTTAAAAAATTCTTTTCTATTAAAATTGCATGGCATTTTGTGAAAAGAAAATGATTTTAAAGAAGAAAGGATATTTTCCTCAAGAATTTATATCAAGTTTTTTGTCAAAACCATTTTCCATCTAAAATGAAATTATTTAGTATGATTATGTTTCAAGTATAATGTATCTATTATTTACATGGTTTGATTCTTCTTATGATGAAATGATAGCCATTTGTTTTAGATGGATTTTGTTATGATGGGATGATGTTCATGAAACCCATTTTGTTCTTTGGGTTATGATGTATGATTTATGTTTTTTTGTAGCACAAGTAAGAATGATTTAATTATGAGTTGGGAGGGAACTATATATACCTCCAATGATTTGGGGAAATATTTATATCTAATGAGATAGACATGGCTAGAATGACAAGTTAATCTGGATCAGTGATACAGGAATGGAACGAGGAGTGAACTTGATTAAGTAATGGACTTTTTCCACTATGATGGTCTTGGAAGAAATGACTTGGCTACTATGGAAATCATAACATGCTCTTAGTGGTTTCCATAATTAAATGTTTTATTCCCATTATATTTTATCATGATTGATGTTTTAATACGATCTATTCCTTACGTACTACAATGTTTAATGTCATTGCTCATGATTTTGATGTTTAAACTTTACGTTCATGTTTTTAAGTTCAAATGTATGTGGGTTGTTTTATTTTCTCCATGCTTACCCTTACTGATCATTTGAGCTCATCCTTTTTATGTTTTATATTCCACAGATATAAATAAAGGTTTTAGGTAAGAAAAGTAAAGGGGAAGATCTTAATGGGAGATGTTGAAGAACTTTCACCATGATTAGCAGATTATTTTCCAAGTTTCCAAAGACACTAAACTAATACGATATTTGGGAATCTATTTTTGTAATGTATTAAGTATTCCGAAAAAGTAATGTAATGTCTATGTACATCAAGATATGGGTCTCTACACTAACCCCTCAGGTCTAAAATATCAACAATCATACATAAAGAACCATACCTCGAGAAGCTCTCACAGTCAAATTCCCCTTGGTCAAATATCCTCAATAAATATCATATAAATCTCAAAAAAACATTAACTCCATCATAAAAAACACAAGGCATTAAAAATAAGGCAAGCCTAACAAGAATTATAAAACAAACAACCATAACCAATCAGACAAGGGATACTCAACCATGGGTTGTCCCATAAATAAGGTATCTAACCTCTCTCATATGAAACCACCCTTTATCAATCAACCAAAAAATAAAATGTAATAAATAGGTTCTAATTCTAAACCTGAAAACCCCCAAATGTGGTTAAATGGAACACTTCATATATATAATCCATGAAAAATAAACAAAGGGAACAAACCGCCTACATTGATGTCGTACAATCAATAATCTTGAACGTAGACCCTTGAATCAGCCTAGAATGACATAGATCTACAAAAGGTTAAAAAATTTCAACATTGAATAACTCACGAGAGATGAGGAATCAAGAAGAGAGGCTCTAAAATAATAGTGAACTCACCGATGGGAATCCATCACACCAGACAATGTGATAATCAGATGTCAGACAAAGAATTGGGAGGGGTTCAGAGATTTTTTCCCCTCTTTTCACTCTCCTATATGACCCAAGGTGAAAAGAAGATTTTTCCAAGATGATATGTGTCCCCTCTCTGATTTATCAAATAGACAGAAAACTATATGGCGTGATCATTAAATGTACACAGAGTGTAGTGACCCTAACCCACTCCTGCCTTAAGCAGTCTACTAGGTCACCACACTGCAATGTATGCATCCATTACACGACCAGTATGCAGCTATACGTGGTACCTGGGTACACAACATGTACATGTAAGTACATGGAATGTACTTATAAAATTTCCAATTTCTTCCTTTTTCTTAAAAACAACCCGAATTAATGATCCATACCCGAAATGAAGATCTGGGTTCTTATAAATTATTTCTTACGATAAAAAGGAAATATAATCCATATGTATATTGGACACTATGAAATTCTTGATCGTATCCGGATGGTATCCTTTCTTTCATCTCTTCCACTGAACCCCTATCACATTTACAATGTTACTCCTCGAAAGTCTAAAGTAAGAACATTGTACAACACGTACAACCAAGCATAGAAAGGAACATAATATACTTAGAATTTATTGTATAGATTATAGTTTAAATAAGATAAATCAATTCTATATATTTCAATGTGTTAAATATTTATTTTAGATTGGGTTCCATGTTGCAAGTTTTATTTATGTCTTGTGTTACACACAAAATTAAATCTTAACGAACAATATTAATATTATTATTATTAATAAAAATTAGGATTATATCCTAGTAATTAAATTGAGGTTATGAATATGATTAAATAACTTTTGAAAAAAATATATTTTCGTTACTTGGATAATAATTAATTATAAATGAGTATAGAAATCAAATGAATATAAAGGGAATGATTTTATAAAAAAATTATTTTTTATGATCCAAATAAATTTTATCATAATATATTTAATTATTTACTATTATTGAATCATATCATATAAATATATATTTTATATGTATAATAAAAAAATTTATGTCATTACAATATATTTTATTAGCATAAGATAAGAACAAACCCAAACTTATACATAAAAAACCTTATATATATAAAAGTAGTTTTACGACATTTTAATTTAGCCCCTATTTTAAATATTAATTTAGGACAAATTATAAATTAAAAGGGAAAATAATCATGTTTTTTGAAATAGAAACATGAAAATTAGGTTAGGGTGATATTTTTTTATTTTTCATAGAAGTATGATTTTTAATGAATAGTGATAAATACTGAATTTTAATTCAAAACTTTATTTTCATCTATTTTTTTTTATTTTTGTAAATTATGGTTTTTATTGGTTTTATTGTTCAATTATATAAATTATTTAAACTATTCCAATACCATTTTCCCAAATTTGGTGACCATTTTTTTACAATGGCATAGAAACAAGAGATCACATCACAAAGGAACGGTCAATTTAATAGTATTAATGAAACAAGATACATATATATTTCCACTCTTAAATTTGTAAGAATAAATTCATTATAAGAAAAAAATCCTCTTGATGCCACATATTCCAATATTTAATATTTAAAACATGGGTATATAAAATAAATAAAAGGGTAAGCACAAATGCTTAGAATGTGTTATATGAAACAATAATAATTGAAGTAATGTCAATAAGGCATATATAACATGTAAAAGTAAATAAAATGAGAAAATCATTCCATAAATAAAATGAGAATTAAAATACATCTATATATTTTTTCATATTGAAAATATCATGGATTGTAATAACTGAATACTAAATAAAGAAAATGATTATTTATTAGACGTCATGTATCTGACACATGAACCATTATCCAGAAAAGATGATTTACGTCTATGTATAAAAACCATTATAATTGTCATTGGAAAAAAAATTAGGGTTTGTAAGGAATTATATAATTTCTTATAAGACCTTTCAATGCATTCATGGGAAATAGTGGTCCCCACCCATAACTATATGTCCAAATAATTCTTCATAACAAGATCAATATGACTTATCAAAATATATGTATTGTGTAGTGGATACAAATTAATCAATATTTCCCCAATTAAAACATCATTAAAAGACCACACTATATGTAAAAATGGTACATGTATAAGGTAATTATAATATCCATTATAAAATAAATATTAATATTTAATGAAATCTTCAATGAATGATGACCACAATTGAAAGGGAAGTATACATACACCACACACAATGAATAAGTAATTAATAAGTATTAACCAAGGAGAATATCATAATAGAGTCCATGAAAGAGTGTATTTAAATAACGAATGAAAATTAATTACATAAAATAGACATATATAATGATAAATTAAGTCAAACAGAAGTGAAAACATGTAAAAATAGCATTTAACAAAGATTAAATATAATACATTTTAGTGTGTCTTAAAAGAAAAATTTTCAAGGTTTTTTAAAACAGAAAATGGATAATTTATTGTATAAAATTTGAAATGAACCAATATAGTTTTTAATGTTAAAATGAGTTTTTTAATATAACGGTGAATTAAAATATATTATGGGGTTCAAAAGAAAATGGGTTTGAAATCGAGAAGTTCCCATTAATTTGGATTTCTTTTCCAGAAGAATTGAGAATGTTACTTTTTTAAAACATGCAGTTATCATCAAAGAAAGATGAAATTATCTGGATATAGGAGTTTGGAACAAATGAAAAAAATTTAGAATATTAATGTAAAAATAATGAATAATTACATTTTGGTAAAAGTAGAGATAGCAAAACCCAAAGGAAAAATGAATGTTTAAAATGAGTCCCCTACCTTAATCTTGAATGTGTTCCTACCATTATCAAAATGTCCTATATAATCATATATAATAAATTAATTAATTAATAACAAAAGTTCTCTATTTATTTTATTTGTTAAAATTTTATATATTCATTTATGGTCTTTTTAATGACTTATAAGATACAATTTTATCATTAAACAATGTTTGTTTCTTTGGTATCCAGGATCAGTTTACTTGTATTAATGTATGGGAAATATTTTTCCAAAATAGAAATTATATTTTATTAATGAAATTACAAAACAATAAAGGGTCAACTATATCATCAGGATATATGGTATGAGGATGGATCATTGGGGAAACATTTTTTATTATTGATCAGATTATTTTGGGGTTTTATTGGATCATCATTATGTAGTGTTGTTTTATGATTAAATATTTTGTATATATATATATATTTGTTCTAGAACATTAAATAATCAAAAATACATATATTAAAAACATTTTTAACCCTAAAATCGATTTTATGACTATACTTGTAGGAAGAATTGAAAAATAAAATACATCGCCCATGAAGGCGGTAAATCATCACCTCACGAGTGATGATTTAATTTTTATAAAAATGTAATTGGTGATGAGACATGATGGTGGATTTTAAATTAACATAATATAATTCCAGTATATACAATATACTAGATGCAAAACCCAGTTTTGAATATAGTAGGTGAGTAGAGTATATAAAAAACAAAAGGTGAAATGAAAATAATGAAATCAAAACAGAATTTTACCTATTGAATTATTATTAAAAAAACTCCTTAGGGTAGATGTTTTTTGTGTTTATTTGGGAAAAAAACTCTTAGG
Source organism: Viscum album (assembly GCA_963277665.1). Taxonomy (NCBI): domain Eukaryota; kingdom Viridiplantae; phylum Streptophyta; class Magnoliopsida; order Santalales; family Viscaceae; genus Viscum; species Viscum album. Next base: position 954,478,865 of record OY728133.1, on the reverse strand, counting down.
CTTCGATAAGAATATTTTTAATCAGATTTTGCTTAAATTGGACAAGTATCAAGGCCTAATAGTTATGAGGAGAAGTGGTGGTATTTATAGTGGAGGGGATGAGTGTTTTTTGTTTATTTTATGTATTAGTTTATTATTTTGGATGATGAGAACAAATAATGATGATTAATATCACTAGATACTGTAAATAATTGATTTTATTTTGAACTAATAGGTTCTTACTCCATCCATACATCATCCATGATCAAATCATTCATTTATTAACTTATACTGAAAATTACGTTATTTGAATATTCAAAAAAATCAACAATTAAAAAAACTAAAAAATTAACCCCAACCATTTTCAACATATAAATTCAAAAAAGGGTCTCCATTTTTGGAAATAATTTTCTAAATATGTCAAATTTAATTTTTAACTAAAATCGTCATTTACTCAAAAAATACAAATTTTATAATTATACCTGATTTTATAACACTGTGAAAAATTAATTAAGGTCTAATAAAATATAATATAACCATAAAAAAAATATTACTATAATTTCTGAATGTAAATATTCTTTTAAATCATTATATTAATTATAAAATTGTAAATAATCATATTATTTTATAAAAATACCAACAATTAAATGTTTATTCTTATAATATATATTTAAATACACTATGGAATAATTATATAATATTTTCATTTATAAGAACTATAAATTTAATTGTTACATTTATATGTAAGGATGATAGTATATTTTCTGAATTATAATTCTTAAGGGTCATATTACTATTCCAAAGGCCATATTACTATTTAATAATAGTTTACAATTCTATTAATATCTATGTTGTGTGAAACATTATCTATTTATTTAAGAAGATACATACCATAATATCCTAGTGTGTTATGTTCTTCCATCCTCTTGAAATTTCATCATTATATTTTTTAGGAATATTTAATTCTAAATAGTTGATAGTGGTTTTTCTTTTTAGCATCTTGTGGTTCCCATTTGCTTCCTCCATTTTATTGTTTCTCGAAAGAACCATTACCAGTCGAGTTATTAAATTCCTCAATAATTTGACTCATTTGTCAAAACATTCAATAGGTTCATTAATGTAAGACAAATCAGGTTCTAGTTCAATTTATTTATAAGTGTGTTCTTGAGATGGGTATGACTTATACATCTTTAACAATGATTTGCAGAACACATAATGGAATTTGGAGATACATGGTGGAATTTATAATCCATATGATATCGCTCAAACACTTTCCATAATAAAAAATGATATTATATACATGGGTCTCAGTTTACCTTTATTACCAAACCTTATGACACCCTTCCATTGATATAATTTTACAAATACATAATCTCCCACTCGAAATTCATAATCTATTCTCCAGTTTTTAGTAAAACAGTTTCAACTAATTTGATCCCCTTTGAAATGATCTTGAATAATTAATAACCTTTTCATTGTATCATCAATATGTTCTAGGACTATAAGTTTACTCTCACCAAATTCATCCCAAGAAGTTGCATTAGGACATCTCTTTCTATATAATGCATTATATGGAGTGATTTGAATAATAGAATGTAAACTATTATTACTGGAAAATTCCACCAAAATGTAAACAAAGATCCTAAATACCATGAATTTAATATGATAATGAACACAATATGTATCCCAATAATTAAATATCCATTTAAAATTTTCCTTCGAGTTGAGGGTTATTAGAATTACTCAGATGAAGCTCAGTTTCCAAAGCCTTATGAACACTCTTCTATAATTTTTATGTAAAGGAGGATATTGATCATACCAAATCTATAGAGGGGAAAGATATAGTATGAAAAACTCATTAGTATATTTTCCTTCTATGAACTCAAGTGGGAAATCGTATTTTATAGAATGAAAATGTTCAGATTTGGTTAATCTATAAATAGTAACCCATATTACATTATTCCTTCTAGGTGTACATGGTAGTACAGTGAAAAATTCCATATTAATTTCATCCCACTTCCACATAGAAATTTATAGGGGTTTCATGATTCCTCTAAGATCTTGTATCCTGACCTTCACTTGTTGAAAAACTATACACCCATTCACATAAGCTGAAATTCCCCTTTTCATGTTACCCCACCAAAAGTGATTACTTAGATGTCTATAAATATTTTCACTACCGGGGTGTATAGAGAATATTGAGCTTTTTTAGTAATATAATGGTTCCATTTTTAGCTCTTCTGTTGATGGGAAACATTACCTATTTCCAAATTTAATATTTCAATCATCAACCATGATGTATGCCAATCTTCTATCGTTAATGACTTTAATTTTCCTTCAAAAATTTTTGTCATCGATTGCAATCATTTTATCTTCTCCAGTATTGATTTTTTAACAATCATTTGAAAAAGGAGTGATGTTACCCTTTACATTAAAATTCTGAAATCCATTTTTAAAAAACGCATAAATATTTGATCATCCTCAATGCTAATTTAGGTTATAGGTCTTTGATATTTCCTCCTTAAGGGAAATTTTACCTTATTTTCCATTTCTAGGTTTTAGTGTATTGTGAAATAAAAATATTTGATTAAATAGAGACCTTAACTTTGCCTCATGTTTAATTTTTTTTCTAAAATATGTACTTAAGAATATTATAATCTTTTTATAAAAAACATCTATCACCATAAATATAATGTCTTTATATCTTCAATGAAAAATGAATAGATTTTAACTCATGATCGTGAGTATAATAATTTAGATCATGAGTATTCAACTACCTTGATGCGTATCCAATTAATCTATCATTTTTCATAAGAAAACCCCCTAGTCCATTCATCGATGTATCACTGTATATCACAAACACATTAATTCTTGATGGAAGAATCAAGATTGGAGATTTTAACAATATTATTTTCAATTTTTTAAAACATTATATATATTCATTTGTCCATATAAACTTATCCCCTTTATGTGTGATCCTGGTTAATGGGATATCCAATCAAGAAATATTTTAAATGAAATGCTGATAGTAACATTCTAAACCAATGAAACTATGTGCATCAATTATGTTTTTTGGTGTAGGATATTCTTGGATTTATTTTGTTTTCACAGTATCAACTGAGATTCCATCCATAGAGACGATATTGAAATGAAAATAAACTATTGGCAGACAAAATTCGAACATGGTAAACATATCGTAAATCTCCTTTCACCTAAGATTCATTTAGAGAAACCAAAAGTGGGTTTCAATAATCCTCATTGATTTTAGAGTACAGTAATATATCACCAATAAATAACATAAAAAAATTATTAAACAATTACATGAATATGTTATTCATTATATCCATGAAAAATGGAGGTGTATTAGTAAGTCCAAATGAAATTACTTAAAACTAATAATTTCTATATCCGGCTCAAAATTCTTTCTTTGGTATATCTTCAATATTTACATGTAATTGTTGATATCAAGAATGAAGGTTAATCTTTGAAAAATGTCAATATATATGTAGTTAATAAAATAATGTTCAACTATAGGGATAAGATACTTGTTATTTATTGTAATAAAATTTATTTATCAATACTCACTGCACATATTCAATCTTCCATTATTATTCTTAACAAAAATAATATGGTCCCCCCATGGAGAAACATTAGGGAAAATAAACCCATTATTATTCAAATTCTCTTGTTGTTTCTTTAACTCAGATAATTTTACAATTTCCTTTGTATAAGGAGTCTTTTATATTTTTCATTTATCATGAATTAATCTATTTTAAATTCAACTTCACACTATGGGGGTGTCCATGTAATCCCTCATGAAATACATAATTTTTTTCTAGTACAATTGGTACATTATCAATTTAAAGATGACTTTCCGCATCCCTAGATGTTTTTTTCTCTTCATCTATAAGAATTTATCTTATTAGACCTACTAGGGGTGGATATAGATAATAATTAGAAGATGATGTTTCTATTCTAATGATAAGGGATTCTATAACTTCCTGATAAATAATAACCTCTTTCTTCTTGCAATAAATTATTCCATGATATTTTGAAATCTAATCCTTAACAAATATTATATCAATTTCAAATATAGGTATGATTATAGGGTTAACAAATAAAGAAAAATTATGTTTGATATAGGGGTCTGACCACCACATTCGTTGCAATGATACTTCACTTATATGTTTTGACTAATAAATCTTGTACTAAATAAATAGGGAAATATGTAATTTTTATGGACATTTTTTGTAGATTTAAAAGCATGTTATCATAAAAAATTAAATAAACAAGTGTCTATAATTGAATGTGTGGTTATTATTCCTACCCCCTTATCATTATGTATAACTAAAATAGCTGTAGTGATCACATATGTTTGGACATATCCCCCTATAATATTATAAGATTTATTCCTATGATTCATGGGATTTTGATTTTAATAGTTACTCAATTTATTATTGTTGAAGCATTGAAGATAATTTATTTATTTCCTCCCCATGTATTCATTATCTTGATGAAACGTTTCACTACACATATATTAAATTCCCATTAATTTCATGTATTTTGTGGGATTATTATTTCCACAATTCTCACATAATATAAGTTTATTCATTCTAAGATTATTTTTTGATAATTTTTATTTCTATTGTTATCTAGAGGCCACTTATTCTATTTATTCCCCTTAAAAAATATGATCTTTAAAAGTCATTATTTATTTTTAAAGAACATAATAATTTTTCATCACATGATGAAAATGTGTGAGAATGTAGTGGCCTTTAGAGACATTCTTTAAGACCATCAATGAAATTATCAATCTTTTCTTCTAAATCATGTATATAGTCTATATAATACCAAGATAGTCTTGTAAAGGTGTCCTCATTTTAAAATACACTACTTTCTTCACTTTTCATTAAACTATGTAATTTTTACTTAATTTCAATTCATTTCTCACGAGGGAATTATTTCTCAAATAATGTTTCCCTAAATGATATAAATTACATTTCTTCTATATAATCATCCTCATTAGTATAGTATATAAACTTCCACCAGTGGTAATAATATACCACAAGTAAATATACTATCAGTACCACCTTTTCATTTTCATTAAACCATGACTCTAAAAAGACATTTTAAAGGGAATAAATCCACTTCTCATATACCACTAGATTAGTAGTGTAACTAAATTATGTGGGATTTTCCTTGTGAAATGAATAAAAATGGATTTATTATGGTTTTTCATGATAATATATATACGTTGTCCTAATCTATTCATGATATTCCCTTCTCCAGCACTAACAATGTTGAATTACTCCGAAGGGAAATCCTTACATTATCCATGTGTATTGATTCCACCCATTTTATTAGGTTCCATTTTTAAACATTGGTGTTAAATAAACTAGGCTATGAGTCAAAATAACTTCTTTTTAACTAGGAAAAAACATAAAATCGCTTGAAAATTTATGTATAAAAAATATAATAAATCTTAAGCAAGGTTAATTTGGGGAAATATTTTCTTTTATATCCATAATGTTTTTCAAGAAAATGTGGGTAATATTTTTAATATACCCTAGGAGTGTTAGTCCAAGGGCGTAGTAAGCCATGTTTTCATGAACCAAGTTACCTGGAGTTAGTTCTGATGTACTTTGTTAGAGTTTTTACGCAATGGAACATTTATTCCATAACCACTCTCACGTTTAGTGTCAATATAAGGATGTATTTCTTGGAAGAAAAAAATAATTTAAACCTTACCAATATTCTAGGATGTTATTCAATGATAATAATCAAATTATATCTTTGGTTAATGTTAACTAATATAGTTTCCAATGTTTCTAAAAAATTTTATTTGATACAAACTACAAAAACCATGACCCCATTAGCACAGAGTTGGTGAACTTTTTATTACAATGTCATTGATAAAAGAGATCAAGTCACCTAGGGTCAATATTTTTAGTAGTCTTAATAAAACCGGAGACATAAATTCTTCCCCTATTATATTTTTAGTTAATTACATTTCATAAAAAAATAAAATAAACTTCTTCTTTTCACTTATTTAATGATTTCATCTCCATAACCTCCATATGAAAAAAATTAAAGGGTGGCCTCAGATGCCGAGTAAGGGTTATATGAAATAATAACTAGTGAAGTAAAGTCAACAATGAATATATATTATGGAGAGGTAATTAATATAAAAAACACATACCATAAATTATCTAATAATGAGAATAAATACATAAATTTTTTCATAGTGAAAATCTCATGGGAAAAAATAACTGAACACTAAATTATGAAAATGAATATTTATTAGACTTTATGTATATTTTACATGAAACGTTATACCATAATTATTGTTAATGTATGAGGGTAAAAACCCATTATATTATTATTTAAAACAAATAAGAAGGGTTTTTACAACAATTTTGTCTCATGTGATCTGTCTATACATCAATGGGTTATAGTAGGTCCACATGTCACTGCAATTCCAAAATTTTATTTATAAATAGATGAATATGACTTATCAAAATATATATATTGAGTAGAGGATAGAAATTCAACAATATTTCCCAAATTAAACCACTATTCCAAAATCACCTTATATATAAATGTTATATGGATAAGGAAATAATATTATCTATGAAACATGAAATATGGATATTTAATGAAATCATCAATGAATGTTGATAAAAAAATCAAGGAGAAGTATACAAACACCAAACACATTGAATAAGAGGTGAATAAAAATTAACCAAAGTGAATATCATAATTGAGTCTACAAAATAATAGATTTAAATCATACTTCGACAAAAATAGGAATATATCATGATAGATTATTTCAATATAAAGTGAAAAAATGTAAAATAGTGTTTAAAAAACATAAGAAAACAAATTTTAGTGTGATTTAATGAAATATTTTCATCATTCACTAAAATTGAAATAGAATAATTATTTTTTGTAAAAACATAAATAAACCAATATAGTTTTTCAGGTTAAAATGATTTATTATAGAGAAATAATGGTGTCTTAATATAGAATATGTAGTGTACTTTAAAATTGTTATGAAATATAGATATTCCATTTTATTAAGAATTATTCTCTAGATGAATTGAAAATGAAACATTTTTAAAGCCTGTATTTATCATAAAAAAGGATGAAATGATATATATACATGAGTTGGTAACATATTATCATTATATAGAATATTTATAATAAAATAAATCAAAATTTAATTTGGTTAATGATAGGGAAATCACAACACGAAGGGAAAAATGAATCTTTGAAAAAACTCCCATACCTTATGTCTAAATGTGTTCTGCACTTTATCTTCATGTCCTAGATAATCAGAATAAATCAATTAATTACTAAATTTAGAAATTTTTTATTCAAGTAATTGATTTATTATAATTTTATAATTTTCATTTTTTCCATTTTTATGAGTTATAATATTTAATTTTATTATTCACGATCTTTCATTTCCATGGTTTCCATGATAGGTTCACTTGTATTTATATATGTAATACCATTAAAATGGGAATAGTCATCAATAATTTAAATTATATGCCATTAATTAAGTTATTGTATAATCAATTGATATAAGGTGATTCAATTTTATCGTATGAGGATGAATCATTAGATAAAATGTTTTGGATATTAATTTCGATTATTTTGGCACTTTTTCGATATTTTTGAAAAAGTTTTGTCTTATTAATTAATATTTTGTATATATAATAGTTCTTAAATAGTAAATAAGTTGTAATACATATATTATAATATTTTTTCAATATAAAATGTTATTATAACTATCCTTGAATGAAAAATTGAAAAATGGAATCTCATTGTCCACAAAGGCGGTAAATCAGCAGCTCAAAGATGGTGTTTTAATTTTTATAATAAATGAAATAGGAGAAGAGTAGTGATGGTGGATTTTACATTTTCATAATAAAAATAGAATATATATAATATACTAAATTTATATATATTTTTTTATAGATTTGGTTTGTAGTTTATATATAAATAAATTAAAGTGAAGAGAAAATAATGAAATTGAAGAGGATTTTACCATCAAAATTATTCTCCTAGAGAACCACCATAGGGAAATTTGTTTTTATCATTAGTTGAGACCTGAACCTCCATGACATGGGAAGAGGGTTCGAAATAATATTGGTTAGATATCATAAAATATTCAAGTCTTATGAGGTGTGAGGAGTAGAGGCAGTGAGGGGTGGTATTTATTGTTGATGAGAGGGGTGTTTTTGATTATTTTATATATCAGTGTCTTATTTTGTTATAAATAAATAAATAGTGATTTTTTTAGGACTATATATGTAATTAATGAATGTGTGTTCTAACCAATGGGTTCTTACCTCATCTACACATCTTACATGACTCAATAATTCATTTCTGTACATATATCATAAATTTATATATTTCACTAATAAATAATAGTTCACCTATTTGAGAAAAAAAATAAGGAATAATTTTTTTCTACATGTATAATTAAAAAATGATCTCCATTTTTTTAAAATAATTATATTATTACTTGAAATATATATTTTTATTTAAACCATCATTTAAAAGAAATATTCCAATTTTAAAAATATAACTTATTTTAAAAAAACATGGAAATATAATTAAGGTATCATAAAATTATCTTATAATAAAAATGAATAAAATATTAATTTATGATTCTATATTTTGAGAATAAATTTTCTTTTAACACATTATATTAATTTTAAAATTGTAAATAAAAAGATTTGTTCTATAAAAATACCAATGCTTAATCTTTCATTTTAAAAATATTTATTACTAACAATATGATATAATGATATAATATTTTATTTTATAAGATTACCAAATTCTATTTATACTTTCATATATGTGTTTACAAATCTGTTGGCCTAATTACTATTCCTAAGGGCCGCATTACTATTCAAAAGTCAAGTTACTGTTTGATAGTTTATTACTATTCATTTGAGCTTGGTTTTGTGTGAAACATATTCTATTTATTTGAGATGATGAATACCATAAAATCTTAGGGAGTTATAATCATACATCAATTAATCTAATTTAAGTCATTGGATTAAATTTAGCTTTTAAATTGGATATAAAAACATACCAAACTTTTGGACATTTTTACTTTAAACACCCTCTTTTTTGTTCATACTGGGGGATTAAAATTAAATTAATTTTTACCACTACTATGACTGGAGTTTATGAAAATGGATTAAATATTTTTAATGAGATTAGTTTATAAATTATAATATGTCCAATTTGTTGCTTGAATAAAATATTAGTATAAGTGATTAAAAATAATTATATAGATTATGAGTGAAATTAGATTAATAAGGCATTAAAAAACCTAATGGAAAAAGGACATAGACACTTGTACAAAAGTTATTAGATGATCATATCTATAACCTATCATTAATTATAACATATTTTGGCCATTACTATATCCACTTGTCATAGGAAACATGTGGTGGAAATTACCTTTTAAAAAATTTACAAGAATGCCACTCTTCCTCCACTATAAAAATGCACTCACCCCTATCATTTATTCTCACCTATCAAGCCATTTGGATCTCCAAAAATCTGCTCAAATAATATCTCATAACCAATCATCTTATCCTACATGCCTGCCATTTGGATGAAATCAATACATGTATTCCATTTTATTCAAACAAAAGCTGTTACTCAAAGAAGTGGAAAAATTCATCCTCAATATATTTTTTCTCACTATCGTAAACCTAAAATATTTTTATTACATGATTAAATAACAAACTCAGTGTAATAAATATTATTATATTTTTATTCTCAATGTTCTGCATATGAATACACACACCTCCAAATAATGGGATAGTAACTTACTGTTCATATGTACAGTGGACTACCCATTTATGAAACATTCACTACTAGTAAATGGACCAATACCCATGGTTTTCTTCCAAACTATGGGAATAGGAACCCCTAAACTCATGGTTTTCTCAAAACCTAGGGTATAGTTATTTTATTGGATCCTATACCCACAGTTTTAGGAAACATTTGGGTATATGTATAGTATGTGACCATATACCCATGGGGTTTCCAAAACCGGGGGTATTAGATAGTTGTTTTCAGACCTATACCCATGGTTTAACAATAAAGTTGTTTTTCAAGACCTATACCCATGGTTTTACCAAACCGTGGGTATATATTTCCCGCATAATGGTGAAAAATATCACAGGGAACAAAATTTTTTTCATAGGAACACCAATTCCCATGGTTTTCTACATTTAGCCATAGTTTATATAGATATATATAACTATATATATATATAAATAATAAAAATGGGATAATGGTTAGGTGTAGAAGGTATAAAAAAGTTGTCCAGGGATCGAATCCCGTGACCACATTTTTTTCAAAGCTATACCGACTGTTTTGAAACCATGGTTATAAGGGAATGACACAGTGGAATGGTGAGTGACCCAGTGGACTAGACCTATACTCATAGTTTCATAAATAAAAGGTACAGCTCATGGGTCATCCTGATACCTCAAGATCTTATAGTTCATAAAACCATTGGTATTGGCTATACCCATGGTTTCATGGGCTATACACATTGGTTCAAACTGTGGGGATATGGAAATTTTCCAATAGTGTTTGATTGTTAATTCTTCCTTCACCACATATAACGATGGCCATTATGATCGAAATACTAGTTTAATATGATATTTATGATATTTATAATGACTTTATTCTTCTATAATTATTTTTTAACACATACTTATATGCACACCATTAGGTGGGAATATGATAATATCATTTATGGAATTGTGGACTACCTTATCCTCAAAGAAATGTGATAAGTTCACACATTAAATAGAATGTTTCAAAAATGGTTATAGTTTTAAATATGTTAAAAATTAAAATATATATGACATTTTAGAAATAATTACCATTCTGAAAGAATAATATGTCATTTTCTTTATTACACTTTTTAGACACTAAAATAGTTATATTATCATTCGTGGACATGTGGACTACCGCATTCTTGACATGATGTGAATATTTTTAAATCACAATATATATATGTATATATATGAAACAAATTTATTTATTATATAATTGTAATTCTATAATTATATTAGGATACCTATCATCTTTATATAATGATCATTGAAAAATCGTAATGTTACTTATGCGTACGTAAAACCTACAATCTCAATAATTATACCATCAGTTAATTTTTCTTATCCATAATTCATAATTGGTTTTAAAACATAATTTTATCTCTAAATATGATAATTATGTTACAATTAAAACTTTGGAGATGTTTATATAATGAATCGTTTAACCATACAGGACATACCAAAGTTGTTTCGGACACTTGAACCAAATTCAATCAAACTCACCCGAAAAAAACTTATTTGTTTTAGTAGTGGAATAAAAAAATTAATAAGTGAATTTAATATAATAATAATCATTAAAAAAGTTATGTAGAATGTAAATAATTAACCCATTTTTATTATTTAGATATATAAATACACACATGACATGTCAGTCTCGAGGTAATAGAATTTTCCTCAATTTACATATCATTGAGAATTATTTTCTGTTATAATCCAATTACCATTTATATGGTGTATATAATATCATTTCATGTTTAATATCATAAATATAAATAGTCTCATGGTATCCTATGTTTCATTTATTTTTATTAAATCATGGGATTATTATTCAAATGTTTCTATGTGGTATGGGACAGTTTAGAGTGGTTAACGATTATTTTCATCAAGAATGTTTTAATCATTTTTCAATGGTATTTCCATTAATCAATGTCAAAAACCATTTTTACATTTCATCCATTAAAAAAATATTTAAAAATCTATATTATTTATTCAATATAGATATATGGTGAGACATATTTTTTATTAATTGAATAAATTATTTTAAATGAATAATTATTTAGACAGGCTATGAAGGGTGGGTTGCATAGTTTATATATTAGCTCAATGAATTTAAAAGTACTTATAATTCAAATAATATGAAAAAATTGAATGGGTTTCTATCCATAGTTTTAAAACATTTTGGGAAATTTATTGATAGTAAAAGTTTTCATCTTCCTTAAACATGACATCTGATAATTATTCATTTGCTACAAAGATATTTACTTTATATTTGTTATTATCCATGGGATTTTCATATGTTAAAATTGATGGGTTAATTTCATTCTCATTTTATTTATTTAATGGAATGTGATTTGAGTTTCCATCAATTCCATATCAATTATGACTTATTCAGCTATTTAAATTCCAAGTGTTCTCAATTATTTAAATTTTTATGTTGATGTTTTACAATTAATTAATTATATATTATTCTTTACATATCCTTTCTGAGCATCTAAAATCACCCTTACTATATTTATATTCCCTAATTTATGAAGTGAAATCCTTTGATTGAGTTTCAAGTAATTTGATTTTTTTGACATTATGTGTTTCTATTCCCAATATAATATGGGTATCATGTATGAAACATCATTTCCAAAAATAGATAAAATATTTGATCCCATGATATTTTAATAATGTATATATGAAAATGTAATAATATAATGAAACATACTTTAGATTATTGGATCAAGGTGTTATAGTTGGTATCAGAGGATGTTTAGAAAAAAAACATTGTAAAATATATTTTGAAAGTATAGATTAGGGAACATAACCCTAAGATAGACATGGTGAATATATATATATATATATTTATGAAAAACCAAGAATTTTGTAAGGTATAGATTTTGTGGGTCCACCTACCCATATATCTCTGTCTAGATACTACAATTGGACATCAATCTGGAAGAGATATTCCTAGGGGTAACAACTCCAAAAAGATTCATCGGTCTTAACTCGTGCATAACCTAGTACACAACAATGGGCCATAAACCACTCATAGTGTGACACTATAGAGGTAAAAATATAAGATAACTCACATAATCTTCACAAACCATCATGATCGATTCTAAAGTAAATATATCCCTAAATAAACCATATTTATTTATTTATTTAAAAGGTTGGGGCCGAAGCCTCATTTATTATAAAAGGAAAGCAAAGACCTCTTCAACTTGGTAGAGGGAGACCCATTATATAGCCCAAAGGCCCAGTGGGCTTTTAGCCCATTACATGGCCCGTATGCCCATTTTTTAAGCCCAAACCCAATTCTGTGAATAGTACTGCTACAATAAATTCGCTTCTACAGTACTGCATAGTACCCAACGCCGCTACAGTGATCTGTTGCCGCTATAGTGACTGACCGCCACAACAGTGCCCACCGTTGCTACAGTGTCGCCACTGCAACAGTACGCTACAGTGCTGCTACAGTACATGCGCCCAATGGGTTTTGGAACCCCATTTTTCATAGTTGATTCACTTATTTTGAGATTTTATATTATGTAACATAATTTTATCATCTAATCCAATATATTAAATTATTTAGAAATGTAATTAAGATGGAAGAATGGTATCTATACCCTTGGACAATGTAGAGGTTGACATACATTGAAATATGATATATGTTGTATTGGAAATGATAATGTTATAGATATATTTGGGAAGCATAATCAGGTTATAACACATAAAATAAACTCGATGGAGTAACCTATTCCTCAATGATATTCCCCAATTTTGGATCTCTTTATTCAAAAGTGGACCCCATCATTTAGTTGGATTACTGACACTATGGTAGTTGATCAATGGATTAAGTCCTTAAACAAGTTATTTATGGAGTTGACATGTGGTGAATAGGAAAATCTCACACTCACAGAGTATTTATCAGTGATGATGATGATAAATGGCGCATATTGATCTAGAATACTATATAATAAGATGAAATTGAACTCATTTACTATAAAACGTTTTAAGGACACAATATTTGGAAAATATTTCCCTTGTGATAAAAAACACGTTATGAAGTGAAATTTAAATAGAATAAATAAAAAGGAATAAGCTAGTGTTGTAGATTATTAATATAACTTTTCAAGGTTAGATAGTTATACTACACATTACATACACAACATGGAGGAAATTCACGACCACTTCATTGAATGACTTAATCGAAATCTCCAAAGGGTAGCAATTTCTTCAAATTTTTCATCATATGAAGATATAGTATTATGATCTATCCAAAATGTGGTATAATTTTCAAGTATAAATATATTAAAGGGGAATCAAGAGAATAATATTTCTAATGTACACCCAGAAAAATAGAATACATCAAAGAAGATGATGGGGAAATTTACATTATCTGAAAAAGTAGAAAAAATCACAAAGGGAAATTTCTTGAATAGAACAGGAAATTATAATAAGTGTTTAGAAAAGGTTTAATAGGAAATAAAATTTAAAAGGATGAATGGAAAGGCTACTATTAAATATTTCAAATTCATGAAGATGGGTCGCTACATAAAGGATTTCTCCAAGCGTTTATAGAATATCCTCATAAGAAGATGAGGTATCAATGTCAATCTGATTTTATTGATAAAAATGGAGTGTAATGAAAAATGGGTGTGTTTTTGAATTCAATAAATATGTTATTTTAGTATTTTATAAGTCACGTAATAGTTATAAGAGTTATGAAATCTGTATGGATTGTACTTTAGTATTATTTCATTATGGATTTGAGATCAAATGTTGAATGATATCAAGAAAAATGAGTCAATATACAGTTAAAGATTTAGGAAAATTCATTATGAATGGAAAAACCTCACTTAATATGTTACTAATGTTGAGATAAGAATGATTTTTTTTCAAATAAAGAAATTTAGATAATATTAACTACCATGGAAATGATTCTAATGTGTATGATCATAATCGTTTAAAATTGTTAACCAATTATGAAATGGTAAAAGTTGATAATTGAATTAGGTTTAAAAGATTAGTGTATTACATCACCCTATGATAAAAATTCAACTAATAGATAAAGTTGAAATACTAAAAAGTGAAATAAATGTAAAATATTGTGGTTATAGAAACAAATATTCACTAATATTCTTAGATATAGAAATAATTCTCTAACTCTAGGAAATAGATTTTGAAACAAAAATGTTGTCATATTAAAATCATTTATGATAATATCAATGACTATTTTACACACTCCTAGTTGATGGCTTTATGGTGCAATTTTTTCTCATGAATATTTTCTTTATCACTATCCATCAGCACAAGATAGTTATATTTCCCTTCCTTGTCCATGTCTTCATTAATTTCATTTTATTTGAAAGCCTATTTTTTAGCGACCTTCATATTTAATTTAACATATTATTAAGAATATATTTTTTTATCTCTATTTATTATATGGGTTTTTAAATAATATTATTTTCAAATATCAGTTCCTCTATTTTTGAGTTCATGTTTAAATTGAGAAGGTGGAATTTAATTAAGGTGGGGAGAATGTATCATCCACAAACAATAAAGGTAGAACACTTTATAACAGACAACACCAAGTGAATAAGGGAATATAATATCTAGATACATTATTGTATATTTTATATTTGAAATATATTTAATAATATAAATATATTTCAATTCATGGAAAATTAATTTAATATTCTTTTTCAAGTAATGTTTTTCTTCGATGGCCTGTGTTTTATGCAAGACCGAATATTACCAAATTCAATTCATTAAAATGATAATTATATTCACATATTTAAATTGAGGCTATGAATAGAATTAAATAAACTATGAAAATATATATTTTAATTCATTTTTTATTAATTAATTGGAAATGAATATTGAAACAAAATGAATATAAATGGAATGATTTTATAAAAACAAATTATGCTCCAAATTGTTTTATAATAATAAATTAAATTGATTACTATTAGGGAATGATATAAATTAAATATAAATTGTATATATACAATAAAATATTTGGACATTCATTGAAAATATTTTATAGGCCTAAGTTAATCTCGAACCCAATTTTACACATAATAAACCTATGTTTTTATAAAAATAGTTTTACAATTTTTTAATGAATCACATACTTTAAATATAAATTTCGGAACTATTAAATATATAAAATGAACTAAAAAACATTATTTATGTAATGAAAACATGAAAATTAGGTTACAATTAATATTTTGTATTTTTCTGTGATGTTTTATGTTTTAATGAATAATGAAAATTACTAAATTTAAATTAAATACTGCAATTTGACTAATTTAATTTGATGATTAATTTTATCATGGATTTAAATGTAAAGACCCGTAAAATTCAAGGGAAATTTTTTTCTTAATTTTCTTTGGAATTTTACATGAGCGCGGTTTCTGACGGCACCTGATTCCGAGGCCCGGAGTGCCCGGAATTAATTTCCGAAGTTTAGCTCGGGTACGTTCAGTGAACGAACGAGCGGGATTTCCTAACTTTTGATCCGGTGCTCGGAATTGAAATCCGAGGACACCGATGAACTCGTAGCGCCGATATTCGCTTAAAGAGACCTTTTCAGAAGTTGCGTTTGTTGCGGGTTGAAAGTTAGTTTTGGGGATTAAAAGATAAGTAAAATAAAATTTTGTGTGTGAATTTTATTTTAATTCATGGTTGTTAGACTCTCTCATGGGAAGTTGTTGGTGGGGCCCACAACCACCCAACTTCCCATGTGTGGTTATGAGGGAGGTGGGGCCCACACGAGCCCCCACCTTTTCAAATTTCCTAACTCCTCATTAAATTCCACTTTATTAATTTGACAACTTGTGTAATTTATTACATGAGTTAGTTTTATTTTCAAACTCTTGGAATACAAGAGTCATGTGGAGTTAAGGTTGGAAACTCAATAAACTTAAGTTATAACTTAAGATTTAAATGAGGAGAATTAAATGAAGTGGTTTGGATTTCAAACCTTTGAAATTCCAAACCCTTCTATTTAATTCATGGTTTAGTTTCCTTTGTTTTGGTTTTTGGGTTTTGCTGTGCGGAGAGGAAAAGAGGGAGGCTTCTTGTGAGTTCTTCCTCCACGACGAAGAACGCGGCGACCTTCTTCCACGACGTCGGACTGCAACGCGTTGGATTTCCTCCACGACGCCGCAACGCATCCTTTCCACGACGTGCCTCTCGCGGCGAACCCACGTCCGTCTACCGCGACGCCATAACCGCGATGCCGACGACGTCTTCCTCCGCGACGTCCGACTTCCGCGACACTCATCTCCCGCGGCCGTTGACGAACGCCGAGTTGTTAATTGAGGTAGGGGTTGTACCTTATTTCATGATTTAATTTACGCCTTCGTAAATAAATTATTGGACCGCTGGTTATCATTAACATGGGAGGGGATCGGACCGCACAAACACGGTCGATCCTCCTCCCAAACCTTGTTGTTGGATTTTTACTCGTGGTTCGAAGAAGAGGCGGAGCGGTGCCGTGACACCGCGCTTGGACGCAAGGGGTTCATGGGAGTGCGCAAGATTGACGCGTCACTCCGGACGTCGAGGGCCGTGGTGGTCTCCCACGGCCGGATTGACCAAGCCGCCGGAGCAATGAGGCGCGGCCCGTTGGCCGCGGCGGAGTAAAGGAAGTGCGACCGTTGGATGCAACGCCGCCGCGCCGCATCGGAGGAGAAAACAAAGGCGCCGCGGCCGGAGCGGGGCCGCGGCGAAAGCGCGCGGTGCCGTCGCACCGCGCCGGACGACGAATACCGCGGCCGGTTCCGGGCCGCGGCGGGACGAGGAGACCGCGGCCGGTTCCGGGCCGCGGCGGAAGAGAAGACCGGCGGCCGGGCCGCCGGCATCGGAAGCCGAAGGGGGGGACCGGAATTTCCGGTCCCGTTTGAGAAAACCGGCCGGCCAGCTGGCCGACCGGATGTCTTAAAAACCGGGGGAATTAATCCCCCGACCAACCCATAAACCCCCCCCCCCTTAAAGAGGGGGGGCGGTTCTTTGAAGGAGGGGGGGGGGGCAGCCGGCCCCCCGTTTCCGCACCAGCAGCCCCCCCACGTGAGGGGGGTGTTTTTAAAAAAAATATAATAACGGCGCGGCATAGCCGCGCCGCCCCTTCAATCAAGCCCCCCCACGTAGGGGGGGCGTTTTTTACAATCAGGCGCGGCTAATTGCCGCGCCGTCCTCCAGCAAAGCGGGGGCTTGCCCCCCGCAAGCCGACCGCGTGCGGCCCCTCGCGGCGCCAGGCCGCCGCGCCGCCCCGGGGGGGGGGGGGGGGGGGGGGGGTCGGGCCGGGTCGGCCCGGACCCGGACCCCCCCGTTTCGAACCAGATTTGGTTTTTGGCCCATAACTTGAGCCTCGGACCTCCGAATGATGAACCGTCTGCGGCAACGCGATCCTTGGATCGAGATGGTCGTTTCGGTATATCGCACTCAAGGTTTCGGGTTACTTCGAGTTCGGCCGGGTTGGTTCGTTCACGAAACCAACCGGGCCTTCGGAGCGGAAACGCTCATATCTTGAGCTTCGAACGTCCGAATGACGCGCCGTCAGTCGCGTTGTGTTCCTCTTAGTGAGACTGATCTTTTGGCATACTCCGCCCGAGGTTTGGACGCAGGTGGAGTATGGCCGGGTTGGTTCGTTCACGAAACCAACCGGGCCCTCGGAGCGGAAACGCTCATATCTTGAGTTCCGGACGTCCTATTGACGTGCCGTCGACTTTGATGAAATCCTCTAAGTGAGGCGGATCTTTTGGCATACTCCGCCCGAGGTTTGGACGCAGGTGGAGTACGGTCGGGTTGGTTTTGCCTTAAAAACCAACCGGGCCCCGGGAACGAAAATGCCAATAACTCTCAGACCGGACGTCCAATCGACGCGCTGTCTGTTGCGTTGAGTTCCTGTTGACGATACGGAACTTTTGGATACATCAACTCTGGTCTTTGTGGCAGTTGATGTATCAGCCTCTCGGCTCGTGGAGCGGATCCTCCGAACGAGCTTTCTATGTGCGGGAACCCTAGTACTGGCTGCGACTGTTACTGTGACGACTGCTACGACAGCTACTGTGACTGCGACGACGACAGTACAGAGATCCTGTGTGGTTTCGACGACGACGACTACAGCACTCAGCGATCCTACGTGGAACAGTGCTACCGAACCTGTGTGTGCTGAATCTTCTGTTTACCATGGGCGGTGGAGCGCTTGGGTGTAGCGGTGGAACCGTGGTACTTGACAGTGGTGGTGCGCTTGGATGCAGCAGCAGAACCTTGGCGGTGGAGCGCTTGGTTGTAGCGGCAGACCCGCGATACTCTACGGAGTGTATGCGCTTGGTTGTACCGACATACCCGCGACGGTGGAGGCGTGCGTGCGGAGTACGGAGACCGTGTAGCCGACTGAGACCTGATGACTGCTTGACCGACTCGACTTGGAGTGAGTCGATTAGCCCAGTGGACGGAGCGCCCGGTATTTGGCGGCAGACCCACAGCGGACGGAGCGCCTAGTAGTTGGCAGCAAACCCGCGGTACTCATCAGGAGGAGTACCTCAGTAGGCTATCTGGGTGAGCGCCCGGTATTTGGCGACAGACCCTCAGCGGACGGAGCGCCCGGTAGATGGCCGCAAACCCGCAGTACTCGACAGGAGGAGTACCTCAGCAGTCTTAGGTTAGTGAGCGGCGGGCTCGGAGTCGTGACAGGACCACTGTACACTCTAGAGACGGAGCTCTTCAGTAGCTACGGTTTCGATAATGAAAATCCTGGTTTGAGCTGAGTCAATGATCTTTGTGTTTCCTCATGATTGAGATGGGTCGCTTGATAACTTAGGTATATGTATGGGCATATACCTGGGTAATAGTTATCCGTTGATTTCATAAACTTGTTATAAACTGTGTGAACTTGTACTTTTATCCTGTGTGGATTTTACTGTTTACTCTTCTTTGTGGATTGGGTTGTTCTTGGGCTCGGTGTTGGAGCCGAACGGAAATTGGTGACATAGGTATATGTTTGGGCATATACCTAATCAATACTGGATGTTACTTCGTGATTGTTACTTTTCTTCGTGGTTTATCCTTTGTGGATTTGAGAGACCTTCAGGGGTCTCGGGGTCCCTACTGAGTATCTTATACTCACCCCTGCACGGGCTATGCCCGCACTTCGTTGTGTTGGTTGCAGACGACGGACAGCGCTGACTGCGATTGAGGCTTACGGAGTAGGTAGGTACCCGGAGGAGGACCACTGAGCGGGTCATGCTCGGAGCGGACAGTTGGATCGAGAAGTTGTGGAGCTATCTGTACCTACCCTTCAGGTAGGATTTGTGGTGGACGATCCAGGAGCTGAGCCATCTGTACCTACCCTTCAGGTAGGAATTGAGGAGGACGTCCCAGGAGCCGCTTGTACTTCAGTTGCTGTTTTCCCTTTCGAGTTGTACTTTACTTTACAGTTGGGCTTGTATTTCCGGCCCCTTTACTTCAGCACAGTTGTTCTAGTTTTGTGTACTGCTTTACTTCTGCTTGTTACTCTGAGGTGCTTGTTTTCTTTATTAAGGCAATGCCTTCCCTTTTTACTGGGATTTTACGCCTTGGTGCTAGTCGCCAGCCCCTGGCCTATGGAAGGCAGGCTTGGGGTAGTCACGGAATGGGCCCCGAGGGCGGGTCGTGACATTAAATGTATAATTAGATAATTTATACATAAATTAACAAAATTTATGTAATTGGAATCAATTTGTCTTTAAAATTGGATATAAAAATTTACTAAACAATTGAATATTTTTACTTTCAAAACATGCTTTATCACTCTGTCTGTAGAATTAAATTAAAATTAATTTCTACCTTTTCTAATATTGGAATTTTAAAAAATGTTTTAAATACCTAGAATATTAATAATTTTTAATTTTTAATTATGATAAATTATATGTTTACCATAAATGTTAGTAAGGGTGATCAAAATTAATTACAGTGAATTAGAGAAAAATTAGCTTTATAAAGAACTGATCCTTAAAATTATGGGCCAAAATAACCTCTAATATTGTAGAAAAGATATCTTACTTTTATATTTCTACCTTATATTCTATTATATCTACTTATCACCATTATTGGAGCAACATTTCATAGGAAAAACATGGGTGGAATTTAATTTTCAAAAATTTACAAGAATTCCATTCTACATCCACTATAAAAGGCACTCACCCATCACCTTTATTCACACATATCAAGACATTTGTCTCCCAAAGAATATGATACAATAATATGAAAAACACTAGACTCATACAACAATAAAATCATTTCTACGAAATCCATCTAGGTAATCCCTTTGATTCAAACCAATTGGAGTTATCCAAATAAGAGGTAATATCCTTCCTCGAGATCTTTTGTTTTATTTTTATTATAAAAACCCTAAAATATTATTATTCCATGATTATATTAAAACATTATTATTCACATTATAGTCATTTTTTATTCTAATGGATATATATACACTTAAATACACCTCCATCTAATGGGTAGCAGACATTCTGTTAGTCTGTACGATGATCTACTGCATCACAAAATGACGATTGTTAATTTATCCTTTACCATATCATGGTGTAAATTATGACAATCACACTATATTTATAGGATATATTTTATATTAATAATTTATTCATGAATTTTTAATTATTTTTTAACACATATCTGCATCTACTTGTTTTTTTCGGAATATAATATCATCGTTTGAGGAGGTGTGGAGTACCACCTCCCCAAAGCGATGTGATGCATTCAAACATGACGTAGAATGTATTAATAATGGTTTTAATTAAAAATGTTTTAAATAAATAAAATTTATATGATATTAATGAAATATTTAAATTTATTGAAAAATAATATGTCTTTTGTTTCACCAATTTTAGATACTAAAAAAGTGATAATGTCGTTCTGGGATGTGTGGACTATTGCCTCCTCAAAGTGATGAAAATCCTTTTATATCACAAGAAATATATATTGGTATAATTTATTAAATAACATGGTATTTATGATATAATTATCATTCTGTAAAGATATAATGTTAGTTTCCTTTTTTCCTAATGATCATTGAAAAATGGGAACATTACTCGTGCATATATATGACTAACCATAACTATGATTATAACGTTGGTCCATTTTTAACAACCATAATTTATTATTGGTTTTTAAAGTATAATTGATGAATAAATATGATAATTATTTCATGATTATTATTAATGATAATTTTACATAATGACCTCTTCGATGGGAGTCGACCTACAAATGTCATTTTTGACACATGAACTGAATTTGGTCAAAAACACATGTTGTAAACATAATTGAATGAGTAGTTATATACAAATATTTAATCAAAGATGTCAAATTAATAATAAAAATGAAATTTTTTATTAATAAATTAAATATTAAACATATGTTTGTTATTGATGAAATTTAAAGACATACACGACAAATAGGACTCAAGGTAAAGAATTTTACCTCAATTTACATTCAATTTAGATTTATTTGTTATTATATACCAATTAACTTTCATATTCTCTATATTTTCCAATTTTTATGTTATATCATGAATATTATTATTATCTTGATATAATATGTTTCATTTAATGTTATTCCTTCATATGGATTATGATTCAAATGTTTCAACGTGGCATGAGACTCTTTTGAGAGTTTAACGTTTATTTTTCTCAAGAATGATTCAATGATTTTTCAATGGTATTCACATTCATCTTCATTAATAACCATTTTTAAATTTACTAAACTTATTAAATTTTAATAAATTCATATTTCATTATTCAATATTTGTATTTGGTATGGAATAATGTTTATTAATTGAATTAACTATTCAATATTAGGAATACTGTGGAAATGCAGGGATGGGTGGGTCTTAGACTATGTATAACCCATTGATACATCAATTGGTTAACATGAGATATATAATTTTGAATATTAACATAGGTTTCAACCATTAGAATTAATGTATATTGTGAATATAATTGATGATATAGGTTTTCATCTTCCTTTGACAAGATTTCCCATAATTAAGTATTTTCTTAAAATATATTTTAGTTATTATTTTTATTATCCATGATATTTTTATATGATAAAATCAATGGAATCATTTCATTATGATGTTATTTAATTTATTTTTTTCCAGTTTCTTATATTGTCATATTTATTACTCCTTACCAAGTTAATTAAATTGAATGTGTTCTCATTTATTTACCATTATAGGTTGATTTATTATTATCGATTCATTATTTATTTTTCTTAAAATACCATTACTGATCATTTTAGAAGGGCATTTTTATGTTTCCTTTTCCCTAGATATGAAGAGGATTCCATTTAAATATTTTAATTAATTCTAATATTTTTTTCATGCTATATTTTCTATCCTAATTTAATAGAGTTATCATATATGTAATCTTTAATTTGAAAACTGCTAAACTATTCAGCCCATTGAAATTTGAATCACATGTCTATAAAAATGTAATATAATAATGCACCAAATCTAGTATTTTTTGGACAAGGTGCTACATATTTTGTGTTCCAAGTATCACTGTAATGGAAGTACACATATGATCGATCACATGTACTAACCCCATAGGTCATACGCCTTGAGTGTGATATTTTTATAATGAATAACCATTAGAGATTATGCATTGAATATAGAATGTTTCACCAAATAATAAACAAACCTAGTCAATTTTTTATAAAGAATATATCATCAGGATGATGTTATCTGTGAACCTAGGGATGTAATAAGGAATAAGTATCCTCATTTGATTCCACAAATGTGAAAAATTTTAAGGGTGAAGTTCATTTTAATGGGGGTAAAATGTAACACCCAAGAATTTTGTGAAATATTTTTCCCCAAATGAATTTAATATTTTTGATATTTTTTGTTTTCTGAAACACTTAGTATATATTTCATTAAACATTTCATTACACACAACAAAGAGTTTATTCAATATCATTCATGAAAAGTGAAACTTAGCATCGCTGAACCGTGAAATAATATCATTTTAATTATGTTCGTTATACCCTTGATGTTAAAAAGATAGGTTTAAATATTACTAACTAATTTAGAAAAAAATGCATATATATATATTCATTACTTAATACAAATTCATTTATGCATTCTTTGTAAATAATAAATCAATTTTTAGTGAAGTAATTATATACATCAAAAATATGTTTTCATCAAAAATAGTATTCCTTTAACTTTTATAAGAAACTAATATAAATAATTTCTAATGGTTTTAAATTTTTTTGATAAAAGAAACACAATTTTTGGCATCATAATATATAAATTTAGTTATGGAGATTTTTTTTGGTTTTTTATAGTATATTAAAATTTTAGCGAATAATAAATAATACAAAATTTTGTAATACTATCATTTATTTTTAATAAATTATTTAATTTAAATGAAAAATTAAACTTTAAATTAAAATAAGTAATTTTATTAAATATTTAATCCATTTGATGAATTTTTAATCAAATTTATATTATATTTTATTATAAACTTATGACTAGTTTTAAAAAAGGGATTTGTTTCCAAAAAATATTTTAAATTGAATATTTATTCTTGGTTTTAATTAATTAAAATAATCCCTAATGAGGAATTTTTAAAATGAAATTTATATATTATATATAACTAATTTTTAATCTATATTTATAAAATTATTAATATTATACATAGAGTTAATTTAAAATCCTATTTTTTGGATAAAATACTCTTCTTAAAAACCCTCTTTTTTGTTTCATCTATATGTATTTTTTAAATTTAATTCAGTATAATTTTATAAAATTTACATATTAAAATAAAAATAAATATTTAAATAATAATTTCAATTTTATATCAGGGTGTATCTTTTATTATTTTTGGAAAGATTACTTTTTTGGTGAATAGTGAAAATATAAAATGTTTATTGAAAATGACATATTTGTTTAATATTTTTATAAAGATAGAATAAATTTTAACTTTGGTTTGAGTTAAAATTAGTCAAATTATAAATCCATTAACCCAATTTATATCTTTTGAATAAATCACATTTTGAATTTTAATATAAAAACTTTATAAATATTTCTATATTTTCTCTTTAAAAACCTGCATTTTCATCATATCTATCAGATTAAATTTAAATTATTATTTTCCACTAATTTAGATGGAATTTTGAAAAATTGATTATATATATGATATAATAGTAATATGTATTATATAAATATCTAAAATTATTTTTTATGTCAATTAATTATAAAATTATTTAAAATTAATTATCGTGGTCAAGGTAAAATTGTGTTTACGAAGGGGTTAAACTGAAAGGATAATGGTCCAAAAGGACCCAAATGTTTCCAAAACAATTTTTTTGGACCTATATTGATGGAATAAATTATTGGATAAATTATTATTCATTTTAGAGCTCTTTGGGATGATAAAAACGTTGGTACAACTTTTTATTTTCAAAAAATTACATGTGTGTCAGTCTCCTTGCTTATAAAAAACCACCCCTTATCCCCTCCACCTAACATGATATTTTGTTGACCAATAAATACACCAATAACATACTAAATTCACTAAATTTGTAATAATTTCCTTATTTTGGATAAAAATACATCCTATTATGACTTTTAGAGAAAACCCTTGGAGGATACATGAAAAATAAGTAATCATCAGCAACCAATAGTTTTTTTATTTCTTCCTACACCTCAATAAATTATTATTATAGAATGATGATATAATAATCTCAGTATAGTTCATATAATTATATTTTTTATGTTATGTTCATGAAATAAAACCCTCTCAACTACCATCTAATTGGTTACAAAAACATCATTCTTGATTACGAGAAACTATCACCACCCGAACTGATATCAATTGCTTTTTATTGAACACCTATCATAGTTGAAAATAATGATGGATATATTTATAAAAATTATTTTTAGGATATTATTATTCTTATGTAATTATTATGTCACCCTACCTCCTTTTTACCATTCACTGGGAGTAAGATAATATCCCCCAAGTGTACACCGATTACCGCCTTAGGAAGAGATGTGATTCATTGACACTTTACATGGAAATTAATAATGAAGGGTTTAATTAAAATATTTAATTTATATGAAATTAATATTATTATTTTATGATAACATACCATTTACATTTATTTCTTTTCATCCTAAAATAAATGGAGTCATCATTATTTCATACATACAACCTACTATCTCCATGAATGGGGTATTTCATTTCCAATCATTAAAATTTATGGATTACTAAAAATACAAATAAAATTAATACACTGATATTTATATCATAGAAATTATTTTGTACATGATTAAACCATGATCAAATTCATTTTAATTAAAATAAAAAATCAAAACATATACAAAAACAATGTTTTTTACCCGAAACATGACTTTTGCATGGAAGTTTTAATAAAACGGAAATAAAAGTCCTTAAGTAAATCATTTATGGTATGAAAAATGTTCTTATGTTTCTATAATATATCTATTATACAAATATATTTATTACATATGGGGTTTGAACATGTATGATTGAATTCACGACATTAGCTAATGGATTTTTGTCTCCCTTTTATTTTAATACGAGACACATGCGACACAAACTATATATTTAATTTATTAGGTTTATATACAGAAAATAAATTAATAATATTACCCATCTACATAAAATTTTTTTTATTTAAATTTCAATTTGGTGAACTATATTTTATGTGGTTTACAGTTTAGAAGTTACCAAATCAGCAAGGGATTGTATTCACAATTTTCCTCCTTCAACACATATGATTATTGTATAAACCTATCTTTTTTTATGAGATTTATATACACACACTTTCACTTTTAATATCACTAAATTATTTATAATCCTGATATTTTAGGTTTCATTTAATGATAATTTTTTGCATATATTGTTTTCTTGTTTCAAAAGTTGTAAAGAATTAATATTACAATCTCATGATTTATCAAGATTGTTTACGATTATGTTTTTGATGATATAATCATTTGATCCATCATTTAAGGAAATAATTGATTTTATTATCCTTTATTTATGTGATTAGAATACACATTTTCATATTATTTTCAATCTTTTATCTACTCAATATTTAAAAAATATTATTTTAAAGAAAAAACATCTCTTTCGGTTGAAAATCATTTTCTTCCAAAACCATTGTTTATCAAATAGTTTCCAAAAATGTTTTAATTTTTTTTGAAAAAAAATTTATGAAATAAATTCATACCCTTGTTTTAATTTTTTAATTTTTTTTTGAAATAAATCTTCATGTCATTTTAAAAAATAATGGTCATTTGGATATTATCAAAAATATCAATGGAATCATTCTGTACGACATGAATGGAATTTCCCACTATCTTGAACAATACATTATTGTAAGATTACATTATAATGTTTCATTTTTATTTTCAATGTAAAGAATTTGTGAAAATTTATATGCATTAAAATGTGTAATCAATGTGAAAATAATATTTTTCAAAATAAATGTTTAAATAAATTTTAAAGCATTTTTTATAATTTTTCAAGATTATTTTCAAAAGAAAGGATATTCAAAAATATTTTGTGTTTCACAAATTATTTTCAATGAGGAAAGGTTGTTTTAATAATGATATGTCTTAAATTATTTTTAAGTTATCCATTATAAGTTATAATTTTTATTTAAAATAATTTATGTACAAATGTTTTTCATCTTTTAACAACTGATTTTCTATGAAAAATTGTCTTCCTCAAAAATAATTCCATTTAATTTACCTATAAAAATAATTTTCTATATAAGATGAAATAGTTAAATATAACTTATTATTTACTATGTATATAAACTATGGATAAAACTATTAATATTTATCTGGATTGTTTATAATGATAAGATGCTTATGAAACATGTTTCTCTTTCACGGGTTATACCATGAAAAAATGTTTATGGAACTCTAGTTTGAATGGGTTATAGTTTGATGAGATGTTAAAATGACTATGAAACCTATCTATTTTTCATATACAATGATATGATGAAATTTTTATGAAACCCAAATCCTTTCCTGGGGATATTTTATAATGAAATGATAAATTTATTATGAAACCCATTCCTTTTCCATTAGTTATGCTATGATGAAATTATCTATAAAAGTCATTTTTCATCGGATACAGTTGGAAGAATGTTGTTTGATATTAGGTCAAAAATATTAATGGATAATGTGATGTTTGGGACCTATATATACTTAAAATTCATTGTGTATTAATTTGTGTTATATGAGATCAAAGGTTACACAAGAGGTTATCCCAAGCCCAATAGATAGAACGTGAGAGGAAACTTAAATCCCGAAATAGTTACAATCGGGGTTATCCCAAGCCAAATATTTTTTTATGTCTTGGTGGGTTGACTTGACATAAAATTTTCGATGAATATATATTCCATAAAAATCAATAACATGTCCTAATATTATGCTCTCATGGATTGTTTTCTTTGATTTTATCATGATTCATATCTTATGAAGTACCAATCAATATTCCTTGACTCCATATTATGAAATCTGATATGCAAGGTATTGTTTTCAAATGATATACTCATGTACTCAGACCAGTATGTTCAGGTTATGTTTATCCGTCTCTTTTTTACCTAACTTATCCTTGAATATCACCCTTTCTTAAATTTCCTTTTCCCAGGTTATGAAGAATGTTTTTATGTAGGTCATGTTTGTGAAGAGTGATGAATTTTAATATCATTATGGGATAAATTTTGGATCATTCATGAATGAAGAAGACTGTGTTCTATGTTTCCAAATGTATTAATTATAACTTTCCTAAAAAACGTGTTCATGAAATATACTGAATATACAGATTAAAAGATGTAATATCAATGTAAGGGAAGCATGGATCTCTATACGGCCTAAAAAGGGCATGTGTCTTATTGAAAAACTATTATCCTCTAATGTTTTGGGAAAAGTTATAATTTAAATAATTTATGAATAAAGCTACTAGGGACTTAATTTGGGCACTAGTAAATGTTAATCCATTATTTTTAATCCCCCTTGTTGAGAAAAAATTTAGGGTAATGGGTATTCACATTTTTTAATAATGATGACAAGTTCACTAGGTTGTCAAACACCTTTTTGGGTGTTCAAACCCATCATAAATATTACATTTTCCTTAATACACCATTATATATTTGAAGTCTCAGTTGAAAAAACAATTTCCTAGAGTTGATATCATTCATTAGGAACCCCATGGCCCTTTCACTCCCTTTCCCTTGGTTCATCCCTATAGAAAAGTGGGGACATTGAAATAGAATATAACCCTTCAGTCAAAGAAATGATCCCTGTAGTGACCCAAATAATAATTTAGATATAAAATACATTACTTTTTCATAATAAATAATACATAACAAAAACAAAAACTCAAGGATCATAATAGTTTAGTGACTTTGGAAACTCGGAACGTAATATTCTAATCTTGGTGACAGATCTTTAACATCTCTGATAAAGATATTCCCCTTTTGGTTTTCTTACCTAAAACCTTTCTTGAAATACTAGGAAAAAAAACATATAAAGGGTGATCTAAAATGCTCAGTAAGGGTAAGCATGGAGAAAATAAAACAAACCATATACAATTGAACTTCAAAACATGAACATAATGTCTAAACATCAAAATCTTGAGCAAAGACATAAATATTGGAAGTACGCAAGACATGTATCATAATGGAACATCAATCTTTATAAAATAGAATGGGAATAAATTATGTAATTTTAAAAACCATTCAACACTTGTTATGATTTCCATAGTAGCCAAGGC
This sequence comes from Viscum album, assembly GCA_963277665.1. Lineage (NCBI taxonomy): Eukaryota > Viridiplantae > Streptophyta > Magnoliopsida > Santalales > Viscaceae > Viscum > Viscum album. The sequence goes on along the minus strand of OY728133.1, from coordinate 954,449,197 downwards.
ATTGCTGCCAAGACCATCTTAGTGGACAAAGTCCCTTTCTGAATCAAGTTTACTCCTCATTTCAGTCCTGTATCACTAAACCAGATTGACATACAGTTCCTTCCATGTCTATCTCATGAGATTTAAATATTTACCCAATGAATTTGATGGAGATATAGGTCCCACCCATATCATAATGAAATCATTCTTACTTGTGCCACAACATAAACATAAATCATTCATCATAACCCAAAGAACAAAATGGGTTTCATAAATATCATCCCATCATAACATAATCCATATAAAACAAATGGATATCATTTCATCATAAGAAAAGTTAAAACATGTAAATCATAGAGACATTATACTCGAAACATACACATATGAAATAATTCCATATTAGATGGAAATTGGTTTTCATTAAACACTTGAAATGAATTCTTGAGGAAAATATCCTTTTTATTCAAAATCATATTATTTTCACAAAATTCCATTAAATTTTAAAAGAAATGGATTTTGTTGAAAATAGTCATGAAATATTGTAGAGTAAACTTCAGGAAAATAAGGTGTTATGAAAACATAAAAATCCGTTCATGTCGTATAAGTTAAAAAAACATTCGTCTTGTAGTTTTGCCAGAAAAGTCAAAAGGTACATTGTATGGTAAATAGAAGAATGATTTCTTACATACCATATAGTAAAAGACAAAAAATGGGTAATAGTGACTTTAAACATACATGAAACCATTTTTAGAAAATAGGGAAATGGATGATAAATATAACCCTAGTAAATACTTAAGAATAAACAATCTCGGATAAAAACGAGATTGGAAAAGTTATCCCTTACCTTATGTCTGATATGCTTCGTATGTTTCCGAACGTCCTGTATAATGATTTAAAAAATTTCATTGACTTATTATATAGTCATATTAATTGTTATGATATCATATATGGTTCACTTATGACTTTATATTACCTGTTCTTTTGCAAATTCCATGTTAAAGAACCGTTTTCGGTAAAATTGTTTCATTTATCGTACGAGTTTCAACTTGTTGTTCTTGATATTATTACTTATATCCTAATTTACATAATTCCAAAATTTAAAACATGATTTATATATAATATATATTCTGCATATAAATATATATGATATATCGATAAATGGAATAAAATACACCGTTCATGGAGACGGTATGCCATATGTACGCATGAATGTTGTTTTCATTTCCTTATTGAATTGAATGGAATTTAAGTAGATAAAATACATATATATATATAAATAAAACTAGTATCATTAGTATGTCATATATTTCATTATTATTCATTATATATACTTTATAATCATTCATTAATGTTTGACATGGAGAATGAATCTCATCGCGTCGTGGAGACGGTAGTCCGTACGTACGCACGAGCGATGATATCATTCTCATGATCGCGGAATTGTATTAAAGTGTATGTATAATATTTAAGAATCAATATCACTTTACAATAATCATATATAGTTACTTATTTACACCATTATAGCAATCCAAGTAAGGTGGTAGTCAAAAGCAGATTACACCAAGGCATGGAGATGGTATTCTGTACGTACGCACGCGCGGTGATTTCATTTTCCGTAGGATGGATAGAAGGTGAAATAAGGTTTTTTCATATTTATAATAACATATAAGTATATAATTAATACTTATGTTTTTACTTTATAGTGTTACAACTAAAGAAGAAGATGTAGACGAAGAAAGAAACATGAGAGAATCGGAAGAAGAGATTACCTCTTCTTCGACACACCTCCCTTAAACTTCCTCTTAAAGAAGTAGAGTTGGTCTTTTGAGAAGACCAGAACCTCCAGAATGTTTCAAGGTAAGTGGGGAAGAGAAATGAGAAGGTTTATTCCGAGATTCAAGGCAAAAAAGGTTGTGAATAGAAGAGGGAAGTGGTGCACTTTTTATAAGGTAGGAGAGGGGCACCATAGGAAAACATAAAATATTATTTTATAATAAAGTCATATTCAGTTTTTAATCACATAAAATTGATTTATTTAAAATCTAAGGTGGGTATGTGTAGAAATCCTATCATACAATAGGTTTTAGACAAGTTTAGGTTACTATTTTATCCTTATCATTTAGATTTAACTATATGTTAAATAATTTAACTTTTACCGTGTGTTTTTGATTTCTTTCACTATATGGTTAATAAAATTAATATAACAATCCAAAAGAACCCCAAGTGGTTCATTATTAATATCTATATCCTTATATAAGTCATTTTTCTAAAAATTAGATTTTTAGAAATAAAATAACAATTAATAATATAATATTTGTTTTAAAAACTATTTTATGTCATTTTTGACACTATTTGGTACTTGATTTTTGTGAAAATTATAACAGCATGATTAGTTCAAACAACGTTAATTAAATAAATACTAACTTGTCATGCTAACCTAGAAAATTAGTGTAATTCATAAAAAGTCTAAAATTACATTTATTTGGGTATTTATAACATCAATTATGTTAATATTTCATTAATAATGTAATTACTGCATCATCATTGTGTCTTAAATAAATTAAATTATTTAATGTCTAAAAAATATAGATAAAACCCCATTTATAGGAATTTTTTTATCTTTCTAATGAATATTTATAATCTAATTTATCTTATTTATAACCCTATATTAAAAATAATTTAGTTATTAAACATTGATTTTAACTATTTTAACCCTTCATTAAATAAATTAATAATAAATTTCCTAATCTAATCCAAGTGGACATAAATGGTCATATTTTATTCCTAATGTTGTTTTTGGTCGAATTACACTTATCCAATAGAATTAGGACATGTGTTAGGGTAATAATAATATAATTTTTACCCTTAATTACCCTATTTAATTTTAACCGTGGTAAATAAATGTAAAAAGCTACTATTCACAAAAAATTATTTTCATCTTATTGAACCACATTTTAGTCCTTGATATTAAATTTGTCTCTCGGTTTTTCGAAATTCCACTCACAGAAGCGGTAATATTAGGTTTTATGTGAATTTCCAAATTCTCCTAGGAGGAGGGTAAAAGACGGTAAAAAGTTCAATAAAATTTTTATATATCTAAAATTATTATAAAATGACTCCAATGAATTACATTGAACTTATATAGGTATTATGTATCAATTTTTACCTAAAATAAAATTATAAAAAATAAATAATTATTTAAATAAAAGTCGGTTTTTAAATAGTAACCCTGTGCTTTCACTATTCATCAAAAATTAAAAGTTTTCAGAAAGATAACAAAAATTCACCCAAGGATAATTTTGATATTCCGAATCCAAAAATGAGGTCTATTTTGAAAGATAAAATTTATAAAATTTCAAAAAGTGGTTGTTACTATTCATAATGGCTAGTTTATATAATATTTTAATAGCATATCTTTGTTTAGTGAAACTCGGTATTGCGTACAACACATGCTATCTTGGAAGGTCGTGATTGAGTGTAATGTAAGCCAAGTCAGGGTTGTGTGCAGTGCAAGACTCCTTTGTTGTTGTGTATAACAGAATCCAACCATATTTCATTTATAAATTAAATATATATATATATATATACACTCAATGTTGGGTAGAATAGAAACTATCAAATGAACTTGAAATTGTGTATAACATGATCCAAGAATAGTGTTGCGTATACTGCAAGCTAATAATATCTTGTGTATAGTAAAAGCTAAACTCGGTGTAGTGTATAATAGAATACGTCAATGAAATTAAAAGTATATTTTTCATAAAATCTATAGGTGTTACATTCTACCCCCCCTTAAAATGAATTTCGCCCTCGAAATTCGTCGGGGTTATAAATGGTTTACTACTTGAATGTTTCTTTAATAGAAACCCACATCGTAAAAAGGAATACCAACATATGACTTTAAAAACTAAAGTATGAAATGTAACGGTTACCCAAATTAACTAATCACTGGTTTTCCATATAAGCGAACATAGGTGAAAATATGGATATGGAAGAGAAATATAAACATCAATTCCTGATGAAGAGTGGTAGAGGACATGGCTATGAAAAAGACAACAATCACAAATCCATAAATTTGTGATGATGTAAGGTACCATCTGATTCATCAGATATAAGAGCACTAGGACACCTTTTTTGGTTTTCAGGATCATTTCCCTAAAGTTGAATAATTTTGAATTAAATGAAATACTCACTTGATTTTGGTAAAATCTCAACGTTGCTCGTGCCTTGAACAATTTCCACTTCATCTCTTAAATAAATGAAGTTGAATTTTTCTTTTGTGAAGTGTTAACAGATCATGCAATAGAATGGTAGGTCATTCCATCTGTCTCAAACATAGGGTTAGAAAAAGTTACATACATAAGTCCATCTATGGTGATATTAATCGAATATGGTTCCAAAATGGACTTATACTTCATCTATCATCATGATTAATAAAATAAAACTAGTTTGTACTAACCAGCGACATCCTGTAGGCTAGTGGTATGCGATAAAGGCATATCACACTTTGGTTTTGGGTTTGATTCCCGCATCCTTGTCCGACGTGACGGGTTGTCGCCCATTCTGTAGGTTGTCCTTTTTCATAAACTACACTATTATAACATTCTATCAATAATATTGAATTTTTTTTTCTATCCTTGAATAATACTAACTTATTTTCAACATAATCTATTCCAATCTTTAGGCTTATCCAAAATACTTCTCATAGTATAAAGAGAACGATTACAAAAAAAGGTCATATAACTAGCACGTGAATACCATCATTTATCCCTCATATATCAAAAGATATATCTTGTTGACCGCATTCCAAACATGTGAATACCTTAATCTTGTATTCTCTTGAAAAATGAATACCCATTGAATCTTAGTGAAAACATGAATGCTGTCAAAAGTTAACTCTTTCCACATACCAAAATCAAAAAATTCTATATACTCAAACCATGCTATAACTTTTTCCTTATATCATTCATGAGCTCATGAATACTGTCAGACATTTCATTTTCTCCTTATCCCTTCATTATGCGCATATAATCTTCTTTCAAAAAATACCTCAATCACATTCCATGGTTACTGGTACCATAAAATTATTGATAACCACAATAGACCAATACATAAATATTCCAATATTCCACGATACAATATACAACATTATTTTGGAATCCCATTACATAAACACTTAATCATTCCACCACATCGTTGTCATATTCAACATCGCCAATAGTGATCGCATGTGACTTCCATTTTTTCCTTTGCCTTAAGTGGTTGCTCCTGTCGATCATCGTTCACCCTTGGATTAGGGAATTGATTATCATAATGCCCCATTTTCTTGCACTTGAAGCATTGAAGTGTTGGTGGTGCGTTCTCTACAGTCTTTTCTTTATTTACATCATTAGCAACGCTTTTTCTTTTACTTCAACACGTAGCTACTCGATGACCTTCTTTTCCACACTTAAAGCATTTTCTAGTCCCTTTAAGACAATCTCCACCATGCTTCTTTCCACACTTTGAGCATAAAAAAACATTCATCTTCTTTTTCACCATTATTCTGAGATTTCTCCTTGAACTCTATCTTTCATTTCTCGTCAAAACCATGAGATGGATATATAACACCAACTTCCATTTCTACCTTGATAGCACAACACACAATTTCTTCGTAGCTACTGAAGTCTCTTATAGCTAATTCACTTCGAAGACTTGGTTTTAAGCCACTGAAGAATCGATCAATCTTAATTTCAGGTTATATGATAAAGCCAGATGCATACCTTGAAAGTCTTGTAAAATTTTCTTCGTATATACCAACAGATTTATCATCCTTTTTCTTAATCTCACGGAACCCCGTTTCCATCTTTGTTCGAAGAATACGAGTGAAGTAATTACTAAAAAACACGTTCTTGAACTCGTCCCATTCCATGGAATCAATTTCATCATGGGGCCTTGTATTCTTAATTAGAGTCCACCATTGGTCTGATTCACCTTCTAAACAGTAAACAACTAGAATGAATTTATCATGTTCCGAACAGTGAAGTATGGAAAATATCTTATCAATGGTATTGATCCATTGTTCAGCAACAAGTGGATCATAAGACCCATTGAAATAAGGTTGATGTTTCCTTATGAAGGACTCAATAGAATATTGTTCCCTTCTATGATCATTTGGAAATCCAGAATGATTCATAGATTGTGTAAGTATAACAATAAGATTTTGCACTCCATCACCCATCACATTTGGTTGTTCAGGAGGAAAATCGTTGCACTACCCATTACATTGATCAACACAGTTCTTTCGGGTTCCAGCTATCATCTAAAACCCAAAAAGAATAGCGTGAGAGGCAAAAATCATTCTAGGGAAAACAACATAATAAAATGGGAGTACCTTCAATATATAACATGTTAGGGTTAATTCTACGATTGTTACCGTAATTCTAGGACTATAACCTATACTTATACTTAACATTAGGGACATCCAAAGATATACCTTAGAAATATCTCTAGGGATCTCACTAAAGATTTCGCATCCTATTTTCGAAAGGTTAACTAAACCTTTCCTCTGATACCAACTGTAGAGAACCAAAGCCTGACGTACATGAAAAATACATTACTTTTTCAGAATACTTAATCCATAACAAAATCCAAAACTCAAGGATCGTAATAGTTTAGTGTCTTTGGAAACTCAGAACGTAATCTACTAATCTTGGTGAAAGATCCTCAACATCTTTAATAAAGATCTTCCCCTTTTGGTTTTCTTACCTAAATAGTTTCTTGAAATACTAGGTAAAATAAAACATATAAAGGGTGACCTCAAATTCTCAGTAAGGGTAAGCATGGAGAAAATAAAACAAACCATATACAATTGAACTTAAAAACATGAACATAATGTTTAAACATCAAAATCTTGAGCAAAGACATAAATCATGGAAGTACGTAAGACATGTATCACAATAGAACATCAATATTGATAAAATGTCATGGGAATAAATCATGTAATTGTGGAAACCATTCATAACATGTTATGATTTCCATAGTAGCCAAGGCATTGCTGCCAAGACCATCTTAGTGGACAAAGTCCCTTTCTGAATCGTGTTCACTCCTCATTTCAGTCCTGTATCACTGAACCGGATTAACATACCATTCCAGTCATGTCTATATCATGACATATAAATCTTTACCCAAGGAATTGGAGGGAGATATAGGTCCCACCCATCTCATAATGAAATCATTTTTACTTGTGCCACAACATAAATAAAAACCATTCATCATAACCCAAAGAACAAAATGGGTTTCATTAACATCATCCCATCATAACATAATCCATATAAAACAAATGGATATCATTTAATTATAAGAAAAGTGAAATCATGTAAATCATAGAGACATTATACTTGAAACTTACACATATAAACTAATTCCATCTTAGATGGAAAATGGTTTTGATAAATCACTTGAAATGAATTCTTGAGGAAAATATCCTTTCTTATTCAAAATCATTTTATTTTCACCAAATGAAATGAAATTTTAAAAGAAAAGGATTTTTTTGAAAATAGTAATTAAATCTTGTAGAGTATGCTTCATGAAAATAAGGTGTTATGAAAACATAAAAATCCGTTCATGCCGTATAAGTTAAAAACAACATTCTTCTTGTACATTTTCTGGAAAAGTCAAAAAGTACCTCGTATGGTAAACAAAAGAAATATTCCATACATACCATGTAGTAAAAGTCAAAAATGGGTAAAAGTTACTTTAAACATACATGAAATCATTTTTAGAAAATAGGGAAATGGATGATAAATATAACCCCTGTTAATACTTACGAATAAACAATCTCGGATAAAAAAGAGATTGGAAAAGTTATCCCTTACCTTATATTAGATATGATTCGTATGTTTCCAAACCTCCTGTATAATGATTTAAATAATATTTTTGACTTATTAATGAATCATATTAATTGTTATGATATCATATATGGTTCACTTATGACTTTAGATTACCTGTTCTTTTGTAAATTCCATGTTAAAGCACGGTTTTGGGTAAAATCGTTTCATTTATCGTACGAGTTTCGAATTGTTGTTCTTGATATTATTACTTATATCCTGTTTTACATAATTCCAAAATGTAAAAAATGATTTATATATAATATATATTCTGAATATAAATATATATGACAGATCGATAAATGGAATGAAATACACTGTTCATGGAGACGGTAGGCTGTACGTACGCATGAACGGTGTTTTTGTTTCCTGATTGAATTGAATGGAATTATGTAGATGACATACATATATAAATATATACATAAATCCAGTATCATTATTATGTCATATATTTCATTATTATTCATTATATATATTTTATAATCATTCATGAATGGTTAACATGGAGAATGAATCTCATCGTGTCGTGGAGACGGTAGTCCGTACGTACGCACAAGCGATGATATCATTATCATGATCATGGAATTGTATTGAAGTTTTTGTATAATATTTAAGAATCAATATCACTTTACAATAATCATATATAGTTATTTATTTACACCATTATACCCATCCATGTAAAGTGGTAGTCAAAAACAGATTACACCACGGTGTGGAGCCGGTAATCCGTACGTACGCACGCGCGGTGATTTCGTTTTCCGTAGGATGGATAGAAGGTTAAATAGGGATGTTTAATATTTATAATAAAATATAATTATATAAGTAATACTGAGGTTATTACTTTATAATGAGATAACTAAATAATAATAAGTAGAGGAAGAAAGAAACTTGAAAGAATCAGAAGAAGAGATTACCTCTTCTTCGACGCACCTTCTTTAAGCTTTCTTTTATGGAAGTAAAGTTGGTCTTTTGAGAAGACCAGAACCTCCAGAATGTTTCTAGGGAAGTGGATAAGAGAAATGGGCAGGGTTTTCCTGAGCTTTAAGGCTCAAAAGGGTGCGATGAAAAGAGGGAAGGGGTGCCCTTTTTATAAGGGAGGTGAGGGGCACCTTAGGAAAACTTAAAATATTATTTTATAATAAAGTCATATTCAGTTTTTAATAGCTCAAAATTGATTTATTTCGATGGTAAGGTGGGAATGGGTCGAAATAATCTCATAAAATAGGTTTTAGACAGGTTTAGGTTACTATTTTATCCTTATCATTTAGATTTAACTCTTTGTTAAATAATTTAACTTTTACTGTGTCTTTTTGTTTTCTTACACTATATGGTTAATAAACATACTATAACAAGTCAAACGAACCCCAAGTAGTTCAGTATTAATATATATATATCCTTATATAAGTCATTTGGCCTAACCTTAGATTTTTTTTGAATAAAATAACAATTAATAATATAATATTTGTTTTAAAAACTATTTTATGTCATTTTTGACACTATTTGGTACTTGATTTTTGTGAAACTAATAACTGCATGATTAGTTTGAAAAAAGTCAATTAAATAATTAAAAACATGTCCTATTAACCTATAAAATTAGTTTAATTCATAAAAGGTCCAAAATTACATTTATTTGGGTATTTATAACATCAATTATGTTAATATTTCATTAATAAGGTAATTATTGAATCATCATTATGTCATAAATAAATTAATTTATTTAATGTTTAAAAATTATAAATAAAATACCATTATGTATTAAATAGTTTTAGATTTCTAATGAATATTTATAGTGGAATTTATCTTATGTATAACCCTATATTAAAAATTATTCAGTTATTAAACTTTGATTTTAACTATTTTAACCCTTCTTTAAATAAATTAATAATAAATGTCCTAATATAATCCAAGTGGACCTAAATGGTCATATTTTCTTCCTAAGGTTGTTTTTGGTCGAATTACACTTATCCAATTTCATTAGGACATGTTTTAGGGTAATAACAATATAATTTTTACCCTTAATTACCCTATTTTCTTTTAACCGTGGTAAATAAAAGTAAAAAGTTACTATTCACCAAAAATTATTTTCATCTCATTGAACCAAATTTTAGTCCATGATATTAACCGTGTCTCTCGGATTTTCAAAATTCAACTCATAGAAGCGTTAAAATTATGTTTTATGTGAATTTCCAAATTCTCCTAGGAGGTGGGTAAAAGACAGTGAAAAGTTCAATAAAATTTCTACATATCTAAAATTATTATAAAATGACTCAAATGAATTACATTAAACATATATAGGTATTTTGTATCAATTTTGACCTAAAATAAATTTAAATAAAATAAATAATTATATAAATAAAAATTCGGGTTTTAAATAGTAACCATGTGTTTTCACTATTCATCAAAAATTGAAAATTTTCAGAAAAATACCAAAAATTCACCCTAGACTAATTTCGATATTCTGAATCCAAAAATGAAGTCCATTTGGAAAGATACGGTTTATAAAATTCCAAAATATTATGTATTTCTATTCATAATTGCTAGTTTATATAATATTTTAATAGCATATCTTTGTTTAGTGAAACTTTGTATTGCTTACAACACATGCTATTGTGGAAGGTCGTGATTGCATATAATTTAATCCAAGTCAGGGTTTCATGTAGTGGAAGACAACTTTTTTGATGCTTATAATATAATACAACCATATTTCATTTATAAATTGAATATATATATATATACCCTCAATGTTGTGTAGAATAGAAACTATTAAATGAACTTGACATTGTGTGTAACACGATCCAAGAATAGTGTTGCGTATACTGCAAGCTAATACAATCTTGCGTATAGTACAAGCTAAACTTTGTGTACTGTATAATAGAAGACATCAATGAAATTAAACGAATATTTTTCATAAAATCTTGGGCTGTTACAATCCCCCTAAATCCATTTGTTATTATTATAAACACATGGAATATAATAGGATTCTTCCATTACAAATAGTTAACATATACAATCTAGATACCAACTCCATTTAACATATATATTCTCTTTCCATGATTTATAATCTACATAAGAATACTATTAAATTGAATATGGCATCCTCTATGATACATCACTATTTATTTTACCCTTTCTCAATGTAGGAATATGACACTCAATTTCAAAACATTTTGATGGACCACACAACTAGACATGATACCATGTGGAATATAGCTTGATCCTACCAACTACAATATAATATTACATAGGGTTCCAAGTCCCTCATTGGATATATTTCATTCCACTTCCCACTTCATCATATGGGTGTTTGAGTAATCAACAATCATTCATGGCCCATGCCAATGGGTGGGGATCCCATTTAATTGACTAGGAATGTAACCCCAATGAGACCATAGATAAGGGAATATTATCAACCAACTATAATAATAGACCCCTTAAAAGAAAATATATCAAATCATCATGATCCCTGGTAACACCATGGTGGAACTCATCACCTTAGGCTATTTTTGGTCATTCCTGGTATCAATACTCCATTCCATATTCATTGGTTTATACACCTAGACACATGGTTTACATAAACCATATTTCAACAATCCCAATGGATTGGGATTCCCTAATATTTTACTGTCCAAAAATATATTTTTGAAAATATTTTATTGACCATGAAATAGATAAAGGATCATCTTTTCTAGACCACACATTAAATCCCCATGAGATCAATTAAAAGTCTGTCCTTTTGATGAATAAACATGATACTTATCCTCCTTGTAGAAAATGACCTAAAATCCAAATAAGACTTGATTAAACCACAGTTATACTCATCATTTAATAGTTTTTTGGTTCATCCCTGGTATTTCATTCCTGTTCCACTCATATAGAAGGTAAAACATTGGGGGAACTATGCATGTTAGGCTGTTTTCAGTCATCCCTGAAATGTTTTCCGCATTCCATTATATTCTATTAAGTCATGGTGGAGAAAATATAAATGGAACTAAGTCCAAATTCTTAGTAGCAAGATAGTAAACTGCATAGTGTCTCATTTCCAAAAAGAAATACTTTAAATTTCATAGCATTTCACATCTTTACCATATGAAATTAAACTCTACAAAAGAGTCTATTAAAACATTAAGTTAAACTAGGCTGATGAAATCCTTAATTCATGATGCTAAAACAACATGGAGAATGTTAATAGATTAAATTTAACCTACCAAAATAATAATTGATCATTATGGAAGACCGTATACTACAAAATATATATGGTCTTGATTGTAATACCTTATAACAATCAACTCAAAGAGACATAATGCTGTCCCTGTTGAAAATGAAAAAAGTCATCATGGAAAAAAATTATGTCTCTACTCATTAATAATTTCACATTATTTTTTCTAGGAAATATAAGGAATTTAATAAATGGAAAAGGAATATATATTTTTAGGTCCAAAAAAATCATATTTCGACATGATAAAAATAAAATCTCACACCACCTACGTTTTTCCCTACATGAAACTTAGGAAAATTATTGGATAATGAAACACAAGATATGAAAATATTGAAGGGATCATTATTTTATACTCGGAAAATTAATGTTTCACCCTTTAATTCCTCTACCTATGACATAAATTAGAGCGATTTCTCATTGAGACATATTTTGAACAAATTTTCATTTTTAATCTAGGTGGTCCTAGAATAACCCAAAGTAGATACATCAACAATTGAAATCATGTTAGTAAGAGTTTAGGAGAAACGTTTTGGAGAAATATTTAATGATTTATGCATTCAAATACATTTGTTTTTTGATTAACTAGGATTATTCAAAGGATATGAATAATTGATGATCCATACAATATCAAATCAACATAATAACATACAAATCATGAATGAAGGAAATTTTAAAAAAGAAAAAGAAAAATAATAATATTACTTCATTGATAAAATTAAAAAGGTGGATGGATATCCATATATTGGGGTATCTCCCATGGATACACAAATATATTATTATTGACGAAACTATAGTCCCATTGACAACATGTGACTAGAAGAATACATCAGCTATTCACAATTTAACTCCATGTAGGAAATATATTAGTGAAATTGGTTAATGAATCATGTTTATGCCTCTATAATCCAATAAAATGCCTCTGTCCATGTAATACCAACTTTTGTGGCATTCTCTTCCAACCCAGGGAGCCATTATTGATATATTATATATTTATCTAATGATTAAAGTGGATTCTTAAATGGATACACCACTTTATAGAGATAGATTATTTTCTACAATTATTATAAAATTTAATCCTTGCCACCACTAATCATGTTTTAGTTAGAAGTCACTTAAAGAACATGATGGGAAGCCTCATTCAAGGCCTTCTCCGGGATTCATTTTTTTGAAGAAGAATATTCTACTTCCACAACCCTTAATTCAAGAGGAATTATTTTCTTCCCCAATGGTATCTATTCTTTTACCCAACCATGATGAAGTTTATAGTAAAAAACCTCATATCCAAGGGTCGTAAAAATAAAAATACGATGACCTAGTTGGTTCTTAAGCTCTTCCATTGGGGCTATCAAAATTATTATCCAAATCTACCTCCACATTTTCCACTATACTATTTCATAGAGATAAGAGGAAACTAATCCTTGATAGATGCCCGATCTAGGAACAATAGTATATTCTGAGTTTATGTCCCTGAGTTATGAATCATTCTAGAGACTTTTGAAGAGGTTGGTATGCATCTATCATACACATTGGATTACTTAATCATTGAGAATACCAAGGAAAAAGGGATTGAAACACCAAATCTAAAAGGTCAAGTTACTATAACCACATTAATAATGGTTCATAAGTTAGAATTTAAATGATATGATATTATTATATAATCAATGGATTTGATAGATATTTGAATCATACCTTTCTTGATTACATCACCAAAAAATTCCATCACCCCAACCCCTTATTTATGCAATGAAGTGAAAAATTCATGTGTTGGGTGAAATGGTGGTACCAATATCATTTTATCCTTTGGAATTCTTTTATTTCCTCCAACAAGGGATAAAATAATGAAATAAATTTTTTACAACATGACCCAAAGTGGATAATGTGTTGAGTTTATGAATAAGTGATCACCTTCCACCAAATATTACTCCATGAATAATAGAATAATATAGTAATAGATACTACAAATATTCTACATTTGATGTATTTTTCCTATGCTGGTTCAAATTGAATGACCAATAGACTTTCAACAGCATGAACCAAGACTAATTAAGCAGTTTTTTCCAACTTCTCCAGCTATTAATAGAAGCGGATCAGTAGTGGTGGTTTTGTTGTAGAAAAATAATTCACAATAATTTCTTTAGAAATGATTTTTTGATCATCCAGTAAATTATAGAGGGGAAATTTATGTTTTTGATGAACCATAATGAGTTACAGAAATGGTCTACAATAGGTAATGGAGTCATATTTAGGGTTTACATTAGGATTTTGGGTTAGGGGATTCCAATAGTTTGGAGCAGTTCCTTTTACCTTTCAACTTTTATGAAGCCCCCAAAAAGGGGGCCTAAAATGAATATGTTTAGGATATAACCAATGGCAGTGAATATTGTTGTTACTTAGGGATAATAATTGATAAATCATTAGAGGATGTTCACCTGGGGAACACGAATCATCATGTCTTCTCTTACGACAATACCCTTGGGAAAATATAATGGGGATAGAGATAGTGGATTGACTTATGTGGATTCCTACCATATCAATATTAATTAAAAATGAATCATTAAGATCATAAAAACCCTATAGTCATTTTAATATAGTAGAAATATTTTTCTAACTTCTTCCATGACTCTCAGATGGCCCTTTCATCCATGGGAACCCGCATTATTCCAAGAACCACTATCCATATCACTATTGGTGAGTAGTGGATCTGGACATTCATGATTCCCATCATCATATTGATTTATCATGGGAAGACTCAATCTTGGAAGGATGGTCTTTAAAATAGTCACATATGGGAGCAGTAACAAATGGAAACCCTTCTAATTGTAACTTTTCCTAGCCTAAAATTCCCTTGATCACAACATCTGAGTTATCTTACCTGCATATCATCTATCAAGGAAATACTGCTGGGAATAATAGTATACCCATTTATTCACTCACATGATATTCACTAGATAATACTTACAATGGTTACAAAATTATTAGTAACTGTATCACCTCTTTTATAGGAATTATCAATGATGTGAGTTCTCTTTATGAAAGAATATTTCCAGACCATGGATTTGAAAAAATTATTGGTGTAAAATTTATATCTGTAAGTACTGATGAGTATAATTTCATATTATTATAAAATAAGATCCATATATCAATATAATGGAGTGAAAAATCAATCTCATCATCATTTTTATTGATTTATATATGAACTTGTGTCTCCTCTCTAGTGAACATCAACTAAAACTGGAGACAACATTGGATGATTCTAGGACTAAATGTGAAGAGTGGAAAATTATTTTGTCAGAATATACTAAAAATAATGACTAAATGAGAAGGGAATGTACCAATCATATATACTGCTAATATTATTTTAGTTGAAAAGGATATCCACATGGATCATCATCATATAAGACCCTAGATCAAAGCTACACCCAATATTTTCAGTTATACTAGTAGTGGGTGTCAAATATTTTTTGAAGGAAAAGAAGTCATGAAAAATAAATCATGCACTAATTTTATAGTAATTTTATATGAATCTACTCAACCCATTATTACAGTGAAAAAAGTATTTAAGAGATTGTCTAGGATTTTCTAGATGCATAGGTATTTTTTGCCACACAGAAAAGAACCAATATATCCCAAAAGAACATGTATGGGACTAGAAAATCATTACGTGGTTCTTCTTCAAAAAATATTTCATAAGATATGGTATATTTTAGATAATATAGATAAATCCAACCTGATGTTCCATTATCTTACAATAGATGATTCCATTATAATGGCAGAAACATTAACTCCTATGTTTCACCATTTTGATAGGAAGTGCCTAATTAGGTACATAGAAAGAAATCCATCTAGTTGAATCAACCTATTAAAATAACGAATAACCTACCACAACTAGTTAGTAAATTAACAATATTCAATTGTGGGCCAATAGGAAGCCTCAACAACTTGGGAAGTCTTTTTTGGAAATACCTTTTTCCTTGTGTCTTTTCGATTTTTACATGATTTATTCATCAAATATCCCACCCCTTACAAGAATGTGATGTCTTCCCTAGGATGTGGGGTCTTATTAAGGGCCTTCTCAGCCATCTTGATAAATTCTATAGCAAGGGGATGAGACTAATCTACATCATTCCACACAAAATATTAAGACATTAACACATTCTACATGCCTCCTAAATTTTGTCCACAATAAATATGCTTGATGCCCCAGAGAATTATTCCAACCTCCCTGTATTTCTTATGAAATATATTGGTTTATGGATTCTATAAGC
This sequence comes from Viscum album, assembly GCA_963277665.1. Classification (NCBI taxonomy): domain Eukaryota; kingdom Viridiplantae; phylum Streptophyta; class Magnoliopsida; order Santalales; family Viscaceae; genus Viscum; species Viscum album. Next base: position 954,432,869 of record OY728133.1, on the reverse strand, counting down.
TTACTATATTCACCCTCAGGATTTATTATTGAAAGCGATGTTTTGGATGATCCATACGGCTTCATAAAAAGATTTTTTTTCAGGTCTTGGTAAATATTAGAAGAGATATACTTCACCTAGAAGGGAAATCCCCAAATCCAACCCTAAGATCCCTCCTAATCGAATTTAACAACTAGGAAACAATCTAAACCATTTTTTGTGGTATATTTACATATTTTCAAATGGTACATGTGTATGAAATAATTAATTTATGACAATAATTTTCAATGTCTATGGGAATAAATTTTAGCATGTACCCATGTATGTGTTTTCCCTCATCAATAGAATTAACAATACTAAATATATATTATTGGAAGTTATTATTGTTCCTCAGGACCCAATAAGGATGAATAATCTATTATTATGGTGGAAGTATAATGGAATTATTTGTAAGGCCAAATCCATGAAAAGGTAGGGAGTCTGAGAGAGGATATTCCATAATATTTTATCACATCTGGTTTATCATGATTTTTTATGATCACCGAATAATAGAATAATAGATTGAATCCACACTCGTGGCCATGGTGTTACGATTAATTACAAATGTTTCAACATATTTTCATAAAGGATTTCATGAATCATAATCCATCTATAGAAAATAAGAATCATATGTAATGAGGACAAGAAATATGTCCAAATAAGGTGCATAACTAACAAAGAATCATGTGAATCACATTACACATAAATGGATTCATGATCACATGACATGATATAGGTCCTGTGAACCACATGACCCATATAGAACCTCATGATCACAAGAACCACAGAGTATCTCATTAGTTCATGACCCATATAATATTTTTCAACCACATGATCTATCATAAGAAATGTGATTTTTTGACCCTAACAGGTTCATGAGAACCTCATAATGATCAAATGATCATGCAACAGAGCCAGTATATCATGAAAATCTAAAAGGATAGCTATGAGGTGATGATCATGTGTTATGGTTCAATATAATTATTGTGAACAATTTCATGGTTTTTTTGAATATTAAATGATGTAAATAAGTCATTCAGTGGGATAATTAGATCAAATATTTTTAACTAGTATTGATAAGTGCTCTTGTGAAGTAATTCTATCAAAGTGGTCCTAAAATATAGAACATGAGTAGAATTCTTGGTATGTTGTCAAAAGGCTGAATAAATCATGATACATATATAATTCATGTCAATAGTGGAATGAGTGTCTCTTATAGTCCATTACTTATAAGATCACTTGTAGAATTCCGATATTTAAATAGAAGACCAAAAACAACACATGAACACTGATCAATGAATGCCTCAATGATTCAGGTGGGAATAACCTCTCTATATAACATATTATTTATCCCCATGAATCTTTTTCTTGGGGGTGGGAGGATTTATGATGCTTTTTAAATGATAATCGACAATTATATGAATGAATACATACCTAAATGATGGGTAATATATTCATTTCATGAAAATCGAAGGACAAAATTTACTGTAAGGTGAAAATGTGGCTAGATCATGAAAACTATGTGAACCTTGAGAAGATATGTGATTGCATGATTTTGGGAAGGTCATTAAAATAGATCATATGATTCACATGATTGATTGATAATCACACAATACCCCTTTGGTGAGGCCCGATGATGATAGAAATCCCCTCATAAAATCCCTCTTATTATTAGGAAGGCATCCAGACAATTGCTGATGAAAATTTGAAGGCTTATCAACAAGAGTCCCTGATCATGTGATTTATCAGGTTAAATTAGTTTCACAATAAATTTAATCGCATTGTAAAATAATTAAATAATGATGAGGAATACATAGGCTTCAAATAGTCGAAGTGAAACTATTTTTTATCCAAATGGGTTATGCACCTTGTGTGATCACCATTGATCATGTGATGGACATCCAACACGCCCTATTGATCCCAACATAGACTATGAATATGTCACCTATGATCATGTGAAGTGCTTTTCAATAGAGATGACATCTCATAAAAAATCACAAACCAATCAATCTAGTTTTTTGTAAAACTGTTGATATATCAATTTGGTCATGTGACACATCATAGACAAGTAAAGAGACTGTCTACAATGATACAAAAATTTCATCATTAGATCCTTTATTGATATTGTGACACCATAGAAGACCATAATTGGGAAATGTCTAGAAGTATTTTAAAATAAGTAATAAAAACTAGAATAGGTGGATTCCTCTCATGAAGGGAATATGCAATAATTTACAAGTGAAAGGGGTTATACACCTCATGTTATCAACAATGATTTTGTGAAACTGCATTGACATGTTATCTTAATCTCATGGTTGTCCCCTTAAAAATCAATCTTGGTTTCATAAATGGCCATTTACATTCCATCTTGGAGTCTTGAAGGGAAAAATATTTGTCTCCCCTAATCATGTGAAAGCCTTATTGTCAGGGGTCATGATCTTGTGAAGACTACTAGACATGTATGATCAGTCCCCCAAAGGCTCTTTAGCATGTATACATGATCATAAAAAAGATCTTTCACATTCCAAGGGTTTGATAAAAATAATGATGATAGATTATTCTTTTCATTTCTATTTATCATGCGACGCCATGTATATCCCACGACAGAATCATGTGAATCACATGGTGAGAAATTCCATTAACCGATTGAAGCCCATATCATTCATATAAACATAATGCAAGGAGGCATATAATTGGGTATGTAAGGCCTATAAATTCCTCCACATCAGAAAAAACACACAGGGGATAAAAAACACAAGGTACACCCTCAATATTGAAGATGATAGGACCTCTAAGGGAGTAAAGACACATGATTAAATGGTTTTTACAGTAGGTAAAACATGGGGAATGCCTTAACAGATTACATGGAATGAATATGCACATAACGTGATCACCTTTTGAATCACATGATAGAATTCCAGAGCACTAACTATATTATGTGAAAGAGTTTTGGCATGCTGACATGATCACACAAAACATCAACAAGCTATGTGTTTGAAAATATTAAGGAATATATACAATAATTACGGAAAAATATGGGAGAAATACATTAAAACTGATACACTAATTCTCATGAGAAGGCATCATGCTCTTTTCATAACCTATCCAGATCATGAGACATCATCCATACATGTCACCCGTGACATGTGAAGTTATCCGAACATGTCATCCAAGACCCATGGTATCCTACGATTTCATTTTCAAAGTCCTATGAAGTCTTACAAACATTTCAGCACTATCTTATGAAGTCCTATAGAGATATTACCTATATCATATGAATCCCATAATAAATTCCATTCAGATCATGTGACATGCTTCTAACATATCATACATTTTCATGCGATGTCCTTGGATGTGATTGTGTTGTTCACGTGAAGACCCTCAGATGTTTCTGATGAGTAATGAGATAGTCATCTAGATATATCAGTTAGATCATGCAATATGCCTCCAACATGTCATCCTCAACTATGAAAAGATCATAGGGGCATGTCCAAATTTTTATTTAGACACTCAGTAGATGAAAAAATACAATCATGACATGTTGATTAGACACTTAGGGCATGTTAGAAGGACACTCAACATTGTCAGACATACACTCAGAACCATTTATACATGCAATCTAGACATGTCAAGAAAACACTCAAGACATGTCATACATAAAATCCCGACACGTTAGACATTGAATCTCACACATTCTAAGAATGTTATAAAGACACCATGGTACATGAAAATATTTTACAATAGACACATTCATACATTCAAATAATGGAAATTTTATGACTTCTAATTCCCTTAAAATTTGATATGTATGATTCCTTCATACAGATCGATCATTATTTGGGCATCCACCTTTGTGCAAGTACGTCAATATTGCAATGACTAAAACCTATTGGACCCAAACTCCCATGTGTCATTATCATTACTTATAAAATATTATCATACTAGGATGATGAATTAAGTACATGGACTCTAATTCCAATCCAAATATAATACATTGGATACCTTCTTAATCCCTAAGATCCAAAAACAACATCCCATAAAGGTTACATAGTACATATATATCATACCCTATTTAGTGAGCTAGATCACATGTTGTCCCTTATTTCTCATACTGATTATGGATCACATGATATTTAGGAATTTAAAAAATCATATCACTCATATAAGAAATCCCCTTTATCTAGTGAAACCGTAGTGTCTAAGGCTAATCAAATTCTATGATATGACAACCCCATACAAGGGTATCGACCTAGGTATAAGTCCCAAAATCATTCCCTTATTGGTGAAACATAGAGAAACATCCCTCATGTGTATTGATTATCTATCACAACCCATCATCAGATTGATAATGAATCGAACTATCAAGACATTGATTCTTTATATAAGCTATATACATATGTTTCCTTTTTATAGATCGAGCTTGATCCCTGGCGATTTAGTGTAATCATATATGAAATTTTCAGATGATGTTAAACTTCATGACTTAAAATAAACTTGTCAGTATTGATTCCAATTATTTTCAAGATATATAATATTCTTCACAAAGGTTCATTCCCATCTTCAAAATATCAATTAACTCCATCGATGAATCTAAACTCTAGATTGTCTAGTTATATAAATTAAAAATATAATCAACATACCATTTCTAAGTAGTAATGGATAACATATGTAGAAAATAAAATAAATATATATGGCCTCATTAATAGAAAACCATAATACACATTGATTGATTCAAAACTATTTCATTTTGTTAGGGAAATAAATTACCAATTTTATGAAGTAATGGGAAACAAATGTAGAAACTCAAATACATATAGCTGGCCTTACTAGAATCGAACTATCATATATTCAATTAGAATATTAATTTGAAACATTGATATTAAAATATTACCCTGAAATATATTCCTTAATATGTATAAAAAGATTTAGGTAAACATCCCCCATGTTTGATTCCTTCTGGACCCATATCGGGATTTGAACGATATTTATAAACAAATATGAAATATTTAAGAGAGTCATTGAATTAGAAATAATTCCCCCAAATGGTGTAATGAGAATTACCTCCCATATTCTAAACTAATAGGGTTTCTTAAGAATTTTTTATGTTTGAAACCTCAAATGTACGCCTGAAATTGTAAATCAAGTATATACCAAGCTATGGATGTGGGAACCATTGGGATTTTTTATAAAATATAAATCAATAAAACTGATGTCAATGATTATGAAACTATACATGAACCCCCACAACCGATCATAAAAGAGGTAAAAATGGAAAAACTAATGAGAAATCACATAATGATAAAATAAATTAAGAATTATGAACATTGGACATCATGCGTCATGAACACTGAGGAAACCCCTATATCCATCATCTATCCATGAAACATTATCCGTCACATGATAAACCCATAATTATATGATTTATAAAAAGGATTATATGTTATTAAATTACCACGATCAATTATATTATGAGTTTTATGGAATTATAAAAACATTACATAATACGTTGATACTTCCATACAATGTATATTTCATTTAAAAGAAGGGATTTAGTTTACACCCATATTTCATTGATGAAATGTTTTATTCTTTTATGAATATTAAAATAAAGAAATATTATACATGATATAGTTCTTACACATCTTTCTGTCCTTTTAAAAATAATTTAAATATTGTTATGAGAAAAAAAATCATTTTATGGGATATAAAAATAATAATAACACATTACTCTAGTGAAAATCATGAAAGCACATGAAAATATTTACCCTTTTCACAATCAACATTTCAATATATTAAAAAAATCATAAACCAGAAATAATCTACCTTTCATTGAATAATACCTCTTAAACCCGTTATATGTATATAAATCATGAGGTAAATGTGAGGTCTATGAGAACTCATGAAAACATTCCCTGAAAAAAACCATTCACATATAAACATATATGATCATTTATTTCACCATGATATAAAGAGATTTACATTAAGACCCTTAAAAAGAATAAAAAATAATAATCCGTATAATCATATTCATGATCCATGATCAATCATTTTTACCTCATCCTAAAAATAAAATGATCCCAATAAATTCTATAGGATGAACCTTCTAGGTTGCGTCCCTCATTTTTCAGCCTTTATGAATATTTATTAACCAATATATTTAAGGGCTATTTTTGTGTCATATATCATAATAAAATATGTTAGGCTACACCACCAACAAATATAAATTCAAATTACCATATCATGTAAAAAAAACATTTCATCTATAACTTTCTCATTACAAAACCCTTAAAAATCCTTTGAACCCCTAAAAAAAGTACATTCCATTTTCGTATGACATTATTGTGAGATATACTATCTTTTAAAAACAAATAAAAATAAAAAATATGAAAATATCTAGAACAATATGGTCTATTAAAAAACATGAAAACATATCAAAAAATATTTTAAAAATTTATTTAGATAATAGAGGTAAATGAGGACAATGTAAATCCATTTAAAAATAATTTAAACATTGGTATGAGTTCCAAAAGGAATGTGTTGTATTTCTATACAAGATTCAATATATGATATTTGAAATGTATTGAAAATTTATTTAGAAATTTACAATAAAAATATTTCATATATTATTATGAACATTCATGGATGTTTTTTAAGAACATAGATATGAATGATATTGATTTGAATTCCGTAATTTCAAACTAGGTTTTAAAAAATCCCATACATTATATCTTCAATATCATTATATTTTATCTAAATCATAAATAATAAAATTATGTTTTCTTAAAATTTAATTGAAAAATATTATATTTTCATTTCATTAGTTTTATTAATTCTATTTCATTTATTTCCAAGAATTATGTATCAACTAAAATGGATATGATTAGGATTGTCATTGTGTGGCGATTCAATTTATAACATTAAAATAGAATTGGTGAATTATCTACTTCCAATGGAGACATTTTTACATAATATTAGGAGTTATAATCTTTTTATAATTATCATTTCTCACATTATAAATAATTTTCATGTGATCTATGTATGGTTTTAATGAAAAATCTGGTACATATTTGCATTCAAAAGGTTGTCTGTATGTACATAGGAATGAAGTTTTTGTTTTTTAAAATGGGCTAGAAAATAAATTAGAAACTATTTTAAATTTAAAGATTAAAAAATGTTATAAATTTCATAATCATTATTTATTTTCATCCTTATGACCATCCATATGAGTTGATAACGAAGAACGAATCACATTGCATTATAGTGATGGTAGTCCACATGTATGCATAAGCGACGTAATCATATTCTAAAAGTTGAAAGAGTGAAAAATTAAGAAATATATTAAACATAAATATTTATAATTAGTTCATAAATCTCATATATATTAATTTTATCAATAATTTTAACCATCCACAAGGGTTGTGAATAAAAATAATACCGATCACTCTGTCAAGGTGGTAATCCACATGTATACACTAGCGTATTATCCAATTCTCATTGGACAGAAAATAATATTAGAAAAGGATATGAAATTAACATAATAAAAATTATGCATATGTAATATAAATATTTTATTATATCCACATGATTAAAAAATATTTTTTGGAGGCATAAAATTAAAAAAACGTGAAAAAACTTAGTTTAGAGTTATAAATATTATTCGAAAAGATAATTCTCATTTCACCTTAATCTATATTGTTTTGGTATTTTGATGATAAATAACGAAATAATACATTTTGAATGATATTTAGAAGGTATTTGGATAGGTATTGGATAATTTAAGTGGATAAAGTGGTGTAAAAATATAGGAGATGATGTGTTGTTTTATATGTGAGGGGATTGGCACTCTTATAATTATTCAATGTTTAAAAATAAAATAATGGCACACTCATGGTTTAGTGTCACATAAAAATTTAAAATTATAATATACTGTCATAATTTTCATTATATAGTCATTCAATAATATAAAAGGTAATATTTTTTGACCTGGTCAATCGATTTTATTATGTTAATTAACCAGTTTTACCATTTTACTACGGGGAAAACATTTTTACCAATGTTATGGTTAATAATGAAAAATGTTAAATTGATCCCAATAGTAAATTGGAACCTATTTTATAAAAATATTAAATAATTTTTTCATAATTTATTTTTTGTAGGTGGTGTAAATTTCTTGTTATATAAGTGTAGAAAAAAATTAAAAAACAATTCTGTAGAAAAAACCCCATTTTAAAAACGAAAATGAACTTATTTGTCACAAACCGTCCTTGGGGACTGTGCCATGACAACCCCAAGCCTACCTTCTATAGGCCAGGGGCTGACGACTAGCACCAAAGGTGTAAATCCCGATAAAAGGGAAGGAATTTGCCTTTATAGAAGTAAAAAAACACCACAGAGTACGCAAAAGAAGAAAGAACTAATTAATAAATAATACAAAAGTAAGTGCTGGAAGGAAAGGGGCTGGAAATACAATCCCAACAGTAAGTACAGTACAAATTAAAATCTATTACAACTGAAGTAATGTAAACAGTTACTAATTTGTCGTCCTCTGGAAATCCCACCTGAAGGGTGGGTATAGATGGCCTCCTAAGAACCTCAGGTTCGACCGTCCGCTCTGTGTACTTCTCACCATGTGGACCACCTCCGGGTACTGTCCAGATCCAGAAGTCTCTACCTCGATCAGTGTTTTCCATCATCTGTATCCAACACAACGTAGTGTGGGCATAGCCCGTCCATGGGTGAGAATATGGTACTCAGTAGGGACCCCGAGACCCCCGAAGGTCTCCCAGAATTCACGAAGTATAAACCACAAAAGAAGGATACAATCATGATGTATCAACCAACTCTACTTAGGTATATTCCCATACATATACCTAAGTTATAAATCTCAGTTCGACTCCAAATCTTGAGCCCAATCACAACCCAATCCACACAGGATAGTAAGTCAATCACAACGATGATAATGATTGAATGTCAAGACTCAGCTCATACTGGTATACATCTTCCGTATAGCGTTAGAGATGATCATATTTATTCACTAATTCATCTAAGCTGTCAGACCCATGTATGATACTAGACCAGCTAAGTTTTCGGACACATGTAGGATACTAGACCAGCTACTATGTCAGACCCACTCAGGATACTAGTACAAATGTCAAACTGTTGGACCAACTTAGGATAAAAGAACAGTAGTCATCGCTGTAGAACCCACAGATGATTCCAATACAGTTATCGTCATCTTCGAACCCATGGAAGATTCCAATATGATTGTCATCACCGTCGAACCCACATAGGATTCTAGTACGGTAGTCGTCGCAGTCGCACCAAGATCTAGGGTTCCCACAAACATCACGCTTGATTCCTGGAGGGTCCGCTTCTCGATCCAAGGGTTTGATACATAAACTATCACAAATTACAGAGTTGATATATCCCGAAGTTCCATCTCGTCAAATGGAGCCCAACATGATGGACATAACGTCAATCAGACGCCCTGTCTAAGAGTTATTTTCTTTTCTATTCCAGGGGCCTTGTTGGAATTACTGTCATTCTAAACCCGACCGCTTTCCAAAGTCGTCAAAAACTCATATAGAGTATCGGAAAAGGACCTTCTATTTACAAGGATCCCAGTTCCACAGATGGTGCGTCGATCAGACGCGCAGTCTTAATGTTATTCACGTTTAAGTGAAACAGGCTAAGCCCATCAAGCCCTGTGGGCTGGCGGGTCAGCCCGACCTGGTTCGGCGGGTCCGACCCGGTAGGGGTTTGGCCTTGCCCAGTGGGGCGCGGCCTGGCGTAGAGTGGTGTGGACCGACCCGGCGTGGCGCGGCCCAGCCCGGCGTGGCGTTTCTTGGCCCTGCATGGCGCGGCCCGTCCTGGCGAATGGTCGCGGCTCGGCCCGGCTGGCCGAGTGGTGCGGGTGGGGGGGGGGGGGGGGGTTTCCCGAACCGGTGGTGCCCTCTTATCCGGCCATCCGAAGCCGGCCGGTCTTCCCGGCTCAAGAGGCCCGCATGGGCGGGCCGCTATCCTTTCATGCGGCACCTGTGGGTGCCGCGACCTCCATCAACTTGACTGGTAGGTGGCCAGCCGGCTCGCCATCGAATCGGCCCACGGAACGCGGAAAGTGGTCCTCCACAACGTGGTGCCCCTGTGGTGTTGCAGTCTCCATGTACAGTCAGCCATGACCAGCCGGTTCTTCTTCGGCTGAGCAGCTCATGGTTCTTCTGCACACGGCTGGCGTGTGGTCACCACCTTCGATTGCCACTGCCTCCCGTTGCTGCCGCCCGAATATTCAAGAATCATCAGAGGGTTTTCTTGCCGTGTTCGTTCAGCCCGCACCCTTTGTTTTAGGCGATAGCAATTGGCCGATAGAAATATCAAACATACACCAAGGACAGAATATAATTTCATTCACATAAAATTATATCAACCCCTACCTCTATAATTGACGTCACACATCGTCGAGCTGTGGAAGACGAGCGTTGTGGTAGTCGAGCATTGCAGAAGACGGTCTCGTCCTGTTAATGTTGGAAGTCATTGTCATAGATGATGTTCCTCGTGAGAGGTGTATTCTCCCTTGGTATGGAGAAAGAAGAAAGGATGAAGGCTTTTCTCACGAGTGCCGCCTCACATTCTTACCTCGTTTGTCAAGAGGATATCGTTCCTTGCGTTCTTCGTTGGTGAGGGATTAAACTCTCCTCCAATTATCCAAAGGCTCCACCACCAAATATTTTCCAAGCGAAGATTTTATAAAGGCTTCCCCCAATAAAATAAAATTTCCATGCAATTGAAAACAATTGAAAATAATAGTTTACCCACATATTAATTAATGAAGTCGTTAATTAATTGTGTTGGGGAGTTGAAGGGTTATGGGCTTTTGTGGGCCCCACCACACATTATCCTCTGATGGGAGGTTATGTGGGTGTGACCCCCACCTCTGACTCCCCCTCTTAGGAAATAACCAACTCTTTAAACAATAAAATTTTGTTCAATAATTTAATTTAATTTAATATAAATCCCCAAAATTAACTTCTCCTCCTGAACATTCACAACTATGGTAAAGGTCCCCTTATGAAAATACTGGTGCTGCGAGGCCATCGGTGCCATCCGATTTCAATTCCGAGCAACGGTTCAAAATATAGAAAAACCTGCATGTATGTTTACTGAACGTACCGGAAAAAAACTTCAGAAATTGATTCCGGGCACATCGGGCCTCAGAATCAGGTTCCGTTAGAAACCAAACACTTGTAAAATTCTAAATAATTTAAGAAAATATTTTCCTTGAAATTTTCGGGTCTTTACATTACTCCCACCTCAGGGATTTACATCACCGTATAGCTACAATGCACACTAGGGAAACAAATGAGGATATTGAGCATGCATCAGAGCCTCCCGCTCCCATGTGCTTTCCTAGAGGTTCCCGTGCTTCCAGCAAACGAACACTAGAGGAATAAACCATCGGTGTAGGATGGACTCTTGTAGATCCTCGATCTCCACTAGGACCTCCATGAATGTCACCCCATCATTTATGTCTATGTCCTCGTGGTCGATGATGTGGGACAGGTCATGCACGTATCTCCTCAGATGAGATACATGGAAGACATCGTGCACCCGATGCAACTGAGATGGAAGGGGAAAGCGGTGAGCCACCTCTCCTAATCTGCTGAGGACCTGAAAAGGTCCGATGAAACTTGGAGATAACTTTCCACCCCAACCAAATATCTGTAGACCTTGTCGAGGTGAGACCCATAGGAGGACATGGTCCCCATTGTCAAACTGTAGCGGTCTCTGTCTCCTATCATCATAGGACTTCTGTCTGCTATGTGCAGTCTTCTTCCGCTCCTGGATTTTCAACACCTTCTCCATCATATCCTGAACCATCTCTGGTACTACATGTGTTGACTCCCCTGTGTTAGTCCAACACAGAGGTGATCTGCATGGTCAGTCATATAGTTCCTCGTAAGTGTTCATCCCAATGGGGGAGTGGTAACTGTTGTTGTACGCAAACTCCACCATGGGTAAGTGATCCTCCTAGCTACGACCAAAGTCGAGGAAAAATGCATGAAGCATGTCCTTGATATTTTGAATGGTCCTCCTTCTCTGGACTTCCATCTTAGGAGGGAAGGAGATGCTCAGATGTAGCTGCGTCCCAAAATCCTCCTGTAACCCCTTCCATAGCTAGGAAGTGAATCGAGCATCTCAATCGGAAACAATAGATGATGGAAACCCATGAATCCATATGATATCCAAAATGTAGAGGTGTATCATGCTCTCTACTGAGCCTTGCTCTCTAATCGGTAGGAAGTGGGATGACTTGGTGAGTCGGTCTACGATCACCCAGATAGAGTCATTCCATCTGGATGTACGTGGAATCCCCATCATGAATTTCATAGATATCCCATCCCACATCCACTATGGTACCTCTGAGGGATGTACCAAGCCTGCTGGTACCTGGTGCTCTGCCTTCAGTTTCTAACAAGTGAGGCATCGTGATACAAACTCTCCAACAACCATCTTCATACCCGGCCACCAATGATGTTGTTGGAGATCCTGATACATCTTCACCACTCCTTGATGTACCTCTAGAGGGGAAGTGTGGTAGTCCCTCAGCACCTCCTCCTGTAGTGAAACTAGTACCATGGTATGTCCCCTGATGAAGATCGCATGCTCCCCACATTCAGAAAATCCTTCAAGTGCCAACCCAAAAGATATCTGAGCATGCCGTGTCTTGCAGTCATCGTCCCCACGCTGTGCCTCCCTAAATAACTGAAGAAGTGGAGGAGTGACTGTGAGAGACTAAAGAAAGGATGCTCTATCTATATCCACAAAGGATATCTGCAATGCGGCTAGCTGCTCTGTCGCCTTTCCTAGCATCTGAATGCCTGATATCCTTCTGCTAGAATCAGCTACAATGTTCCCCTTCACAGGATTATAGACTATCTCAAAGTCATTGTCTTGGAGGAACTCGAGCCATCGCCACTGTCTCAGGTTCATGTACTTTTGTGAGAAGATGTACCTGAGACTCTGGTGGTCAGAATAGACTATAAAGCACTTGCCCATCAGATTGTGTCACCACATCTTCATGAAAAAGACCACTGTTGCTAACCACAGGTCATGGGTAGTGTAGTTCTACTTGTGATGTCTCAAATTACATAAACCATGCACGATCACTGCTCACTCCTGAATCAGGACACACCCGATTCTGTTCCCTGATGCATCGTAGTAAACTACGTACCCAACACCCTCCTATGGTAGCCTCAAGATGGGTGCACTGTTCAATCTCGGCCTCAGCTCCTGAATTCTCTGCTGGCATCTCTCTGACCACACGAAGGGTTTTCCCTTCTTCATCAAAGCTGAAAGTGGTGCTATAACTCTGGAGAAGTCTGGAACAAATCTCCAATAGTACCCAGCCAGACCAAGGAAACTTCGCAACTCCATCACACTCCTGGGTGGCTCCCAAGCAAGTACTGCATCAATATTTGCTGGATCCACTGCAACTCCACCCTCCGAGATGGCTTGTCCCAAGAAGTGAAACTCTTGAATCTAAAACTGACACTTTGAGAGCTTACCATATAGTTGGTGCTCTCGGAGTGTATTCAGTATGACCCACAAGGGGTAAACATGCTCCTTCTCAATATTTGAGTAAACCAGTATGTCATCAATGAAAACTATGACAAATCGATCAAGGAAAGGTTGGAAGATCCTATTAGTGAGAATCATGAACACCATTTGAAAGGTGGTTTTACTGATGGGAATAACCACGAACTCGTAGTGGCCATACTGACACCTGAAGGTCGTCTTCTGCACATCCTTGTCTCCAATTCTAAGCGGCTGATAGCCTGACCTGAGGTCTATCTTCGAGAACCAAAATTCTCTCATGAGATGATCAAAGAGGTCTTCAATCATCAGTAGTGGTTACATGTTCTTCATGGTCACACGATTCAGGTGACTGTAGTCGAAACACAGTCGCAAGCTCCTACTTGCCTTCAAGGTGAACAAAATCTGAGAAGCCCGGGGTGAATCACTGGGTCGAATAAATCTTGTTCCCTGCAAGTCCTCCAGCTATACTCATAGCTCACAAAGCTCAGCGGGAGCCATTCGATATGCTAGAGTAGATATCGGTGTTGTCCTAGGGTACAAGTCTATTTATAAGTCTAATTCATTGTGAGGAGGTAGTCCGAGAACATCTTTAGGAAAAATGTCTGCATACTGATCCACCACAATAGGAAAACTCGGACTATGCACATCAACCGCTCCGACGATGAGACTAGCCGACTAATGTGTGATCAGCTGCCCTCTCTTCTGCATAAGTCCATCCTACACTAAAATGGCTACCATCTTGCCAGTAAAGGTGAACCAGGTCAAATCTGTGCGAACACACCACACTTAGTTCCAAATACAGTCGATCTGAGCAAGGACTATAGATAACCAGTCCATTCCCAAGATGACATCATAAGGCCTCGAATCCACTACAAGAAGATCTCAGCCGAAGCTCCCATCTCCTAGAGTAAGCTCACACTGCCGACACCAGTGTTTAATCGTTGAGTCTGCTCCCGTAGGAGTCTCTAGCCGTAAGGATCGAGCCAACAGCTCCGTCAAAATCTCCATGCTCAGAACAAGGGCAATGAAAATAATATAATGACTCGCACATGTGTCTATATGTACTGCAACATGGGTAGAGTAGAGACAAATAGTACGTCGAATCATCTCAGGTGTGTCATGGTTGTAGGACCAGACTTCCTAGAGCTGAGCCTGCCTCTGCCCGCAAGCTCTGTATGGTCGGGATGGACCTCTTGGTGGTCGTGGTGGTAGAGCATCGAAATGTCATCCACCATCCACTGCTCGAACAGCTCCTCTTCCTCGTCTGCCTTCTCCCAACGAACCACCACGGTTGAACCTATGCCTCTTCCTGGTAGGTCCCTATAATGTCTGCTTCTCATCTGCATGGTGGGTCAGGCAGTCCTGAGCCATGTGACCCTACCCTCCGCATGCATAACACTACCTGCTCCTCGTATAGCTGGCTCAGTTTTGTGTGCCCCGCACAACCAGAACTGTATCCAAAGGTCGCCCACCTGACGGCCTGGTCTGCTTGGACCTCTGCGTCAACTATCTACTATCGGTTGCAGAATACTCCTCTATGTGTCGTACTGTGGTGGGTCTCGCAACTGGTGTTAGCTCAGAAATAAAGATCTCCACAAGAAGGGATTTCTCCAGTACTCCTACCTGTGTTAGAATATGGAGGGAGATCATCAAAGACTTGATCTCATGTCTGATTCCTTTCTCAAAGGTCCATACCCTAAAGAATGGGTCTCGTATCATGTCCATGGAGTAGCGTGAGAGGTCAGTGAACCTCGCTGAGTACTAAGCTACTGTCATACTGCCTTGCCATAGATATAGTAACTCCTGAATCCACACCGCATGAAGGGTGGCTGGAAGAAACTCTGAGCGGAAAAGACTCTCGAAGTCCGTCTAGAGTAAATATGCCTCATCATGAACATGGAGTATGAGGCTCCACCATATTCATGCTTCTTCATGTAGGAGACTCACGGAAAGAATTAATATAAGGTCGGCTGGTGAACCTACCAATCTGAAAACTCTGACGACAGCCTCCAGCCATTCCTCAGCTGCCTGTGGGTCCATCTCTCCACCGAACCTGGGCAACCTATGTCGTTGAAACTCGTGCAACACACTCAAGCGGCTTGGACTCTCTACTACTGGGGATGGTGGCTTCGGTGGCCCAGCGGGTAGAGTTACCGTTGGTTCCTCCACTGTGATGGGGCTCTGCACCAAGGCCTCGTCGCTTGGTGCACTACCATCTCATACGTAACTCGGAACTCTAGCTGGATGCCTTCTTGGGGCCATCCTGAAAAGAAACAGGTGCGCCATGGTCAAACAATATTCTTACTGAGTTGACACAAGGTAATCAAAAAGATTTTTTTTGAAACACACATGAAATCAGTGTTTTCATGCATTGAGTCAGAAATCAGAGGTTAGGGTCCTAGTGTATGGATACGTCAGCCACCACACCAACACTAGACTCCCTGGACTAAAAACCGCACTCAATACTCTTAAAACTATTTCTTCACAGAAAAGAATTCAGAGTCTATGTTCTGTGGTAGAACCAACTCTTCTGATACTAATTTTTCACAACCCTTCATCGGGGCATGTGCTGTGACTACCCCAATCCCACCTTTCATAGGACAGGGGCTGGTGACTAGAACCAAAGGAGTAAATCTTGATAAAAGGGAAGGCACTGCCTTTATAGAAGTAAACAAACTCCATAGAGTACATAACAGAAGTAAGAACTATGTAATACTGAATACAAAAGTAAGTGCTAAAAGTAAAGGGGCTGGAAACACAAGCCCAACAGTAAGTACAATACATCTGAAAAGCTAGTACAACTGTAGTAAAGTAAAACAACAACCACATAGTCACACTCTGGAAATCCCACCTGAAGGGTGGGTACAAATGGCCTCCTCATCACCTCAGGTCCGACCTTCTGCTCCGTGTAAGTCTTGCCAAGTGGTCCACCTCCAGGTAATATTCAGCTCCACAAGTCTCCACCTCAATCTGTGCTATTTGTTGTCTGCATCCAACACAACGTAGTACGTGCATAGACCGTGTAGGGATAAGTATATGATACTCAGTAGGGACCCTGAGACCCCTGATGGTCTTCCAGAATCCATGAAGGATAAACCACGATAGAAGGATACAATCACGAAGTATCAACCAACTATACTAAGGTATATTCCCATACATATACCTATGTTATCAATCATAGTTCGACTCCAACACTCGAGCCCAATCACAACCCAATCCACAAAGGATAGTAAGTCAATCACATCGATGACAATGATTGAAAGTCAAGACTCATCTCACTCATGTATACATCTTTCATATAACATTTGAGATGATCAGATGTTGTCACTGATTAATCTAAGCTATCGGACCCATGTATGATACTAGACCAGCTAAGCTGTCGGACCCACGTAGGATACTAGACCAGCTACTCTATCGGACCCACTCTGGATACTAGTACAGAAGTCAAACTGTCAGACCCACTAAGGAGACAAGTACAGTATTCATCACTGTCGAACCCATAGAGGATTCCAGTACAGTTAGCGTCGTTGTCGAACCCACGAATATTTCCAGTATGATTGTCATCATCGTCGAACCCACAGAGGATTCTAGTACGGTAGTCGTCACAGTCGTAACCAGCTCTAGGGTTCCCTCACACAGCACGCTCGATTCTGGGAGGGTCCGCTCCTCGAGCCTAGGTGTCAATACATCAAAAATCATGAAGTCCAGAGTTGATGAATCCAGAAGTTTTGTCTCATGAAAAGGAACCCAATGTGACAGACGACGCCTCAATCAGACGCTCGGTTTGAGAGTTATTGGCTTTTCCGTTCCAGGGCCCCAGTTGGAATTATGCTCGTTCCAAACCCAGCTGCTTTCAAAAGTTTTCCAAAACACACATATAGTATCGTAAAAGGACGATATCATCACAAGGATCTAGGTGATGTAGTCGGCATATCGATCGGACACGTGGTCTTAATGTTACTCATGTTTATGTGGCACGGGCTCGGCCTGACCTGGTTTGGCGGGTCCAACCCGGTAGGGGGTCGGCCCGGGTCGGCATGGCGCAGGCCAGCCCGACGGATAGCTGCGGCTCAGCCCGGTTGGCCGAGCAGTGGGGGGGGGGGGGTTCCCGAACAAGTGGCGCCGCCCTCCTATCCAGATGACCGGCTACGACCGACCGATTCTTCTTCGGCTGAGTTTCCCACGGTTGCTATCCGCGGTTCTTCCCTATGGGGCCAGAGCGCGGCTGCCGCCTTCTTTCGGCACTGCCTCTCATTGTCGCCGCCCAAATATTAAACAATCATCGGAGGGTTTTTGTTCCATGTTAGTTCTCCCCGCGCCCTCCGTGTTAGGCGATATCAATTGGCCACTGGAAAAATAAAACATACACCAAGGACGGAATATAATTTCATTCACTTCAAATTATATCAATCCCCCTACCTCAATAATTGACGTCGCACATCGTCAAGACACGGAAGAGGAGCGTTACATTATTTAGGCATCACAGAAGATGTTGTCGTCCCATCAACATTAGAAGTCGCTGTCCTAGAAGACGTTCCTTGTTAGCGGTGTCTTCTCCCTTGATGTGGATAAAGAAGAAAGGACGAAGAAACTCTTCACGAGCATCGCCTCACATTCTTTCCTTGGTCGTCGAGAGGATATCATTCCTCCTGTTCTTTTTTGGTGAGGGATGAAACTCCTCCAATTATCCAAAGGCTCCACCACCATAAATTTTCCAAACAAATATTTTAGAAAGGCTTCCCGCAATAATATAGAATTGCCATGCAATTCAAAACAATTCAAAATAATTTTTTTCCCACAAATTAATTAATGAAGTCATTAATTAATTATGTTGGCATACAAAATGAGAGGGAGGTGAAGAGTTTAAAATTCAAAAGAGAGGAGTTTTCAAATTAAATGAAGTGGAGTTATTGGGGAGTTGAAAGGTTAGGGGGTCGTGTGGGCCCCACCACACATTATCCTCTCATGGGAGGTTATGTGGGTGCTGGAACCACCTCTAACTACCCCTTTTAGGAAATAACCTACTCTATAAACAATTAAATTGTGTATAACAATTTTATTTTATTTAATATAAATCCCCAAAATTAACTTCTTCTCGAGAGCAAACACAATTGTGATAATGGACCCTTAAGAAAATACCGGTGTTGTGAGTTCATCGGTGCCCTCAGATTTTAATTCTGAGCACGAGATCAAATGATATAAAAACTCGCACGCATGTTTACTGAACGTACCCGAACAAAATTTCAAAAATTGATTCCGGGCACACCGGGCCTTGGAATCAGGTGCTGTCAGAAATCGTATATTCGTAACATTCCAAAGTATTTATGAAAAAAATTTCCATGAAATTTCCGAGTACTTAAGTTATTCCATATTAAAATATGAAATTGATTTCTATATAGTTAAATCGAATAATCATAATAAAAAAGATATTATATTACATTAAAAAATCCAAAAAATAATCAATATTTAAATAACTCTATTTAATGAAATTAAAATAGTGATTTTTTAAAATAATTACCTTTTCTTATTTCACTCAAATTTAATCTTTTCAGAAATATCCTAAAAATTAATCCTAAGATAAATTTTATATGAATATATGAAAAATCTGAAAAACTTGATAAATTTTTATTAAAAAATTTTCAAAAAATAAGATTTATGTAAAACCATATAATTAAAAAAAATTGTTAATTTTTTTTTCAGGTAAAAAGTTATTAAATATTTGTATAGATTATTTCATTTCATAAAAAATTATAATATATATTTATAGGCCATAAAATTTATTTAATATTGTATGTAAATGGGCTTTCACATTATTCCTCCAACCTTAATAAATTATGTCGACATAATGTTATTAATTACATAAATATGTTCATGTATTTTCCCCTCATAGCTGGAGATTCTCATGTTTATAACACAATCATATGATTAATATATAAAATATAACATGTTGAGTTACATTATAAAAAGAACCAATTATATATGATCTAAAATATGAAATCGATTTTCCTTAAATTAAATAATCTATTTTAACTAAACTAAATTAGGGATCAAGATATTCAATTCCTCAGGTACATAATTACATAACAAAGAATCATGAAACACATCACATACCTATGAGAAAATCACATGTAATGACACTCAATATAAAAATGATCCCACATTTTCAACAATTTTATCTAGTCCAATATTCTATGGACATAATTTTGATTAACTTTTGAAATGAAATAATCATTTTCGAAGGATATACTATAAAAAATATTTAACTACCACAAACGAGAGTCATTTCCTTTAGTTATGTATATAACATTTCATACTTCTATAATATTCCCCACTATAGTTAATATTCATCGTTACTTTATAAGACATCGCTTCTACCAATTTTCACCCAATTATAAACATTCACTGAATGAATCCAAATATTATGGATTTCAACACCAAATTCCATATAATGCCTTGAATGGTTCTATATGCATTCTATAATGAAAAATTTTAATATAAGAAAATTCCACTAAGGAATGATACTGATTCAAACACCCCTGATAAACAAATGATAAAATGAAAATAAAAGCTTCCAAATTATTAATGTTTCACTCCAAATTTTCATCATTTTGATGATGATTTTTTTACCCACATTTAATTCAATACATATTAAATTTTGAGGTCCTTTAAAAAAATTTAGTATATATGAGTTGATGAATAGATAAAATTGAGAGAGATGATTTATGAAATATGACTATATCATTATGTGAAAATCTATTAAATTGATCTTGAAACATGGTTTCTAAAATTAGACAAAAATGAATATATTTTTTCAAATGATCAATTAATACACAATTATTATTATTATCATGATATTTCATTAGTGTCCCCATAATGAAATCGATTAATTGAGTCAATAATTTGAATCCAAGAATTGGAAAAGTCTCATGCATCCCCTTTAGTGGGTTTTTAGTCACAATTAAGCTTTTAAAAAGTTAGACATTTTATGGGTAAAATTATCAATATATTTATACTTTCAACCACATCATCAATAATCCCGATGGCCTATGCCTATTTATGGATACTAAGAAAACTGAAAAATTGAAAGCTTTAAAATTAACATAAATAATACTTATCCAATTTGGAATCTATTATAAAATACAAGATCTATTAAAATATCATAACTCAATATTTTTAATATCAAATTCTAGAAAAAATATCTTATTTATGAATTCTAAATTTTTTTAAATCATGATATTCTTTTTAAGTATCATTAATTATTTCGTAAATTGATGAATGAATAGACACATAGACCAAAAGAGTGCATCTTTCTACATAAATAATGTGTAGGAAAACATTAAAAAATCATTAACCAATGTACCATGTTCAAAATTATTATTTTTAATATTGAATTATCATTTTGACTTAGTTAAAACCATCTTCTCTTATAATGATCCACTCTTTTTGAGTATATATATGAATAAGAAATATACTGTTAAAATATATTTCACATTTTACCCCATATTAAAGATTCATCTGATTTATTGATGAAAATATTACCACTTTATTCTCGAGATCTTGTATATGGTTATTCTTCTAAGGGTGATAGAATTCCTTGAATAATATTAAATTAACAATTCATTATTAATTTAGACATATCAAATTCCCTTTAAATAAGAGACACTATAAAAAATTAACCATTTCTTATTGTAAAAATTTCAGTAGAGTGTTAACTAATCATTTATTCAAATCCTGAAAACATTCATCACATTCCATCTTTCCATATGAATTTATATCCTTTTTGAGTTAACAAAGTCATAAATCTAAATAAGTAAGATAACTTTTGAAAAAAGTTCATTTGTGACCCACTAATCAATGAAAAATTCAATTATCAGTTACATTTTTAAATTTTATCCTTTATTCCACCACATTAATTTTAGCAGAATGAATGTTTATTATATCTTAATAAATATTAGTCACATAGAATTGAATCCATTGTAAACCAAATTCACATTTTGTAAATTTTAAAAATATCTTATTTTATTTTAATGTTTATTGAATAATACTTACATATTTCTCATCTTTGAAATAAATTTTTGAATAAACCATAATTCAATTAATGTATAACACCAAAAATTTATATAAATACTCATGGAATGATCTAATTATATGTTCCATAAATACATATGGTGAATTATTTATCTAAAAATTTAAAACAACAAATTCATAATGGTCATACCAAATATAAAAAAACTCCCAAATAATTTCATCCTCATTCAATTTTAGTTGGAGTTTCTAAGACATGAGGGTAATCATAAAAAAATAATTAGCACCCTAGATCTGATCAAAAAATTCTTTTATATGTGGTAACTTATAATTATTATTAATAGAGGTGTTATTAAGTTCCTAATAATAATTTAAATGCATCATGTAACCATAAATTTTTAAAAAAATGGATATTACCAAGGTGAGGTTCTAGGGTTGATATAAAACCCTTATTAGTAAATAATTGAATTTTTTTTATAATTTAAAAAATGTCAATAACAGATACTTGAGAGTTTAATTTTTAATTATATTTCTATTTGGAACTAATACGACCACAAATTCATCCTCCATCTCTTGAATTATAGTAGGAAAATAGGAAATAATAACATCTACATATTTATTTTCTACATAAACTACATAAATTTAAATAGTTTCCTTATTTTAAACAATACGTAGAAGATAACATTAAATCTCACCATTAATTATATATTTTTTATTTATAATATTTTAGAAATTGTATGAACTAATTACCAAATAAAAGTTTAAATTAAATATAAGAATTCAATATGTCTTATTTAGTTCTCCAATCCATCATAACATGATAAAATTAAATCCAATACATACCCAAAATAACATTAAACTAAACTGATTGTAACAAAATTTGGCTTCTATGATATTTTTTTTCCATATATGAATCCAGAAAGAAACATATAAATTCATTTTTCATTAAAAAAAATACCTATAAGTTTTTTCCAGAAGTTTTGAATCCATTTCATGATATGTTATATCCTTTATACATGAAAATTTCAAATATTTAAAATAATTTGTGGATCCTAAATCAAATAAGACATTGATTTAATTTTAATAAATATATAATGTACCTACATCCACTTTATTTGAGGGTACCTCATAAATTGTACTTGTAGTAATATAATTTTTCCCAACCATTGGTTTATAATCTTAATGATTCCCACCTTGAGTAACCATCTTTAGTAATGAATTATCTTAATGTTTATACCCATTGTAACTAAAGCATCAAACTATTATGTGGCTATTTATTTTTCCGATACTAGTAATATTATGACTCCCTTAATTAAAATCATGAGAAAAATAATTTATCTTATTGAATCATTAATATTTTCTCAATTTTATCAAAGATTTTCTATAAATTCTATTCTAAAATTTGGAAAATTTTGGGGGTTTACCGCAAGGTGAATTGGTTGAATAATTCTCGATTTATTTCCTATATTATTTTATATTAATTTTGTTTTATTTTAATGCGTATGTGTATAAAAAATCATATCATATTTCTAAGATTAATGAGAAACCACTAAATAAATTTTAAATTCATGAGAGGCCCAAAAAATTCATAAAATTGGTTTCATACCTTTGTAAAATCTATCATTTTCACTCTCATGCACAAGAATTAAATTTGGAGCATACTTATGAATTCTAGTATATTTGTTTTCATAGGAGGTCACAATGTATTCTACCGTTTACTCTAATCTACGAAATTTCATTTCTATTGTAAGTTATTAAAATTTAGGATGATACATCTCCATAAAAATATAATTCATGAATTTCCAATCCATAAAATCAATCTCATACTTTTTTCTTAGTGTACTTAATTAGAGAACACAATTTATTTACATCACTTTCAAAATTAAAAATAAAAAGTGTTTAATTTTGTGGTAACATACATCCTAAAATATACAATATCATTTATAATTATTTTATCCTTCGTTATTATTTCAGTAATTATAAAATATATAAAAATATTGAGGGATCTATTTCAGGAAATTCACTAATATATAATTGTATATCGACATTGAATTCAATATATCTCTTCCATCATTCCCTCAATTAATGTTCTGTGTTAAATGAGTTCACAGTTTTAAAAAATAATAGGTTCTAACCATTGAATGTAGTAGAATTTAAAGGTTATTATTCCCATATTTCCTTCTAGCTTAAGATAACCTCATTCCTCAGTGGAAAAAAATTCTTGAATATACAAATATTATATAAATATAAATGATAATATTTATATGATATATCATTATAATATAATTATAAAATAATATATCATAAAATTTTCTTTTAACATGACTCTAACCAATAAATTTATCTAAGCATTTTCTCTGATACAAAATATAAGTATAATTATTATGATCAACCCATAACTATATGGTTTTTTACATCAGTTTAAACTGATTTTATTCCCATGATAATTTATTAAAATTATACTATATTTTTATGAGAAAAATTCACAAAAAAGTGGCTAATTCCACATGGTGTACATTTTTTCCACAAAATTCGGTCCTTAATATTACACCAAAATTTCAATCAAGCCAATTTTATTTCACTAGGACACATAAAAATAATAAATTTAGATCACGATATATTCTTGAAACGTCCTAATATATTGTAATTTTTTTTTTGAAAACATGGGAAGAGAAAAATATATCAACAACGACTAGAAAAATAATGGAAACCCCTTAGTCTAGTGAAAAGCCAAAAAACCCAGGAATATATTTTCCCTCTTACTAATAAATGGATAACCGGATAATTAACACATATCTAAATTAAAAAATATATATTTTATTATAAAACCATTTAGACCAATAATACAATTTTAAAATTATGAATAAAACATGTGTTATATGAGAAAAAAGAGGAAATTACTTGAAAAATAAGACATTAACCTTTAAAATATTATAATATTTTCTTCTCTATTTAAAAAAAGTCTTAAAAACCAGTAGCAATAATGAAATATGTGACTTGGATAATCATATTCACAACTCATGTTCACTAATGTTTATCCCATCTCATGAAACAAAGGGCCAATTAATTTCATTGTAAAATCTTACAGGGTTATCTCCTTTATTTTTTTTCACTCAAAGATTATTAATTACCCAATGTATTAGTGATATTTATCAGGATTACAATTAATGAAGAGATATATGGAATCCCTCATCATAATATTTAAGTATCATACTCTATATTATGAGAAAATTATTCTTAATATTTTACATTTTCATTATAAAACCCTTAAAACTCATTTTATCCTAAAAGAAAAATAATATTCTATATTTACATTAAATTGAGGAGAGATATCCCTCTATATAAAATACTCTAAATCGATTCCTAGAATATTGAGAATCGGAAATTTCATGAAAAACATGAAAACATATATGTAATTATTTATTACTAATATTTTCTATGATGGTGGGAATCAAATTTCAATATATATTTTTATAGAATCATTTTTTAAACATTATTAAAAAGTCCAAATGACTCATATGATATATGAAAAAAAATATTCATTGAGTTTTTATAATTAATATAAAAATATATAAAAATGACCCTTAAGAATATTTACTGTATAAGTAAGAAAATTATTGGGCCATTTTGAAGAAAATGGATGTATATGAGAAATAATTTAATGGAATACTTTAAAACATTGATGAAAGGAATATTTTCTTACCATAAGATTCATATAACATTACACGTCCTCTAACATATAAATAATAAAATCATATTAGTTTTATAATTACTTAATAAACATTTTCATTTTCATTAGATTATTATTAATCATATTATTTCATATATTTCCATGATTTATTTAGTTACTGAAATGGTGAAGTTCACATTGTTCCTTTTTAGGATGTTTGATTTATAACCTTAAAATAAATATTGGATCATTAATATTGGAAAAATGGGTTACGTTTACACCATATCAATAAATTTTTAATATGTTATAATTATGAATTTTTGACATGAAATATTTTTCTAAACCATACAATTATGGTGGTAATGAAAAATGAATCAAATCATGTCGTAGAGACGATTGTCTTCACGCACACATGGATGATGTTTTCATTTATTTACTTGATAAATAAAATGAAGTAGATAATAATTTAATTTTATAGAAACGAAAATATTATTTACATGTCATATATATTTATTATTTCCATCATTAGGAACAATCATGTGAGGAGATAATGAAAAATGAATCACATATCTTTATAAAGTTGGTAGTCTACACTCATTCACGATCGATGATACCATTTTCCAATATATAAACGGTTAATAAGGTAAATAAAATTTTAACATTAAATATCAATAATTATTTCATAAATTATATTTATATATTTATATATTTATTTTATCCATTATTTTAATCATCTATCTGAGCTGGTGATGGAAAAAAAACTCATCTCTTGGGGGATGTTGTAGTGCATAGGTCCGAATCATAGAATATTAATATTCTAACAGGAGGGAAAATAATAGAAAAATGGAAGTTATATAAAAATAAGAATATTTAATTATATGTAATATATTTTATTATTATTATTTAATTATGGTTAATAAAAATTCTAATGAGGATGAAGAATAAGTATACATGAAAATCCTTGGACAAAAGTTATACCTATTATTTGAAAATCTTATTTGGATTAGACATTAATCCATTAATGTTTGGTAATTTTGTGAGGCTAAGAACTTTATGATATGGGGAGGGTTGTTTGAAAAACATTTTTCATGTTTTGTTAATAAAAGAAGGGAGGAGGTTACCTTCTATAAGTGAGGGGAGTGGTACGCTTGTAATTATTCAATGATTTAAGAAAATATTGTGTCACTTTCATAGTCAAGGGGAACTTCAAAGATTAAAATTATAATATATGGTAAATATTTTATAAATAATATTACAAAATAAAAATTAAGATAATATATTTTCATGTTATCACTTTTTATTTTCCTTAATTAACTGGTTTTACCACTTTACTATATAGAAAACATTTACACCTATGTTACTATTCATATTGAAGGAAAATTTAAATGAACATAATTTATAGATTTTATCATCCCGATAAAAAATATGAAATATATTTTTGTTTAATAAATTATAATAATTCTACAAATTTAGTTACATACAAATATTCAAAAAACAATGAGAACTGATTTTTTTTAAAATCTGTTTTATGAATGAAAATGTATATATAAAAGAGTAAAATATAATTAAGATTCCAATAGAAATAATTATATTTGGTTTAAAACATTTGATATTATTTCATAAAAATTCAAAATAAAAAATATAGTGGTACTATTAAAGAACATTATTTAACTAAATTAACTGGCAGTTTTTTAAAAATCATAATTTTTTACTATTCATTGAAAAAACCATTTTCATAGAAACCCCAATGATTTACCCTAAGATAATGTTTATATTCTGATAAATAATTAATTGTTTTTAAAATATTAAATTCCTAAAATTTTAAATCAAAATTTTAAATAAAACTATATAATTCATGAAAACCAACTTGGTAATAAAAAGATATCCCTTTTTCAATTTTTTTTTCTAAAATCGGTATAGTGAATATGAATCCATAAAATATAATAATGAATGTTACTAAGTCTAGAATTTTTTTTTATAAATTTTACAAGTTTTGTTACAAAAATAAAAGGTTACCTTTTAATCACTCATTCAAATCCTCCACAACAACTAGTCTAAAACAAAACTGCAATATTATAAAGATTTCACATAACCTAATAAATGAGAAGAGGGGATTATACTGTATTAAATAATGAAAATTCATGAAGATAAAAATTATAGGAATTTAGATGAAACACTTTTCCTAATATGATCCCTCAAATTAAACTAGTTTCAATCATGAGAAATGTGATGATGAGTTTTGTTAGGATGGTAGGAGAGACATTGAGAGCACCCGTGGGGATGAACCACTAGAAATGAAATAAATTCCAATAATATGTGTATTTTCGGTAATTCTAAGTAGTATAAATTAAAATTATTCTTTTTTAAATGGTTTTTATGAAGAGACTACAAGGTATCCAATGAAATTCCATCGCGTACCCAATTGATCTTAGAAAAAACACATGAAACATGTGACTCCTGCTAGGTATCGAATCTAATATCTCATGGTACACAATAAACTAAATAATTTCCTAAGTATTTTGATTCATTAAAATTTATATAAAATTACTCCAAATATCTCCATGTATTATAGAATTTCAAGTGAAGAACAATGTGCTTAATTTAATGGGGTACTAGGATAGAAAATATGAGAATTAAGGCATCTAGAAAGCACAAAACACTTTCATCCATAAGAATATAAAAATTTATTAAATAAAAAGTACTAAAAAAAAATAATGAAACATTATTAAGGTTAATTATAACCCCATTTGGTATAAAACACATTTATGAGAGTCATTACCCACGTAAATCACCCTAAATCAAAAAAATATTTAATCAACTATATATATTCAATGAAGATAATCAACTAAAAAACCAATCTATCACAATATTTTGATGTACATAATGAATCCAAATATTTTATAATAAAAACCTATTATGGATTCAATGAAGATAGTAAAATATAAGTATCCCAATAATCATTGAATTATCCATCTAAAGAAGTTAATAAATATATAGTGGGGTTATCACCTAAAAGTACTCAAAAGGATCATATTCCTAAAAAATAAAAATCTATGTGAAATAATTTTCATTACATATCAATGTATGAAATAATTATTTTTGACATATTGTATGAATCATGAAAAATAACTAAGAAAAAATTATATTCATTAAATAATATGATATAAAATAAAATCTAAACTACTACATTTATTTATTTCACTAACCACCATATCATAACAAAAATAATAAACCAACATTATTCAATGAGAGAAATATTATGATATACTATAAACTAATTTATAAAAAAATATGATATGTGAATAAAAATTTATCCCTAATATTACCTATTAATTTTGAAGTCTATTCGACTCATCACCAAGTAGTGATCCATGATGAAAAAATACACACTAACTTATCAGGGAAACGAAAATAAAAATGATGATCCACACTAACACAACCATTATTTCCTTACTTCACATCCAAACACCATATAAACAATATCATTCTACATGATAATACCAATAACATCATTCCAATCTCATTAAATTTCTTTCCCTTTATATATTACCCAATGATGAAGGACTTCATCATCATTCCCTGGTCCATCAATCTATACCCCCAAAATGAACCCATATCAATATATACCATAACCACTACATATTAAATCATGTCAATAATAGACATAAAATTTCATATCATCATAATAACACACCAAAAAAATAAATTAATAGTAGATAACTCAACGATAGTTAAATAACATTCAATAGGAAATAAATAAAATTGATAGATCTGAAAAAATAATCATTACCATAACATTCATTCATTTAACTTAATTTCAAAAAATATAATCCTCTTCCACATAAAAAAACACATTAAAATTTAATTATCTAATTATTTCCATCTTATTACTTTTATTCAACCAATTATTTTTGTTTATAATAATATATTTTACATCTCAATGAATTATATTGAATGATTCCATTATTTAATCTTTCGAGTATCTTTCCATATTTTTTCATTTCTATTTTTATTTAGTTAATTCAACACCATCCTATATATGTGAATAACTATGAAAAAAATGAAAAACCTATCATAACACATCCCTTAAAAAACTCATATAAAAAATAAGTAGACACATAACACACCAAACCTATTTGATCTATATTATACTGAGGAAAAAAAGAATAAATCTAAACTCCCAAGAATCCTAAACACATAACCTATTACTTCTATACACAATATCATTACACCCATTTTCCATAAATCAAACGCGACAATGTAACTAAAAAACAAGATCTCCTCCCTTTATCCCATTTCATCCTTCTATTATTAACCTCTCATGAACCACCTAAAAACACCACAAATATTACATTCAAAAGGGAAAAAGTGGGTTTTTTTATTAAAAATGAGTATACCAAAGTAGATATGGATTAAAATATGAAAACAATAACTACAATGTACCTATTTTTATATAAAGGTTATATCAAACACTATATAATCTTACCTATAAAAACAAGTATTGAAATAAATACTTATACTACATGCTTAATACTATCAACCAACCAATAAATATATCACATGTTAATATCCCCATACAATCAGAGTGTTAAACCAACACTGTGAAACTCAAAACTCATTGAATTTAAATTTATAATTAGTCATTAATATTAATGTTATACTTCAATATTCCCTAGTTATTACCATGTTTATCTAAATTTGTAATTATACATGTGGTTTTTAAGGAAAATATTAACACAATTGCAACAATATATTTAAAAAAATAAATATGGATAAATTAGGATACTAGTTTTACATGATAAAAATACCATATTATAATCTTTTCCTATTTCATATCTTAATTCAAAAAATTTATAAGAAACACAAACCATTGCATGATAATCCTATCTAGAAACACAAAATAAATAATGAAAGATGTGAAATGACATCAAATAAATGGAATCATAAATCCATTGTAATGTACAAGTAAATGAAAGGGGATGTCATAACAACATCCATTTCTATATAATAAATCCATACCACCAATTTTATGGAATGATATTCAAATATATATTAAAATAAGAAGCATACAACATCCCCTTATATTGTTATAAACCTGAAACACCCAACCCAATGTAAGGGATCCAAGTACTAAAAAATAAAAAATATATTCCCATCTCCAAGACCAATACTGCCTTATAATTCCTATTAAAATATTGTTCGATTCCCATTGTCATGGTAACGTATCATATATTCTGGTAAGGATACATTTATGATATTTTTAGCAGTATAATAAATTTTAAAGGATTAATACTAACATGAGGAATATTTATTATCTTGGGAGATCCCATATAGGTAAATTTCCCACAATATATAGTGTTTCCTCCTAAAATATGACGCACTAGTGATTATTATCCTCCCATGAATTAGTGCTTCTCTGTCTCATTTGTTTCTTCCATCTTTATAGGATATGTTGTATTTCATTGGGTTTTACCCTGGATTTTTCACTTCTATACTCATTTCATTTGGAATATTTTATCTCTTCATGATGTTAATAGTCTTAGGTTTCATAATATTATTTTTTTAATTAATGACTTACTCTCCTTAAAACCATTTATAATTGGCGTGTGGGTGCACTATCCATGAGATTCATTTAGCATAAAATTATTCTCATTTAACCAAAACTAGTGATCACAACTCCATCATTATTTTCAATCAATTACGTGTATAGTGAAATTTGGATGTTGTGGTGGAGAAATTCAAGAAAAGTTCTCATGATTCAAATATTTTATCATTCAAAGGACTAGTGTTCTTTCCTTGAACCCATTTTTAGTCTCTTACTATACCACTTTCTCTTAAATTATATAGTAAAAATAAATATTTGATCTCATTGTTAGTATCCAATTTTGGGTAGGATTGTGTTGGTGGACATAAATTATGATGAATCCAAATTTTATATTCATCTTAGCTCTCTAAATTGGGTTTTCTTTTTTCCTAGACACTGTTGTATTACAACTTTGTGTATAATTGATGTTGTTTCTTATATCATGCCTTCCTAATTTTATTTTAGGGTAGTTATTAGTTAGGATATTTAAAGGTATATTATTAAATGATTTATGTGTAAAATGTTATGTTGGTTTACATTTTTAGGTAATATAATACATGTGTTTCGTGGAATTATTTGATCAAGACACTATGAGAGATTGTTGTTCGGATGAGATTGTTTAGTATTACTTTACAGACTTTTGTTTCATCTCATGTGGTTTATATTTATTTTGTGGATCTTGTTTCTGGAGGTATATTTTCCATTTCCTTATTTATTTTTATTAATAAGAATTAGTTGTTCATTTTATGACAATAAGATGAAAAAATGTGTGATCACTTTTTAAAAATGGTTTCAATGGTTACTTTCTTGTTTTTTATTGGTAAAAAATATTTCTTGATATTCATCCTTGATGATGAGGATGAATGTGTTCATTCAAATTGATAGGGGTGGATTATTTAAGAGGATTCCTCGTTGATTTGTGTGGATGGTCAGACCTCAGGTGATTTTGTCTATTTATTAATATTTTTCTAGGGTTTGAGGGTTGACTATTCAACCATTGGCACCACACATATATATCTATTTGAAATTGGAATTATATTTTTTAATTTATTTTAACTATATAGTATTTGAATTTATGGATTATAAAAATTTTAATTGTTTAATTTTAATATGATATCATTTTTATGTTTTCTAACTATTACCAATATAATTAGTTTATTCTATAATAAAAAATTGATTAAATGATTATAATAGAATAATAATGATTACACATTTCAAAGGGAAAAGCTGAATGATACTAATGTGTAGGGGAATCAAATAAAATGTTTTTAGGAGACATGGAATAATGATATCAATGAAAATAATTTGATAACGAAAAATATTTTGTGTAACATTTATAATATAAAAGGTGACATAAAAGATATAATAAAATTACTAGTATACAAATTATTATTGGTGATAGAATAAGTGTTTTAAAAATCCCATACATCAATGAACTAGGGCCAATACAATGCCAAACCAAATATTTCAAGTGAATCCATCATCAACTGATATCACATCATCTGGAATCTATCCATTAGAAAAAATTAATAAAGTTAAACATAACAAATACAAATACCTCCCTAAGAAGAGATCATAGAAAAACTGATAGAGATATTAGATAATACAAGACACAAGTAGAAGAAGCACTTTAGATCAATGTAAAGAAACATTTTAGGTTAGAAACTGAAGATCTACAAAAATGGAATCCATGTTCATGGAAAGAAACCCCTATGTCATCTATATCTAGAGATAATATAGGGGGAACAAATGAGAGAAATGGGTAATGATGGATTTATAAATAATTTCAATTGACCACCAGCCCGATAACATTACGAGACCACTATAAAACAGTAATGATGTAGAAAGTAATATCTAGGAATTATGAAATTATAAATTCTATAAACCCCCTTTCAGAATGACCGAACAACCTCTAAACACATTAACCGCTTAAATAACCATTTTTCTATGCTTTAGAAGAAACAACATTATCTAAAATGTTAAGGCCTTCAATAATATTTACATTTTATGAAAATTCTAACTACCTATCAATAAAATTATACAAAAATTCTTGATATACACCAAAATGAGTATTTTGGTCATAATCTATAAAAACATGATTTTGTCACATCTAAATCATCCCAAGAACACTTCAGACACATCCGCCAACTAAATAATGTAATGTAAAGTACTACAAAATACTAGACATCTATTGTTCACATAGAAGTGTTTGAGACTTATAGTTTAATTAATGAAACTATATGGTATATTTTATACCTATTATTTTCCTAATATGTTAAAGATTTATTTATCAAAATACAATGTTCCTAGAAAAACATTTGGTTGTAGGTATAAGTCTTTTAGTTTATTTATTAATACATATATCATTGGATATATTAAATTGTTTTTAATGTATTATATAAATTTTGTTTTTATCTTTTATATCATGAGAATTTTTTTTATTTCATCATAATATTGGTGAAAACTTATTTATATAAAATAGTCAAACATTTTATTTTTGGAATAATAAATCTTCTTAAATATACAAATAATTGTTTTTGAGATAAATTTAAATCAAAATACATCTATATTATCATTTCAGTAGTCTGAAAATTACTACCAATTTTTTTCTTGGGAAATAAAACAACACATAAAGAAATTTTCTACTAGATCTAATAACCCTATTAATGATCTACATATGGATATATGTAAACATATTTAAATTAAATATTTTATTGAAGAGGAATATTTATTCACATTTATCATTTATTTTTTACATTACATTCATATCTATTTCATTCATGAGAAACATTAAGAAAAAAAATCCTTGTAAATTTTTTAAAATGCAGTTGAATTAATATTTGACAGAAAAATTAAAATTATATGGTTGGAAGAGGTTGTGAATAAAATAAGGTGATTTAAATAATGTAGGAAAAATATTAGTCCCTTTAATATTCTCTTAGAATGTCATTAAATTTTTGTTCTTTACATGATGAAAAGTACATAGAAAAAATTTGGTGTATCTAAAAGTCATAATGAATCATTGATGAAAATGGTTATGATCATGTTGAGTAATTCATTATAACATTTTTAACTATGAACATATAATTTATAAATTTACATTTATCTATTAAACATTATTATTAGAATAGATGATACAATGAAACCATTTAAACATTATGTATCTTTGAAATACGTTTATGAAAGCATACAAATACGGGTGTTTGTAAATTTAAAATATGATGTTATAATGTGTATGAAATAAAACATGATCCAAAAAATAACCATTTTTATATTATTAGTTATATAGACAAACCCAATGGGATGTATATTTTACAACCTTGTCTATAATGTTAGAATTATTGATTCATGAACATTAATATTGTTGGAATCCTCATTCTAATGTCGTTAAAGGTCAGATTTTTTAGAAACCAATGTAATTAAGCTTGGTGGGGATGTATTGGATTTATTTTCAAAAGATTCTGGTATCGGTAGAATAATGAGAGATAATGAAATTCAATTAAGTAATTCACTAAGTTTTATTATTTTTGAAGTAAATTGAAATTTTATATGTAAATTTATTTAAAAAGATAATATTCTAGAAGTAATGTTTCTATTGGTTTCATTGTTATCAAGAAGTGGATTTGTGGATAATTTAGAAATAAGTTCCCCAATATAATTTTGAATGAAACGAGTTATATTTTATATTTCCCAAAAAATGAGTAATAATGAAAGTTCTTGACATAATTTAGAAGTCTAGAATTTATTTCTAATGATTGGAATAAATTAATGGGTTGTGGAAGAATTCATGTGAATCTACATAATGAGCAGTTCTAGAGATAAAAATAAAAAATTCATAGAGTTCAAAAGGGTACAGAAAAGTAATATATTCTAAAAATATGTAGAATCAATAAATTCATGGTTAATATTCTTATTTAAAAAAAAATTATTTTTAGAATATCTATGGGTCACTGTGATATTCCTTCAATTTATAAGTGTAATCCTATTGAATATATAACATTAATTTATATTGATGATAAAATTCTAAAATATACGAAATGAGTTCCATGTATAAATAAAAGTAACATGAAGGGACACACATAGAAATGAAAAGGACTAAGAAAATACACCCTATGATATGTAATGGTCTTCAACCCGATACATAAAAGTAATCTATGCCACACTTAAAAAATTTGGTAATGTTTGAATCTTTATTGAGATATGTAAGGTTCATCAACCTGATATACAAAAGTAACATTTTTAAAGTGATTTTTTTTGAACTAAATCATTTTACATGTGTGAAATCTTGGAAATACTTGAATATACCCAAGATATATATAAGATTAATTTGTAAATGAGAAGAAAAAATTGGAAAATTCTAAAGCACCCATTGGAATACAAAAGAGAAAATTAAAATAATTTTAAAGAGTAGTTGAAGAAATAAATATGATATGTAAGATTTATTTAGTGATGAAAAGAAAAAATCTAGAAATTATTTAAATCACACTAGAATAACTAAGATTAGTTGTTGGGTATATAAGAGTGTTTTATAAATGGGACATTGGAGATGATTTAGAATAATATGATAAAGATCTTAACATGATTAATGAATGATCATTATAGGATATTAAATTGATTTAAATACAATATTTATGTTGATTTATTGGGTTTAGTGACTGAACAATAATCTTCTAGTGTAAATTGTCCTCATTCTATGAAAAATATTTGTAATAGGTTTTAATATCTCAAATATTTTATACTTTATAAATAAAATATAATAAATAATGGATGTGACAGAATTTGTTTTTAAATCTTGTTTTTGTATTGATTTTTCCCTCATAATAATGAAGAATTATATATACCTTAACGAGGTCAATAAAGAAAATCTATGTTTAATTAAAGCGAATGGATTTTGGATGTCAAGAAATATTGTGGTATCAATGTCCCTAAATAATAGGGTTTGATTTTTAGTAAAAGGGAGGAAAATATATGGAGGTAATTCATTGATATATATACTTTGATGAGTGGGTTATACATAAAATAAGGATATATAAAGAATAATGAATAATTAAACATCACCCCATTAAGATATTTCAAAGGAATAAAGAATGTAGAGATTCCATAATGAATCATTGAATGGTTTAGTCTTTGTTTGTGGTATTTTATATAGCCAGTATGCAATGGACCAAAAATTAGATAAAAACTATAAATTATCTAAATCTAGTGGCTCAATAATAGTGGTTATTTTTTGTGTTCATCTTAATGGAATGTTAATTTACTTTTTGGAAAAATAAAAAATGAGAGGAGTGGGGGGACTGGTTTTTGGGAGCCAATGAACCATCCATAAACATTATTGTTGGAGTGTCCCAAGGCATATCCTTTTATATCCTAAATCCACACCAAATAATGTGTTTTGTGTATTACATTATATCAACAAAATTCCAATTTATTTTAAATTTATTATCCAAATGTGGGTTCACCATGTAAAAATATTTATCCTATATTCTTGATTTATTTATATTATTTAATTCAAAATCAGGTGACTCTAGATTATGTAATAATTTATAAAATTAATTACAGTACATATATAATATGAATATAAATTTTATCATTATTGGAAATATTTACTTATGTGTGACCCTATTAATTATGAGGTAAAGATAAGTAAGGGGTAAGATTTAAAAAATTATTTATATTCAATTATATTTATTATTATGATTCATGAATCCCTCTATAACATTGGGGTATGTCTCACAAATGGTCTTTATAGTTACAACATCATGTGAAAAAAATTTATCTATGATTCTTAATATAATTCAAATGGATTCTAGAATATAATTTTATAGAAATGTGATATAGATTTTAGAGAACCAACTACAATGTTTGAAATCCCAAAAGTACGTAGACTGAATGATCTAAGGATGAAATAGGTGATTAATTATTAAACATAATTTAGAATCAATGTGAAGTGCGGTGGTGAAAATGAAATGCATATGGTTATATTCATTTATAAGTAATGTTTTACAGAATTCACATAAGGATTTCCCCTTATTAAAATTATGGAAATGAGAATACCTCATTTTCTTGAAAATTGATACATAATAATAAACTAATTAATGTTTATGATGAAAATACTATTCAACATAAGGTAATGCTGAGGTGGTATAAGTGTTTGAAAATTTGATGAGTTTTCCACAAATATAGGTTCTTTGTGGATGTATTAATTGTGAATATGGGGTGATTGCAATACATGTTTCACTAATTAGACACTACTTTATGTAGTATGTTGGGAAATTTTTTCAGTGACTGATTATATTGTAGTTATCTTTCATACCATTAATAAAATACTTGATTGAGTATTTATGCAATTTATTTCACGCAGAATCTAAACCATGTAAAATGACTATTTATTACCTTTAACATCATTTTTTAAACATTATCATACCTATGTTCATTCCTAATTTATTTTAAATGCTGTTTGTTTCAATGTGGTAACATATATATATATATATATATATATTTTCTCTATGTTACGGTGCATTTTTTATATCAGTAAATTCTACTAATTTTTTCCACCTTATTAATTTTATAGCTATACCATCAGGTCATTAAATACTATGTTTCATATGACATGATAAGTTATATTAGAGATTTATTTTTTTACATTTAGATGATGAAACCCTTGAAAATGTTTTTTTATTTTTTCAATATCAACATTTGAACCTCATCTTTGTAGGATAATTTCAATAATTATACCATGATACATAGTAATGTTTTTTATTTTAGTATGAGGTCATTATAATTGAATTTAATTTTATGGGATGAATGTAAGGTCATGGTGTAAATATTTTACTAGATGGATTATTATTATAGAAGATTCAAATAGATGATAGTCCAATATAGAAAGATCATGATCAACCATTGAGGGGTGTTAAACTAGAAGTGATGAATAAGGAATAATGTTAATGGATATATAATATATTACATGTGATTATTCAGATGTCAATACATCCAAAATGATTCCTATAACATATGACTGGTGAAAGTTTCTTCGAGATATATAAAGG
Source organism: Viscum album (assembly GCA_963277665.1). Lineage (NCBI taxonomy): Eukaryota > Viridiplantae > Streptophyta > Magnoliopsida > Santalales > Viscaceae > Viscum > Viscum album. The sequence goes on along the minus strand of OY728133.1, from coordinate 954,394,933 downwards.
TTATTGTCTATATTTAAGACATGTTGATAAAAATTGACTTCGTATAACTGTAATTATGTTTATTATGTATGATAAGTAATAAATTAAAACTTAGGGAAAATCAGATTTATAATGTAAAAATGATAATATTTTATTTGGAATTGACAATGTTGAACAACGTAATATTTGAGTTCAAGTTTTTTAAATCCTATTAATAAAAAATTCTTTGGATGGGATAAATATGATATGAATAACTCATGTTTCAAGATATACATTTCCCTCTTTTATATTAAATATATTCTATTTAATTAATAAAGTTTGAAAAAAATAGATTGATTAATATAATAGAAATACCTATAGTCTAGATGGTGGTGAATTTATATAGAAGTAATGGTCAAAATAATTTAAAAGGGAAACTGAAGTTATAGTCGGAGTATCTTAGAGGAAGGCGGACCATTATGTTGGCATATATAAAGAAATGATTTCTTAATAATGATTGAAATGAATGAATAATAAAAAAATTTAAGATATACATTTAGATATTAATTTTTTATACCATATTATGAATAATGTGTGGTATACAACTGAGTGATAATAATTCACCAGAGTCATGGTTCACAGACCCATGAGATTCAATTCACTTAATAAATGAATGTAAGAGTATACAGATTTATACTTCCAAAATAAATGGAATGGTTCATCATAAAAATAGAGGAACTGATGACATTATGGTGAAGTGTGATGTTTTTATCTAGATAAGGGAACAAATCTTATTGGAGTTTCAAGGCATGTGACTTATACATGGATTATGAAAGAAATTAATTTCGATTAGACAGTAAGAAGATGTGGGTTTCTATACAACTATTATGGATAAAATTATAAATTTTAAACGTGGTTCTATGGCGGTGGATAAAGAATATGAATATACATTTGTAACTTGATTAAGTTTTATATTATCTAATATATTCATGACATGTAACTTACACTAACATTTCAAATGAATATTTACATCAAATATGGTGTAAGGGGATGAAAATTTTGGTTATTAATTGAATGAAGGAGATAAAAATAATGGGGTATAGATCATGTGATGATCATATATATGGAAATTATTGAATTGTATATTTTAAAATGAAAGATAAAACACAAAATAATAATATTTAGATTCTTTATATTTATATCTGAGGGATAAATCTCATTTATTCTCAAGGTGGTTGTATTGTTTCAACATCAATATTTATATGACATGAATAGTGTGAGTGTTATTTATCAAAAAAAAGTTCAATGTATTTAGAACCATTATTCATCAACAATATATGTTATAATATGATACTATAATTAAAAAAAATGCATGAAGGTTAATAATAGTGGGGATTACAGAAGTATGGAGTTTTAGAGAATCTACTTGGAGAGGGTATTATTTTTTGAGAGGAATATACCACGTACCCCAAAAAAAATAGTCTCATGGAGAAGATAAATGTATAAATTCCCCAGTTTCTAGTAATTAACCATTAATTTATGTAATTTAATAACATAAAGTAATTGGGTAATTTTTGGGAATGTTTAGAGGTGTTTTGAAATTTTTTTGTGGAATTTATGGAGGTTCACAATTTGCTGATTGTTAGGAGAATACATGTGCCACTTCCAATGAAAATTTACATCTAAAATAGTTGGCACTAAGAAGGTTCAATTTTAGGCCCACTATTATGCCATACCATTCATCTACCAAGGAGAAGAAATGTTATTTTGACATAGGTATTTAGAATTTTTGGCCCATGGTTTGTATAACTGTGTAAGACAACCATGAAAGACGTGGTTGGAGGTAGTGGCTAACAATTAGTTAGCATACCGTTCACCAAACTATGCACCCAAATTGTTTGATATTAAAAATTGATCTATATTTAGTGGATCTGACTTGGATTACACCATTAATGCCTCATTTTCCCTTAACCTTACATGAACTATAATATATTTCCCTTCTAAATATGTGGAGACCTCCCCCCTTGATCTGGGAGTGGTAAATTGGGAAATATTGGTGCATCGAAAGCCTACATTTATTTGTAAGTTATCATTTATGGTGGATTTACATTATTTTCATCCACTAACCTCTATTGGATGCAATAATGTAGTCAACTGGGGAGATATTCATTATGTATGATGATTATAATGATGATATATGTGTTTTTTTGGATATGGAAAAAGTTTCAAGGTTTTTTTTGAAGGACTAAGCCATGTTTTTATAGTTTTGTGACGTGATTAATTTCCTCCAATGTTTTCAGGGAAGGTGGATTCACTCTCGTCTTATCTTATTAATACTGAAATGATTTATTTCAAATTGATTGATTTTCTTCGTTTTAATTTTGAAATTGATGTTGAATGATTTTTAAACCCTCTATAGTTATGTGTTTTTTAATTATAGAAATAAGTTGTTCCGTGGAAAGTGGAATTGTTAAATGATTTTAAAATTATGATAGTGAAATGGTTATTGGGTTTTAATGAATGAAAAATTGGATGGGAATTGTTTTTAATAAAAGTATTTTTTTATTGAAGTGGTTTGGCATAATTCATTTGTCTTGATTTTTTGAATAATTGGTTGGCGTGTGGGAATGAGTATCTAGGAAGGATATGGGTATGATTTTTCACCTAAAAAAGTGTTAAGGATAATGTTATGATAATTACCTCGTCAATGTGGATAAAAAAGTGATGGCCTAGTGAATGGAAGAATTACCACTCATGAGTATAGAATGTTCGATGTTTTGAATTGGTTTCTGGGTTTGAGGAATATAAAATTGGGAATAATGTGTCTTCAATAAAAGTATTATTTTATTGAACTAGGTTGGATTATTTATTTCTCTTGGTATTTTAGTAAATGGTTGGCATGTGGTCATGGGAATTTGGGACAGACAATGGTGTGATTTTCTCTCATTAAACGATTAATGGATAAGAATATGAACATTCTCCTATCAAAATTACTCACTAAGTGATGTCTTAGTGAAATGATGCCTTACTACCTTCAAGTATAGAGAATACTGTGGATTTATGCATGTGTGGATATGTAGAAATGAATGGATCAGGATAAAATGGGTATTCAAAAATTATTTTAAAAGAACTGTTTTGTTTATTTTCATGGAATGACATTGGTTTTGATATAAACTATTGGAATTATTTTAAATTTATTTATTAAAATTTTATTATATGAATGTGCTACCTTGTTCTATCCTAGTGGAATGAGTAGGAATGTCATTAGTGAAATCATTCAGAGGTTTATACTCACCCCCTACATGGGAACCATTTTGCATTCGATGATGCTGAATATAAAGGTATAGTTAAAGGTAAGGTATATCATCTCATTGGTGATATATCATAATAACATGGGCATGGATGTTTTTACTTTTATCATGGGGCTTATTTGCAGTTATTTATGCATGTATTGGATATATTTTGGTTCTTGGTTTTAGTTTCCTCTTTGTACTCGAATATAGATAATTTTTTTGTTTGGTATTGTTGTTAGATAATATTAATTTGAGTTGTATTAAATTATGTACATGAATCGTACAGTGGTTATTTGGTCGTTATTTCTTTCATGTGGTTAATTTATTTTGAAAGGTAAAACAGTCACTTAATTTTTTTTGAATCTATTTGTATTTATTTCAATCCTTTTGTGTCTTGAGGATGTCACCTCAGGCATCATAATTTCCCACCCCTTCCCAAGCCAATACGTGAGAGCATGAATATTTCAATGAATCATACATTTTGTGAGAGGTTTTTTATCATGATAATTAATTCTTGATTTCAAAATACATTTTGGGAAAAAATATATTGAATTGTGTTTATTACTGGTTTAATAGTATTCCATCATCTTTGATGGGCCAGAAACATCCAAATTCCAATTGGTTGTAATAAAATATAGACCATACACCAGTTTAATTACTTATCCCACACATATTTTTTTACATTAATTCCAAGGAGTGGGACCTAATATTGGTTTTGTCCAAAACATAATACTTTGAATGATAAGAGAAAAGACCTTGTATTTCATCACTTTGATAACAACTCTCAAAAGGAGGTATTAATTAAAAATTTATAATACAATGAAGAGATCGTGCAGAAATATTGAAACCAAGCATAGAATGATTGTGAGATTGATGTATAATCACAACTTGGGGATCAATTGATTATACCTATAGAAATTATATATTTTCATGAATATATCCATATGTGACCTCTTGGCTTGTGGTAAGATGAGTGTGAAATCACTAGACCACCTATAATAGTCTATAAGATGTCTACTAGAATAGAGTAAATATGCCACACATATGGGAAGCATTAAACTAAGGTACCTATACATATGAAATTTTCTAAAAACACCAATATAAGGCATAAAAGAAGATAAAAGTAATAATATAAATGAAGAAATAAAAATAATTCCACATCAGTGTATAAGTCAATCATGAGGAGGTATAAAGTAAAATTACAAGACCACAATAATTTGTAATGATTCTATCCTACTGTTAAAAAGGGGACTATTGATAAGATTCAACTCATGGAACCTAGTATATTCTGTCTAGAATAAATATGCACAACTATCTCATCATTCTCTTCCAACTATCTCAAAGGATTATAATTTGTATAATAAATTAAATGTGTTTGATGATCACATACATGGGTGAGTATAATCATATCCAATAGTAAACCCTGAAATCACCAACCATAAGGCATCAAAGGAATTCAGCTCAGGAGTTATGATAACATCAACCATTATATACTCAAGATCCACATTGAGTCTAAATGTTAATCCATGGCCACATTGACATCCTAGGTTTTCTATCAAGGATTTAGGGTATCTCATTTTTGAGATAACTCACTACTCAGGTCATGTTAACACTAATGGAACTCATCAAAGAGTTTTTTCCATCAGTCCTATATATGAAGGTGTACACCTAAAAAACAATAATATTTTAATACATAGATAAGGGATTATACCTAGATCATACACCTAATTACTAACCATTCCTAGAGTAATAAACTATGGTGAAGATCATTTGAATTGGAGTTAAGTATGAGGTACCACACCTAACATGCATAAGATTGATATAGGATTACAAATTGGTCTACATGGAGGGATAACTAAATCTATCTAAAACTAACATGCTGATATCAGCACTCATCATAGACACAAGATCAGATGGACCACTATAACCTATTATGGATGGATTGAGAGAATTATCCCTATAGATTCTCTTCTAAATAGAAACGAATAAGGTCCTCTACATGATCTATAGAAATTACATGGTTGGTATTTGGAATTCATGGAGTGTCCATCCAAATCTACTTTACCAAAGTTTATTCCCATGACAATAACATTTTTTATGTTCTTATATAATATAGTCATGACTACGTACACTGGCTTCCCCTTGTGTACTATTGGTATCTATTTAAATTGTCGATCATAATTCCTTTTTACCCCTAGGGTATATGGAGGAACTCCAATTTAAGGATACATGACATGAGTAATGACACATAACATGTGACACATTATCTTGCATGTAAAACCTAGTAATCAGTGAAAGGGATCCTCATAGATTTTGTACATCTAAACAACACATCATGTACATTAGTTTTTATGAGATACTCTAGTATGTTTTATTATTCACGCTTGTGTTGAATTCATTTATGATTTCATTAAAAAGCGTGTCCATTGAAATCATATCATGGGCTGACCATGCATAAGATATTTAGACTGGAATCATTTTGGCCACCCATACTCTCATGAATTCCTCTACACATATATCACTAAAACACCAAACCATGAATGGTAGACTCCCCATATTATCCCAAATATTATATCTTCATCCCTATCTTGAAACATTTTTTATACAGGGGATCCCACATTAATCAAATTTATAAATGGTGTAACTTTTTCTTATTCATCAATTTATAAAGAAATCCATGTCTTAGATATATCAAAACATCCTAATCAATTGGTGGTAATATTTATTTTTTTTCAATAAAATAAATTCTATATAAAAGTTTGAAAATATTATATACTAGAGTTAATTAATACTGAATTTATTACTCTTTTCTTAGTACCACTCCAAGTTGGGTTGTTGGATTTTGAAGTAGAATGTAATTGTCCTCGATCTATTCTCCAAATAAAATAGTTTTTATGGTTTCTATATCCAAAACAATAGAGTGGTGTAAAATATTCAATTTTAAATCTTTAAGAAGAGAGAATCATATTGAATTTGTCTATATAAAAAATATTCCAGAATTTATACAAAACATTGTGAACCCCCAAATTTTCATTAGCTAGCATGTTTTATCCAAGAAACACATATACCATTGGTTAAGAGACACCAGATGTCAGATCGTTGATTTTATTGCTCTCGGAATCCCATTGATCATAAAATATAATTATATGTGGAACAAACTTCATATCATTTTTTAAATGTTTTCTTTTTTTTTTCTCAGGGAATACCAAATTAATTTCATAGAGAGAAGAAAAAATGGTCTTTATTTTGTTTTATATTTCCTTAATAATTTTAAAAAATTTCATCAAATTATTCATTAAAAATTTTCTCCTTATAAACCCTTGAAAATGGTTACCTTTTCACGCAAAACAATAGTCATAATCAATGACCATTTTTTAAAAAATAAAATAGAGACATGCAATACTTTTATTTCATTTTTTCTATTTTTTTCCTATGCATGTTATTTGACTTGATGAAAAATTTACATGATTATTTAATTAGTTTTAATAAATCCCACTTTAATAAATTTTAATTTATCTATCAATTAAGTAGCGTTTTCAATTTATGGATGATATTTATAGGAGGAACTTAAAAAAACTGAGACTATATTTTCCCAATTTATATTTGACTAGAATATTCGACTATAAAATTAAAATTTCATAGTAAGGGTATATAATGTGTATATAATATTTTTTGTATATATATTTTATGAATTTAATTATCACAAATTGAAAAGGAAGAAAAAAAAAATAAGTCAATAAGAATAGAATGTTGTTTTTCTTTAGAGATTATAATAATGTTATCACCAATATTTAAAATAAAATTTGTAATATCAGATTCAATGTAGATTTAAAAAAATCTCACGATTTATCCTCATTTTCGAATGATTATTATTTTTCATTGATTCCCCCACAATAAGGATAATAATATTCCTAAAATTATCGAATATTCCTCTTTTCCTATCAACAACATCTAAAAAAATACACTATTTGAATGATGTATGAAACCGGTTCTTATTTTCAAGGTACGAGTTTCTAATTTTTCATTTTCCTTCAGTGTTTTTGAGAAAATAAAGAAAAATGGGGGAAAATCCCAAATTTTGATGGTAAACGCCATGTAATTTTCCACACACCATGTACTTTGGCTGTGTGGTACGAGTACACATGGTGTGCAGTTCAGGTGGTGATAAAAGGTGTAAAAACTAACTACACGCCATGTACGAGGTATTTACACGCTGTGTAATCAGTCGACATGTGAACTGTAAGGCTGCGGAGGCAGTTGCCAGCTGAGAGACTGTCCACGCCATGTATTCAGGAATACACGCCATGTACTCATGTCGATGGATGAACAAAGGCATGGTGGAAAGAAGTCACTAGAGTAACTGTTAAAAAAATTTAAATTACACACCGTGTACTTGAGATTACATGCCGTGTAGTTTTTTTTATTCTCTTAAAATAGGTAGTAGCCTCCACTTTGAATAGCGGAAGAATAGAACACCAGAGAAGCTCGAGAGAGGAGGCTAGATCTTAGGAGAGCATCCGACCGAACACCAGGAATCAGATTCTTCCGCCGTCAATGTTGTTGGAACCGCTCGGGTATAAAATTTTTTCCCCGTGAGACGTTCTTACCGATTATTTCTCGAGGGGATGTTATTTGAGGTTGAGCATGTAGTTATTTTTCTCATATCAACTCCATTCCTGTGCCTTTCGGGGGGAATTGTTCGCATATATCGATCAGTGGAGGTCAAGGAAGGTGGTCTTCTGTTTATTTCAAATCGTTGAGTTGAATTTGTGTACCGTTATACTACGAACCCATTTTTGGGGTGTTTTCCTTTGCTGGAAGTTATCAAGAATTACATAAATAAAATTTTGATTTGTTAAAACTGCAGTTTGGGATCACTTCTTGGATCCAGGACCACACCGGGGGTGCGTTTCTCTATTTTTCCATTTGGCCAGGATAATTGTGGGTATACCATGAAGTTTTAGCATGCATTTAATTGCGTCGAGAGGAACTGTATATATTTGTTTTCTTATATGTTGGACTCAGAACAATTACTTGTATAACCTAGGGGCAGTGTTCATTTAGCCTGTGGGAAACTGTTCTTATGTCATTGGCCGGTAGTCTATGTGCATGTGCGTGAAACCTCTTAAACCTATGGGTAATAATCGATATGCCTATGGGCAGACACCTGTGGGTTTCGATTCTGATTACATGAGGGTAAGGATTGTATGTATGAGGATGAATTTATTTAGAATATTCACTGTTCTGTATTTCTATGTTGTACCCGCCAATCCGAATCACACTATTGGAGGTTATAAGAAATCATTAAAATGGAAATGAAACTCGTAATGATAGTTAATTTGAGTACTTACTAGTTTACTTCATTTACTTTTTCACACTACTGTTGCACATTTTCACTCACAGTTGGGCGTGGACCTTTTGTGGGTGCCTACTGGAATTTATTTCTCACACCTTGTTTGGGTCAGGTCATCGGCCCAAACATACTATATTATTGCAGGTGTAGATAGGGGAAAGGGTCCCGATACATGTACATGATTGTAGTGGAGGAGTAGGAGAGCATGAGACCGAGCTTAGGCTTGCGATGCTGCTATGTTCTGTTTACTCTTATTTATTTTGTTTGGTTGTACCTTGTATTTGTGTTGTATTGTATTGAATTGCAGTGTATCGTGTTCTAGCTACTTACATAGAATTAGTGACATGCTGCATCATTATATATATGACTACTGATTCTCTTTACTTTAGTTGTCCATTTCTGTTGTATATAGTTTTCTACTTCTGCTGTTGAATGTTATATTTCTTTTTTTCTACGCTACACTTTGGAAAATGAGGTCATAGTTTCCCCACTATCATATCTGGGCCCTCACTTCTAGTCGGTAGCCTCTGGCTTTTGGAGAAATTCGCTTGAGGTCATGTGACCAACCGGGTTCAGGGAACTCATTGTGTGGCTTCTAGATCTGGGGAGTTACAAAGTGGTATCAGAGGGGTTTTTTCATTGAATTACTATTTGGAGACTTAGTCAGGGATAGGAAAAACATGGTAGCTAGTAATAAGGTGTGCCTGGGAGTTGCTAACCCGTATACAAGGAAAATCCAATCTACCTTTTTTATTGTAATTTTTCATATTTTTCAATTTTAATGGATGATTTGATTTTCACTGTTGGGTGGTGCACTTGTGATTGTGTTGTTTATACATTATACATGGATTCTATATAATTTCAACCTAATGAGATCAGGGTATTCCATATCATACATCATTTAGGCACATGTTAGAATCACAAGCCATGCATAGTTTCCATGCCATGTAGGTTCATTAGAAATTGTGTGCTGTTGTGATAGATGTGGTTCTAGAAAAACATACTGTTGTGATAGCTTCTTTGATAAATACCTGATATTTGTTAGGTAATTTTAGTGTGAAGTTATGAGAGAATGAATTCCATACACTGGTTCTTGAGGAGTATGGAACCTCAATAACCGATATTTGGAGTGTAACGACCCAAGAAAACCATGTTTTGTTTTTTTTGACAAGTTTTCTTTCCAATATCACCCGTTAAGTGAACCAACAAACAACTAATAAGGTAAAAATAATCAAATGGATGAAAACTCCTTTTATTCAAATAAGAAACACCACGGCCAAAACTTCCACTGACCGAACAAGAAGATACATTAACCCAAAATCCCAATTAAGAACCTGATAACAATAATGGGGAGACCGCTTAAAACTACTAAGTGCCCAAGAATGTGGTAGGGGTTTCGAGTGTCCATCATAATAAACATGAGGATGACCGAAGCCACTACAACCGTGCTTAGCAGCAATGGGATCACACGAACCATCTTTCCTTTCCTCCTTCAGTCACCTGGAGTGAGGAACACCCCGAGACCAGACCCTTTTATAAGCACTCTAATCTGACCGTTGAACCCCAGACAGCTATAAATTCTACCGTTGGTTTCCACAAGAATCCAATGTTTTATTTTGACCGTTGGTTCCTCATATCCTCCAAGTTTTGTTTTTGACCGTTGGAAATAGGATGGCTTACCCCTGGAAGGTTCGAAAAATTAATTATGTATTTTGTTTCAAAATGAAATCAATGTTAATTTAGTTAATTTACCTCTTGTTTTCCCAAAATGAGAATTTTATTTTATGTTTCAAAATGGAAAAAATTAATATTATTGTTTTTCTTCCATTATACATATTAGTTTGAACAATTAAACTTTTATTTTCTAATTATATTAAACCTGATGTATTTTTACTTTATGAGTTATATATATTGCATCAAACCTTAAATTAGATATATTATTTCTTTTATATATTGACCTTTATTAACTATTTTGGAAACTACGTCAAATTATGGTTTCTTCTACTCATGCGTTCCGTGGTGATGATAATTATATCAACACACTTTTATGTATGATTAAATGTAGTTAAGTTTAATAATAATCTTTAATAAAGAAAATTATGGTAATTAAATAATAAAGGAAACTAATATATATATATATATTTACATATGTATTTTCATGTTAGCATAATTATACTAAGTTACCATACTTTAAAAAATTATGTTTTCTTCAACGTAAAATGAAAATTTATTATTTTGAAAATTTGGGTTAAATAGTCTTTTTGTTTTAATAACATTTAGATATTAACATGTAAATTTAAATTTAGATAAGTAGCAATAATTATTAAATTATATGTTTTGATAAAAGAAATAGAGGAAAATGAAAATATAATTTATGTTTTAAATAGGGGCTTAATAGTTTAATATATAGGTGTATTAATAACCCTTGACTTAGGATAATATTAGTTTATTAATAAGGTTATATTAATGAATTTATAATAGGATTAATAAAACAATAAAATAACAGTACTTTTTTTATAGGATAAAAACATTGACATAAAATAAATAAATATATTATGTTAATGCGTTAAAAAAAACGAAACTGCGTGTTCCTTTAAAAAAAACTCACGTCGACGGCGGGCCGTCCGAACTAGACCCTTTCGATCTAGGCCATCCTTCGATTTCGCGTCTCTCTCTCCCCCGCAACACCTTCTTCTTCGCGTGCGCACCAAACCAGTGGGGTAAGGCTTCGTTCTCTCCGCCTGGGTTGGCCATGGCCACGTTCTTCCTCCGCCTTTCCACAAAGTCGGCACCTTATATTAAATGCCCGGCCGTGGACACCCTCTTTTAAAGTGGGTCTCCGCCTTCTCCTTGTTTTTTTTAAAAACCCTCGTTGCACCGAAATAGGGTGTTTTCTTTGCACCGAGCTTCTTGATCTCTCCGACCACCGGCACGGCTTCGCTGCTCCGTCGTCTCTCCTCCTCCTCGTCAAGCTAAGGTAAGGGTTGAGTTCTATTTTGGGTTTTGTTTGAGTTTCATTATATATATATATATATACGTATATACGGGTTATGTGTATGAGTATACATCCTGTGTTTTACATCCGAAAACCACTTACCTCTTTTCCGCATCATTCTCATCTCCACTCCGAGCTAAGGTAAGGGAGAAGTCTTGTTATGGGTTGTGTTTGAGTTTCGGTGTATATAAATATATATATGTATATATACACCTCATGCATATGTGTGTACATATATATATTTGTATTCGTATATATATATATAGGATGCTACATGCACATGTACACCCTTAGTCCACATGTATATAACCCTAAATTTCTTTTTTCCAAAAAAATGGAGTTGTCAAATGATTTCATGAACATGTAACTCATGCAATTATATGGAGCATGAAGGTGTATATGAACATGTAGTCATATAGTTGCACATGTACATTAATGTGCATGAGGGTTGAATTTGGCTCTTTTGTTTTGGTAAAATATAACATGATAATTTATTTACTCAAAATCATGTTTTCTCAAGAAAAGTATCCAAAAACCAATTATATACTTTTTATATGTGTGATGAAGTTTAAAGGTTAGTTTGTTATCAAAATAGTTCCTACACTTGAAAATTTATACTTATCATCCTTCTTGACAAATCAGGATTTTGGTTTTTGAGAAAATGGAACGAATTCCTTAAACTCTTATATACATGTATTCATGTAATATTTTTTTTACACATCGACCATGTTGCATGCAAGATTGAATTTATGCCAATAACGGTCTTATGAAAGTTAGGTCCATTTCTTTTATCTATAAAGGAACCCCACTCGGTTTTCCAAACATTAATTTTATTTAATGTATAACCTGGGAAATGATTTTTGAGTATGGGTTATTGTGGTAAACACATTCATATTTACAGGTATATAAATATCATTATGTTGACTACAACTATAAGTTTTATTTTTATGGTGTTTACAAACTTTATAAAGAAAATGGGTCATGTTGTTTTAAAGTTATAATAAAAGAGTTTTTATTTTATAAAATTATGTACATAGTTTTTCCCAAGACAACTTTAAGTAAACTCCCACAATATCCAGTTATCAGCATGTGAATAAGTTATGAATGCCCATGTTTAATTTGGGTATTATGATGATATAGAATGATAAGTGTTTTAGCATGCATGTCTCAGATTATTTATGATTGATCTGTCTCAAGTTATGAATATGAATGTGAAAAGGGGGTTGATTAAGAATGTATGAAACCCTATGAATGAATGACCATGTCATGATATGTGAGGGATGTATAGTTCTTAAACGTTTATGGACGGGTGTGCCCGGAATTATATAGAGATCCAATGCATTGGGTAAAGCAAGAGTCTCATGAGACATTATGTGCGACAGTCTTGGCTAATAGCCTTGGCTAGTGCTATCATGTTCGACGGTCTTGGCGGTTAGCCTTGGCTTGTGCTACTATGGGAAACGGGATTGGCGTTTGGCCTTGACCCGTACTAAAGTTATGTTTTAAGGTCATGACGTGAGGTCTTGACAAAGTCCAGTATTATGCATTCCCTCTGCATGTAATGATAATTGATCAACTAGGGGATAATTCAACTAACAAGATAACCCCTAGTTGAAAACTCCCATGACTATGAGAATGCAATTTTTTTTTATGTCAAGAACTGTTTTTCATGTGGTGAACTGCTAGATAAACTGTATTGTTTCTCATGAACCATGTTATGAATGCTTTCCCTGTTTAGTCATAGAATTCTTTTTAGAGTTTGAGTAGCCTTGTTTGGTTATTATGCATTGTTTATTCTTCTTATGTTACACTCTCTGATCATTTTTATTTTAAAACTCATTTCAAGTACATACTTCTTTGTGCAAGTGGTTTTTAATATGTTGGTTTCATGAAAAAAATGTTTTGTTTTTAGAAAAGTCTTTTATTCTCTTTAAAAGGAATACTTTGAGAAAGAGTTTTCTTAAAAACGTTTTTAAAACCCCTTACTGGGCATATTTTCTCACCCTACGTTTTTGATTAAAATTCTTCAGGAATGGTATGTACTGATGAAGTTTATCAGAGCAGCTAGTTTCCCAGAATCCTGAGCCTTGCGATCTTCTTTAGTCATGGGACATGATATATTATTTGTAAATGCTGTAATGAAATGTTAAGTATATCATGTCTCATGAGGCACCCTGTGACTGGGATGCTATAGTTGGTATCAGAGGATGGGTTCAAGCAACTCTGGAAAACCAGGTGGTATAAAAGTATTACTATGATTGACTAAGTGAAAATGTTATAATTTTGAGATGGCTGATGGAAATGTACCTACCGTCCTACTGTCTCTACCCACTGAGGCTCTAAAGAACATTATATCTCTAGCTAGTAGCAAGAAATTTCTAAACTATTCCCGAATTCGCATGACGTGTAAGCACCTGTACGGCGTGTGAAACTCACCTAGGGTGCTTAGTCTTCACAGGGGATTGGGGATGGATTATATCCTAATGATGATGACCCAATTTCCCTCTTATGTACGTCGGGGAAGGTATCACAAAGTACTTTTCCGAGTGTTTACAACTGGCGAGGAATCTGGCACAATGCTTGATAACCCTTTTCAAGAAGCTGCTGCTGCCGGAGACCTCCGAGCGGCTTACCTGTGCCAGATTTTGCACTACAGCTTCTGGGGCCAGTTAATGGACTTTGGAGTGTTGGAAAATGTGTCCACCCGTGTGTCTCTTAGGCAAGAAGTGTATACTGATGTTTCCCAACTCCACACCCCTCGTACTAAACTCAGGAGGCGTTATAAATGTTCCCATGAGTTTAGTCCTGTATGTTCATCTTGTGTGTGGTTTTAAGAGTTAGGAAGTTTTGCCTCTCTTTGGGGCATATGTCTTGTAAACTCAGACTTTCCGTGTAAACTATTTCATAAATGGAGGTTTCTTGTTTCCTTTCATGTCTCCACATTATCAATGTTGTTAATAGTTTCCATTCGATGTTTGTTTTCAGATGGCTGGTCAAACGAACTTCTCATCCATACCCGATGAGCTAGTAGAAGTCATATTGATCAAGGCATGCATGGTGGATTATCCATCCTTTCTCCACCTACGAGGGTCCTTCAATCATTTTCTCGATCTAGCAAACGTTCCAGAGATCCTTCGTCTATGTCAAGAGGATGATTGCGTCTTTCACCTCATTGCCGCTTCTCAACTCCCCTAATATAGGCGAAGGGGAATGTACTTTGAGGGCATTTTCCAGTGTTTTACTCTGGCACAGAACTTTTCTGCCAGAGCGTGTTTCCTCGTGGCTGCCCAGGATGGCCAGCTTAGTGCAGCCTACATGTTCCAAGTCTTGAATCTCAGTCTCCTCAACCGCATCATCCCTCTCGACTACCTCGAGCATGATGTGTCCAGAAGAGTCATCAAGGAGTTTATCTACTCGGGCGTTTCCGAGCATTGCATCGCACGAGCCTCCCATTGGAAGACCGTTTGTAGTAAACACGAATAGGAGTTCAAGGAGCACTATTCGAGGTGAATCTGGACTAGGGAAACAGAAGAGATGTGTGCCAACTTCGGTATCCCGTTAACCGAGCCAGATCCACTGTTTCAGTAGTGTTCTATGTATGGGGTTTTCAGTTTTTTTTTATGATAGAATTGCGAGGGCACAATTATTTGAAGGGGGAAGTAATGTAATGACCCAAGAAAACCATGTTTTGTTTTTTTGACAAGTTTTCTTTCCAATATCACCCATTAAGTGAACCAACAAACAACTAATAAGGTAACAATAATCAAATGGATGAAAACTCCTTTTATTCAAATAAGCAACATCACGCCTACAACTTCCACTGACCGAACAATAAGATAAAATAACCCAAAATACCAACTATGAACTCAATTACAATAATGGGGAGACTGCTTAAAACTACTAAGAGCCCAAGAATGCGGTAGGGGTTTTGAGCATCCATCATAATAAACATGAGGATGGCCGAAGCCACTGAAACCGTGCTCAGCACCAAGGGGATCACACGAACCATCTTTCCTTACCTCCTTCAGTCACCTGGAGTGAGGAACACCCCGAGACCAGACCCTTTTATAAGAACTCTAATCTGACCGTTGAACCCCAAATGGCTATAAATTTGACCGTTGGTTTCCACAAGAATCCAATGTTTTATTTTGACCGTTGGTTCCTCCTATCCTCTAAGTTTTTTTTTGACTGTTGGAAATAGGATGGCTTACCCCTGGAAGGTTCGAAAAATTAATTATGTATTTTGTTTCAAAATGACATCAATGTTAATTTAGTTAATTTACCTCTTGTTTTCCCAAAATGAGAATTTTATTTTATGTTTCAAAACGACAAAAATTAATATTGTTGTTTTTCTTCCATTATACATATTAGTTTGAACAATTAAACTTTTATTTTATAATTATATTAAACCTGATGAATTTTTTCTTTTTGAGTTATATATATTGAATCAAACCTTAAATTAGATATATTATTTCTTTTATATTTTGACCTTTATTAACTATATTGGAAACTACGTCAAATTATGGTTTCTTCTACTCATGCGTTTCGTGGTGATGATAATTATATCAACACACTTTTATGTATGATTAAATGTAGTAACATTTAATAATAATCTTTAATTAATAAAATTAAGGTAATTAACAAATAAAGGAAACTAATATATATATATATATATACATATGTATTTTCATTTTAGCATAATTATACTAAGTTACCATACTTTATAAAATTATGTTTTCTTCAACGTAAAATGAATATTTATTATTTTGAAAATTTGGGTTAAATAGTCTTTTTTTTAATAACATTTAGATATTAACATGTAAATTTAAATTTAGATAAGTAGCAATAATTATTAAATTATATTTTTTGATAAAAGAAATAGAGGAAAATGAAAATATAATTTTTGTTTTAAATAGGGGCTTAATAGTTTAATATATAGGTGTATTAATAACCCCTGACATAGGATAATATTAGTTTATTAATAAGGTTATATTAATGAATTTATAATAGGTTTAATAAAACAATAAAATAACAATACTATTTTTTATAGGATAAAAATGTTGACATAAAATAAATAAATATATTATGTTAATGCGTTAAAAAAAAACGAAACTGCGTGTTCCTTTAAAAAAAACTCATGTCGACGGCGGGCCGTCCGATCTAGACCCTTTCGATCTAGGCCATCCTTCGATTTCACATCTCTCTCTCCCCCGCAACACCATCTTCTTCGCGTGTGCACCAAACCAGTGGGGTAAGGCTTTGTTCTCTCTGCCTGGGTCGGCCGTGGCCACGTTCTTCCTCCCCCTTTCCACAAAGTCGACACCTTATATTAAATTCCCGGCCGTGGACACCCTCCTTGCAAGTGGGTCTCTGCCTTCTCCTTCTTTTTTTTAAAAAACCCTGGTTGCACCGAAATAGGGTGTTTTCTTTGCACCGAGCTTCTTGATCTCTCCGACCACTGGCCCGGCTTCGCTGCTCCGTCGTCTCTCCTCCTCCTCGTCGAGCTAAGGTAAGGGTTGAGTTCTGTTTTGGGTTTTGTTTGAGTTTCGTTTTATATATATATATATATACATATGTATATACGGGTTATGTGTATGAGTATACATCCTGTGTTTTACATCCGAAAACCACTTACCTCTTTGCCGCATCATTCTCATCTCCACTCCGAGCTATGGTAAGTGAGAAGTCTTGCTATGGGTTCTGTTTGAGTTTCGGTGTATATAAATATATATATATACATATATACACCTCATGCATATGTGTGTACATATATATATATATATATATATATATATATTTTTATTCGTATATATATATATATAGGATGCTACATGCACATGTACACCCTTAGTCCACATGTATATAACCCTAAATTTCTTTTCGCAAAAAAAAATGGAGTTGTCAAATGATTTCATGAACATGTAACTCATGAAATTATGTGAAGCATGAAGGTGTATATGAACATGTAGTTATATAGTTGCACAGGTATATCAATGTGCATGAGGGTTGAATTTGGCTCTTTTGTTTTGGTACAATATTACATGATAATTTATTTACTCAAAAGCATGTTTTCTCAAAAAAAGTATCCAAAAACCAATTATATACTTTTTATATGTTTGATGAAGTTTAAAGGTTAGTTTGTTATCAAAATAGTTCCTACACTTGAAAATTATAACTTATCATCATTCTTGACAAATCAGGATTTTGGTTTTTGAGAAAATGGAAAGAATTCCTTAAACTCTTATATACATGTATTCATGTATTTTTTTACACATCGACCATGTTTCATGCAAGATTGATTTTATGAAAATAAGGGTCTTATGAAAGTTAGGTCCATTTCTTTGATCTATAAAAGAACCCCACTCAGTTTGCCAAACATTAATTTTATTTAATGTATAACCTGGGAAATGATTTTTGAGTATGGGTTATTGTGGTAAACACATTCATATTTACATGTATATAAATATCATTATGTTTACTGCAACTACAAGTTTTATTTTTATGGTGTTTACAAACTTTATAAAGAAAATGGGTCATGTTGTTTTAAAGTGCTAATAAAAGAGTTTTTATTTTATACAATTATGTACATGGTTTTTCCCAAGACAACTTTAAGTAAACTCCCACAATATCCAGTTATCAGCATGTGAATAAGTTATGAATGCCCATGTTTAATTTGGGTATTATGATGTTATAGAATGATAAGTGTTTTAGTATGCATGACTCAGATTATTTATGATTGATCTGTCTCAAGTTATGAATATGAATGTGAAAAGGGGGTTGATTAAGAATGTATGAAACCCTATGAATGAATGACCATGTCAAGATATGTGAGGGATGTATAGGACTAAAACGTTTATGGACGGGTGCGCCCAGAATTATACAGCGCTCCAATGCATTGGGTAAAGAAAGAGTCTCATGAGATGTTATGTGCGATGGTCTTGGCGAATAGCCTTGGCTTGTGCTATCATGTGCGACAGTCTTGGCGGTTAGCCTTGGATTGTGATACTATGGGAAACGGGATTGGTGTTTGGCCTTGACCCGTACTAAAGTTATGTTTTAAGGTCATGACGCGAGGTCTTGACAAAGTCCAGTATTATGCATTCCCTCTGCATGTAATGATAATTTATTAACTAGGGGATAGTTCAACTAACAGGATAACCCCTAGTTGAAAACTCCAATGACTATGAGAATGTAATTTTTTTATGTCAAGAACTGATTTTCCTGTGGTGAACTGCTAGAAAAACTGTATTGTTTCTCATGAACCATGTTATGAACTCTTTCCCTGTTTATTCATAGAATTCTTTTTAGAGTTTGAGTAGCCTTGTTTAGTTATTATGCATTGTTTATTCTTCTTATGTTGCGCTCTCTGATCATATTTATTTTAAAACTCATTTCAAGTACGTACTTCTCTCTGCAAGTGGTTTTCAAAATGTTGGTTTCATGAAAAGAAAATGTTTCATTTTTAGCAAAGTGTTTTATTATCTTTAAAAGGACTACTTTGAGAAAGAGTTTTCATAAAAATGTTTTCAAAACCCCTTACTGGGCATATTTTCTCACCCTACATTTTTTATTAAAATTTTTTAGGCATGGTATGTACTGATGAAGTTTATCAGAGCAGCTGGTTTCCCAGAATCCTGAGCCTTGCGATCTTCTGTAGTCATGGGACATGGTATATTATTTGTAAATGTTGTAATGAAATGTTAAGTATATCATGTCTAATGAGGAACCCTATGAATGGGATGCTACATGGTGGATCATTGATGAGATTACTTCATTATAACATGTATAAGGTTCCATGTTTTGATTCGCAGGGAGTATGGGCCCTCACGGATCAGAATTTTGAACATAGGTGTTTGTTCCGTGTTTTTTTAGGTTCCAGAGTAGTTTTTGAGTCTTACTGTCTGGAAAACCAAGTAACATGCTGTGCAGCGTGACCTTGTTACACATGCCATGTCACGAACAACATGGGCCGATGAAATATTATCTAGTACACACCGTGTACCTATGGGACATGCAGTGTAGTTTTTTTTAGGAGAGCCGTGTGTCCTAGCTATGTATAAGGACTCTGGTAGGGAAAAAAAATTAAAGAACACGCTGTGTAGTTATAAGTACAAGTCATGTATTTGGATTGTTACACATCCAGTTTAAGCTTGAGTACACGCACCTGTGAATGTCTTGTAAGAACATGCTGTGTAGTATTTATACACGTCATGTAGTCAGGTTTTGTAAATCTTGAATTCTTTCTTTCTCTGGTTCCCTTCATGGCCTCCTCATTTTAGGTCATTGATAATCTTGTTCTAAGGCATGTGTTTGGACTTTTAGAGTCATACTGCCGATATGACCACTGATTGTTTTCCAAGAGAGAAGAGATGATTTTAATACTGATATGGTAGGCCATGGGCTACCAGTGGATCCTCCAGTAGTACCAGATGCAGCGCCATCCTCTATACAAGACATAAGTGTTGAGGCGTAGTTTCGTGAAGGCTTCATGCGGTTCATGAAAACCTTCCAGGGAGCACTGATGTCCACAACATATGTGGAAGAGTTGACACATATCTTTCAGCAGCAGCATCCGACTACGTCTTCAGGGGATGGTAGACCACAGGCTGCGAAGTCATGGTAGGAATCGATGCAGATGATATTCGAGCATCTAGAGATGCCTCTTAGGAGTGGGTAAAGCTCGCTACATACATGCTGCGTGATTCCTCCAAGATGTGGTGGGATGTTACCACCCAGTCTGAGAATCACCAAGACATGGAGTGGGAAGTTTTTCAGGCAGCCTTTTATGACTTCTTCTTCCCAGAGATGCTAAGGGAAGATCGAGCTCGAGAGTTCATGAATTTACAGTAGGGATCCATGTCAGTGATGAATTTTCTACTCGTATCACTGAGCTTCAATGTTTTGCCCCTGTTCTAGTGGGTGATGAGACGTTGAGGTCCAGATTCTTTGAGGATGGTCTTCTATATGACATCTAAGCACTGGTGAATGTTTTTAGGTTTTCTTATAGTGCATGCTGTTGTGAACTAGGCATTGATTACTGAGCGGAACTTACAGAATGTTAGTTGTGTGGGCGAGGGATGTTTGATACTATTTCTACTAGTAAGAGGAAGTGGAAGATGTAATTCCCTCATGGTGGTATTACTAGCCAGTAGAATACGTTAGGTGGCCAGGTCATGTGATACCAGTGTGGTAAAGAGGGGAACAAGAGACCGTAGTATCCACGTGACCTAGTGGAGGGCCAAGATTGCGACAGGATGTGTCTTCTCCAGCGTTTGTGTAGGGTGTTTCCACCTGTGGCAAGTGATAGAGGTTCTGTGTAGACTCCGCATGCCGGAGAAGGACCATAAGATTATTACCAGTCAGGGAATTGCAGTATGTCGAGGTGTATAAGAAGATATGGTGGTTGTCACCATGGTAGCCACACACCAGGATCTCTGAGGCAGCAGGGCAGGTTAGCACAGGGTAGCCAGGCTATGTCGTAGGGCTGCAGCACTGGGCAGGCATATGCAGTGCAACAGAATCAATAAGAGCATGATCTCAGACCTTCTACTGTCATAGGTACTATTCTAGTAGCTTCTGTTTTGTCTTCTATACTTTTTGATATGGGTGCTAAACCTAGTTTATATCTATGCCCATTGTGGAGATCCTTGGGCTCTGTGTTTCTCTTTATTATGATGTTATGATGCTAGACACTCTGTTGGGAACTAGAACGACTGGTGTGGATCAGTGTTGGGAGTGATGCCAAGAGGTGGGTGGGTGTCACTTTCTATGGGGCCCCTACGTCTTATAGATGACAACTTATGATGTCATTCTCAGGATGGACAGGTTGGTACCTTTTCGATCCTTTGTAGATTGCTACTGTTGCAGGGTGAGTTTCACGTCACCAGAGGGAGAAGAGTATCTATACAAGAGCGAATGGGATGTCTAGGCAAGCTGAGATAGACCCAAGCATCGTGGGCGAGGTGGTGTGATACCCAGATTTCAAGATTATATCTGGATGATTAGGGAATTTTTCAGAAGGAATTCCCTCGAGTAGTTGATCGTTTCAAGGATGTCTTCCAGGATGAATTTCCAGTTCTTCCTCATGATCAAGAGGTAGATTTCTCTGTTGATCTCATGCCAGGAGTAGCACCGGTTTCCATTTCTCTTTATTGGATGGCTACAATAGAGTTGCAGGAGATGAAGAGGCAGTTAGAGGAGTACAGGAAAAGGTTTTCATCCGACCCAGTACTTCTCCTTGGGGTTTCCCATTCCTCTATGCGAAGATGGCATACTGTACCCTCAGACTCTGTGTGGATTATCGTAAGCTGAACCAGCTGATGTTCAAGAACTGATATCCCTTACCAATTATTGAGTATCTTTTTGATAAACTTTAGGGAGAACGAGTGTTCTCAACGATTGACTTGAGATCGGGATATCATCAGTTATGCGTTAGACCATCAGACATGCCACTTACATATTTTTTGAGCAGATATGGTCTATAAGAGTACTTGGTCATGTCATTCGGACTCACGAATGCACCAGCTATTTTCATGGATATGATGAATCGTGTGTTCCATCCCTATCTAAATTATTTTGTGGTAGTCTTTGTGGATGATATCTTGGTGCACTCTCACACTCGACACGACCATTCCACCCATCTTGGGATTGTACTGAGTACACTAAGAGAGCATCGGTTATATGCTAAGATCTTAAAGTGACACTTTTGGATGGATCCGATTCACTTCCTCGGTCATATTATCTTAGAGGCAGGAGTTGTAGTAGACCCAGAGAGAGTGAGAGCAGTATTTTCCTTGGGAGTAGCATAAGAACGTTTTTGATATACGGAGTTTCATGGGGATGGATAGTTACTACTTGCGTTTTATACAGGACTTCTCCAGCATAACAGCGCCCTTGATTGGTTTAACTAAGAAGGGTGTGAAGTTTGTTTGGTCAGAAGCATGGGAGATAACATTTCAGAAGCTGAAGGGTTTGTTGACATCAGCACCAATCATGATACTTCCATAGCAGGGGAATAGCTATATAGTTTACTATGATGCATCAGTTATTGGGTTGGGTGTAGTGTTGATGCAGGGTGATTGAGTTATTGTGTATGGGTCTCAGTAGTTGAGGCCACATGAGAGGAATTACCCGACACATGACCTCGAGTTGGTTGCGGTTATTCATTCGTTGCGATGTTGGATACATTATCTCTTAGGAAAGAATTTTGAGGTTTTCACCAACCAAAAAAGGATCAAATACATCTTAACTCAGCGTGACTTGAACCTGAGACAATGAAGGTGGGTTGAATACCTTCAGTCCGTCAACTTTGAGTTTTCCTAAACACCTGGTAAGGGTAACACAGTTGCTATTGCAGTGAGCAAGGATTCTCAGATACATGCAGTTCATGAGGCTCGTGGTGAGTGGCAGCTTATGGATTTGTACTCTAAGATGAATTTGGAGGTGCATGATGGTCAGGGGGAAACCAATATTTCATCCATATCTATGACTTATACCCTCCTGAATAGAGTGAGGATGAGACAACTATCAGAATCAGAAGGCCTAGTTCTACGGGAGTCAGTGTCAAGTGAGGACCCTTTTTTGGATGGACGATATGCGATGATGATGTATTGCGTTTTCATGGACGAGTGTGGGTTCTAGGTGATATATGAGAGGACTTGATGTGGGAGGTTCATGTTTCAGCTTGGGTAGTTCATCCTGGTGTTACCAAAATGTACCATGACATGAGACGCCAGTATTGGTCGCCAGATATGAAATGAGAGGTAGCTTGTTTTATTGCGAGATGTTCCACCTATTAGCAGGTGAAGGATGATCATCAGAGTCCAGCCATACTCTTAAAGTAATTACCCATTTTAGAGTGGAAATGAGATGATGTCATGATGGATTTCGTGACTGGGTTTCCGAGGTCACCTCGAGGTACTGATGCCATGTGGGTTGTTGTTGACAGACATAACAAATTAGCTCACTTTTTGCCGATTAAGGAGACCTATGGTGTAGATGGTCTTGGAAAGTTGTATATAAGAGAGGTTGTACAGCTCCATGTGGTCCCTCATTTTATAATTTATGATAGGGACTCCAACTTTACATCTTGTTTCTGGAAGAGTCTGCAGAGGGCACTGGGTACACAGGAGCTTTAGAGCACAGCTTACCACCCTCAGACCGATGGCTAGTCAGACCGTACTATACAAGTGTTTGCGGACATGCTGTGTGAATGCATCCTAGAAATTGAGGGTAGTTGGGAGAAGCACATACCCCTAGTCATGTTTTCCTATAATAAGAGTTTTCAGGAAACTATTGGGATGGAACCTAACAATTCTTTATACGGTAGGCGATGTCGATCACCCTTATTCTGTTTAGAGGTAGGTGAGGTAGCTTTACTGGGACTATGTATCATGTAGAAGACTTCTGAGTAGGTCTAGTTTATTCAGAAGCAGATGGATACTGCACATTCTCTTCAAATATTTTATGCAAATCACCACAGAAGATCCTTGAAATTCATTGCCAGGGATAAGGTTTTCTTACATGTTTTGTCGATGTGGGGACATAGGCGGATTAGGAGATAGGGTAAACATTCACCGAGGTATGTGGGACCGTATGAGATTCTTGAGAGATTCGGGTCGGTTTCCATCAATTTTCAGTTTCCACAGTGGTACCAGGCCATGCACAATGTCCTCCATCTATCTCAGCTGCGCCATTATCACTCAGACTCGTCTCACATTTTTCAGCCTAAGAAGGTTGAACTGTAGGCTAATGCATCCTTTTTTGAGAAACTGATTCGTTTTGTTGATAGAGGCACAAAGGTTCTCCGAGGCCGGTCAGATCCTCTCGTTTGGGTGCTATGGAAGCATGGCCAAGTGCAGGGAGAAACCTGGGAGTGAGAGACCGACGTATGTGCTCAGTGGCCAGAGTTGTTCACAGCTTTATCTTCGTAACCTTTGTAAGGGAAATTCGAGGACAAATTTATATAAGGGGGGATGTTTGTAAGAACCTGGTTCTTATTTTTGAGGTACTGGTTTCTTATTTTCACTTTTCCTTAAGTGTTTTTGAGAAAATATGAAAAATGGGAAAAAATACCAAATTTTTTGGGTACACGCCATGTACTTTTCCACATGCCATGTACGTTTTCCGTGTGGGATGAGTACACATGGCATGTAGGCATGTCGGTGATGAAAAGTTTAAAAATCAACTAAACACCATGTAAGAGGTATTTATACGCCATGTAATCAGTCGGAAGGTGAACAGTAAGGCGGGAGAGGTAGTTTCCAGCTGAGTGACAGTACATGCCGTGTATTCAGGAATACACACCATGTACTCATGTTGACGGATTAATAGTGCCATGGTTAAAAGAAGCCGCCAGATGAATAGTTAAAAAATTGGAAAAGTACATGCTATGTACTTGAGAGTACATGCTGTGTAGTTTGTTTTTTCACTTAAAACGATTAGTAGCATCCTATTTGAATAGAGGAAACTTAGAACATCAGAGCAGCTCAGGATAGGATCTCGGATCTTGGGAGAGCCTATGACCGCACACTGAGATTCAGATTGTTCCACCGTCAATCTTGTTGGAACCGTGCGAGAAAGAGATTCCTTTGGCTTGAGCTGTTCTTAACAATTATTTCATTAGGGGATGTTATTTGAGGTTGAGTTTGGAGTTTTTTATCTCAGATCTACGCCCTTATCGTGTATTTTGGGAGGCGTCGTTCATGTATATCGATCAAGGGAGGTCGAGGTAGTTGGTCTGGTGCTTATTTCAAACTGTTGAGTTTATTTTGTGTATCTTTATACTACAAACCAATGTTTGGGGTATCATATGACTCTGGTCTTTGCTGTAAGTTATCTAGAATTGCATTAACAAACATTTGATAAGTTAAAACTACTGTTTGGGATCACTGCTTGGATCCAGGACCACCCCGGGGGTGCGTTCCTCTGTTTAGAAATTTGGCCAGGATACTTGTGGGTATTCCAGGAATTTTTAGCATGTTTTGAATTGTCTTGAGAGGAATTGAATATATTTTCTTCCTTATATGTTGGGATCAGCCCGGTTACTTGTATAGCCTGAGGGATGTGTTTGTTTATCCTGTGTGAAACTCTTATTATGCCAGTGGGTATTACACTCTGTGAATGTGGTCGACACCTTGTATGCCTATGGGATATATTTGATATTCCTGTGGGTAGACTCCTATGGTTTTCAATTCTGATTACTTGAGGGTAAGGAATGTATGTCTGAGGACATAGTTATTTAGAATATTCACTTTGGTGTTTTTTCAATATTGTACTTGCCAAGCTGAAGCACAATCATGGAGGTGATAAGTAGTCCTTAAAATTGCAATGAAACTAGTAGTGAGAGTTACTTTGAGTACTTACTAGTTTACTACATTTACTTTTTCACACTACTGTTGCACATTTTCACTCATAGTTGGGCACATGCCTTTTGTGGGTGCCTACTGGGATTTATTTCTCACACTCTATTTGGGTCATGTCATCAGCCCAAACAGACTATATTGCTGCATGTGTCAACAGGGGTAATGTAGAGACCTGAAGCTTGACGTACATGGACATTACATTAATTTAGAATAATACTTAATACATAACAAAAACAGAAACACAAGGACCGTAATAGTTTAGTGTCTTTGGAAACTCGGAATAAAATCTTCTAGTCGCGGTGAAAGATCTTCAATATCTCCCAATAAAGATCTTCCCTTTTTTTACATAAAACCTTTCTTTATATCCTGGAGAAAAGAAAACATAAAAAGGGTGATCTCAAATTCCCAGTAAGGGTAAACATAGAGAACATAAAACAATTCATAAACATTTGAATGCAAAAACTTGAACATAAAATCTAAACATCAAAATCTTGAGCAAAGATGTGAATCTTGGAAGTATGTAAGGCATATATCATAAAAAAAATTAAGAATGATAAAATAGCATGGGAATAAAACATGTAATTGTGGAAACCATTAATCACATGTTATGATTTCCTTAGTAGCCAATGCATTTCTACCAAGACCATCTTAGTGGACAAAGTCCCTTTCTG
Organism: Viscum album; assembly: GCA_963277665.1. Taxonomy (NCBI): domain Eukaryota; kingdom Viridiplantae; phylum Streptophyta; class Magnoliopsida; order Santalales; family Viscaceae; genus Viscum; species Viscum album. The sequence goes on along the minus strand of OY728133.1, from coordinate 954,368,300 downwards.
AATCGAGTTCACTCCTCGTTCCAGTCCTGTATTACTGAACTGGTTTAACTTGCCATTCCAGCCATGTCTATCTCATAAGATATAAATCTTTACCCAATGTATTGGAGGGAGATATAGGTCCCACCCATCTGATAATTAAATCATTCTTACTTGTGCCACAAAATAAACATACATCATTCATAATAACCCAACGAATAAAATGGGTTTCATAAACATCATCCCATCATCACATAATCCATATAAAAGAAATGGATATCATTTAAGAATAAGAAAAGTGAAACCATTTAAATCATAGAGACACGATACTTGAAATATACACATGTGAAATAATGTCATCTTAGATGAAAATCATTTTGATAAAACACTTGAAATGAATTATTGAGGAAAATATCCTTTTTTCTTCAAAATCATTTTCTTTCCACAAATTGTCATGCAATTTTAAAAGAAAAGGATTTTGTTGAAAATAGTCATGAAATATTTTGGCGGAAGCTTCATGAAAATAAGGGTTTATAAAACCGTAAAAAAAATCCTTTCATGCCGTATACGTTAAAAAAAAATTCTTCTCATACTTTGGATGGAAAAGTCAAAAAGTACCTCGTAAAAGAAAGATTCCATACATACCATGTATTAAAAGTAAAAAATGGGTAAAAAGGTCTTTAAACATACGTGAATACACTTTTATAAAACATGGACATGGATGATAGCAATAACCCCAGTAAATACTTAAGAATAAGCAATCTCGGATAAAATTAAGATTTGCAAAATTATCCCTTACCATACGTCTGATATCCTTCTTATATATCCGAACCTCATGTATAATGATTTAAATTATGTCATTGAATTATTACAGAATCATATTCATTTTTATGATATCATATATGGTTCACTTATGACTTTATATTACCCATTCTTTTGTAAATTAATGTAAAAGTAACGTTTTGGGTAAAATCGTTTCATTTGTCATTCGTGTTTTAACTTGTAATTATTCATATGATTACTTAGATCATGGTTACTTAAATACAGAATGTAAAACATGATTTATATATAATATCTATTCAGAATATACATATATATATAATAGATCGATAAATGGAAAGAAATACACCGTTCATGGAGAAGGTAAGCCGTACGTACACATGAACACTGTTTTCGTTTCCTTATTGAATTGAATGAATTAAGTAGATGAAATACACACATATATATATACATAAATACAATATCATTATTATGTCATATATTTCATTATTACTTATTATATATACTTTATAATCATTTATGAATGGTTAATCATTTAGAATGAATCTCATCGCGTCGTGGAGACGGTATTCCGTACGTACGCACGAGCGATGATATCGTTCCCATGATCCTGGAATTTTATTGGAGTGTATGTATACTATTAAATAATAAATATAACTTTTAAATAATCATATATAGATATTATTTACACCGTTATACCCATCCAAGTAAGGTGGTGGTGGAAAATAGATTACACCACGCCGTGGAGACGGTATTCTGTACGCACGCACGAGCGGTGATTTCTTTTTCCGTAGGGTGGATAGATGGTGAAATAAGGTTGTTTCATACTTATAATAATATATCCGTATATGAGTGATACTGATGTTATTACATCATAATGAAACAACTAAAGAAGAATAAGTGGAAGAAGAAACAAAGTTGAAAGAATTGGTAACAGACATTACCTCTTCTTTGAAGCACCTCTTTGAGACCTCCACATAGGGCACTAAAATTGGTCTTTGAAGAAGACCAGGACCTCTAAGATGTTTCTAGGGAAGTTTATAAGAGAAGTTGTCAGGGGTTGGACGAGCATGAAGGCTCAAATTGGTGTGCGGAAGGGAGGGAGGAGGTGCCCTTTTATAAGGGAGGAGAGGGGCACCTTTGGGATAACTAAAAATATTATTTTATTATAAAGTCAAATTCGGTTTTTAATAGCTCCAAATTGATATATTTCAAAGATAATGTGGGTATTGGTCTAAATACTCTCAAACAATAGAATTTAGACAAGTTTAGGTATCAATTTTAACCTTATCATTTAGATTTAACATTAAGTTAGATAATTTAACTTTTACCGTGTCTTCTTGTTTTCTTACACTATAAGGTTAATAAACTTACTATAAGCAGCCAAAAGAACCCCAAGTTGTTTATTATTAATATATATAACCTTATATAAGTCATTTGGCTGAACTTTAGATTTTTAGGAAAAAATTAACAGTTACTAATATAATATTTGTTTAAAAACTATTTTGTGTCAATTTTCACACTATTTAGTAATTGATTTTTGTGAAAATCATAATATAATGATTAGTTCGAAAAAAGTTAGTTAAATGAATACTAACATGTCATATTAACCTAGTAAATTAGTGGAATTCATAAAAATTCTCAAATTACTTTTATTTGGATATTTATAACATCAATTATGTAAATATTTCATTAAAAAGATAATTACTGCATCATTATTGTGTCATAATTAATGATAATTATTTAATCCCTAAAAATTATAAATAAATTCATATGATTTAGAAAATTTCATTAGATTTCTGGAGACTGTTCATATTCTATGTTTCATTAAGTTTATCACTATATTAAAATTAATATACTTATAGGATTTAAGAGAGTGACATGTTGTCACTTTCTTTGGTTTTAATAATAATTAAGTTATTTACATGGAAAAAAGTCCATTAAATGATTCTAATCTGACCCTTAGGTGAAATGGGTCGACTTTCAGTCATCCAATAGGATTTTGTAGGGTGTTATCGTAATTTTATAATCTTATTTTGACCCTTAATTACCCGATTTACCTTTAACTATGGCATATAAAATTTACCATAGTTACTATTCATGATGCCCAAAAATAAAAAGCAGATTATTAACATAATTTGGACACACTGATTTCAAATATGGAATCCATTTTTCCAAATTCAATATAAAAAAGTTGCAGAAATTAAATTAAAATTAATCCCGTTGTCGAAAGAAAACGGGTTTTTGTTTAAAACATTGCAAAAGATTGAATTTATTTAACCTACGAATTCAATGTAAAATCAAGGCTAATGACATACATTATATTAAATGGTAAAAATATATTCTATTTATACTTTTAAAAAATTCAATATTATAATTTAACCATATAAATTATTAAGATGAAAAAATTTGTTTTTAATTAAAATAGAGCGTGTTTTTACTATTCATCAAAATATGAAAGTTACCAGAATAATATGAAAAATTTATCCAAAGTAAATTTTTATATCTTGATTCCAAATAAAAATTTTATTTTGTAAAATTGAACTTATATACAGGTCAAAAACTAGATTTAAAGTTGGTGCGCCATGAAAAGGCAGCAAAACTGCATTTTTTGAAAAATACTTATTTTACCTGAAAAATTTATTTTGTTCTTATACCATGTTCTAGAAAATGAGTAAGATGAATACTAATGTTATAAAATTCAAAATATAGTTAATACTATTCATAATGGCTATTTCATAATAATATTATAATAATATATCGTTGTTTAGTAAACCCCGGTATTGCGTACAACACACGCTATCGAGGAAGGTCGTAATTGCGTGTAATGAAATCCAAGTCAGGGTTGCGTGTTGTGCCAGAATCCTTCGTTGTTTTTTATAAAATAATCCAAACATATTTCATTAATACATTGAATATATATATATATATATATATACTCAATGTTGTGTAGAATAACTATTATCAAAATTGTGTGTAACACGATCCAAGAATAGTGTTGCGTATACTGCAAGCTAATACGATGTTGCGTATGGCGCAAGGTAATCTTGGTGTAGCATACAACACAAGACATTAATGAAATTAAAAGAATATTTTTCATAAAATCTCTGGGGGTTAGATTCTACCCCCCTTAAAATGAATTTCTCCCTCGAAATTTGTCAGGGTTATAAATGGTTTACTACTCGAAAGTTTAATAGAAACCCACATCGTAAAAAGGAAAACCAAAACATGGCTTTAAAAACTAAAGTATGAAATGTAAAAGCTACCCAAATTAACTCATCACTGGGTTTCCATGTAGGAGAACATTGGTGAAAATATGGATCAAGTTCTGATGGATAGTGGTAGAGAACATGGCTATAAAGAATCCATCAATCACAAATCCATAGATTTGTGATGATCTAAGGTACCATCAGATTAATCAGATATAAGAGCATTAGGACAACATTTTTTTGTTTTCAATATCATTTTCCTAACTTGAAAATTTTGAATTATATGAAATACCTACTTTCTTTCGATATAATCTCACCGTTGTTCGTGCCTTGAAAAATTTCCACTTCATCTCTTAAAGAAATGAAGTTGAATTATTCATTCGTGAAGTGTTAGCAGATCATGTGATAGAATGACGGGTCATTCCGTCTGTCTTAATAAAAAGGTTAGCAATAGTTATATACATAATTCCATCTATCGTATATCGTTCCAAAATGGATATATACTTCATCTATCATACCACATTATAAAATAAAACTAGTTTATACTAACCAGGGACTTCCTATAGGCCAGTGGTAGGTGATAAAGGCCAGTCGCAATTCGTTTGTGGGTTCGATTCCCACAGACTTGTCTGACGCAATGGGCTATCGCCCGTCCTGCAGGATGTCCTTTTTCTAAAACTACATTACTATAACATCCCATCAATAATATCAAAAAAGTTCTATCCTTAAACAATAATAACTTATGTCCAACATAATCCATTCCAATCATTAGGCTTATCTAAAATACTTGGGTCCAAGCTCATAGTATAAAGAAAACGATTACTTTAAATGTCATCAACCAAGCATGTGAATACCCTCATTTATCCTCCATATATCTTGTTGGTCACATTCCAATCATGTGAATACCTTAATCATGTATTCTATTGAAAAAATAATACCCATTGAATCTTAGTGAAAACATGAGTTCTGTCAAAAGTTAACTCTTTCCACATACCAAAATCCTCAAAATTATATATACTCAAACCATGATATAACTTAGTCCTTATATCAATCATGAGCTCATGAATACTGTCAAACATTTCATTTTCTCTTTATCCCTTCATTATGCGCATATCATCTGCTTTCCAAAATATTTGAATCACGTTTCATGGTTACCGGTACCATAAAATTATTGAAAACCACAATAGACTAATACAAAAATATTTTAATACACCATAAAAGTACCTCAACAAAATTATTATTGAATACCAATACATAAACACTTCAATCCATCCTCTTCAATGATTGTCTTGGAATAATTCCTTCCTTGATTTTAGAAGATACTTTTTCGGTCAGGGCATTGAGTTGGGTAATACCCAAGTTCTCCACGAATAAGAAATTGAACTCCATAACAGTATGTCACTCTATGACCCTTTTCTCCACACAGATAACATCTTTCCCTCCATTTGTGGTATTCCTCAAGGTTTTTCTTCCCTTCTTTAGAAATCTCAATCTTCCTTTCTTTATGCTCCTCAACATGCGAACATGCATAAAAGTCTATCTTCCTCTTATTTGATGAATTAGGCATACCACTAAATTTCACCTTGTTAATCATATATCGCGATGAATAATTCGGAATAATCACAATATCTTTATCTCTAGGCATTACGCAATTTTGTTTCTCATAGTCACCAATTTTTCTATTGGATTCAATGTTAACCGAATTCTTTCTGGTTCCCTCCATTGACTAAAACACAAAAAGAATTCTGTGAGAGGCAAAAATCATAGAAGGAAAATAACATAATCAAGGGGGAGTAACTTAAATATCTAACATCTTAGGTTAAATTCTAAGATCGTTACCATATTTCTAGGACTATATCCTATATGTATACTTATCCTTAGGGACATCCCTAAACATACCTTAGAAATATCTCTAGGGATCTCACTAAAGTTCTCGCATGCTAGTTTCTAAAGGTTGACTAAACCTTTCCTCTAATACCAACTGTAGAGACCTGAAGCTTGACGTACATGGACATTACATTACTTTAGTGTATTACTTAATATATAACAAAAATAGACACACAAGGACCGTAATAGTTTTGTGTCTTTGGAAACTCGGAATAAAATCTTCTAATCGTGGTGAAAGATCTTCAACATCTCCCAAAAAAGATCATCCCTTTTTTTTCCTAAAACCTTTCTTCATATCCTGGGGAAAAGAAAACATAAAAGGGGTGAGCTCAAATGCCCAATAAGGGTAAACATAGAAAATATAAAACAATCCATAAACATTTGAATGCAAAAAATTGAACATAAAATCTAAACATCAAAATCTTGAGCAAAGACATGAATCATGGAATTACGTAAGGCATATATCATAAAGAAACATTAAGAATGATAAAATATCATGGGAATAAAACATGTAATTGTGGAAACCATTAAGCACTTGTTATGATTTCCATAGTAGCCAAGGAATTGCTTCCAAGACCATCTTAGTGGACAAAGTCCCTTTCTAAATCGAGTTCACTCCTCGTTACAGTCATGTATTACTGAACAGGTATAACTTTCCGTTCTAGCCATGTCTATCTCATGAGATATAAATCTTTACCCAATGCATTTGAGGGAGATATAGGTCCCACCCATCTCATAACGAAATCATTCTTCCTTGTGGCACAAAATAAACATACATCATTCATAATAACCCAATGAATAAAATGGTATTCATAAACATCATCCCATCATCACATAATCCATATAAAAGAAATGGATATAATTTAAGAATAAGAAAATTGAAACCATGTAAATCGTAGAGACATGATACATGAAACATACACATGTGAAATAATCACATCTTAGATGAAAATGGTTTTGATAAAACACTTGAAATGAATTCTTGAGGAAAATATCCTTTTTTCTTCAAAATAATTTTCTTTCCAAAAAATGTCATGCAATTTTACAAGAAAAGGATTTTGTTGAAAATAGTCATGAAATCTTTTGGAGGAAGTTTCATGAAAATAAGGCTTTATAAAACTGTAAAAAAAATCCTTTCATGCCGTATAAATTAAAAAAAAACATTCTTCTCATACTTTTGATGGAAAAGTCAAAAAGTACCTCGTAAAAGAATGATTCTATACATACCATGCAGTAAAAGTCAAAAATGGGTAAAAATAACTTTAAACATACATGGATACAATTTTATAAAACATGGACATGGATGATAGCAATAACTCCAGTAAATACTTACGAATATGAAATCTCGGATAAAAATGATATTTGAAAAATTATCCCTTACCTCACGTCCAATATCCTTCGTATATATCCGAACCTACTGTATAATGATTTGAATAATGTCTTTGACTTATTACAGAATCATATTCATTGTTATGATATCATATATGGTTCACTTATGACTTTATATTACCCATTCTTTTGTAAATTAATGTAAAAGTAACGTTTTGGGTAAAATCGTTTCATTTGTCATTCGTGTTTTAACTTGTAATTGTTAATATAATTACTTAGATCATGGTTAATTAAATCAAAAATGTAAAACATGATTTATATATAATATATATTCAGAATATACATATATATAGTAGATCAATAAATGGAAAGAAATACACCGTTCATGGAGACGGTAAGCCGTAAGTACGCATGAACGCTGTTTTCGTTTCCTTATTGAATTGAATTAATTAGGTAGATGAAATACATATATACACACATAAATACAGTATCATTATTATGTCATATATTTCATTATTACTTATTATATATACTTTATAATCATTTATGAATGGTTAATCATTGAGAATGAATCTCATCGCGTCGTGGAGACGGTATTCCGTACGTACGCACGAGCGATGATATCGTTCCCCTGATCATGAAATTTTATTGGAGTGTATGTATACTATTATAGAATCAATATCAATTTACAATAATCAAATATAGTTATCATTTACACCATTATACCCATCCATGTAAGGTGGTGGTGGAAAATAGATTACACCACTGCGTAGAGACGGTATTCCGTACGTACGCACTTGCTGTGATTTCTTTTTCCTTAAGGTGGATAGATGGTGAAATAGGGTTATTTCATACTTATAATAACATATCAGTATATGAGTGATACTGATGTTATTACTTCATAATGAAACAACTAAAGAAGAAGAAGTGGAAGACGAAATAACGTTGAAAGAATTGGTAACAGACATTACCTCTTCTTTGAAGCGCCTCTTTGAGACCTCCACTTAGGGTACTAAAATTGGTCTTTGAAGAAGACCAGGACCTCTAAGATGTTTCTAGGGAAGTGGATAAGAGAATTTGGCAGGGTTTTTCCAAGATTTAAGGCTCAAATTGGTGTGAGGAAGGGAGGGAGGAGGTGCCATTTTATAAGGGAGGAGAGGGGCACCTTTGGAATAACTAAAAATATTATTTTATTATAAAGTCAAATTCGGTTTTTAATATCTCCAAATTAATATATTTCGAAGATAAGGTGGTTAGGGGTATAAATCCTCTCATCCAATAGAATTTATACAAGTTTAGGTATCAATTTTAACCTTATCATTTAGATTTAACTTTAAGTTAGATAATTTAACTTTTACCGTGTCTTCTTGTTTTCTTACACTATAAGGTTAATAAACTTACTATAAGCAGCCAAACGAACCATAAGTTGTTTATTATTAATATATATAACCTTATATAAGTCATTTTGCCGAACCTTATACTTTTAGGAATAAAAAAACAATTACTAATATAATATTTCTTTTAAAAACTATTTTATGTCAATTTTGACACTATTTAGTAATTGATTTTTGTGAAAATAATAACAGAATGATTAGTTCGCAAAAGTTAATTAAATCAACACTAACATGTCATATTAACCTAGGAAATTAGTGGAATTCATAAAAAGTCTCAAAGTTCATTTATTTGGGTATTTATAACATCAATTATGTCAATATTTCATTAAAAAGATAATTACTGCATCATTATTGTGTCATAATTAATGATAATTATTTAATCCCTAAAAATTATAAATAAATTCATTTGAGTTAGATAATTTCATTATATTTATGGAGAGTATTCATGTTCAAAGTTTCATGAAGTTTATCATTAAATTAAAATTAATATACTTATAGGATTTAAGAGAGTGACATGTTGTCACTTTCTTTGGTTTTAATAATAATTAAGTTATTTTCATGGAACAAAGTCCATTAAATGATTCTAATCCCACCCTTAGGTGATATGGGTAGACTTTCAGTAATCCAATAGGATTTTTGCAGGTGTTAGGGTAATTTTATAATCTTATATTTATCCTTAATTACCCGATTACCGATTAACTATGGTAAATAAAATTTACCGTAGTTACTATTCATGTTGCCCAAAAATAAAAAGTAGCTTATTAAAATAATTTGGACCCACTGATTTCAATTATGAAATCCATTTTTCCAAATTCAATACAAAAAAGTTGCAGAAATTAAATTAAAATTAATCCCGTTGTCGAAAGAAAATGAGTTTTTGTTTAAAACATTGCAAAAGAATGAATTTTTTTAATCTACGAATTCAATGTAAAATCAAGGATAATGACATAAATTATATTAAATGGTAAAAATAAATTCTATTTATACTTTAAAACCATTAAATATTATAATTTAACCATATAAATTATTGCGATGAAAAAAGTTGTTTTTAATTAAAATATAGCGTGTTTTTACTATTCATCAAAATATGAAAGTTACCAGAATAATATGAAAAATTTATCCAAAGAAAATTTTTATATCCTGCTTCCAAAGAATAATTTTATTTTGTAAAATTGAACTTATAAACATTTCAAATACAATATTTAAAGTGGGTGCGCCATGAAAAGGTGGCAAAACTGCACTTTTTAAAAACTACTTATTTTACCTGAAAAATTTATTTTGTTCTTATACCATGTTCTAGAAAATGAGTAAGATGAATAATAATGTTATAAAATTCAAAATATAGTTAATACTATTCATAACGGCTAGTTCATAATAATATTATAATAATATATCATTTTTTAGTAAAACCCGATATTGTGTACAACACACTTTATCGAGGAAGGTCGCGATTGCGGGTAATACAATCCAAGTCAGGGTTGCGTGTTGTGCAAGAATACTTCGTTGTTTTGTATTACAGAATCCAAAAATATTTCATTTATACATTGAATATATATATATATATATACTCAATGTTGTGTAGAATAACTATTATCAAAATTGTGTGTAACACGATCCAAGAATAGTGTTGCGTATACTGCAAGCTAATACGGTGTTGCGTATGGCACAAGGTAATCTTGCTGTAGCATAAAACACAAGACATTAATGAAATTAAAAGAATATTTTTCATAAAATATCAGGGTGTTACAGGTAAGGGTCCTAATACAGGTACCTGATTGTAGCATAGGAGTAGGAGAGCATTGGACTGATCTTAAGCTTGCGATGCTGCTACATTCTGTTTACTCTGCTTTGTTTTGTTTGGCTGTACCTTATACTTTGAGTTGTATTGTATTGTGGTGTGGTGTATCTTGTTCTAGATTCTTACATAGAATTACTGACATGATGCATCTTTATATATATGACTGCTGATTCTCTTGACTTCAGTTGTCCATTTCAGTTGTATATTGTCTTCTATTTCCACTATTGAATGTTATATTTCTTTTCTACTGTGCTACACTTTGAAAAATGACGGCATAGTTTCCATGTAACGCCCCGAGATTTTATGAAAAATATACTTTTTAATTTCATTAATGTCTTTTGTTATACGCTACACCAAAAGGAGCTTGCACAACACACATCCTTGACTTGCCTTTCATTACACGCAATCACGACCTTCCTTGATAGAGTGTGTAGTACGCAATACCAAGTTTCACTAAACAACGATATGTTATTATTAAAACTAGCCGTTATGAATTGTAATAACCACAAATTATGTAAATTCCATTTTTCAAAATGGACTTCATTTTTGGATTCGGAATATCGAAATTAGCTTAGGGTGAAATTTTTGTGATTTTCGGATAACTTTCATATTTTGATGAATAGTGAAAATTACTAAATTTTAATTAAAAACAACTTTTTCAATCGAAATAATTAATAGTGATAAATTATTAATTTGAGTGGTTTTAAAGTATATTTAGAATATATTTTTACAATTTAATACAATGTTGGTCATTGGATGTAATTTCACATTTAAACCAGTTATAAACAAGTGTCAATCTTTTGATAGTTATTATCTCTTAAAAACACGCGTTTTGTTTTGACAACGGGAATTAATTTTTAAATTAATTAATGCAAATGATATGTTTTAAATTTGGTAAAATATAAATCCTTTTTGAGTTCATAATATCAAATATAGCTTAGGCCTAATTTTTGGTATTTTTCTGAAAACTTTCAATTTTTGATGAATAGTGAAACCACTAAGTGGTAGTTAAAAAAACTGAATTTTTCATAAAACTTAATTTTACCACTTCTGTGAGTGGAATTTCAAAAATCCGAGAGACACGGTTGATGTCAGTATGTAAAATGTGGTTCAATGAGATAAAATAATTTTTGGTGAATAGTCACTTTTTACTTTAATTTACCACGGTTAAAAGTAAATAGGGTAATTAAGGGTAAAAATGATATTATTATTACCCTAACACATGTCCAAATTCTATTGGACAAGTGTAATTCGACCAAAAACAAACTTAGGAATAAAATATGACCATTTAGGCCCACTTGAAGTAGATTAGGACATTTATTATTATTTTATTCAATGAAGAGTTAAAAGAGTTAAAATCAATGTTTATTTGATAAAACATTTTTAATATAGGGTTATACATAAGATAAATTCTACTAAAAATATTCATTAGAAATTTAAAAAGATTTCCTACATAATGGTATTTTATTTTAATTTTTAGACATTAAATAATTTAATTTAGTTTTGACACAACGATGATGCCGTAATTATCTTATTAATGAAATATTGACATAATTGATGTTATAAATACCCAAATAAGTATAATATGAGACTTTTTATGAATTAAACTAATTTTCTAGGTTAATATGACATGTTAGTATTGATTTAATTAACTTTGTTCGAACTTATCATTCTTTTATGATTTTCAAAAAAATCAATTACTAAATAGTGTCAAAATTGACATAAAATAGTTTTTAAAACAAATATTATATTATTAATTGTTATTTTATTCCTAAAAATATAAGGCTCGGAAAAATGACTTAGATAATGTTATATATATTAATAATAAACAATTTGGGGTTCGTTTGTCTTCTTGTAGTATGTTTATTAACATTATAGTGTAAGAACACAAGAAGACAGAGTAAAAGTAAAATTATTTAACTTAATGTTAAATCTAAATGATAAGGTTAAAATAGGAACCTAAACTTGTCTAAATTCTATTGGATGAGAGGATTTCGACCCATACCCACCTTATCCTCGAAATAAATCAATTTGGAGATATTTAAAACCAAACTTGACTTTATAATAAAATAATATTTTTAGTTATTCCAAAGGTGCCCCTCTCCTCCCTTATAAAAGGGCACCTCCTCCCTCTCTTCCTCACACAACATTGAGCCTTCATGATCAGACAACCCCTGCCAAATTCTCTTCTACACTTCCCTATAAATATTATAGAGGTTCTTGTCTTCCTCAAAGACCAATTTTAGTGCCCTAAGTGGAGGTCTCAAAGAGGCGCTTCAAAGAAGAGGTAATTTCCGTTACCGATTCTTTCACCTTTATTTCTTCTTCCACTTCTTCTTCTTAGGTTGTTTAATTATGAAGTAATAACATCAGTATCACTAATATACTGATATGTTATTATAAGTATGAAATAATCCTATTTCACCATCTATCCATCCTGCGGAAAACGAAATCACCGCGCGTGCGTACGTACGGAATACCGTCTCCACCCCGTGGTGTAATCTATTTTCCGCCACCACATTAATTGGATGGGTATAATGGTGTAATGAGTAACTATATATGATTATTATAATTTGATATTGATACTGAAATAGTATACATACACTTCAACACAATTCCACGACCATGGGAATGATATCATCGCTCTTGCGTACGTACGGACTACTGTCTCCACGACACGATGAGATTCATTCTCCATGTTAACCATTTAAGAATGATTATAAAGTATATATAAGAAATAATAATGAAATATATGACATTATAAAGCCACTGGATTTATGTGTATATATATTTATGTACCCTACTTAATTACATTCAACTCAATAAGGAAACGAAAACAACGTTCATGCGTACGAACGGTCTACCGTCTCCATGAACGGTGAATTTCTTTCCATTAACCGATCTATTATATATATATATATTCTGAATATATATTATATATAAATCATGTTTTATATTATGGAATTAATTAATCATTATCTAAGTAATCATATGAATAATTACAAGTTAAAACACGAACGACAAATGCGATGATTTTACCCAAAACGCTACTTTAACATGAATTTACAAAAGAACGGGTAATATAAAGACATAAGTGAACCATATATGATATAATAACAATGAATATGATTCTTTAATAAGTCAATGACATTATTTAAATCATTATACAGGAGGTTCAGACACTTACGAAGCAAATCCGACCTAAGGTAAGGGAAATATCACAATCTCTTTTTATCCGAGATTGTTTATACTTTGAAATTTACTGGGGTGTATTTTATCATCCACATCCATGTTTCTTCAATATGTAATATTATTTCCATCCAACTAAAATTGTTTAAATCCAATTTTACCCTTCGATGAGTTTTTAGTAAAAGATATGAAAGGAATCTTTTGTCGTTTTTTGTACGAGGTACTTTTTGACTTTTCCGACAAAAGTACGAAGAATGTTTTTTTAACTTATACGGGATGAATGTATTTTTAAAAACATTATTTCCAAGAAGCTTACTTTAAAAGTTTTCAAGTTTATTTTTAATCAAATTCTTTTATTTTAATGTTGTATGACATGTTAAGAAAGGAAAAAATGTTTTTGAAGAAGAAAAGATATTTTCCTCAAGAATGGAGTTCAAGTGTTTTATCAAAATTATTTTCCATCTAAGATAATAAATAGTTCTGTTTTTATCCCTATTATTACATTGATTTGATTATGTTGTGATGGAATTATTTTTATGAATTCTTTATCTTATATGAATTGTTTTATGATGTCATGATGTTTAAGATTCCCATTTGTATTACATGGGTTATGCAATGATGTATGATTTATGATTTTGTGACACACATAAGAATGGTATCATTATGAGATGGGTGGGACCTATATCTCCCTCCAATGCATTGGGTAAAGATTTTATATCTCATGAGATAGAAATGGCTGGAATGGTAGGTTATACCGGTTCAGTGAAACAAGACTGAAACGAGGGTGACTTGGTTTAGAAAGGGACTTTGTCCACTAAGATAGTCTTGGCAATGAGTCTTGACTAACAAGAAATGATTCTCTATGATTATGTGTGTATGCCACAAAGTTTCATGTTTTAAGTTATGATTATTGGATTTTCATTTCACTACTAAGATTTATCCCATGTTATGAAATTATGCTCTCTTTTTCTGGTTAAGATTTCCAAAATGTTATGTTCTTATGAATGTGATGTGATTGACATTTCTTTTGTTTACCCATACTGAGCATTTGAGCTCACCCTTTTATGTTTTCTTTTCCCCAGGGTATAAAGAAATGTTTTAGGTAAAAAAAAGAAGATCTTTATGGGAGATGTTGAAGGTCTTTCCCACGATTAGAAGATTATATTCCGAGTTTCCAAAGACACTAAACTATTACGGTCCTTGTGTGTGTGTTTTTTGTAATGTACTAAGTATTCCGCAAAAGTAATGTAATGTACATGTACGTCAAGCTTTGGGTCTCTACAGTTGGTATCAGAGGAAAGGTTTAGTCAACCTTTGGAAACTAGGATGCGAGAACTTTAGTGAGATCCCTAGAGATATTTCTAAGGTATGTCTAGGGATGTCTCTAAGGTTAAGTATACATATACGTTATAGTCCTAGAATTGCGCTAACGATCTTAGAATTTAACCTAAGATGTTAGATATTGAGGGTACTCCCCCTTTATTATGTTGTTTTCTCTAGCATGATTTTTGCCTCTCACACTATTCATTTTGGGTTTTAGAAAATGGCTGGAAACAAGATGATTCACGATAATGGAGGATATGATGGACAATGGAATGATATTCTTCATGAGCAACCAGATGAAATGGGATTTGGAAGTCCAAACATCATTATTATGCTGAATCAGCAATCTCATAATATGATCAACAAAGTAAAATTTGGTAAGTTTCCTGACTCCGCTAATAAGAGAAAGATGGAGTTTCATGATGATCATAGAGGAAAGAGAGTACAATTTCCCCTATGTAAATCATGTGGGAAGAGGCATCAAGGAGAATGTTTCAAAGGAACTAGAAGATGCTTTGGGCGTGGAAAAGAAGGACGCAAAGCCAGTAAGTGCAAAGAAAAAGGTTCAGTTAACACCAGGGATGAGGATAATGGAATTGCTACGACATCAACAATGGTTAAATGTTTTAAATGTGGAATGTACGGGCATTATGAAAAACAATGCCCTAAGGGAAAGTATCATGAAGAGAATCGGTACGGTCGTATGAGTAGTATTTATGTTGATGATGATGAAGAGACTACAAATGATATGTGATTTGAAATAATTGTTGAAGCTCAGTCAATGGTTTAAGAATGTAGTGGAATGATTACATGTTTATCATGTGTAATGTTGTATAAGTAATCTCATGGTACTATGGAATAAAGAGACATCTAAGGATTGTTACACTGTTGTCTTTCCTTGAGTTTTGAAAGTGTATGATTAATGTTACCAGTATCCATGAAAGGTTATTCAGATATTTTTGGAAATAAGATGATATGCTCATAATGAAGGGAAAACGAGAATATGAAATGTTTAACAGTATTCATGAGCTCATGATTGATATAAGGACTAAGTGATATCATGGTTTGAGTATATAGAATTTTGAGGATTTTGGTATGTGGAAGGTGTTAACTTTTAACTACATTCATGTTTTCACTAAGGTTCAATGGGTATTCAAGAGAATACATGATTAAGGACATTGAATGTTTGGAATGTTACCAACAAAACATATCTTATGATATATGGGGATCAACGATGGTATTAAATCTTTGGTAATCGTTTTCACTATATTATGAGAGTGAACTATAGTATTATGGATAAGCCTAAAGATTGGAATGGATTATGATGGACATAAGTTAGTATTGTTTAAAGATATAAGTTTTTTCGATATTATTGATGGGATGTTATAGTAATATAGTTTTAGAAAAAGGAAAACCTGCAGGATGGGAGACAACCCATCGCTTCGGACAAGGCACTGGGAATCCAACCCACAACCGAAGTGAGACTGACCTTTATCGCCTACCACTGGCCTACAGGAAGTCCCTGTTTAGTAAAAAGTAGTTTTATTATATTAAGCAGTATGATATATGAAGTATAAGTACATTTTAGGAACCATATATGATTAATCTTACTATAGAATGACTTATGTATATTTACAAACTTTTGTTAACCTTTTGTTTGAGACAGATGGAATGACCCATCATTCTATCACATGATCTGCTAATAATTCACGAATAACAAATTCAACTTCATTTATTTAAGAGATGAAGTGGAAATTGTTCAAGTCACGAACAATAGTGAGATTGTACCAAAATAAAGTAAGTATTTATTCTAATTCAAATTCTTCAACTTTAGGGAAACGATCTTGAAAACCAAAAATGTTATCCTAGTGCTCTTATATCTAATTAATCAGATGGTACTTTAGATTGTCACAAATTTATGGATTTGTGATTGTTGGCTTTTCAATAGCCATGTTCTCTACCACTCTCCATCAGAACATGATGGTTAGATTTTTCTTCCATATCCATATTTTCACCTATGTGGAAACCCAGTGATTAGTTTATTTGGGTAACCGTTACATTTCATACTTTTGTTTTTAAAGATTGGTTTTGGTATTCCTTTTTACGATGTGGGTTTCTATTAAAGAAACTTTCGAGTAGTAAACCATTTATAACCCCGATGAATTTCGAGGGCGAAATTCATTTTAAGGGGGGTAGAATGTAACGCCCCGAGATTTTATGAAAAATATTCTTTTTAATTTCATTAATGTCTTGTGTTATACGCTACACCAAAAAGAGATTGCACAACACGCATCCTTGACTTGCCTTTCATTACACGCAATCGCGACCTTCCTTGATAGCGTGTGTAGTACGCAATACCAAGTTTCACTAAACAACGATATGCTATTATTAAAACTAGCCGTTAGGAAGAGTAATAACCACTTTTTGAAATTTTTTAAATTCTATTTTTCAAAATGGACTTCATTTTTGGATTTGGAATATCGAAATTATCTTAGGGTGAAATTTTGGTGATTTTCGGATAACTTTCATATTTTGATGAATAGTGAAAATTACTAAATTTTAATTAAAACAACTTTTTCAATCGAAATAATTAATAGTGAAAAATTATTAATTTGAGTGGTTTTAAAGTATATTTAGAATATATTTTTACAATTTAATACAATGTTGGTCATTGGATGTAATTTCACATTTAAACCAGTTATAAACAAGTGTCAATCTTTTGATAGTTATTATCTCTTAAAAACACGCCTTTTGTTTTGATGACGGGAATTAATTTTTATATTAATTAATGCAACTGATATGTTTTGAATTTGGTAAAATAGAAATAATTTTTGAGTTCATAATATCAAATATATCTTAGGCCTAATTTTTGGAATTTTTCTGAAAACTTTCAATTTTTGATGAATAGTGAAACCACTAAGTGGTAGTTAAAAAAACTGATTTTTTCATAAAACTTAATTTTACCGCTTCTGTGAGTGGAATTTCAAAAATCCGAGAGACACAGTTGATGTCAGTAAGTAAAATGTTGTTCAATTAGATGAAAATAATTTTTGGTGAATAGTAAATTTTAACTTTTATTTACCACGGTTAAAAGTAAATAGGGTAATTAAGGGTAAAAATGATATTATTATTACCCTAACACATGTCCAAATTCTATTGGACAAGTGTAATTCGACCAAAAACAAACTTAGGAATAAAATATGACCATTTAGGCCCACTTGAATTATATTAGGACATTTATTATTATTTAATTCAATGAAAAGTTAAAAGAGTTAAAATCAAAGTTTATTTAATAAAATATTTTTAATATGGGGTTATACATAAGATAAATTCGACTACAAATATTCAATAGAAAGATAAAAAGATTTCCTAAATAATGGTATTTTATTTTTAATTTTTAGACATTAAATAATTTAATTTATTTATGACACAACGATGATGCAGTAATTATCTTATTAATGAAATATTGACATAATTGATGTTATAATACCCAAATAAATATAATTTGAGACTTTTTATGAATTACAATAATTTTATAGGTTAATATGACATGTTATTATTGATTTAATTAACGTTTTTTGAACTTATCATTCTGTTATGATTTTCAAAAAAATCAATTACTAAATAGTGTCAAAATTGACATAAAATAGTTTTTAAAACAAATATTATATTATTAATTGTTATTTTATTCCTAAAAATTTAAGGCTCGGCCAAATGACATATATAAGGTTATATATATTAATAATAAACAATTTGGGGTTCGTTTGGCTTCTTATAGTATGTTTATTAACCTTATAGTGTAAGAACACAAGAAGACACGGTAAAAGTAAAATTATTTAACTTAATGTTAAATCTAAATGATAAGGTTAAAATAGGAACCTACACTTGTCTAAATTCTATTGGATGAGAGGATTTCTACCCATACCCACCTTAGCCTCGAAATAAATCAATTTGGAGCTATTTAAAACCGAACTTGACTTTATAATAAAATAATATTTTTAGTTATTCCAAAGGTGACCCTCTCCTCCGTTATAAAAGGGCACCTCCTCCCTCTCTTCCTCACACAAATTTGAGCCATCAAGCTCGGACAACCCCTACAAAATTCTCTTTTCCACTTCCCTAGAAACATTCTAGAGGTTCTGGTCTTCCTCAAAGACCAATTTTAGTGCCCTAAGAGGAGGTCTCAAAGAGGCGCTTCAAAGAAGAGGTAATTTCCGTTACCGATTCTTTCACCTTTATTTCTTCTTCCACTTATTCTTCTTAGGTTGTTTCATTATGAAGTAATAACATAAGTATCACTCATATACTGATATGTTATTATAATTATGAAAAAATCATATTTCACCATCTATCCATCCTACGGAAAATGAAATCACCGCGCGTGCGTGCGTACGGAATACCGTCTCCACGCCGTGGTGTAATCTATTTTCCGCCACCACCTTAATTGGATGGGTATAATGGTGTAATGAGTAACTATATATGATTATTATAAAGTTATATTGATACTGAAATAGTATACATACACTTCAACACAATTCCACGACCATGGGAATGATATCATCGCTCGTGCGTACGTACGAACTACCGTCTCCACGACGCAATGAGATTCATTTTCCAGGTTAACCATTTAAGAATGATTATAAAGTATATATAAGAAATAATAATGAAGTATATGAAATTATAATGCTACTAGATTTATGTGTATATATATTTATGTTATCTACTTAATTCCATTCAACTCAATAAGGAAACGAAAACAGCGTTCATGCATACGAACGGTCTACCGTCTCCATGAACAGTGAATTTCTTTCCATTTACCGATCTATTATATATATATATATATATATATTATATATAAATCATGTTTTATATTCTGGAATTAAGTAATCATTATCTAAGTAATCATATGAATAATTACAAGTTAAAACACGAATGACAAATGAGATGATTTTACCCAAAACACTACTTTAACTTGAATTTACAAAAGAACGGGTAATATAAAGACATAAGTGAACCATATATGATATAATAACAATGAATATGATTCTGTAATAATTCAATGACATTATATAAATCATTATACAGGAGGTTCGTACACTTACGAAGCAAATCAGACCTAAGGTAAGGGAAATATCACAATCTCATTTTTTATCCGAGATTGTTTATACATTGAAATTTACTGGGGTGTATTTTATCATCCACATCCATGTTTCTTCAATATTTAATATTATTTCCATACACCTACAATTTCTTAAATCCAATTTTACCCTTCGGTGAGTTTTTAGTAAAAGATATGAAAGGAATCTTTTGTCGTTTTTCGTACGAGGTACTTTTTGACTTTTCCGACAAAAGTATGAAGAATGTTTTTTTTAACTTATACGGCATGAATGGATTTTTAAAAACATTATTTCCAAGAAGCTTAATTTACAAGTTTTCAAGTTCATTTTTATTCAACTTCTTTTAGTTTAAAGTTTTATGACATGTTAAGAAAAGAAAAAATGTTTTTGAAGAAGAAAGGATATTTTCCTCAAGAATGGAGTTCAAGTGTTTTATCAAAATTATTTTCCATCTAAGATAATAAATAGTTTTATTTTTATCCCTATTATTACATTGATTTGATTATGTTGTGATGGAATTATTTTTATGAATTCCTTTATCTTATTTGAATTGTTTTATGATGTCATGATGTTTAAGATTCCCATTTGTATTACAGGGGTTATGCAATGATGTATGATTTATGATTTTGTGGCACACATAAGAATAGTATAATTATGAAATGAGTGGGACCTATATCTCCCTCCAATTTATTGGTTACATATTTTATATCTCATGAAATAGACATGGCTGGAATGGTAGGTTATACCGGTTCAGTGAAACATGACTGAAATGAGGGTGACTCGGTTCAGAAAGGGACTTTGTCTACTAAGATAGTCTTGGCAATGAGTCTTGACTAACAAGAAATGATTCTCTATTATTATGTGTGTATGACACAAAGTTTCATTTTTTAAGTTATGCTTATTGGATTTTCATTTCACTACTAAGATTTATCCCATGTTATGAAATTATGCCCTCTTTTATAGGTTATGATTTCCAAAATGTTATGTTCTTATGAATATGATGTGATTGATATTTATTTTGTTTACCCTTACTGAGCATTTGAGCTCACAATTTTATGTTTTATTTTCCCCAGGGTATAAAGAAAGGTTTTAGGTAAAAAAAAGAAGATCTTTATGGGAGATGTTGAAGGTCCTTCACCACGATTAGAAGATTATATTCCGAGTTTCCAAAGACACTAAACTATTACGGTCCTTGTGTGTGTGTTTTTGTAATGTACTAAGTATTCCGCAAAAGTAATGTAATGTACATGTACGTCAAGCTTTGGGTCTATAAATTCCACACATTGAGACCTCGGCCCTCGCTGCTAGTCGGCAGCCTCTGCCATTTGGGGAAATGCCCTTGAGGTCATGTGACCAACCGGGTTCGGGGCACCCGTTGAGTGGCATCCGGATCCAGGGCGTTACAAAAGACATAAAGAGTGATGGAAATGAATGAATATAAACTAGAAGTATAATAGTTTATATAGGGAAAATACGGGAATCACAAACCATAATTAGTAAATAAATCATTGAATTCCAAGATCAAAATAATAGAAAAAAGAAAATCATAGGAAACTCAAAGAAATCACTTCTTCCTCCCTTGAATAATAGCTATATGTAGTTATCCATAAATGATGGAGATAAGATTCATATATGGAGAAAAAAATGAAGATTATAATATATATATATAGAGATAGGAAACAAGTTATATATATTATAATGAAAAAACTAATTGAAAATAATTGAAAACCTAACTAAAATATATTTTGAATAAATTACAGTGGTTGAGTGTGTGAGAGTGTTTTTTCTAATTGTATGTTATTTTTTATATTGACCATAGGTTTTAACATTATTTTTAGGATATGTTTCAAAAAGGGTAATCTTCATCTTTCATTCATCATTCCTTGATGTGAGTTCTCTATATAGCATGGTCAGCTATAGTTTTTCTTTCATTCATGGGATATGAAACTACAGAACAAACTGAAATTCTGCAGATTTAATTTTTTTTTGTAATACCTCTATGATATTTAACCCTCTATTATTTATTTTTCTGAAATCATGTGGCTGATATATTTAAATATATGAAATAATCTGGGGAACATTTTCATTGAATAATATTCATCAGCATAGAATAACTATAGACTGATTGACATTGTAACTAAGATTCATCAATTTTTAATTATATATATGAATTCATCATTTATGGTGATAAGATTATTATAATATGATTAAATTTACACTATTAAGGTGAAGTAATGTGTTTAAAAATAAAAAATAGCGTTTATAAAAAATTTTATTATGTATAAATGTTTACATGAACCAGTTTATTAATATTTCATGAAGTAATTTTTTTATATAACTCCCTTTGAACAAACTTTCTTACAAAATAATTATAAATATCATACCTTACATGTAAAATATTTCAATTTGAATTTTTTTTATGATGATATGAATGTTATCTAAATCATACATAAGATATTATTTTAATCCAAAGGATATGTAACATTTTTCACTTTTCCAAAAATTCTAGTTTTATTAGTTACATATTACATTTTTTCAATATAAATGAAAAAATTATAATAATTTTTTTAAAAATATTTATTATAAATATTGTGACTTATAACATGTAATATATTATACTCACCTAGATTCATATTTTTCCTTAATCAGAAGTTATTTTTAACTAATACATAAAATATTTGAGATTTCTATAATTTCAATTTTAGTCCTCAATATCTTACATATAATCTTATGGATTCCAAAATTTATCAATTATTAATCAAGAAATTACAAATTCACTTATATTCCTATATATTATATATAAGGGATAGGGTAACTAAAAACTTACCCATCATTCATTCCACTATAGTTCAAAATGATAATTTACCATTTGTTAAAAAAATAAAAATAAAGTATAGATTATACCAAAAGTTTCAAAAATTAATTAAAAAACATCGAAATAAGTAATTAATCTATTTTTATAATAAATTACAAAGTATCCCTAAAACTAAATATATAATAATTACATTTTAAATGAATAATTGGTGAGATTAAATCAATGAATTATATAAAAAAATTTAAAGATATAAACATCATAAAATTATGAAAAGGATTCGAACGATATAAATATGTTCACATGATGTTAACCATTATTTGAATGAAGTATTAAGAGTAAAGACATTATTTGAGAAAACAAATAATTCATATAGTGATAAACAGGGTAGTATATTTTTAAAAAATTAAATTTCTAATCAATTCCAAGTAAAGTGATCCTTTTGTGTAGGAGTACCCAAAGAATAAAAACATTTGAAATAGGAAATGAAGAAATGAACAATATTAAAAATAGCGAATAGTATATGGATCCTTCCATGAATACCTTATATATCAATATGAATTAAAAATTATAGTAAAATGTAAAAGTCTCGGTATGCAGGTTCATGCAATTTTCTCAACATGCAGAATGTTGATGTTCTTCTATCGTATTGTATTTATAATTCTTAACAATAATGGAATTATAAAAATATTATAGTTATATATGAATGGTGGGGAAGTTACATAAGAATTTGAAATTAATTTTGTGAAAAGTATCAATATTCTAATTAATTATTAGATATGTTTAATTGATTTATTGTAAAAATTTTAATTTTGTGTTCAAGTGTACAAAAAGTAAAATTTAATTAGTAATTTCATATATAAAAAATTGTATAATGGCCCAAATAAAATATTTGTGTCTAGAAAGAACTTTTTTTTCATTAGAATTAATCCTAATAGATAAAATAATATACCATGATATAGAAGTGTAAATACTAATAATTTATAGGATTTATTTGATTTAATCAGATAAGTGTGTCACAATTTGATGTCATATTGTTATTATCAAGATATAAAATGATTTTATAGTTTTATGATAGTCATTTTGGATATCAAAAATATATGTGGGGATAGAGATTAGATATATATGGGGTTATTTTATATGATTACATGAGTGGTGCTATCATACTATCCCACAGAAATGATACTCGATGAATAAAAGAAGAAATAAATTAATTATATACTTACATTTCTATGTATTGAAAGTGTTGTTGTGGTTAAAAATGGGTATCATATTGGGTTTAATAGATTATCTCTGAGAAACACGACCTTTAAAATCACGTAAATTGTATTTCATGGTTTATTAACAAATAGTTTTTAGTACGTATGACTAAGATCATACATAGATTTCGTTGAAAGAGGATTAATGTTACTACAACTTATTACCAATGAATGTATGTGAGTGAAATTGATAAAATTGTTTTCTTCATATTCTTATCTTGTTTACTACACGATGTATTTACCTATTAAGCTTCTAGGTTTATTTTTGATGCATCCTTTTAATTTTTTAAGACCAATCACTAAAAATATTTTTGTAATCCATCCATAGTTGTATGTGTTTCAATAAAGTATAATTTAAATCTTTAATTATACTAAATAAGTGAAGATTGAGCATGAAATGACAAGATCATTGATGTGTATTTAAATAGCGGTATCCTAGTATCTCTAATTTTATCTAAAGAATATGTTTAAAAAGGGGGATAATATCTATTACCAATAACCCTATAATATAATGGATAAGGATTCTATGGAAATAATTACATTTTAGTTTATAATTGTAATTAGTGTAACATGTGGTGAAAGCTTCCCCATCCAAAAAATGGATTAGTATTATTTATCACCTTCTGTGTCCTAACATGTAGTATGTTACCAATGGAATAATCGTAAATAAGTGGAACCATGTGATATCTCCAATAACATCATAAATATAAATATAATTATAGATTATGTATCCTAACATCAATAATACAAGAGATGAATAATATTAATGTCTAATGGGGAGACCCTTATCCCACAAGGTAATGGTATATCAATGATTCAACATTTTTAGAAGTAGAAAATTATTTATTTATTTGATGTCAATGTTGGGGAAGGAATCCTCATGAATATTGTTTTTTGTATGAATGGAAACAGAATATACCAAAAGAGTTGACACTATGAGATGGATGAACACATAGATATTATGAGGTATTTGATTTCTATACTGATGTTATCTTGATGTTTGAAATTTTGATTATGTTTTTATAAGAAAATAAACCGGGGATATATTAATTATATAAATTTTTAAGTTGTGAATATTTGGTATTATTAAATAAATTAATGGAGTAGTTTTGGTAACTATTGGAATTTTTGAGAAAACATATCTATAATGGATGAAAATTGTAAATACAAACATAATGGATGTATTTATTGATGTTATATAATTTTGTATGTATATTGGAATTTATAAGGATAATACACTCTAAAATTATATGTTTGGGAAGGAATCCTAATGTTAGATTTAATGATATATTGAAGAGGAGCATAGATTTTCTTGAAATGTAAGTATAATAGTTATTTTTGGATGTTTTTTTATATATTACAAAGTATAAAATAAATATTTTAAGGATGTATATTATATATCTAAACAAAATATTATGAATTTATTTTAAAATTTTATTATAAAATCAATTGTTTTTAAATATTTCTTGATCTGTTTTGTATTATGATTATTGGCCTAGGAAAATAAAAAAGGTATAAAGTTCACTACAATATTTATGTGTGATAGTATTGGAAGAATGAAATATAAATGGTCAAGTGATCATCCCTATATATATATATTTTATATTAAAAATATATAAGGGGTTCCGTGGTATAAAAAATAGGAAATGTATAAATCAAGGTAGATATATGAGATTCATATTGGACAAATATATCCAAAAACTGCATAGTTAGTATAATGAATAAGTTCCATAGATATGATCCCTATATAAATTTAAATAACTATGATACACTCTTTGTGAAATGGAAATGTCATAAAAAATCCTCAATGTGATTCATAAGGGTCATAAATACGATATGTAAATCTTACCTTGGCCACAACCATGAAATTTAGACAATTAAAAATCTATATTGGGATACATAAGAGTAGTCAACAAGGTATGTAAATGTAAATTTTTTAAAGTAATTACAAAAATGAATAATTAATGAAATAAAATATAATTATTATGAGTAATCTTTGAAATATCGAAATTTATTTAGGTGATTCAAAAGTGTAAATTTTCATTGAGCAATGACAAATGGAAATGATGTAAAAAGTCATTAGAATTCAAAACATTTAATATTGGGTATACATAAGAGTATCAACATCAATGAATTTGATATCTTTTATTTATTCAATGTAAATAAGGTAAAAATTTATAATTTTTTTAAATTTCGTAGGAATAGGATAGAGTAGTTATGAGTCATATATAAGGGATATAATGAAGAGAAATTGGAAAAGTGATAAACTGTTCTAATGAATATGTTAGAGTAACTGGATTGAAATATCATTACATTTCATTCATTAACAATTGTTATATTTTATTGGTCATATATAAAAACCTTATATCATTATTTTCATTATTAATCATTATATATGATTAATAGTTTAGGTGTATGTGATATAGAAGATCATGTCCTAATCAAATGATGATAATTCCATGATATTCATTGGATTTAAATAAAAGATTCATGTAGATTTTATGGATATAATGTTTCACACAACATATCACTGTATAAAATGTTCTCAATCTATGAAGAAAATGAATTAACAAGTTTCATTATTTCAAATATCCACCATTTTTTTAAGTATATCTGAGAATTTAATTGATTGGTATGAATTTGGTTTTGAATAATGTTTTTAGATATATTTCCCCAATATACTCATAAATAATTAAATCTAATTTAATAAAAAAACATGTATAATATCTCTTGAATTATAGATAATGGATTCCTAGAAGTCATTAATTATCGGTGTATGCATATCCATAAATAATATAGCTTCACATTGATTGAATGATAGGAATAAGTATAGAGTGGATTAATTGATATATATGGTACAATTAGAGTTGTGTTCAACAATTAATAAGAGAAGAAGAAGATTTAAGGATGAATTCAATGACTTTAAAGATCATGAAAAAGAAGAAAAAATGTATATTTTCCATGTCGACTCATAGAAAGGAAATTATTTTATTTGTGGTTATGTTCAAACATAGTCTATAAATGATTAGTAATTATAGATCAAGTATAACATCTCTACCCCAATTGAATTAATAATAACAGTGATATTATTTTTTATAATCTTTCAAGATAATATGTTTTTCAATTTTTTGGTGTAATAATAGAGTCAATATACTGACCATTGGGAGTTAGTGAGTCATCCCTAACTCTTATAAGGTGGTTTACCGCTTTCATTGATTTATCTCGACCAAACCAATCACCAAATAGTGTGTTTATTTAATTCTATTATAGCAAAACATTTTTATTTTATGCTCCATGAATTATCCTAATGAATTTGAGAAAAATAAAATACTTGTGTCATATGTTCATGATTTATTTAAATTTTAAAACTCATAACATGTTGAGTGTGGTTTAGATAATCATTGATCAAGGGATTAATACATTATGGGTAATGTTATCATTTTTCTAATGATGAAATTATGTGTTTCACAACTATAAGATCAATATTAGTTTGTGTGGTGAATGATTGATGAATAAATGTTTATGTGATAATGAGTTTCATACCCTAATTTACCCTCCCCCATGACTTAAGGTATTCCCCACTAAATACAATTAAGTGCTTGAATTTTTTTAAAAACACTGTGATTTTATTGGGATTAATATTATATAATATTCATAATTGTTAAAAATAATAGTTCATTTTCAATTCTCATGTGACTTATCTATATATTTTTTGATACATGGTTTAATTTAACATGAAATAATCATATAGGGTAATAAAAAAATATTCCCAGAATATAAAATGATGTTATTTTTAAAGATCTTCAATAAATTAGTGATGTAAATGGGGTACAAAGAGGTAAAATTAGTCATAGTGACTATACTTTTTATATATAAATAATACATCTTATTAGTTTTATATTAACTACAAAACATTAATATCCATTCCACAATTGTAAAGGCTTAGTGTCTTTGGAGACTTGTTGGGTAATATTCTCATTTTTTAATGTTCATCAATATATCCCATAAATATACTCCCACATATTACCCTTACTATACATATCGTAATTAAATCCTTTATTAATATCAAAGAGAAGGAAACCCAATAAAGGGTGATCTCAGATGCATGAAAATGATAAATTGGGGAGACATGAATTATCACCTAAACATAAAATGAGAAAAAGGGTATGAGAACATGAATTTATCATTTAAAAATAGAAAACCATAAAATATTAGAATAAAATTTTATATAGTGGAATTATTCATGGGTTTTTATAAGAATTGAATCAAAAATGAATCGAAGAACAAGGCCCATGAATGTATAAAAATGGAATAAGTCTAATTTTTGTGGAAAAAAAATAGGGATATAAAAAAATTCCATAGTAATGCATCAGTTCTTATATTATTGTACTGGGTTAGGATCCCTCGCCATTCTATCAAATCTTTACTAAATGTTCACTACCCTGACTATCATAGCTGATAGAGTCCATTACTCATATTGAATCACTTTCCATTCTTTTCCTTACTAATTCCATCAGATATCAATAATTACCTAATACATTAGAGGGATATATAATTTATTTTTGACACATCACATAATCAAAATTATAAATATGTGTGTTATAAGATCATAAATCATTTATCATACATCCTAATCATTTGAAATGAATTTGGATTCATAATCATTTCAATAATTTATCATTATATATCTCATGAAAAAGGAATGGATTTCCCAAATATATCATCATCGAAATCATAAAAAAATATAAATAAATAATAAGAATGGTGTTATTGGATCATATCTCGTAATAGTATTAATTGAAATCAAAGGATTTATTCCTAGAAAAAAAATATATTAAATGGTAACCGGATTTTTTCTTGAAGAAAATACCATTTTCATTAAAAAATAACATGTTTAAAATAAAATCATTTCCCAAACATTAAGGGAAAAATATTATTCGGAAATAAACATAGAAAAATTTAAAAGAATATTCAAATAATTAGGTGGTCATCATATCAAGAATTTATGTTCAAGAATGGTACATTAAAATAATTATTTCTTTCTTATTTTATGTATTAAAGATAAAATAATTTTATTCAGTAAAAAAGATTCAATTGAAAATTTTTCATAGAAAGTTGAAATTGGGTAAAAATAAATATAAACATTCATTGGATAATAGTGAAATAATTTTGAAAACATATTATAGGAACATAGACATTTATAAAAAATAGTAACAATTGAATTGTAAAACAAGGGTTGTTTTCCATAAAGACATTATTTCAGTGACATGATTAAAAAATGTTTATAAAATTAAAGGAAAAAATACATTCTCTATAAAAAACCTAATCAATTGAAAAACAATTGAAATTTTAAGAAGAATATATCACATTTGTTCATTAATTTTAAATTCAATCATAAACAATCCTGATAAAAACGATATTGAAACAAATTTCCCTTACAACATGTTTGACTCTCTTAGAAAAAACTGTCACCTAATATATAATAAATTTAATTTTTTATAATTACATTCTAGAACCATAATTATATATATAATAAAAACACAATTTACATATTATATAAATCCAATATTGAACAAGAAATTTTTATTCGAACAAATTTAATTTCTTCTATATAATACGTTACCCACTACACCGAGTTCTATTGAACCATCATATACTATTAACAATATTATTTTAACACATTTTTATAACAATGTTGTTGATATTAGTGATATTAAAAGGTATAACGAAATTTTTTTTAAATATGATTTATATTTTTGATAAATAATATATAATGATAAATAATTATTTAATTTTTTGTGAAGTCATTATACGACATGAAAATGCATTCTTCTCAAAGAAAATTATAGTATTTGTATTTATGAAAATAATAATAAAATTAAATTTTTTTATTTTTTTAAAAAAATTATTAGATATTAATGAAAATAGTATTTTATATAATAATTCCAATATTACCATAGAGTAATTGTTTTGATATTTTTTCTGGAAAATTTAATTTCTTACTGATTAGTGAAAAAGATTATTTTTATTAAAAACTACTTTTTCATTCAAATAATTTAAAATTTTAATTTCATTTTAATATACATAAATATTAACAATTAGTTAAATTATACCATATTTAATCAAATTTAAGTCGTTATAATCAATTCAATTTTTTATTTTGATTTTAAAACATTTAATACTTATGAAAATATTTTCTTTGGAAATTTTTTTTTTCATCATGTTGGATGGGTTGACAATAAATTAAATTCTACCAATTATATCAATATAAATTAAGAAAATTATTTCCATTTTTTTAGTCTGAATATCTAATATTATATAATAATATCAACATAATTTTGGATGATAATAAAAACTAAAAATAGTAAAAAATAATTAGTACAATAATGGTTCAAGTGTTTTAACTTGGTGTCAAACTAAAATTATAATTGTTAAAATGATCTAAAATCTAGTCCAAAATATATTTAATATTTACATTTAGACCTTATATCTTCTTATGTTTTATAAGTATCCATTCCAAATAATTTGTTAATTTTTAAAAGGTTTGTACACCATTTTCAATTCAAATATTCCAAGTCTGTCATCTCTACTATCTATAAAAGGGAACCAGGTACCATATCCTCTTCACACCACTAATGCCATTTAATTCCGGAAATACCTACCAAAACCCCTTCTTTACATCCATCCACAGATCCTTGGTTCTTTATTTTCTAATATTAAACCCTCATCTGAGGGGTTTTTAGCGTAATCCTAAATATATTTTATGATGAAGAGGTATAGTTCATAACAACACATTTTTTATTAATTTATTATTAGAACAAAATAAAATCATATTAAATTATTATTTTATATCAATATATGTATATTAAATAAATATAGATTTTATTATGTTCATTTTATTCACTATATTGATCTCCTCACCCATTAAATGGTAAATGAAACCATGGATCTTGTGTTTGGCTGGTAAATGCCTCGTTAATTAATGTAATTAATTTTCCATAATTTATAATTTCAAATGGATATAATAATGGATTTAACATTTTACTTGGTATTTATGACTAAATTGTAATTTTTTTAATTATAATGTTATATCTAACTTCACACCATTCCATCCTTTAGAAATCTATAACAATGTTGAGGCGTATGTAGGATTACTACCTCTATAAAGCGATTTGATATGTTTTTAGTCTTATTTTGACATGGATGGTAATAAATAAATATTAAATAAATAAATATTAATAAATTATATAAAAAAATATTATTTAATGGTGAATTTATATTTTTTCTTTCCTATCATTAGATTTATCAAGAATATGGAAACCTCATTCTTCTGTACGTATAGTCTACCGTCTCCATGAATGGTGTAACTCCTTTTTTAGCTAACAGTAATGAATTATTATAAATATAAATATATATAATTAATTTTTATGATATTTCTATAATATTTACCATTTTGTATTTGAATTATCAATTATCATAGTAAAAGTACCAAGAATAAACACCCAAATTATTCAAGGAAAATGAAGCAATTATTATAGGAAAAATGATTTTGCGATGAAATTGTTAATATAACGATAAAAAAAGGTCATGTGTAAATCACATATGATAACATATATATATATATATATATATTTATGGTTCTCAAATTCATTTTTAAAAATAATTTATTTATTATATAGGAGGTTGAAACTTTTATTTAGAAAGTCATGACTTGAGATAGAAGATTTATGTATTTGGTTTTATATATGGTAGACTTACACCAAAATCGCCACTCATTTTTTTTCTGTGGGGAATATACCAATCCTTATCATGTAATATGATTAATCAAATTCCTCCCATGAAATTTAATTTTTGAATTATTTTTATTCTTTAATGAGGATATTTATTCAAGGGTTACTAAATTTTTAAGTGTTTTATCTCAGAATCTATTTTTTATCGGGATGGATAAAAACTGTTCACATGATAACAAAATTTTTTAATATATAACTAAAAAACCCATTAATTATAATCCCAACTGGTTTTTCAACTATTATAAAATTTTCTATTAATTTCCCCTTATTTATTTACTCAAGTGTATAAAAATTTAATTTAATGCAAATTGAATTTATTTTTCTCTTGGATCCAAAACACTTTATTATCCATATAGTGGTTTTTACTAAGAATGTTTTGTATAATGTTTTTAATAATCTCCAATGTTTTTTTAAATATGTTATTACCTATATTTTAATTTTTATTGTATGATTTAAAAAGAACTTCTTTTCATTTTCTTATCATTACTCTTTAAACTTTTTACTGAAAATGTGAAATGAGTATTCGTTTTATTATGGAGTACATGAAAAACATTAGAACTTTAATGAAAGATAAATAATGTAAATATTTCCTTATACATTTCTATAGTTATTTTCAGAATAAAAAATATTTTATATTTTTTAAAATTTTATTTTAAATAATTATTTTAAAATTGAAAATATGATTTTCCTTCACATTGTTCACAGTGTTATTTTAAAACAATTTTTAATATAAGATGAAAACCTTTAAAGATTCATAATTTATATATTGGATATGATTTAATGATACCAACCATATTATTTCTCTATATGGTTTATGATTTTGATAATTATATGTATTGAATACCCATACGTTTTCTATGGATTATACTTTGTGGATTTAATGGAATAATAATTAATCATTTCTATTTTCCATGGGTAATGTTATCAAGAAAATATTTTAAAGCACATTATATTTTTGATGTTTATGATATTGTGGAACATAAATATATAAATTATGTTATGGGTTGGACCGATACCTCCCTCTAGTAATTTTTTTATTAATGATTTATATCTGAAGAGATAAACGGAATATGAATGGGGACCAAACACCATTTTGAAAGGGAAATGGTAAATTATGATTATATTATGAGTGAATGTTGACTACAATAGTGGTTTGGGGAGTGAATACATTCCACTATGATAGAATTTTTAGTGAGCCATGATAACTGAGGAAATTAATTTCTATGCCTATTTGTATGACACAAAGCTTTGTCTTAGGACAACATTATGTTCTCTTGGATCAGGATCTTTGATTTCCTTATGATTGATGTAATATGAAATTCCAAAATTTATTCTACTAATCAATGTTATAAAGGTTGATATATAGGTTATGGTTTTGAAATACTATAATTGTCTTCTCATACCATTATTCTCATGATATGCTTATATTTTCATTGATATCTAATTTAATCACCCTTACTGATAATCAGATCTCACCCTTTTTTATGTTTCTATAACCTAGGTAATGAAGAATTTTTTTAAATGAAATGTATATAAAGTGTTGTGTTTTTTAAAAACTATGTGGAAGATATTGTTGAACTTTGTTGAACTAGTTTTTTATGTTTCCAAGTCTAGAAATTTACAAACCCAATACCATTTTTACATTATTATTTTATTAGGTAAAAATGATTCCATTATGATGATGTGTTATTTTCTATATGAATAGTGTTGGTCCCAATAGTTTCAACCATATAAAGGTTTGTTTATATTTTATATATTAGAGTGGGAAAAATTTATTGAGAACCACAATGAGAAGATTATTTATTGGAAAATTTCCAAGAAATTTGGTGCATGTTAAAGTTAGTGGTCTATATAAAATGAAATACCTTTAATGATACAATAAGTAGACTCAACTATACCACATTTATAATTTTGTCTAATAATATTGAAAAAATAACATTGTTCTACACTAGTTTGTTACCTATAGACAAAAAATTGGCCATAATTCACACATTGGTTGGAACTAATGGGTGATATGTTTTGGAAAATATCAAACCCTTTATGAATAATAAAATAAGGATTTTAATAATTACCATGAACTAATTTGTCTAATCCTAAGGATTAATAGACTAAAAATAAAGGTTTCATGATTTAGAAAACATCTAATTTTTTTTCATGATTAGTTTGTTTAGCATTCGGAATAATACTAATCACACTATAATTTTTTCTAGGATGGTTCATCGATCCTAATAGAATAATTTTAATGGAGTAATAAATGGAAAATTAAATGAGATTCATCCTAAATTTTGTTTCACTATAGTTGCAATTTAAAATATTGTTTTTATTCTCAAACCACTTTCATAAGATAAGAATAACTTTGAAAATACAAACAAGCCAGGGAGGTAAAAAATTATATTGATACCTTCAACAAGTAATACCAACCATATTTTAGTTATTCCACTAGTCCCATTGTTGATTATAAATAAATTAGTAACCCTTAAAATATATTTTCCATTATACAATATCCAGGGAAGAAAAATTCATTTTAGGTGTTTATTATTTTGATGGAAAAGTAAATCAGTGGTAGAATCGTATCAAGAATACATGTAAACAAGATAAAATTGACCAACTGGAATGAAATGATTTTGGGAAATTATTTTTCAATATTTTACTTTACCAATATTATTTGTCTGAAAAGAAAGAAGTAATTCCTTATGTTAATTCCAAGGATGATGAATCTGTTAGTGCCTTAGAGGTTATTTTTACAAGTGTTGTAAGGTATACTTCTAGTATTATCATCTCAATTGAATTTAAGGTTGATTGATTCATCAATAGATTAAAACCAAAACTCTAAAGGGACTTTCACCTATGGGACTTCATTAGTTATAAAGAAACTATTTGATTTGTAATCATGGTTGAAACGTATATTGGAGTTACTCATCAATTTCAGGTTTTGGATAATAATTTAAAGATAAAATTCAAAATATGCTCCAAAAAATAGAGATAAGAACATCATATTTCATTTATTATCACCTTGTGGGTGGAAAAATGAAGAAAATTATACTAAGGGTACTAGTAAATGTATAAATTGTGGAAATGATATTCCTAAAGAAATATACTATAGAAGTAATGGAATAAAGATAGATAATGATGAGAATAAAGAAAAAGCATCACAAAATTCACCGCCCATACTCTATTGTATCAAATGGAAGGATTATTGGAATTATACTATCCAATTCTCAAAACAAAAAGTTAACGAAGATGATCGATGACAGTAACCTATGATCCTTATAGACAATGAGGAATCCTGTGAGATCACTCTTTATGAGTGGTGGTATGAAAATTACATGGTAAAATGTATACTTATCACTCTCTCTAGAATTTATAATATATTTTATGACTCTGGATCTATCTTCTATTTTAAATATTAATAAATTTATTGGGTATTAAAAATAACTCCCCAATTATTATTTTTTAAATTTGTAGTGGAATCTCCGAATAGTTCATTGATCCCCTATTAAATATATGATTCTTATAGGGTAGAATTTTATGGTAATGTCATTCTTACAAATCTTATTATTCTACCTCTAGGGGAATATGATGTTATATTAAGAATGGATTGGTGTTATTTATATAAATAAATAATTAAAAATTATGTAATGGATATAACGTTGTATATTCCAACCAAACCATTGATCATTTATTAGTGTTTTCAAAGATATGAATTTCGAATGAAAGTAACATCTAGTGTATGGGTCTAGATTCCTTTTAAAAAGGGGTTTTTTCTCTCTGTTGTTTTGGAAAAAACTCAACATCAATGATATGTCTATTTTGTTGGATAATTTTTACTTATGTATAACATAGTATTCAACTCTTACACTAAATCAGGATGTTTAGTTATCAATATAACTCATTCAGAGAGCTACACCTATTTAAATGAAATTATATTGAATAACCCGGATTTAGTAGTAATAATATAAGAAGATACCCCAGGAGAATCATCAAGTGGGATTCATTTTTCCATGTGTGTAAAATTTGAGTGAGACATCGAATTTAGTTTAGAATAATTATAGATCGATAAAATTAATAATTGATTACAAGTTACTAAAAAACATCACAATAAATAAAAATGTATCATCTACCTCATATTTAAGATTTGTTCGAACTACTTCATGGTGCTCAATAATTTTCCAAGATGGTCCTTTGTTATGGATATCATCAATTTAGGGTTAAGAAGGTGTATATAACAAATACATCATTTTCGACACATCATGGTCATTAGGAATATTTGGTGATCTTGTTTTTTCCTAACATATCCCCCCACTATATTCATGGAATCATTGTATAATGTATTTATAGATTACCTTGATAAATTTTTTGTTGTCTTTATTTATCGTATTATTATATATTCAAGGGGATAAAATGATTAGTAATACCACTGGATAATTGTGTTGAAGAACTAAATAAAGGAGAACATATATGGAATGTTTATAATGTCTGAATTTTAGCTTCACATAGTTTCATTTTGAGTTGATATTTTGTTATATGATGATGTATTGGTGTTTCTATCAATGAAAGAAGCTAGTAAAAATTGCTCTAAATTTACAACAGTGCTTGAAAAATATAGTTTTCATGGGTTTTAAATTTTTTAACAATGCTTTATGGAAAATATATCTGAGTTATTCAATACATTCATTAGTATTACCAGTAAGAGAGATATGTTTCTTTGGTTTTTTGAATGTGAAAAAATGGTCAAGGAACTAAATAGAATTCTAGTCAGTAAATTCTTGGTTACATTATCCAATATTGGAGAGGGGATTTTAGTCTATACTAATGTATCTATGATGGTGTGGTGATGAATAATCATGTATAATGATATGGTTATTTATAAGGCCTCACGATAAATAATGGTTAACAAAAAAATTTACCCAACTCCAGATTTGGAGATAGATACTATATTTTTTCAATTACTGGTATTGATGAATTTTATTTACAAATAATGGTATAATATATATACTGATCATAATAGTGAAAAGAATATATAAAAACATATATAGATGAACACTGACTATAGAATAATGTTGGATCTGATTAAAGATTATTACTACTCAATACATTACCCGCATAGTTATGTGAACTAGGTGATGAATTATTTAATTGAAAGGATCATTCTAGCTCATCTGCATTGATGATCGAAAAAGATACAATTCAAATGGTTTACTAATAGTAGTATATGCAAATTATTAAGGAATGGTATAAATATTAATTTTCTAAAATCAGTGTTAAGCATTATATCCAACTGAATATTTAATAGGTTCATAAAGAACATGATAACTTTAGAATATGGTGATAATGGTTTTGGGTTCGGACATGAATATGATGGAATGATAATGTTATATAACTTTTTATATGTTACATCTATCCCATATGCTGGTAATGGAGCTGTTAGAGGTTTGTAATATCTCCACATTATCTATTCATCATCGAAGTACAATGATTTATAGATATTAGAAAGAGTTTTATAGAGGAATGACATGAAGAGAGATATCATAGTGTTTTTATATTGGTGAAAGGTTTACCATCATATTAACAGAATGGGAAAACTTATAATTGTATGTACAAAATTAATATATACTAGAACTAAAATGGTAAAACAACACCACAAATATAGCCTATTGACTCCCAAAACATCAAAAGGTAAAAATGGAATAATGGCTCCTTATTGAGTTTTCACATTTAATTTTTTTATACAATGTTCTATATAGATATATTTTTAATTATATACATTAATAATGTATTATGGTTACATGGAGTACCACATTATATTATATTTTAATTTGATCAAATGTTTACAATGATGTTCTAGTAATTAATTTTGTATGATTTTTATATAGAGTTGAGTTAAACCACTTTGTATCATCCCGAGACAAAGAAATAAATATATAGTGTATATTTTTTTATATTATTCCATTGACATAAAATGTGGTTGGGATCAATATATTCATTTAGCGAGTTCTCATACAATAATAACTTTCAATCTAGAATTCAGAAAGATCCTTATGAAGACCTTTTTGGATCCAAGTGTTGAACTGCAATGTGTTTTGATGAATTTGGGGAAAAATGTATTGGGAGCTGAGTTTGAGATTAAAGGGTAGGGTAGGTTGGATCCATTCAGAAATAAATAAAGGGATCATAATTTCAACCAAGAAGATATTATTTTATTTTTCAACATCGTCTAGAGTTTGAAGTTGGTGAGAAGGTTCATATGTGAATATTTCCAATATTAATTCATATGAGATTTGTAAATAAAGAAAATACGATCCCTATGTATTCTAGCACAATCAATAATTATGATCGAGTAGGGACAATTTCTCATCATCTGTAATGTGTAAAGATCCTCTCTCAAGTCCACAATGTGTTACATGTATCTCTCCTAAAAAAGTACATACCAGATCCTTCACATATATTCTACTGAAAATTCATACTTTTGAATCTTGAACATTAATCTAAAGAATAGAATATTGAGTTTTTGTTATTAAATAGAAGTTTCTATGAAATAACAACACACTATTTTTTAAGGATTTATTATCAAACTACTAACTTGAGGTAGCTATATAGAATCCTAGGTATATGTTGAGAAAAAAAAACCATAGTTTTCTTATCAATGTGGTGGAATTTTAAACAAAATATTCATTTTAAGGGGGATAGAATTTATAAACCTAACATAATATGAAATATTTTTTTTCAAATAAATTTAATTTCATAGAAATCTTGAATTATAAGAAAACTGAGTTTTAATGAATCGTGATTTGTTATTTATATTTTTATCTAAAAAGAAAATAATAACATAGAAATTAATCATAGTATTATGAATAAGAATAATTTTTTAATATATGTGTGTAATAGTTAAAAGAATAAAATATATTGATGAATAAATATATCTTTTCATAATGTTTTAATATGCTTCAAAAATACACATTTCTCAATGAAATGATTTTTATTGATTTTTGGAAAAAATAAAAAACATAACCTTTTTCCATATTTTGTAAAATTATTCTAAAAAATATTTTTGTTTTTAAAATATAATGTTATAATTTTTATAGAGTGACTTTGTACGATTTTTCAAAAATACATGAAATCATAATGAATCGAAAAAATTGAGTATTTTTATTAAAAACAATAATTTAATTCATATAGGATTCAATTTATATTTTGTTTTATTATTGTTTTAAAGGTAAAATTAGTTGTATTATTTAATTATGAATCCAATTGAGGTTATTGGAATCAATTTAATTTTAAAAAATATATTATTTATGCGAATATGTTCTTTTGAAAACCATATTTTTTATCATGTATTCTAATTTAATTTTTAATATAATTATTACACTTATACGAATGCCGTTTATAAAAATGTAATAAATATTTATAATCCAAAAAATTATTATTATATAAGAAGTTCAACATAATTGTTTTCTATTATTAATAGTAAAAAAATAAAAAATTAAATTTTTGCAGTTATGGTTAAAATTTGTTTACTGGGGGTTAAGTAAAATGATTAGGGTTAAAAAAAATCAGTTTTTTAAAATCCTATGTGATGACCATATCTCCACCATATAACTCTAGTTTTTTAATAATGATCCATTTGGGAGTCATTTAGTGTGTATAAAACATGGATGTACCCTTTTATTTTTAAAAATTCAATGTTTGTCTTCTCCCACAGATATAGAAGAGCACCCCATATGCTTTAAACTTATCAATCCCATTGCCATATGTATAGTCATAAATCAACTTGATTTCATTCATTACTCCCCCCCACATCATGCACCCATTTATTGATTAGTAAACCCACAAAATATCTATTTCTGTGTCAACCTAAAGAGGATATCTGAATAAGTGGTGTAATCTATATCCATGAGTTTTCATTTTATTTCAACTTCAAAATCTGAAAAATATTCTTCAACTATGATGAAAAAATAACTTCTTAAATATATTAATATGTTATTATGTAATTTTCATTTCCTATATCCATTTTATATCCCATTAAATGGGAAATGAACTCGTATATTATGTTAATGATGGATTGTTCCCTTATGAATAGTTGCAATTTGTTTTCCATAACGGTAACTTATAGATCAATATAGTGATAATTTTTAAGAATTTATATTATATTTATCAAATAATTATATTTTATTATAATAAAATTTCATATACCTTATTACATACCAATCTTATAAAAAATGGTAATAATACTCTTGCATACTTGTAGACTAGAACCACCATTAACCGATGTGATACTTATTTCATTTTTTTGATAGAGATTAGAAAAAAGATATGTTAATTGAATATATCTGGAATATATGATATAAAAATTATTTTATAATTATGAACATATATTTACCTTTATTTCAACATGAACATTGAGAAAATGGAAATAATTTTCATGCATATGTACAACATATCATCTCCATGAATGGTGTAATTAATTTTCTGTATCTAACTTTCATGGATTACTCTAAATACATATATAATCAAAATAATTGATATTTATATAATGGAAATTATTTTTTATTATTTACCCATGATCATTTTAAAAGGTATAAAAACAAAAAAACCAAAACATACATGAAATATGACACAATTATTACCCGAAACATGATTTTAACATAAAATTGTTAATGAATGGGTAATAATAAGTCATAAGAAAATAATGTATAGAATTATATATATTATTATGGTTATGTAATATATTTATAATAATAATTTTATTATTTTATATTATTTTCTAATGTGTACAAAGAATGTCATGATTTTAGGTTTGGGATTTTAATTCATCCTTTTTAGGGTGACTTATGCCAAATTCCCCGCATGATTACTTTCTAAGTTTTAAATGCTGAATTTTTTACATTCTATATCATTAATATCCTAATATTGATGATATTTATTTTCTAAATTGTTTTTATTCGTTAATGGGGCATATTATTCAATGTATACCAAAGTGGTGATAGTTTTATATTA
This sequence comes from Viscum album, assembly GCA_963277665.1. Classification (NCBI taxonomy): domain Eukaryota; kingdom Viridiplantae; phylum Streptophyta; class Magnoliopsida; order Santalales; family Viscaceae; genus Viscum; species Viscum album. Next base: position 954,327,443 of record OY728133.1, on the reverse strand, counting down.
TAAACCATTTGTTTAGCATAATTTCTTATGATTATGGTTTTAAGGGTGAAATATTTTGATATATCTATAAATAAACAAATTTGTTTTCTTATGTTATGTTAATTTCATGAAAATAAATTTGTTTCGTAATTTTACCCAATTTATGTACTCAATGATACAAATTAATGTTTTTAGGTAAAAATGAATTCATTTCTCTCTTCGGTCAAAAATGATTTTCTTCCATATTATTGTTTTTCTAATAAAATATTTTAAAAAAAGTTTTTACGATTATCTAATTTTGGTATAATGTTATATTTACCAATTTATTCATTTTTATAATAAGGATTAAAAATGAATATTATTGTTAATTTTTTAATAAGGAACATCTGAATTTTTAATAAAAAATGAAAGGAATCATTTTTTAACATGTATGGCATGAATAATATTTCCCATCGCCTTGACTATGAAGTGATATAATGTATAATTTAACTATTTAAAATGGAATATTCAGATAAAATTTCTTATTTAATATTTTTGAAATTTTATTATTTTAAATATGTTTTGTAAAATTGGATTGATTTTAATTCTCTTGAAATATTCGTAGTGACCATTTAAAATAATTTTACATATAAGATTCAATCCTATAACATTAATAGATTTTTACTAGTTATATGATTAAGTGACAGAATCTATAATCATTATATAGATATTCTATGATATTTATAACGGTATTTTTATAAAATCCATTCCTTTTACTCATGTTTTTATTTGATTAATTGAATAAATGATTATGAAACTTATTTCTTTTACATAGTTTATGATTTGATGAAATAATTATCAAAAACCATTTCTTATGCTCAGAAAACAACATTATGAACTATTTTTATCTTTTGGAATAAAATGTTTTGTATTATGTGAAATGTGGGATATATATCCCCCTAAAATTCATTAGGAAATGTTTGATATGTCATTGATAAAAGGACAGGAATTGAGAGTGAACCTTATTCTATTAAAGACATTGTCCACTATGAATGTATTGGGAGTTAACATTAGTACTATGATGGTTTTGGTAGTGAACCAATTACAGTATAATATAATTGGTAATGAACCTTGACTACTAATTAAATTATATTCCATTATTATCTGTATTTTATAAAAATATATTTCTTTTGCTAATGTAATGTTATCATGCCTAATATTCTTTGTTTACATTATGATTCATGACTTATTAACTAATATGGTTTATAAATTAACAGATGTTTATGATTTATGATATGTTGGGTATGGTTTCCAAATGTCATGATCATTTTCACATTTACTTATTATCTTGTTATGTATATTTGATCATGGTTATCGACATTTTTTAACCTTACTGAGAATCATGACGAATCCTTTCTTACGTTTCCTTTCCCCATAGAATGAATTTTGTTTTGTATGATATTTTTGTGATATTTTATGGTTACAATGAACTAATTGGGTGATTTTGTAGAACTCATGTTAACTAGTTCTTTATGTTTCCATGTTTCCAAAAGAAATAGACCTATATGATTCTTGTGTGGATAAATTTATTATGTAATTAATATTTATCTATTATTATGTGATATATTTAACTGCAATTTCTATTTATCTATACTTATAATCATATATCACCCATTTATTAACATTTTGTTATGAAAATCACCATTCCTTGTGATAATATTTACATTTTTATGGATTTTTGTGTTTAGTAGTCCCTTTCCTTATATATTGATCATGGATACATCATTACCATAACAATAATAATGGTATCAATATAATAAATATTCATTGAATATATATATATATATATATAGATTCATACATGTAAGGATGAGATAAAAAAATTAAATTATACCATTCAAAGATATGGTAGTTTATACAAACACATTAACGTTGTCTTCACTTTTTGATGGATGAAATGAAAGAATGGTATGTAATAAATCAATATTAAAAAATTATTATTATACCATATCTATCATACATGTTAATTAAATTTATCCATAATATCAATGATTTATATAATTAGAGAAAGATAAATCACATTCCTTTATGGAGGTTGTAGTCTACACGTACAAATGAGTAAAATTATCATTTCTAATTCATGTGAATGAGGTGGATAAAAATAACTCAATCATCATAAGAACAATTAACTTTTTTGAAGATATTGAATTCATTATTTTTAAATGGATATCATGTATTTAGTGGATCTAGAACAAAAAATAAATTTGAAGAGTCTTGGACAGGAATTATACCTTTTCAATGAGAAAAAATTATTGCAATACACATTAACACTTTATAGGATTGTATTTTTGAATGAAAAGAATGTATAATTTATGGTAAAGGAATATAGGAATGTTTTATTATAGGTTTTGGCTGATATAGAAGGCTAGAATTGTGTCAGTGGGAATGAGTTTTCCTTTTATATGTAATGAGATGAGAACTCATGGAAGTACGTAAATTGATTAATTAATATAAATAAATACTTTTGATTAATTGGTTTGAAATTGATATATTTAAAAAATATTTTTTTTAGAAAATTCAAAATCCACTCATCTAGCATAATCTAAATTAAATTAGGGGATATTTTCTCCATAATATTTTTACCCCCATTAACCCTTTGGAGAATTTCCACTGTATAAATTTTTTTAGACATTATGGGTTAATAATGGTACTATAATAATTATAAACAACACATAAATTGACCATGGTTGATATTTTCATTCATATACCATTCAATTTTTAAAAAAAGATTTTTAATGAATTTTAAAACATTTAAGGATTTATTTTTTTAGAAAATATTTTTTATGTAATATTTGTAAATATTCATTTACGTTGAAATTAAAATATTAAATATAATTATGAAATTTGAATACAAAACATTAAATCATCCAGAGTATGTTTTTGATCTATAAAATTGTGTAAATACTCTATTAGCATTTCATAATAATTTAAATTAATAATTAAATTCATAATTTTTCTAAAAATCAACATGATAAAAAATTAAATCCTTTTTGATATAAAAATTTACAACTAAACATGTCGTTAGGTATAACTTATAGAGATATTAATGTTAAGATACTGACATTTATTATTTATTATTTTCATAAAATAATGAAAATTCAAGATAATAAATATATGGCACTAATTTATTATATATTTAATATTTGGATGGACATGGACAAACTAAAAACAACTAATAAGATAATGGAATGTTTTAGAGAAATTTTAAATCCTTATTGAAAATATTGAACCATTTTTACAAATTTTACCCTTACCAATGAGAAAAATATTTATGATGGTTTTTATTCATTAAAACCAAAAATAAAGGGGAACTACATTCCAAATTTAAACCTTTGATTCAAAATATTTAATAAAATTTTCAATATTCAAATAACAAGAGTGATAGAGTTTAATATAATATAAATATATAAAACCTGTATGAAAAACAGTTTTGTAGAAAATTAATTTTTAAGTATAAAAATGCTTTTATACAAAATTCAACCATTAATATTGTTCCAATGAAATTAATTTTATTATTAATATTACTATATATTTTTTTCATTTAAAACATTTAAAAAAGAGATCATATTTAATTCTATAAAAAATATACATTTTTTAATAGAAATGTGTATTTTATTTATATTTTTCTTGAAAATATTTATTTGTAGGAAAATATCTAAAATTAATTAAATGAGAATATTTTCATGATAATTTAAAAAATTATTTTAATTTCATAATATAAAATGTCTAAAAGTGGATGAAATTAATTATTATTCCCATGCCCAAAATTGAATAAAAATCAATTCTTAAATAAAGTAATTTTTTGAATTACATAATTATTTTTCTAAAAAATGGTCACTTATTTTTAAATTTATTTTGTTTATCTAAAAAATATTTATATAATTTGTAGAATTAATTTATTATAATTCACTCATCTAGTTTGAGTGACTATTTTGTAATGATTATGATTAAATAATATTAATAATTATATAACAGTTTGTTTAAACTCAGGTTTGTATGTACCACATGATGTTGAATAAAATAAATTTATTCAGGGAGAAATATATCATAAATTATCATGGATTTATATCGTACAACCATTTAAATGAATTTTTCACTCAATATTTCATCTATGAATAAAAAAATGAGGATATCTCAGTTTCATCACATCCTCATTCTCCCAAGTAGATTATTTGAATCTATGATTCCTCTAATATACATTAACAAGATGAGTAGTCTTATTACATAGTAATTTATATCTATGATCCATTATTTCTACCAGGTTTTATTTATTTTAAAGATCATTATCTAGTTGTACAACCTCATAGTTTGAAACATGTATTGGAATCGACAAGTTCTTCTACAAGAAATAAAGATATAACAAAATCTAAACACAGTAATAGTCAAGTGGAAGATTCATGTGATAAGTTATTATCCCTACACAATCAAAAATATCAAAGGAAATATAATTCATAGGGATTATAAATCCTTTATTTCAAATAATAATTACCTTCCTATATATATAAATTCATAAGAGTATCTTCTAATTAACTTTGAATAAAAAAATTTACTGACGATTGTTTTCATAACCTTTCTTCTTGATTATACCTTCCTTGATGTTATGCGGAATGTTTCGTAATTTCATAACAATTTTCTAATATATATCAGGTCCCAATAGCATTATTTTTCAAGATTTATCCATTTATGTTGGTATTCTACACTTTATTCTATAAAGGGATTCATATGGATCCATCTTCATTATTCATTGAATAATTTTATTGTATGAAAAATCAACTGAAGGATGGTGTTTATTACAACATATTTTGAAACCCAATCAAAAATATCTTCGTATATCACCTAGGTTTTTAATGGTTATCCCAATAATACAGTCCATTTTAGGTTGATAAGTATATCTAAAACACATATATAAATCTAGGGTTTTTTGTAGACTTCACTAGAACATTAAGGTAAATCTCATATCCTAATCAAATGTTATAGAATTTGGTACTGTATGAACCCTCAACACATCCTCAATGTATATTCTCTAATGTGATGAAGATAAATATAATATTTTATATTAATGATGATTTCCAACTTCATAATGTGACAAACTGAAAGCCAAATCATAATTATAACTTTTATATGTTTTTAAGAGTATGATTAAAAAAAATCATGTTAATGTTTTATCCATTCAACTAATGTATGGGTATTGTATGTAAATTCCCCTTAGACTTATGTCTTTCATCATTATCTTTCTGACATATTGCGAAAATAGATATATAATTTTCATAATTTTAATTCACATTTTCCCTAAAAAATAGTCTTTAAATATTAATAAATATTCGTATTTCTAGGACATGTATTGAATTATGAACTATGAACTTCATCCAACAAATCCTTAAAATCATCTACGGATTAAACAAATAAATGGTTCATAATCATTATCATTTCACCACAATCAAGGTTGACGTTATTAGAATATATTATAGTATTTTATAACTCTAGATCTTCATTATGTTCCACTTTAATCATTACATGGATATATACCCAAACACAAATTTAGGAATGATAATATTTTCCCCCGCACTACAAAATTTCAAGAGACACATTTTTCTAATCTATAAATACTGGATCTTTTTCGATCCTCATCATAAGTAAGCTAGAATGATCAATTTATCTCAAATCAGTGTAAAATATGTTCACTTTTTCATGGATGTAATGTATTGAGAATTCATATAATTTAATCAAATCAAACAGTCACATAAAGTTCTTATTCAAATATTTCTAATTAAATATATAATTTAATGCTTTAGGATCAATATATCTGTTACACCTTTATCCATTAATATAATGCCTCCATATATTCAATTTAAAAATTACCATAGCTGAATCCAAACAATGAGTTTGGAATTTTTATTACAGACATCTAATTCAGGTGAGGCATAATATATCACCATGCCATTATTCATAAAGTCAAATCATAGTTCATTTTTTGAGGCATACACATCAATCCCAAACCCTTATCTATAGTAGGGTAGTGCAATAACATGTTCACAAACAAATATTCACATTAAATGCTTAAAAAATTCCTAAAATTAATCTGAATGAAGGATCATAACTCCCTTTCGAGTAAATGTTTTGAGTGGATTATATAGTCTTGATTAATTCACCAAATACAATCGATAATATATAGTAAAATGAAGAAAACCATAAATATAAGTCATAGTGGTAGTTCTAGGCCAACACTCAATAAATTATATCTTTTATAGATCCATATATATACCCTTGATTGTTATTATATTAATAAATATGAAATTATTATCACCAAAATTCACACATAATAAATTTTCACTTCATCATATCCTTTATTAGGGTTTTCAATATAAATCTAAAATGTTCATCATTATGTTCCTCACTCATTTAATATATAATAATATATTTTATAAAGACAACCATAAATTGATCATTTAATATATGAAGGCTATAATCATATTATTTATAAATATTGTTCTGGTATTACTAATATTAAACAGAATAACTATAAATTAACATTTTCCATACCTTTTATGAAGGGTTCTATTGGGTATGTATTCACTTCTAGTGCTCAGATAATTTTATCTAGAACAATTATCATCTTTGGAAAAATATTCACCTACTAATAATTGATCAAAAAAATAAATTAATAATAAGAATGCAATACTAATTCATGATTTCGATGTTATTCAGTTATAGGTAATAATAGTTTAGTTATATAAATACTTCTTAATTCTATAAAAAATTAATAGGCCATGCCATGGTGATTCAATTTGGTTAATTAGTTCCTTGTAATGATTCTCCAAGATTTTCTCAACTAATTCATATAGCGAAATACGAGAAAGTTTATAAGACTCCTTTGAAATGGGTGTATCTATATGAATTAGATCTATTGAAAACAAAACATCATTATTACATTGAAGACTAATAATCTATTTAGGACTGACATAAAAAACATCCACACAATAGGCATATAATAGATTTTGAGTTTTCCCCCACCCATATCAGATAAATACCCTTTCTTAACAGGAATCAAGAACTATAAAATGGATATAGTCTCCATTTAAAGCATATATTTATCATTTAATTTATAGACTATCATTGTTTGGTTTGGAATTTTAAATGGTATATCCATTCATTGTAAAATGATATTGGATTTTGGTAATTAAATGTCATCCATGCCTATGATAAAATAAAATTATAAAAGACCATGGGATAATAACAAGGTATGAGGTAAATATATTCTCAAAAATTTAATCAAAGTAGAATCAAAGACATGAGATTTGATCATTTTACAATATGGGATTTTTAATCTAATTATGAATCAAATCATTATGGAGGTATTATGATACCCTTAGAAATTTCATCAAATATTAAATAGTATTAGACCCATTATTAAATTTGACATTATAAGTTCTATATTTTTTTAATGTGTTACTTTCACCACATTGATATCAAAAAATACATCGTCATTAGTGACTTTGGGAGATTTCCCAGTTTTTTATGTGTTAAACTTTTACAGAATTTTATTAAATTCATTAACCATTATATTTGAGCAGTAGTATTCATAATGACTGTATTCGTTATATTAGAAACATTATAGTGTGTGTGGCATATTAAATGTTTATTTTCTCTATCAATAGATAAAGTTTTCTTTCAATTTGACATTTTTTTTGTTCGATTACATTCTAATAAATATATATCGAATTTACTAGTACCCTAATGATAATTTCACCCATATATCATTTCCCACTATTAACGTAATGGAAGGATCATCTTCTTCCCTTGATGGTTTTTATTGTAATAATTTTTATTGAATTCCATTATGTTTTTTTGAGACAATGATATTTATGGGTAAATCGAATATCTATTTATGATATCATATCATATTGAATTATTTATTCATTTCAACTAAATTCTCTAGTGGAAAATTTCCTTTAGAAAATTAATTTTAATCCACTAAATAATAGAATATCTTTTTATTTTAGGATCTATTATAGTACTGGAATAATAACATTCAAGTCCAATAATATTTTACCTATTAGAAACAGTGGATTCATAAACTTCTAGATCTATAAAAAAGAACTCCTTCTCCATTTTAATATGAGGAATACAAGGGCCGAACTTGCTAAAAAATATGATCTTAATCTCATCCCACTTTATATATGGAATGTCTTCACGAAACCTCTTGTTATTTATTAGAGTCAACCATCTATCTCCCTAACCTCCTAAATAATTAATAGATAAACTAAAATTTTGATTATTTCATCATTAGAGAATAAAAACCACAGTTTAGTTGGTAATTATCCATTATTTAGATATGAAGGGATCAAAGGACCCACTAAATGGTGGTGTATGTTTCCATATAAAGGACTCAAAAAAATGTTGTCCCCCATATTTTCTTATTTATATTAATAATATGATTCAGGGATTGAGAATTATTTTAACCATGGAAAAAAATGCAATATCATTTGGTCTCTCATGAGGAAATACATTGTGAATCCCTTCACATTCAGCCTTAACATGGTTCTATCGGGTCTATCGATTGATTAATCCAATATTTATAGTGTGAGAAACAATAATTATACTGGAAAACCAAATAATGAAGAAAAATAATTTATAGGATGTAAAAATCATGAAAATAATTTTCAATATATGATTTCATAGGTTTATACATTGTCATACATGGTCATCATCAGTTCAAATCAACAATAATGATTAGTAAATAAAATGAGTGTTAAATGAAGAATCTCCACTAGTAGTGTCAAACTAGGTGAGTAGTATATAAACTCTAAACACACACTTGACTCATGGTTGAGACATACTAGACCAAAACATTTTAGGGTTATTATCTCTATATGATTTTTTTTACCAAAACCACATCTAGTTGTAGTAGAATGTTATGGATTTGTTGTTAGAAAAATAAAACAAAATCTAGTTCATATCAAAACATTTAAATTTTAGCCTACAATAAGACTTATCTAAAGATATATCATTGTCATTTTTGAATCCTAATATCTATAGTTAGAATAAAACCATCTATAATACCAAATACATTGACCCATGACTTTTATACACAGATTATATATCTTATTTGTAAAATATTCATTGAATAACATTATGATACAATATAGAATTGAAATGGATTTGATTATTTGAATACTATATAGATAATATTATTATTTCATGATGTATTATAAAAATATCCCATAAATATCATCCCACATGGTACTCTCCATAGATATACCATACTTAAAACAATTCTTCATAACCTAGGGAAATGAATCATAAGAACTGGGGATCTAATATGCACAATAATGGTAAAAAATAGATATATCAATGATCTCTTATACAAAAAATCATAAAAATAATATGATAAAAATAAATAAACATTTTAAAATCCATATCAAATATATCATAGATCATAATATTTAATTTTTTCCAAAATATTTTTTTTATTATAAATGGATTATAAAGAAATGAAATAACATGATCCATTAAAGTAGAACATTTATATAAAAAATTTGTTTGTGTCCTACACATAAGAATGTAAAATAATTTATACACCCGAGGATCACAACCATGACCATTACATTATATTTTGTTAAATACTAGTTTCATTTTATATTTATTCATGTTTCACTCCCAGGACATCATAGTATATAGTGCCTTTTGTAGATCTAGGATCATTCCCAATTCTAATAACTTTTATCATGATGTTTCAATATTTACCAAATAAATTATAAGGATATAGAATTCTATGACCACATATAACATAATGGAAATCATATATATGTGTGTCACAATATTTTAAGTCATCCATCATATATCATAACACATAGAATAAAAACTGGTTTCATAATCATTTCATTATTTCATCATAGTATAATTCTTATAAAATTTATTTGATTTATAAATATATCATCATATTAATACTAATACATAAATATATAGAATAAATACTATGGAATTAGATCATTTAGCCAGTAAAAAATAAGCACTTTTAAAGGATTTTATAATAGTTGATATATTTCATTAAAATATCATGGAAATATTTCTTGAGGAAAATTCCCCTTTCATTTTTACATCACAAGATTAAAAAATTAAATATATACCAAATATAAAGAGAAATATTTTAATAGAAAATGAAACTATGAAATCATGAAGGAAACTTCCAATAATTGATATGCCATGATGGTGGGAATTTTTTTAATACATTATATGTTAATTCATTGATTCCATTAAACTTTTTGGTTTAATGGTCTGATGTATCTTGACCGGAAAATGACTATATGATTCTATTGAAACATTTCAATATATGACCAAAAATTGGTAAAAATAAAATAAAAAATAATTACATAATTATAAAAAATAATGTTGTGAAATATTTTTATAGAAAACATGGTCATAAAAGAAGAATATTCTTGGTCAAATAGTAAAACATTTTCACTTTTCCAAGAAGATATTATTCTGGTCTCTTGAGTACATAAAGTTAGGAATGTGGAAGAAAACAAGTATTCTAAATAAAAAAAATATAATAGATGAATAATAAATGGGGTTATCATGAAGTTATCATATATTTTTTTCCAGTTGATATTCATGCATAAAGAATCCCGATTAAAATTCATTTGAAACATAAATCAATTACATCAAGTATGACATGGTTAGAAGTTTCTATAACCTTATATATAATAAATATAAAATTAATATAGTCATATTAATGAAAAATATTTATATATATTATTCCATATATGTCATACATATAAAATCATTTCTATTGTTTACTAATTTAATTAATATCCCAATTCTGGGTGATAAATACTTCTTATTTCATGCATGGTTTAGTCCAGTAGTATAAGTACCTATACATTAATAATTATTTAATTACACCCAAAATTTTAATCTTATTATAAATATCATATATATTATATATATATATATATATAGTCATCCCTAAAATGTAGAGTTAAGAAAAACAATCACACCATTAATTGAGATGGTAGGTCATACGTACTCATGAATGTTGGATTCACTTTTTGATAGAATGAATGGAAAATTTTAAATAATTATTAAAAATTAAAGAATAAATATTTTATCATATATATCATATATATTCCATAAAATTATCTTTAGTACCATCTGTGAAAATCTGATGTGATAAAAAAATAACATCACATTATGGGGATTGTAGTCCACACGTACGCATCAGGGAACTTTTCAATTTTAATGGATACAATGATGGTGGATAGTTATTGTTACCTAATAATGGAAATTATATGTCACACCCGTTTTTTTAGTCATTGTAATTATTATTTTTCCACTTGGCGTCGGGTGTTTTTGCTTAAGTGTGGGTGAGTCCCGGTTTAAATTTTTAATGTTGGGATGAGTTTATGGTTTGGTATGGTGCGTGAACACCGCACGCTTAAGACGCACAGTTCGCTTGGGCACGTGCTATCCGCTTGGGTACGTGCAGCCCGCTTGCAGTCCGCTTGGATACCACACGGTCATCCCGTTTTAATGTTATGTGTGTAGATATATGTATATGTTTGTTTATATTTTTTTTTATAAATGTGAACATTTATATGTGTATCTACGTGGTATGTGTTTATGCTCTAACATTGTGTGTAATATATAATGTATGTGTATTTATTTTTATAGGTGTATATATATATACACATATGTTCACAAATAAATATGTTTTAGTGTTATATTATTATGCGTATACATGTTTATGTGTAGGTTCATATAAGTTTATATGTGTTATATATAGGTTTATATATGTTTATATGTTTATATGTGTTATATATATGTTTATAAATATATATGTATAGATGTATTTAAGTTTATATAAGTAGGTTTATATATATATATGTATATATATATATATTTATGTGTATATGTTTTATTATTATTATTATTATTATTATTATTATTATTATTATTGTTATTTTTATAATTATTATGTTTAAAAAAAAACAAAACAAAACAGAACCCTAATCTACCCCAGCCCCGAGCGGCTCTCCCTCTCTCCCCCGTCTTCTTCCCCCCCCCTCTTCCTCGTTCGACCGACCCCGCCGCGCCGCTCCCCCCTCCGCGCGACCCCGCCTCAGGCCGCCTCCCGTCCACCGTCATTGCCGCTGCCTGCGCCGGCCACCCCGACCGCGCCGGTGCCGCCGCCTCCCCTCTTCCTCCGACCCGCGCCGCGCACAGCCCCCCTTCCGGCCGACCCCGCCGATCCGACTCCCCCTGTCCAACCTCGTCGCACCTGGCCTCCCTCCCGACTCGCCCTCCTTCCGCCCAGCACCCAACCGCCGGAGCTGCACCTCCCGGCTAGATCCGCCCTGGCATCCTCTCCTGACCCAGCCCCTCCGTTTGGCGCAGCAGACCCCCTCCGGTTCGACTTCCCCTCTCATCGGCGCTCTTCCTTGCATTTTTTTTCTTATTTATTATTATTGTTTTATTTTTCTTATTTTTGGTGTTATTCTAAGAATCCATTACATCCTAATATCGCATTTCATTTTGGCGCGTTTTGCACGGTATCCAGGTTATGCGTTTAGTCTGCGGAGTGATTTTCTTTTTTCCGTTAAGGCGTTGTTGGGTTCGCGCCCCTCCGAGGAAGGTGAATCCACGTATTTTTATCTCTGGGTCACTCCGCTAACGTTTTCACTCTTCCTTTTTGTTTGAAAATTTTGTTTTGCAGTTTTGTTATGCGCATAATTATCTTGCTATAGAGTTCTGAATTTTTTTTAGAATTGAGTTGCGGACCCTTGAGGTCTTTATCTGGTCCTGAGTCAGTTCCTGGTTCGCGTCTATATGTGTCTACATTCTTTTTCTTGTTTGATTGTATATCTTCCATGTCCTTTAATTTATTTATGTGGTGCAGATTGTGTTTTGGGAGTATTTTGAGGTGCGCTTGATTTCCAAGGTAGAATTTTGGGTTTATAGTTTTTTAAAGCGGTGTATGCATGGTTTCAAAATGGTTTTTAAGAGTGTTTATAAGGTGTGAGACGCGATTTAAAATTGTTTTGGCATGCGTGTGTGATGAAATTGTATCTTCTTTTAGAAATGATGTGTTTTCATTTTGGTCTTGTTTTGGGTTATTTTATAGAAGTGTTTAATCAACTGTTTTTTAAGGTGTGAATTATATTTTTTAAAGGTAGTGAACATGTTTAAGTGTTTCGAACATAATTTTTAATTGAAAGCTGTAATGTTTTGTGTGTGCAAACGGGTGCGTTATTTTATAAAATGTTTTATGGGTTGGTTGCTAGGTGTGAGACATGTTCTAGGTGTGATGATATTGTGTGTTTTATTTTAAAGTGTTGTCTTATGTGAAACTGAGTATGTTTTGATGTGAACCTTGGTTTCAACTTTTGCGGATGTTTTATAAAATATTCAAATGCTTAATTACTTTGATCTTGTGGTGCGTAAAGTGGTTGGTGTGTCTGAAGGTTGTGATTGGATTCTAATATAGAGTTTGGTTGTGTTTTGATACGTGTTTTGATGTGATATTTTCAAAACATGTCGAGCTAGTTTTTCTTTGCGCTGTTTGTTTGTTTTATTTGCTTTGAGTCCGTGTTTATGTGTTTTAGTTGTGCGGTTGTTGCAGCGTGTCGATGGGGAAGACCCGCGATATTACGGTCGTCGGCAGATTTTGTGTACTTGTGCGCAAGTGTGAGACATGCCACGTCTTCGTAACCAAGCTGCAAGCCATGGTAGGTCCCCCACTGCACTCACCTTTAAATTTAGAATTTATTAATTGCTTGATGTTTTGTTAATTTTAATTAATGATGAATAATATTAGATAATAAAATTTTAAATGATTTATTAGTGTGAAAAGAGCCGTTTATTTTATACCGAGCACTTGGAACATTTTCTTGATGGGCGGACACCCAATTTTGAAATAATGCTCGTTTGGCCTTTAAACATCATTCACGGAATTTCAAACGTACTTCTAGTTTTTAAGATAAGTGATTTCTTCAGAACAAGTGTTTTTGGTTTTCTCGAGAAACGTGGTTTTATTTTAAAATTTTTGAAGGCCCGTTTGGCACTTTAATGGAATAAATTATTTTGAAAAATCCATTCAGGGGTGATCTTTTATGTGCGTTGATTACATGAGCTGTATGTGATGTTAGTTCTTTGTGACTGCTTGATTTACATTGTGGATGCACCCCTCTTTTATTGCTTGTGTTGACATGGGAACCTGGCATATTGAGTGAATTTTCTGAGAACGATTGCTGCACTAGTTTAGACCATGCACTGGCTAGTGGCCCCATAGCTGGGGAATACTGAGTTATTGCTGATATGGGGATTGGGAACCTCGGTTAGGCCATGCAGGGCTATGCCGGGAAGTATTATGTGCGTTATGACGTCATCGAGTTAGGGCATGCCTTCAGGATGAGTCACATGTATAGTACGTTCTGGATTGTTCATGATCTCCTAGGTTCGGCCCATGTCTCTTTTAGTGTTTATTGGTATGTGGCGGACGATTTAGAGGTCGAGTTCGGTTGCTGACCCCTGTGTGCCACTTTTTCCATTGCCCTTAGTTTGTGTTGTGTGTTGTGTGTGATTTTCCTTTTGACTGACAACTAAAGTTTGGATTTCTAAATTGATCTCAAAATGATTTAAAATGCAATGCACCTGTTTCATTCAATATTAGACTTATTCTAAATTAAAAAGGGAAATGGACTGTTACTTGTTTTAAAAAAATGGAAGTGCGTGTGTGAAAAACCATATTTTGTATAACATAGTTCAAACATGGAATTGATAAAATTATTTATTTAATGGTATGTGCTTTGGGGATAGATTTAGTCAAGCCTACCTACTGAGTTTTAATACTCACGCCTATAGATCTTTTCTGTTTTTAGTGTTTGTGCAGGTTACAGCTTGGGTACGTCGCCTTGGGTGACGTTTGGTTGTGAGTTGGAAAGTGACCCGCGAGGTCACACGGTGATAGTTGGGTTCTCTTTCGGTTAGTTTTATTTTCTTTTGTTCTTAGTTACTTTACATTGTTTATTTATTTTGCGCTGCTCTGTTTATTTGACTGCTACATTAATTATTTATTTTTATTGGGAAAAATCGTTCCCACTTGCTCTCTGTTGATGCCCTGGTGCTTGTCGCCAGCCCGGGAGGATCGGGAACGCCTCTCGGGTCATGTCGCAGACCGGATCGGGTGACCGGTTCATGGTTGACCCGGGTTGGTTCGTGACAAAATGGTATCAGAGGAGGCCCTTGATATTTGGGATGTCTGGTAGAAGGATATTAGGACTGTCGGGGCTCAGGAGGTAGGTTACGGGTCGGTGCCTGATCACCACCGATCGTGACGAGACCTGAGTTACCAAGGATAGTCCGGGATTTGAGTCTTTTGTCTATGGTTATATTGGATTGAGGGATGAAAATGGGAGTGAATCGGTTCACATTGCGGCCTCACGTGGGGTGGTGACCCATGTGGAGTCCAAGTGCCCAGTTTCAGGTCCTCTTAGTGTTATGTCTTACTTGGGGCATGACTCACCACCATGTCACCGAGTTAAGTACAAACACTAGTGCCTCATTCCAATGGTGTATAGTTGGTTGTGTTTTGTTTTAAACTCAGTCTACGTGTTTGTGCATGTTGAAAATGAAGTGATTTTGATAAAAAAGGGGTTTCTTCCAAATTGTTTTTGAAATTACTAAAGTGGGGTTTTAAAGAAAAAGTGTTTCGGTTTGGAGAAATATGGTATGTGTTTGGATTTGGTAAGGAAAGTTGTGTTTGAACCTTGGCACTCCTTATGGAGGGTCACATGATCGTGGCTATGTACGGAGAGTGCGTAGGGGAACTTGTTTGCAGATGATGTGAGCGAGATTGAATGAACGCACGTGTGACGGTTCATAAGGTACCATAGGTGAGTTTTAAAGTTTTAATGAAATGATGGTTTTGGAAAGTGATTTATGCTTGTGTTTGTATATGTTTGGCTTATGGGCCTATTGACCTAGACTTGTGTTTTTGGCTTGATTGAATTTTGGCTTAATGTCGGTTTCGATGATGTTTCTCGTGTTGTCATGAGTATGCCGCCCAGAAGGGTCATTAAGGTTGGTAAGGAGTCATGCCCAATTTCCAGTTCTTTCTGCATATTGCCTATCGATCAAAGTAATCAAAGTCCGTAGGGGTAGTTATGTGGTTGTGAAATTAGAGTGGGTTTTCAGGCTGTTGGGAACTCCCAGGGTTGTTAGGGTGCGTACCGTCTCAGGTTTATTTAAGGGTTCAGTTTTAGACTAGTAAAGATGACATGTCTCATCGTCATTGGAGTTCTGTGTGTGATTAACGGTGGTCGACTTCCGCGAAGGTCTCCCACCTAGCAAGGAGTGCGGGCAAGTGGAACCTTTCTCCAAGAAACCATCCTCGTCGGTACCGGCTCATAGCTCGTCGGACCACTCTCTTGTGCGCCACCAGTACGACCTGTCGAGACATTCTAAGTCGCCTTTCCACATCCCTTCGAAGTCTTTCTACCGTGCGACTGTTCAAGCCACCAGGGAGAGTTCTGGAAGAAGCATCTCTCGTGAAGGAGTTTGAGAACAGGAGATGAAAAATGCCTGACTGTGAGGCAGGAGATGCTTCAGCCATCAGGGCCCCACCCACAGGTCATGGGGTGAAGCTCGTGCATAGTCAGGAGTTGCCGAGGGTGTGTAAAACCTCGCTTCAGATTATGTTTTCAGCTTTCTAAAGGGAAATATCCAAAGTTTCCTTGTTCTTTTCTTGTCACCGTTGGAAGGTCATCATAGTTGTGGTAATGTGATGAACTTATTCTACCACAGTCTAAGAGGTCTTATCTGTTCTCAGTGTGTTCTCAAAATCATTCGGTTTTCTTTGAAGGGTGTTGGGCCCACAAATAAACGGGTCGTTCTAATTTTGAGTTGGGTCTCAATTTTGTGCGTTAGGGGGATGTTTGGTTTCATGAAATTAACGTGCGGTGTTTATTGGTCCTTTGTGAGTCTGGGCTAGAAATTCCCTAGTCTCTGGTTGCGTTGAGGTTTTTCTTTGGTCGGTGTGTGAGGGGTTGAATTAATTCCTTATCCTAGAGCTGTTGGGTCTTTTCATAGAAAGCTTCCTATTTAAATCTCCAAGTGTTGTTCGGTCTGTGTGGAGAAAGTAACTGGGTTCAGTTTGTGACTTCTCATGTTGCCCCCCCTTTAGGGTGGTGTGTTCGAGTTTCAAGGTCTCCGTGTTAGTAGATTTCTGTGGTGGGGAGAACCCTCCTGTGTTCTCCCCTCAATCTCGGACAATGTTTGTACTTGAGTTGGTCGGGTGTGACTTGTGTTGGTAATGGTCACCCCGAGCCTCTAAATTTCTTCTGTTTTTTCCTGGGCACAGACTCGAGTTAAGATAACTGTTGGCTTGGTGACTTTCTGGGGGCAGAAAGTGTTTGTGGTGGGGAGAATTGTCACACCAATTTTTTTAGTCATTGTAATTATTTTTTTTCCACTTGGCATCGGTTGTTTTTGTTTAAGTGCGGGTGAGTCCCGGTTTAAATTTTTAATGTTGGGATGAGTTTATGGTTTGGGATGGTGCACGAACACCGCACGCTTAAGACACACAGTTCGCTTGGGCACGTGCTATCCGCTTGGGTACGTGCAGCCCGCTTGCAGTCCGCTTGGATACCGCACGGTCATCCCGTTTTAATGTTATGTGTGTAGATATATGTATATGTTTGTTTATATTTTTTATATATGTGAACATTTATATGTCTATCTACGTGGTATGTGTTTATGCTCTAACATTGTGTGTAATATATATAATGTATGTGTATTTATATTTGTAGGTGTATATATATATACACATATGTTCGCAAATAAATATGTTTTAGTGTTATATTATTATGTGTATACATGTTTATGTGTAGGTTCATATAAGTTTATATGTGTTATATATAGGTTTATATATGTTTATATGTTTATATGTGTTTTATATATGTTTATAAATATATATGTATAAATGTATTTATGTTTATATAAGTAGGTTTATATATATATGTAAATATATATATATATATATATTTATTTATGTGTATATGTTTTATTATTATTATTATTATTATTGTTATAATTATTATGTTTAAAAAAAACAAAAAAAAAACAAAACAGAACCCTAATCTACCCCATCCCCGAGCGACTCTCCCTCTCTCCCCTCGTCTTCTCCCCCCCTCTTCCCCGTTCGGCCGACCCCGCCGCGCCGCTCCCCCTTCGCGCGACCACGCCTCCGGCCGCATCCCGTCCACCGTCGTTGACGCTGCCTGCGCCGGCCACCCCGACGGCGCCGGTGCCACCGCCTCCCCTCTTCCTCCGACCCGCGCCGCGCACAGCCCCCCTTCCAGCCGACCCCGCCGATCTGGATCCCCCTGTCTGACCTCGTCGTAGCCGACCTCCCTCCCGAATCTCCGTCCTTTCGGCCAGCACCCAACCGCTGGAGCTGCACCTCCCGGCTAGATCCGCCCCGGCTTCCTCTCCCGACCCAGCCCCTCCGTTTGGCGAAGCCGACCCCCTCCGGTTCGACTTCCCCTCTCACCAGTGCTCTCCCTTGCATTTTTTTCTTATATATTATTATTGTTTTATTTTTATTATTTTTGGTGTTATTCTAAAAATCCATTACATCCTAATATCGTGTTTCATTTTGGCGCGTTTTGCACGATATCCAGGTTATGCGTTTAGTCTGCTGAGTGATTTTCTTTCCTTCTGTTAAGGCGTTGTTGGGTTCGCGCCCCTCCGAGGAAGGTGAATCCACGTATTTTTATATCTGGGTTGCTCTGCTAACGTTTTCACTCTTCCTTTTTGTTTGAAAATTTTGTTTCGCAGTTTTGTTATGCGCTTAATTATCTTGCTATAGAGTTCTGAATTTTTTTTAGAATTGAGTTCTGGACCCTTGAGGTCTTTATCTGGTCCTGAGTCGGTTCTTAGTTCGCGTCTACATGTGTCTATGTTCTTTTTCTTGTTTGTTTGATTAATCTTCCATGTCCTTTAATTTATTTATGTGGTGCGGATTGTGTTTTGGGAGTATTTTGAGGCGCGCTTGATTTCAAAGGTAGACTTTTGGGTTTATAGTTTTTTAAAGCGGTGTATGCATGGTTTCAAAATGTTTTTTAAGAGTGTTTAGAAGGTGTGAGATGCGATTTACAATTGTTTTGGCATGCGTGTGTGATGAAATTGTATCTTCTTTTAGAAATGATGTGTTTTCATTTTGGTCTTGTTTTGGGTTATTTTATAGAAGTGTTTAATCAACTGTTTTTTAGGGTGTGAATTATATTTTTTAAAGGTGGTGAACATGTTTAAGTGTTGCGAACATAATTTTTAATTAAAATCTGCAATGTTTTGTGCATGCAAACAGGTGCGTTATTTTATAAAATGTTTTATGGGTTGGTTGCTAGGTGCGAGACATGTTCTAGGTGTGATGATATTGTGTGTTTTATTTTAAAGTGTTTTCTTATGTGAAACTGAGTATGTTTTGATGTAAACCTTGGTTTCACCTTTTTCGGATGTTTTATAAATTATTCAAATGCTTTATTACTTTGATCTTGTGGTGTGTAAAGTGGTTGGTGTGTCTGAAGGTTGTGATTGGATTCTAATATAGAGTTTGGTTGTGTTTTGATACGTGTTTTGATGTGATATTTTAAAAACATGCCGAGCTAGTTTTTCTTTGCGCTATTTGTTCGTTTGATTTGTATTGAGTCCGTGTTTATTCATTTTAGTTGTGCGGTCGTTGCAGCATGTCGAAGGGGAAGACCCACGATATTGCAGTCGTCAGCAGATTTCGTGTACTTGTTCGCAAGTGTGAGACGTGATGAATCTTCGTAACTGAGCTGCAAGCCATGGTAGGTCCCCCATTGTACTCACCTTTAAATTTATAATTTATTAATTTCTTGATGTTTTGTTAATTTTAATGAATGATAAATAATATTAGATAATAAAATTTTAAATTATTATTTAGTGTGAAAAGAGCCGTTTATTTTATACCGAGCACTTGGAACATTTTCTTGACGGGCGGACACCCAATTTTGAAAGAATGCCCGTTTGGCCTTTAAACATAATTCACGAAATTTCCAACGTACTTCTAGTTTTAAAGATAAGTGATTTCTTCAGAACACGTGTTTTGGGTTTTCTCGAGAAATGAGGTTTTGTTTTAAAATTTGTGACGGCCTGTTTGGCACTTTAATAGAATAAATTCTTTTGAAAAATCCATTCAGGGGTGATCTTTTATGTGCGTTGATTACATGAGCTGTATGTGATGTTAGTGCATTGTGACTGCTTGATTTAAATTGTGGATGCACCCCTCTTTTATTGCTTGTGTTGACATGGGAACCTGGCATATTGAGTGAATTTTCTGAGAACGATTGCTGTAGTAGTTTAGACCACGCACTGGCTAGTGGCCCCATAGCAGGGGAATACTTAGTTATTGCTGCTATGGGTATTGGGACCCTCGGTTAGGCCACGCAGGGCTATGCCGGGTAGTATTATGGGCCTTATGACGTCATCGAGTTAGGGCATGCCTTCAGGATGACTCACATGTATAGTATGTTCTGGATTGTTCACGATCTCCTAGGTTCGACCCATGTCTCTTTTAGTATTTATTAGTATGTGGCGGACGATTGAGAGGTCGAGTTCAGTTTCTGACCCCTGTGTCCCACTTTTTCCATTGCCCTTAGTGTGTGTTGTGTGTTGTGTGTGATTTTACTTTTGACTGACAACTAATGTTTGGATTTATAAATTGATTGGAAAATGATTTAAAATGCAATGCACCTGTTTCTTTCAACATTATACTTATTCTAAATTAAAAAGGGAAATAGACTGTTACTTGTTTTAAAAAAATGGAAGTGCGTGTGTGAAAAACCATATTTTTTATAACATAGTTCAAACCTGGAATTGATAAAATTCTTTATTTAATGGTATATGCTTTGGGGATAGATTTAGTCAGGCCTACCTACTGATTTTTAATACTCACGCCTATAGATCTTTTCTGTTTTTAGTGTTTATGTAGGTTACAGCTTGGGTGCGTTGCCTTGGGTGACGTTTGGTTGTGAGTTGGAGAGTGACCCGCGAGGTCACACGGTGATAGTGGATGTCTCTTTCGGTTAGTTTTATTTTCTTTTCTTATTAGTTACTTTACTTTGTTTATTTATTTTGCGCTGCTCTGTTTATTTTTCTACTGCTTTAATTATTTATTTTTATTGGGCGAAATCATTCCCACTTTCTCTCTGTTGATTCCCTGGTGCTTGTCACCAGCCCGGGAGGATCGGGAACGCCTCTTGGGTCATGTCGCGGACCGGCTTGGGTGACTGGTTCAGGGTTGACCCGGGTTGGTTCGTGACATTATATATATTCTAGATATTATAATAATTATTATATAATGTATACCGAAGATTTATATTATCTATAATAATAAATAAAATTTAATTTCTTTATTAAGATTTATACCTCTTCATTAAGAAACAACTTTTGGTTTCAATCATAATCCATAAAGAGATAACCTTTTTCAAGGATAAAAATATATAGGATGTAGTGAAGGAATATATTAAGGTATAATGGTCCAATTATTTCAATATATAATTCTCAAAATGGTATAAGAAGATAGGAGAAGATGTGATGTTTTATAAGTGATGGGAGACACACTCATTGAATTATTTTAAGGGTTAAATTAATATAAATTAATTTTCATCTTCAAGTGTTTCCAAAGAGATATAAATTTTATATAGGATGATGTTATATATAAATAATATCATTCAATCAAATATGGAAATGTTTATGTGTTTTCCAAACATTTCACATTCTTTATTACTATGTTTTCCCTTTTTGAAAATTAGCACAATATCAATGTGTTTAGACTTTATGTGTGAAAAACGTGACCATAAAAAAGACAAGTGACTTATAAAAGGTATAAAATTTATATTTATAACCATATTCTAGTTAATTTTCCAAATAAATTAATTTTATGAAATTTAGATGATTTATTAATGTATTGTCTATAATAATATATCATAAATGAGTGTTTTGGAACTATTAATTAACATTGATATTATAACCATATTTATAATCATGTAATTTTAATATAAAACATTAAAATATTTATAATATTTTATAAACATTTATAAATTTTGTGGGATGTAAAAAATCATCCAAATTGTATTAAATTTTACATTTAAAAATATATTTCATTTTTCAACTAATTGAATAAATACTATGTCAACACCGTGAAAGAATTTATGACAATTTATCAACCAAAAAAAAATTAATATAATAAAATTTAACCTATAATTAACGATAGCATTTTTAGACTATTATTATCAACTCTTTATCCTTATAAATTATTTTGGTGATATTATTGTCTAAATATTGTAATTTCTAATTTATGTTTTTCATAAAATAATGTAAAGGTCATAATAAAAGAAAAATGTCACCAATTTGACATATATTTTAGACATTGATGTAAATGGATGATCCCAACTAATCAAATAGGATAAAAGAAAGTGTTATATAAATTTTAAATCATTATCCCATTGATTTAACATTATTTTACCAATTTTACCCATTAAGAGCTGATAAATATTTACCGAGGATACTATTCATAATGAAAAAAAGAAAAGGAAATTTATTTACCAAAATTGAATATCATGGTTACAAATATGGACTACAATTTTCAAGAATCACATCACTGAAGTGGAATATTTTATTTTAAGATAAAAATGAAAATCACAATGAAAAATATTTTTTTATAAATGTGAATTTTTATGTATAAAACTGATTTTATAACATATTAAACCATAAATTTGATTCCAAATAACTAAATCTGATTATTAATAATAAAATAGAAATAATTTTTATTTAAAATCACTTTAAAAAATAGTCTTTTTAAATCACTGAAACAAAAAATCGATTTTCAATATAAATCCCTATTTTTTACAATTTAGTATAAAATAAATAATTTCAGGGAAATAAAAAAACTCATTTCTAGATAATTTTTACATGTTAGTTTAATAAATTTACTTTTATTTTATAAAATAAAATTATGAAAAGTGGAAGAAATAAATTATTAATTTTTTAAAATATTTGATAAAAATTATTTTTGACGAAAATGGATTTTGATACCATAAAATGAATTTAATAAAAATATAGAACTATTTTATAAATACAATAAATTATCTAAAAAAATTAAAAATTATTTTATAATTTTTTTATTATTATTCACTATAAAAATTTTAAGGGCTATGTTATAACATCTATATTTACATAAAAATATTTATTCAATTGATCATTTCAACACAATAATTTATGTATATTAATGTAATTGAGTTATTAATTTTATTTGAAGATAAATATATCATAAAATATTGTGGGGTTACATTATCCAAAAATTTCCCCACCATATCAAAAATTATTCACTGCCTTACCACAATCCACACTACACACACAAGGTAGAGAGTTTCCCTACTTCACCAATATGTGTGGAATAGTGCCTCATGGGGAAATCCAAAAATAAAAATAATATATAAAACAAAAAACAAAATATTTATAGTAAAATTGAAAATAATACATGATATATTTTAAATGTTGAATATTTTTAGAAATTGAAATTTATTTAGAATAATATTTCTGATAAATATAAAATAAAAATAGATCAACCAACCCAGACATATTAAAGCATAACATATATAATTATTTTTAATCAAAATAATTATTATTTTTGAATAAATATAACTTTTTAATAAAATTACATTATTTATCTGAATTCATGAAAAAATTATTAATAAATTATAAATATATTTTTATTTTTTTAATGGAAACATAAGGATAAGTATAATAATATTTCCACTTAATTATTTTTTATAAGGAAAAAATTTATCAGAACCTTACTCTACTACGAAAATAAATCTACCATGCATTGTACCCATGAGGAAAATCATTGAGGGATGATTACCCCAAACCAAATACCACATGTCCAAGAAATTTTGTAATAAATATCAAAATGTAAAGGAAGACCTACTATTTTTAATTACTATATTTTAATTAAACCTGAATAACAAAATGATCTTGATAGTTAGAATCCCAGTTTTTAATTCAAAATCCATTAATTTTCATAATTATTATAAAAGGGTAAATTATACAAAAAGGGAGGTGTATTACAAGAAACAATATTTCATATGGGACCTTGTAAAAGTTTACAAATGTGGAAAATAGTTATGGTGTAAATAATTATTTAAAATCAAATGTTACTCTCAAGGAAACCCTTAAAAATATAAATCCAGATATAATTCTAGTGTATCTACTCAAAAAGTATATAATACACAATAAGGGATACTTATAAATCATTTCTCATAAATATTATTTCTAAATAATTATGGCACCGATATATGATATTTTTTCATAAATTAAATTGGTATATAAAGTGAAACTAAGAAACATTTCCCAAATAATTTGGAAATTGATGATTTAAGAAAATAAAATTATTTGATTGTAAACTAAATATTTTTTAAAAGATTATAATTTTTTTGGTCTTATATAAAAATAATAAATTAACAATATTTTATAGAATATTATAATAGAAAAACGTTTTGAATCTCTAATTAAAATGAATAAATAATATAGATTTAATCTCAATAAATGTCCTTAAACTTAGCTAAAAAAATATCAAAGGTGTTCACTATAGATATTCTATTAGGATATTTATTTATTCTTAGAAATACTTATAGAAATATAATATATTTTTAGTTGGTATATTGTAAATATACTAAATAAATCAATGATGTTAACATTAGAGGGATAAAAAGTATGTTTTTTAATATTTCAAAGGACCAAAGGGTCAGATACTTTAAGGCATCCAATCCTCTTAATGTGAGTGGACAATTTCATTCATGTTTTTTAGTTCTGTTAATATAGAGAATTTTTTTGGTAATGAGAATCATATTTTAAAAGTATAAATATCATTGAAGAGTGTGAAGAAATAAACCCTTTCTACATAACCAAGAAAAATAAATTTATAGTAATATTTTAGGCTACAAATTAAATTATGTAACAGTAAAATTTTATTCTTCATTATAATTTCTAATGCATTGATAATTTATTTTGACATTACTAGAAATATATTTTTATTAATAACGTTTCTGGAAATTATATGGCCATTATTTATTTATTTTTATTAAACTAAATATATTTATCATAATAAATTGGAAAATACAATTCTGCTACATTGATTATTCCCATTCCATGTACAATTTATATCCAACTAGATCCATATATATAGATTTGTTTGTCCAATATTGTAATGTCATAACCTAATTGGAACCCCTCTTGGGAAATTATTAATGATAGAGTGTCCCTAGAATCTCTCGTTTAAAATTCCATGGGTTGGAGAGTTGCACCAAGGGTATAAAACATACAAATGGGAGGCATTACCCAAAAAAATAACTAGAAAATATAATGAAAACCTGAATCTAATCCATAATAAAAAAATAAAAAAATAATTAGTTAAAATTCAATATAGAATCATGTCTCCAAAACAAAACACCAAAAAGGTAACTCCTAAAGAAACAACTCCATCCATAGCTCTAAGAAACAACCCTATAATATCCAACTAGGTCATAAAGTCCCACATGGAATCCCAAAGAACACATAAACACACCGACACACACACACACACAGATATATATATATATATATATATATATGGGTTAGAATACATGTTTTTTCATTTATATCATACTCACATCCTCTCCAAAAAATGTAGTAGAAATATACTTTGTCATTAGTGAGTAAATAGTAGAACCAACACATTCATGCACATGTTTTCTACCATAAAACCATACCAATGATCACTCAACCAATACCATGTCCATATAAAATAACATATTATTAATATAATATATATATATGATGGACCTTAATACAATTTCCCCACTATTTATTCTCTGTCATTATGAAATAGAAAATGTCCCATGTTCCTATAACATATATAAACATTCCATTAGACATAACATCCTGTATTATAAGGATATAAAAAATAACATATCCATAACACCATAACCATCACATATACAAAACAAAATAACCAAAACATTATCATATTTACATACCATACATCAACAACAAATCACATATGAATCACATATATTCCATAGTTGGTTATTGTGAACCTAAAATAAATTAAAATTGATCCTTCATCCTACCATGCTTGAACCCATGATATATCCTCATTATCACTACATACCTGAGTCCAATAGATTATCACATAATGTTACACTATTCCATTACAACCACTATGATTAATCCTAAATTGAGCCACCATATCCCATTACACACTAATAAGGGTGAGTGATAGAGATGGAGTAGTCACTTCTATATTCCCATAATAACACTGATGTTAGGGAAAACACATAAAAGACACAACTTTTGGTATCTGATATGGTTATCTAGGGTCTGTGGAGAGTGAATAAAATCATAATAATGTATAATAAATAAATTTTAATTCATAATAAATATTTTAAGCTGTATATTAATGAAATATATCCACCCCCATAAAAAACACATCATCACCACTCCCCACTAGAAACCAATAACATACCTAAAAACCTGCCATAATTACATCAACAAACACCTATAAAAAAATTCATGTCTTTATCATAAATTCACATTATTCATTCATTTCATGATGTTTCATTTTAATAGAAACATTACATAAATTATTCCTTTATTTCGACATTCTTCCCAAAAATTACCTATTCAATTCAATCAGAAACATTTCATTAATAATCGAATCTTAATTTCATGGTCATCATAAAAACCAATCACATTCCATTCCATTAAGAATACATTTAATAGTCTCAAAAACGCATGATATACCACCAAATAAATCTTATCACAAGTTATATCTGCATTCCCCCACAACATAGATAAAAAAATTCCATTTATATATAACTATCTATGAAACCTTTTTGTTACTATTGAATCTTACTATCCACAACCTCTAGGAAAAAAAATTATATCTCATTAATTAAAAAAATATCCATAAGAGTACCTATCTAATTCCATTCTACCGCATTATTTGAATCACAGACAACAAAAAATAACCAATGAAAATATAACACCAAAACAAAATAAATTTTTTCATTTCAGCCATTGCTTTCATAGAAATTAGTAATTCCTTTTGAAAAACTAAATACCACAATATCAAATTACAAAAAACCCATTTAATTGATATTCAAAAAAAAATTCCGTTTATTATGGGTTATTCTAGAAATTACCTCTTTTAAATAAAAATGTATGATAGTATAGAGTAACATTTATAGTAGGAAAATTCAACATCCATTAATTAGTTTAAATAATATAGATTCATATAATGTAAAACTGATTAACCCCTTACAATAAACTAAAATTATTATGATTCATTATATTCATTATGTAAATCTACACCATCAAACCATAAATACATAATCCATGATTCATCTAAAATTCACAGAGTCAATATAGGAAGATGTCTCAAATCCATTACCTTGAATAAGTATTGGAGGAAAAATGGAGAATATTTTATTATCTATGGATCAATAATTAATAAAATACATGTTACCCAACCAAGGACCAATCCATAATGAACTATCAATAATTCATACCAAAATACCAACTAAAACTAGAATAAAATCAACTACCAAAACCTCTAAAAATTATTATATCAAGGGGAAATGAAAAAGACAGTGAAATAATGAAGAGAGTTCATAGGATCTTGAGATATTAATCCTTAAGAATCTATAGGTTTAATTTTCCAAGGCAGATGAATATATTGATCTATGAATGGACCACGATCAGATAGGGTATTTATGAAGGGAATAAAAATAATTATAAAGTGGAGCCTAATGTATATTTATATAAAAACACATATGGAATTCACCATGGTGTGACAATGTTCACAATGTCCCTGAAGGCCTCTCCCAAATAATTATCTTAAACGTAAAGTATCTAAAATGACATATCTCTTATCTTATTGGTCACTATTTTTCTCATTTAAAAAAATAATGATGTTGTGAACCATGATGTGGTCCTATCTTACAATATTTATTAGTGATTTCCTCCTCAGACAATTGAATTCACCACAACATATGACTCCCCATTTCAAACTGCATACAACAACTTTATATAGTCCAATAAATTTAAATCCCATGGATCAAGCTTCATTGATTTTTAAAAAATTAAATAAATTGTTAATATTATTGACCATGACAGGAATGATTCAATATGGATACCCAGAAATCCTCTATTACATGAATATGGAATGGTATATGTTATATTGATTCCAATAAAAACACAATGAATCCCTAAAATTATCATTTTTAACTTTGGGGTTTCTTGAAGGGATAACCTCTATAAAAATAAAGACAATAGTATCATAGAATGAGTCTCAATTATTGTGTGAATAACATTTAATTCTCTAATAGAATAATCCAAAATTGAAATTTATGAAACCCTATTTAAGGTAAGATCTTTAAGATACCTTTCCAAAACTACCTCATACTATGTTGTGGCTCCTTTCTATGCAATAAAATGGGTGTTATTCATCTCATAGTTTATATAAAAACTCCCCCTATATCCTTTCAAGAACTACATCGTTAAAAATTGGTTCCAACATGAATTGGATAACTAGCATGAGAAGGAAACTCACTAAAATAATCAATTGCAATCACAGTTTCACTAACTGTTCAATGTTCCACACACTCCATGACCATATTATTGAAATAGTCAACACCATGAGTGTATTGGTTCCCCAAAGATAAACTATTACATATTTCTACCAAACCCCCACAACCCTTATTTTAGCACCATCAACATGCAAACCAAAAAAATTTACAATCTAGGAAACATGGTTTATTATATTTAATACTTCATACATTGTTTTCATCATCAAGAATAAAAAATATTTACAAAAGGAATAAAAAATATCCAACAGCCCATCAAAGATACCAATCACAAAGAGAAATCACTAATATTAAAGAATTACCCATGAAAAAAATAGATAACCACAAAAATTTATCACTAATTCAGAAATATCATCATTAAATAAAAAAGGATCAATATAGTTCAGGGAACTAAGAATGAACCATCGACTGAAGAAACCACATAACATCTACCCACACACTATTAATCTATAAAACATGAATCAGGGTAATGATAATCTTGTACAACACCTTTTCTCATTGATTATTAATCTCAAATATAATATCTATGAATATTATATCATCATATATATTCAATTCTCTCTAAAAAATTATATGGGAGTCATACTTAAGATTTTTATATTGCTACAATGTATCTAACATATCATGGAAAATCTGTAGAAATGGGGAAGTGATTATAGATATCAAACCTCAACAATGTGTTCAAAAACCACATAATGATAAAAATTAGGGATTTCACATACTATAATTCCATATTTTTTTGGAATCATAATATTTTTCTCAAAAAATTGTTGATAATTCTATTTTTCTGTTCATAGTATTTTAAATTAATTATGAAATAATCCATAGGTGAAAAAACATAAAATTAGAGCACTTTATTCATTAAAAAGCGTAAAATTTAAAAATTTACATAAAAATAATAATTACACATCATGGATTTTTTACTCTCCAATGATGAATACATCCCTTAATATCACATAAAAATATAAGGTATAATAGACATAAATGAATAAAAGCTCCATCACTTAGAAATCCATTGGATCATCTTCAACATTATGGATTGATAATAGCCAAAAAAACCCTTATAGAGGAAGAGAACAAAGAAATTATAAAAAATTATGAAAAATATATAATAAGAAATGAGAAGTATACCTTGTGAAGTATAAATGGAATGAATGAATGGTTTTGTAATTATATATATACATGAATGAAATATGGCTAGTATAAACATGATAATTGTAAATATGGTCTTTTAGAAGGTGGCGGCTGTAAATACATCCAATAGGTAAACTATATTCTTGTATTGTTTAGTAGTAAATATAAAATAATATTAAAAACAACAAAATAAAAAAATGATATTAAAATATTATATTTATGTTATGTATATGTATTAATAATAATAATAAATATTAAAATATGTATATAAAAACATGAAATAAATATTTAAACAAAAATGGAAATTTGAAATTAAATTCTATAACGAAAATAATTAATTTTAATGTTGTTTTTAATACAACTATATTATAAAAGTAATATTTTTCAAAAAAATATTTTATTAAGTATTTTATGATTTATCATAGTATTTCTTAATGACTTTTAAATTTTTATTATATTAATGTTAATTAAATTAAAATTTTATATGAAATAATATTAAGAACACCTAATGTTTTAAAATAATATTTTTCAATAAATTTATTTTATCCTAATATTTTTCTATTTTCATTCAGAAGATAAAACTATAATTTTTAGAATTTATATATGATAAAAGGAATTTTTTTAATATATATTTCCAAATTTTCTTAGGGGGAATTTTTTTTATTTTTCTTGAACATTTGATTTTTAGGTGAATATTTCAAAATATGGTTTTTAAAATACCTTGAATTTTAGAAAATTATTATATTATAATACCACTTTATGAATTATAGTTCCTTTTATTGAAAATATATTTATTTTATAGGTGAAAATAAAATTATAAAAAATATTTTTTTTTATTTTACAGACCCATATTTGATTATTTTGAATATTTGTTACATTTTGAATTTTTTATAATGAACTATACATTTATTATTATAAAATAAATTTCTATCAAACTTATAATGTCAATATAATAAAATGGAAATGAATTTTGGAATTACACTGCCCATAATATGTAATAAGTACAACTTCAATTCTAGAAAAAAAGGATAAATTACATTAGTAAAATATATTTACAGTGGTAAAATATAAAAAAGTGGAAGTAATTAATTTTGGGGTAAAGGGCTTGAAAATTGTTTAAAAAAATTGTTTTAATTGAGTGTTTGAGATATTATCAACCTTATATCCTCATGCATCGCATTTTTTTCCATTTTATTTTCAACCTGAAATGTAAAACATATTCTTTATTTATATTCAGTTGAAATATTTACAAAAATACCATTCTCACAACTAATAAAATGGGTCTCTCAACACCCCATTAATTCCACTCAAAAAAATTTTCTTCCAACAAAATCACTACCCTTATTATATACCCATTAATCCTATTTTAGTTCTTTATTCTTTTGACTAAAATATATTGGAAAAAATTATTCCTTTATAAGAATTAATTTTAATAAAAAAGTATCAACATAAGTACTTCTCAATCTAACATTTTCTATTATCAATATTTTTTTTGGGAACTTATACTTTCCTTTCAGATATAATAAATTTTTTATTATATATATGTATATTATTATCATGGTACATACACTATAAAAACATTCCCATATTATTTTAAGAAAATCTAAAACAACAATCATGCATTTGTATGGACTATCACCTCTATAGTGAAACATGTTTCATTTTCCTTAACCAATTTACACATATAATACTAAAGTTGAATTAAAAAATGTATGACATTTATATGAAATTTCATACGAAATAATGGTAAACCATACTACTCTTTATAGATATCTCATATTATCATATATAAATATCACACTTTTTATATTAATAATTAATATATTTCAAAAATAAATTATTAAGTATCATAATGTTTTAGTGCTTATTAGAGACAATTTACATAGTATTATTATTTAATGAAACACCCTCAACATATCACTTTTGGATCATTCCACTTTTATACTCTTTATAATCATAACATACATAAAACTATTCTTCAAAACTTAGGGAAAGGATACATAATAATGGGTGATCTCAGATGGTCTGTAAGGGTTAACATTGGATATATCATTCTATGATCATATAGAAGGATACCATAATAATAAGTAAATGAGATTCGGAAAAAAATGAATTTTTTTACTCAATATACCATAGATCATAATGAGAAATTGAATAAGGCATTATCATTCAAAAGTACATTACTCATAAGATTGTTAAATCATAATAATTCATGAAACATAAGCTAATTTCATAATATATTAGAACCAATATAGGTATATAAACAATTTAATTTGTCATGAAAAAATAAAAAGTCCTTAAAAAATATTAATTAATGCCTCACCACTTATTTCCCATCATAGATCAATCCTATCAACCTATTTACTATTGTGGATTAGTACCATTCTTATGTTTCCAAGTATTTATCAAGTTAATTGGATGGTTTCCCAATTCTATAATTTTTTTAGAAAATATTAAAAAATTCTTTTGAAGGAGGTACATGTCCCACCCATCATGATCAAAACATTACCACTATAAATGAGTATAATGTAACCAATATCGTGGGTTATAATGAAAACCCCATTCATTGGTTATAATGTAACTATAATCACATATTAAAAACCATACATATGTGTTCCATATGTTAATAATAATTTTATTGAACAATTATTTCTGAAAATAATATTGTCTCATAAAAATTCTGCCATTGTGTAACCTAAATAAAGGAAAATAATCTCACAATTACCTCAAAAAATTAATCCTAGAATTACCCATAAAAACTAATGAGTTTTATAATTATTACTTCATCATAATGAAAAAGCAATATAAAAATAATAAGATAGTAAAATTTGATCACATCCCTTGATAATAATAAGTAACATCAAAGGATGTTATCTTAAATATAAAAATTATTATTAATGATCAAATAGAACATTTCATGATGAAATTAGCCTTTCCACTTAGAAAATATCATTTTAAAACCAACATTTCAGAAAAATAAATTCAAGAACATTTTTATTTAATATAACCATAGAAAAATATAAACCAAGAATTAAATCTTTTATCTTTCACGATAGTGGGAAAATTAATTCATTTCTAACAATATAGAAATAAATATTTCATCTTTTCCTGAACACCAAAATATTTCTGTTTTGAAAAATACATAAATATTCCTTTAAAAATGTTTTTTAAAAATTAAATCTTGGGATAATATTGATTTAGTCAATCAATGGATAATATTTGAAATTTTTATTAAAACATTTTCAAAATAACGTATGTCGAATAAAAATTTATTTTTACTGAAGAGAGAATTAATGAAAATTTTTCTTAAAAACATTATTTTTGTATCTGTAATCCTTAAAAAGAGTAAAATGAATGAAAAAAATTTATTTCCATGAAAAAACTATATCATAAAAAAATAATGACTTTATTGATAGCTAAATCCCAATATTTGATGATTTTAAGAATGTCAAAGACAAATATTTTTGAACAATGTGATTGTAAGATTAAACCATTAACAATTTAGTATTATATAAATCATCGTCCTTGTCAAAGAAGGAAAATTAGATGGATATTTTTATCCCATAATTATCACGATATTGATAATAAATTAAAATTATGATAAATAAATACAACATACAAAATAAATAATTTGTATATATGGAATGTGTCCCATAAAATTAAAAGTGAGACAAAAATACCTTGTTGTTTTGGTAATATTTTTAATCATAATACCCATTAAATAATAACATAACATGTAACATTCAATATCATTAAAATATATTGATTCAAAATATTAAATTATAATGGGTGTAGTATATACACCAAAAAATTAAATGAGTAGTGATTATGGAAAATGTCTCTCACATATAAAAGAGATGATAGAAATATTAAAACATAACTCCTAAATCATCAATAAAAATATGAGTCTAATGTGTAATAAATATATTATTAGTATACATATAATTAATATCCTTAATCATATTTATCATTCCATATATTATTTACTTTTTTCATTTTATTACAGGTTTTTAATAATTCCTTGTTAATATTAAATTTTAGGTTATAAATCCATTCTTTTCATGTATGTTTTTTATTGGGTTTTTTTGGAAACTTTACATTTATAATGTTTTTTATAATTTATATAACTTTAATCATGATGTAAAATCATATTTCTTCATTGTATTTTATTTTTTACTAATCATATAATCCTATCGATAGAAAATGAATTACATCGTTAATCGAGACTATTGGTCATAAAAATGTTTGAACATCATTTCCATTTTGTTGAATAACAAAAAAACAATAAAATTATATAAAATTTATAAATTGTATTTATACAATATATTTCACATATTTTCATTAACAATATTTTTATTAACTTCCTTGTCAAAAATATTTGAAGAATGAATAACATTGCTTTGTGAAGTAGTAGAATGTCTTACACACTGGTGATGTTAAAGTATTCCAACAACTTGAAAAGTAATAATTCATATGTGATATTATAATTATAAAATAATTATAATTTCATATATATAATATAATTATTTTAAATCCATAATTATATCCATTCTAAAGAGGTGGTTATGGAAACCAATTTACATCAGTTCATGAGGCGGTAGTCCACCATACACTTGATCAATTATTAAATTTAATACATTATGGAAGAGGAATTTGATTTAGGTAATTACAAAAGCATAATAAAATATTATTATATGGGAGATATTAATGTTATTTTATCAACATGGTTGAATAATATTTTAAGGGTTAAGTTGAAAAATACCACAAAAACATAAGTTAATGAATTTTACCAATTCATTGGATTAACACATTAGGTTTAGACCAAAGTCCATTATCATAGGGTTTATTAATAAAAATAATTTCAATAAGAATTGGTGATGGAATTAAGGAAGATTATTTGGTATTTAATAAATGAACAAAATTCTTTTGTATGTGTGATGTGGAGTGGAAAGGAGGGACCCTTTTATTTAAATAGAAGAGGATAGGCATATATGTTTTTAAAATAATAAATTGTACCCATGTTTTTCACATACCAAAAAGATTAAAAATGGGTTGTTAATTAACTATAGAAGTTATACTATCTAAAAAATTCTTGAATGTTTTTTTTGAATATTATTGGTTATTTTACACCTTAATTTGATAGTTTAAATTCCCTTTAAACCATTTTAACATTAACCACGAAGAATATTTTTTTGTTTTTTTACTATAAATTTGAACCAAAACATAATTTTTAATTATATTATAATTTTAATTTTTATAATTCCAAATTTTGGATAAATTTTTATAAATTATATTTATATAAGTTTAAAATTTTAATTTATAATTAAACTCAGAAATGCAATGAAAAGAAGTTTTTATAGAAAAACCTTTTTGAATTATAGAATGTTTTCATGTAAAAATTAAATATAAAATATATTACAGTGAAAAAATTGGATTAATAAATATATAATTAAATTAATTATAATTTTATATCAATTTAAAAAAATATGGATATTTTCTAACTCATTAAATGAAAAGGTAATTATTTTAATAAAAACCCATATTATTCATTATTCATTGAAAAATTAATATTTTTAGAAAAGTATCAAAATTTAGCACTATGAAAATATAGAATTTTAAAATCCAAATAATGAATTTAAAATTTTTTAATATATTTTATATCAGTGTCCAGTTTTTATTTTTTATTTTTTAACAAAACTAAATTCAAATCAATTTTTTTGAAAAATTATATTTTCGATCCATATAATTTCTTTACTAAAAATAATGTACTTATTTAAAAACATATTTTACTTATAAATTTAATTTATAATTAATATTAAAATTATGGTTTTACAATTTATATAATTAATTTTAACTAATAGGTTATGATTTTCATATTTAGAAAATAATCTTTGTAGTATGTCGTTGTTTGTTAAAAATATGTGTAGTGTGTAACACAAGCTTTCGAGGAAATTAAATATATTTTAAAAAATTGTTCATAAAATATTAATATGTATCATTATACACAACAATAAATGAATTTATTCACAAAATTCCTCACACTAATACCAAAATGTGAGGATACTTATACAACATCATGCCCACATGTTCATACATGGCTTTCTCAAGTTCGTCGTCTCACTAGAAAAAAATAAACTTGCACATAGTCTTCTTTAGTAGAACTTTCTATTTTCAAAATTAATCTCCAATAGCTATTCCTGATAATAACATTATTTATCAAGTGGTATGATCTATAATTTTTATATATGAGATGTATTTGGTATTCACTTCGTCAGGATATATACATGAAACTCTTTATTGACATGATTGAGGTTCGATAGAGGCCCCAATCGATGGGAAACCCTCACATAATGGTCAATAATTTTATATTAACTAATATAAATAAGTCTTAGTTTTCCCTTCTTCCAAAATCTCAATACCATTTTCCACATTAAAATATTTAGATGAACCTTTTCACCAAAATCAAATTTTATATCACACTGATGATTATTAACTTAATTTTTCTCTGATCTTTTTTTTATGCCCTTATGTGTTTTTAAAAATCCCTAAATTTCTATATAATTTATTAGGCTAAGTAAGATCCCAAAAATAATTTTTTCATTGATTTATTGTTAAATCATTATATTTATACTATTCTTTTCATAAAGTTCTTTATAATTAGTTATCTAAATGATCACATTAAAACAATTATTTTATGACAAAACAACCCAAGGAAGGTGTTCATCCCAACAAATTTTGAAATACATAGAAATTTATTTCAATATAAACACAAGTCTTTGAGTTTTTATCTCAGACTAACCATCTATATCATGATGATACATAGTTGTGAAACTCAACTAAATATCCAAAGGATTTTGAATACTTCTACATAACATTGTAATAAACCTAGGATCAATATGAAACACAATTGAATGTGATACTATGTGAAACCATACCAATTATTTAATATATATCCTGGAAATATGATCCAGATTGAAATATTCTCTAATATTGATGTAGTGTACTAACATTGTATGGAGATCAACTAAAACCCATGTAGCATTATTCCTTTTAGATGTTTTATGTATATCGATTGAAAAATATATAATAATGTTTCCCCATTTCTATTTTTTATGTGTATTGGTTATTGTATACCATTATAAATTTTCTTATTAACCATAACATGTTGATAGACTAGTTACTATGATACATGCTCAACAATGTTTCACATACTCTTCCCCACCGGAAATACTCTTTCACTTAGGCTGGTGGTAATCTATATACCTTTTCATCATTTATTTTTGTGTTATATCTATATTTCCTTACTGTATGTGAATGATTAGCACCCAATACTCCGGTAAAAAAAATTCAATAGTATAATAATATAATTCCTCCAATATCCACATATTTTAATAACCTATAATTACCTCATCGTCAAAGACAAGACAAAAATTAAATATTTCCAAAAGCATTAATCTTATTTTCCACAAATTGGGAAGGCATCACTCGTGAAGAAAGGTTGTAACGAAAGCATATACATATCCATAGGGTCTTATTTTCATAAATTTATCCAAACATGTTGTTAATCATGATAAACCCCCACCCTTAAAAAATTTAAAATTGGTATTTAAAAATTTAACTTATGATCAACCTTAAAATCATAAACCCATGATGGTGTCTATAAATCTAATGTGATTTCTACATGGAGATACATATACTTAAAAAAGGTAATTTAATGTTTATTTCTCAAATAAGCTCTTATATTATTTGAAAACATTTTCATTATAATAACAGGCTAATCCATTGATGCATATAATATCAAATATGATTTTATTATTCTTGAGTTAATGTGATGAGAGATATTCAATGACCATAATTGCATTTAATTTCACAAATGGATTAAAAATAAATTTCTTCTAGGGCTTATTCATATAAAACCAAATAAAAAATTAAAAATAATGGATCAGTGAAAAAATGTCCACTAATTATCATGAATCACTTTAAATACAGTGATTCCATAATCATTCTATTTATCTATTATACCAAAGTTTTTTTAATTTTACCATACTCATTAGACCATAGCTTGGGTAATTAATTTTAAAAATTATCATAGTCCATTTATTTGAAATTTTAGAGAGTAAATAGTGCATAATCAAGAATTATTTGTATAATTATATCATAGTTGAATTCTTCAAACTTATATCACTATTCATCTTCTTTATGACCTTCCTTCCCACACTTAAAATATGTTTTAGTCATTTTAATAAAATCTCCTATATGTTTTAATCCACACATAGATCTAGAAGACAATATCATATAATTCATTCGATTTATTAGGGGTTTATTTGAATTCTATATTTATATTCTTATCAAACCCATGTTATTGATTGGATACTTCATTTCCCATTTCCCCCTTGATAAAATATTTAATTATTTCTTCATAGAAACTTATTCCCCTTATAGATAATTCCCTTTAAGAACATTCCATTAATAACCTAAAGAAACGATCAACCATACTTTTTTGGTTGGATGAAAATACCATGAAATGATCGCAAATTCACATATATAAATATATTATCTTAATATATGAATATTAATAACATAACCTAACATTCCACTTAAAATTAATTTAGGTTTAGAGACTTTGGAATCATATAAGCATAAATAACATGTCCGTAATTATGATTCACGAAATCTGTATATGTTCTTCATTAATAGAACCTTTCATTTGAATATCATACATAATACATTTAATAATAACTTAGAGAAATGAAACACAAGAACATTTGAGCTTAGATAATTAATAAGGGTAAATATAATTATATTAAAATTTCATGAGAATAACTAGATAAGAACATGGGAATGAAATTTGAAATACATTCCCAGAATATCATTGATAATTAGAATGAATCATGGAATAAATCAAAGAATTTCATAAGAAATTTATTATAATGTAATTAGTGATCATCAATAATAAAAACATTACATTTTTATAGGGCATAGATTTGTGGGATACATATAATAATAGAAAATAATCTCCTTAGAAGGTTAAGATACATTTACAAGTCTATCATTGTGGAATTAGTATACACCCCATACTATTATAGTAGTTAGGATCTCTCTAAATAATATCTTATTAAACAATGTACCTTACTAAAATAGGATCATGTTCTATTCAATTCCAGTTACTCTCATGAGATAACATTTTTTACTAAATTCATTAGAGGGTGATATATGTTCTGCCTCTCTCACAATGAAAATCACACATATGTGTTCCACAAGACAATATTGAATTCATTATTTAAGAGGATAATAAAATAAATTGGTTTAAAAAAAATCAGTTCTACATTACCTCTAGAAAATATACAGGTTTCACAATACCTACTTCATTTTATCAATGCACAACCTGTAAAAATTCAATTATGTTGCATATCTATTTTATCAGTGTCAAACCCATGGGAGAGAAACTGGATTCATTGAAATATTTATGTTATAATAATATATTATATAAATAAAGAATATGTATGTTATCATTAGATCATTTTAGTATTAAAGAAACAATAACACCAAAGGCTATTATCTTATAGTGAAGATGATTTTTGAAGACAAGTTAGAATTTTTTTTTGAAAAAAAAATTTCATTGAGAATCTTTTTTTAAAACTAAATATTCATAAAATCTTTGGGAAAAATATTCTTCAAAAAATAAAATTTAAATTAACAGAATGAATGCTTTAAAATAAATAATTTATATAATTAAAAGAGATTTAGTTATTATCTAACAAGTTAAATTAATTAATACCTTCTAATTTTCATGTAAAGAAAAATGATCTTTATTTGGAAAAAGATATGAAAATTTAATTTAAATAATTTTTGTCCAAACATAGAACTTGGCTAAAAATATCTTCCATAAATCATTTCTTGAATCATTAAAAAAATATTTATTAAATTTTTAGAAAAACTTTATATGGAATATGAACTGTCTTTTTGAAAGAATAGAGACATACTTTTAATTTTTCTTTAAAATATTATTTTGATATCATAAGTAAATAAAAAAGTGAAATTATTGGAAAAAATATTATCTTGAAATAAAAATAAGAGATTAAAATTATTATTTTTGAGGGATAGGTCATAAAATATTATCATTGTAATCGTAATCAAAAACTATATTGATAATGGATGATATTGCAACATAAAACTATTATGAATTTAGAAATTATGAACAACTACGATTGAGAAATAATGAGAAAAAATGAAATATATAATATTAGCGGAATTATTATTTCATTATATTACCTGTAAATGGTTCAGTATATAAACCTCATGAATGAAGAAAGGTGCAGAAAATAACATGTGTCCCAAAAGATACAAATCGGGAAAAAATCACACAACATAAGTCTCAACATCCAATGTACATGTTTGAACCACATATATAAGTAATATAACTTTATTAAAAATATTTAATTGAACCATACTAATATTTACGATTCCAATTATGACTTACTTTTTACATTGTTAACTCATTTAATAAAAATTCTTTTTTAAAATCTTGTTTTCGATAATGAATGATTTGTTTTTCCTGTATGATTCAATTTTTTATTTTTGGTGATCTTGATTTCATAAATTTTATATTATCAATATAATTTTAACAATTATATAAATATCATATATATTTATTATATATTAATTTTTTTTAATCTATAAAACATAGAGTTAGAAAATAAACTACACCACTCATGGAGATGGTAGGCCATACATTCAAATGTATAGTGGTACCATTTTCTTAAAAAATAAAGTTAAATAAATGAAAATAATATTTTAAAATTATATAATCAATGAAATTTCACATAAATCACATATATTCATTATTAAATTCAATTTAAAATCTAAGTGATAAGGTAATCAGATCACTTTATGTGGTGCCATTTTTCCAAACATAGGACTTAAATTCTCATAATGAAGAATTTATAAATGATAACATATTTTTGTAATTATAGACATGTTAAAAATATTATAAAAATAAATTAAATCCAAAATAATACTCAATTATGAGATGTTTTGATTGAAAATGATTCACACATGTTCATGAGGTGGTATTATGCCGTATACACGAGTGACATTATCATTTTCAATTTTATAGGAGTGGAGATGGTAATATGAATTGAATTTAGCATATAAAATACAATATATTTAATACATTTTTGTTATTAAATAATAATTTATTAATTCTAATTGAAGTAGGTGGTGGGAAAATAAAAATAAATTTTAGATTATGGATATTACTTATTTTTCAGACAATTTTTTTTTGGTTTTCACAAAAACCCTTCCAAGGTTGTATTTCTAACCAAAATATGGATTTTAATAGAATATGAGGTAATTAGGGAGGGTATTTGGGTCGGTATTTCCAAATAAAAATATTTTTGGAATTGTCAAATGTGGAGGAGAGGGGTGGCCATTTATTAGTGGGGGAGATGACATAATTTCTATATTTTAAAAGAATAAACTCTACCCCATTTATCATATTCCACAAAGATCCAATGTGATTCATTATAGAAAATTAAATATTAAATGATTGGGAAATGGCCATCCAGTGGGTTCTGAGAATGTTTTTTGGCCATTTTTAACCCTTATATTTTTAATTTTAACCCACATTTTGAACCCATGTTTATCTTAACCATGAAAAACTTTTAGATTTTTTTACTATTATTTTCGAAAAAAATATGTTCCTATTAAAGAAGTAAAATTACATTTTTTTCAATAATGGAAGAAATTATTCTATATTGTTTCATCTATGTGAGAAAAGATAATTTAAAATTAATCAATGAAACATGCTGAAGAAGCTGGTTC
Organism: Viscum album; assembly: GCA_963277665.1. Lineage (NCBI taxonomy): Eukaryota > Viridiplantae > Streptophyta > Magnoliopsida > Santalales > Viscaceae > Viscum > Viscum album. Next base: position 954,285,762 of record OY728133.1, on the reverse strand, counting down.
TCAAAGAGAAACTTTTTATAAATAAATAATATTTTTATATAACAATTCATTTTGAAATTTGTTAAAAATACCAGAAATTAGATTAAAAAGTATATAATTGATATTTTTTGACACCTTATTCCAATTATTTATAGTTTTTCAAATTATTTTTAATGATAATAAATGTCTTACTAAAAACTACTTCTTCATTATTCATCAGAAAATTTATATTTCTAATAAATTTAATAAAAGATAATTTGAATATGTAGATTTTATAAATGAATTTTATTATTTAAATAAATTCACAAATGCTATTAAAAATATATATTTTAATTTCTTCACAAAATTTTATAAATACATATTATAGTGACTTTTCTAAAATTGAATAATTTCTTATAAATTTCTTTTATTAAAGTATGACCATTGTGCCTAATATTTAAAAATAAGTTACTAGTTTTGATATATATAATTTAAATACATTGTTATAATGAGTTAATTTAAATAAAAATAGTAATAATACGTTATGGTTTATAAAAAATAAATGTTGCATGTAACACATGATATCAATGAAATTAAATTTAATCAAAAAATATATATTAAAAAATATCAGGGTGTTACATTCTAGCACACATAAAAATAATTTAAATCATAAAATTTATCACACAAATACTAACAGATATGGATACTTATGACTCATTATATACTTAATTTATTACATAGCTTCCAAAAATTAGTTGTTTCGCTCGAAAACATAGACTAGGTTGCTGGTTTTGTTTGGTAGAAGACTCCCTATATGAAAAATAATACCCAATAGTTATTAATCACAATAATTTAATGCTCTATCGGTATGAAATATGAGTTTAGTACATATAATTGTTCATATATTTACTTAATTAGGGGAGATTCAAGGAACATATATTGAAAATGAGAGTGTTTTGGTAGAAGCACTAACCATTAGGCTTCTATCCTGATATGATCATGAATTCTAAAGGGATCAGTATACCAAGGTATTATTTTTCCCACCATTCAAAATATCAGTACTTTATTCCATTGTGAAATTATTATAAACACCTTATAAGAAACATCAAATTATAGATCATAATTAAAATTATTAGTATAACATTACATCCAACATTGTTCTACCCTTATGTGTTGTAGAATGTATCTAAAAAATATCTATCATTTACTCATCTATTTTAGGTCTTAATATTTTTATTTATCATGTATCATTATTACACATTATATATAAACATTTATTTACATTAATGGCTTGGAAAGGATCCATTATAATACTCATGTGAATTATATTATTTTATGAATTATCAACTAGATAAAGGTGCTCACCCCAAACACAATTCAAATACAAAGAATAAAATATCAACATACCCTTTAGAGTTTTAATTACTTTCCATGGTCCAATATATATTTGATGATGATAAATAATTAAAAAACACCAATTTGTATCAACACTAAAGACTTTTCTAGAACATTGATGTATAAATCATATCCCAATCAGTAACAACTGATTGTGGAACTTCAAAAAAACTAAAAAAATTCATTAATGTATACCATTGATGGATTATCTAGATAGAAATAATATAAGATAATGATGTATTATTCTGAAATTATAATGAGATTTAATAAAACGCATATATCATATTTTCATTTATATTTTTTGGGGAGTCCAATGAAAAAAATCCATGGTATGGGTTTCCCATTTCCATTATAGTATAGTCATTAGATGTAACATCTTCATAGATTCTTTTCTCACAGCCATAACATACTGAACAAACAATATTCAATATAAAAACTATATGATATCTCTTTTAATGACATCCCACCAGACATAATCTTTCATTTCTATGTACAAATATAAAATCTAGAATGGGTAAATAGTGACAAACCATGAGTTTCATCAAAATATTCCTTCTTAAGATATGATTTTTATTGAGCAGATAAACTATTATTTAACCATACAATTCCATCATGATCATGGTTAAACTCAATTACACTTATAACCTTCTTTTTAAGCTCTACATCATCCCTTTTCACCTCATTAATCATCAGTAATATACATGTTTGAACATTAAATTGAGTAAGATATGATTTCTACCCATATGGATTTATAGATCCATCATTAAAAAATATAGAAATATTGGATATTTTTTGATAATTACAATGGATAAGCTAACATGGTTATTTTAACTCAAAGAATTTTCCAACTTGTTCTATTTCATAAGGTGATAATTCAATGATCATTCATAATAATAAAAAATCTAAAACATTATTTTCCAGTGCATATTCATATCCATATTTGTGAAAATATACTTTAATTTTTCTTATCATTATATGTGTATCACTTTTATTTATAAATATAATGCCGATATTTATTTAATTTAACAATCATAGAAACAAAATCAAAATTATGTGTTGGATAATTTTTATCATGGTCCTTCATTTTTCTAGAGGCATATTATTTAACCATTTTATTCTATAAGGTAACACATCCTAATATGTCCATCAATTCATTAATATAGTTTAAAAACCCTTATACACTATAGGGATCTACAATAAATTGAACAAAAATTACACTTCTCATCAATTCCATAATAGTTTCCACACAATTATCTATATAGAAGAACATTAACCTATTCCAATTTACTCAGTGAGGGGATTATATAGTTGTGACAAATTCTATATATACCATCGATAATATCTATCTAATCTAAGAAAACAATGGATCTAAATCAAACAATTTTGTATAGGATAGTATTTAGTAGCCTCCATATTTTAGGGATCTATGGATACTTTATCTCTTGAGAGTATGTTTCCAAAAAATGAAATTATTTATCTAAAAATTCACAATTTGTAATTATTTCATATAGTTTCTTCATACATAAGGACTTTAGTAACATTATCATGTGATCCTTATTATATTTAGATATATCATAATAGATAATAATATAATCTATAAATACCATGAGAAGCTGAACTAGATAATCTAAAAATAATATATTCCATAAATGTATTAAGACAAAAGGGGAATTACTAAGACCAAGAGGAATAACTATATTATTATGGTGTACAATCCTTGTAAAAATTGAGATCTTATGTGTATCATCCTTTTTTTGACAATAAATCTGTTATATCCATAATTATGTTCAATCTTGTAAATGTATTGAGATCCACACAGTTTATTAAATAGCTCATCAATATAGGGTATGTAAACTTATTCTTGATCGTGATCATGTTCATACCATAACAATCAATTAATAGTGTCATTGATTTTTCAGTATTTATAACAATAATAACACATGCAACCCAAGGTGATTCTTTTTGATTAGTGAATCCCTTTCCTAGGATCTCCTAGTGTTTTTAGTTAAATTCATGTAACTCGATTAGGTCCATTCTGTAGGCAGAATTTATAATTGGCATGAAACTAGTTTAGAGATCTATTAGGAACCCAACCTCATATATTATTGTAAGGTTGGTAAAATAAATGGGAAATCCATGAAATAATCCCTCACAATAAGAGTATCATATATATTGAGTTTCCCCTAACCATATTCGATAACGACCCCTCTTGAACAGGAATTAATGCCCATAAAAATGGTTTTCATTTCCTTAGGATTTCTATTTTTATTATTGCACTAATAGGAAATTATATGTTGGTCTCTAAGATCAAATGTGAATTATCTTAACCATAAATTAACATGGGGTTTTTTGTAGAGGAAGAAAATACATTCCTATTATATTATCAAATTTTATAATAGGTATAATGACCAAAATCATTTGATTCACATTCTCACAAACATCCACTAGAGAATAATTATATAAATAAGATGTTTTTAACATTCCATTCGAGGGTTTAACTATTAATTATACCTATAATAATTTGGGTGGAATGTCAATATCCTTATAAAATACATTATATTGAATAAATACCTTGATTAAGAGTGAAATAAGATAATGATAGTTCTGTAGTGGATGATAAGTTTACCTGTCACCACATAGTTATTTCACTCCATTTAAAGAAAAGTGACCAGATGATATTTACCTATGTCTCTTATATTAAAAGTTTTCTTATGTAGATCATCTTCATTAACATTTTTATTTGTGATATAGTAGTTATAATTCCCATACATATTGAATTGGAAACATTTTAGTGAGGGTGGATAATTCTATGGAGCTCTCTCTCTATTCACATCATTTGCTAACTTCTTCCCATCGTGTTAGTATTAGATTTCATGAAAACCAAACCTTTGACACATAAAAAATTTACTAGTAACGTTAAGATAATTTCTTCCATGAATCATTATCTTCTTTGAGTATGAAAAAAATCTTATCTTCTTTCTTTTAATGATTTTTATATTTCCCATTAATTCCATTTCTCATTTGATAATAAATCCATTAGAACGGTGGAAAACCCCAATATCAATTACATCCATGATATTTTTCATAGATATAGAATTACCTTATGGAGAAATAACATTTAGAGAATTGGTTTTATCCACTAAATAATGTATTAAAATTACATTCTGGTTGGATGAATATACCATAAGTATACCCCAAAAATATTGTAATTTTTCTAATATGTTGCAATAGAATCATCATAAATACTATATAACTAATGTAATTATTTTTCTATTTTAACTAAAATAATATGAGTAATGTAATTATTTAATATCATGTTCTTATAGTCACCCCATTCCTTGGTGAAAAAATCATTTTGTTGACTCGCATTCTTAATACGAGTACCCCATTGATCTACTTTACCTTCCAAATTATATATGACAAAAAGGAATTTTTTATGATCCAATCACTAGATAACGGAATGTAACCATTCAATGGTATTTATGCATTGCTCTAAAACCTATGCCTCAATAGTTACTCTTAATGAATATTGTTTTTTCATTTTGGGGAACTCAAAAGAACATTTTTGTATACTATTCTCAATTTTATTTTTAGAAATATTAGTAGTTTGAGAATGCTATATGAGCATAATAATGGTATTTTTCATTCAATATCACATAACATTTGCCAACCCATGAGGAAAATCATATCATTATACATATCACTGAAATTTAATATAGTTTCTTTAGGTTTCCCCAATTGACTAAAACCTAAATGTATAGTGTAATAAAAATTATCACAATGGAGAAGAACAAAATAATGAAAAATCCATTATAGGGTGTCTAAATCTTGAAATTTTCTTTTTAATATTTTAAACCTTATACTTTACTGAGTTCATTCACAGTCATTATTCAAATTTTCAATTATGTTTTTTGAATTGTTTGTGAATTTAAAATGAATATCCCCTTGGAATGTCAAAAAAAGTGATATATAGGGCCCATTTTCATGAACCAGGTGATGAACTATTATAGAAAAATGAGACCTTTTCAATGTTATTACCACTAAGGAACACTCTGCAAAATCCATTTGAAATTATAGTATCCACAAAGAGATATAGTAACTTTTATTATTATATGTGGAAATGTTACATAAGAATGGGTTATATCATATTCTCAATAACTGTAAAGAAAGGAGATATGAACATATCATGAGTATTAAGAAATGATATCATGAGAATAACATATGAAAACCATACCTCGTAAATCATCAATAATAAACATGATTCATGGAATAAATATTTACATTTCAACAGAAATTAATCATAATGGTATTAATGAATATGAACTATGAGATCATAAAATTTGAATAGGGAATATAATTTTGGTACACACATGAGGATAGAAAATCATTTTCACAATAGTTCAAGGATCATTTCCAAGAGAATTATAGTAGAATAAGGTCACTCCGCAAACCATTATAGTAGTAAGGGTTCACTACCAAGACTACAATGGTTCGTATATTCCCATACAAAACAATGTTCATTCCTTATAATAATCCTATATATTTTATAATATATCAATCTATACCCAATGCATTGGATGGAGATTAGAGTCTCACTAGTCACATAATCAAAAATATACATATGTTTTACACTATATCACAAAACATTCATCGCATTCAAACATATAATTTTTTTTGGTAAAACAGTCCTTATAGTATTACCTATGGAAAATAAATATATTTCATTATTAATTCATCATTTCATTGATGTATATGCCCTAAAAAAGTAGTGGGTTTCAAAATAATTTTATCGTAGTATAACCTATCAAAGAGAAAATGATATCATAAAAAACATGTCATGAAAAATATAATAAATACATAGAAATAATAAGAATTGTAACCTTACAAAATACATAAAATAAAGAAAAAGTAATATAAAATTATGTCATCTTATATGGAAAATTTTATTTAAAGATCACACAGAACATTTTTTGAGGAAAATAAATCTTCATCAAAAATCATTCCATAAAACTAAAAAATAATAAAATATTTTTGAAATAAATTTAATTGAAAATAAACATGAAATATTATAAAGTAATATTTATTGAAAATAATTTTAATGATGATAATAAATTATGTTCTTGTTGTACATGTTAAAACAACTATTTCATTCAATATTTTAGTAAAATAAAAATATGCCTTATTTTTAAAATGAAATAAATACTCCTTCGAAAACATTTTATTAAAAAAAGTGGTAAATATTTTTTTTAATAATTAATTTGGATTTCATAAATCATTTTTCTTTTTTTAAACATTTTTATTGAAGAAAACATTGTTCTATGAAGATGAGAAAGATAAATTTAATTTAACATAAAAATATTCATTTGAAGTCATAAGTCCATAAATAGGGTAACGTTATGGGAGAAAATTATTCTAATTAAATAACTATAGTATAATAAAATCCATGCATTTTTTGGAGATAGAGAATATTATTTCATCATTGGAAGCATAATCATAAAAAATTCCCATAAATAATGAGATTGTATCATAATATTCACACCGCTTTGGAAATATTAAATCAAAATAATAACTAATGAATAAAATTTAATGAAACTTGTAATATCATGATAAAAAATTACTTCAAGATAATAAATTTCAAGGATTCTATATTTAAACCACATAAAAGAAGATATTTTCATTACATATTATATGTTCCTAGGAAGAAAATTTGAGACAATAATCACTTCTGTTAAGTTTCGACATCCTAAATACATGATAGAAATCCAAGAATAATAAATTTATGTTTATTAAAATAATAATAAATAACCATAATGTTATAAATAATTCCATTAATTATTTTATAACAACATAATGTTATCCTTTTATAAATTATTCCTTTCCAAAATCACAATTCGGGTAACAACATATTTTATTTTCTTATATATATTGATTATTATTGTTGGTCATGTTACATTGGTTAGGTTTATATCAACTTCATAATTTTAAATATTATATAAATATCCTATATATGCATTATATATGTGATTATAGAAATCCACAAAAGATAGTGATAGAAAATGAAATAAAACATTGATAGAGATAGTAGGTTGTACGTACACATGAACATTGTTTAAATTTTATATATAATTTAATATAAATTGAGGAAAATAATATATTAAATTTCAGCAATAATTTATATTTCATATATATCACATATATTCATTGAACATTTCAGTTTTTACCTTCCATGAATAACGTATATGAAAAACAAAACACATTGCTTCCCAAGGTAGTGGTCTACCGTACACACAACCAACATTATCCTATAAACCAAATAATTGAATGTAAAGGTGTATCTTATAATATATATAAAGAAAAATATTAATGTTATAAATTTTATAGATATAAATTATATTCATCATCACACACAACCATTAGAGGTATTTATGGAAAACGTGTCACATCGGCTCGTGAGGAGTTATTCCACCATACACGCGAGTGATGTTATCATTTTATATTAGAGTGAAGAAGAGATATTTTCAGTAAACTAACTTAACATATAAAAATATCATTGTATATATAATAATTAGGTTATTATATCAGAATGATTTATTTATAATTGATGGAATGGATGGTGAAATAAACTAAATTTCTTAGTGTGGGATGTTCCCTCTACTATAGAAAAATTCTTTTGGGTTTCCCCAAAATGTCATCCAAGATATGGATTTTGAACAAAATAATTCATAAAGGATTAGAGGAGGTATGAAATTAAGAGATTTGTGTAGGTACTTTACAAACAAATAGTTTTGTAATTGTTAAGGGGAGAGGTGAGGGAGTAACCATTTATAAGTTTGGAGATGACACACTTGGTATTTTTTAAAAGAATAAAACGTACCCTCATTTTTCATACTCCAATAAGATAAAAAGGGGTTAATATCAACTATATAAGTGATAATTTTTAAAATCATAGTCCAATGGGTCTTTAACAATTTCATTGTCATTTTATCCCTTATCGTTTTCATTTTACCCATTTCAAAACCATTATTTACCTAAACCATGATTATTGTTTTTATTCTTTTATAAGTATTCATTGATATTGAAAAAAAATAAGATCTTTTAAGATAACTTATATTATGATTATTAATAATATGGAGTAAATTTATTCAAATTCTATTCAATGAAATAAAATATTTAATTTAAAATTAATTTCACAGGCGTTGTGAGAATTCAAGATTTCATAGATAAAATTTTCATATGTAGAGGACATTTTAATTAAAAAATTAAAAATTAAATTAATTAAAATGACCTAAAATATATTAATAAAATATATAATTGATGTAATATTAATTTAAAATAATTATTAAATAGTAATTTTTTTAATTTATTAAACAGAAAGAAAATTCAAAATAAAATGTTATATTTTTTACTATTCTGTAAACAATTTACATTTTTCGAAATGTTTCAGAATATCACTCAAATATAAATATTCATGTTGATTTCAAAATTGATGTTTATTTTTTAAAATAATTTCTTGAATAGTTGTAAAAAAAATTAATTATATTTCCAAAAAATATAATTAAAATTTAATATAATGTGTTTTCTAAAATTTAAGTACATTTTTATAAATATGATTTCATTAGATAAAAAAAATATACATTATATTTATAGATCATTTAATGATATTGGTATCTATAATTTTATTTTATAGGTTATAATGATTGTGTTTATATAGAAATATCAATAATATATTGTAGTTTGTTAAATTTCATTGTTGTTTATAACTAAATATTTCAATAAAATAAATTTTTTTATGAAAAAATAATTTTATAAAATCAAAATGTTCTATATTTCGTAAGTATAACTCTCTAGATTTTGTTTTTTCTTTCATCATAGGTATTAATGGATTCATCATCCTTATGATTTAGATTGAAGAATTATTTATATGACTTTATATAACTAATACAAGGAAAGAAATTCTAGAAAAATAATCTCCTAAACTTGTCCCAGTAAATAGAGTAAATTTAATCATGATTAATAATATTCTTAAAATAAGAAAATTATTGATTTACTTCTACCTCAAAATGATATATATAATAATGTAATTTTTCTGGCCCCCATCACATGATGATGTTAAATATATTTTCAATGGTATTGTTCTATTACTCGGAAACTAGTGGACCATCTGAACCACTAATATATTATGGAAACTTCCTCATAATAGAGTCAATAGAATATTTCTACCTAATTTTATCATTTTCATGTTTATAATGATTAATAAAATGTTATTGGACCATAGAAAAATAATTTTCTATTCCTTATCACATATCATTTTTTCACTCTAGATAACAATCATTACATTTACCGTTCAGTTTAGAAATAAAATGATTCATTTGGGATGCATCCATTCACTAAAAAATATAATAGTTTGTGGGAAACTAATCGTAGTGGGAAAACACATAGTCTTGAAGAATCACTTACATGGTATCTAAATCAAGAACCATTATAATAAATCTATGACACATTATGTCCTATTTTTAGGTACAATGTATTTCTCAAGTTAGTCCGGACATGCCTTGTTCAGATTCATTAACTATAAGAAGATCTTTTCCCAAACCACATCCACTTGTTTTATCCTGACATGGACATATTTCTTAGTAATCCACTTAATATATTCCTTTAAAAATCACTATGATATAATCCAATACATTTGCTCATATTTAGGGTTATTATTAAATTTTTATCTTTATAGTTTCAAAATATTAAAATTACATTTTCACTAAATCCAATTTTTGAGAACTAGGTTTTTATACATAAATGTCACATATTTTAGTTTAATATTCAAAAAATTTCCATATTACACAAACTAGGATGATAAATTTTTTGTTTGTTTGGAGGCTATAAGTATAAAATTCATATTTAAAGATGACCTTATACACATTCTATAGAGATCTTCCCATTTTTTCTCTACAAAAAATACCCTATATAAATCATTTATTCATAACATGGGGAATGTAAAAATAAGAAAGAGTGAGATCAGATTATAAGTAATAATGAACATGGAAGATATCATTATATGAACATATGAAAACCAAATATATTAAAAAGTCATGAAATCATGATGATAACATGAAAAGTTCTTACCTAACATAACATAGACCGTAAACATGATTCATGGAATAAATCATTATAATTCCAAAATCCAGTATTCATAAGAGTGTGAAATAATTATAATTATGGAACCATAAGATCATGTCATAATGTTAGGGAGAAAAAATAGGTATTAAAACCATTTAATTTTTATGGTTAAAACCTAGACCATCAAACATATTTTATTTTGATACATAACTTATTTCCCTTTATAGACTAAGCATATTGGCTTGTGTAAGATTATAGATCAATTAAATAAGCCTTTTTATTATTGTTGATCATGACTGCTTTATTGTTTCCAATTGTTATCTCTTGAGATATAAATAATTACCCAAATTATTGGAGATATACATATATTCCCCCACACTTATTAATATTTTTACCACAATCCTTTTTTATAATATTACCAATGCACTTAGTTATGAAAAAATCACTATCTTTTATTTTATCAGAACTATCATCACATAATTAAACCCATATACACATGTTCTATATGATCACATAACATTAATTATATCTTGTAGATTTAAAAAGGGTCTCATTAACAATCCTTCATACCATAACCCATAAAATTAATTAGATCTAATAATTATATCCTCAATTCATAATAGCATATCCCATGTTTAGGGAATGCGTTTTATAAAAATATCATCATCATAATCATAAACAATATAGGGAAATCATAATTAAAGTATAATTGTATAATATCTCCAATAAATCATAAGTAATGTCAAATAATGTCTTCGTATACGGAGAATGACATTGAAATATGTCTTAGAACATTTCTTGAGTTAAATTGACTATCAATTATGAAATTCACCTTCTAAAACTAAAAATTCACAAAACATTCTCAAAATCAATGAATAATATTATCATTATTAATCATTAATTAATTATTAAATAAATATTAGTAAAAATTATACAACCCAAAATATTGATATGATTAGTTTCTTTTGGTAATTAGTTTGGTTAAATAACAACAATAATATATGTGGTATATCATCATTAATTAAAACATCCATTATATGACCATAATAATCATTCATTATTAAAACATCATGGGATAAATTAGAGATACACGTAAGAAAGGGGTGCTCTATAAATTACAGAAAGTGAATAAAAATGAATATAATAAATAAATTATTACATGATAGAAAACAAAAATTTCATAGAGATATAAAATAGGCGAGAAATATAAACATGAAAAGTGATACCTAATAAAACAAGAAAACATAAAGAAATCATTGTAATGTGCTGATAACATTTAATGTGAAATACATTCTTACAATGATGTAACAAGTACCATAATTTATATCTTACAACTATAAAAATAAAATCATGGTGGAAGAAGTACCATAATATATTTGGTTTAATAACTAACCCCATACTTGAAATATCCATACACTAAAACATCAAAAACATAATTGGAGCACTATATAATTCATTGCACACATGTCGCTTTCATATCATGTACATGCCTATGTTTCCTTATATATCATACTACAAAAGTATAAATTTAAATAAATTTAACCCCACGATCAAGAAGTATGGGTTATATAAATGGAAGTATCCTATAAATGAAAAATATTTACATCTACGTTAAAACTCTTTAGTGAAAATGGGAATGGGTATTTAGAAAATAATATTTTTCCATTAAAAATTATAGTGAAATTTTTGCAGTATAACTAAAGTAGTTAAAGACTCATAAAATAATGTCATGATGGTGAAAAGGGTCCCTCAAAATTTTATTGTAAAATGATTAGTAAGGGGGTGTGAATAAACATATCCCAACATTAGGAATTGGAAATAAAATGATATAAAATATAGAATATGCTTGTATAAAGTGGATAATTAAAGGATCCCTTACTAAATTTAGGTAATGTTATATACATGGAAAATGTTTCTAAAACCCATTTATTTTCTATGGTTTATAAAATGATGAAATTTTTATTAAACCCAATTCATTGAATGTTTCTTAATATATTAAAGGATTTAGGATCCTGAGAAGAACATAATTATGGATTTTATTATCTAATTTATGGGACTAATATCATCCTCTAATGTATTTGGTAATGCTTTATAAAATGAGATAACATTGGGAAACAAGTCTATAGACATGATCCACTATGGGAAAAGGGGTAATCCTAATTCACTTTGGGGAGGACATGTGTCCTAGTCCTATATGTTAGTGGTCATTATATTAAACCTTGACATATGAAATTTTTATCTTTATTAATAATGGTGCGACACTTTAATGGTGTCAGAATATGGGTAGTGATTTTTTATAATTATTTACCACTCTTATAGATTTTCTTTATTAAATGCTCATTTTTTGTGCCATTAGTCGTGGTTATGATCTATGAAACTTTGTTTGTGATCTTTTTAATATATTTTTTATTCACATAACCTTATTTTTATATTATTCTTTGATAGGATCAGTGAATTATATCTCCAATGTATTACTTTACTGATCATATGAGCTCACTCTTTAATATGTTTCTTTTTCCCTTGGTTATGATGAATGGGTTTAAGTATGATATTTATAAGAAGGTTGCAATATGTAATGAAATTTTGGGAGATGATATAGATTATTATGGGCCATTTGTTGATTTTCTATGATATCTACAAATTTTTTCTTAATATTAATATTATAAAAACCTAAATCGTCTTTAGGTATATATATTATTTCATATTTCCTTTTATGTTACTAATATTTATTGAAATAGATTTCTCACCTTTATCAGTATCCAAGTCAGAAATGTAATATTTGTGTTTTTGGCATTGATATCGGATGGGAAGAACTAATGCTATAAAATTTTATATCAAATAATGGTTTAGATAACATTGGAGAATTTTATGTTTTATAATCAAGTCATATTAAGCGTTATATATACAAAAATGGGTTTATAAGACCATAATTTCATCATCTTGTAGACACCTTTAAAGGTTTTAGGTTATGAATTTTTAGGGTGACTAATGATATTTTTGGGATTTTTATTTTTGAGATAATTATGAGCTATTGTATTTTGGGATAAAAAATATTGGTATGAGATAACCTTTGAGGTGAAAATATTTCCTCGGTGTTGAATATATTGAGTATATTTTTTAGTATGTTTCTCATGTTTATATATTTTTATAAGGAATGTTTTAGAAAAGAAAACACAACTGGATGAGTGAAATCCTATCACATCCGGAAAGGTAGCATGCTTTGCACCAGCAACTGAATGATTAAAAGGGAGTATCATCTGCCACTAGACTATGTGATATCCTAATTAGTATAACTTTTTCTCAAATGATTGTATGGATAATTAATATGTTTATTAGGTGGAGTATATGTTTTTTTATATTGATAACAAATGAGTTAGATAATGATTTTTTGGTTATGTTACTAATGTTATTTTAGAATAAGATCACAATTTTGGGATACTTGTATTATGAAATGGGATATTATATGAGAAATAATGGTTGAATTATATTTTTTAAGAGCATATGATTTTATTATGGATTTATGGTGGTTCAGATTATTAATGGAAATTATTAATATACCCTAAAGATTATGTAATGATGGAAATTTCATTTTTGGTATAAGACTTATAGAGTGAATTCTCTCATCAAGAGATAAATTTTATATTTACCTTATAATATTATATGATTTCTAAGTTTGAATCATAGTCAATTTTGTTTTGAGAAATATTATGGATAGTCATTTTTTGAATGATTTAATTTGAATCCTTGGTATTGATCTTTAATTTTGAATATTAAATATATTTTCCTCATTAGATAGATTATAATTGTTGGGAGTCAAATTATCTTAGTTTTAAAATTTTGTTTATGTCTAATGGATGAAGATGGGGGAATAACTTATTTTCCATTTATGTAATTTATGATCTCAGGTAGTTGATTCCAAATATGAATGAATGGAAATTATTATTGTAATGTCCCAGACCTCTTCGGTCTATTATACTGTGATAATATGGTGTTTGAGGTATTCCAAGAGGTCAAGGTGACTTATCCCCAACACTTTTCCAATTTTCTAGTTCAATGAGTTGTTCTATCAGTAACCTCTACTTGTAACCCCTCTTTCCTTTGCCAAATTTCCAACTCTGTGAACAGTTCCATTGGTGAACAGTGTTCTATCGGTGAGGTTCAGGGAACAATGTTCTATCAGTGAGGCTCAGTGAAAGGTGTTCTATTGGTGACGTTCAGGGAAAAATTTTCTATCGGTGAGGTTCAGAGAAATGTGTTCAATCGGTGAGGTTCAGTGAACAGTGTTCCATCGATGAGTTTCAGTGAACCGTGTTCTATCAGTGAGGTTCAGTGAACAATGTTCTATCAGTGAGGTTTAGTGAATAGTGTTCTATCTTTGAGGTTCAGTAAACAATGTTCTATCGTTGAGGTTCAGTGAATAGTGTTATATCGGTGAGGTTCAGTGGAATGTGTTCTATCGGTGAGGCTCAATGAACAGTGTTCTATCTGTGAGGTTCATGAACAGAGTTCCCAACATCCAACAGTTTCTCACCTTTGACGTTTCCTTTGACATCAATTGAATTTAATTCCTCATTTTAAGGAATCTAAGGCTGATTCAATGTCCATAACCCCTATATTAATTATTCTGATGGCTCGAGATGTTTTTACTCAGTCAAAACGCATAATTTAATGAAATCCTCTTTTAATTGGATATCAAGTGTATCTTAAACTGCTGCTCTGTTAAATATTTAAATGGGATGGGATATCTTCCTCCCTAATTCTTCCTCTTTTCTCTTGGATATGATACAATAAAATCTTTCAATAATTCTCATAGGAGTTTAACAATCAATCATTCCTCCTTGGATTGGTTCTACTCTATCTTGATTCCACAAATCTATATCAATTAATCTTTGATATAAGGTTTGTTTTATCGTTGTTCATTTGGGGTTCATCTTCTCATGTTTCTCCTTTCCATTATTATAGAATGTAATCTCCATGATAATAATGGGGATTTTCTTGGGTTTTGGTTGATGCGGTCATACCATGGAATCCTCAGGTGGATGTAGATGACGTGAGAGGAGGATCATGACCTGTTGGGTGGATAAAGAATGTCAAAGACTATTTGAGGTAGGTGATTTTTTTCTTCTCTTTTCATTTATGTGCAACTGTATTTTTAGCATGTTTTATCCCACTGGACCACAATGGAATTGAAATAATAAATATTTGAACTATATAAATATATTTATATCGGTCGTATGTTATTACCCATTGTTTTCTTGATAGTGTGATATCCATGCTTTCTTCGTTTGGCTATTCGTTCTTGATGAAAATTTGTAAAGAACGTAAACCAGAATTAATTGATAACTATTGGCTAGGGATAAAGATTCATGTAAATGAATCTGCTTCTTCTCGATTTAATTGTAAGTTAATCAAATTGGTGTAGTAATCATGATTAATTATTTGTGACAGCTTACTTATTATGATTCTCGAATTTTAGAACCTACAAATAATAAATAGGATAGATCAATATGGATTAAGAAACTGATTGTTTGATAATTCCTTGAAGGGTTCTGAGTTACCCTCTTGATTGTAAAAAGTCCAATAGCCCAATTTATGTGACGTTTTTTTCTTTCTACTTGTGATGTGATGTGATCCTGGATGGTTGTTGTGATATATTGGGACATGGAGACTTTTGCTTGGGGCAGCAGATGACGCCTATGGGTGCGAGATTCATCGGTTTATACATTTGGGTATTAGGGAGGTCATTAGGGATGATGGAATGGGATGGATGTGATTTTTGTATGGTTATTTATTCTTATTATTTGTTTATCTACTTTACATTTCCCCACTGCTCGAGGAAGCTAGCCTTACTTACCCTTCTTCTGAAAGAGACAAAGACACGTGGGGTATGACACGTGCTTTCTATGTTTAGCTTCTCAAGGGAGGATGGGTGTATGCTCTAGCTATAAGTAGAAAAGACTCAACAGGTAGTACATCTACTCACCGTGCTGATCCCCCTTGATTTTAATAGCATTCAATATTTTTCTAGAACTCCTAAAAATGTAGGGAAAGTAATTCTATAAGGAATAATTTAATAAATGGTGTTAACCCATGGGGTTGGAGTTTTATGGAACATAATGATGTGGTTGTAATTTGGAAGGAACAATGGACTTGGGTGTGATGCTAATTTAATTTAATATGGAAATATTCATGGTTAATTAATGTTTAAAGAATGAATTAACATAAAGTGGAACAAATAAAAAGGGAATTAAGTAATCTAATATAAATCTTTAAATGTTTGTGTGATTATAGGTATCTTAGTCCTTAAAGTAGCATCATAGAGTCTGAGAGACATTAGTAATAGTTGTGTCTAAGACTAGGTTATGACCATAGTTTGGTTGTTAGATATATTATATCTTGTAATTTTAGAGTTTCTATACGCTAATCCACCCTATTAGTAAAGGCAACACACACCCTAGGGATTCAGAGCCCTGGGGGTGTCTTCCCCAGCATTTCGGTGGGAGGATGGATGGCTGAATACTCCCTTTGGCCCCGCTCTCTTCTCTTGGTAGATACTTGTGGAGGTAGGCACAATGTTTATTTTTCCCTATATATGTGTATAGAGGGTTGTTATGGATTTTGGTTATTCACACACATATATTCTTGATATATTATTTTATTGACTATTATATGTGTAACGTGTATAGGCTGTGATGGCTTGAGGATCCTTATACGGTGTATGGGCTATAATGGCTTGATGTGTAATGGCCGATGTATGATAGATGTTATGAAAGCTGTGGTGGATCCCAGAAACTACCTTGTTACTTTGGTTAGGTAGACGTGGTGGTTTTGTTACATGAGGTTCATGTTGTGGTGCTTCACCCAGGAGTATACGAGCATACCTTTTTGGAGAGAGATTCTCATGACGTACGATGTTGGGGAAAAGTGGAAAACCAATGGTGAAGTAGTAGCGGGGTACTCTTTAAATTCTTTATTATATGATATACTCTTGTATGCATTACCTGGTGAGAGTATCAATGGTGAGGATGAGAACTTATTATACCTATTTAAATGATGAGTTAGTTTCACTTGTTGTTCACTGTGATTTAGAATGCTTTCTTTACTTTTTCATGGGAGGCTACAGGGAGGATCCTACTGAGTATACTATTTTACTCACACTATGTATATATAAATTTTTTTTCATGTCACTTTGAGCAGGTTGGAGAATAGGCTGGTTACTACTAGCTTGTGGTTGCAGGAACTATTTGGGCTTGTGGTTACTATTATTTTACTTTCTTTTGGGTACTTGCAGTTTTCCCCATCCATTTTTAGTACTTTTTCATGAAATTACATAGGTGCACTTAATTTTATTTAATATTTCAGTTCTGAGTTGGAGTTGGTTGGTGTCTATCTTATCTCTCCCTTCTGCATGTGTTCTCTTAGAGGATAATGCATCCCATTTGTGTGATTACAATACCCTCAGTTCTAGTCACCAACCTGAGGCCTACATGAGGTGGGACTCAGGGGGTGATTATCCCCCATTTCACATTACCGTCCCATGATGGGTACACTTTGTGGGGAGGGGGTCGTGACATAGTGGTATCAGAGGTCTAGTTGAGGGATAGGATGGATTCTGGAGTTAGGAAAAGGTGAGGTTGCATGGGTTATTTGAGAAACAGTGTCATTCATGTTTAGTAAGTGAGGTAAACACTGGATACCGGTTGAGAAATAGGCCTTTAGGCCCCCTTATGATATGATGTACGAACCTTTAAGTTTACAATGGCTACTTAACAAGGTGATACTAGTTGCAGGGTAGTGACCTTGGAAAGGATCATGAGTCATTCTTCATTGTGCCTTTGTTTGAATCAGTAGGCCTTGGGATAGGAGAACATAAAATCAATGAATGAAACCAATTAATTAATTAATGTTGAGTCTTCCATATTCTAGGTTTATGAACTCTAATGATTTTTTATTTTACAGGTATGGCTCCAGGTTGACTTCCTCATCAGGTTTTCAGAGAAAATGTCCAGCAGGCTATTTAAGCAAATCATCGTAGGGTAGAAGTTGATGACGACAACACTTAGAAGAAGACACTCTCAGAGTTTCAGTGCCAGATTCTGCAGAAGTACGAGGGATCCGTTTCAGATGTAGTCACAGAAGACCCGTTATAAGAGGTATAGACCAGTTTCAGTTCGATCCTTGCTCAAAAAGAGCACTGGGTGTCCTTGGTTGTGACGATGTTGCGTGGAGAAGCAAGGTAGTGGTGGTTCTTTTTCCTTGGGGACCACGAGGAGTGAGCGATCTCTTGGGAGGATTTCTAAGACAAGTTTCGAGTAGAATATCTTTCTTCGACCGCAAAGGCGTCCAGTCGCCAAGATCTTCTTACCCTTTGACAAGGGAGCTCTAGTGTTCGAGAGTTTGGAATCCATTTCATAAACCTTTTATGATATGCTTCTGACCTGTTTCCATATGAGGAGACATGAGAGAGACATTTCAAGGAGGATTTGCATCCAGAGATCTAGTACCAGGTCACCCCATTGATGCTGAAGACATATCTTGAGGTGTTGTAAAAGGGAAAAGGTTGTCAAGAGGACTTTTTCCATGATCAGATCATCATGAGAGGGGAATCAGCATGATTCCTTACGAAGCAGATCTGTGGTCCAGGGTTCCTGGTTTTCAGGGAAGAAGAGTTTTCATTCATCTAGGGGTAGGTCATAGACCTTCACATATCGTTTCTCTAGAGTCAGAAACTCTTAGGCCTATGCCAAGGGACCAGGCACTTGTTTTTCTTGTGATGGTCATTGTCATCAGTAGCGGGATTGCCCGACCTTTTAGAGTAGTCATTGTGCACCAGGTGCTACGCTCCAGGATCCTCTGTTAAGACAGTTCCAGCTAAGGCAACAGCAGCCGGTTTCACTAGCTTTAGATAACCTGATGGTAGATAGGGCATGTATAGGATAGACACATGATGCTCCCCATTTTGATAGAGCAGAGCGCGACCGTGGAGGTGGTCTTCTATCATGGTTAGAGAGGTCATGGAGGAAGTCGTGGTCAGCTTCATGCTCTAGCATTTCATGGTCCAAGCAAGCCAGACGTCGTTCGAGATACCATTTTCTTGTTTTTCTACCTTGGTGTATGCCTTGTTTGATTCAGGACTGACACACTCTTTCATATCACCTACCCTTTTCCATGTTTTGGGACTTGAGGTAGGGAGGATTCCAGTGCCCTTGGAGTTGACTATTCCAGTTGGAGGTCATGCTGACTTGTTTGATTTTTATAGAGACTATGAGCTAGTGTTGGGGAAACACCTCTCTTGGGGATATTTCATGTGTTTTCGAATACAACCATATGATGTCATCCTCGGCCTGGATTGGTTGTATTCGGTGTAGTCTATCTTGGATTTCTTCAAGAAGAAGGTAGTTTTCATTGGTGCAGGTAGAGAGCCAGTGGTGTTTGTTGGCGAGCAAGATCCTCAGATGGGTCATAGGTGCATTCCATCCTTATCATTCATCATGGATGAGATGATGCTGATTTTTCAGAGGTTCAGTAGTTGGCATTTCCTACGGTCATAGAAGAGTACCCTGATGTCTTTCAAGAAGAGGTTGTAGCATTACCCCTTAAAGAGAGATCGAGTCTTAGATTGAGCTACAACCAAGACCATATGCTATCTCCATGTCTCTTTATTGGATGGCCACTTTTGAGTTATGAGAGCTACGTATACAGCTTTATGGTATATTACATTGTTGTTTTGTTCATCCATGTGTGTCTCTGTGGGGTGCACCAGTTTTGTTTGTGAAGATGGTTGAAAATATTATGAGGTTGTGTGTCGATTTTCTTCACTTATTAAAAGTGACAATAAATAATCGCTATCATGTTCTGTGGACTGATGATTTATTTGATCAAATAAAAGGGTGAAAGTTGGTTTTCAAAGATCAACATGCACTCATAATATCATCATATTCATGTGAAGGATGAGGATATCCCGAAGACTGCTTTCTGTTGTCTTCATGGGTATTTTGAGTTCATTGTAATGCCGTGTGGCATGTCGAATGCTCTATCTATATTCATGGGGTGGATGAATGCTACGTTTCATGAGTTACTAGATAAGTTCATGGTATTTTTCATCAATGACATCCTTGTTTACTCCACATCTAAGGAGGATCATGTAGAGCATTTACAAACCATTTTAGGAGTTCATCGTCAACAACAGCTATTTGGGAAGTTGACGAAGTGTGAGTTTTGGGCTTGAGAAGTTTGTTTCTTGGGGAATGTTGTGTCCCAATAGGGAGTAGTTGTGGATCCATCAAAGATAGAAGAAGTTGTGTCTTGGAAGCCCCCAATACACTGTTAGAGGTGCAATGTTTCCTTTGTCTCGCAGGCTACTATAGGAGGTTCATAGACAATTTATACAGAGTTGAAACTCCTCTGACAACTTTGACTAGGAAGGATCAGACATTTATATAAACTGATCAATTTCAGTCAGCTTTTGAGTATCTAAAAGAGTAGTTAGTAAGTGCTCCAGTTCTTTCTATTCCAACTGATGGAATTCAGTTTAATGTTTTCTCTGACAGTTCAAATCGGGGGTTAGTCTGTGTTCTCATGCAGCAGAGGTCAGCTGTTTCTTACAAGTCTAGGCAGTTCCGTCCCCATGAACGTAACTATGCCACCCATGATCTTGAGTTGGCTGTCATGGTTTTTTCTCTTATGTTGTGAAGACATTACCAAATTGGTGATTGCTTTGTGGTTTTCACCGATCACAAGAGTGTGAGGTATGTTTTCTCCAAGCATGACCTAAACTTACGATGATGTTGGTGGATGGAGTTTTGATAGGAATTTGACTTTGAGATATCATATACACCTAGGAAGGGGAATGTTATAGCTGATGCACTGAGTCAAAAGTCACTTAGTTATGATGTTCGTGAATCTAGTGATTTCTGGGGAGAAATGGAAGACTTGTCACCATTACGTCTTGGTATGGATAAAGTTGGGGGTAGAGGTTGAATTTTTCATATGAAGGTACAATCATCCCTGATACAGAAGGTGGAAGAGTCCCAGTTGGGGATCTTGATGTGGACGTTTGGAGAGATTGATATGTTTGTGGTGAGGCCCCTAATGGTTGGACTTAGGATGAACAACACCGAGCGTCGTATCAAAGAAGGATTTTTGTTCCATTGGAAATGAAAGATATAGTTCTCAGAGAGTTATATAGTTCTCTTTTTGCGGTGCATCCTGGCATGAAAAAGATGTATTGATCCTTGAGGAGCCATTTTGGGTGGCCTGGTCTAATGCGTGTGGTTGTAGAGTTTGTGTTTTAATGTTTGGTCTGCCAGAATGTGAAGGCCTAAAATCGTGTTCCTGGTGGACTTCTCCAACCATTAGAGACTCCTTAGTGGATGTGAGAGGACATATCAATGGACTTTGTTACTAGTTTACCTCGATCTTATAGAGGACTTGATGCTATTTGGGTGGTAGTGGATCTTGAAACAAAATCGTCCCACTTCATAGCTATGAAGGAGTCAACCTCAGTGGAAGTTTTGTTGAAGCAGTATCTGGAGGAGGTGGTGAGACTTCATGGATTCCCTTGGATGATCATTTCTGATCGAGTCCTCATTTTACCTCTAGGGTGTGGAGTTTTCTCCAACATGATTTTGGTTCTTGAATATGCTTTAACACTTGTTTTCATCCTCAAAACGGATGGTCAAACAGAGAAAACCATCCAAATTCCTGAAGACATGTTATGCACTTGTGTTCTTGATTTTGGAGGCTCATGGATAAGGCAATTACCATTGGTGGAGTTTTCTTTCAATGAATGTTTTAACACCATCATCAGTATGAAACCTGTTTATTCCTTGTATGGACGACCATGCCGTTCTCCGTTGTGCTAGACTAGGGTCGGAGAGTCAGCAATTCTCAGACCAGAACTAGTGCAGAATACAACAGGGAATGTTCAGGTGATTTATGAGGGGATGAAGACAACACAAGATCGTTAGAAATCATAGGATGATCAAAGAAGAAGACCCTTAGAGTTTAATGTTGGGGATCATGTGTTTCTATAGGTGACTCCCCGTCATGGGAAACAGAGGATTGGTTATGGGGGTAAGATTTCTCCCCGGTTTGTTGGGCCTTTCGAGGAGTAAGCTAGTGTTGGAGATGTGGCGTATCAAGTAGCACTTCCCCGACAGATGAGTCGGATACATGATGTTTTCCATTTATCACAGCTCCATCGTTATCTTCATGATGACTATCACATCATCTATTGGAGAGATATAAATGTTGATAATGATGCAAACTTTGAGGAGTGACCTATGGAGATCCAAGAACATAAATTAACGGTGTTGCGCAGGCATTGTATCCCCTTGGTTTGTGTCTTGTGGAAACATGGTGGCGTGGAGGAGAGTACTTGGGAACACGAGTCATAGATATGTTGTAGAGACCCGAAGCCTGATGTACATAGACATTACATTACTTTTTCGGAATACTTAGTACATAACAAAAACACACACACAAGGACCGTAATAGTTTAGTGTCTTTGGAAACTCGGAATATAATCTTCTAATCGTGGTGAAAGATCTTCAACATATCTTATAAAGATCTTCTTTTTTTTATAAACCTAAATCCATTCTTTATGTCCTGGGAAAAGAAAACATAAATGGGTGAGCTCAAATGCTCAGTAAGGGTAAACAAAAGAAATATCAATCACGTCATATTCATAAGAACATATCTTTTGGAAATCTTAACCTGCAAAAGAGATCATAATTTCATAACATGGGATAAATCATAGTAGTGAAATGTAATCCCAATAATCATAACTTAAAACATGAAAAATTGTGGAATACACACATAATCACATAGAATCATTTCTTTTTAGTCAAGACTCATTTCCAAGACTATCTTAGTGGACAAAGTCCCTTTCTGAACCGAGTTCATTCCTCGTTTCAGTTCCGTTTCACTGAACCCGTATAACCTACCGTTCCAGCCATGTCTATCTCATGAGATATAAAATCTTTACCCAATGAATTGGAGGGAGATATAGGTCCCACCCATATCATAATGATACCATTCTTATGTGTGCCACAACATCATACATCATACATCATTTCATAACCCATGTAATAAAAATGGGAATCTTAAACATCATGACATCATAAAAAAATTCATATAAGATAAAGGAATTCATAAAAATAATTCCATCAAAACATAATCAAATCAATGTAACAATAGGGATAGAAACAGAACCCTATATTATCTTAGATGGAAAAGAATTTTGATAAAACACTTGAACTCCATTCTTGAGGAAAATATCCTTTTTACTTCAAAAACATTTTCCTTTCTTAACATGTCATACAATTTTAAACTAAAAGAAGTTGATTAAAAATAAACTTGAAAACTTGTAAAGGAAGCTTCTTGGAAATAATGTTTTAAAAATCCATTCATGCCGTATATGTTAAAAAAACATTCTTCTCGTACTTTTGTCAGAAAAGTCAAAAAAGTACCTCATACGAAAAACAACAAAAGATTCCTTTCATATCTTTTACTAAAAACTCACCGAAGGCTAAAATTGGATTTAAACAATTGTAGATGGATGGAAATAACATTACATATTGAGGAAACATGGATGTGGATTATAAAATGCACCCCAGTAAATACCAAAGTAAAAACAATCTCAGATAAAAATGAGATTGTGATATTTCCCTTACCTTATGTCTGATATGCTTTGTACGTATCCGAACCTCCTCTTTTTGACGCGACTTTTATTAACCTCCACTTAAAGAACTAAGGATGGTCTTTGAAGAAGACCAGGACCTCTAGGATGATACTAGGGAATTGGAGAAGAGATTTTGGCAGGGGTTGGCCGAGCTTGAATGCTCAAATTGGTGTGAGTAGGAGAGGGATGAGGTGCCCTTTTATAAGGGAGGAGAGGGGCACCTTAGGAAAATCTCAAAATATTATTTTATATTAAGGTCAAATTCGGTTTATAATGGTTCCAAAGGGTCTTATTTCGAATCTAAAGTGAGGATGGGTCGAAATACTCTCATCCAATAGGATTTAGATAAGTTTAGGTTATTATTTTCTCCTTATCAATTAGATTTAACTCTAAGTTAAATAATTTAACATTTACCATGTCTTTTTGTTTTCTTACACTATATGGTTAATAAACATACTATATCAAGCCAAACAAACCCCAAGTTGTTTATTATTAATATATATAACCTTATTTAAGTAATTTGGCCGAACCTTAGATTTTTAGGAATAAAATAACAATTAATAATATAATATTTGTTTTAAAAACTAATTTATGTCAATTTTGACACTATTTGGTACATGATTTTTATAAAATTCATAAAAGAATGATAAGTTCTAACCAAGTTACTTAAATCAACAATAACATGTCATATTAACCTATAAAATTAGTGTAAGTCATAAAAAGTCTCAAATTACATTTATTTGGGCATTTATAACATCAATTATGTTAATATTTTCTTAAAAAGGTAATTACAGCATCATCGTTGTGTCATAAATAAATTAAATTATTTAATGTCTAAAAATTACAAATAAAATATCATTATGTATGAAATATTTTTAGATTTATAATTAAATTCTATAGTCTAATTTATTTTATGTATAACCCTGTATTAAAAATGATTTACTTATTAAACTTTGATTTTAACTATTTTAACCCTTCTTGAAATAAATTAATAATAAATGTCCTAATCTAATCCAAGTGGGCTTAAATGGTCATATTTTATTCCTAAGGTTGTTTTTGGTCGAATTACACTTATCCAATAGAATTAGGACATGTGTTAAGATAATAATAATATCATTTTTACCTTTAATTACCCTATTTACTTTTAACCGTGGTAAAAAAAAGTAAAAAGTTTCTATTTACCAAAAACTATTTTCAGCTCATTGAACCACATTTTAGTCCTTGATATTAACCGTGTCTCTCGGATTTTCGAAATTCCACTCATAGAATCTGTAAAATTATGTTTTAGGAAAAATTTAGTTTTTTAACTACCACTTAGTGGTTTCACTATTCATCAAAAAATGAATGTTTCCAGAAAAATACAAAACAATTAGGCCTAAGATATATTTGATATTATGAATTCAAAAATTATTTCTATTTTACCAAATTCAAAACATATCAGTTACATTAATTAATTTAAAAATTAATTCCCTTCATCAAAACAAATAGCGTGTTTTTAAGAGATAATCACTATCAAAAGATTGACAGTTGTTTATGTCTGGTTTAAATGTGAAATTACATCCAACGACCAACATTGAATTAAATTGTAAAAATTTATTCTAAATATAATTTAAAACCACTCAAATTAATAATTTATCACTATTAATTATTTTGATTAAAAAGTTGTTTTTAATTAAAATTTAGTAATTTTCACTATTCATCAGAATATGAAAGTTATCTGAAAAGTACCAAAATTTCACCCTAAGCTAATTTCGATATTCAGAATCCAAAAATGAAGTCCATTTTGAGAGATAAAATTTCTAAAATTTTAAAAGGTGGTTATTACTGTTCATAACGGCTAGTTTTAATAATATTTTAATAGCATATCGTTGTTTAGTGAAACTCGGTATTGCTTACTACACACGCTATCGAGGAAGGTCGCGATTGCGTGTAATGCAAGGCAAGTCAAATATGCATGTTGTGAAAGATCCTTTTGGTGTAGCATACAACACAAGACATTAATGAATTTAAAAAGAATATTTTTCATAAAATCTCGTGGTGTTACATTCTACCCCCCTTAAAATGAATTTCTCCCTCGAAATTCGTCAGGGTTATAAATGGTTTACTATTAGAAAGTTTATTTAATAGAATCCCACATCATAAAAAGGAATACCAAAACCAATCTTTAAAAACAAAAGTATGAAACATAACGGTTACCCAAATAAACTAATCACTGGGTTTCCACATAGGTGAAAATATGGATATGGAAGAGAAATCTAACCATCATGTTCTGATGGAGAGTGGTAGAGAACATGGCGATGGAAAAACCAGCAATCACAAAGCCATAAATTTGTGACGATCTAAGTTACCATCTAATTCATCAGATATAAGAGCACTAGGACAGCATTTTTGGTTTTCAAGATCATTTCCCTAAAGTTGATGAAATTGGAATTAGAAGAAATACTTTCATTATTTTGGTATAGTTCACCGTTGGTCGTTATTTGGACAATTTCCACTTCATCTCTTAAATAAATGAAGTTGAATTTGTCATTCGTGATGTGATAGAAGATCATGTGATAGAATGATGGGTCATTCCATCTGTCTCAAACAAAAGGTTAGAAAAGTTATAAAAAAATACATAAGTCCATCTATAGTGAGATTTATCATATATGGTTCCTAAAATTTACTTATACTTCATATATCATACTGCTTAATATAATAAAACTAGTTTCTACTAAACAAGGACTTCTTGTAGGCCATTGGTAGGCGATAAAGGCTAGTCGCACTTCGGTTGTGGGTTCGATTCCTACAGCCTTGTCCGACGCGATGAGTTGTCGCCCGTCCTGCAGGTTTTCCTTTTTCTAAAACTACATTACTATAACATCACACAAATAATATCAAAAGTTATATCCTTAAAAAATACTAACTTATGTCCAATATAATCCATTACAATTTTTAGGAAATACTTCGGTCCAAGCTCATAATATAAAGAAAATGATTACTAGAAATGTCATCAACCAAGCATGTGAATACCATCATTTATCCCCCATATATCTTGTTGGTCACATTCCAATCATGTGAATACCTTAATAATGTATTCTCTTGAAAAATGAATACCCATTAAACCTTAGTGAAAACATGAATGCTGTCAAAAGTTAACTCTTTCCACATACCAAAATCCAAAAATTCTATATACTCAATCCATTACATAACCTTCTCTTTATATCAGTCATGAGCTAATGAATACTATCAAACATTTAATTTTCTCTTTATCCCTTCATTATGCGCATATCATCTATATTCCAAAAATATCTGAATATCCTTTAATGGATACTAGTACCATTAATCATACACTTTCAAAACTCAAGGAAAGACAACAGTGTAACAATCCTTAGATGTCTCTTTATTCTATAGTACCATGAGATTACTTATACAACATTACACTTGATAAACATGTAATCATTCCACTACCTTCTTAAACCATTGATTGAGCTTCAACAATTCTTTCAACTCACATATCATTTGTAGTCTCTTCATCATCATGAACATAAATACTACTCATACGGCTGTACTGATTCTCTTCAAGAGACTTTCCCTTAGGGAATTGGTTTGCATAATGCCTGTACATTCTACATTTAAAACATTTAAACATTGTTGATGTCGTAGCAATACCATTATCCTCATCCATAGTGTTAACTGAACCTTTTCCTTTTCACTTACTGGCTTTGTGTAATTCTTTTTCCAAACCCAAAGCATCTTCCAGTTCCTTTGAAACATTCTCATTGATGCCTCTTCTCACATGATTTACATAGGGGAAATTGAACTTTCTTTCCTCTATGATCATCATGAAACTCCATCGTTCTCTTATTAGTCGAGTCAAGAAACTTACCAAATTTGAGTTTATTGATCATATTATGAGATTGATGATTCGGAATAATAATGATTTTTTGACATCCAAATCCAGTTTCATTTGGTTGCTCATGAAGAATATCATTCCATTGTCCGCTATATCCTCCATTATCGTGAATCTTCCTGTTTTCAGCCATTTTCTAAAACCCAAAAAAGAATAGTGTGAGGGGCCAAAATCATGCTAGGGAAAAAAAATAGTAAAGGAGGAGTATCATCAATATCTAACATCTTATGTTAAATTCTAAGATCGTTAGAGCAATTGTAGGACTATAACCTATACGTATACTTATCCTTAGAGACATCCCTAGACATACCTTAGAAATATCTCTAGGGATCTCACTAAAGTTCTCGCATCCTAGTTTCCAAAGGTTGACTAAACCTTTCCTCTGATACCAACTGTAGAGACCCGAAGCCTGATGTACATGGACATTACATTACTTTTTCAGAATACTTATTACATAACAAAAACACCCACACAAGGACTGTAATAGTTTAGTATCTTT
Source organism: Viscum album (assembly GCA_963277665.1). Taxonomy (NCBI): domain Eukaryota; kingdom Viridiplantae; phylum Streptophyta; class Magnoliopsida; order Santalales; family Viscaceae; genus Viscum; species Viscum album. The sequence goes on along the minus strand of OY728133.1, from coordinate 954,257,220 downwards.
GGAAACTCGGAATATAATCTTCTAATCATGGTGAAAGATCTTCAACATCTCCTATAAAGATCTTTTTTTTTCTAAACCTAAATCCTTTCTTTAGGTCCTGGGAAAAGAAAACATAAATGGGTGAGCTCAAATGCTCAGTAAGGGTAAACAAAAGAAATATCAATCACGTCATATTCATAAGAACATATCTTTTGGAAATATTAACCTGCAAAATAGATCATAATTTCATAACATGGGATAAATCATAGTAGTGAAATGTAATCCCAATAATCATAAAATAAAACATGAAACTTTCTGGCATACACACATAATCACAGAGAATCATTTCTTTTTAGTCAAGACTCATTTCCAAGACTATCTTAGTGGACAAAGTCACTTTCTGAACCGAGTTCATTCCTCGTTTCAATCCTGTTTCACTGAACCAGTATAACCTACCGTTCCAGCCATGTCTATCTCATGAGATATAAAATCCTTACCCAATGCATTGGAGGGAGATATAGGTCCCACCCATCTCATAATGATACCATTCTTATGTGTGCTACAAGATCATAAATCATACATCATTGCATAACCCATGTAATAAAAATGGGAATCTTAAACATCATGACATCATAAAAAAATTCATATAAGATAAAGGAATTCATAAAAATAATTCCATCACAACATAATCAAATCAATGTAACAATAGGGATAGAAACAGAACCCTATATTATCTTAGATGGAAAAGAATTTTGATAAAACACTTGAACTCCATTCTTGAGGAAAATATCCTTTCTACTTCAAAAACATTTTCCTTTCTTAACATGTCATACAATTTTAAACTAAAAGAAGTTGATTAAAAATAAACTTGAAAACTTGTAAAGGAATCTTCTTGGAAATAATGTTTTAAAAATCCATTCATACCATATAAGTTAAAAAAACATTCTTCTCGTACTTTTGTCGGAAAAGTCAAAAAAGTACCTCATACGAAAAACGACAAAAGATTCCATTCATATCTTTTACTAAAAACTCACCGAAGGGTAAAATTGGATTTAAACAATTGTAGATGGATGGAAATAACATTAAATATTGAGGAAACATGGATGTGGATGATAAAATACACCCCAGTAAATACCAAAGTATAAACAAGCTCGGATAAAAATGAGATTGTGATATTTCCCTTACCTTATGTCTAATATGCTTTGTACGTATCTGAACCTCCTCTTTTTGATGCGCCTTTTCTTAACCTCCACTTAATGAACTAAGTATGGCCTTTGAAGAAGACCAGGACATCTAAGATGATACTAGGGAAGTGGAGAAGAGATTTTGGCAGGGGTTTGCTGATCTTGAATGCTCAAATTGGTGTGAGGAGGAGAGGGAGGAGGTTCCCTTTTATAAGGGAGGAGAGGGGAACCTTAGGAAAATCTCAAAATATTATTTTATATTAAGGTCAAATTAGGTTTATATTGGTTACAAAGGGTCTTATATCGAAGCTAAAGTGGGGATGGGTCGAAACCCTCTCATCCAATATCATTTAGACAAGTTTAGGTTATTATTTTTCTCCTTATCAATTAGATTTAACTCTAAGTTAACTAATTTTACTTTTACCGTGTCTTTTTGTTTTCATACACTATATGGTTAATAAACATAATATATCAAGACAAAAGAACCCCAAGATGTTTATTATTAATATATATAACCTTATCTATGTCATTTGGCCAAACCTTAGATTTTTAGGAATAAAATAACAATTAATAATATAATATTTGTTTTAAAAACTAATTAATGTCAATTTTGACACTATTTGGTAGATTATTTTTATAAAAATCATAAAAGAATGATAAGTTCGAACCAAGTTACTTAAATCAACAATAACATGTCATATTAACCTATAAAATTAGTGTAAGTAATAAAAAGTCTAAAATTACATTTATTTGTGCATTTATAACATCAATTATGTTAATATTTTCTTAAAAAGGTAATTACTGCATCATCGTTGTGTCCAAAATAAATTAAATTATTTAATGTCTAAAAAATACAAATAAACTATAATTATGTAGGAAATATTTTTATCTTTCTAATGAATATTTATAGTCTATTTTATCTTATGTATAACCCTATATTAAAAATGATTTACTTATTAAACATTGATTTTAACTATTTTAACCCTTCTTTAAATAAATTAATAATAAATGTCCTAATCTAATCCAAGTGGGCTTAAATGGTCATATTTTATTCCTAAGGTTGTTTTTGGTCGAATTACACTTATCCAATAGAATTAGGACATGTTTTAAGATAATAATAATATCATTTTTACCCTTAATTACCCTATTTACTTTTAACCGTGGTAAAAAAAAGTAAATAGTTACTATTCACCAAAAATTATTTTCATCTCATTGAACCACATTTTAGTCCTTGATATTAACCGTGTCTCTCGGATTTTCGAAATTCCACTCATAGAAGCGTTAAAATTAAGTTTTATGAAAAATTTAGTTTTTTTAACTACCACTTAGTGGTTTCACTATTCATCAAAAAATGAAAGTTTCCAGAAAAATACAAAAAAATTAGGCCTAAGCTATATTTGATATTATGAATTCAAAAATTATGTCTATTTTCCCAAATTCAAAACATATCAGTTACATTAATTAATTTAAAAATTAATTCATGTCATCAAAACAAATAGCATGTTTTTAAGAGAAAATAACTATCAAAAGATTGACACTTGTTTATGTCTGGTTTAAATGTGAAATTACATCCAATGACCAACATTGTATTAAATTGTAAAAATATATTCTAAATATACTTTAAAACCACTCAAATTAATAATTTATCACTATTAATTATTTTGATTAAAAAAGTTGTTTTTAATTAAAATTTAGTAATTTTCACTATTCATCAGAATATGAAAGTTATCCGAAAAGTACCAAAATTTCACCCTAAGCTAATTTCGATATTCAGAATCAAAAAATGAAGTCCATTTTGAGAAATAAAATTTCTAAAATTTTAAAAGGTGGTTATTACTATTCATAACGGCTAGTTTTAATAATATTTTAATAGCATATCGTTGTTTAGTGAAACTCGGTATTGTGTACTACACACGCTATCGAGGAAGGTCATGATTGCGTGTAATGCAAGGAAAGTCAAAGATGCGTGTTGTGAAAGCTCCTTTTGGTGTAGCATACAACACAAGACATTAATGAATTTAAAAAGAATATTTTTCATAAAATCTCGGGGTGTTACATATGTGGTCAGTACCCAGAGTTGTTTGATGTTTAAATCTATTCATGTATCGATTTAGATTATGTGGATATGAACCTTTCATGTTAATGAGATGGCTCAATTTGTTGTTTTTGTAGCTTTCTCTCTTTTGAGAGGTATCTTGATGGCTGGTTGTTCGGATCCCGTTTCGTTTTTACTTTAGTTGGGTTTTGAATTATCGGGGACAAGAATGTTTTGAGAGGTATCTGATGTAATGGCCAGGACCTCTTCGGTCCATTCCATTGTGAAAATATGGTGTTTGAGGTGTTCCGGGAGGTCAAGGTAACTTATCCCTAACAATTTTCCAATTTTACGGTTCGGTGAACAGTTCTATCAGTAACCTCCAATGGTAATCTCTTTTTTCCTTTGCCAAATATTATATTCTGTGAACAGTTCCATCAGTGAATAGTGTTCTATCAGTGAGGTTCAGTGAACAGTGTTTTATCGGTGAGGTTAAGTGAACAGTGTTCTATCAGTGAAGTCCAGTGAATAGTGTTCTATCAGTGAGGTTCAGTGAACAGTGTTCTATCGGTGAGGTTCAGAGAACATTGTTCTATCGGTGAGGTTCAGTGAACAATGTTCTATCGGTGATGTTCAGTGAACAATGTTCTATCGGTGACGTTCAGTGAACAATTTTCTATTAGTGTGGTTTATAAACAGCGTTATATCTGTGAGGTTCAGTGAATAGTGTTCTATCAGTGAGGTTTAGTGAACAATATTCTATCAGTGACGTTCAGTGGACAGTTTTCTATCAGTGAGGATTAGGAACAGTTCTTCCAGCTTCCTATAGTTTCTCCCCTTTGACATTTCCTATGATGTAAAATGCATTTAAAGCCTCATTTTAAGGACTCTAAGACCGATTCAAAGGACATAACCCCTATATTAATTATTCTTCTGGCTCGGTATGTTTTCACTTGGTCGAACCGCGTGGTTTAATGGGATCCTCTTCTAATGGGATATCAAGCGTTTCTTAAACTGCCACTCCGTTAACTCTTCTAAAGGGACAAGATATCTTCTTCCCTAATTATTCCTCTTTGTTTGCTTCTATGAGATTTTAGAACCTTTCAATCCTTCTCATAGTAGTTGCACAATCAATCATTCCTCCTTATATTGGATCCGCTCTTTCTTGATGCCACCAAGCTGTATCGATCAATCATCAATATAAGGTATGTTTTATCGTCGTAATTTTGGGGTTCATCTTCTCCAGTTTCTCCTTTCCATTATTATAGTATGTAATATCCATGATTCTAATGGTCTTTTCATGGGTTTTCGTTGGTGCGGTCATACCATGGAATCCTCGGGTGGATGAAGTTGACATGAGGGGAGGATTGTGACCCGTTGGGGGGATAAAGAAAGTCAAGGACTATTTGAGGTAGGGGATTCATTGCTTCTCTTTTATTTTACGTGAAACTATATTGTTATCATGTTTTATTACACTGGACCACAATGGAATTTACATAATAAATATTTTAATTGGATAAATAAATTGATATCGGTCATATGTTATCACCCCTTGTTTTCTATAGAGTGTGATATTCATGCTTTCTTCATTCGGGGGTTTATTCTTGATGAAAATTTGTAAAGAATGTAAACCAGAATTAGTTGATAACTATTGGCTATGGATGAAGAGGCATGGAAATGAATCCGGTTCTTCTTGTTTTAATTTGATGTTAATAAAATTGGTGCAGTAATCAAGTTTATTTATTTGTGATAGCTTATTGATTAGGATTCCTGAATTTTGGAACCTACGAATAATAAATCTGTTAGTTCTAGACAGATTAAAGAACAGATTGTTTGATAATTCCATTAAGGGTTCTGAGTTACCCTCGTGATTTTTAAAGGTCCAATATCCTAATGAATGTGATGTTTGTTTTCCTACTACTTCTGTTGTGATGTGAGACTGGATGGCTGTTGTGTTTTGTGAGGGCATGGACACTTTTGGTTGTGGTAGCAGATGACGCCTAGGTTGGAGAGACGCATCAGTTTATGCATGTGGGTGTTAAGGAGGACACCATGGATGATGGAATGGGATGGATGTGATTGATTGATTCTTGATGATTCTTATTGGTTGTTTATCTGCATTACCTTCCCCACTACTCAAGGAAGCTGGTCTTACTTACCCTTATTCCGAAAGTGGTGAATACACGCATTGTATTCCACGTACTTTACATGCTTAGTATCTCAATGGATTATGGGTGTATGCTCTTTATATAATCATTAGAGACTAAGTGGGTAGTATATCTACTCACCGTGTTGAGCCCCATTGTGTTTAATATCAGAGAATGTTTTTCTAGAATGCCTGGGAATAAGGGAAAGTAATTCTGTAATGAATAATTGAATAAATGGTGCTATCCTATGGGGTTGGAGTTTGCTGGAACATAATGATGAGGTTTTAATTTTGATGGAACAGTGGACATGGTTGTGATTCTTATGAATTTTAATGTGGAATTGTTCATGGATAATTAATGTTTAAAGAATTAATTAACATAAAGTGGAACTAATAAAAAGAAATTGAAGTAATATATTACATCTCTTTAAATGGTTGTCTGATTATAGGATACCTATTCTTAGAAGTAGCAGCCAGGAGTCTGAGAGAAGTTAGCTACAGTTGTGTCTAAGACTATGTTATGCCCATAATGTGGTAGTGAGATATAGTATATCTTTTACTTTTTTTGTTTCAATACACTACTCCACCCTATCAGTAAGTGAAATTGACACCCTGGGGATTCTACACCCCTGGGGGGGGGGGGGGGGGTTCCCCAACATTCTGGTGGGAGGATGGATGACTGACTTCCCCCTTTATCCCCGCTCTCTTATCTTGGTAGATACTTGTTCTGGTAGGCACAATGGTCATTTTCTCACATATATGTGTGTAGAGGGATATAATGGCTGGTGTTTATTCACACACATATATTCCGAATATAGTATTCAATGGACTACTATAGGTGTAACGTGTATAGGCTGTGATGGCTTGAGGATCCTTACATGGTTTATGGGTTATAATGGATTGTGGTGTAATACCTGATGTATGATACACATTATCTGAGATGTGTTGGCTCCCAGAAACTACCTATTTTTTTTGGTTATGTGGATGTGGTGGTTTTGTTTCATGATGTGCACGTTCTGGTGCTTCGCCCTGATGTCAGGGAGAAAGCCTTTTTGGAGAGAGATTCTCGGGACGTGCGATGTTGGGGCAACATGGAAAACCAGTGGGGAATTAGTAGCACGTTACCCTTGATATTCTTTATATATGATATATTCTTGTATGTGTTACTTGGTGAGAGTATCCATGGTGAGGTTGGGAACTTAGTATACCCGTTTAGGTGACGAGTTAGTTTCAGTTGTTTTTCACTGTGCTTTTGCATGCATTATTTACTTTTTTACAAGAGGCTTCGGGGAGGATCATACTGAGTATACTTTTATACTCACCCTATGTATATATAAACTGTTTTTCAGGTCACTTGGAGTAGGATGGAGATCAGGTTGGATACTACTAGCTTGTCGTTGTAGGAGGTGTTCAGGCTTGTTGCAGTTGTTTTACTTTATTTTGTGTACCTGCAGTTTTTCCCCTTCCTGTTGTAGTAGGTTTGCATGGAATTACTAATGTGCACTTGGGTTTCTTTTATATTTTAGTTTTGAGTTGGAGTTGGTTGGTTTCAATCTTATCTCTTTCTTCCTCGGGTGTTCTCTTAGAGGTTAATGCCTCCCATTTGTGTGTTTAATATACCCTCGGTGCTAGTCACCAACCTGTGGCCTACTGGAGGTGGGACTCAAGTGTCATTATCTCTCTTCTCACATTTCCGACCTGGGATGGGTACACTTTTTGGGGAGGGGGTTGTGACTTTTATACTCATCATTTAGTGATAAATATGAGTTTTTGGTTAAAATTTATAAAAGGACAAATCTATATATTTTATATTTTCGTATTTACATATGTTATTTCTTTAGGAAGAAAATTAATTAAATAAATTAAGGGGTAGTATTTTTAAAGAAAAAAATATCCATTTACATTTATTACAATGAAATCAAGATCCTTTTAACCAATCAAACTATTATGGTTTTTATGGTTAATTTTCTCTTAAATATGTTGTATTTCACAGTATCTGTGTTCTGGGGAGTAATTTTTCTCTTCTGTGTGATCTTACATTCAATTATTTCTTTTAAAGATGATGTAATTTTTACCCATGTTATGATGCAGGATTTGATATATAGTATATTTAAAATGGAATAATTGTTTTTTATGAAAATGTTCAAATTGTGAGGGAAAATTTATTTATAGGGGATATAATTTAATATCACAATATTTTAAAAAGAAATACTATGTTTGATAATATACAAGATTAAAAAAACTATGTTTAATTGAATAATGATGTTGTATTATGTGATATTAATAACTTTTCATTAAACCTATAGGTTTTAATAGGAATACCTACTTTATGAAATAAACATCCAACTCAATATGTATGTATTGTTATGTTCCTATAAATTGACCGCACATTATTTTTAGTAAATTCATTTTATTCTTCAATAATAAGTTTTATTATGAAATTATATTTCTTTTATTATTTATAAATATTCTAGAAAAATTATTTGAAAAAATGAATTTCATTTTATAATTATGTTGGTTAGAATTAACATAATATTTTTTTAAGAATTCTTTGAAATCCTTTATTTTAAAATGAATATAGAAAATTCTAATTTTAATGGGAAACTGTATTTTGGTTTAATGTTTTTACAATATAAAATTATGTTTTGGATTACTGTAAACTTTTTATTAGTTAATTTTTATTTAAAATAATCCAACTATCTTTTATAGTAGATTATAAACATGAATTTATTATAAAAACATTTTATATTCAAAAGGGTATTTTCTAAAAAAACACTATTTTCATTTACTATAACCAGTTTAATATTAAATTATATTTTTAACATTATGTGTATTAAATTTTAATGAATTAATCACATATTTGGAATAATTGGATCCAAATTTTTTAAATAGATAACTATTATTTTTTGTCAAAACTAACAATATGTTAGTAATGTTTATTAAATAATATGAAGGTTAAATTGAGTTAATATGGATTAAAAATAAGTGATATGGATATAATGTTTCATCATATTTCTTATTTGATTAATTAAATTCTACTATAAACACCTAAGAGTCAAGATGGGGTTGTTTAGTTGAAATTTTTTCATGAAAACTATAAATTTGAAAAAACAAGAAAGTAATTAAATTCTAGTAACTTTATCTTAAGTATCTCTTATGCATCTTCATGGTAGGGAAAATTAGGATACGAAAGAACATTAGTGTCAATTTTAATCATAATAAATATAGTTTCATGATATAAATTTATTTATGACTTTTTGGTCCTCTTGGATGAGATTACAACTTGTAAAATATTTTATTTAAAGAATAGACAAAGATGTAACATTCATGTTTTCAATAAATAAAAAAAATTAAATTTGGTTTATGAGGATAGTATTTTTGAATATAAATATTATTTTGAAATATAAAATATTTTTCATTATAATTTTAATTTATTAATATATTTTTTGGTATTAAATTAATTCCTTAAATTCATAGACGACTCTCATGTAGTTATTATGAAAATTAATGAAAAATCAAATAAAAGTTATTTAAAATGTTAAAAGTAGTAAAATTTAAGATATTTAAGGTGATAATAGAATTATATAAATTACTAGGAAAAGTTGGTTATATAATAAAATATATATTCTGAAATTGAAATGTTATCTTGAAATTCAAAATAATAAATAGTATCATGATTAGCAATAATGTTAATTTTTTTCATATTAATAAATTATTATATTAATTAAAATTTGTAAAATTATTTAACAAATATGATGGGAATATGATATTGTATTAAATGTCATATATTTTCCATTTATTAACCAAATGATATTATCTGCGTAAAAATTACAACATTTTAATAAGGATTCTTAACCATAATTATTACTAAATTTAGATAACTAACCGTTATTAAAAATTATATGGTTTAAAATATAAACAAAAAACTTATATAAAATGTATGTTTTGATAATATTACAACCTTATATTATCTTTCATTATAATAAATTTTCATTTTGGGTATGTTTTTCACAATTAATTTACTATAATTTAATCAATTATAAAATTATGAAACTACCCCTCACCTCAATTATAAATGGGAACCTCCTTCCTCAATTTTTCAAACAACAACGAGCCATATAGCTCAAATAATCTTTTACCAAATAATATTTTGAACTTCCATAGATTCAGTATATTGGTTCTATAATTATCTAATGACCAACCGTAGAGCCCTTTGAAGGAGGTCAAAAGAGGCATTTTGAAAAAGAGGCGATTACTATAACTGATCAATTTCCTTTTCCACATTTCCATACCACCATTAAATTTATTTATTTTACCCAAAATAATATCATTATTATCATAAATATGATGAAATGTTTTTATGATTATTATAAAAATACTATACACCCCTTTTTCCATCACACAAGAAGTGAATGTAGTGCTCTTGTGTATACACGACATACCATCTTTAAATAGAGTAACAATTCATTTTTCCTCACCATATTATATGGATTATTATTATGATAACTTAGTTGAATATATATGATATATATGATATAACAATGATTTTGGAGAGATGCATTATTTTTCATTAATTTCATCAGTTGAAAAATTGAAGCAGCATTGATGAAAACATACGAATAAGCATCTCGATGAATGGTTTAATTCATTTTTTGTCTCTAAATTATATGGATGATTATAAATATGTATATAATTATTATATATCATTGATGTAACATTTTTTAAAATATATAAATTGTGAAACAAATATGATTGTATATGGACCAAGACTGTCTGACCAAAATATTCTGGGAAGACAATGTAGTTACCACCCATAACATTGATTTTAAGAAACAAATATTAATGAAAAGGTGAAAAGATGTAAAAAATAAATAAATGGTATTATAGAATTAATGTTTGGGAATAAATCTGTAATAAATACAAATTTATTATCAATGATTTTTTAATGTGAACTAATAAATGAAATAATTGAGGTATGGTTTCATATCACAATATCATTACTATTTTTTTTGTTTATGTTTAAGTATCCATTGATGAAAATTTCACACACATGTGTATATATTCTAAAAATGTTCTCAATATGGGTTTTCATGCCATTATATTAATTTTTAAAGTCATTTCTACCCATGATTTAATTTGTATAATTCTGTTTGATATGAATATCTTCATCATTTTCCAAAGGAGGAACACTGTGACTTTTCAACATAAATATGAAAGCAATGTTTTTTTATCTTCTATGGAATTAAAATATTTTCACATTGTCATAATAATTTAATTCATTGATTCTTCATATACAAGTATATAATATTATTTTCAATAAGTATTTCTCATTTTTAATTAATTTCATATAAAAAATATATTTTCAAATTGGAGTGGATTGTTTTTCAAAATTATTTGAAGTAATCATTCAAAATCATATCCTATCTAAGAAAACAATATTTGATATTACTTATAATTTACTAGGGATAAAATCCAAGGATAAAATCTTAATTCAATCTCTATAGTGTTTATGTTCAATATGGAAGGATGTTTACAAATCACATTACTCTTCCATGAGTTATGATATGATGAATTTTTTTAAACCCATTTCTTTTCGATGGGTTTTGAAAAAATGAAATGTTTTTGAAACACATTTATTTTCATAGGTTTTTATGTGATTGGTGATTTATGATCTTTTATATCACATGAGACAATAATGAGAACCATGTTTATGGGCTTGATCCACTATGGTAAATAGGTACATCTAGACCCACTATGGAAAAAATGTGTGTCTGGATAAACTATATTAAAATATTTGTTTTTATACAGAACATATTAAATAATGTTTTATAATTAATATTGTACCATAATTTTATGGTAAGATATTATGGTTCATTATTTATTTATGATTATTTCTCACTCTTATGGACCATGTCATCAAAAATGATAGAGGCTTATTCCATGACTCAAGTTTATGATCGTGTAGAGGCTAGTTATGAAATCATTAGTTTATATTTATGATCACATAAAATTATTTTCATCATATTATTTTATATTATCATTAATTTATATATACTACGTTTCACTATAATGAGTATCTAAGCTAATCATTTCTAATGATTCCATTCCCTAGGTTATGAAGAAATTTTTTATTTAGGATATGTTCATGAAGAGTTCAATACATGATGAAACTATTTGTAGGTGAGATATATTTTTTAACCATGTTGTTTATTTTTATATGTTATGTAATACATTTCACTAATTTTTTAAACTCCAAACAGAAATGGCCCTTGGGTATATAGGTTATCTTATATTTCCTTTTAAAAAAATTGGGAAAAATTTATCAGTATCAAAGAGGGAAATGTAATTTTTTTAGCCCTGATGTATAAGGAGTGGGTCTCATGATATTACATTTGGTTTTAGAGAAGGGTTGAGATATATTGGGTATTTTTATGTTTTATATTTCTAAAGCTTTCACCTTGGAGCGCATCCGTCGATTTCGGATGATATGTAGCTCTATCTATTCCTTACAACTTTTTAAAGGTGGGCGGTATCCCTTAATTATTTAGGGACGTTTTATCCTTGATTGTAATAGGATGATGGGATGCTGATTCCTCTTCCTGTGGATTCAACCTCAGAACTCATTTCCTATTCCGGGTCTCCCTCATAGAATTATGATGGTGTTCGTGAAAATCTTCCCAGTTCCATGTCTTTAGGGATACTGGTTAATTACGTTTCATTTTTCAGGACATTCAAATGGGTTCAGTCAGGGAAAAAACATTCGATCAAGGGAGTAGTCATTCAAGACATCGCTGGCGTGTCTGAACACTAGACCACTAATGTATCTTGGTTTCTTCTCCTTATGACAGGGCTTCTCAAGGGTGATTATGCCTGAGGCATCCCATGTTGTGTGCGGGGAATTATATGACTTGGAAATTTCCTGCTGGTTTTCCTCATATTCCCATGTTTAAAAATGGGTATTCCACGGGTTAAACATCTTGCGGGGATCGATAAAACTGATCAAAAAACTGAAGGCAGTGGATCAGATGGGTGCAACCCTGGGAGGAATCACTGATGAAGATGGATGATTGAAAATTGATGGAGAGTGAGACGGAACCAACATGAGGGAGATGGCGATTTTGGGCTTGAGCCTGAAAGAGACTTCATACATCTTCATGTGGAAGGGAATCAAAGTTTTCATAGATCGGTGAGGAAATGTGACACCTGAGGAGGTGAACCATGAGAATGGATAATTGGATGCAACCTGAATGAAATAGAAACCGTGGGTTATGGAATGATATTTATGGGACATAAATTCTCAAGGGAGAGACCATGTCGAGATTTGGATGATCAACTTAAAACTTAGAGTGGGTTCCTAGATATCCCTGTGGAAGGGAATAAAATTATAGATATTTGAGGATGGGGCATGAAATCATGGTGTACACAGAGGATAGCGACCTGAATATATACTAGGGCTCACACGTGGTAAGCATCCCGGGTTAGTCTCATGCTCAAGGGGTGGACTAGAGATATAGTTCCCAATAGGGGACAATGAAGTTTACTAGTGTTTGGGGTTGACCCTTAGAAAGGCTTCCTACGTACCATGTCTACAGACAAGGATCAAACCAACATAGTTCATATTACAATGGCTTACCATCATCTGGGGCTTACAATGGCTAATCGCTGGTTGGAATATAATAGAATACCATCGATTGGGTTTGCGACAACTTACCTATGGATGGGGTACACAACGTCATACCATTTATTGGAGATTAAAATGGCTGACCACTGGATGGGGATCACAATGGATTACTTCTAGTTGGGAATAACAATGGATTAACATTAGATTGGGATCATAATAGATTACCACTATATGGGGTTGTCCCTCATGGAGGATTCCATTGTACCATTCCTAAAAGATAGGGATCAAAGCCCACATAGTTCGAATGGGTATATTTTAACATATTGTGGGATGATGGTGGACAGACGTGGAGTGTTTTGAACTGATGAGTGTTGGGATTGATCCTCAGGGAGTCTTCCTACATACCATGCATAATAGATAATGATCAAAGTCCATGTAGATCGGGATGTGAAATAAAATTTAACGTCATGCCGAATGAAGGTGAACCAATGTGAAGGGGTCAGAACAAGTAGGTGTTGGTCTTGAACCTCAGGGAGGATTTCCTATATACCATTCCCTAAAAAGGATCAATGTCCACATAGTTTGGGATGAGAAATATAGTTTAACATAAATTGGGACGAAGGAGAACCAACATGAAGGGGTCAGAACAAGTAGGTGTTGGGCTTGAACTATGTGGTGGCTTCCTATGTACCATTCCGTGGAAAGGATCAAAGTCCAAGTAGTTTTGGATGATGGATACAGTTATGAATCATGTGGGACGAATTTTAACCGAATTAAAGGGGTCAGAACAAGCATGTGTTGGTCACGAACCATGGAGAGGCTTTCTACATGTCCTCATGGTATGGAATCGATGTCCACATAGTTCAGGATGGTGGATACATTTTAACATCATTCTGGGCAATGGTGAACCTATGTGAAGGGGTCAGAACAAGTAGGTGTTGGCGTTGAACATCAGGGAGGCTTCTTACATTCCATTCCTTGGAAAGGATTAAGGACACATAGTTCGAGATGATGATTTTGGGCGTACATGCTATGGATGCCCATTTAGCATGTAATGGTCAATGCTTAATCTAAGACCACATGAGGTATGCTCTGTGTGATAAAAAAGAAGTAGCATAGTCCATAAAACACACCGTGAAGGGTGCATCTGAGGGAAGTGGAATGGTCCTTAAACGTGGTTAGCTACCCAAAGAGGAAACATGGGCTTCTATGTGGTTAGCGGCCCCAGGAGATGGATATTGGGGCATATCACATGATGGAGTCCTGATGGAGAAAATTTTCATAGGGATAGGGATGGGATAACAAAGGTCTATGTTCCCCTATTGCCTCTAGTCTCTAGCATGGAATAAGAGAGGAGTCTTAGGGATGTTTCCTCATACAAGAAAGGATCGAGGCTTACAAAAAGATGGTTTCCCTTCCCTGACGATAGGAACCACACCAATAATGTGGATATCATTCCATGTGAGGATGATATCACTCTCTTGTAGACGAGTGGGCATAGGGAGTGTATGATATGGGGAGTCCCGCGTGTGTGGCATGGGATGATGCAACAATTTACCCTCATGTGGTGGGGACAATGGTGCTTGGTAGTTTAAGGTCTGGAAACTCAGACGAGGTGGGTTCACTCTGCACCCTAAGGACTTACATAAATGGCATGCGTCAAACCTTGGTGAAGGGAAAGCACCAATAATGCCATGTTGTGGGGGTGTTGTGGAGTGATCCACTGAGGGGCCCACATTTTGGTGTTAATGTGAAGAAACAATATCCATCAGCGTGCCCATGCAAAGAAGTATAAGGAAAAGAAATGCAATGTGAAGCCCCACCCAAGGGACCTTGAAATCACTTCGTGCAGACCTAGAGGGTTGTACATGAGAATGGTGCATGACACATATCTGTGGTCCATAGAAGGGCTCAGAACTAGTGCCTTAGGGTAAGGACAATGCATGTAGCGCACAATGAGAATTGGGAACAAAATAGCGGGTTTGCATGCAATGGGAACCAAAATGAGAACTACTGTGTTCCAAATGCTAGGTTGCGTAGATCAAGGATGTGTGTACACAATTTGAGGAGGTTTTGTGAAAAAATGGCTGAGTGTTTCATGCTAATGAATGGAATTGAATTCAACTGGACAAACAACAATGGACTTGGGTGAAGTTCATGACCTAGGGGTTTTGTGCGAAGGTGAACCCCTAGGATACATGTTGTGCAAAATACCATACCTAAAAGATATATTGTGTTCACTAAAGAGGTGAATTGCATATAGGGGAGACAGTTCGAATTCCTCAGCTCAAAAGCGAGGGGGTTCCCTGATCTTTATAGGTGATCAGGAGCCGTGGGGGGTGTAGATTTCGACCAGCATGGAAATTCCAATCCCTCTATCGACTGCACATAAAATTTTTTGTGGCGCGCTACAAATATCTTACGCATGTAATTTTATTTTCCATGGGAATATTTATGTGCACACCTCTGATTTATCATTCCACCATTTGAAAAGTCCTGGAGTAGTTCATTCGGTCGAAATATGATTTTGGTTTACAGAAAATTTCGGTCCAAGGCCTTTGGCGAATTACCACATCTACAAATGCCTCCCCCCTCAAAATTCGACCAACAAGGAGGCTCAAAGGTCGGATTCCATGGGAAACACCGAGACACCTAGCCGTGATGGGGTCACATGTGGAAAAGAGTTGATGTGTCACCCAATCATTTTTTGATCATTCCAAAAACCCCATTCATACCTAGAAAAACACTCGGGGGGTCCCATGGTCCATACAGATTTTCTCGCTCAATATGATCTTGTGATCTCATGTGTCGAAAATATCGCATGCCTTTTCATGAAATCTAACCTTTGTTGCATGGAATTCCCCAACATTGGTCACACTTTTTCAAGAAACATCAGTATTACTTGACACTTCATTGGTTTCCCTGACGACTTTTAATTTTTCATGGTCCATATAGGTATTTTCATAAGAGCTTCTATTTTTTCCAAACATTACTAAAAAAAGAGATGGATACAAATCAGGTTGACATTGGGAGAGATGATGTGTATGCCGCTCGGTGGGGAGACATGGTTTCAAACCCTGAGGTATATGGTTCCAAGAATGTTTTATCCAACAACAAATCACTCTACATCATGCTAACCCAATACTATTAGCATTATGTTCAATTTGACAACCTATAGATATGAGACTTCTGTATTTAAGAGGAGGTATCAGTGCTGGGATTTGAATTCAGTAACACATGGTCATTGGTGTCCCATGAAGATGATCTTACCTGATACAACATCACAAATATTAGACATCCTACTATATAATCCAGGCACATGGTCTTCTATGTCCTGAATCTGGGAATCAGAACCATCTTGGGGAGTGAGCCGATCGCTGCAGATTCTACATCCCATTACACAAGTACCTTACAATAGTGTATCACTGATGAGACAAAGGGATGGATTCAAGATTGGGACTTGAGGTCTGGGGGAAATTTCACAGGTGATTGGGCCTCGATGTATTGGGAATGCCAATCAGGTGACTAGTTTGAGGAGGAACTGTGACCTACTAGGCTGTTCGAGGTAGTGTGGGCGTCACAGTTCCATTTCTACCACTACAAATACCATGGACTAGATTTGTTTAGCTGGAGGTCCCCTAATACCAAAACGGTTAGTATCCATCAAGGGGAGGTTTGTATCAGTCTTTGGTACATTCATTTCATTGGGGAAATCACTTTATACGAGCACCAATACGATGTGTTTCTTCCGACAGAGAACATCTAGGGTGATAGGTCACATACTTCTATCCTAATAGGGAATTTGATGGAGCAAGCCAAGGGGAGACTGGTAGTCAAGGAATTATTGAATGAAATCACCTATTCTATGTGGTTTAGACTATTTATAAGGAAATACCCAAATATAATGATTTTGGGACGAGTGAAGTGATGTCTGACTACGGTGCAGAGGAGCAAGAGTGGATAAAATTGGGGGAACTTGGAGGTGGGGGAATATCAATAATGGGGCTTCAATGTAACTAAATGATGGGACCCAAAAATCTAATATGCCTAATATAATACAACTTTCTTTAGTTTGTGGATTCTTCTAGTATGGAACACGAGAGTGGGAGTTCACCCAACAACACTGGTGATGACTGGAATTATAGCATCCAATTAGAGGTTTATCTTGGAGGTCCTTATGCTGGCTTGACTATATGCCATCTTACGGCATATTTCAAGAGGGGTCTCACCGATGAGGATATGTGGCCCTCTATAAATCCTTCATGGTTGGATCACGGCTCACTATGGAAGGTAAACCTTCCAAAATTCCATTGGTCCCCCATGTAATGGCCTACAACCCTCATTGTTGAACATTTTCGGGGTCATGATACTGACACTCAATGATGAGTGGATAAGGATCAAGATCATCTATCACACAAATATTACCTATAGACCATTTCCCACCTCATCTCTCCAGATGATAGGTGACGGGAAAGGATCCCTAGACCAAATAGAATACTTTCAAAGCATTAGAGGTGGGGTGCGTATGGCCCAGGTCAATGGAAAGATTCCTTGGGAGTCCTATGTGCCTTCATGATTTTCCAGGAAGATTGAATTATTCTAGAAGTTTCCAAAGAAGGTGTATATATATGTTTAAGAGGAGAAACATACTTTCTTTTTCATATGTGGATAATGTTAACAAATTACGGATCTAATGCGGTAATTACCTTTCCCCAACTAGAGTTAATGCCGAACTCTCAACAAAATATTCCAAAACATTGCGTGGATTAATATATAGAATGGATCCTACAAAAGTGAGTCTGATAGCTCAAGGTGGCATGTGTCGAACCTGGGCAGTGAGAGAGCAGACAAGGTACTACTAGTGAAGAGAGGCTGAGAATAGGAAGGGCATCCAAATCAGTACATGACAGAGCTTTAGTAGTGAGGATGTCACGTGGTGTGACCATGCCCCCATCATTTGAATAGAGTGAGGCTCTTTAAAAAACACATAGAGTGGACAAGGATCTTCCTAGGATGTAAATAAGGTATCTGATGCAACAATCTAAGGATGGAATCTTTCCTGTGTTGTGGTCATCCTGGGTGACCCTAGTGTAGTCAATGATAACTGAAGCCCTTTGAAAAAAGATATTACAAGATGGAATCCAACTGCCAGAATTTTTTCTCATTCTAATTGATGACAGAGTGAACTTACATCATCAACATGCATATTTGATGTCCATGGATGCATATGCACTCCAGCATGGTCGAAATGAGTAATAACCTCTCATGGTGAAAGTAATGCTTGGCTAGGATCATGATGCAGAAATAATGTTGTCTATAGATGATGAGGACGATGAGGAGTCATAGGGAAATGAGTCCGAAGAAGAGGAATATTGAGAAGAATAGGGAGAAGAAGAGGAAGAAGAAATTAGGGAAGCTGTAGAGGATCTTGGAGGTGGAGGGTCATTGGGGACATCCCACTAAGGGAGTCCTCAAGAGAGAAGTGAGAAAACTCTCTCTGAAACAGAAATATCTAGGCTACTTGAGGAATGCCTCAATTTTTAACCTAGATTTTATTATTTTCCTCATTCACAATAATCAACAATATTTTTCATCTTGTTCATATGCATATTGGAACTGGTCAGGAAACACCACCTAAGGGGGGTGAGGATGCCCTGATATAACAAGGTGGGGAGACGAAACCCATTATCAAAATGAAAATCACCAAAGGACCTCCAACAGTGATTGTTCATGTGGCATTTTGAAACGTTAGAAACTGACACGCTGAGATCATGTACGTTTCATTACTCAGACACTCCTATTTATCACCAGAGAGGGCTTAACTGATCTGGGCATTCATTTTCTGTCTTGTAATCATAATATTGGAGGCTCGGTAGGCCGCTAAATCTAGATCATCAATAGAGATTATGATGGCCACTAGACCCACCCAAATAGAACCCACTTTCTGTACCACACTGACCTCGACAACTATTGAGAATATATTTATCTGTACCATTGATATCACTTCTGGGGTAGGGTATGAAGCTGACATGGGAAAAATTTCTAAAATGAATATGAGCAAGGAAGGTCACCCACCTATTGAAGAGCCTACCCCTTGGGAGAAATTCTAGAGGGATATCCTACCACTGATATTCTTGCTGTATTCCATAAATATCGGCACGAAGAACCTATGGAGATGGATGATTTCAATCCTAAGGTAACTGAGGAAAGCCGTATGAGGTAGTGCTGGGGGTGGAAGTGTATTTGGAACTTCTTGAAACATCCAATAGTTGAATTGGATTCCATTAATAGGATCATTACCCACCTGGTTGAACCTTCTCTATGTCAGAGGGGTGGATTCTCATCTCTTTATCATGATGATATGGGATCATATGACTGAAAAGGTGTGGGAGTGAAGCTAATGTCTCACCATCAACCAATGTTGTAATAGATTTGTGATCATACCTAAACTTCTTAATGCCGAGTGAGATGTTTGGCACCTTGAAGAATAGGTGAATGAGTGATTCAAATTCATTACATGCCAATCCCTGATTATTGAGCGGTTGGAGGCCTAGTTGGCTGAATCTCAGGAGGAAGAAACAAAAGAAAACTGTCAAATGGATAGGTTTCAAGTTGTGTACGATAAAATGCATATTAGAGGAAATGATCTCTACTCCATAGTTTCTAACTATGAGAGGGATCTCAAATACCGGGAAGCAGTCTTGGGGGATTTTAGCCAAAGGGTGGAAGCACTGGAGCAATATATCAAAGGGTATGATTCAAAAGGTCCATGTTTTGGAAAAACATATAAACATTTATTCATTAGTTTTCTTATCCCAAACAAAATGCATAGATTTATAATCTTCTTGATGTTTTATTTTGATTGTCGCATCTCAACCATAACTATAGAGTAATCAACAATAAATCGCTATGCTCAGGTGGGTCATCCCGATGTGAGGAACAAGGGACCTCCAAACCATTACGTCATCTAATCACGACAGTGCATACCAATCTTTAGGTATCTAGGTCATAAATGACCAGTCCAGGCTTCCCGAAATAATGAGGGAGGGATAATTGGAGAATGAAGTTCTAAGAGTAGTCGAGTTACTATTTTTCCAATGTGATCAACTTCATGAGGGGAGTAAATCCAAGGGCATTATAATTTTTCCGAACATAGGTGAGTGGAAAGTGGGAATCATGATACCCAAAATTCAGAAAACTATGGATGTTGCGTGACAATGCATGATAACTTTTGACCATGTTCGAAACACAGAATACTTGTTGCGTTAGCTTGGAATGGAGATAAAAAATGAGGGCTGACCTATGACCATGTTCAAAACATGGGGTTTCACTCAAAATGTTAATATATTATTCTTTCAAAATGTTGGACCAGAACCATAGGAGATCCATATGTAGAGAATCCGTACATATGGTGGGTTCTTTAAGATGTGAAAAAGGATGAGGTTTCTAATAAAGGACATGAAATGTGTGTGGGTGGGGGTGGAGTGATGGGTTGTTCAAATAGAGTCCAATACTCATGAAATTATTCCCCCCTGATGAAAGCACATTATGTTGGTGCATCAGTCTGTTTAGAGATAAAACACTATTCTAAGTAGGACCTCTCTGGCGAGGACCTATAATGCCTTGCGATTGTACATAAAACTGAGGAGGAAGATAGAAATGTGGTTTTACATCATAAAATGTGTAAAGTGCACATAGTTTTAAGGTAATACTACCTTGACCATGATTGGGGCTGAGGGGCGACAAGGGTTAATGAACTTGAGGTCAGTCTTATGTTGAAATGCCTGGGTGTTACTACGAATATCATAAGGGTGGGAATCAAGAAAAACGTTTTCCTTAAGCATGGCGTGGCCAGAGGCCAATGCTGGTAGATGGAATCATCTTTAGAGATAAAGCTAACACATCCCATGATTAACATGGGGCATCCTGAGCTTGTTCAAGGTAAAACTTCATCATAAAGTCATGTGTTGAGGACATGGTCAACAAGAATGAAAATGAGTGTTTCAGTACATATCCAAACAAGAATGAGGATGAGGTCCACACCAAACCATGTATACTCGGAGGAAGTAATTTAGGTCAAGGAACTAAAATTAAAATTTAGTATGGGCCCAAATCCAGGTTCCCAGGCGTTCTTATGTACCCCATTAAAATGGGAATCATTCCGGACATAGTTCAGGAATCATAATTTAACATCATGCGGTATGAAAAGACTATGTCGAATAGATGCACTTGTACATACCCCACCAAAACTACTAAGCCCATGTGAGGCATGATCTATTTGGGAAACAACTAGTGGCTATAGGGTTTCCATTGTATAGGGAGGCACACCTTTGGTGTGGTGGAATGCTAGGCATGTGCCATCCCAAAATTGTATAACTTCCTACTTAATGCACATATATGCATGAAGGAATAGAACAAAGTGTGATGGAATTCCAATTAAAAAGAAGGGAGTGGAAAAATATGAGTCATGTTTCCTAATATCAATATCACAATGTTAGTTGCATGATGATAAAGGATAACTTCTAACCATGTTCAAAACAGAGTATCCATTTCGTGTTAGCCTGAAATGGGGAGCGACAAATGAGGGTTGGCCACTGAAAATGTTAAAATCGTGGTACCTTTCACAAATGTTGTCTGAGTTCTTGAGGGGATTTGGAACAATAGTGTAGATGAGACAATGTGGCATGGGATCATTCTATAAAGGGGGTCCCTCTAGACATAGAAGATGATGGGGATCCAATTAAAGAGCTCATGAAGATTGAATATGAAATGATGAGATGTCCACGTGAAAAATCCACAGTTCAGGCACTTTTACACAATGTATTCAAGTACATCAATAAGATGTGTTTGATAGAGGGACCCAAATACCTTCTTTAGGACAAGGGTCTTGGGGTCGGATGCTCTTAACATAAGGTCGAAGAGTAGAGCATTAAGAGGGGACCACATTTATTGATGTGATCATAGTGTAGTGATGTAGTCGAACTCGATGTGTAGTTATAAATAGGATATATTAGTTTTGGTTCATAGAACATACACTAGGATTGGAAGATACAAGGACGAAACATGGTGCAGTTGTCGCAAAACCTGATGCAAATGTGAACCGAAGAGGGGATCTCCACACCACATACGTTCAAAGGATTCAGGCGTACGAGAGGGGGGGCATGATTTAAGATTCTTGGGGATGGACCTATAGAAAGAATGTCTAGGTGTTCCTATGTATCCCATTAGGATGGGAATAATGCACATATAGTCCTTGAAGGATCCATATAGTTTGGTGTCCTGTGACAAGGGTGGTGGAATCTTTATTTAAGGGTCTTAGAGTATGTACCATAGATAGAATGGAGGGAGGGAGACAAATGGTGTGGTGATTGTAAAACCGAACGTGAATGAGGAAAGTAGGAGTCTGTATCACACCATGTTCTCCTTGTTGTGGTTTTAGGCTGAGGGACCGAAAATTCATGGTGGGATTCACCCAAGGAAATGTGTCCGGGTTTTCATACATACACCATTATGATGGGTAACAAGTCATATGTTGTTATATAATTGGAATGGTAGGGTAACAATGCTAGGGAAAATACTATTAGGTGTGTCTATCCCATATACCAAGAGAAGTGGCCTTTGATATATCTTGTTTGTACTTTATGATGTATTTTTGTGTTTTTCTCTGATGTTATAAACCTAAGGTAGAGTATCCATGCGTCACTACATGAATCAAGCCATATTTGGGGATTGACAAATAGTATGGTGGGTAACCATTTCCAAACATTATTTCCCTTCGAGTGAGGGCATCATGATGCAATGATGTTTTTCATCGTGCATCCAGGAATATAATGTCATAGTTTAGGGTCATATGATATGACCAACTAATGAATTTTAATGTTGTACGATAATGAAAATATAGTTTTAAGTTATGTGGGAATATGATGAATTTTTTAATGTCATATAGATTGGACCCATATAGAATAAATAAGGTTCTAAATGTAATGATCATGGCGTGATGAATCATACCCAACGTGAATAAGGACATAGGCCTATACCACACCACACATGATTTTAGTGAAGAAACGATAGTCAAGGAGATATAGAAGGTCAGGGAATATGGGGATGGACCTGAAGATGAATCATCAGGGTTTCCTATGTATCCTATGAGTATAGGAATGTATCCATACATAGTTGTGAGTGTGATGTTTAATGTAATGATGAATGGGAGGCAGTAGAGACTCACTCGTAAAAGGGGAGTGCATGATACAATTATTATAAACCCGACGTGAGGGAGGATATCAACCCATACAAGCAACACCATGAAATCCTCTGAAATTCTAGTCCAAAAGGCAAAAAATGAGAGGTAATTAGTAGAAACTGAGCTTGACTCGAATAAAATATGCCCAGGCATTCCTTCATTTCCTCTAAGGATGGGAATCATGCTATACGTAGTTCTAGGAATGTCATGATGTTTTACATCTGGCATTAAGAACATAGAGAGATCATTGTTTATGGTCTTAGAGCTCAGACCATATTTATACGATACTCTTCCAAATGGGTGAAAACCTTGAATGAATCCCTTAGACAGTGTGAGATAAACTCGATGTGGGAAATAATTTTGGATAAGGTCTTTGTAACACATGAAATACCTGAAAAGGGGAGATCAATGTGGAGCCCTGAATGAATCCTTACCATGGCTTTGTCCTCCTAATGCACAAATGTGAACCAAGGGATAGTACCAAGAGATGCCAAATTCCACTTGGATATGATGGAGTGGTAAATGATGTTTACCATACAACCAATATTAAAGGCATGATGGGGGTGGTGTGATTAGGTGGATAACTGTTGACCATGATCGAACCACAATAACCATACCTTGTGACCTGTACTGGAAACAACAATGATGGTTGAACACTGACAATATTTGTAACATGGGACTTATATTAATTTTTTATTCGAGGTCCTTAAGGATGATGACCTGAAATTATAGGACTTCCCTTCAGCTGAGTATTCGTAATGTTCCGTGCCCCTTTTGGATGTGAATAATTATGGAAACCCAAATAAACGGGAGCATGAAGCATGAGGATGGGTGATAACATGTCCATGTAGGATTCAACACTCTAGGTGTTCAACCAAAGTACTTATGTGCAGATTGGTGAATTTTCAAATTGGGTCGAGGTGCCCAACTCAAGACCAGATGAAATGAAAAGATGATTATAGAACATGAGGAAAAAGAGATCTCAAAGGAGAGAGGTATGGGGTGTGGTTGTTAGAAACCCAATTTTTATGATAAGATAAAACTATACGACATCACATGCCCATTTATTAAGAGAATAAGGCCACGTGGATTGGAATTGAAAGAGGTTTCTAAGAGATGGGGATGGACCCAAAGACTAAATTTTCAGGAGGTCCTACATATCCCATAAGGATTGGAATCAAGCAACACATAGTTTTGGAGGATGATGTGTATTTTTATGTCATTTGAAAATTACGCAGATCTAACACCCTGACCATAGTTACCTAGAGTCGGTGAATTATTACATAACATTGGAATGATCACAAGAGATGAAGTCTTGAAATAACAATCAGTTTAGTAGTATTGGAAGTACTATATATATATATATATATATATTTTACACTTCATTATGAAATAAATGAACAAATTTTTTCCCCTTTTAACACACTCATATCCCTTAGCCTATCCATTTTGGTAAATCATAAAGGACTTCATCCCATATATGGAAAAATAAAACATAAGAAAGGGGTGAGCATAGATGCTCAGTAGTGATAACAATATAGGGGAAACATTCATAAATTAGATTAAACTTTGATGGAATGGTATAATACTAAAACAAAATATTATTAAAAATAAACATCATCATAATATAGAAATGATAATTCAAATAATTTCATTTACTTATTCACAAGGATATTCTACTAGTTGAATAATCACATGTAATATCAACAGCTAATTTCATAATGATGAAATGCGTAATGTCAGACATCGTAACCACATAGTTAGGGCCTCATGCGAAGATTAAAAATAAGATTTTTTCATGGCCTTACGTCAAGACAGTAGTTTTTCTCACAGTACCTACTAATGCATCAAGGGGATATAGAAGGCTCCACTCATCACTTACTAGGTCCAACACAATCCACTTATTAAAGGGTAGAATCATAACTTAAAAATTCTTATTAAAACTAGCATATGAAATTTCAATACTATAACCATAAACCATGAATGATATTAAAATACCACATCCACAGTCAAACATAACAAAAAACCATAAATACAATATGGAAGATTGTATCATAAAAAACAAAATTCAAAAAGTGTAAAATCCATTAATAGACGATGGCATAGATGAAATAAAAACTATTTGACTAAAATATATTTTTCAATATTGAAATCATTTAATAGTCACATAACTTTTAAAAAAACTTTTATTTTGAAAATATTCTTATAACAATGTAAGGTAAGCTTGGAAGGCACTATGAAGGTGTAAAATAGCTACAGCTATTGTATGTGATAAAAATATTCTAACCTTAATTTGTCGAAATAGACATAAAGTACCTTGTTTAGAAAAAGAAATAATGTTTCATTTCAATAAATTTTAAATAAAAACAAATAAGGGTATAAATTAATTTAACCCATAATCTAGGAAATAGTAAAAATGTATTGAAATACATTTTTTATGATACAAAGATGTGGATGATAACAAAGTCCTAGTAGATACTTACGTATAAAGAACCTTGGATAAGTAATGAGATTGTAAAATTAACCCTTTACACATACTTTTTCATTATCAAGGGTACATTAACCACATTTATAATATTTAAATCATTTTTATTAAATTATGCAACTACCACATACATAATTATGATATCATATATGCTCTTATAATATTGATTTGTTAATAATATTTCTGTAGTATGACTGTTTCAGGTGTTAACTGATTCGTTTTCCATTATATGTTTTGTTACGCAAGTCAAGTTTGGTTTGGATACGACATATTATATTAATATCCAGAATTATATAATGTTTGTAAATATCATTTTCAATCATAAAATGAAAATTATTCTTGATTGGTTATTATGGGGAAATAATTCTTATCGTGTTCGTGGAGATGGTAATCCGTACATACGCATGAGCGAAAATGTCATTATTTTGATGGTAAAATTGTTTGAAATTGGATGGTATATCATATGTACATAATCAATAACATGTTATATTTATTATTTACATCAATTATACTCATTATAATACCCATACAAATAATTATTTGTTGAATAACAAACTACACCATGACGTGGTGACGGTCAGCCATTAGTACACACATATGGCGAATTTCACTTTCATAGGATGGATAGAATAATGAATATGGTTTTAACATATTTATAATTACATCACAGTATGTATATTTTAGTGGATTAATTCATTTGGTATTGAAACAATAGAGAAAGAGGAAGTGGGAAATGTAATGAACATTGAAAGAGGTGATGAAATTATTACCTTATTTCGGGTGCTTCTTTCCGATTTTATGAAAAGGGCTCCATAGATTTGATTTCTGATCAATGTTAGGACACTATATTGAATTTAGGGTTGTTGGGAGGATATTTTATGTGGGTTTGTATACAAAAAATGGCTTTGTTGGTGTGATTTTGAGAGAGGGGGAAGTACACTTTTAAAAGACACGCGAGGGTCATTTTAGGAAAAACATGAAATATTATTCTATTATAAATTCATTTTCAGTTTATAATGGCTGAAAAAGAATTTATTTCAAGGATAATTTGGGAATGGGACGAAAAAATAACAACCAATATTTTCTAGATAGGTTTAGATCACCATATTTAACATATTTTTTTAGATTTATCTATTAGTTAAATAGTATAACTTTTACCATGTATTCTGGTATTATTACTATAAATGGTTAATAAACATTCTATAAAAATCCAAGAGAACCCTATGTGGATAATTATTGGCAATCTAGCCTCATCTTAGTAATTTGGCCAAAGCATAGGTTATTTAGAATATTATATCATTTAATAATATTGTCATTGTTTTTAAAACACAATTATGTTAATTTTGAAACTATTTGGTATTTTGTTTTTGTGAATACCATACCAACTTTATCACTTTGAAAAAAATATATTTAATTAACATTAACATGTCATATTAACATATAAAATCTGTGGAATGCATCAAAAGTCTCAATTTACATTTATTTGGATATTTATAATATCAATTATTTTAATACTTCATTAATTAAGTAATTACTACATCATCATTGTGTCATAAGTAAATTTAATTATTTAACGTCCAAAAATTTTATATAAAATACCATTATATGGGAAAAAATTTTGATTTACAATTAATATTTATTGTTTAATTTATCATATATATAACACTATATGAAAAATGTTTTATATATTAACATTTGAATTTAACACTTTTAACTCTTCATTAAATAAAATAATAATAAATGTCCTAATCAAATCCAAGTATATAAAAGAATATTATATATTATTCCTAAGGATGATTTTCGTTAGAAAACACTTATCCAATATAATTTGGACATGTGTTAGGGTAATTATAATATCATTTTTACCTTTAATTACCCTATTTATTTTTAACCATGGTAAATAAAATTCAAAAGTTACTATTCACCAAAATTATTTTCATCCTATTAAACCATATTATAGTTACTGATACCAATAGTATCTCTCAAATTTTTTAAATTCAATTATTAGAAGTGGTAAAATTATGTTTTATGCAAATTTACAAACAAGCATAGAATGTGGGTAAAAGACGTTAAAAAGTTCGATAAAATTTTACACAGATAATTTATTATAAAATGACTCTAATGAATTAAATTGAACTAATATAGGTATTATGTATCAATATTGACATAAAAATAAATTATTATTTAAATTAAAAGTCGGTTTTAAAAAATAATGTAGTGTTTATGACTATTCATCAAACATTGAACATTTTCATAAAAATACCAAACATTCACCCAAAGATAATTTTGATAATCCAAATTCAAAAATGATTTCTATTTTACCAAATTAAAAAATTTGAAGTTTCCATAATTAATCTAAAATTAATTCAAGTTGTCACAACCAGAAAGCGTGTTTTTAAGAAGTAAACACTATCAAAAGATTGAGAGGTTTTTATGTCCAATTTAAATGTAAAATTACATCAAATTTCGTAAATTATATTAAATGATAAAAATATAATCTACTGATACTTTAAAACCACTCAAATGTATAATTTAACACTATAAATTATTTCTATTAAAAAAGTTGTTTCTAATGAAAAATTATTATTTTCACTATTCTTCAAAATATATAAGTTATCAGAAAAGTACCAAAAATGTAACAAAACTAAATTTTTATATCCAATTTTTAATTTTTTATTTGTCATATTGAATTAATAAAAGTATAAAATATCAAATTTATAAAGGGTTTTCCATAAAAAGGTGGTAAAATTGCAGTTTTCTAAACACACTTCTTTTATCTATAAAATTGAATTTGTACATATATTATTTCTCAGAAACAAAAAAGATGAATGTTAAATTCATATAGAATTTATATGAAATTTAAAATATGGTAAATAATTTTCATACCACTTTAAATGGATAGTTTGATAGGTCATGATGTGCTTGAACCCATAGTTGTGTGTAGTGCACGTATTGAATTACATTAAAGAGAAAAAGTTCTATAAAATCTTGGGGTGTTACAGTAGATCAATGAATGTTATCTCAAAGGGGGATTTGTACAACATAGGGGGTAACCCAACATGAATGAGAACATAAGCCTATACCACAATGCACAATCCCAAATGAAAACTTTGGCCAGGGGGAGGAAAAGGATGAGGGGTCTATGATGGGAATTCCAAACCTGTTTTAGTTTAATGTCTTGTGGTGAGGACACTGGTGATTTTAGTTTAGGGTCATTGGGATCGGACCGTAGACTCCCAGTTTAATGTCATGTGTGTGAGATAGATGGGTAAAAGGTTGAATAACCATGCCAATTATGTGGGAGACAACATACTGAAAACAATGATTGAGGATAACTGCTGACCATGTTTGCAACACAGTATCTGTATTCTGTGACCAGAGATGGGGAAAAAATTTCAGCGTCGACCATTGACCATATTCACAAAAATGGGCTTGTAACAATTTTTGGATCGAGATCCTTGTCGATGTTGTCCGGAAATGGTAGGAGGGACCATGTCCAATCATCTATGTCATTTGGGGGTCCTATTGGATGCGAATGATTGTGGAGACCTAAATGATTGGACACACAAATAATGGTAAGACCGGTGTAGTTTAACGTCTTAGGGCATTGACAAGAAAAAGGAATGTCTCAATGGGATGTATGTGGTGTGGGGAAAATTTCCCAACATGATTGAGAAAGAAGAGTCCACACCACACCATGCAATCAATGGTCAGAAACTAATCCAAGGGACCAAAAATTTTGATGGATATAAGATAGGATGTCTTAGATATTTTATAATTTAGCATCTTGTATTGAGAACAATGGTGATCTTAGTTTAAGGTCATAGAGCTCAGACTGTAGATATGGGCCCCCTTATGTGGGTATTAACTTACCAAATATTCTATGCCCATATGAGAATTGCTCGGTGTAGGAAACCTGGAATTGGAGTAGGCTCTCCCCAACATATAAGGGTACGACAGCTGGACTCACACTCCAGCCCGAGGCAAACTAGCGCTTAAATGGATAGCAGGACATAACGAACTACTACACCCAATATTTTGGACATATGGGGGTCATGAAGACATTGAAGTATTTCTATTGATCATGTTTGAAACACATCATTAATATCATGTTACCTGAAATGGGAACACAAAATTAAAATTGACCACTAACCACATTCACAATGTGGAACTTGTATCAATATTTTGTTCGAGATCGTAGAAGACCTCAACAAGAAATGGTAGGAAAGCCATAGGGCCTAGTATCCAAGTCATTCAGAGGTCCTTTTGTATGTGAAAGATGATGAAGACCAATTAAAGAGAGTGTGTGTAGTATGAATGTACTTGTGTAGATTAACGTTATGCGGGATGAAGAAAGAGGTGGAGATATCCGGGGAGAGGGATACATGGTGAGGTCATGATGAACATGATGTTAATGAGGGAAAAAGCCTGCACCACACAATGTGTTTCAACGTAAGGGGAGATCATGAATATGAGGATGGGCCACAGTCAAAATGTCTGGGTGTTCTTATGCATCCCATAATGAAGGGAATCAGGGGATGCGTAGTTCTGAACGGGACATTCATTTAAAGTCATGTGGGGAAGATTTTGGAGGATTGAAGAATGAGGCGGGGAACATGGTGAGATTATCATGACCCCGCCCTGAGTGGGGCCAAAGAATCCTGCACAACTCCATGTAGTATTTTCCAAGGAAACTATTTCAATGGGGATAGTTAAAGTGGAGTCTATGGGATTGACTCAAGACGAGGCATCTGAGCATTCCTACGAATCCCATGAGGTTGGGAATCAATCCATATTTAGTTCATAAAGGTTCCCTGTAGTTTAACATCATGCAGTGAAGACAAATGATGAAGTGTTTTACATTTTTCAATCTAGGTGAATCACACATTTTAATGTCACAAGGAGATGAATGAATTATTTAAGTTCATGTCAGAATGTTTAGATCACAATTTAAAGTCATAGATCTTGGACTTTTTTTTATTTAATCATCATGTGGGAAAAAATATGTTTAGTGTCATGATATAAGCTGTAGTTTGAGGTCCAACAAGAGTAAGTTACTCTGGAAAAGTATTGGTTTAAGAATTTCACATTAGTTGTTAGAGTTAAACGCCCTCTATATATGGTATCCAAGGGATTACGTGCCATTGGTGTAAACCTTGTGAATGAGGTAAGATACTTCCAATTTGGGCTCCATCATAGGTGGTTTCTTACAATGTATCATTGGGTTTTTTAGAGCCAACACCATGTCACCTTTCAAGAAACAGAAGAGGTGAATTTTTTTTAAATATGTTTCTATCATATTATGATTCCATTCTATATTGTGCAAGGAAAAAATCATATTCTCATCGAGTGATTCCAATTCATCCAGATGGATTTCAGATACCATATCTGGAGCTCGTAAATCATAGACAACTGTGCATAATAAAGGAAATTGAATCTTGATGGGCCAGACAGCCTCCGTTCTATAAACTATGGAATATGGGGTCACCTGTGTGGAATATCAAGGTGTCATCTGATAGGCCTAGATGGCGTTGGGTTGTTTTACCGGCCAAGTGTTCTTGTTCTGACCAACTATTTTTTGTATAATGTTAGAGAAGTTTTTTTAACATCTCGATTTTCCTATTTTCTTGCGTGTGATAGCAGGAGGTATAATTTGACTGGATATTGATCTTGATGTACAACTTCTTCTACTTAGCTTCCTGGATGTTGGTTCCATTATCAGTGAGAATGGCTAGATGGACTCCAAACTCGTATATGTTATTAGAGTTCACAAATTACATGATAAAAGGTGCCTTGAATTCCTTGAGTGGAACCACCTCTACTCACTTGGAGATGAAATCCATAGCGGTCATGATGAACCTGCACTAGCATGCTGTCAATGGTGGATATGGTCCCAGGACATCGAGTCCACAGACCGAAAAGGGCCAAGAGTATTTGGTAGTGTGGAGAGGATCTGCATACCGATGCACAAAGTTATTAAGGATTTTCCACGCATGGATCCTCTTGAAAAACTCTATACAGTATCCGACCATGGAGGGAAAAAAATACCCCAACCTCCGGATCTGGTGAGGTAATTTCTTCCCGGTCTGATGAGCCTCATAGAAACCAACATGATCTTCCTAAATGACATGATAACTCTCAAATACAAGAATGAAACAAAGGAGAACCCCATCAAACCCATTATTTTAGAGGATCTTCTCAAGAGTGGTACCTCTCTGGAGAGTAAACTACAACATGTGGCATCAGATTCACTTACCCCAAGATCGATCTCCTCGGAGATTTCCATGCAGGAGGTACTCGATATCATGGGTCCTCTAATAGAGTTACTCTTAGCATAACAATAGAGTTACCTAGTGCCCTAACGTGGAGGGGCTTGTGGTAAGGTGGCATAACATCGATCTATAACTGTCATATGGAGTTCCTGGGGATATGAATCTTCGGTGTTCTATGTGGATAATTAAATCATCTTGATCAGGCCCCACAAGAGATGAAACTAGTCTAGACAAGCTGTTCACTCGACTGTTTTTTAAATGAGGGACATGAGTAACCTCCGAATGAGATTGTAATAGGTCCATCAATTTTCTGGTACGTTCCAATAATAGTACGAGCTCTGCCGTTCGGACGACATAGTCACTATTGATCTGCGTTTTTCTTGTTCAGAGTCCCCTTTCATATGAATGTGGGGAACGTCATTCTAGAGGGCTAGATTGAGGCCAGTGTTAAGAGCCGGATACTCCACGTCATTGTTGGTACAACATTCTGACAATAGGAATGAATTTTCCAGAATGTGATGTGTGAGGGTAATGAAGACAACACCATGACCACATTGTTAATTCTGGGTTCATTGAGCATTTGGCCAGTAGGGCTCTGAGAAGCACCATAAAAGAAAATTTTCTAACATGGAATGACTTGGAATATAAAAAGGATTTCCTCATCAAGAAAATCAAGATCCAGAGAGTGGTCCATGGGATTTGGATGGCTGAGAAGGATGTTTTCCAATGCTTTCCCCTTAATAGCCTTCTGAGGGAAAAACCTGATGTCGAACTGTTAGAGAATCCCTACCCATTGAGCTAGGAGACCTGTCAACATGGGGTAGTTCAAGATGTACTTTAGTAGATCCACTTAGAAAACCAGCTACACCACATGGTGAATCATGTAATGCCGTAATTTTTGTACTAATAACACCAACGCAAGGAAACAATTTTCAATAGGGGTATTAGGTCTTCATATCAAGGATCGTGTGGCTAATATAATTGAGAATATTATATCTTCCCTCATTGATATTATGGGCAATAATGGGGTTGAGCGATCATTCCAGGGTGGTCACAAAAATGACCAGTGACTTTTCGGGAATGGGTGGCATCATTCCCAGAGGCATGATCAAATAAAATGTGATTTCTTCGAATTCAGTCTGACATTATATGTCCCACTAATATATAGTTCCTTTATTTTTTATCAAAGAAAAAGGAATAAACTTGGTGGACAAATTCATGATGAACCAACATATTAGGACAAGTTTCCTTGAATACCTAGATGATCTCAAATGTTGCTCACGGTAGAAATCTGAATTATTACCTTGATCTTCTTCTGGTCAATCCTGATGCCCTCGTATCTGACAATGATGTTGCGAAACATTCCAGAGGAGACACCAAAGGAATGAATCAATGATTTCATCTTATGGTATTAGGAATGGATGAAGATGAACAAATTCTAAAGATGATTAAGAAGGTCCGAACACATGAAATATTTGACCAC
The DNA here is from genome assembly GCA_963277665.1 of Viscum album. NCBI lineage: Eukaryota > Viridiplantae > Streptophyta > Magnoliopsida > Santalales > Viscaceae > Viscum > Viscum album. The sequence continues at coordinate 954,223,775 of OY728133.1, read as the reverse complement.
CAGATCGTGAGTATTGGATTTAATATGTGAGGCATGGCACCCTGATAGGTGGCACCTGCATTATTTAGACCAAAGCGAATTAGATGGTAGTAGAAATTACTTTGATGTGCCGAAAGGAGGTAGAATCCTCATTCTCAGGATCTATTCAGATCTGGCTATACCTGAAATACACATCTATGAGGGAGAGGGCCTGGAACCCAACTGTGATGTCAATCAATCGTTGAGTCACATGAAGGGGAAAATCATCATTTTTATAGTGATTGTTGAGATTCCAAATGTCGATGAAGACTTCGGTCTGTCTTTTCTATTTTCTTAAAGGTAACATATTTTTATGACCATCTGTGGTACTGGACCTCCACACGGAAATAGGAATTGATCAACTTATCTATTTCAGCCTTAGCCATGGCACCCGGAGACAGGTGCATCCTTCTGGGAGTCTTCCTAAACCTGTAGTGATTTACTGGGAGGCTGAGGCGGTTGATGAGTACCTGGAGAATATTCCCTATATTTAATCATAACTCTAGGAAAATAAATCATGATTTTAATTTAGTAATCCCACATACTATTGATTCTTTTTTTATAAGAACATAAACACATATCAATGTGGGTTTTCAAGCTATCTCTCTACCGAGGTCCACCTGTACTAGTTCATCGAACATGGTAGAGAAAACCTCTTCAATGGAGGGAAGAGAATACTCAAAGTCCTATTATTCAGTAGTAGACACTGCATCGTAGGACTCCGGTTATGCTGATGCCATGGCAATGAATGATTTCAATATGATACCAATGAGTCTTTAGCACAAGTGTCCATGCTTGATGATATCTAATCAATAGTGACGTGTCACCTTGATCTAATTTATCCCAGCCCAGTAGAACAAGTTAGTATGGCGTATCGCTATTTCTATGGGGGTGGGCATCCCGATACCTTATGGGGGTAGGGGGATCTGAGATCACCCATGTTATATTTGTGTAGGAATATGGTGAGATGTTCCGGATTCACTTAGACTTGATAATGTTCTTCCACCCAATTCTAGAAACAATAATTTATTGTCCCATATCCGGGGCCATAACCTCAAATCGGTGGATCATAAAAATGCAGTCATTATCCAAGTCTATCAACGGATCGGTCACATCTATAGTGTGTTCAACCTCATTAGCCTAAACTACAATGGCCCTGCTATTGTAATAGTCGACATGCAGAGTGTGGGCTTCACATTATGTAAATGGAGATGCGTCGCCTAGGACTATACCCAATTGACCACTAAGGGATTATATAAAGCACATGTGATACAATTATGGGACATACACATGTAGGTGGATCCATGTATTACCCATCAACGGATTATAGGCGGTGTCCTAGGAGGCCACAAAGAACTCAGTTCCATCTAGAAAACCACCGAACTAAGACTTTAGGCCGATCCTGTCAACCGATGTTTCTTCCATCCCATTATATCCTTAGATTTTCATGTTAGAGGGACTCAGATCAACCTCAAGAATCTTCATTTTTCAATGTGTTTGGGTTGGGATTAGGTTGATCCGAGAGCCTGTGTCGAAAAGTCAGTGACGAACCTCAACAACATTGAAATGGAAGGTGATGTACAATGTGTGGGTGTTCCAATATATGGGAGTGAATTCATCTTCTATAGTGGATGATACAATGGTCTGTCATTCTTCATGCTCGACTACCTCAGTATTATTGGATTCTGTACTTACTACCTCCATATCGAATTGGAGGGGGCTTCTTAAAGCCTCCACATTGGATTCATGCATATCTGCTGACAGGAGAATAGACTCAAGGATAGAGTTACTTTCTTGAATGCTGGAAACATGTTTCAGGAAATCATACTTCTATGCCATTCAAGAAATTTTTTTTACAGGTGGTTTTTCTGTGGAAGGGGGACGACTGGCCCTTCGGGCTAAACTAACAACTGACTGCTGCTGAAAATGTCCCATTACTCACTAGTAAAAACTCATGAAGTGAATAATGGATGTAGGAAATAAGAATGAGGATAGTATATAACATATAATTGATGGTCCTAGTGATGTTGGTGTGTCTCCACCCGATCAGGAAACACAAACAGCAGCGAAGGGGGACCTGATGACTCCAGATGAGAAGGTTGTACATGCTAAGCTCTATACTGAGCCTACTATCTAGTTTCGGTGGCATGCTCTACCTGAATGGAAGTATAGATCGAGGCACACTGATGACCCATATATCCACAACTCCATAGAAACTTGCGACGATTGGGGATTTTGGGAGGATCCATCTAGAAATATTCTCTAACAAGAATCATGTAAGGGTTTACCATCTCCACGATGTTAACTATGGAATAACCACGATTGTCACATGAAAAATCCTATACTACTAGACAAATTCTGGGGGGAATTTCCATCTCTGGAGGCATGAAGACACCAAAAGTATAATATTACGATGAAATCAGTTGGGGAATTTGTTTTCCCTTACGTCACCAATGCATGCTCTTCTGGGGAGATGAAGAATTATCAATTAACGTAGAAGTAATAGATGTGGGTGACACGACCTCTTCTGAAGGTTCATCTCGATTTAGACATGTACACATAATACTATGGGAACATGTCACTACTTTACGAGCCATATAGTCATTATTCTTATAGGTCTCATGGTTATAATCCTAATGGATCTCTCTTTTAATGTCACTTCTGATGTTTGGATATAAGAATACAGATGCCACTTATGCCAGAGTTGGGCCTCACTTGACTATGTTGTTGTCAACCAGTTCATGAATCTAGTATTTAAACACATAGAACTATTTAGGGTGTGCGCCAGGATCAGGTGATATAGGAATTAATTGGGGCGATCAGTGAGATCTACCACTTTGGGCATCCTGCATTCAAGAAAAACATAGAAGTCCCTTTTCTAAGGATCTTTGGAAATAACTAGGGACCTAAAATTTATTAAATGATTAGGTCTAGTTTCTCATATCTGGGAAGGGTGATCTGTGAGCATGGCCCTATCAAGGGGCTAGAGGAGCCTGTTGAGGAGGTAGAACCTGGTTATCTCACCTGGGTGGTGGTGACACATTACGCGGAGGCACCTGTTGATTATAAGGATGGAGCTATTGGGCCGGAGGATGTGCCTGAGGGGGAGGGCCGCATCATAGCTATGGAGGTGGCTCCACTGGTAATAACTCTAGTTTCCTGGAGTATTCTATTTGGTACACTATGGTGGGATCAACCTTAGAGACCCTTCAGAAGGGAATTGTATGAGAAAATAGACGTGACTGCTTGGCCTACTATAAGGATTCACTTATATAATGGCCCTTATCAGAGAAGTCTCTAAATACCATGAGGTAATTCTATGTAATCAGAGAGGGAGTAGTTCAGTCTTGAAATTCTCGACATACATTTTCAGCAGGTGATCATTTGTTGTTATCATATCCAGGGAATAGGTATGGCCTTTCAACTAGGTGATGTAGTCTACGATGCATTCATCAGGCCATTTCTTGCAATTGAATAGATCTACAATATTTTCTTCTGAGTGGTGGAGCTGAATAGGTAATAATACTATCTACGGAGGTCTTCCCAGTCGATGAATGACCCGATGCATAGCTTGATATAATAGAAAATTGAGACCCTTCCAATGTCTGTACGAATCATTAGAGTTTGGCAGCATCTTACTACGTTAAGTACCTAGCATAGGTCTGCCCCATGAGATTATGTGGACCAGATGCTGTTGCAGACTACCCATCCCATTTATGGGAGAGAAAGTGTAATTTCTGATACCCAGGAGTGCAAGCATATAATCGACCCATGATGGATATCGATTTCCATCTAGAAGGATTGACAACCATTAAGTTTCCAAAACCTTGAGGTGAGAAATGAGTGCCTCCATCAGATCATTTAGGCGGGGATTCCTATATTGACGAGGATCACTTAATACCAGTGCATTGGTAGGTCCTTCAACATGATAAGTAGGCCCATTGGCTCATGGAGCAGCTGGTTGGATGACCTGCAGAGTAGCTAGGGGAATCAAATCTATATTCTGGGGATTATCACGCCTCTTGGGTGGATTTGGGGACACATACTGCACCGTTTTTCCATATTTACCTGCCTCTATCATATCTATGTAAGCATAATGGTTAAGTTCACATGAAGGTTATTCTATGATGGACTATTGTACCTACCCCGACTTCTATTTTCGATAATTACCATAGTCTATTCATAGATACACGACATGTTACATAAAGAGTTCGTTGACCATATTATTGTGCTATGTGAGGTATTGACACACCATTTCTTTTTCAGGATCATCTTTTATCTTCTACATAGATCCAAACTGGTCTGACGGTTTGATTTCCTGATGATGTTGTTTTCCTTTATTGGGATTCCGATCATGGTCTAGTGACTCGGTAGGTATAGGAAGAACCAGTAAATTTCATTGTTGGAAAGGGATCCTTCCCAAAGAGTTCAATAGGTTTGATAATCCCTTGGGGGTATGTCCGCTCCAATGAGATCTAGTTCTTTCTCTCCCCGTGGTATATAGGCCATGTTAATTGAGACTCTACCTGGAGGAATATCCTAAATATCGTCTGGAAAATCAGGTTGGAACCATATACAACTGAAATGACGGGAAACATACGACCCCCCAACCATGGACCTAAACATGGGGTGATTCCTCCATGATTATACGTTGGTGCACATTAAATATCTGAATACATCACTGGAGGAGGGTCTAGTGGGGGACAGGTGACTTAGGGCGCTGGGACATAGATAGTGCATCCAAGTCAACCATACGACAATATTGGTCAATATATTCAATGTGTGCCAAACTATTGTGTTAATTATCTGACTAATAATAGAGATGGAAGTGCATCACCCATAGGTTTTGGGAGTAGGACGAACATGTGATCTCATTGGTGATGGTATGAGGAGAAACATCATAATGTGTTTCATTGTTGTGGGTAAGCCCACGGCGGGTGCCACTTATATCGTCGACTAGGAGAGTTGATCTCCCTTACTCGTGGGGCATTTGGGGCCTCGATCTGGGTCGGGAATCTTTGATACCCTTATTGGCATAGACAAGGGACTAATGGTATATTCCAACTATGTCACAAGCCATAATAGCCATTGATGATGACTCCCCATGGAAGGTGTCCTCCTCCTCATGTTCCCAACCCTGATGTTGGGTGAATCAGACTAGGACTGATGGTGCAGGTGTATAGTTTACCTGCTCCTCAGTTCATGGGGTTAGGTGGCGGCACTAACACGACCTAGTGGGTTCCATCCTTTTGGGTCCCTATGAGGGGATTCTAGTCAAGATGGACTGAATATCTCTCACATAATTGGCGTATGGGGGGTGGGGAGACATCAATTCATTCTCGGGATAGGCTCCTGAAATAGTTATGTGTCAGAGTGGGGAGCAGTGGATCCCTACGTGGCCCACGGGTCGGTGGTGGAAACATGGTGTAGAAGACTCTATGTCTTTTATGGATAGATCCCATGTTAGGGTAATCCCATATTCCTTGTATCGTCGAACGAGGCCTTTTATCACATTTCTCTGAACAATTTAAAAAGGGAATATATAGTGTGGGTGCCCAGCTGTCATGGACCTGGATGCTTCCACGAGGGAGATGAGGCCATGTGAGATTGCCACATTGCAATTTCCCCAGACCTTACTTCAATGGGTGGGTGGGGATTGTTTTTCTATCATGAAATCATGGGTCCTGCAAATCAGGGAGATTTTACCATTACTACTTAATGATGGAAAGCAATGTAAAGTTCCCCCGCATAATTCCATCTTCCATGGTTGGTAAGAAGGATCCACAAGGACAATGTCACAGACTAAGATGTCCAACATTCAACTACCCCAATTTCTAGTGAGTTTTAATGCTCACACCACTACTTTCTTGGCGGGACATAGCACTAGATAAATGGATTCATTGACATGTCAATCCACTGATATGTCGAGCACTACTAATCTCCAATTTGAGGAGAATAACATCACATTAGGTTCACCATTTTTGTTTATAATGCATTCTTTGGGGCATGCATCTGTCTATTTCATAGGAAACACAAATATATCCTCTCATTCCTTCATTCCAAAGGGGGATTGGCATCCATCAATTATTCATGTATTTTTCTCCTTGATCAAAATGGGAAGATGGGATGTCAGTTCACCCTTTTCCGATTCCTCCTTGGAACTAGATGCCTAGTCCGAGTCTCCCTCATTGAAATAAGGTGTTTTTCATGAAGTTGTTCCTAGTTCCATGTATTTGTGGACATTGGTTAATTACGTTGCTTTTGTAAGGAAATTCCAAGGGGTTCATTCAGGGATGATACATTCAGTCGGGGGAGTACTCACACTATACATCGCTGGTGTGTCAGGATGCTTGAAAACTGATGCATCTAGGTTTCTTCCCCTAATGATTGGGCTTCTTGAGGGTGCAGAAGCCCAAGGCATCCCATTTCGAGTTCAGGGATTTATATTCCATGGTAATGTCTATGAGGCTTTCCTTAGCTTCCCATGTTAAACACAGGGTATGCTGGGATTTTAAGGTCTAGAAGAGATGGAACAGACTGATTGGAACATTGACAGGAGTGGATTAGATTGGTGAAAACCTAGGAGGAATCACCAATGTATATGGACATTTGAGTGTAGATAGAGAGTGAGATGGATCTGGTTTGAGGTTGGCGGTGGTGTTGGGATTTATCCTCAAAGAGAAATCCTCTTTATCCCCATGGTAGGGAATCAATTTTCAAGTATCTTGGTGAGGCGATGGGATGCATGAGGAGGCTACCTATCAGAATGGATGCATGGATGGGACCAATAAGAAATAGAACCTCTGGGTTTGGTCATGATCTTCTCAGGGCACAAAGGTTCGAGGGAGAGACCACGACGCGACATGGATGATGGGATTGAACCTCAAGGAGGCCTCCTTAATATCCCCATGGTAGGGAATCAAAGTCCACATAGTTAAGGATTATACATGAAATCAGGGTGTTCACAGGCGATAACGACCCGAAGAAATATTGGGGCTCACGTGTGGTTACAATCCCAGGTCGGTATTCCACTCTTGGGGTGGACTAGAGATGTGGGTCCCAATAGGGGGGACACCGAAGATTACCAATGTTTGGGGTTGAACATTGACTCTTCCTATGTACCATATCTTGGTGGCAAGGATCAAATCTATGTAGTTTATCTTATAATGGATTACCGTCATGTGGGACTAACAATGAGTTTCCTCTGGTCATGTTCCCAACACATTACCATTGTTTGAGGTACAACATATTACCATCAATTGGGATTGCAACGAATTAATGATGGAATGGGTACAAAATGGATTTCTGCTAGATGGGGATCATAATAGTATACCATTGGATGGGGATCACAATGGCTTACTGATGTATTCGGATCACAACAGCTTACCGATAGATGGATTTGATCCTAATAGAGGCTTCTTATGTAATCAACCTCGTAGACAGGGATCAAATGGCGCAATATTCAAATGGGTATAGTATAACATCATGAAAGATAAGGGTGGACCGACATGGAGTGGTCAGAACCGAAGATCGTTGGAATTTAACTTTAGGGAGGCTTCCTACGTACCTTGTTAGGGAGACAAGGATCAATGTCCAAATTGACCAAGATGGGGAATACACGTTAACATCATGTAGGAAGAAGGTTAACCAACGTGAAGGGGTCGGAAGAAGTAGGTTTTGGGCTTGAATGTCCGGGAGGCTTCTTACACACCTTGCCTTGGAAAGGATAACAGACTATGTAGTTTAAAAATGGGAATACAATTTAACATCATGTAGGATGAAGGTGAACCAACATGAACAGGTCTGAACAATTAGGTGTTGGGCTTAAACCTCAGGCAGGCTTCTATGTACCAAGACTTGTAAAGGATCAAATTACACAATGTTCAGGATGATGGATACAGTTTAACATCATGTGAGATGAAGGTGAACTGGTGTGATGGGATTAGAACATGTAGGTGTTGGGCCTAAACCTCAGGCCGACTTCATATGTATCCCCATGATATGGAATCAATGTCCACATTGTTTAGGATGGTGGATATAGATTAATTTCATGTAGGATGTAGGTGATCCAAAATGAAGTGGTTGGAACAAGTAGGTGTTGGGATTGAACCTCATTGAGGCTTCCTACATAACTTGCATTGGAAATGATTAAATTCCACATAGATCGGGAAAATGATTAGGGGATTACAGGTTATGGTGGCCTAGAGAGAATGTCATGCTCGATGATTACTCTATGACCACATGATTTATTCTGGTTGTGAGAAATAAGAGTCAGCATAGAACTGGTGATCACATTGAAAAAGGTTCTTTAGAGGGAAGTGTAGTGGGGCTTACATGTGGTTTGCAGCCCAAATAAGAAACATGGGATTATGTATGGTTAGTGGCCCAGGGATATAGAGATTCGGACTTACCCCTAGATGGATGCCTGATGGAGACAATTCCCATAGGGAGAGGGATGGGATAATGAAGGTCCATATTCCCCTCGCGCCTCTGGTTGTTAGGATGGAATAAGAGAGGAGGAGCAGGGGTGTTGCCTCTTACAAGGAAGGTCAGTGGATTACACTAAGATGGTTTCCCTTCAATGTGGATAGGCACCTCTCTAGAAAATAGGATCTCATTCAATGTGAGGAAGATCTCACTCCTGTGGAGATGGGCTCATGTAGAGACGGTCCGAGATGTGGCATCCCAAATTTGTGGCCCGAGGTGAGGACACAGTTTAACATCACGTGCTGGGGATGATACTGCTTTTCGGTTTAATGTCGTGCATCTCGAACGAGGTGAGTTCAATCCACAACACTAAAACATACATAACCAAAATGTATTAACCCTTGGTGTTGGGAAGGCACTGGTAATACTATGGTGGGAAGTGTTGTGGAGTCAACCACTGAGGGTTCCATGATGGTGTGGATATGAGATGAATCAATAGCCATTAACGTGCCAATGCAAATAAGCATAAAGCTAAGCAACACAATGTGAATCACCAGCCAAGGGACCGTGAAATCACTTCGTATAGACCCGAAGGGTAGTACGAGTCAATGTTGTGCGACATAGGTGTGTTCTAAATAAGAGGGCCTCAGACATGGTACCTTAGGGTTAGAACATCACATAGAACACATAAGGAAAATTGCACCGAAAAGAGGGTGTTTCCATGAAATAGGCCTGCAAATGGGATCTGGTGTGCACAAAAAGGTGGGTTGCATGGATAAAAGAGGTGTGAGAACAATTTTAGGAGGTTTTGTGTGAAAATATCTTAGGTTTGCATTCATGTAATAATACTTTCATGCAACTAGACATAAAACAATGGACCCAGGTGGGGGTAAGGCCCAATGGGTTTCGGGCAAAGGCGATCTCCTAGGAGACCCGTTGCGGGAAATCCTATACCAGAAAGAAATAATTTTCATGCCGAAGTGGTGTATTGTGAATAGGGAAGAAGGTTCCAATTTTTCCTCTTGTAAGTTAGGGGGATCCCTTCTATTTATAGGCCCTCAAGAGCCGCATGGGGGGGGGGGATACGGCCTCCGTGAAAACCCTGTCCAACTATCGGTTTCATAGAAATTTCAACAAAGCGCACAACAAATCTCTTGTGCGTGGAATTTTACGTGATATGGGGAATCTTTACGTACATGCCTCTTATTTTTAATGATATATTTTGGCTAGCCTCAGACCTGTTCATTCAGTCGAAAGCTACATTCGGTTTTCCCTAAATTTCGGTCCGAGGACATTAACACATTTCTGCATCAACAAATACTTCCCCTTGGAATCAAAGCTGTGAGGGGGCACAATGGTCATATTCAAATGGAAAAATTAATATGCCTAGACCTGATGGGGTGACATGTGGAAAATACTGCCAGTGGCATGCAACGGTTTTTCGCGTACACGGAAAACCTCATTCACGCCTATATAAACCCTTGATGGGGTCCCAGGCTCCATATAGTTTTTTCGCGCAATAAGATCTGGTTCACTCGTGTGTTGAAAATCATGTTTACTATGCATTGATTCTAACATTTGTTTCACAAAATTTCTTGACATGGTAACATTTTTGTGCCAACATGTGTTTTATGTGCCACTTCCTCAGTTTTTTGTGACACATTTTTATTTTTAGGGCTCCATACTGGTATTTTTGTGTGGGATCATTTTTTCCTAGATATTACCAAAAAAGATATGGCTACATATCAGGTTTTCACTGGGAGAGAAGCTGTATATGTCCCTCAGGGGGACGAGATGGATGCAAACCCTAAGTTATATGGTGTAATGAAAGTGTATTCGACAACCATGCTCTCTTAAATATGCTGACCCAAGCCCAGAGGTAGTATGTTCTATCTAACAACATATTGATATGGGACTTCAGTATTCTTGTGGTGGTACCGGTGCTGGGATTTTAATTCAATACACCATGATCATGGGTGACCCACGAGGATGATCTTCTAGGATACAACATCACAATCCATGTCCATCCTTCCAGAGAAACCAGGATCATGGCAATATATGTCCTGAATCTGAGTAACAGAATCATCTTAGAGAGTGAGCATGTCACTGATGCTTCTCCAACCCATTACGCAAGTACCTTCAAACAATGCATCACTAATGAGACCAAGGGCTTGCTTCAAGATTGGGTCCTGAGGTCTATAATAAATTTCACAAGTGAGTGCCTGGGTGTAATGGGTACACCAATCATGTGACCAATTCAGGGTGGAACTGTGACACATCAAGCTGTTCGAGGTGGTGTGGATGTCGTAGTTCCATTTATACCACCAACAATAACATGGACCAGAGCTATTTAGCTATTGGTCCCAAAATACCATCACATTCCATCTCCATCATTTGGAGGATGGTATCCATATTTGGATTTTTCACTACATTATGGGGTTCCCATTGAACGTACACAAGAACGATGAGTTTCTTTTGACAGAGAACATATGGAGAGATTAGTTGTGAACTCCCTTCCAGAAATGACATATGTTCGAGCTGGAAAAGGAGAAACTTGAAATCAATGAATTCTTGAAAGGCATATTCAATTCTAATTGGTTCAACCAATTTGTATGGAAAGACCCAGATATAAAGATGTTAGGATGAAAGAAGTGATGTCCAACCGTGGTAAAGAAGAGAAAGAGAGTAACATATTGGAGGATCCTAGAGGCTGGGGAATATAAATCATGGGGATTCAGTGAAGATGAAAGCTGAGACCTGAACGTCAGGTATGCCTAATTTCATTATGCTTTCGTGAGTGGGTGGATTCTTCCAGAATGGGACACAAGGATGGGAGTGCACCAAAAATTTTGGTGATGAATGAAATTATGATAGCCACTTATAGGCAGGAGAATATTTCTAATAGGTTTAATCTTTTTATAAAAAAAATGGAATTAATCACTCCTAAATATAGTTTTTAACTAAAACATATACATATCCATATGTTTTTTTTCAATAAATTTATCCGAACATGTCGTTAATATTGATAAAACCCACCAAAAATATTAAAATGGGTGTTTACGGATTTTAACATATGATCATCCTTATAATCATAAACCCATGATGGTGTCAATAAATATTAAGTTAATTTTAAATGGAGATACATATAATTACAAAAGACAATTTAATGTTTGTTCCATAAATATGCTATTATATTATTTGAAAAAATTTCTATTGTAATTTTAGGATAATCCTTTGATGGATATAATGTCAAACATGATTTTATTATTCTTGAATCAATTTTATGGGAGATATTGAATGACCATATTTGAATTTGATTTCATTAATGGATTAAAAATACGATCCTTCTATGGCTCATTCATATAAAAAAAATAAGAAATTCCAAACTATGGATTGGAGGATAAGTGTCCAGTAATTTTCATGAATCACTTTTAATACAATGATTCCATAATCTTTCCATTTATCATTTATCCCAAAAGTTTTTTAATTTTACCATACTCATTAGACCATTGAATAGGTCATTAATTTTCATAATTAACATAGTTCGTTTAGTTGAAATGTTGGAGTGTGGATAGTGAATAATCTATACCTTTCTATATGTTTATGTCATAGTTGAATTATTCAATATTATTTCCCTATTCTGATTCTCTATTACCTTCATTTTCATCATATAAAATTTGTTTTAGTCCTTTTATAAAAATCACATGCATGTTTCAATCCACACATAGATCACGAAAGAAATAACGTATTATCCAATCTATGTTTTTAGGGTCATATTTGAATTCCATATTTCACTTCATATCAAACCCATGTGATGGATATGAATCTCCATTTTCCATTTTATCCTAGATAGAATATTTAATGATTTCATCATTGAAAATAGATGCCCCTTATGGATAATTCCCTTTGAATACATTATGTCAAGTCACTGAAGAATCGATCAACCATAATTTTTGGTTCAATGATAAAAACATAAAAGGATCATAAAATCCCATATATAAATATTATAACATAATAGATTAATACTCATTTTGTAACATAAAATTCCAATTAATAATCATTTAGGTGTAGAGCCTTTGGATACATATATTCATAAACAATTTTTCCATAAGTGAGATTCACCAAATCTCAATATGTGCTTCACTAATAGATTCTTTCATAGGAATATCATTGATAATACCTTTCAACATAACATGGGGAAAGTAAGCATAGGAATGTTTTAGATCAGATACTTAGAAATGGTAAAAAAATAACGATATTAATATGTCATGACAATAATTGTATAAGAACATGAGAATGTATTTCGAAATACAGACCCTGAATATCATTGATCATTAGAATGATTCATGGCATAAATCATAGATGTTTATATGATATTAATTAGAATGGAAATAAATAACATAAACAATAAAAACACAAAATTTTCATATGACATTGATTTGTGTAATACAAATAATAAAAGAAAATAATCACCTTGGTAGGTCAATGAACATTTCCCAGACTATCATAGTGGAATTGGTTTACTCCCCAAACTATCGTATTAGTTAGGTTCACTCCAAATACATTTTTATAAAAAAATATCTTACTGAACTAGGATCACACTCGATTCAAGTCACGTTACTATAGTAAGATAATTTTTTTACCAAATGCATTTGAGGGAGATATATTTCCATCAGGTCACATAATTAATTTCACACATATGTATGCCATAAGAGAATATAGAATTCCTAATTTTAGATCCCCATTAAATAAATGGGTTTTAAAAAATCAACATTACATTACCTCTAGAAAATAAATAGGTATCATAATCCCTATATCATTTTATCAATGTATAACCTATGGAAATTCAACTATGATTCACATCCATTATATTAATATAAAACTCCTGAAAGAGAAACTAGATTCATACAAATATCGTTGTTATAAAAATAAATCATACATAGAAATAACAAATATGGTATCCTTGGATTATATTTGTATTAAAGAAACTATAACCTCAAAGGAAATTATCTTATAATGAAGATTATTTTTTAATATAAGTTGGAATTTTTTGGAACAAAATAAATTTGCCTTGATAATGATTTTTTATAACAAAATATTCATAAAATATTTAGGAAATAATTTTTTCCAAAAATAAAATTGAAAAAACCTTAATGCATGATTGTAAAGAAATAATTTATATGATGAAAAGATATTATTCTCATTCCAAACATTTTAAATAAATAATTCCCTTTGCATTATTTAAAAATAAAAATTAATCCTTATTTGGAAAACAACAAGAAATATTGTTTTAAATAATTATTTTAAAACATAGAACATGGATGAATATATCTACCATAAATCATATGTTGAAACTTGATACTTTTTTTATTAAATTTTTAGAAAACATTTAATGGAATAAGAAGTGTTTTTTTACAAAATAGAGAATGAAGTATAATTTTTATTTAAAATATTATTTTGATATGTTAAGTAAAAAAAGAAAAATTATTGGAAATTTTTATTAATATTTAAATAACCAAAGGATAATAAAATTAATTATTTTATTGAGGGATAGTTCATAAAATATTATCATTGGAACTATAATCATAAACTATCCTGATAAATGATGATATTTCAATATAAAACTATTATGACTTTTGAAATTATGAATACTAATAATGATGAAATAATAACAATAAATGAAATATATAATATCATAAGAATAATTATTTTGTTCTATTGTATATAAATTTGTCTGTATGTAAACCTCATGAATGAATAAATGTGTATAACATAACATGTGTCCCAACAGATATAAATTGAGAATAAATCACTTACCTTAAGTTTCAACTTCCAGTATACATGTTTGAACCACATATATATGTAATATGTGTTTGTTAAAAATATATTAGAGAACCATACTAATATTTATCATTCCACTTATGATTTATTTTTGACATTTATTTTTGTTTAACAATATTTCCTTAAGGAAATCATGTTTTCAGTCATGAATGATTTGTTTTTCATGCATGTTTTAATTTTTTATTTTTGGTGGTATTGATTTCAGAATGGTTATATAATCTTTATAATTTTATCAATTTTATAAATATAATATATATTTATTATATATTAATTTTGGGCAATCTATAAGCATTCTATTAGAAAATTTAATACACCACTCATGGAGATGGTAGGCCATACATTAAAACGTACAGTGGTACCATTTTCTTAAAATATGAAGTTAATGAAATGGAAATAATATATCAAAATTTAATGATCAATTATATTTCATATATATCCCATATACTACTTAAATATATCCATTATTACCTTCATTTTAAAATTTAATTGAGAAGGTAATTGAAACGCCCCGACCCCAGTTACTTAGAGTCGGTGCATTATTACGTAACATTGTCATGATCACAATAGATCAAGTCTCGAAGGATCGATTAGTTTAGTACCCTTGGAAACAAAAGATACATTCATAAATGTTACATTACATCATAATGTTAAAAACTACAATAACATGGTCTCCATAGTCCACACTCAAATCCCCTTCAGACTATCCCTGTAGGTCAGTCATAATATAAATCATCACATCCCGAGAAAAATAAAACATAGATAGGGGTGAGCTCAGATGCTTAGTAATGATAACAATATAGCGGAAACATTCATAAATAAACATAAGCATTTAAGGCAATTTATAACTAAGAAAAAGCCTTTTAAACTTGAAATTCAACATAATATGGAAAAAATAAAATGAAATAATTCCCTTTACATATTCACATTGATATTCTACAAGTCGATTAATCACATGCAATATCAATAACCACTTTCATAATGATGGAATGCATAATTCCAGACTATCATAACCACATAGTCAAGGCCATTTTCCAAGACTACAAATAAGATTTTGTCAAGGCCTTGTGCCAAAACACTATTTTGCCTCATGAGACCTAACGATGCATCAAGGAGCTATAGAGGGCTCCACCCGTCACATACTAAGTCCAATGCATTCCTTATATGAAAAGGTTTAAACATATCATAAACCATAACATAATTGTATCACATAAAACATGCATAAAGGAAACATAACATTTCCACATTTCAATCACAAGATATCAATACGACACATTTACATAATATAACCATTTTGAATAAAAAAATAAAAGAAAAGTAAAATTTGGTATTTTTTTTTAAAAATGTTATGGCTTGTAGAGGAAGCTGAAACTAAAATAATGGTCATGGCGGTGGAAATGTCATTGTCACCACATATGTATGACAAAAAAACATTCCTTTTTGTCATTTTGTTAAATGCTTCATATAAAAAAGATTCCTTTTAAATAAATATGAAATTAAACGGGTTTTATACACCATATAAAATAAATTTGTGTATAAAACAAAATATGCCTCAATGAAAAGAGATTGAGACGAAGTCCCTTACCTCATGTCCGACTTGACTTGATTTTTCTTTAACCTCCTGAATAATAAAATAGAGTTAATTTCTACTTTCTTAAGAACCTTTTTCAAGTTAATTATTCCTTTTATATCACTTATTACCATTTTATTAACATTATGTAATTATTTAAGTTAATAATTGTCATTTTGTCGATCTTTGCTACATGAGTCAAAAATAAACTTCTTATAATTACAAGTTGTTCATGTGGTAAAATATCCATTATATCAAGAATTATATTCATGATGTATATATCATATATATCATATTTATCCAG
The DNA here is from genome assembly GCA_963277665.1 of Viscum album. Lineage (NCBI taxonomy): Eukaryota > Viridiplantae > Streptophyta > Magnoliopsida > Santalales > Viscaceae > Viscum > Viscum album. Next base: position 954,207,618 of record OY728133.1, on the reverse strand, counting down.
TATAAAAATTAATTTATAATATTACATAACATTTAGAGGTAAGAAATGAAATGCACCGTTCATGGAGACGGTAAGCCGTACGTACGCATGAATGCTACTTTCATTTCTATTTCTTATTTAATGGAATAAAATCATAATGATATAAAGGTATATTATAATTCTAGTATAATATCATATATAATATCATTTACTCCCTCCTTTATACATCCCACATATGGCATTAACGATTCAAATCACTTTGAGGGGGCGGTAGTTCGCTCTTCCTAAAATGCAATTATCGCCTTTAACCATAATAGAAATCATAAAGTTATGCCATAAATGAAAAATTAATAAGCATAAAGAAAACATAAACATAATATATATCATATATAGAAATAGTTTCATCATAATGGCAACCATGAGAGGTGTTAAAAGAATATTGAACAATCATCTTTTCGTGAGGCAGTAATTCGCCACCCCCAGAAACAGTATGTTCTTTAACCTTTAGAAGAAGGTTTGTGTAAGTTTAAATCAAATTATTATCATTAAAAATACTATTATATTAAATATACTAGTTTTTTACAAAATAAAGGAATAAAAAGACTTTAAGGGGTTGGAGAAGAAAAATAAAACAAAAGAACATAAGAGAGTACATTACCTTAAAATCGGGTAACACTTTTTGATTTGAGCCAAAGGCATCCTTGGGAAGACTTCTACTCAAAGTGAGGCTTCTCGGAGTAAGATAGGGAAGTTTAGAGGGTAATTTTTTTAGATTTTGGCCGATCCAAATCGCTTTGAAGGTGTCAATAAGGTGGTAGAGGTGGGGGCCTTTTATAAGAGGAGAGGAGGGGTACTCTTGGAATGTCATAAAATGTTACATTATTATGAAATTATTTTATAATTGTAATGGTCCCACAATGATATATTTCTAGGATAAGGTTAAAAGGGTAAGAAATATACCCATAAAATAGGTTTTATACAAGTTTATGTCTTAGATTTTACCTTATCTTTTCATTTTATTTAAATTGTTCATTAATGAAGTAATCGATGCATCATCATGGTGTCATAAATAAATTTATTTTTTTAATGTCTAAATATTATAAAAAAATTTACCATGATGTATGAAATATTTTTATCTTTCTAATGAATATTTATAGTCTAAATTTTAAATTATATAGCCCCATGTAATAATTGTTTTAGTAATACAACACATGATCGTGACAATTTTATTTTTACTTTAAATACAAAGTTATTATGCCATTTTCTTACCCAAGTGGCTAAATGAGGTCCCCAAGTTGACCCATGGATTGTGTGGGCCGGCCATGACTCTTAAAACAAGTTTAGGACAAGTGTAAAGTTAATTTCATAATATTATAACATTATATTTATCTTAAATTACACTAATTACCTTTAATCGCGATTAATAAAACGTAAAAGTTACTATTGAACAAAAATTATTTTCATCTCATTGTACCAAATATTTCTTACTAATGACAACCATGTATGTCGGAATTTTGAAATTCAATTCATAGAAGTGGTAAAGTTTTATTTAAATGAAAAATTAGTTTTTTAACTACCACTTAGTGGTTCCACTATTCATCAAAAATTGAAGTTTCTCAGAACAATACCAAAAATCAACCCTATGCTATAATTGATATTCCAAATTAAAAAATGATATCTATTTTACAAAATTCAAAAAATATAAGTTTAATTAATAAATTTAATAATTGATTCCCGTTGTCATAACAAATAGCTTGTTTTTAAGAGACAATATATATCAATAGATTTACAACTGTTTATGTCCAATTTCAAAGTGAAATTAATTATAATGAACACATTTGGATAAAATTGTAAAATTATATTCAATTTATACTTTAAAACCACTCAATCGTATCATTTATGACTATAAATGTATTTTATTAAAAAATTTGTTTTTAAGTATTTTTCATTATTCCTCAAAAATTGGAAGTTCTCAGAAAAATACCAAAAATTAAACATAGGATAATTTCAATATTCCAAATCCAAAAAATAATTCCATTTTGAAATATAAAATTTATATAATTTCAAAAAGTGGATATTACTATATAACGGCTATTTTGATTTGTCGCAGTGTGTTAGAATCTCGAACTTGTGTACAGTGCAAGCTATTGCATTATTGAAAGAGAAGCGTATTGTGGAAGCTTGAGGTGTCACATTCTCCCCTCATTCAATAAATTGCATCTATGAAATTTTAAATTTTTCTTCTAAAATAAAAGGTTTAATGTAGAAAATACCTTTTGGGAAAACCCATATCGGAAATAGTGTTAATAAAAATATAACTTTAAAAGAAGGAAAGAGAAGTACAAAGGTCACCCGAGATAACCCATAATTGGATTCTATGAAAACATGGATATGGAGGAGAAACAAACCATCAAGGTCTGATGGATATTTGTAGAAAACATTACTAGGTGAAAGTTAACTACAAGAAAATCACAAACTTGTGATTGGATAAACAATCATTGATTCCCTAGTAGGAAAAGTTATCCGACAACACTTTTGTTTTAAGTTACCCTTCATAAAGTTCAGGAATTTAATTATAAGATTTACTAAGAATGTAAGGAAATATACTTACTTGTCATGTAGACATTCATTCCTTACTAAATTTTTACCACAAACCCATCTTTCACTCCAATAGGTAATAGAACACATAATATTATGTTTATCCTAATCGTACAAGGTTACAAATATTAACACATTCCATTAAGATTAGGAAAACTATTTTGTAATAACCAGGGACTTCTTGTAGGCTAGTGGTAGGTAATAAAGGCCTATCTCACTATGGTTGTGGGTTCGATTCCTACAGCTTTGTCCAACACGATGGGTTATCCCCTGACCTGAAGGTTGTCCTTTTCCTAAAACTATAATATTATAATATTCCAAAAATAATATTCAGAAATGTTTTAACCTTAAACAATACTATCCAAAGTTAAACATAATCCATTCCAACCTTTATAGTTATCCAAAATACCTCTGTCCATACTTTCTCTAAAAGGTCTCTAAATTCCAAAATCAATTGTAACATCAGATTCCCCAAACAAAGTAATTTTTCTCTTATTGTCACATACTAAAAATATGATTACCTTCATCATATTAAAACATTAATGAAAAAAAGTATTATAGTACAGTCCTTATATATATCACATTATTATTATAACTATAATATAGTTCTTGAGTCCAAAAACACAAATACAATGATTATTCAACTTCATCTGTAGTAACAACATAAACTTGGCCTTGCTCCCATGGACTTTTCTGAGGTATGTTTCCTTGGCGCTTAGGACATTCATTTGAATAATTCCCCATTTACCTACAATTATAGCATTCAACATTGACAGCCTCTTTCTTTCCGTTACAATCACGAGCCTGGTGACCTTTTTCTCCACATTTTTTACAAACTCAAATTCCTTTTAGGAAAGTACCGGGGTGATTCTTTCCATAATTATCACATAATAGAAAATACTTCTTTCCCTTTTTCACTTTATATGTCTCTTGTTCCACCATTCTCTTCTTCTCTTGCTTTACTTTGTTGTCATAATTCTTATAGAATTTCGTTTCTGTTATGATAGCACATGAGACAATCCCTTCATATGATGAGAAGGATTGTGATACTAAATCTCGATGGAGAAATGGTTTTAAGCCATCAAAGAAATGGTCAAAATTACTTCTTGGGTTACGTATATAATCTACAGCATGTCTTGCAAACCTTGTAAAGTTGGCCTCATACTTTTCAACATTCTCATCCTCCTTTTGTCTCAGACTCAGAAATTGCCTTTCCATATCTTCTCGATGGTCACGAGGATAGTATTTCTACAATAAAATCTCTTTTAACTCCCTCCATTCCATAATTGACACTTCACCATCTTTGTGTTTTGAATCAATTACCACCATTGATCAGCATCTCCTGTGCGGTGGTAAACTTCAATGATAACCTTTTCCCATTCTCTACTCACCAAAGCCTAAAATATTTTCTCTAAGGAATTTTTCCATTGCTCAACTACTAAGGGATTTGTACTCCAATTTAATGTCGGTGGTTTTTGCCTCATGAGGCGGTCTAACATTGATCCTCCACATTGTGGATCAGGGTGCTCCATACGAGTAAGGTTATTATTCATAACATTAGTGAGTTGTCCCAGTATGGTGATAATTTGATCAGCACCGGTTGTATCACTAGCTGCACTATAATTATCTTGAACAAGAGGGAAATCCATACATGGAGTGTGTGCATTGATACAGTTTCCATTACTTACATTAGGATCCATTTCTAAACAATGGCATAAACTAGATCGTTTTATGAATCAAAATACATAATTACGTACTTGTAAAACACTTAACATAAATTGAACAGTTCATGGATATAATCCATAATCATACAAATGGTTTTTTGAGGAAGTTTATTTTCATAAAACCTTCATAATAGTTTGTAAAGAAAATGAGAATTATCCTATGAATATCCCCCAGGAGTGTCTTAACCAAGAGTGTAGTAAGGCCCATTATCGTGCACCAGTTCCCATTTGAGTCTATCTCCAAGCGGTGCTTTTGGGTTTTACCCCTAGGTACATCTATGCCAGAGCCACCTCTACCTGCTCGTATCTACATAGGGATGTATTACTCGGAGAACTCACAAAATCTCTATAATACCATAATTATAGGTTGTTCTTCTATACTAATCCTCAATGTCTTTCTTAGGGTATGTGCTCTAATTAGTGTTTTTCTAAATCTAGCTTCCATGGTCAGTAATAAACTGGCTCAGATACCAACTATAACGCCCTGAACCCAATTAACCAGAGTCGGTGCCTTATTACTTAACAGTTGCATTATCACAATAGATCAATTCTCGAAGGACTGATTAGTTTAGTAGCATTGGAAACACTAGATACATTCACAAATGTAACACCCCGAGCTTCCACGATACGCTTCTCATTCAATAATGCAATAGCTTGCATTGTACGCAACTTCGAGTTCTAAAACACCGCGACTAATCAAAGTAGCCATTATGAATAGTAATAACCACTTTTTAAAATTATATAAATTTTATATTTCGAAATGGACTTCATTTTTGAATTCGTAAAATCGAAATTATCCTAAGTTGAATTTTTTGTAACTTTCTGAGAACTTCCAATTTTTTTATGAATAGTGAAAGATACTTAAAACAACTTTTTTAATCAAAATAATTTATTGTGATAAATTATACTATTTAGTGGGTTTAAAGTATAATTAGAATATATTTTTACCATTTTATCCAATGGTGGTCATTAGAATTAATTTAACATTGAAATTGGACATAAAGAATTGCCAATCTTTTGATATAAATTGTTTCTTAAAAACACGCTATCTGTCGTAACAGCAGGAATTAATTATAAAATTAATTAATTCAACTTATATGTTTGGAATTTTGTAAAATAGACATCATTTTTGAATTCGGAATACCAATTATAGCTTAGGGTAAAATTTTGGCTTTGTTCTGAAAAACTTCAATTTTTGAGGAATAGTGAAACCACTAAGTGGTAGTTAAATAACTGATTTTTCGTTTAAATGAAATATTACCACTTCTGTGATTTGATTTTCAAAAATCTGACATACATGGTTGTCATTAAGAAGTAAAATGTGGTTCAATGAGATTAAAATAATTTTTTGGTGAATAGTAACTTTTAAGTTCTTAATCGCGATTAGAGGTAATTAGTGTAGTTTAAGGTACAAATAATGTTTTAATAATATGAGATGAGAATGACACTTGTCCTACTCCTATTGGATGAGTCATGTCCGACCAAGACAACCCATGGGTCAACTTGGGGACCCCATGGAGCCACTTTAGTTGGAAAATGACATTAATATATATTTATTTAATGTTAAAATTAAATTGACACAAACATGAGTTATTTTACTAAAACAGTTTTTAAGTGGGGTTACAAAAGTCAAAATGTTGACTATAAATATTCATTGTAAAGCTAAGAAGATTTTCTACATCATAGTATTTTTTTAGAATTTTTAGACATTAAATAAATTAAATTATTTATGACATCATTATGATGCGGCGATGACCTCATTATTTAACAATTTAAATAAAATGAGAAGATAATGAAAAATCCAAGGCTTACACTTGTAAAAAGCCTATTATATGAAGATATTTATAACCATTATCACCTTGGCCACGAATTATATAAGTGTGGGACCTTTATAATCCGAAAAGCATTGTATAATAATGTAACATTTCAATCTTTCCAAAAGAGCCCCTCCTCTCCACTTATAAAAGGCCCCCACCTCTCCCACCTCATTTACACTTTCAAGCCATTTGGCTCGGAAAACCTCTGCCCAAATACTCTCCCAACTTCCCCCTATTACTCCTAGAAGCCTCACTTTGGGCATAACTCTTCTCAAGGAAGCCTTTGGCTCAAATCAAAAAGAGTTACCCGATTTTGAGGTAATGTCTTCTCTAATGTTGTTTTGTTTTATTTTTCTTATCCAACCCCATAAACTCTTTTTATTCATTTCTTTTGTAACAACACAAGTATCCTCAATATACTAGGATGTTTTTATAATAAGGATTCGAGCTACACTTACACACACCTACATATAATGGTTAAAGAACATACGGTTTCTGTGGATGGCGAATTTCTGCCTCACGAAACGATGATTGTTCAACACTCATATAACACCTTCAAAGGTGGCCATTAAGATGTCACTATTTTTATATATGATATATAATATGTTTATGTTTTACTTATGCTTCTGTATTTCTCATTTATGGCATACTTTATGATTTCCATTATGGGTAAAACACGATAATTTCATTTTAGGAAGTGCGGACTACCGCCCCCTCAAAGTGATGTGAATCGTTAATGCCATATGTGGGATGTATAAAGGATGGAGTAAATGATATTATATATGATATTATACTGGAACTATATTATACCTTTATATAATTATGATTTCATTCCATTAAATACAAAATTGAAATGAAAGTAGCGTTCATGCGTACGTACGGATTACCGTCTCCATGAACGGTGCATTTCATTTCTTACCTCTAAATGTTACATAATATTATAAATGAATGTATATACTGTATATATATGATATATATGATATATACATCATGAATATAATTCTGGATATAATGGACATTTCACCATATGAACAACTTGTAATTATAAGAAGGTTATTGTTGACACAAGTACCAAAGATCGACAAAACGACCGTTATTAACTTAAATAATTACATAACGTTCATAACATTGTAATAAGTGATATAAAAAGGATAATGAAATTGAAAATGGTTCTTAATAAGGTAGATATTAACTCTAGTTTATTATTCAGGAGGTTAAAGAACGGTTGAGTCAAGTCGGACATGAGGTAAGGGAATTTCTTAACCCAACTTCCATTCTTTGGGTTAATCTCCTACTTTCAAATTATGTCATGATATTATTATGTCCTATTTTGTATTTTTACATTCTTTATGTGTACCTATAGTGAATACACATAATAGATCTATTTTATTTTAAAAATGATCTTTTTAAGGACTTCGTCTCAATCTCCTTTCGTTGAGGCATATTTGGTTTTATACACAATTTTCTTTTATACGGTGTATAAACCACTTTGACTTTTACGTTTATTCAAAAGGAATATTTTTTTATATGAAGCGTTTTGCTAAACGACAAAAGGGAATGTTTTTATTTCCGTACTTATGCGGCGACAACAACTTCTCCGCCGCCGTGACCATTATTTGAGTTTCGGCTTCCTCTACAAGCCATCATTTTTTTAATGAAAAATAAATACAAAGTTTTAACTTTCTTTTATTTTGGTATTGAAAATGGTTTTGAAAGCGTTTTTATTATATCAATGTGTTGTATTGATATCTTGTGATTGAAATGTGGAAATGTTATGTTTCCTTTATGCATGTTTTATGTGATACGATTATTTTATGGTTTATGATATGTTTAAACCTATTCATATGAGGAATGTATTGGACTTAATAAGTGACGGGTGGAGCCCGCTATAGCTCCTCGATGCATCGGTAGGTCTCATGAGACAACTAGACGTGGAATTGGCCGAGGCCCTTTCCCAATTTGATTTATGGTTTTGGCCGAGGCCTTAATCATTTTAGACATCTTGGCCGAGGCCTTGACAAAATGTTTTAGAATGTCTGGCATTATACATTCCCTCATTATGAAAGTGGTTATTGATATTTCATGTGATTATTCGACCAGTAGAATATCCCTGTGAAGAAGTGAATGGCATTATCTCATTTTACTTTTTCCATATTATGTTGATGTTCAAGTTTAAAAGGCTTTTGTTTATTTATATATTGCCTTAAATGTTTATGTATGAAAGCTTCCGCTATATTTTTAACCTTACTGAGCATCTGAGCTCACCCCTTTCAATGTTTTAATATTTTTCCAGGATGTGAAGAAGTATTTTATGAATGACCTACAGGGATAGTCTGAAGAGGATAGAAGTTTGGACTATGGAGACTATGTTATTATAGTTTTTCACTTTGTAATGTAATGTAACATTTATGAATGTATCTAGTGTTTCCAAGGCTACTAAACTAATCGGTCTTTCGAGACTTGATCTTTTGTGATCATGGCAATGTTACGAAGTAATGCACCGACTCTGGGTAGCTGGGGTCGAGGCGTTACAGTTGGTATCAGAGGAAGTTTAGTACAAACCTTGGAAGCTAGATTTAGATAAACTCTGATTAGAGCACGTAGACCTAAGATGAACTTTGAGGATTAATATAGAAGAACTTCCTAGAATTTTGGTATTGTAGAGATTTTGTGAGTTTTCCGAGCAATACATCCCTGTCTGGATACGAGCAGGTAGAGGCGGCTCTGGCACAGATGTTCCTAGGGATAAAACCCGAAAACACCGCTTTGAGCTAGACTCGAACGGGAACTGGTGCACGACAACGGGCCTTGCTGCACTCTTGGTTACGACAGTCTCGGGGGATATGCTTAGGATAACTCTCATTTTCTTTACAAATAATTATGAATGGTTTATGAGTATATACTTCCTCAAAGAAAACATTTTTATGATTATGGATTATATCCATAAATAGTTCAATTTATGTTAAGTGTTTTATAAGTATGGGATTATGAATTTTGATTCATAAACTGATCTAGTTTATGCCATTGTTTAGAAATGGCGCCTAGTGGAAGAAATGGAAACCGTATCAATGCACGCACTCCATGTAGGGATTTCCCTCCTGCTCAAGATAATTATGGTGGAGCTAGTGATACAACTGGTGCTGATCAGCTTCTCACCATACTGGGACAACTCACGCAGGTTATGAATAATTACCTTACTCGTATGGAGCACCCTGATCCGCAACGTGGAGGATCAATGTTAGACCGCTTCATGAGGCTACAACCACCAACCTTCAATGGGAGTACAAATCCTATAGTAGCTGAGCAATGGATAAATTCCTTAGAGAAAATATTCCATGCCTTGGGGAGTAGTGAAAGGGAGAAGGTTGTCATGGTAGTTTACCGCCTCACTGGAGATGCCGATCAGTGGTGGTTGCTGATTCAAAACACAAAGGAAGATGATGACGTATCGAATATGGAATGGAGGGAGTTCAAATATCTTTTCTTAGAAAAATACTTTCCTCGTGACCATCGAGCAGATATGGAAAGGCAATTTCTGAGTCTGAGGCAGAAGGAGGATGAGAATGTCGCAAAGTATGAGGCTAACTTTACAAGGTTAGCGAGGTATGATACCGATTATATACGTAACCCAAGGAGTAAGATTGATCGTTTCTTTTATGGGTTAAAACCATTTCTCCGTCGATCATTAGTATCACAATCCTTCTCATCATACGAAGATATTGTCTCGTGTGCTATCAAGACAGAAAAGGAATTCTCTAAGTCTTATGACAACAAAGTAAAGAAAGAGAAGAAGAGAACGGTGGAACAAGAGACAGATAAAGGGAAAAAGGGAAAGAAGGATTTTCCATTATGTAATAATTGTGGGAAGAATCACCCTGGTACGTGCCTAAAAGGAATGGGAGTTTGTTATAAATGTGGAGAAAAGGGTCACCAGGCTCGTGATTGCAAGGGAAAGAAAGAGGCTGTCAAAGTTGGATGCTACAATTGTAGGGAAATGGGGCATTATGAAAATGAATGTCCTAAGCGTCATGGAAACTTACCTCAGAAAAGGCCAAGGGATCAAGGATAATCTTATGCTGTTACTACAGTTGAAGCAGAATAATTAATGTATTGGTGCTTTTGGACTCAAGGATTATATTCTGGTTATAAGAATAATGTGATATATATAAAGATTGTACTGCAGTACTTTTTGATTTCAGTAAGGTTTTAATATGATTAAGGTAATCATATTTTTAGTATGTGACAATAAGAGAAACTTTTCTTTGTTTGGGGAATCTGATGTTACAATTGATTTTGGAATTTAGAGACCTTTTAGAGAAAGTCTGGACGAAGGTATTTTGGATAACTATAAAGGTTGGAATGGATTATGTTGAACTTTGGATAGTATTGTTTAAGGATAAAACATTTATGAAGAATATTTTTGGAATAGTATAATACTATATTTTTAGGAAAAGGACAACCTGCAGGGTGGGGCATAACCCGTCGCGTCGGACAAAGCTGCAGGAATCGAACCCACAACCATAGTGCGACAAGCCTTTATTTCCTACCACTAGCCTACATGAAGTCCCTGGTTATTACAAAATAGTTTTACTAATCTAAATGGTATGTGTTAACATTTGTAACCTTATACAATTAGGATAAATAGAATATTTTTGTGTTCCGTTACCATTTGGAGTAAAAGTTGGGTTTGTGGTAAAAATTTATTAACGAATGAAAGTATACATAACAAGTATGTATATTCCCTTACGTTCTTAGTAAATCTCCTAAATAAATTCCTCAACATTATAAAAGGTAACTTAAAACAAAAATGTTGTCGGTTAACTTTTCCAACTGGGGATTCAATGACCGTTTAACCAATCACAAGTTTGTGATTTTCTTGTGGTTAAACTTTCTCCTAATCCTCTTTTCTATAACTCTCCATCAGACCTTGATGGTTTGTTTTTCTTCCATATCCATATTTTCATAGAATCCTAGAATGGGCTATATCGGGTGACCTTTGTACTTATCTTGCTTTCTTTTAATGTTATATATTTATTAACCTTATTTCCGATGTGGGTTATCCTCAAAGGTATTTTTTCTTTTCAACCTTTTATTATCAAAGAAAAATTTCAAATTGCGAGGATGCAATTTATTGAAGGAGGGTAGAATGTAACACCCCGAGCTTCCACGATACGCTTCTCATTCAATAATGCAATAGCTTGCATTGTACGCAACTTCGAGTTCTAAAACACCGCGACTAATCAAAGTAGCCGTTATGAATAGTAATAACCACTTTTTAAAATTATATAAATTTTATATTTCTAAATGGAATTCATTTTTGAATTCGTAATACCAATTATAGCTTAGGGTGAAATTTTGGCTTTGTTCTGAAAAACTTCAATTTTTGATGAATACTGAAACCACTAAGTGGTAGTTAAATGACTGATTTTTCGTTTAAATGAAATATTACCACTTATGTGATTTGATTTTCAAAAATCTGACATACATGGTTGTCATTAAGAATTAAAATGTGGTTCAATGAGATTAAAATAATTTTTTGGTGAATAGTAACTTTTAAGTTCTTAATCGCGATTAGAGGTAATTAGTGTAGTTTAAGGTACAAATAATGTTTTAATAATATGAGATGAGCATGAAACTTGTCCTACTCCTATTTGATGAGTCATGGCCGACCAAGACAACCCATGGGTCAACTTGGGGACCCCATGGAGTCACTTTAGTTGGAAAATGACATTAATATATATTTATTTAATGTTAAAATTAAATTGACACAAACATGAGATATTTTACTAAAATAGTTTTTAAGTGGGGTTACACAAGTCCAAATTTTGACTATAAATATTAATTGGCAAGCTAAAAATATTTCCTACATCATAGTATTTTTTTTAGTATTTTTAGACATTAAATAAATTAAATTATTTATGACATCATTATGATGCGGCGATGACCTCATTATTTAACAATTTAAATAAAATGAGAAGATAATGAAAAATCCAAGGCTTACACTTGTCCAAAGCCTATTGGATGAAGATATTTCGAACCATTATCACCTTGGCCACGAATTATATAAGTGTGGGACCTTTAGAATCCAAAAAGCATTTTATAATAATGTAACATTTCAATCTTTCCAAAAGAGCCCCTCCTCTCCACTTATAAAAGGCCCCCACCTCTCCCACCTCATTTACACTTTCAAGCCATTTGGCTCGGCCAACCTCTGCCCAAATACTCTACCAACTTCTACCTCTTACTCCTAGAAGCCTCACTTTGTGCAGAACTCTTCTCAAGGAAGCCTTTGGCACAAATCAAAAAGAGTTACCCGATTTTGAGGTAATGTCTTCTCTAATGTTGTTTTGTTTTATTTTTCTTATCCAACCCCATAAACTCTTTTTATTCATTTCTTTTGTAACAACACCAGTATCCTCAATATACTAGGATGTTGTTATAAGAAGTATTAGAGCTACACTTACACACACCTACATCTAATGGTTAAAGAACATACGGTGTCTGTGGATGGCGAATTTCTGCCTCACGAAACGATGATTGTTCAACACTCATATAACACCTTAAAAGGTGGACATTAAGATGTCACTATTTTTATATATGATATATAATATGTTTATGTTTTACTTATGCTTCTGTATTTCTCATTTATGGCATACTTTATGATTTCCATTATGGGTAAAACACGATAATTTCATTTTAGGAAGTGCGGACTACCGCCCCCTCAAAGTGATGTGAATCGTTAATGCCATATGTGGGATGTATAAAGGATGGAGTAAATGATATTATATATGATATTATACTGGAACTATATTTTACCTTTATATAATTATGATTTCATTCCATTAAATACAAAATTGAAATGAAAGTAGCGTTCATGCATACGTACGGCTTACCGTCTCCATGAACGGTGCATTTCATTTCTTACCTCTAAATGTTACATAATATTATAAATGAATGTATATACTGTATATATATATGATATATATGATATCTACATCATGAATATAATTCTGGATATAATGGACATTTCACCACATGAACAACTTGTAATTATAAGAAGGTTATTGTTGACACAAGTACCAAAGATCGACAAAACGGCCGTTATTAACTTAAATAATTAAATAACGTTCATAACATTGTAATAAGTGATATAAAAAGGATAATGAAATTGAAAATGGTTCTTAATAAGGTAGATATTAACTCTAGTTTATTATTCAGGAGGTTAAGGAACGGTTGAGTCAAGTCGGACATGAGGTAAGGGAATTTCTTAACCCAACTTCCATTCTTTGGGTTAATCTCCTACTTTCAAATTATGTCATGATATTATTATGTCCTATTTTGTATTTTTACATTATTTATGTGTACCTATAGTGAATACACATAATAGATCTATTTTATTTTAAAAATGATCTTTTTAAGGACTTCATCTCAATCTCCTTTCATTGAGGCATATTTGGTTTTATACACAATTTTCTTTTATACGGTGTATAAAACACTTTGACTTTTACGTTTATTCAAAAGGAATCTTTTTTATAAGAAGCGTTTTGCTAAACGACAAAATGGAATGTTTTTCTTTCCGTACTTATGCGGCGACAACGACTTCTTCGCCGCCGTGACCATTATTTGAGTTTCGGCTTCCTCTACAAGCCATCATTTTTTTAATGAAAAATAAATACAAAGTTTTAACTTTCTTTTATTTTGGTATTGAAAATGGTTTTGAAAGCATTTTTATTATATCAATGTGTTGTATTGATATCTTGTGATTGAAATGTGGAAATGTTATGTTTCCTTTATGCATGTTTTATGTGATACGATTATGTTATGGTTTATGATATGTTTAAACCTATTCATATGAGGAATGTATTGGACTTAATAAGTGACGGGTGGAGCCCGCTATAGCTCCTCGATGCATCGGTAGGTCTCATGAGACAACTAGACGTGGAATTAGATGAGGCCCTTTCCCAATTTGATTTATGGTTTTGGCCGAGGCCTTAATCATTTTAGACGTCTTGGCCGAGGCCTTGACAAAATGTTTCAGAATGTCTGGCATTATACATTCCCTCATTATGAAAGTGGTTATTGATATTTCATGTGATTATTCGACCAGTAGAATATCCATGTGAAGAAGTGAATGGCATTATCTCATTTTACTTTTTCCATATTATGTTGATGTTCAAGTTTAAAAGGCTTTTGTTTTAGTTATACATTGCCTTAAATGTTTATGTATGAAAGCTTCCGCTATATTGTTAACCTTACTGAGCATCTGAGCTCACCCCTTTCAATGTTTTAATATTTTTCCAGGATGTGAAGAAGTATTTTATGAATGACCTACAGGGATAGTCCGAAGAGGATAGAAGTGTGGACTATGGAGACTATGTTATTATAGTTTTTCACTTTGTAATGTAATGTAACATTTATGAATGTATCTAGTGTTTCCAAGGCTACTAGACTAATCGGTCTTTCGAGACTTGATCTTTTGTGATCATGCCAATGTTACGAAGTAATGCACCGACTCTGTGTAGCTGGGGTCGGGGAGTTACAATAAATGTTACATTACATCATAAAGTAAAAAACTACAATAACATGGTCTCCATAGTCCACACTCATATCCCCTTCATACTATCCCTGCAGGCCAGTATTAAAATATTTCTTCACATCCTGGGAAAAATAAAACATAGAAAGGGGTGAGTTCAGATGCTCAGTAAGGATAACAATATTACAGAAACATTCATAAATAAACATAATCATTTAAGGAAATGTATAACTAAAACAAAAGCCTTTTAAACATGAACTTCATCGTAATATGGTAAAAATAAAATGAAATAATTCCATTTACTTATTCACATGGATATTCTTCTAGTCGAATAATCATATGCAATATCAATAACAACTTTCATAATGATGGAATGCATAATGCTAGACTATCGTAACCACATATTCAAGGCTTTGTGCCACGACTACAAATAAGATTTTCTCAAGGCCTTGTGCCAAGACACTAGTTTGCATCATGAGACCTACCGATGCATCGAAGATGTATACCGGGCTCCACCCATCACATACTATGTCCAATGCATTCCTTATATTAAAAGGTTTAAACATATCATAAACCATAACATAATCGTATCACATAAAACTTGCATAAAGGAAACATAACATTTCCTCATTTCTATCACAAGATATCAATACAACACATTTACATAATAAAACTATTTTTAATACCAAAATAAAAGAAAAGTGAAAATTGGTATTTATTTTTCATTTAAAAAAAGTTATGTCTTGTAGAGGAAGCCAAAACTCAAATAATGGTCACGACGGAGGAGATGTCATTGTCGCCGTAGACGTATGATAAAAAACATTCATTTTTTTTGTTTAGTAAAGCACTTCGTAATAAAAATAATCCTTTTGAATAAACGTAAAATTAAAATGGGTTTATACACCGTATAAAATACAGTTGTGTATAAAACAAAATACGCCTCAATGAAAGGAGATTGAGATGAAGTCCTTTACCTCATGTCCGACTTGACTCGATCGTTATTTAACCTCTGGAATAATAATATATTGTTCATTTCTACTTTCTTAAGAACCTATTCATGTTCATTATTCCTTTTATATCACTTATTACCATGTAATTAACAATATGTAATTATTTAAGTTAATAACATTCATTTTGTCGATCTTTGGTACATGAGTCAAAAATAAACTTCTTATAATTACAAATGGTTCATGTGGTAAAATATCCATTATATACAGAATTTTATTCATGATGTAGATATCATATATATCATATATATCCTATATATAAATTAATTTATAATATTACATAACATTTAGAGGTAAGAAATGAAATGCACCGTTCATGGAGACGGTAAGCCGTACGTAAGCATGAACACTACTTTCATTTATATGTTGTATTTAATGGAATGAAATCAAAATTATATAATGGTATATAATAATTCCAGTATAATATCATATATAATATCATTTACTCTATTCTTTATACGTCCCACATATGGCATTAACGATTCAAATCACTTTGAGGGGGCGGTAGTCCGCACTTCCTAAAATGAAGTTATCGCGTTTACCCATAATGGAAATCATAAAAGTATGCCATAAATGAAAAATACAGAAGAATAAAGAAAACATAAACATAATATATATAAGATATAGAAATAGTTTCATCATAATGGCAACCATGAGAGGTGTAAAAAAATATTGTACAATCATCGTTTTGTGAGGCAGTAATTCGCCACCCATAGATTCAGTATGTTCTTTAACCATTAGACAAAGGTGTGTGTAAGTGTAAATCAAATACATCTCAGAACAACATACTATTATATTGAATATACTATAATTGTTACAAAATAACGGAATAAAAAGAGTTTATGTTGTTGGAGAAGCAAAATAAAACAAAATAACATAAGAGAAGACATGCCCTTAAAATCGGGTAACTCTTTTTGATTTGAGCCAAAGGCTTCCTGGGGAAGACTTCTTCCCAAAGTGAGGATTATAGGAGTAATAGAGGGAAGTTGAGAGAGTATTTTGGTAGAGGTTGGCCTAGAAAAATGGCTTTGAAGGTGTGAATGAGGTGGTAGAGTTGGGGGCCTTTTATAAGAGGAGAGGAGGGGCACTCATGGAAATTCATGAAATGCTACATTATTATGAAATGATTTTAGGATTTTAAAGGTCCCAAAATGATATATTTCGAGTGTAAGGTGAAAAGGGTTCGAAATATACCCATATAATTGGTTTTAGACAAGTGTATGTATTAGATTTTACCTTATCTTTTCATTTTATTTAAATTGTTCATTAATGAGGTAATCGCAGCATCATCATGGTGTCATAAATAAATTTATTTATTTAATGTCTAAAAATTATAAAAAAATTACCATGATGTAGGAAATATGTTTATATTTCCAATTAATATTTATAGTCAAAAAGTTATCTTATAAAACCCCATGTTATAATTGTTTTATTAAAAAACAACACATGTTTGTGACAATTTTATTTTTACATTAAATTGAAAGTTATTAATGTCATTTTCTTACCCAAGTGGCTCCATGGGGTCCCCAAGTTGACCCATGGATTATCATGGTCGGCCATGACTCATACAATAAGGGTAGGACATGTGTAATTGTAATTTCATATTATTATAACATTATATTTACCTTAAATTACACTAATTACCTTTAATCGCGATTAATAAAACTTAAAAGTTATTATTCATCAAAAATTATTTTCATCTAATTGAACCACATTTTACTTTCTAATGACAACCATGGATGTCAGATTGTTGAAATTCAATTCACAGAATTGGTAATGTTTCATTTAAATGAAAAATTAATTTTTTAACTACCACTTAGTGGTTTCACTATTCATCAAAAATTGATGTTTCTCAGAACAGTACCAAAAATCCACCCTATGATATAATTGCTATTACGAATTCAAAAATGATTTCTATTTCAAAAAATTCAAAACATATAAGTTTAATTAATTAATTAATTAATTAATTCCCACTATCACAACAAATAGCGTGTTTTTATGAAACAATATATATCAAAAGATTGAAAATTGTTTATGTCCAATTTCAAAGTGAAATTAATTCTAATGACCACCATTGGATAAAATTGTAAAATTATATTCTAATTATAATTTAAAACCACTCAATCGTATAATTTATTAATATAAATTATTTTGATTAAAAAAGTTGTTTTTTAGTATTTTTCACTATTCATCAAAAATTTGAAGTTCTCAGGAAAATACCAAAAATTCAACATAGGCTAATTTCGATATTCCGAATCCAAAAATGAAGTCGATTTTGAAATATAAAATTTATATAATTTCAAAAAGTGTGTATTAATATTCATAATGGCTATTTTGATTGGTCGCGATGTGTTAGAATCTCGAACTAGCGTATAATGCAAGCTATTGCATTATTGAAAGAGAAGCGTATCGTGGAAGCTTGGGGTGTTACAGTCATCATATCACTTCATGAGGTTATTGTTTTCTGTACACATGATGGAAATTATCATAAGTAAAAATTCATAAATGATTATAAATTTCCATAATTATAGACATGTTAAAAATATTTTACATATAAATTTGATCCATACTAATTCAAAATTGTGATATTTTTTGCTAAAAAATGTTTCGCATTTATTTTCAAGGTTATAGTTTGTCGTATACATGACCGACATTATCATTTTCCAATTTAGGGAAGTGGATATGGTTATATAAAATGTATTTAACATAAAAAATACAATATATTTAATATATTTAGGTTATTGAATCAACATTTATTAATTTTAATTGATTGAGGTGGTGGGAAAAGAAAATAATATTATATATTAGGGATATTACCTCTTTTTCAGACAACGTTTTTTGGTTTTCACAAGAAGCCTTCCATGGATTCATTTCATACCAAAATGTGGATTTTAATATAATTAGTGTTAATTATGGAGGGTATTTGTGTAGGTATTTCCAAATAAAAATATTTTTGGAAATGTGAAGTGGGGAGGAGTGGGGGTGGCCTTTTATAAGTGGGGGAGAGGAAAAAATTGGTATATTTGAAAATAATGTAATGTAAAACATTTTTCATATTCCAAAAAGATCCAAAGTGAGTAATTACTGAAACATAGATGTTATAAGGTTGAGAAATGGCCATACAGTGTGTTCTGAACATGTTTTTTTTGTCATTTTTAACCCTTATCTTATTTATTTTAACACATATTGTAATCCAATGTTTATTATAAACATGAATTTTTTTTAATGTTTTATATATTATATATGGTAAAATTTTAATTTTCTCTATTAGATAAGTAAAATTATTTTTCTTTCAAATATGGATGTCATTTTTTCATATTTTTTCATAAAATTTGGAAAAAATAATTTTAAATTATTCACACAAACAAAATGAAAATGCAGGTTCTCAAATAAATAATTTTCATAAATAGATGATATTTTAATATAAATAATAATTATGAATATTTTTTAAAATATATGAATTAGATTAAAAACTATATAATTGATATATTTTTTAACACCTTATTATGACATTTTGGATGTTTTCAAATTTTTTTAATGAAAAGAAATGTATTACTAGAAAAAATTAACTATTCACTGGAAAATTTATATTTCTAGTTAATTATAAAGAAATTAAATAAATTATAATTTCAATTTGTAGATTTTAAAAATGAATTTTATTATTTTAATAAGTTTACCAATTTGGGTAAAAATATGTGTTATTATTTCATCATAAAATGATATAAATACAAATTATAATGAATTTTATAAAACCGAAGAATTTTTTATAAATTTGTTTTAGAAAAATAAAACTGTTGTGCATAATATTTAAAAATAAATTAATACTATTGATATAGATAATTTTAAATAATTAGTTATAATGTGTTCATTTAAATAAAAATATTAACAATATATTTTGGATTATATAAAATCAATGTTGTGTGTAACACATGTAATCAATGAAATTAAATTTAATCCAAAAATATATATTAAAAAATTTTAGTGTGTTACATTCTACCACCCATAAGAATAATTACAACCATAAAATTTATTACACCAATACTAACATTTAAGGACAATTATGACTCATTATATACTTTATTTCTTAAATAGATTCTTCAAATTAGTTGTTTCACTCTAAAAAATTGACTAGGTTAGTGGTTTTGATTAGTAGAACATTCTATAAACAAAAAATCATATCCAATAGTTGTTAATAACAAGAAACATTAATTCTCTATCAGTATGAAATTTTAGTTTAGTACAAATATGTGTTCATATATGTACTTAATTAGGAGAGATTCATAGAACTTATATTGAAAATGAGAGGGGTTTGGTGGAAGCACTAACCATTAGGCTACCATCCAAATATGATCAAATATTTGAAAGGGACCAGTATACATAGGTATAAGTTTTCCCTTCATTCAAAATATCACAACCTTATTCCTTAGTGAAATTATTAGAAACACCATATCACCATCATTGAATTATAGATCATAATGAAAATTATCAATATAACTTTACTTCAAAAATTGTGCTAACCTTATGTGTTGTAGAATGGATCTTACCATATCTTCCATTTCCTCAACTATTTTAGGTCTTAATAGTTATATTTATCTTGGGACATTCTTACACAGTGGATATAAACATTTATTTCCATTAATGGATTAAAAAGTATCCATTATAATACTCATATGAATTCTATTAGTTCATCCCAGACACCACTGAGATTCAGATAAGAAAATACTAACAAATAATTTAGAATATAATTTTTTTTCCTCAGTAGCCTATATATTGGATGATGAGACACAATGCTAAATCTCAACTTTTTATCAACTCTATCAACTATTATAGAACCTTGAGGTAATACTCATATCCCAATAAGTAATAACTAATTGAGGTACACTATTAAAAAAATTGTTTTTAAATTTATACCATTTAAGGATGAATGTAACTCCCCATACATCCATGGTACATTTTCCTTTGAATAATGCAATATCTTGAGTTGTATGGAACATCGATATTCTAACACATTATGACTAATCAAACTAGTTGTTATGAATATTAATATCCACTTTTAGATACTTTATAAATTATGTTTTTTAAATTGGAATTCATTTTTGGATTTAGAATATCAATATTAACATAGGGTGACTTTCTGGTAGTTTTCTAAAAACATTAAATTTTTTATGAATATTAAAAAAATACTAAATTTTAATTAAAAACAACATATTTAATCAAAATAATATATATTGATAAAATATACATTTTATAGGTTTTAAAGTACCATTAGATTATAGTTTAATCATTTAATATAATTTAGGTCATTATATGTAATTTCATTTACAAACTGGACGTAAACAAGTTTCAATCTTTTGATAATAATTATTTCTAAATGACACGTTTTTTATTTTAACAATAAGAATTAATTTTAAATTAATCTCTACCACATCTTTGTTTTGAATTTAGAAAAATGGATTCCATATTTGGAATCAGGAGGTCGAAATTATTTAAATAGGTAACTTTTATTTTTAAAAATTATGAATATTTACTTAAATAATTATTTTATATATCATGGTTAAAGGGGAAATAACGTAAATAATGGAAAGTAAATATTATTATAAAAATATTAAATTACCCAAACATGTGTCCTATTACTATTGGTTGATAAATTTCCAAACATGGGCATCCTTGGGTCTATTTTGGGACCCCATTAATCTACATGAGAGTGACAAAGATACTTTATTTTAATTAATTAAAAGTAAAGACAGAAATGACATAAACATATATCTTTTTGTAAAATAATTTTTACAAGGGGTTATATAAGTAATCATTTAATTTATAAATACCAATTTTAAAGATAAAAATATTTCCTACAAGATTTTATTTTTTTTATAATTTTTATACCTCAAATAAATAAAATTATTTATGACTCAATAATGATGCAGTGTTTACCTCATTAAAGATTGATTTAAATCAATGATATTATAAAAATTAATACAATTTTCAAAACCTGTACAATTATTATTGCATGATTTTATTTATGACATGAGTAATCTTATCTTCTAATTTAATAAGTATTGGAAATTTATAAACCAAAAATCATTATATAATAAAATATTATTTTCAAACATTCCTAAAGAGACCCTCCCCCCTTATAAAAAGTCCTCACTTAGAACCTATTTCTCACACCTCTCAAGATACCTGGATTGCCTAAACTATACCCAATTAATCTCCATACATCACTCTATTCCTCTTAAAAGCCTTACCTTATAATGAAGGCACTTCCAGGAATGTTTTTCATTAAAACCAATGGGAGTTAATTGATTTAAAGGTAACATATCCTCTTAAGTACTTTTCAATTATTTTAGTTATCCAACCCCCTATAATTTCATTATTCCATCCAATGGCCCGAAGGCCTTCAAGTATTTTTTATTATTGACAAAACCCCCATTTAAGGGAAGAAGGGGGAAACCCAATGGACTTCATGGACTTAGGACAAACACACCTAAGGACAAAGAGAGTGAAAACCATAATGAAACCAAAGCAGCCCCACCCTAGCATAAAACTAAGTTGAAGCACTCCAAAATTGGAATGCTAATCGGCAAGCAAGTGTCCTGTGTCAATGCACATGCTCAATCTGATGGAAGACACCATACCCACTCAAACATCTGAATCCAAAAAGCGGTGCAAATCTGAACCACCAGTTCTGAAACCTCCTCTGGACCTGTTCCAAGCGATCGAGACCAGCAACACCACCTTCCTCCTCTAGGATCGAACGATATAAAAAAAACAACCCCATGAAAAAAAAATATTCAAAATCACTTCTCAAAATCCAATCATTATAAGAACCAACAACCATACAAAGGAGGAGAATCCAGAAATCAATCATTCCAACGAGCCAAATTCAACCACAAGAGCGCCAATAACACCGCTGGAATCCAGACCAGAGAGCCTTATCACCACCACAAACCCTTCAAACACATCCACAACGACCCAAAAAGGAGGACAAACCAAAGAAAATGACGCCTAATATTCGTTACCCAGGACTGGAAGATCCAACAACCCGTCGATGGAGCATCTCCATTGATGGAAACCTGGAAGATCTGAGTCGGAAACACCACTCTGGGATGAAGCAAATCATATCAAAACTATGGAATTACCCACCCCGGCATCCACAATAGTCGGCCAACAACATGCCGAAGGAAACAAAAGGGAAACCAGAGGCCCTTCTAGCTGCGACACTACCTCAAGAACACCAACAATATGATGAAAGAAAACAAATAGAACAAACTAAACAATCCTCCCCCCTCCGAGTTGCATCTAAGAATAGGTTGAGCCACATCATAATGCATCTGAATTCAAAAGTCATCTGAGACAGGTCCCGATCACAGAAGACAACGCCAAACCACTCGACCCGCGCCGAAGCCAAGCTGAACCACAAAGCTGTAAATCACCATCGTGCTGACGACAGTCCGAGATCCATCCACCAGGAGTCGATGCCAAGATGTAGACCGTCAGAGCCCATCGAGAACCACCACCGCCATGCCACGATCCAGACCACCAGATTCGGGGCCGATTCGCGATGTCGCCAAGCCGAGAGAGTCGGATAGTTTGAGGCACACCAGAACCACACCGAAGTCATCGTCGATCATTGCCTCTGAGAGAAGGACCAAAATAAAACATCTTAGAGAGCCTCCTCCTTTAAGACAAGATCAATGTGAGGCCGCATATGAGCCACCAAGTGATGCCGAAGGAGGGTAGGAGACCCTGCGTGTGAAGAAACACTAGATGCGCCGAAAAAAATGATCCCACCGCTCAGAGGATTCTTAGGTGGAAGGGTATTATCTCCCTAAAATTAATTTTTTATATTAACTAATATCATCAAAATGATCCTAAATATACTAGGTTGTATTTATGAGATGTATTTGAACAAAAATTACACACACCTACAACTAATGTGTATAGAACATAATGTTTCTGTGGACGACGAACTACTGCCTCATGAAATGATGATTGTTTAATCTTATACTACGACCTATTATGGTGGCCATTATGATGGAACTATAATTATATATTATATTTATGTTATTTATTTTATCTATAATCTTCTGTAATTCTATTTTATATAATATACCTTTATTATTTTCATGTTGAATATATATGATAATTTCATTTGAGAAAGTGTGGACTACCACCCACTCGAAGTGATTTGACTACTTCATACCATACATGGAACGTATAATGGATGGTGTTAATGAAAAACCATAAAATATATAAAATATTATATTATACTAGAATAATAATATATCTACGTATCATTTGTGCTTCATTAAATTTAAAAAAAGGAAACAAAAGTAGATTTTATGTGTATGTACAAATTACCGTCTCCAAAAACATGATGAGATTAATTCCCCATTATAACCATTCAAGAATAAAATTCATTTTATTATTAAAAATTATATTTAAGAACATTATATCATTCTGGATATGAATCAAATACATCATATTCATAACAAACATGACTTATGTAACAAAACATATAAGGGAAAATGAATCCGTTAACACCCAAAAAAATGACACTTTTAAAATATTATTAACACTGCAATATTAGAATATCATATATGATGTCATATTTATGTATGTAATTCATGTATTATTTAATAATAATGATTTAACTTTTATATAAGAGGATACTTTACCCTCTACCTAGGAAAAGTACAAGGTAATGGTTAATTTCACAATCTCTTTATTATCCGAGGTTGTTTTTACGTAATTCTATACTAGGACTTCTTTATCATCCACATCTGTGTTTCTTAAAAATATATTTTCAAATAGTTTTACTATTTTATAGATTATCGGTTAAATTCATTTATAACATTTCTTGACTTTTTATGTTATGATTCAATGTAATATTTCGGTCATTTTCCCAACCAGGTTCATTATGATCTTTTTAAAAAATTAAGGTAAGAATGTTTTTTATCTTATACGATGGGTTCTGTTTTTATCCATCATTATAACACCTTTGAAGCATCCCATAAAGGAATATAAGAGTATTTTCAAAATGATTGTTTTCTTTTATAATTACGTGAATTTTAAATTATTTCAAAATAGATAGTGATATTTCTCTCAAATAGTTTTGATTTCATCGATGTCAACATCCTATAATGGATTTTATACTAGTGTGAAGTTGATTTATTATGATACAAATATTCCATATTGTATTTAAGGTTTCTGATATGTTTGACTGTGGATGTGTTATTTTTATACAATTCAAGGATTATGGTGAATGTATTAGCATTTTGTATGCTAGTATTAATATGAATGTTTATGTTAGGTTTCATCCTTTTCATATGAGGAATGCATTGGACTTTGTAAGTGATGGGTGGAGCCTACTATATCACCTCGATGCATCGGTAGGTCTCACGAGATAAACTAGTGTATAGGCACAAGGACTTGACATAATCTTATTTGTAGTCTTGGCACGAGGCCTTAACTATGTGGTTATGATGTTCGACATTATGGATTACACCATTATGAAATTAGCTATTGACATTACAAGTGATTATTAGACTAGTAGAATATCCATGTGAATAAGTAAATGAAATTATTTTATTTGTCTTTTACATATTATATTGATGTTTAAGTTTAAAAGGTTTTCCTTTTAGTTTTATACATTGACTTAAATGTTTATGCTTTTTTATGATGATTCAGCTATATTGTTTTCCTTACTGAGCATCTGAGCTCACCCCTTTATATGTTTTATTTTCCCCAAGATGTAAAGAATTATTTTAATGTTATCCTTTTGGGGTTGGCTAAGGGATATAAGTGTGTTCATAGGGGGAAAAATGTTGTTTTTGTTTTTATCTCAGGATGTAATGTAAAACTAATGTATGTGTCTAGTACATCCAAGGCTGCTAAATTAATTGGTATTTCAGGAAATGATTCCTTGTATCATTAAATGGTTAGGTAATAATGCATCAACTCTAGGTAAAAAGGGTGCTGGAATTATAGTTGGTATCAGATAAAGTTTGGTACAAACCATGAAAGCTAGATTTAGAAAAACCATGATTAGAGAACATTACCCTAAGATAGTCATTGATGATTAGTATAGAATAACTTTCTTGAATTATGATAATGTAGATTTTTTTTGAGTTTTACAAGAAATAAATCACTATTTGGATATGAGTAGGTGAGGCCATATACCTAGGAGTAAAACTCTGATAAGGAGTTTCGGGCTTGACTAGAGGTATCCTGGTACAAGAACACAAGCCTGGCTGCACTATTAGTTACGACACAACCAGGAGATATGGTCAGGATAACTCAAATTTTATTTAAAAAACATTATGAAGGATTTACTAGTATATAAATCCTCAAAGAAAACATTTTTTTATTATGGATTATATCTATAAACTATTCAATTTATTTTATTTTTTACACATTTGGAAATAAGTATTGTGATTCAAAAACTAATCTAGTGTATTCCATTTTTTAGAAATGGATCCTAGAGGAAATAATGGGAACCACATTAATGCACATAATCCATGTAGGGGTTTCAATCATACTCAAGATAATTATATTGGAGCAGGTGATTCAACTAGTTCTGATAAGCTTTTCACTATACTGGGAAAACATTCTCATGTTATGAATAATAACCTCACCCTTATGAAGCACCCTAATCCACAATGCGGAGGATCATTGTTAGAAAAATTCATGAGGAATAAACCACAAACATTCAATGAGACTACAAATCCATTTGTATTCAAGCAATGGATAAGTTCCTTGGAGAAAATATTTCATGCTTTGGGGTGCAGCGAAAGGGAAAAAGTTTTTATGGAATTTTATCGCCTCATGGGAGTTACAGATAAATGGTGGTCATTAATTCAATACACAAATGAAGATTAAGAAGTTTCAAATATGGAATTTAGTGAGTTTAAAGTGATTTACTGATAAATATACATTCATCCTGACCATCAAGAAAATATGGAAAGACAATTTTTGAGACTGAGGTAAAAGAAGGATGATAATGTCACAAAGTACGAGGCTATCTTTACAAGGCCATCAAAGCATGCATCATATGATATATGTAACCCATGGAGTAATATTGATGGATTATTTGATGGGATAAAACCATTCCTCCATTAACCATTAGTGTCACAATCCTTATCATCATATGAAGATGTTTTCACATGTGCTATCCAAACAGAAAAGGAATTATCTATGTCTTACGACTTTAAAACAACTAAAGTGATGAAGAGATATATTGAACACTATAGAGATGGAAATAAGTGAATGAAGGGAAAAGTTTAATATCAATCCTATGGTAAATGTGGGAAGAAACACCCTGGTATATTCTAGAAGGTAATGGGAGACTATTACATGTGTGGTGGAGAAGAAAACCAAGATCTTGTTTCTAAGGGAAATAAAGAGGTTGTCAATGTTTAATGCTAAAATTGTAATGAAATTAGGGCATTATGTAATTGAATGTCCTAAATTCCAATGAAACATACCTCAGAAAAGGCCCAAAGAGAAATTATAAGTTTATACAATCACTACTATTGAGGTTTAAGCTCTAAAAGACTTGGTGGCAGGATATTTAATGGTTTCCTCACGGTTATCCAATTCTTTATTTGATTATGGATCATCACATTATATCTTATCTTCCTGGTTTTCTAAGAAAATTAAATATTTAAAATTTTATTTAACAATGGATTTATCATTCAAAACTCTTATTAACTGTATCATTGCATAAACATTTTGTGAATCAGTCCCTATTAGGGAATATAAATTTTCTTTGTCCACTGATCTCATCATCCCACACATGATTGAATTTGATATAATCCTTTATATGGATTGGCTTTCAGTCCATGATGATAAAATTTATTATAATAAGAAGGACATTACAATTTTTTACGATGATAATGAATACCTTATCTTTAGAGAAGAAACATTAACATCTGATTCTTATCTAGATCATCCCCCTATAGCTTTACTAAATTCAATTATTGGGGGTAGAGGAGAGTGAAATTACCATGGATGGGAAAAGGAATGTGAAAATAGATGATGTACCTATTGTATAATAGTTTGTTGTTTTATTTCTAGAGGATTTACCTGGACATTCTCCCGAACAAGAAATTGAGTTTTCCATTGATTTAATTCCTGGTTTAAGGCCCATATCGAAATCCCCTTATAGAATGGCCATTGTGGAATTAGTGAAGGTAATGAAACAACTAGACGAGTTGCATAATAAATGTTTTATTCTCCCTAGTGTTTCTCTATGGGGAGCCCTTTTTCTTTTTGCTAAGAATAAAGATATATCTATGAGTTAGTGCATTTATTATAGGGAGATCAATGGTATAACAAGAAATAAAAAGTATCCCATACCTTTAATTGATGATTTATTTGATCAACTTCATGAAGCTTAATATTTTTCAAAGATTGACCGTTGATCTGGATATCATCAGTTTTATGTGATGAAGGAAGATAGTCCAAAGATAGTATTGTGAACTAGGTATTGGCATTACGAGTTTTCATTAATGCCTTTTGGACTGACTAATGCACCCTTTTCCTTCATGGATTTAATAAACAGAGTTTTCATGGAATATCTTCATAACAGTGTAGTGGTATTTATTGATGATATCTTGGATTACTCAAAAAGATACTTCAATCATAAAAATCACTTGCGTACTATTCTTAAAACCCTAAGAGGAAATGAATTATATGAGAATTTTTTCAATTGTGAATTCAGGATTCAAGAGATTTTTTTGTCAATTTTTTCTATAAGGATGGAATATCAGTTGATCCTTCAAAGACAAAGGCAATACATGAATGGACAACACTAGCATGTATAACTATGGAACAGAGTTTTATTTGTTTAGCAGGTTATGATCAGCAATTCATCCAAAATTATTCCATACTAGATAACCCATAAACCATGATCGAACGTAATGGTGTTAAATTTGTTTGGACAAAAGATTGTGAAGAATGTTTAGAAGAACTGAATAAAATATTAGTCAATGCTATTATACTAACTTTACCATTGGGGAATGATGGGTTTGTTTTTTATAGTGATGATTTAAAGAAAGGACATGGTTGTGTCCTTACACAGAATGATATAGTTATTTCCTACGCATCACGACAGCTAAAAATTCATGAACAAAACTATCCCACTCATGATATTTAGTTTTCCGCTGTAATATTTGATAAGAAGACATGGAGACACTCTCTCCATTGTGAAAAATGTGGGATTTATACTGATCACAAAAGTTTGATGTATATTTTTTTACAAAAAGAACTCATCATGAGGCGTAGCAGATGGCTTGAAATACTCAAGGATTATCATTTCACCATACACTACCACACGGGGAAGGAAAATAAGCTGGAAGATTCTTTGAGCAGAAATAATCCTAGTGTTTTGAAAAAAATAAGAGTTGAAAGGGATCCTATGTTCATGGATCTAGTATAGATGGATATGGGAATAATACTCGAAGGTGAAACATCAATACTTTTTCAAATGGTTGCTAATACATCCTTACAAGAAAGGATTAAGAATTCACAGACTGATGATGAGTAGTTTGAAAAAAAATTAATGCCATGAATGATTGGAGATTAATCGACTTCGTAAATTAAAATGGGATTTTGAAATTTGGGAAGAGACATTGTGTTTCTTATATACAGTAATTATTGGATGATTCTCATAGATCCAATTTTTTACACACCCTAGTAGCACAATGATGTATAAAGATATGATGGAACATTTTTGGTGGCACAACATGAAGAGAGAGATTGTTGATTATGTTTCAAGTTGTTTGGATTGTCAATAATTGAAAGCTGAAAGACAACATCCTTGAGGTGTCAGGAAACCTCTTCACATACGTTAGTGGAAGTGAGATGATATTACTATGGACTTTGTCATGGATATAAAAAATAATCCTAGAAGGAATGATGCAATATGGGTCATTGTTGATCATCTTACCATGTCTGCTCATTTTTTGATATAAGAGATGATTTACCACTTGAACGTCTGGAATGAATATAAATTAATGAAGTTGTATGATTTCATGGAGTACCCCTATCAATTGTTTCTGACTGTGATCCCCATTTTTCACCAAGATTCTTGAAAAGTATTTAGAAGTCATTGATACTGAACTACATTTGAGAAATTCCTACCACCCTCAAATTGAGGGAAAATCAGAATAGACTATTCAAACATTAGAAGACATTTTTAGATCTTAGTAACATGACTTTCAAGGTATGTGATATCAAAATTTACCTCTGGTCGTATTTGACTATTATAATAGCTTCCATTCAAGTATTTAGATGACACCATATGAAGAGATTTATGGAATGAGATGTCATACAATGACATGTTGGGATGATATTGGTGAATGAAAAATCATAGGCCTAGAACGTGTTGAGGAAACATTGAAAAAGGTGAAGATTATACAAAACCACATCAAAGCTACTCATTATAGGTACAAGAGCTACACCGACAACCGAAGGATGGATTTAAAATTTCTGGTAGGAGAACATGTTTTCATGATTGTATCTCCATGAAATAGAGTTATACGATTTGTAATGAAGGGTAAATTCAGTCCCAGTTACATCAATCCTTTCTAAATTCTAGAATGAATTGGTGATGTAGTTTAGTCTGTGGAAATGCCTCCAAGTCTCTCAAATGTTCATGATGTGTTCCACGTATCACTGTTGTGAAAATACATGAATGACCCAATGCATGTACTCAACTATTATGAAATAGATCTGTAACCTGATCTGTCTTATTGTAAAGAGCCTAGCAGAATTCTTGATACTTGAGAATAAGTGATGAGAAACCAGTCGACTCATCTGGTGAAAGTTATATGGAGAAATCATAATATGGGAGAGGCAAACATGGGAAACGGAGGAGAAAACGATGAAGAACAACCCAAATATTTTTATTAAAAATTCTTCTCGAAATTTTTAGTACAAAATTATTTGAATGACGGAAGAATGTAGCACCCCAAACATATACATTACATTTTCCTCTAAATAATGCAATAGCTTGCGTTGTACACAACATTGAGATTCTGATACACCATGACAAATCAAACTAGCTGTTATGAATTGTAATACCCACTTTTTAAAATTATATATATATATATATTTTAAAATGAACATTATTTTTGGATTCTAAATATCAATATTATCTTTGGTTAAATTTTTGGTATATTTCTGAAAACATTCAATTATTGATGAATTGTGAAAAATACTAAATATTAATATAGAAATTTTTTTTTTTATCAAAATAATTTTTAGTGTTAAATTATACATTTTACTAGTTTTAATGACACATTAGATTATATTTTTATCATTTTAAATAATTTAGTTCATTGGATGTAATTTCACATTTAAACTGAACATAAACAAGTGTCATTCTTTTGATAGTTATTATTTCTTAAAAACACGCTTTTTGTTTTGACCACGAGAATTGATTTTAAATTAATTTTTTCCACTTATGTGTTTTGAATATGAAAGAATGGAATCCATATTTGGAATCATGAGGTCCAAATTGTGTAAATAAGAAAACTTTTATCATTATGCATGTTGAATATTTACTTATGTAAATATTTAATTTACCATGGTTAAAGGGTAAATCATGTAAATATAGGTAAAAAAGTATAATTATAATAATATTAAATTACCCTAACAAGTGTCCTATTTTTATTGTTTGATACATGTCTGACCATTGGAATCCTTTGTCGATTTTGGGACCTCATAGAGCCACATGAGAGTGAAAATGACACTATATTAATTAATTTAAAGTCAAGACAAAAATAACATAACCATACATATATTAGTAATATAATTTTTTCAAGGGGTTATATAAGTTATATATTAGACTGTAAATATTTATTTGATATCGAAAAAGATTTATCACATCATTTTTTTTAATTTTTAGACATGAAATAAATAAAATTATTTATGACACAATAATGAAGCATTGTTTAACTCATTAAAGAATGATTTAAATAAATGAGATTATTAAAATTAAAAAAATATGCAAAACCTGTCCATTTCATATTGGATGATTTTATTACGAACATGAGTCATATTTTCATAGATTTTAATGAGATTTGGATCTTTTGAAACCGAAACAATTATATAATAAAATAAAATTTCAAATATTCTTATAGAGAACCTCCTCCTCATAATAAAAATCCCTCATCTCTAACCCATTTCTCACACCTACCAAGTCACATGGCTCATCCAAACTCTTCCAAATGATGCTCCCTACATCCCTCTATTCTACTTAGAATCATTACCTTAGGCATATGGCATTTCAATGAGGCCCTTTGGTTCATTCCAAAGAGTGTTACCCGATTTAATGGTTACATCTCCTCTTAAGTTATTTTATTTTATTTTACATATCCAACCCCATAAACTCTCTTTATTACTTTCTTTTAAAAAACCAGATTCATAAATATAATAGGTTGTTTTTATGATAATTATTTAAACTACACTAACACACACCTCCATCTAATGGGTATAAAACATAATGTTTCTGTGGATGGCGAACTATTGCCTCACGAAACGATGATTGTTCAATCATCTACTACCACAACTTATGGTGGCCAGTATGATGGCACTATAATTATATATGATATATATGATATTTATTTTATCTATAATCTTAAATAATTCTCTTTTATAGCATATATTTATTCTTTTTTATGTTGTATATATACATTAATTTCATTTGAGGAAATGCAGACTACTGCCCCCTCAATGTGATAAGATTCATTCATACCATAAATGGAACCTATAAAGGATTGTGTTAATTAACATAAATAATGTATATAAAATATTATATTATATATTAATAATAATATACATAAATATCATTGGTCTTATTTCCTCTTAAAATAAAAAATTGAAATGGAAGTAGCGTTCACGCGTAAGTAAGGATTACCATCTCCATAAACACAATGAAATTCATTCCCCATCAAAAAAATTAAAGAAAAATTTTAATTTGATTATTAAAAATAATATTTATTATCATTATGTAATTCTGGATATTAATCAAATACATCCTATCTATAAAAAACATGACTTATCTAACAAAGAATATAAAAGAAAAAGAATCAGTTAACACCCGAAAAAATAATACTACAAAAATTTAATAAAAAAAGAAATATTAGAAGATAAAATATCAGATCACATTTATGTGAATTATTCTTTTATAATTTAATAAAAATGATTTAAGGTTTAATTTCACAATATCTTTATTATATAAGGTTATTTTTATGTAAGTGCCTACTGGTATCTCTTAATCATCTACATCCTTTTTTCATAAAAATGTATTTAAAAATATTTTTTCTATTTACTAGACTATGGTTAAAAGTTGTTTATTCCATTTTTATAATTTTTATAAAATGGTTTGAAAGGATTATTTCCGTTGTTTTCCAAACAAGGTACTTTATGACCTTTTTGAAAAATTATGGTAACAATGTTTTTTTAAATTATATGGCAGGTGAGGTTATTCTCAGCTGTAATAATGCCCATGAAGATTCTCTTAAAAGTTTACAAAAATACATTGAAAGAAAATTATTTCTTCTATATTTATATGACTTTTAAATGATCTAAAAAATAGATATTCCTCTCAAATATTTTTTATTTCATCTATGTCGACATCCTTAAATAGATTCTGTAATTGTTTGAAGTTGATTTATTATGATACAAATCATCCATATTGTATTGAAGGTTTTGTGACTTGTTTGACTATGGATGTGTTATTTTTATACCATTCATGGTTTATGGTTAATGTATTAACATATCATATTCTATTTTTAATATTAATGTTTATGTTATGTTTCATCATTTTCATATAAGGAATGCTTTGGACTTAGTACGTGAAGGGTGAAGCCCACTATAGCTCCTCGATGCATCCGTGGGTCTCTTATGACAAACTGGTGTCTTGGAACAAGGCCTTGACCAAATTGTATTTGTATTCCTGGAACGAGGCCTTGACTTTGTGGTTATTATTGTTGGCATTATTCATTCCATCATTATGAAATTAGCTATTGATATTACTAGTGATCATTCGACTAGTAGAATATTCACATGGTGGGGAAATTCAATATTAAAATATTTAATATGAATAATTTTTTGTTATGCAATGTTAATATGCACAAAATTCTACGAAATGATTATTACTACTGAAAATTTCACAATGAACAATAATCGTGTCTGATGATAAATGGAATGGCCTGGATGAGATTGTTATTCAAAAATATCGATTATTATTTAAATGAATTGTTCTTATCATGATCTTAAGATAAAGGACCCCAAACGAAATTTTGGATACTCTAAAAATTCTATACATGAACAATTCATGTTAGTTGTTTCAAAAATCATAAAAATATATAGTGTTTGAATAGGGAAGTATTATTTTATGAAAAACTATAAAACACCTTTTGTATCATGTTTTCTCATAAAATGAAATTTTGATAAACAGAATAGGCGATACTGAATTCATAGATATTTTGATCTAAATTTATATAGATTATTATGAAAATATAATCATCTATCTCACCAATAATATCCGTATTAATATTTCTATCACCAGTGTTGTTATCAAAATGGTATTTAAATAAAATAGTTATTCGAATAAAAATAATAATAGATATATAACATCAAAATTTCCAGAGGATCTATCCATGGGGAGATTGACAATGATTAGGTATTGTTATAATGAAATACATAGTCATAGAGTGAATAAATCAAGAAGAATGAATTGGAACAAAATTTTAAATAATTATAAAAATAAGGGGGATGTTATTAAAGAATATAAGATTAATAATAGAAGTGGAATTAAATCTCATGGAAATTATATATTCTAATGTATTTAATGGATACACTGATAGTTGGTGAATTATAATAAACCAACAGTAAAAAATTATCATTACATTATAAATAAACATCTTTGATTGATCAATATCTAAATATCTATATTTTATTATCACAATTAACAATGCATGATTAATAAATAAAATAAATTTTAATAAGGAACACCTCAATTTCTACAATGCTCTACCTCAATGTGAGTTTATACACCTTTATACAACCAATTGTTATATTTCATGATATATTTTATACTATAAATACTTCAAAAAATTTTAGTGGATAAGTAGTTATTATCCATAATGTAAAATTTATTATTCCATTAAGAGAAGGTATACACTAGATCTTATTAGTTTTAATGAAACATAAGAAAAAAATCATTAAGAATGCTCTACATAATGTTCAGGTTCATCATGTGATATATGATGATCCTTATCTTTTTTGTATATAAATATTTCATATATTAATTAATTAATTTTTAAATAATCATTAATTGTCATGAAAACTAATTAAATATGAAATTAAATTTGGTTCCTTCCCCCTACATACAAATCTTTGATGATTGGTTTCTTCTCCATAATAGAATTGTTAGTTTTCTAGTATTATAAAAAAAAATCTATCCCACATATTTCAGTCTAAACACATTCTTCACACATAAGTTTGTCCGTTCAGAATGTACTCTGATACATTTTTCTCTATTTTATATTCTCTCTCATCCATTTCCTTTTTCTATACATGCATCTATATTTATTATTCATGGATTATAAATATAATGTTTTTTTGTAATATTACTTTTTTTTATTCTAAAAATAAAATATAGTATGATATTGAAATATTATCATCTCAACCATTATAAGTGAACCAATAACAAAACATTGTCTCATGGATTAACCATCTACGTCTCCATAAACACATCCAAATATACCATTTTATTATTCTAAATAGAAATCAATAACACTCAGAGAGAAAATTTCTCAATAAGTAATTTAAAAAAACATATAAAAGTAAACCATTTGAAATATATTTAATAAATATAAATAGAAATAATTTTAATTTATATATCAAGAAAAAATTATAAAAACAATAATGGAATGATTATTTTTCTTATAGAAGAACACTTTCCATCCCCAGCT
The DNA here is from genome assembly GCA_963277665.1 of Viscum album. Lineage (NCBI taxonomy): Eukaryota > Viridiplantae > Streptophyta > Magnoliopsida > Santalales > Viscaceae > Viscum > Viscum album. Next base: position 954,171,972 of record OY728133.1, on the reverse strand, counting down.
TGAACAGTTTAATTTTATTTTCATAGATCATAGGTCATCCATTAAATACTTTGTTAAATCATAAAATATTGGTTATTTATATATCTCTATGGATCAACTAATTCATTGAATCTTCAATGTGGAATTATTCACGAAAATAGGGGTAAACATTCATAAAATTACTATAAATCACGTTTAATAACTCAAACATTTGAAAAAATCATCTTTCATTATAGTTGAATTTGAACGTGATTTTGGAATGGAAGTGAATCCCAAGCTTCATCAAATTTACATGATATAATTTTTAATAATATTATCCTCATAGTCCATAGATTCTTCACTTTATATACACCTTATTCAAATATTCCCATATTCCATTTTGTTTTAAATGATTAGAGGAACCCAAATTTGTAATTGACTAGAAAAGATTTACTATGATGTTTTAATAATTTAATGTCATCTTTAGAATCATCTAATTTATTACCTCTTCCTAAATTAATTTGGGAAATTTATAATTTAATAAATAATAAAAAATTATAAAAAATTCTATAAGTGTTCACAATTATATAGTTCTGGAATATTTTTAACACAAGATGGATATCTTATTTACACTACAACCAAATCATCCTTATAGATCTAAAGAATCATCCATACCCAAATTATTTTCATAATGGTGATGGTGATGAATGAAATATTATTTTTATAAATAAACTTACTGATGTATACACAATTAATGATCATTAAAATGTTGTGATATCCATACTTACACATGAAGAAATTTTCCATTTTATAATATATTTAGAGTGAATTAATTATTCTCTTGCCTGTTATGCATACACAGTGGAGAAGACAATGACAAATGCATGTTTCCCCAATAGAATTCAAGATTCATTTATAAAATCATAGAAAATTTTTCAACTTAAATCTATACATCTTTTAAATACTACAAAAAACACTCTAAACATTGGAAAACCTATATTCCATAGTTCCTCACAAGTAATTGAAAACAAATACAGTACCCATAATAAATATTATGTGGAATTTCAATTCCCCTTTCATATGTTTTTATCCTAGATCCAATATTTCCAAAATCTAAGATAAATATCAAAACATTTCCCATCACACTTTAATTGCGTCTTGTATCCATACTGTTGTATAATTGTTTTTATAAAACTTTATCACATTGTGTCAAGTAAAATATTTCTAATTCTATTTTGACACTAACATGAATATTCAATAATCACAAAACAATATCTCCCCTTATTGACAACAATAATAACCTATGTACATTCCAACATATAAGAGAATGTTTTCACATCCATTTCATCATTAACAAAAATAGATGAGAAAACATTCTTGACAATTGATATCATAATCCATGATTATGTGGGGGGTTTTCCACAAATTTTTAACTGAAATAAGAAGGATAAAAATTTATTTATATCGTTATTTCAATGATCACATCCTTCAAAAATTTTGTGGTGAAAATATATGTAACTCATTTCATTATGCTAGAAATATAATCCTCACATCAACTTATTCCATATATTCATTGATAAAATGATATCTAAGATAAATTCTCTTGAATATATAGTGCTAACATAATTCAATAAATTATCTATAGCACATTGATTATCATAGAAATTCACATGGACTTATGAACCTCACTGTATAAGTATTCTTAATAGACATCTATCCATTTCGTCTTAGTACATGCATTTATATCAGTTTTGTTTTCTAATTTAGTTTATATTAATACCTCTAAACCATTCCAATTTCTACGGTTTTCTACAAAACATTCACAATGAACAAAACAACCACATGAATTTCAATTCCTGTTAACACAATCTGCTTCCTATATAATAAATATCTTAATTTATAAATTTAAACATAGACAGGTTCTATACAAAAGTAAGAAATGATTTTCATTCTTGATGTATCACAAGATTATCTTAGTTTTTCACACATCTTACTCATTTAGATCACTTTAAAATCTTAAACATTAAATAAGAGTAGATTTTTTTTATGTTTTTAGTATTTCATATATATAATTATTCAAATTATTTTTCTATATTCCCATTGATTCATATAAATTCCAATGTCATCTTTTTTTATTTTAGTACTAATGGTAATGGGAGTGAACACTATGTGAATTCCACCATTCTATTCCTCTTCAAAAATTCTATAGAATATTTTCTAGTGGAAAGGAAAATATGATCATCTCCTTGATTGAATTATAAAAATAAAATATATAACACCATAATAAATATTAAAATCATAAAATGCATCTTCATTTCTATAGAAAATTATTCACAAAGACGATTGTTTAAAAAAATATATATATTATAATCAAAATATGTAATGAAATTAAGAGTACATATGAAAAAATATTTCACATAAATATTACTCTCAACCTTTACCATTAAAAATACCATGCTTATCAATAATCCACCCAATTTTGAATTCTAAGATCTTGGGGAATATTTTAGTACATATATACATTTCCAATACTACACACCATGATTTTTTCATTATAATGAAAAAAATATGTGGTTGTTCAATGAAAATATCATATACAATATAAAAATATGAGAAGGTATGTTTTTCTTAATTTTATAAAATTTTGATCATTATGGGCATTACCATTTCAATGAAAATGAATATGGTCTCAATTACATCTACCAGTGTAAAGGCTTCATCAAATTTAATGCTACCTATTTAAGATTACACAATACAAAGTAGCCTTTTCATATTCCATGTGACATCACCTTTATAATTTAAATTCATTCAAAAAAATTATATCCAATTTTATTTTCAACCACTACAAAGTAAAGTTATTTTCACCTTCATAAATTTTCTTATTTTTAGAGACAATATATTCTTATTGTTCAACCACCTAAGAAATAATGTAAGGTTCAACATGATAAATATAAGCATCTATGTTCTAATTTTTAAACTTCCTTATACTTTGGATATGTGAATATTGTTATCAAATATTATTTCTTCAAGGGACTATTTTCATTAGACTACAATTCCTCTGCCTATGATTTTTAGTATATTATTCATCACTAGTCTCATCTGAATCAATATCAACCCCAACCTCATCATTTCTATCATTATCAATAAAATTTTCACATAGTTATATATGTTTTCAGATCCAATAGTGTATGTACAAGAATATTAAATCGTTATATTTTAGGTTTATCTTAAATAAAATATACATATGAACATTCTAGTAGCTTTTGATAGTTTTTATCATCATTTAAGACTACATCCATTTCAATGATGGACCATCAATATCCATTTTATTCTCATTATCCGAACTATGGTACATTTAACATAATTAAATTAAATAATAAATTGATTCCATATATATTAAAGTATTTTAAATTTGGTCATTTATTTAACAAGATCTCAAATGGTGTTACTTTTATTTCAAATTTCAATGAAAAAAAATTCAGAATGGGTACAACAGCGCAACTAACTTCTTTAAAAACATTAACAATTTATTTTCAACCATCATGGTTATACCCATCTCTCAGTGCTTTTGTTTTTTTATTTCCACTATTCAATATTTTTTTTGATATTTTGTGATCGATATTTATTTTTCATCCAATTATATCCTAGATGGATATTAATGGAGTTTGATGTATACTTATTTCTATCATTTGAAAAATTATTGTAAACTCTTATATCGTTCAAAAATAATATTATAAATATATTAAACATCTAAAAATCCTCTGATTTATGATTTTACAAGATAACATTTTTAATGTTGGGTTTCTCCTCAATGAATTCATTGATATAAACATCACCATTAGAAGATTTGTTTCACTTGGGACAAGAGACATTTAAGTATACAATTTATAATGTTTTAGTAATATGAATATCCTCCTTTTTGTGTAACCATTAGATAATACTCTCCTTTTAGTATGTTTTAAAACATCATCTCTTTCCCAATTTTGTCTTGTTATTTCTCTCACTACATTATGATCGAAATTAATCATTCGGTTTCCATGGATAGGATTACAAAGTCTGATGTGTAAAAGGTGATTCTCATTCTTTCTATTCATGATGTAAGAGATTGAAGGGTCTTTATTCTTAGAGAAGTCCCTATTTGTTCATTCACCTCTAGTAATTTATTTTCCATCCAAGGTATTTATTATAATTATTGAATTAATATAAAACACCACTTAATTTTATTAATTACATAATTTGACAATGGTGAAATAGTTGTGTTTCTTCCAATCTAAAAAAATTATTTTATTTGAGTTCTTTAGAATAAAATTATTTACTTCCAATACCATCGATCTTTAAATAAGTATAATTTATAAATTTAAAGACTACTTCTCTATGTTCTTCAATTTTTTTGAAAAATATTCCATCTCTTGTCATGTGTGAAGAACACACTATCAGGAATCCATGGTATTAAACTTTTTTTTAAATTTCAATGCAACTAAAAAAATGAGTTCCATTTATTATCTACTTTTTATTTAGACTCATTTACCATATACCTGATTAAACTAAATGCCTACGTGATTAGTAATACATTTATTATTACAATTTACATGATTTTAAAATATTCTAAATGTTTCCAATATTATTACAAATCTATTTTGTGTAATAATACTAGAAATATTTTTTTCCATGGTCTTCCACATTCAAGAGTCATTAATTTTCATATTTTTACTGGACTCCTTTTATTAATGTTTTTTTTGTGGTATAGAAAATTTATTCCAAAAAGTTCAATAGTTATATCTATAAATTATGTGGCAACAAAACTATACATTGAATTCTAATCATCCATTGTAACTATAGTTATATTAATAAAACAAAATGGTAGATTAATTATTTTTTTGATATATTATCTAAAAATCCTAGTTTTTGAAGGAGTTATTAGTTTCTTATTCATCATCTTTCTTATATAGATACTATAGAGGGTCTTTAATCAATTTATATAGCCCAAAACTATCCATATTTCTAAATAATATTATCTATTTTACATAAACCAAATTATACTATTTGATATATTTTACGTTTTATTATTTTAAGATGTATTTGTAATAATTATCAAATATTATTGGTGACACAACATTGAATTCAATAAATTTATTGATAGAAATATATTATTTAATCAGATCATATTATTACAAAATATTATTTTTCTAGATTAGTTAGTTAGTTCACTTTCAAAATAATATTTTATTCAAGAAAATTATTGATAATTTCATACATAATAGACATTATCATTAACTTTTAATTTTCTTCTTGTATTTCATTTTCATATTTAAGTAAATCTTCGTTATTTTTAACTTTATTCACATCATCATTATTTAAACCACTAATTTAATTCTTAATATATTTTATGTGACATTATCTTAACATGGATCTATGCATCGAAATAATATAATTATCTTCAACTTCTTCTTCATCACTATTTTAAAAGTTTTCCTACTAATCACCATGTGATTCAATATTTTTAGATTTTTGTATAATTTGTCATTATGTTGGATCCAGTAGGATAATTCCTAATATTCTAATTTTCTTATTTACTTTATTTGATTTATTACTGTAAAATATTAATTTAGGTCACTAAAGTTATTCATATATTTATATCTTTTTTCCTTGTGTTATGTTTTGGATTTACATCTTGATCATCAGCCGCATAAATGAGTTGGTTTTTCTTGAAAAAATGATAAATACCTACTAAATTAAATAATATGAAAAGAATATTTCCTATATATTCAGCTTTAAATTTCTAGAAATTTTTGGAAATAGGATATGTGAATATCATCCCACCATTATCAATGAAATCATCACAATCATAATCAAACTCAATAAATGATTTTGGGTTTTATTATTTCAATTTCCATTTCCTCATCGATTCAGAATCATAACTTCTTTGATCATCTTTTTAAATAATATACAAAATATAATTTTTTAATATGAATATTTTGAATCTCATCACGTGATTGGTCTTCCCAATATTCTATAGATGAGATACTCGGATTAAATATTTTGGGATGTTCTTCATGGGATTTTTTTAAATAACAGAATCAACCATTTTATTCACCTAAACCTTTTATATTTCAAAAAATATTATTGTAAAGAGAGAATAAGTTTTTACATTATACTTTTTAAGAAATCATTATATCATAAAAAACCCTTCTCTAAATAAATAACATTTCACTTTTTATAATGTTGTTTCCTTCACAACACATTCCTAGTTTTCCCATACATTTTTATTAGTTACGAGTCTCAATATTTTTATATATAATTATTTAAAAGGAGATATAATAATAAAATCCATACACTTATAAAAAATATAAATATTGTTCATATTAGTTAAAGATATATATTAAAAAAATTAATAAGTGAAAATTTCACTGTATTTTGATGAAAAACATCAAGACCCAAAGATAAGAGGTAATGAAATAATCTATTCTTCCTAAAATGGAATTTATCTCCAATAAATATTGGTTTTATAAAAAAGTTGATATGATTTATATAATAATTACTGAAAAAATATATTCAAATTGATTGAATTTTATTCTCTTATCCAATATTTTTTCTCGATATATTAAATTTTTAAATTGAGAGGGGGATGGATAAATGTATCCCAATATTTAAAAATCATTTATCCTTTTAAAAATTTTACATTATATATGATTAAGATATTAATCTATATATTTTATATTTACACTCATCTATGAATTATAAATATAGAAAATAAATATGAAAAATTCACATTGTAATTTTTAAAATGTTCAAACTCACTTTGCTAATCTACTTTTTGTTGGAGTCAGTTGTTATTTTGGCCGAAATATTTACTACAATAAATATATTCTAAAACTTTAGTGGGGATTAAGATATCTTCATTAACATATATTTATACATAATGTGGATCTTTTATAATATATCTCTTTAGTATAGAAGAAAAATAACACCTCCACTTTTAGAAATATCTACGACATGTTTTGGTTTCATCAATGATAGATAATGATCTTTTTGTTCATCCATTCTTAAATATTTTGATGAAATTATATTAATTATTTTGTGAATGTTTATTTTTTATTAAATTATGATATAAATGAAAAACTGGTAAATTTATATCCACTTCTTGTTGATAGATAATGATGAACTTCTTCTCAATCATTTAATGGTTGAGCTTCTATATTTTAAATAATACATTTTATAATTGCTTCCAAATAATAACATTCTTCAAGGAAAAATTTCATATTTTATAAACATTTTACCTTCTATATTCTGTAATTTTGTTCTCATATATTCAATTATTCTAAAAAACACTATAATTACTTTTCATTATTTTTTATTATACCACTTATTGTAATATTACATATATAAAGTCTCCTAACAAAAAAAACAGTCATTTTCCTTTTTCCAGCTCCACCATCCTTCGTGAAACACTCACCAAACATATCCAAAATGATCATCCTACTACAAAATATAATTTATATATATAGAAACTTCCTTTTATTATTCCCAATTGATAAAACATACTCTAACAAACAAATCATTGACTCATCTATATCATTATTATTCATGATAAATTACTTCTATATGCATCAATTAATCAACATAATTGCTGAAAATTATTATGTTTAAAAACCACATATTAATTTTGAACATTATTTGAATGTGATTTATGAATTAATGAAAAACATAAGAGTCATCAACTTTACATTCAAGATTTTATATCAGGTGTTTCTTCACATTCAGAATTAATGTAAATTTATATATTGGTCATTCAAATGTGTTAATACACGATTTTGTTCCGCATAAATGGATCAATGATTCCAAAATTGGATGGAGTTTCAATATAATTTATAATTTAATAATTTATGATCATATTTATCAGCATCTAGATAATTATTGAAAATAAAATAATTTTTTTTAACAAATAATTTCATTATTTTTTTTGATGTTATATAAGTGGATCATAATAAAACAAATAAATAATGTTTTCAAATGATAGAAGTCATGTATACACATTGAAATTATTCTTTTAAAGCTCCCAAATAATACATATAGAGATCTAGAGTTGTCCTTAAGAAAATAATTCCTATGGAGATGATGCTTACACAAGGTTCATGTTTTTACATAGTCCAACATTAATGTTAACATAGTTGTTAATCTTTATGATATTACAAGATCCATTTATACACAAATAAGAATTTTCTATTTTTAGATATCTCCATGGTGAAATGATTCATTTGAAACTATTAGTCAATTTTAATTTTAACTTGCAAATCTAAATACTGGTTTCTCTAAAGAAATATATAGTCTCTAATAAAATAACAAAACACATGTTAACTTAAATATATTTGTTTAATTAAAAAAACAATAATTGCATGATGAAACATTTTTTACAAATATTAATAGAAGTTTTATAGAAAAAGACACAATAACCATCATCAATTTTAATAAACACATTGAAAATGTGTCGAGTACATATAACAATGTTGATATTATAATCAAGAGATCAACAAAAAAACTAAGGGTAGAAAGCATGACTATAAAACATGAAAAATTAAATCAAAGGAAATTTGACCCATGAAATATTTATGTGAATCATCTAGTCAGTATGAAACAATCCTATAAAGAATTATATATATGTTTAATAAGAACACATTGAAGATAATTGGAGTCTGTATCATAAAAATGGTGATATAGGATTTTATTAGTCAAATAATGCAACATTTAAACAATATGAATGTACTAGAAAATAGATTATCTTTGTCTACTAATGAAATGTTAAAGGTTGTGGAAACATTTGTTCCATAAAATAAATTAATGGAATAATTTACGATATCACAGAATCAAGAAATGTTTTAATATATCATGATTAATCATGATGAGACTGAAAAATCAAAAGTTGCTTCAAGGGATTACAGTACTATTGTTTATATTTTTTGATCATTTTATTATGATCATTAAACATTGGATTAAGACATCACTATCAATGATGGGGATCTAATAAATTATAGGGTTAATCCATTATGACATTCAGAAATCTCTAGTTATTTTATGTGATAAAAATTGTTATTTGAATTATTCATTGTTGATTATAAAATTATATTATTATCATACACAATCAAGTAGAAAGTGGATATTTTTATGTCTCTAAAATATTAAAACATTGTGTGTTTCTTTAATTTTAAATGAATTTCATATGGTATTGTACTAAAAATAGTAGAGAATATACTACTGATAATTTGTTACTTTTTGTCAACATGAAGGCATGTATAATCATAACATGTTGCTAGATCAATAAATATTCTTCAATAATGATTAATAAAAATTATTTAGATGTCTAATTGTAGATTTTTTTTATTTTGGGTTATCAATTTTTATAAATGATTTTATATTCTCTATTTAATGACCAAGAACCATCATAGATAGATTTGACATATATGAAATTTATATTCATTGTTTATACTAACAGAGTTAAGGGGTATCACCTATGAGACACTCCATCCCATAAAATTATCATCAGTATGGATTCCATTTAAGTATAAGACATGGTGAAAATTTTAAAAAAAATTACACTTGGAGAAATAAAATGGAAAAACTATTACTGTGAAGGTGGAGGGAGAACTGATGGGAGAAATATTTTCTACTAATGAATTATAGGAGCATGGTATCCATGTAGTGGTAATGTATACAACATGATTTTCAGTTAAGATGAAAATAGAACCAATATGGTAGAGATATTTAATCATTGAGAGTAATGTTTTATAATTCTTGTTCATGTTGGATGGAAATCTATATTCTTTTTTAGAGCTATATTATAGTTCATACAAACCCGCATAGATGTTAATAATTCATAAGGAACAAAAATACCTATAAATTAATAAGGCAATAGATCTTCACCCGTATCTAATGGATGGAAATCCATCATTAATAACGTATATTTAAAATAAATAATTATGTAAAATACAAGGTTATACGATATAATACAAAAATGGTGGACACAATTTATGCTCATAATTTAGGTATTATTTTTATAACATGTTATCGTATAGTAATATTTTTTGTCTCTTCTGGTTTAAAAAAATTATACATGCAATTTACATGTAATTATAAAATATGAAAATATTATTTTTATCCATGTTAATATTGATGATGATATCAATACTATTCAACAACATGGATTTTTAGAAAAAAGAAATGTGTACTCAGTTTTCTGGTTGAAAACATTGGTGTATTGTATCAGGAAGAAACCATGGTGTTGGTACAAGATATTTTATCTCTATACAATGGGAATTAAATATGAAATAAATCATTTAGATCCCTGGAAATTATTAAATGTTTGGAGTGTAATTATTTTATCATTAAATTTTTATTATTAATCACATATTGATTACATCCCCCGATAATGATAAAATCATGAAGAAGAATTCATAGTTATTGATATATTTTTATATCAAGAACATGGGACTCGAAAAAAATTATTAGGATACTTATATAAGATGTAATAAATAATGAGAAATGTTTACAATAAAAAAAATTACTTAAGTAATGTCCTCAAATGAATTGAGATACAAGAGAGTTAGCCAATATTATTTCATCTTCCCTTTAGTTTCTTGTAATCATCCATTATGAGTATTATATTTATGTTTAGATGATTGTGTTATCTTAGGTGATCTATGAATCATTATTTAATGTTTTATGATCTATATGGTTTGTACTAGCCTAGAATTTTAACATGTAGTGGGAGTAGCCAGTTGGTATATAAAAAATCAATTACTTGATCATGACAAATCATTCATGATAATACTAATATATATTTGAGACAAAATATATTTTACTATACTATAGAGTAAAATATTTTATTATCAAGGATTTTATTGATTCATTTTTTCAAGTTATTCAGATTGGTGGAAATATAAAAATTATTATTTGTGAACTCCTGATGGAAGTGCAGTGAAAAAATTCTTATATTAGAGTTAGTTGTTTATTTATGAAAATTAGTGGTAGAATACATGACAGTTGCAAATGTTTATAGGGAGGTGGTTTTTAAGAGATTGTTTTTAGAGGAGATCTAAAAAAGTAAATGGAATATTTTTGTATTTTGTGATATTTAGAGTACCCTTCATATTGTATGGAATCTATTTTATCATTCTAATACATAGATAATTAGAGTAAAATGTTACTTTTCCCAAGACATGGTATAGTAAGGATATATGTATATACAAAAAATACACAAATGAAAATATATATGTTTTCCAAAAAAAGTGAACTAATGTTATTAAGTTATATGGTAAAAATCTTTGAGAAATCTCACAGAGATATGAGTAGAATGTTTTCTTGATCTAGTGGATGTGTAAATATATTAGGGTATCATAATTACATCACAATATGGTAGATATGAGTGTTTCATTCCAATAAATAGAATGGATAATGTATCACCATTTTTATTTCTTGATGACACAACCCCCATCATTTATCATGTAAGGATAATGGGTGCTGGTGAGGTGGGTGGTTGACTCCACACAATCATTTACAATAGTGGAGGAGAGAGTTTGATAGTCTTCCAATAAAATAGGTGTTCTCCCAATCACATCTTTCACCTGGAAACATATCATCAGTTTCACTATCCAGTTCAAATTATTGTGTTTTCATGAGTTGTTTCTCCATTATTACTGAGGATAAAATACAAGGGTATTCTTATAATAATATTGATTAAAAAAAATTTCACAATACCCCTGTTGTGATTCTTATATTCAGTACATTGTTTTTATCCCTTTAATTGGGGGGTGTTTCATGTTATATCTGATGTTATTTATTTTGTCTTGTATATTAAATTATTTTTATATTGAAATTATATTTGCAACATGGGATTACCAATTCTCATTATGAATACAATATTTTTAAAATAATATTTACGGGCATGGACTATAGGAAACATCTAATAGTTCAAATGAATTAGAAGCCTCACAATGATAGAAGAAGCATAACACAATAAGGGAATTCTAGAATTAGTGTTGACAAAATAAATAAATTTAGGGATTTATATAGTTAAATAGGTGACCAAACAATAAAAATACAAATAGAATAAATTATAATCATAGAGAAATTTTAATAAACGTAAAATATTAGATGTGAGTAAATTTAATTGATCAATATAACAATAAACTAAATGTGGCTTCAAATAATAAAAAATTACACAAAATAAACAATTTAATAAATTTCCTTCCAAAAATTATACATCTCTAAATTAAATAACATAGCCTAGTATATAACATCAGTTATAAAATTAAAATCCCTTTTTTAATTTTTATTAATCAATTTTAAATCACATTTTTTATTTATTATATTATTATGAAATAAATATAATCATTAATATTTCATAATTTAGATTTTATAAGAGAATATTAATCATATCATTTTAATGTTAGATCAAAGGCACAATTAAATAGAGACAATATTAATGATGATGGTATATTTAAAAAACCATACGATATATTTCATAGGTAAAACATTCTATTATAAAAAAATATTTATAATAATCATGTAAATATTTTTTCATTCTAATAACATTTATACATGTGGCCAGAAAAAGCACTTAGTTTCTCATAATTAATCTCCAGTCTTACGTAGCAATATTTTTTCCCTCAGAGAAAGGGAATTTGGTACATTCCTAAACCAATTGTTCAAGAATTTGTGGATGATGGGTTACTATTGAGAAAAATGTTTACAAGTATGTTGATCATTTGTTTAAAAAACAAATGTAATAATAAATGGAATAATAAAAGGATAATTAATAAAACAATCATAGATAAAAATCATCAATGTTAAAATATTAATGATATTTCAATCCATTTTAGGATAAAATTTCTTTTGATCAAATATATACTTTATACCATATTATAGTTCCTCAAAAAAAGAAAATAATAAGAATTGGGAAAATTTTTGAAGATAATGTTTTAGAACATGAGGTGGAAAATTTACTACGTGTGGCTGTAATTTATAATCCTTCATAGATGTTAACATTTATATTTTTAATTTTTTATGATCATGGTATAAACATTTTTCATATAATTAAGAATAGAAATTGCATATAATATTTATTTAATATATAATTATAATATTATTAATACATTTTACCTTACATATATGTGTTCTTATATAATTATTATATAATCTAAAATTGATAATACATTTGAATATATATTACTAGTGGACAACGGTAATAGATATTTGAATTATCATGATGGAAAATATTTATAAACAAATAAATATATCAATGAAACATTAACATGATATTAGGATATGAAAATGTGATACATGGTGCTATAAGAGAAAAAAAAAGTTGCCTAATATTACAAAAAAATTGATGATTGAAATTTTTCAAGTAAATCTATTGGAAATAAAATATCTTTAAAAAAATTAATTCAGGGTTGTCATGTGGAAAAATACAATTAATGTGGACTGTGAATATATTATAATTATATCTTCAATTTTTTTAGATGAATTCCTATGTAGGGAGTGATTTTCATATACCTCTCGCATAAATTTTAAAAGAATTAAAATTGTAAAATCAAACTATAATAAGCAATGTATTATTTTATAATATCTTCTAAATTTTTCATGATTATTGTGGTAATCATTATTCCAAGATAATGATCCATATAAATGAGAATACCCATAGTCATTCCTTAATAATCCCAAAATTATCTTATCCAAATTATTATATTTTTTTATATTTTATTAAGTGGAATAAAATAAATTAATTAACACTTTATAAAATTTTTATTGTGATTCTAGTGGATTTATTGAGAATACATGGGGATACATATCATCATAATAATCCATCTTTATGAATTTTTTCTATATTTAATGGTTCTGATGACGCTTAAACTATATTATAACATGAATATTTATTTGAAACTATAAATTATTAACTAAAAATATTTTAATCATAATAACATTTATAAAAAAAATTCCTCGTCAACTTTTACAAAATGTTAATTAAGTTAATTTTTCATAATATACTTCTATAAGATAACTTGTTTTTATATCAACACAGTCTTATATTGAACATTATATTGATCATAAAAATTTTCATTTAATTATTGGGATAATATTACATATATATTATATTTAAAACAAATAATTATTCTTATGATATGAAATATTGCATTTGTGTCCTTTTAGTACCTATTAATGTTGGTATTTAAAAAATTGGTCATTAAGATGTTGGGAAATTTTTTTTCTTTCAAAAGGAGAGGAAAACATTAATTTTATGATTTCATAGTGGGTTGTATTGTTTATGGGAAAAATAGTTGTTATTTATAATCTTGAAATGAGTTTTTCTAGGTGATATGGTGGTTTTAGTTGGAAATAAGGGTGTATACCCTATAAAAGTTTGTTATAGATGACCCCAAGTACCTAGTTGACTAGTATATAAAGGTGGTAAACTAGGGTGTTCTAATAGAAATTCGATGGGTTTAGGATAGATTTTCACTAATGTAAGGAAACATTATTCATTTTCACAATTATATTGAAGTATATATTGGTTTCCTTTTATTTCATTTATCATTCATCTACCTCATGGCCTTCCATTGATCTAATTTTACCTCATATTTATATCCTTTATTATTGTTAATCCATGAATTATTAAAGTAAATTATGCTCCTAAAATAAATGGTATTCATCCCCTATTATATAACCTCTACCAATTATTTAATATTATTTATTCTTTTTTTGTCCCATTTTGGGGATTTTATTTTCTGTTTTCACCATGATATGAGGAAATTTACAGTAATAATAGATTTTCTTATCCCATTATCTAAAGGAACCCATAGAGGGTAGTTTTTCTTATTTTTTTTTTCAATTTTTGAGTTCTATTTTTTCGGTGATGAATTATTCTAGGGTTTAAAAAATTTAACGATATAATTGGATTTAAAATTTGTGATTTAATAGGGAATTTAAGCATTATAGAGTTTAAAATAAGGTACATAGTCATCTTAATTTGATTCTATTTTTCATAGTGGTTCTTTAATTTTGGTGTATTCTTATATTTTATTTATTATATATCAAATTTTTAATAATGATTGTTGGATTTTGATCTTACATTGATGATCATCTGAATTTTTATGTTTCCATTTGTAATGGGAAGTTTTTCTCAACACATTTGGGAATTTATAGGTTAGGTTTATGAAAATTCACCCCCATGTTTCTCTATATAAATAAATAATAAGAAATTTTTTTCAAAATTTTAAACTGACGTTTTCATAAAATTTTTTATATGAGTATTGGAATAAAATTATTTTAACTTAATGATTTATAATTTAATGGTCTTCAAACCATTCATTAGACCTATGATTTATGTTTTTCGTAAAGAAAATGTTTTTATTGAAGACTTAAATTTTTAAATTTTCATTTTCTATATCAATTTATACAAATCAATTCTTATATAACGATTTTTAAGTATGGTTAAAAAATTTATTTATTAAATTTTATTTAATTATTAACACATCTTAGTTTTTCTATTATTTATCAGTGCCCTTCTAAATTTATACCTTATTATGAAATGTCATATGATTTTTATTTGACATATTAAAATACTGATGTCGACCAAAAATTTCCCACATAGAATCTATGTAATGGATATGTTATTTCGCAATCATTGAGACATATACATCACTAACATGTTATAGGTAATTCATACCCATATATTCTTAAACCATGATTCATAATTGTTTCACATAACTTCACCATGGGAAGAGAAACATTTAATTCTTTGATCCAAAAAAACCATAGTTTATAATATCATTAGTGGTGAGGTGATGGTCAATCTAATTAGGTGTTAATAATGAACCAATCTTCATTAATTATTTGAGTATTAAATAATATTTTCATAATTAAATGACTAAAATTATAAATAAAAAACTATTTCAAATAAGTAATGATTATTATACTAGTTTATTCATATCCCTCAAATATTGAGTTAGATTTCAAAAAACCACAGTTAATTTATCAATATAGTCTCTTGTCTATTTATATTAATAAACTGTTTGGAGTGTATCTGATTGGTAAACTCTTCCAATGACCTATCATGTACTAGGGTTCAAACCAATTGAAATGGGTAATTTCTTAATGTTGTATTAGTTACTATAGAATCAATATAGAGGGTACTTAACGTATTGAACAAAACTTTTCTAAATGATATTCAATTTAGAATGAAAAAAATTCATGAATATGTAATGTAGTTATTTAAAATTATTTCAATATATTTAATTTTTTATTTTGGATTAATATAAAATATTTCTAGAATTTATTGGTTAGGTTTAAAAATCCAATCAAGAATCAAATACCTTTTTAATATAGATTTCATATAGTGAAGGAAAAAATATGATATATTAAAGGATATAATAAAATCTAATTGACATATACAAAAGATATACCAACATTAGAAAATATGATTTTACTATATCAAAACCTTTAATTAGAGAATATGAGTGTGGTTTCATTATTGGGATTTTCCCTTGACCAATACCAAGTTAAAATTCAACATCCAAGACATGATAGAAAAATTTTATTTTTGAAGTAATGGCTTCAATAAATCTCGGATTAAACCATGTTTCTCAAAAAACCCTATGAAACTACAACCATATCACACATTAACCTTAGAAAATATGCTAGAGCAATTATGGTTTTTATATCCGGACACTAGTAGAATAAATTATTATATTCTATTTTTAAGAAAACAATCATTATATTTAACCTTTTTATTAACAATATATATATATATATATAATATTATATTATGAATTTGGTAAAATTACATTTTGATTTAGAGAAACCAAAATTGTATTTGTTGGAAATCTGTATATTCAAATAAAACAAACATTTTGATAAATTAAAAATTATGTAAATAATTTTTTATTTTTTAAAATGGATTTTATTAAATATATTTTATTTATTTATAAATTTTAATAATTTCATTTTCATGAGGGTTGGAATGTTTTTTGTTTTGTGATACGTAGTATTTTTCCAAAAATATATATTTTAATTTTAATAAGGAATTATAATATCAGGTAAATTATTTTGATGAAATAAATATTATTTTAGTAATCCAAAGATCAAATGTATCCAATGGAGATTTTTTCATATTTGAAATAGGGATTAATTTTTTTTATAAAATTTAAACATTGTACTGATATATGGTATGTATTTTGCCATCATAAAAACCCAAAAGTGACAAAATCCACATTAAAAAATGAATAAATTAAAAAAATATATCCCCTAAAATATAATTTGTATTTTATGATATTTTATTAGTTTTTAAAACGTTTAATGAATCCACAAAATCATATATTATATTTTATTTTTTAAAAATCAATTATTTGTGATCATGAAACACTTCTGCATTATTGATGTTATTATTTTAAGAAGTTTTGTTAATGAGATAATAAAATATTTTAAACCACTCTATAATGATTGAAACCATTTTAAAAAATAATGTCATAGTTTTTGGTTTGATTATTTTATCGATTTGATTCCAAAACTTATGTTTTGAAATTAATAATGATTTCTATTGATTTGGCTACAAATACCCACCATTCCACCCATTAACCATTCCTAGAAATCCAATTCATAGGATTCTCTTATCCATATCAATATCCAAATTCATATTAAGGTGTTACCAAGTGCTTAAGAAGCCCATCCCAAGCATTTAGAAGCACCCTTTCATGTTTATGGATTATTTTCCTCAACCCCTATTTTCAAGTAATTTCCTTTTAATAATGTTTTTGATTTCCAACCCTTTATGTAAACATGTTTATTCTACCGATAAATTATAATAATTCTTATTCAAATTTAATTAGAGACTACCATTCACTATCATTAGTCTCTTCAAAGAGATATTATTTACACCATTTATGCTTCAAATATTTTTCCATGATTTTCCATGACATGTTTTTAAATATAATTAGTAATCCTAATTTACACTCAATGGTATTCACTATGTTTTACAAAATCTGACATTTTTTATAGATATCCATGTATGTAACTCACACTTCTTAATCATATGATTAAATTCTATGAAATATGTTATTTTGTTATATAATCTATGAGAAAAAAATAATGATGTACATATAAAGAATAAAATATATGGGACAAGAATTTTATATATATCCAATGAATTGGGTAATGTTATTATGTCTTGATATTCTATATATTATTAAATTAATGTTATAATGAGAACAATATGATATGATGTCCTGACAGTTATTGTAACACTCCAGGTAAATAAAGAATATGAAATTTTTATATTTATCCATATTTGTGAATAAAATATTAATATTACTTTAAAGGGGATGCTATGCTCAATGGCGTACCCAACACGCAACAACGAGTTTCTTGGGAATCTTATGTTGCAATCTAATAATAAAATAATATTATTTTAAATAGTAGTTAACGCCTAGCCGTTGTAATGGAGTGAATGAACAGAACTAACTACAAAATGATTATATATGTTTGTCAAATATTTTTACTTTTTACAATAAATTTTAGAGGATTAAAAATGCAAATGAATCCAATTTTAAGCGTAAACATTCTAATATTCTTTAAAATGTCGATTAACCACCTTTTGATGGCGATCCTATTTTAAATCCATTTTTTGACAATTTTATGTGTTATATTTGACAAAATAAAATTCTTCTTTAGAATCGGGACATCAAAATTTACTTTGTGTAATTTTTTGGAATTTTTCCATAAAAGCTCAATTTTTAATGAATAGTGAAAAATGTTGTATTTTAATTCAAAACCTCTTTTAATATAATTTATTTATATTATTAGATTTTCTTTTGAATTGGGTTTAAAGTGAAATTAGAATATATTTTTACCATTTAATCCAACAGTGGTTGTTGGAATTAATTTCACTTTGAAATCAGACTTAAACTAGTGTCAATCTTTTGATACATTTTGTTTCACAAAAACACGCTATTTGTTTTGACAGCGGGAATTAATTATTAAATTAATTAATGAAAATTATATGTTTTGAATTTTGTAAAATAGAAATAATTTTTTAATTCGGAATATCAAATATAGCTTAGGGTGAACTTTTGGTAATTTTCTGAAAAACTTCAATTTTTGATGAATAGTGAAACCACTATGTGGTACTTATAAAAACTGATTTTTCCGTTTAAATGAAATTTTTTCATCTGTGTGTTTTGAATTTTAAAAATCCGAGATACATGGTTGTCATTAAGACGTAAAATGTGGTTCAATGGGATTAAAATACTTTTTTTGGCGAATAGTAACTTATTAAGTTTTTAATCGCGATTTGAGGTAATTAGTGTAGTTTAAGGTAAGAATAATGTTTTAATAAAATGAAATGAACTAGAAACATGTCCTACCCTCATTGGACGTGTCATGGACGACAAATAAAATCCATGGGTCAACTTGGAGACCCCATGGATCCACTTAGGTTGGAAAATAACATAAATATCTTTTTATTTAATGTTAAAGTAAAAATGACACAAACATGAGATGTTTTACTAAAACAATTTTTACATGGGGTTATACAAGTCATATTTTTGACTATAAATAATAAATGGAAAGATAAAAAGATTTTTTACATCATAGATTTTTTTATAATTTTTATACATTAAATAAATTAAATTATTTATGACATCATGATGATGCAGCGATTACCACATTAATAAAGGATTTAAATAAAATGAAAAGATAATGTTAAAACTATAAAGTACACTTATAAAAAACCTATTTGATGAGTATATTTATAACCCTTACCACCTTATCCTAGAAATACATCAATGTGGGACCTTTAAAATCCGAAACTCATTTGAAAATAAAGTAACATTTTGTAACCTTACAAGAGTGCCCCTCCTCTCCTCTTATAAAAGGCCCCCACCTCTACCTCCTTACCCACACTTCCAAAGCCTTTGTCTTGGCCAAACCCTTCCCATTTTGTCTCTCCACATACCTCTATAACTCCTTGAAGCCTCACTTTGGGCATAAGTCTTCCCAATGAAGCCTTTGACCTCAAACCAAAGGGAGTTACCCGATTTTAAGGTAATGTCTTCACCTGTGTCCTTTTGTTTTATTTTTCTTCTCCAACCCCCTAAACTCTTTTTATTCATTTATTTTGTAACAACTTAAGTATCTTCAATATACTAGGATGTTGTTATAAGAAGTATTCGAGCTACACTTACACACACCTTCGTCTAATGGTTAAAGAACATACTGTTTCCGTGGTTGGCGATTTTCTACCTCACGAAACGATGATTGTTCAATATTTTTTTAACACCTTTAAATGTGACCATTATGATTCCACTGTATTTTATATATGATATATATGGTATTTATGTTTACTATATGCTTCTGTATTATATATTTAAACCATACCTTTAATCTTTTCATGTTGTGTAAATGTGATAATCTCATATAAGGAAGTGTGGACTACCGCCCCCTCAAGTGATGTGACTCGTACATGGAATACATGGAACGTATAAAGAATGAAATTAATAAACATATGTGACCTATATAACATATATATTATACTGGAATTATAATATATATATATATAATTTATTTTAATTCCGTTAATATGACAAAGAAAAAATGAAAGTCGCGTTCATGCGTACGTATGGCCTACCGTCTCCATGAACGGTACTTTTCAATTTATATCTCCAAATGATATGGAATAGTAGAAAATTAATATGTACTGGATATATATGATATTTTAATCATTAATACTATTCTGGAAATTATTTACTTATAACTACATGGACAATCATTTTTCAAACAAGTTTATTTTTGACTCATGTACCAAACATCAGCAAAAACGTCTGATATGAACTAACATTATTAAACAATTATTATAACATTATAATATGTGATATGAACTGAATAATAATCTTTAAAGGAGGTAATTAGGAAATTATAAATTGACCAAAGTTTATTATTCAGGAATATAAGGAAATTAACAAGACATGTTGGACTTGAGGTAAGGGATCCGACTCATCTCTTTCTTTTAAAGTACACTCTTTTATGTCATTCATTTTAAAGCTCATCTTTCTTGTTATTGGGATATTATTTTATATTAAAATTACTATAATTTTTATGTTTATATTATGAGAGACCCTATTCTCTCTCATCAGTCCATTTTGGATGTTTTGAGTGGCGCCGTTAGGCTGTCGAATTTACGTAAGAGATCCAACCTCTCTCTTTATTTTTAAGTACTCTCCTTTATGTCACTTATTTTAAGCTCCTATTTTTTATGTTGGGGGATGTTATTTTATATTACTATTTCTGTAAACATTATGTTTATATGATGAGAGACCCTGTTTCCTCTCATCAATCCATTTTGAAAATTTTAAGTGGCGTCGTTAGGCTGCCGAGTTTTCGTAAGAGATTTTTCATCTCACTTTTATTCCCGTGAGATTTATGCTACATTTGCCACAATTTCCTTTGAGTGGTGTATGTACTGCCCATTATTTTACTCATTGTGTAATATACATTCATTTATGAGTATTTACATCAATGTTGTATTGTCCTTCTTTCACGGGGTGTATGTTTCAAAAGATACCCATGTCGGTAAGGGAACCTTTCACCCTCCTCTTTTTAGAAGACTTCTTTTGTTATGTCTTTTAATTCAAATACTATTATGTTGGGATATGTTCTTCTATATACTTATTGATTTAAATTTTATGTCCATGTGATGAGATAACATTTTTATCTCTTATCAACTCATTTTTTGAATTTTGTAGTGACACCGTTAGGCTCTCAAATTTTGGCAAGGGAACATCATAACCCAAATTTGATTCTTTGGGATAAACATGTAATATTTGAATATGTCGTTCTATGAATATGTGTGAATATCCTCTGATTGTTTTACACTTAATATCCACTTATATTTGGTGTATTCATTTGTCACATATAATTATGTAATTGATTTGTCCTTAAACCAAGGATACCATATTTGTAAGGGACTTCGTCTCAATCTCCTTTCGTTGAGGAATATTTTGTTTTATACAAAACTTTATTTTATACGGTGTATAAACCCCTTTGAATTTTATGTTTATCCAAAAGGAATCTTTGTTATAAGAATCATTTTACAAAACGACAAAAGGGAATTTTTTTGTCATATGTATGCGGCGACAATGACTTCTCCGCCGCCGTGACCATTATTTGAGTTTCGACTTCCTCTACAATCCATACCTTATTTTTAAAAGAAAAATAAATACCATGTTTTAATTTTATTTTAGTTTGGTATTTAAAATGGTTTTCATAAGGTTTTTTATATCAATGTGTTTTATTGATATCTTGTGATTGAAAAGTGGAAATGTTATGTTTCCTTTATGCATGCTTTATGTGATACGATTATGTAATGGTTCTTGGGAATTGTTACGAAGATGGGTGGTTCTGTGATAAACTAAGGGTGGGTGAGCCTGATATAGCTCTCCAATTCCTTGGGAAACGCAAAGGACTGAAATGTTAAGGTTTCTCCGAAGAGATTTAGGGAATATACTATGGTGGGTATTCCAAACGTAACCCTGAGGGTTACTCCCTATGTAAGAATGTTATGAATGCCTCAAGATTCCTTTTATGTCTTATGATTCCTATGATTTATTCATGATTTAATGAGGTATGTTAAAGTTCCTATGTTTTGTGGGTAAAGTATGATTTCATTCTTATGTATATATGAACTCGTGTTTCCTTTCCATATTTTTTATAACCCTTACTGAGATTTTTATGCTCATCCCAAGTTTTTTCTAAATGTTTTTCACAGGTCAAGGGAAAGGTACATGATATGATGATAGTGTCAAGGAAGTGTCAAGAAAGAATCCATGCTTTATTTTTAAATATGTTTCCGTTGATGGAAAAAAATGAATACTATCTGTTATGTAACCACTTTTTTTAAATGTGGAATGTAATGCAAGTTTTATGATCTAATTCTCTAAAACTCTAAACCTGAAAAGATCATCAATGTGTAATCATGTAACAACTCAAGATTAAGTAAGGTTTAAGGCTGGGGCCTTATAGTTGGTATCAATGGTCGGTTTAGATAGCTTTAGAGGTTAGGGTATTCTCTAAGCAAAAGAGACATTACCATAATGGTTAGGATTTCAGAAAGAGTACTAGTTTTAGATAAAGTGAATGAGTAAGTATATTTTAGTGTTTACCTTCCTCATTAGTACATGATGGTTTTGTTGATATACTCACAGTGACATTTCTGTTTTTAGTGAATGGATGGATCTAGCAGGAACCAAAGAGACAGAAGGTTTGAAGGAAACTGTGGTGGCTCTCTGATTAAGATACTAGATAAAATGGGGGATTCAATGAGGAAACTTGTGGTTACTCTAAAACAACTATTAAGGAGTCATGATCAACCACTTGAACATTGGTATGATTTGTAATGCATCATGTACGAGATGACCAATCGATATGGAAGTTCAGGTAATAATTATAAAGGTTACCTTTAGAGTTTATATGATCGTTACTTTTGAGGTAATTATGGGTTATTATATGTTATAATGTAAAATGAAAGTCATGAGATAAACTTGAGGTTAAAATATGTTATGATCATTTTTGAAGATTTCATCTTGTTTTGGGGAATGTTTTAAGAATTATATAGTTTTGGAAAAAGGACAACACACAGACCGTGTGAAAACCCGTCGCGTTGGACAAAGCTGCGGGAATCGAACCCACAACCAAAGTGCGACTGATATTTATCGCCTACCACTGGACTACATGAAGTCCCTAGTTAGTTTAAATAATTCTTTTTAGTTTGATGAGTTTAGGATTCAAGAGTAAGTTTATTTTGGGTTATCTATGGAAATGATTAACCTATCATCCTGGATATGTGATTAGGTTAATTACTTTTCAATATGAGAATTTAAGAGAAACTGATGTTATTTGGAGATAAAAGTTAATTTTTACCTTGGAAGACTATGTGACTAAATCCTTAAAATATTTGGGTTTCAATCTTTGTATGGTTTAATTTGAATAATTTTATGGAAATTTTTTTTATCAAATGGTCCTCGTTGAACTTTGGGTTTTGTTGGACAAATTTTTGAGATTAAGAATATATTTTCTTTTTATAAAGGGTTATCCTTTTCTGGATTATTTTATCTTGTACTAACCATTTTGGTTTTGGTTTTGGTTATAGTCTAAAGGCATGGGATATATATAGTTCTCTTTTGTGGATTAGGTGATTCTCAAGAAGTTGATTATAGTACTCTTAATGCGAACAAGTCTTCCTAAATACTCGTCTTTTGGAGAAAATATGAGTTTGATTAAGGAATCTAGTAAAAGTTGAATGTCTACGTGACAAGTAATTATGTTTCAATATGATTTAGTTAAGATCAAAAATAAATTCCTCAATGAAGAGTAACTTAGAAAAAAAATGTTGTCTGTTAACTTTTCTTACTGGGGAATTTAATACCATTTAACCCATCACAAGTTTTTAATTTTCTTATGGTTAACTTTCTCCTAGACATGTTTTCTATCACTCTCCATCAGAACATGACCCTAGGTTTTCTCCTCCATGTCCATGTTTTACTATATGGAATCCTAGTATGGGTTAAATCGGGTGACCTATGTAATTCTCATTCTTTATTTTAAAGTGATTTGTTTTACCGACTCTTGTTCTGATGTGGGACTTTCAAGGATGTTTCCGAGCCCAATTTTAAAATTGCAAGGACGTAATTCCCAAAAGGGAGGAAGGATGTAATACCCCAGGTAAATAAAGAATATGAAAATTTTATATTTATCCATATTTGTGAATAAAATATTAATATTACTTTAAAGGGGATCCTATGCTCAATGGCGTACCCAACACGCAACAACGAGTTTCTTGGGAATCTTATGTAGCACTCTAATAATAAAATAATATTATTTTAAATAGCAGTTAATGCCTAGTCGTTGTAATGGAGGGAATGAACCGAACTAACTACAAAATGATTATATATGTTTGTCAAATATTTTTACCTTTTACAACAAATGATAGAGGATTAAAAATGCAAATGAATCCAATTTTAAGCGTAAAAATTCTAATATTCTTTAAAAGGTTGATTAACCACCTTTTGATGGAGAACCTCTTTAAAATCCACATTTTGACAATTTTATGTGTTATATTTGACAAAATAAAATTCTTCTTTAGAATCGGGACATCAAAATTTACTTTGTGTAAATTTTTGGTATCTTTCCGATAAAGTTCATTTTTTAATGAATAGTGAAAAATGTTGTATTTTAATTCAAAAACTATTTTTAATCTAATTTATTTATATGATTAGATTATCTTTTGAATTGTTTTTAAAGTAAAATTGGAATATATTTTTACCATTTAATCCAATAGTGGTCGTTGGAATTAATTTCACTTTGAAATTGGACTTAAACTAGGGTCAATCTTTTGATACTTACTGTTTCATAAAAACACGCTATTTAGACTGACAAGGGGAATTAATTATTAAATTAATTAATACAACTTATATGTTTTGAATTTTGTAAAATAGACATCATTTTTTAATTCAGAATATCAAATATACCTTAGGGTGATGTTTTGGTTTTTTTCTGAAAAACTTCAATTTTTGATGAATAGTGAAACCACAAAGTGGTACTTATAAAAACTGGTTTTTCCATTTAAATGAAATTTTTCCATCTTTGTGTTTTCAATTTAAAAAATACAACATACATGGTTGTCATTAAGTAGTAAAATGTGGTTCAATGGGATTAAAATAATTATTTGATGAATAATAACTTATTAAGTTTTTAATCGTGATTAGAGGTAATTAGTGTAGTTTATGGTAAGAATAATGTTTTAATAAAATTAAATGACCTAGACACATGTCCTACCCTCTTTGTATGTGTCATGGATGACCAAGAAAATCCATGGGTCAACTTGGGGACCCCATGGAGCCACTTTGGTTGGAAAATTACATAAATATCTTTTTATTTAATGTTAAAGTAAAAATGATACAAACATGAAAAATTTTAATAAAAAAATTTGTACATGGGGTTATACGAGTCATATTTTTGACTATAAATAATAAATGGAAAGATAAAACGATTTCCTACATCATATAAGTTTTTTATAATTTTTCGACATTAAATAAATTAAATTATTTATGACATCATGATGATGTAGCGATTACCTCATTAATAAAGGATTTAAATAAAATGGAAAGATAATGTTAAAACTATAACATACACTTGTCAAAAACCAATTGGATGAATATATTTCTAACCCTTACCACATTATACTCTATATACATCAATGTGGGACCTTTAAAATACGAAACTCATTTTAAAATAAAGTAACATTTTGTAACTTTACAAGAGTGCCCCTCCTCTCCTCTTATAAAAGGCCCACACCTCTACCTCTTTACCCACACTTCCAAAGCCTTTTTCATGGCCAACCCCTGCCCATTGTGTATCTACACATCCTTATATAACTCCTTGAAGCCTCACATTGGGATGAAGGCTTCCCAAGGAAGCCTTTGAGATCAAACCAAAGGGAGTTACCCGATTTTAATATAATGTCTTCACTTGTGTCCTTTTGTTTTATTTTGCTTCTCCAACCCCCTAAACAATTTTTATTCATTTATTTTGTAACAACTAAAGTATATTCAATATACTAGGATGTTTTTATAATAATTATTCGAGCTACAAGTACACACACCTTTGTATAATGGATAAAGAACATACTGTTTCTGCGGTTGGCAATTTTCTGCCTCAAGAAACGATGATTGTTCAATATTTTTTTAACACCTTTAAAGGTGACCATTATGATGTCACTGTATTTTATATATGATATATATGGTATTTATGTTTACTATATTTTTCTTTATATTATATTTAAACCATACCTTTATTCTTTTCATGTTGTGTAAATGTGATAATCTCATATGAGGAAGTGTGGACTACCACCCCCTCAAGTGATGTGACTCGTACATGCAATACATGGAACGTATAAAGAATGAAATTAATAAACATATGTGACCTATATAACATATATATTATACTAGAATTATAATATATTTATATATCATTTATTTTAATTCCATTAATATGACAAAGAAAAAATGAAAGTAGCATTCATGCGTACGTACGGCCTACCGTCTCCATGAACGGTGCTTTTAGTTTTTTATCTCCAAATGAGATGGAATAGTATAAAATGAATATGTACTGGATATATATTATATTTTAATCCTTAATAATATTCTGGAAATTATTTACTTATAACTACATGGACAATCATTTTTCAAACAAGTTCATTTTTGACTCATGTACCAAACATCGGCAAAAATGTCTGATATGAACTAACATTATTAAACAATTATTATAACATTATAATATGTGATATGAACTGAATAATAATCTTTAAAGGAGTTACTTATGAAATTATAAATTGACCAATGTTTTTTATTAAGGAATATAAAGAAACGAACAAGACAAGTTGGACTTGAGGTAAGGGATCCGACTCCTCTCTTTATTTTAAAGTACACTCTTTTATGTCATTCCTTTTAAAGATCATATTTCTTGTTATTGGGATATTCTTTTATATTACTCTTACTGTAATTTTTAAGTTCATATTATGATAGACCCTATTCTCTCTCATCAATCAATTTTGGATGTTTTGAGTGGCGCTGTTAGGCTGCCGAATTTTCGAAAAAGATCCAACCTCTCTCTTTCTTTTTAGGTACTCTCCTTTATGTCACTTATTTTAAGCGCCTATTTGTTATGTTGGGGGATGTTATTTTATATTCCACTTTCGTTAAACTTTATGTTGATATTATGAGAGCCCCTATTTCCTCTCATCAATCCATTTAGTAAGTTTTATGTGGTGCAATTAGGCTGCCAATTTTTCGTAAGAGATTTTTCATCTCACTTTTATTCCCGTGAGATTTATGCTACATTTGCCACAATTTCCTTTGAGTGGTGTATGTACTGCCCATTATTTTACTCATTGTGTAATATACTTTCATTTATGAGTATTTAAATCAATGTTGTATTGTCCTTCTTTCACGGGGTGTATGTTTCGAAAGATACCCATATCGATAAGGGAACCTTTCACCCTTCTCTTTTTAAAAGACTTATTTTGTTATGTCTTTTAATTAACATAGTATTATGTTGGGATATGTTCTTATACATCCTTATTGATTTCAATTTTATGTAAATGTGATGAGATACCCTTTTTATCTCTCATCAACTCATTTTCTGAATTTTGTAGTGACGTCGTTAGGCTGTCAAATTTTTTCAAGGGAACTTCTTAACCCAAATTTGATTCTTTGGGATAAACTTGTACTCTTTGAATATGTCATTCTATGAATATGTGTGAATAACCTATGATTGTTTTACACTTAATATCCACTTATATTTGGTGTATTTGTTTTTCAAACATAATTATGTAATTGATTTTTCCTTAAACCAAGGATATCGTCTTTGTAAGGGACTTCGTCACAATCTCCTTTCATTGAGGCATATTTTGATTTATACACAAAGTTCTTTTATACGGTGTATAAACCCCTTTGAATATTAAGTTTATCCAAATGTAATATTTTTTATACGAATCATTTTACAAAATGACAAAAGGGAATGTTTTTGTCATACGTATGCGGCGACAATGACTTCTCCGCCGCCATGACCATTATTTGAGTTTCGGATTCCTCTATAATCCAAGCCTTCTTTTTAAAAGAAAAATAAACACCATGTTTTACTTTTCTTTTATTTTGGTATTGAAAATTGTTTTCATATGGTTTTTTATATCAATGTGTTTTATTGATATCTTTTGATTGAAATGTGGAAATGTTATGTTTCTTTTATGCATGTTTTATGTGATACGATTATGTTATGGTTCTTGGGAAATGTTATGAAGACGGGTGGCTCCGTGATAAACTAAGGGCGGGTGAGCCCGATATAGCTCTCCAATGCATTGGGTAACGTGAAGGAGTGAAACGTTAAGGTTTCTCCGAAGAGATTTAGGGAATATACTGTGGTGGGTATTCCAAACGTAACCAAGAGGGTTACTCCCTACATAAGAATGTTATGAATGCCTCAAGTTACCTTTTATGTCTTATGATTCCTGTGATTTATTCATGATTTGATGAGGTATGTTAAAGTGCCTATGTTTTATGGGTAACGTATGATTTCATTCTTATGTATATATGAACTCATTTTTCCTTTCAATATTTTTTATAACCCATACTGAGCTTTTTATGCTCATCCCAGGTTTTTTTAAATGTTTTTCACAGGTCAAGGGAAAGGTACATGATATGATGATAGTGTCAAGGAATTGTCAAGAAAGAATCCATGCTTTATTTTTAAATATGTTTCTATTGATGGAAAAAATGAATAATATCTGTTATGTAACCACTTTGTTTAAATGTAGAATGTAATGCATGTTTTATGATCTAATTCTCTAAAACTATAAACCTGAAAAGATCATTAATGTGTAATCTTGTAATAACTCAAGATTAAGTAAGGATTAAGGCTAGGGCCTTATAGTTATCTTTAATTTATTCTTTTGATGTTAGGTTTTATATTTTTTCCACATTATTAGCATGCCTTAATGGTATCATCTTATGTAAAAAATTGATATTCATGGTTTGATACATTTTTATACCATCATATTATTATCATTGAATAACATATACTATAGTTCTTACGTTGTTTTTATTTTTCCATTATTAAGATGTATAACTCAACCCTTTCTTCATTGAATTCCTAGGTTATATTGTGATGTTTTATATGATCAATGGAATTTTATGGGTATTTTTTAGAGTTTGAAAATAATTTTATTATATCCATGCTTCCTATAGTTATGATATGATTATCATTACCCATAGTCATTTGGAATCATAGTAATTTTTTATTTTTATGTGTATATTTATGTATTAATCATGTAATAATGTTTAGATATATTATGTTTTTTCATAGATCATATCGGATAAAAATGTAGATATTTTGGGGGAATATGATTGGGAAAACCCTTTGAAACCCATATGAATCTTACTAAACATTGGAAAACACACCAAATTTTTTGTAAAGTGTAGTGTTCTTTGTTTTCTAATAAAT
The DNA here is from genome assembly GCA_963277665.1 of Viscum album. Classification (NCBI taxonomy): domain Eukaryota; kingdom Viridiplantae; phylum Streptophyta; class Magnoliopsida; order Santalales; family Viscaceae; genus Viscum; species Viscum album. The sequence goes on along the minus strand of OY728133.1, from coordinate 954,141,921 downwards.
TAAATCACTTTCTAGACACTAGAAACTATATTTTGTTATGGAATAGATGTACTTGGGTGTAATAACAACAAAATAGATCATTGGGTAACAACATGGTAGGTACATGATGAGTTAACAAGATTTCTAAGAATTAATGTCATACCAGACACTACATAGGGATATTTGTTTTGGTAAATAAATTTTATTTATAATAAAATATAAGTGAAACAAAAATTCTTATGAAAATTTATGTTGGGGAATTGACCGTGGGTGATATTTATAGAAACAATGAAATATATAGGCTAATGAATACATTTGACTTGTAGGTTATTCCTTAAATGATCATTATTTTCTAATAATATGTTCATGTTTATTAAAAAATCATCCATACTTCTAGTTTCAATGATTTAAATGATTTTAACTACAATAAAAAAATTTAGAAGAATGTTTTTTATCAACTCATGATGTTATATTGTCTCATATGATTATAGTTATATGATTTATTTTAAAATTCATATGTTTATTGGAATAATTAATTCTGAACATCAAAACCTATATGTGGAGTTTATTGTTAAATTGAAAAATAGGATAATTATTTTTCCTAAATATTACATCTTTTCCATCATCCATATTGGTATGAATAATTTCCCAGTAAACATTATGATAACCACATTTGTATAATTAAACAAAATTATATCAATGAGTTTGATTTACTTATATTGAGAAATTATTATTTTTTATGATATGTAAATCATCCCCTATACCATAAATCCCCATATGATTCTATAAATGTTTTAGAAAGAGCTTGAACATACTTTTGAATAATACTATAAAAAATGAATATTTTTTCCTTATGAAAAACCATATCTAGATCAAATGATTGAGATTGTGGAAAATATTTTCCTTTATGACATTACCATTATAAGGGAATGTGTTCATGTATTTCCCAACTAATTTCCTAGACTTCCACCAAGATGAGCCTTTGAGTTCTAAATTATAATTATGTTAAGAGATTTTTCTAAATTTGAGACTCAATATAGTATGGACATTATTCAATTTAAATAAATAGGAATGTAAGAACCTGAGAATAAATATGTTGGATTTTTACACAAGTTATTTACCCTGGGGTTCTCCAATCCTTTTCTTCAAGAATATGGAAGTTTCAATATGAATATTCATTGATTATCCTTATCATAAAAAGGCCATGATAAATTATTTTTATCCACTACAATTGATTTATGACTTGATTAACCAGTTATGTGGAGAGTTGTACATATAAGGTGGATCCAAAATTTGGATATCACTATGTAATAGAACAGAAGTATGATGTCCTAAATTCTAATTTTTTAAAAAATTATTTATCACTATAAGTCAAGAGTTATTTTATTTTAACTCATTAATTCTCTATATATCTTTATGAAAAAAATAAATAGAGTCTTTTGGGATTAACTCAATAATGTTTTGGTAGACTTCATATATTATATTATTAAATTCTCTAAACTAGATGATGAAAATGAGGATCCATTGAATGTTCTATATAAGACCATGTGAAGTGGACTTTTATAATTGATGTATAGTAAATAAAAATTTAGAATGGAGAAAGTAAAATTATTATGACAAGTTATCACTATAAAATTTATAATTGTAGATTCTTTGAAGAAAAATGAAACTAGAAGATGACCCAAAAATACATAAATTATGGAGATAAATAATTATCATGGATTTTATTAATACTATCACCAATTTGAGAGAAACATATCGTGACTTCATAGCCCACTTTCCATGCTGACTCATAATATAGTGAAGTTTTTGGATGGATAAATAAAAAGGGGAATATAAGGAGTTTGATAAGAGGATAATCAATTCACATATTCTCACATTACAAACTAGTGGAGAGGTACTTTAGATATATATTGAAAAATGTAAAAATTAAATTGGATGTGAAATCCTGAATAATTTAAAAAAAATTGCATATGCCTCCTACCAATTAATGATCCATGATTGTAACTACAAACCTTGTGATCTAGAATTTGGCAGTATTGACCTTTAAATTTAATATTTAATGGTATTATCTCAATGTAGAGAAGTGAGACATTTAGACATATTATAAAATCCTTAACTAAATAGTCACACTAAATTATATTAATATGTTCTAATATAGGATGTTATGTTTGATTGTGTATCATGATTATTCGATCCATTACTATCCTAAGAATGTCAAAAAAGTGGCAGATTCTCTATGTTGAAATGATACCACAACCCTATCCTTGACGATGATTTATATTGATAAAATCATCTAATACATTCAAAGGACATACATGTAAAACATAAAAGTAAATTAATCCTATAATTATCAAATAATTACTCAAACATCCACTCTTGATATGATCATGGAGTCCTATAAAGATGATAAGAATATATATAGAAACCTATAGAATATTATGGAGTTCATATTTTCATAAGATGTTGTTATATGATTTTGAACCTAGATATGTGTCCCATTAAAACAATAACTAAAGAGGGAACTTATGGATGAAGTGAATAACTGATTATTCTTTATTCATGTTGGAATAACTAAAATGTTTATATATTTGAAGAAACAAATATGATTGGATAATACAAGAAATGAAATTATATAATTTGTATCTTAATTCTTGGTCTTAGAACAAGTGAAGGATAAATGATCAATGTATAAGGGAATAGTTCATATGTTTCCACTAATAGTATATAAATTCTAAAAAATAACAATGGATTTAATCATAGGACTCTATAGGACATCTAAAGGAAATAACAATATTTGGATGCTAGTCTACCACCTTATAATGTAAGATCATTTAATTTCTACCAAGGAATATTTAACTCTTAACCAACATAATATGATATAAATAACAGATGTGGAAATAATACATAGAGTTTAACTCTCCATTATATCTAAACAATCTATTATTTACCTTTGGTTCAATAGAATCCTTCACTAAAAATTAGACACTGAGATGAGATTTAGTATAGCGTATAACTATCAAATTGATTTAAAATATTAAATAACCATTAAAACATTAGATAATATGTTGAGGTCGGGTTTAGTTAATTTCCTAGCATTTTTTGGATTAGAAACCTCTGTAGATTACTTCTCATATAACCACAATAAAACATTCTGTGTTTTTAGAAGGAAGAAAATGCCTAATAATGTACATGATGCACCACATCCAGCATACTTGAAAAAAATAAATATTATTATTTAATATGGTAGTAAAAACCTAGATGTTAAAATGGTGAAAAAAATAGAGTTAACTAAATTATTAAAATATGGTTTCTACAAGATTTCAAAATTAACATGAAATAAAACTAACATCCAATTGAATATAAAAGATGGAATTTTATGAAAAACTATTCAAATGTGAATAATTGTGTTTATAAAATAATAAAATCACTCTTTTTAGGTCATATTTATTAAATAATAATTCAATACAATGTTTATAATTAATATTATGTGTTTTATAGTCATTAAATATGAACAAACAATATTTTACATATAAAATTGTTCTTTTTCTAAAAATAAAATTTTATCACCTTGTGATTTTAAAATATTTTTAAATCTAATTAATGTAAATTTTATTTGTATTATTTTACAAAATAAACTTATTATCTTGAATTGGGACATAAAAATTTAGTTTGGTTGATTATTTCTATATTTTTATAATAATATTAATTTTTTAATTATTAATGAAAAATAAAGTAGTTTACTTCAAAACATCTATAATGTCCCAGATATGTATGGAATAACCCATTGCATGTTTTTATGATCTAAGTTCATGAAGGTGGCTCAGAAGAATTTTAGAGAAGTTTAGATAAGTAAAATATATATGGACTGGATTACACATCATGTACGAGCATTAAAGGATGTGACATCCTATTTCATGGATTATTTTACTAAGGTGTTCATATTGTGATGTATTTTGAGGATCAAAAAATAAATAAAATGCCAAGTAGATTTGTTTTCAACAGAACTCAACCTCAAGGTTTTACTTGATTTGAGAAGGGATTACAAATCATGTAATTCCCTGATGTTTTAGGTTTTAACAACAATTCCATACACTGAGCATTTTCAAACCTATGGCTATATTGGCTCTCCCTCACCTCCAATCGAATAAACTACCCTCTCCTCATTATTTTGGGAATTAATTCATCAAGTAATGATACCTCCCTCCCATCTTAAATCCGCAGTGATCTGTCTTCTATATAAGGTATGATCTACCATCGTTCAAGAGGATTCTTTGATCTTTTGCATTTGATTCTACATTCCATGTGATGGTGTGTGATCTCCATATTTTTAATGAAGTTTTCATGGTGGTTGTTTGGTGAAGTTTTGTCGCGCCATCAATGAGTGGATGGAGTTGTTTGATTAGAGGTGATCATGATCTGTCGCATTGATATTTTCTTATGTGAAGAACATCAACTACATTTTGAATTAGGTGATTCTTCAGTTCTCTTTTAATTTATGTGCAATCATAGAGTTAGCATGGTTTTATCCCTTGGATTGAAGTGTAGTTAACCTTGAAATTAAAGGAACCATATTGGAGAATTGGTATCGATCATATGTTGTTTCTTTATACCATGATAATTGGTTTCCTCATTATTTTATAGATTGTTTCTTATCTATTCCTTGCATGTTCAGAATTTTTTTCTTGATTGAAATTGGTAAAGAATTTAAATCTGGAATTAATTGTTTAATTAAATTGATAAAAGAAAAAGAGGAATTTTAGTGAATCAAGATATTGTTGTTATAATTTGATGATAATAAAGTTGATGTAGTTGAGGATGTTTAATTGATTTTTTTGTGGAACCTAACAAATTTTTATTCTTTTTTATAATGTAATTAAAGTCATGATAAATTTATTGTTTAACTAACATGGTGATAGATTGTTTCTTTGGTTTCCCATACATAGAACCTATGAACAATGTATCAATTGATTGAATATTGAATAAGAACCTACTGTGGGATAAAGATAATTCCATTGCAGGGGATGAGTTACCCATTTTTTGTAATGGATGTTTTCCTTATGCATTGGAGTCATGAGAGATTATTGTGTGTGAAGTCTAAATTCCTTAATCTGCGGCAAAGATCCAATTTCTATGTTTATCCCATTTTCTTGTGATTTACTCATAATATGAGACATGTGGTTGTGGAAGAAGGGAGGCCTAGATGTGATGTGAGATTGGGATGGCTAAGCCTGGTGGGTTATTGTGGTATGTGGGGGTCGGCAGGCCCATTTTTTGTGGTAGAAGATGTTCCCTAGTGTGGTGAGATGCATCAGTTTATGCATATGGGTGTTGGGGAGGACAACAAAGATGATGAAACATGTCGAAGATGGGCATATCCATTGATTTGAAGGTGGTTTCTATTGAATATATTGTTTTTTATCTACTTTATAATCCCCACTACTTTAGGAATATAGTATTTATTACCCTCCTTTCAAAAGAGGCGATGTTGAATGAGGTATTCCATGTGATTTTTTTGATTAGATTATTGAGGATGAATGGGTTTATGGTCCTCCTAAAGGTGGAAAATACACGACAGGTAGCTCATCTTGTCACCGTGGTGATCCCTTTGCATTTGGTAGCATAGAATTATTTTCTATAATGTATGTGAATATAAAAAATGGGAATGATATTAAATAAATTAATAAATTAGGTTTAACCCATGTGGTTGGATCTTGATGGAATGCAATGCTGGGGATGTGAATCTGAGATTCCAATGACTCGATTTTGGTTATTCAGAGTGGGAAAGGATCAGGGTGGGAATGTTAATGGAATGTGATGTGTAAAAATGAAAATTATTAATTAATGGTTAAATAATTATTTAACAAAAAGTAAAAATGATAAAATGGGATAAATAAATTTAATATATATATCTTAAAATGGCTGTGTTATTATAAGATATCTAGTCTTAGTATTGGTACATGGTATTTTGAGGGACATTACATGTAGTTGAGTGTAAGACTAGGTTATTCCTATCTTGTGGTTGTGAGATATATTATATACTTTACCATTTGTGTTTTTATATGCTACCCCACTCTGTCGGTGAGGGTGAATAACACCCTAGGGATTCTAAGACATGGGGGGTCCCCAATATTCTATTGGGATGATGTATGTGTGTCTACCCACATTGGACCTACTCTCTTCAATTGGTAGTTATCAGTGCTAGAAGGAACTATAGTTAGTTTTCCCTATATATGTGTTTAGAGGGAGGTAATTTCATGTTTTGATTTCACATACATTTATTATGGATATAGATTCTTATAGACTACTATATGTCTGACATGAATTGGATATGATGGCTTGAGGAACCTTACATGGTTTAAGGATTTTAATGGCATGATTTATAATACCTGATGAATGATACATGCTATGTGAGATGTGGTGGATCCAAAAAAATACCTAGTTATGTCTGTTTGTTTGGTTGTGTGGTTGTGGTGGTGAGTTTCAAGAGGTTTATAATTTGGTGATTCCACTAGTTTTTGTTGGAAATCCATTTTTGGGGGATATTCTTAAGACATATGATGTTGTAGAAAATCAACAAATCAGCATGGAAGTTGTAGAGGGGAACTCATGAAATTCCTTACTATATTATATACTCTAATATACGATAGGTGGTGAGACTATTCAGGGTGAGGCTGGGAACATAGTATACCTATTTATTTTATGAGTTATTTCCATATGTTCTTCATCCTGTTTTAGAATTCCTTCATTACTTTTCCACGAGAGGATCCTGGATGGATAAAACTGAGAAAACTGTTATACTCAACCTTAGTATATAAACTATTTTTATTTTACATGAAGCATGTTGGAGAATAGGCTAGATACTTCTTGATGGGTGATATATAGGAACTGTTTGGGATTCATGGTTGCTAATATTTTACTTTATTTTGGTACATGCTGTTTCCTTTTCATTTTTAGACGTTTTTCAGGACATTACATTTGTGTACGTGGATTAACTTTGATATGGTAGTCTGAGCAGGATTTGGTTGGTGTCTATCTTATCACTCACTTCATAATGTATTCTAACAGATGGGAATGCATCAATTGGGTAGTTTACTATACCTTCAGCAGTATTCTCTATCCTAGGTTCTAATAGAGGCCGGACATGGGGGTCATTATATTTTCTCCCATTTCCGGCCCTTTTGTTGTACACTTTGTAGGGAGGGGTTTGTGACAACTTCCTTTTTGTAATATTTATTTATATTATTGGATTATGATTCTATATAGTATTAAGGTAAAATTATATGAAGTTTTTATCATTTAATCTAATTTAATTCATCGTAAGAAACTTCCAATTAATATTAAATAGGAAAAACAATGTGATCTTTTAAACATTTAACTTAAGAAACCCATTTTCTCGATCGATCAACCAGATCAGTGTTAAACCCAATTAAACCACTTTTGTGAATTTAATTTTCAAAAAAATAAATACATTGTTGTACATAATATTAAAAATTGGGTTTAATAGGGTCAATTTTTTTAGTGAATAGTAACTTTAGTATTTTATTTACAATAGTTAATGATAAATTTGGTTAATAAGGGAAAAAATAATATTCAAATAATATAAAACTTCTGTAACACCTGTCATAATATAATTGGATGGCCTATTTCTGACCAACACAGTACTTGGGACAAAATTGTGGCCTTTTTATGCCAACGTGGAGTGATTATGATATTAATAAAAATTTATATAAAGTGAAAATAAAAATATCATATTCATGTATCTTATTACTATTTTCTTAATATGGTGTCATACAAGTGATCACTTCGATAATAAATATTCATTAGAAATATAAATATATTACCAATTTAATAATAATTTATTTATAATTTTGTGAACAAAAATTATTTAATTTAATTATGACATAATGACAATGGGATAATATATTTTTTAAAGTATGAATCAAATAAATGATACTAATAATATTAAAATAAATTCAATATGCAGTATTTTATTCTATCCCAGAATTTTTTATGTAAAAATGACACGTTATAAGTATATTATATAGTTTATTTCAAAGTTTCCACTTTTCTTGGATTTTATTTAAATTCAATGATATGAATAGTGCCAAAATTAAGATAATAGATATGTTATTAATATATCAATTTATTAAATTTATTAAAAATAATAAAAAATATTTTAAATTTATAATGTAGAATTTATATGGTCTAAATGTTCCTAAAGTGTCCAATTACTAAGAATTTACCAATATAAGTAAAACTTTTGGCCTTTTAATATTCAAAATGATGTATCAACAATTAATTTTAAAAGAGAAAATTTAAGAGTAAATCGAGAAGATAAGGTTTAAAATATTATAAAGTCATGTTTAAAAATTATTGGAATAAAGGATTTAAAACTATTCGTATCTTTTATTCAACATAACTTAGTTTGGATTCATTTGAAAAAAATATATATTAATTTAATATTTTAAGAGTTTCTAAGGGTGCCCCTCCCCTATCATATTAAAAACAAACCACTCTTATCTATAATCACAATTCAATTATATTTTTTATTGTCAATTATCTCCCCAACCCCCATACAAATATCCATACCCATATTCATCAGTTGTTTATTTGGGCATAACACCCTTCTTAGAAGTGTTAAGGTCTTTATCAATAGTGACCATCCAAAGGAGAGGTATCATATTCTTTAAGTATTTATATTTTATTTTTATTCCACTACCTTCTAAAAAATCTACCAACATGAATTAATAACTACAATATCCTCAATATACTAAGATATTTTTATGTTAACTTAATCACATAAATCCATCTCCAATTCCATTAAATGATAACAGATGTAATCATTTGTGCTTATGTGGGATCTGTCACCTCCACAACATGATTTAAATAGTTTTCCGTAATCGTATCAAAATACAGGTCATAATGATGGAATTATTGTTTTTATAATATATTCATGATATATTTATCATTATTAGAAAATAATATATCAATTATTTTTATACATTCCATAGACATAAAAGTTATATTGTTTTTCATGCTTATGTGTGAACTAAAACCTTCAAAAAGTAATGTAAATCATTTTTATTCACCAGATAACATGTATGATATATATACGAATAAAAAAATTTACTATTATAAGATTAATAATATGATGATCATTATGTAATGATAATATAATAATTTCCATTTTTTCATAACAATCAATAAAAACATGGAATGTTACTCATGCATAAGTATGACGTACCCTCTATATGATTATAACATTGTTAATTTTTCATATCACGAGTGAATGGTTTTATTTAAAAAGTATTATTTATGTAAAAAAGTTATTATTACACCATTATTGTTATTTTTGAGATGATGTAATTATGACCACATTGACTCTTGATATCAAGCCAAGTTCATTTTCAAAAAAATAACAATTAACAACTGAATGTCCGATAAGAACATAAAAAATTATGTAATTTTTATATCTATGTAATTATTAATTTAAAAGGATTAATAATAATGAAAAAGGATTTCATGAAATTATAAATTAAACTATGTTTATTATTTAGTAATATTATAATTGTACATGATGAGTTAGACTCACGGTAAAGATCTCGTCTCAATCACATTTAATTGAGGTATAATATGACGTTATACACCACCTTATTCCATATAGTCTATAATAAACACTTATTTCCACATTATATCATGCATTAATATATTATTATGACATTTTATGTTTTATTTATTGTTATAATTTTTTTTATTTATTTCTTAAGTGGTATGGGAAACTTTTACAATAACACTATTTAATATTTTTTTAACATTTATTCTTCTTAATAATTCTCTTCAATGTACATATTTTTTAAAAAAAATTAAGGATTTATTTTTATGGACATGAATGTTTAAAAATTTTAATTCCTTTAATAATATCTAAATAGGTTTGGGACACCTGGATAAAAAAATTAAAATTTTTATTGTTTTAAATTTTTTTAATTTTTTTTTGATTATTTCAATAACATGGAATGTTTTTGGACATATAATCCATGAATGGAATTTATTGCTATCATGTCTTTATAATGTTTTTATGTTTACATTATAATTTTTTTATTTTATTGAAAAGTAATGTGTTTTAATTTACTGGTTTTGATCTTGTAAAGATGAAATGTGATTTCAATGGGGAAATATTATTTTTTTCTTTTATGCGTATTTTATATGTCATGATTATTTTATGTTTCATTATAATAGATTATGTATATAGGTGGTTTCATGATAATCCAAGGGATGGTGAGTCCATGATGTCTCTTCAATTCATTGTGTAATGAGATGGAGTTAAATTGTATGGTTTCTACTAAGAGATTTTGGAAATATTTGGTGATGGGTACTCCAAACGTAGCCATGAATGTTAACCCCTATGTAGCTGTGAAAATTATAATGGAAGTATGATATGTATTCTATAATATATATTTAGGATTTATGATTTATATGATTTTTCATTAATCATATGATTTCATGAGGTATTTTAAAGATTTTTTGTTTAATTGGTGAAAAGTATGATATCATGGGTTTATAAGTATCCATGGAATACTGTTTTCCTTCCTTATGTTATATCCCCTTACAGAGCTTTTGGTTCTAATCCCAATTTTTTAAAAAGTTTTTAATTGGGTATAAGTATGGAAAAAAATGTTATATGTCAAGATTAATGGTATAAATATTTCTATCCTGATAAAAAATAATGTTTTATTTTAAAGATTATCATTTTGTAAAAAATGAATAGTGAGTATAAGTTTATACATTGTACTATTTGAGATATTATGTAATTCTTGTGACATAATTCTCTAAAACTATATAACTAAAAAGATCCTCGGTGTGAATTCTTGATCTACCTCACGATTATGTATTGTTTGAGGTTGTGGATCTATATTGGTTTCATAGGAAACGTTTTGACAACATTAGGGAATATGATATTTGGCTACACATATGGTAACATTATTTTCAATTATTTTTGGTTAAATTCTTGTTCTACATATTTTTATGAAAATGTAAACTCATTTACAAATGGAAGGAGGACAATCTAAAAAAACATGTATATCACTTGTTAATTACATTATTGTAATAATTATTTCAATGTTATGTCAGATAATTCTGAAACATTTTATAACATACCACATATTTTAAAGCTATTTTTTAGGTATTAAGCACCTCCATAATACATCGATACAATCATGGATCATGATTTTTTTTAATAAAATATCATTTTTTCAATATTCTCATATTTTAAAAAATGGTAAATATTATCAAGGTATTTTTAGATATTTTAACTTATTATAAGATTATGAGGAATTATATGATCTTGAAAAAGATTATAAAGAAGGATACACTTGTGAAACCTATTTATAACTTTAAAATATAGTATTTTATCACATACATATGGTATTTCAAATGGACAATTAATTGAATGTTTCAATATAAAATCTGTCTGAATGTTTTATAAATAGAATGTCTTATTTGATGTTTTGAAATTATATGTCAAGTACAATTATTTTAAAAAAATATTTCTCTATAAACACCCATATGAACCAAGTCATTAAAGGTGTACTTGAAAAAAGGAATCATTTTATTCAAAGTAATATTTAAATAATTATCGTAATGTGTGGACCTTTTATCATCGTGAAGAAAATGATGATAAAACTAGGTGGACAAGATGATCATGGTGTGACGTGATTTATTTTGGGAACAGTTTTATTAAATCTTTTGGAGTATAAATAATAAGATATTTCAATATATTTAAGACATCATGAATTAATATGTTGTAGTCATTATGAGTTGGAATGAATATGAGATGTATAAGACAATCATTATGTTTAAAGCATTTAACAGTTATTTTGGAAGATTTTGTTTCATAATGGGAGTATTTTAGAATAATGATATAGTTTTTGAAAATGGAAAACCCATATGATGGGTGACAACCCGTCGCATCCGAAAATACAGTGGGGATCAAACCCTCAATTAAAGGGTGACAATGGAGAATCACCTACCACTGGACTTTATAATGTCTATGGTTAGTATGAGTTGATTTTTTAGTTAAACATATTGATGGAATAATAATATGTTTATTTTGGTAAATTATGTTATATCAAATGGATTTCCTTGATGTTGGAAAAATGATTTGGGTATTGAGTGATAAATGTTATTTTAAAAGACATTTTCTATTTTGGAAACCTTATATGCCTAAGAAAAAAAGCGTACAATGTTATTTTATTTTATGAGTAATAATTAAATAATAATTTGGATCATTTTTATTGTGGAATTATGGATATTCATGTTATCTAGGGAAATGATTAACCTATCATGTAAAATATGTGATTAAGAAATTGCTTTTTGGTTTGATTCATTATGAGTAAATATCGTTTTTGCGAAACAAATGAAAAATTTAACCCTAGAAGACAATTTTATCAAATCAATCTGAATTTTTGGTTTCATTATATATTTGGATTATTTCATGAATTTTATGGAATGTTATTTGACGAATGGTCTATGTTAGACTTTGGGAATTAATTCTAAAATATGTAGATAAGAAGTAGTCTTTCTTATTTTAAAGTTTATTATATTTGGATAATTCTATTATATATTCCTCAAATTTAGGTTTTTCATTAATGTTTTCAGACAAGATGAATAGATAATTAATCATTTGTAGATTATGTGATTCTTTATAAGTTGATTCTAGTACATAATGTGTGAAAAAGTTTAATTTTCAATAGACATCATTTGAAAGAAATGATTTTTTGAAGAACATGATTAAAGTATTAAACTCTTGTTATAATGTATGTGTAGTTCCTTAAATTCTTACTCCATGTCATAAATAATTCCTCAACTCTATTAAATGATATTTAATTCAAAACGTTTTCTGATTCTTTTTACTATTACTTAATAAATTTCCATTAATCCATTCAAAAATTTATACCTTTTTTATTGTTAATTTTTTTTCTGGAAAATTTTTTCTATCACACTTCATTATAACATGTTGGGTTTTTCTTGTATATCCATGTTTTACAATATGGAATCCTAGTATGTGTTATCTCATGTGACCTTCATACAATCCTTTCATTAATTCAAAGCAAAATTTTAATTAATCATTTTTCATATGTGGGAATGAAATAAAGGTATTTTGAAGATTCATAAAATAGTTACTGAATCCAAATTTGAATTTTGAGGAGACATTTTTCCAATGTGGGGGATACTATTGCCTCTCTATTTTTTAAATGGATAGACAATGTTTGATAGCATACAAGATACCCCATGTTTAACATATATGAACATCTAAATAATAGTATTTAAAATTGTAGCTGTCACCTTGTCAATAAAACAGACGGAATGAATAGTTTTAACTAATTTATTAAAATAAGGTTCAAACGTTATTACCAAACATACTTGAAATGAAAAAGATACTTATTTAATATAAAGTATTTAATTTGATTGAAAACATTTTAAATGTGAATAATTTTTTTATAAAATAATAAAATAAATATTTTTGGATTATATTAAGGAAATAGTATTTCATTAAAATTTATAAAATTTTTATTATGTGTTTACTACACATTATATAAGAACAAACCCAATTTTTATGGATAAAATTAGTATTTTTCTAAAAATACATTTTTACAGCATTATGATGGATAACCATTTTTAAATTTAGTTTTTTTAACTTTTATATGTTCTAATTTACAAAATAAACTTCTTTTTTAGAAGAAGGTCATCAAAATTTGCATTGGTTAATTGTTAGTTGTTTTTCTGATAATATTATATTTTTAATTAAAAGTGAAAATACAGCAATCTAATTCAAAAATGCATTTTCGTATAATTTATTTAAATTATTATATTATACCTTTTCATGGTTTTATGGAATAATTTGATGATTTTTTTTCATTTAATCCTTTTTAATTTAGTGAATCCAATTTCAAATTAAGATATAATAGAAAACTAATGTCAACTTTTAAAGATTTTACATAAAAAACCGGTTCTCTTGATCCATCAATGGGATTTTACTTAAACCTAATATGACAACATATGAAAATTTACTTATAAAAAATAGAAAAACATTATTATACATGGTATGCAAAATGTGGTCAAATATGATCTAAAAATATTTAGTCAATAGTTACTTTAGTATATTATTCACACGGTTAATGGTAAATCAGGTGTTAATTGATGCCTCCCTCTCTCCCTATTCTACATTTGATCATCTCCCATATAGAATTTTTATATGGTTGGTTAATTTTGGTGACTCGGTACCCTGGATATAAAAAATTGGGCTAGTAATCCCCTCTAAGCTAGGCGAGAGGGAATCATCTACAGATTCACTCACGTTGATCATCCCCAATAACACCATCTTTGTCCCTAGATATTTGAGTTTTCATAAGGGAAAAACTCATATCGATTTAGGAGGGATCATCCTCCTCATAATTTTGAAAAAGTTACTTGAGGTAAAAATTAGGCCATCCATGTTTCAATTATTTCATTCCCCATTTGGAACGGCCATCACATCATCTCTCGGGTGGAGACTATCTTCTAGGAAATAGAGATTATGAGACACAATACTTGTATTTTGTCTATCTGGGAACATAAACAAAACCCTAAAAAATCACTGAGTTCAATCATAATGCTATAATACATGCAACCATTCATGGAGACCTGATCTGTTTCTATATTTTTATTTTCTAGAAGAAGGGGTTTTAGTATATATGGTTTAAAATGGTGAACAACCGATTATTATGAAATTGGATACTGGTGAAAAATATAATTTCAACATTATTATGTATGGGTGTTGTGATGCTCAATGGATAGAATATTTGTTGCTGAAATTAAATTATATTGATCCCGAGGGTTCCCCATGGGTTTTAGGCGGGGAATTAAACATTATAATGTAACTGGATGAGATGAAAGGTTGGAGATACTGTCATCATGCATCCATCATGAGACTTGTGAAGTACATGGAAGGAAAATACCATCTAGACATTATATACTCAATTGATATGTTCACGAGATGAAATAATCAAAAAGAAAGTAGATGGTGTTAGACATGGTTGGACTGGTACCTGGATAATCTCAACACAATATCTAGGTTTCCCACTACCAATGCATATCCTCATGTGATAGGCATGACAGAACATTATCAAATGATTTTTTGAGGTTCTTCCATAAAGGAAAATTGTGAACGGTTTTGTTTCGAAGATCATTGGATTGGATTTAATGGATATCAATAGATTCTCAGTGATACATGGAGGGATCCTAAAAAATGATACTCATGGATGTTTAGGAATAATAAATTGAGGTGGATGAGAAATAGATTACAAATCTGGGAGAACGACTACTTCAACGTGATCAAGATTTGTAAAATCAAAAAAAGATATTGACCAACTAGAACATAGCACTTAGGGTGAATTGGAAGACATGGTCTTTTAGTAACACTAAAATAAGATGAACAACATGGTACATTTGATTCTAAAATAGTACCGAACGGATAGATACTGATCGGGAGTTAAATATATTCATGAAGGGGAAAACATTTCCTATTTACATTCTTGAAATAAAGAAATTATGTGTTCATTGAAACCAAATATAGTGTTGGAAGATAGATCATACTCGATTGAAAAGGACGTGGTTTGGGGTAAGTCCATTTCTTTTTTCAAAAATATTCTTGAAGGTCCAAATTTCCAAAAAAACCAAATGGGAATCCTCGAGGGAATTTAGAGATACTAGAGGTGACACCTAACTTGATGTAAAAACCCAAAAATTAATCAATGGAGGTGATTCCTAAGGAGAAGGAGATTCATGCAGCTATGTTGATGCCCAATCTAGAATGTGACCTAGGGCCCACCAGATTTCCTGGAGCTTTCGATGGGGAGTTATGTTTTGTTGTTAAAGATGATGTTATTTTGGCCATATTGCACTTTTTCTAGGTGGATCAATCCCTCGGGTGGTAGGTTATATGACTCTTATCTTTTTACCTATGATCAAAAAAACATCATCCATCATCTACTACAAACAGGTATGTATTACTAATTTTCCCTACATTATATTGTCGACCATTATCATCTCATAGCTATTCTTGCGCATTCCTTGGTCGATTTCCATAGAGTAGCATGTGGTTGTAAAGAACCAGTCTTTATAGGGTGCAATTTTTTATTCCCAAGAAATTTTTCAAGATATAAAATTCATAACAAACATATCAAACATATCCTTGAGGCATGATATGATTAATTCCTATGGCTAGATAGAATGGGATTCATTAAAAGGGTTCTCAAGGGTATGGGTGCATCTTTAAAAGATTAGGATCTATTTTTTCAATCATTTTTCTCATCCTATATGGATATTTATTTCATGGGAAAGATTCATGGTTTTTAGAGACATCTCATGGGCTTAGGCAAGGAAACCCCATATCTCTGACCATATTCATCCTCCTGAATGATAATCTCAGTAAGCTTGTTAACAGAAGGATATTTTTTGGGGATGTAATTCCATATTGCTGGAAAATGAACTAACCCTCAGTCTCCCACTTGTTGTTCATTTAAGACTCACATATCATCATCAATGAAGGTATAATAGTAGTAAGTGGCCTAAAAAATATCTTCTAGGAATACTTTTATTAGATCAGGAAAGTTTTTAACCAATCTAAAAGTATCCAGTATATTTCAAACAGTTGTAGAAACAGACAACCCATTGTGTTGTGCATCGATCTCGATATACAGAGAGGCACACTCATGATTCTTTACATTGGTGATCCACTCTCCCTGGGACTCATGCTCATACTATATTTCAATCAAATAATTAGTAAAATCATGATTCAATATCTCAACTAGGAAAATGACCACCTCTCTTATGGGGGATGGATATACCTTGTGAACTATATGTTGTCAGTAATTCCAATTCATGTGTTATCTAAAATCAAATTCTGTAAGTGCGTTATCACCACCATTGATAATGTGTTATCCAACTTCATATGGTATGCTCGTTATAATGGAAAATGTCACTGGATGTCATGGGATAGGTTGGTGAGGTCCATACATGATGCTGGTATCAACGTGATGATCTTATCAGATACTCTTCACGAAAGGCATGCTAGGATGGTTGACGAGATAATTTAAAGGAACACCCTATATGGGAATAATATGTCTAGTAAATGTGGGTGGACTATAGAGTATGGTAGTGACCAATACTTCACATTATGGTATTTGACAAACATTATCACACATTCTCTTTAGCATCACTCTCAAGGGATTGTAAGATATGATGATATATTTTTATTGCACCACAACTAGATGGGTACTGTGATTGGTTACCTGCGATGTCGTACTCTTCTTGTTTCCTTTGGAGAATCTATCCAACACCAAAGTTTCCTCAAGTTTATCTGGATAAGGAACAAGAAGAGGTGTTTGTGCTTATTATGTTAAACTCTAAAAAGGGAAATTGTGTATTAATTGATTCCAAATTAAGGGATTTCTCCTCAAAATACATTCATCAGATTTGTGTATCTCAGGGGACAGAGTACAACCGGAATATCACCATTTGGTGGAATAGAGTTCATATGAAATGGAATTTCTTGACATGTAATTTACTAAAGAATGGGTTCCCTAGTGATGAAAATGTGAAAATATGGGGATCAACCTAGTTTCAAGATTCCACTGCTATAAAGGCCATAGGGAGGAGTCCTTCCACAACCTATTCTTGGAGGGATAATATGCCTAGTATCATTCAATGTTTTTCAGTGAGTTCATATCCCACTTTTCTAAAGATCTCTATGGGGCACATTCTTGGAGAGAATTTTTCACAGCTCACATGGTTTTGGTCTAGAAAAAATTCCATGATCCATGATCCTTAGTAGGTATTTTTAGTGTATTTTAATGTCTAGGAATAATTCCATATTTGAATAGTTTTTGTCCACTCGATAAACCATCATCACAAGAACATGTTATCTTTTAGTTGATATGGTTAGAAGGATAAATAACTAGAATGATGTGCCATATCCTAGTAATGTGGAGGAGAATGTGACATGGCTTCATTAGTCTAGTATGGGCCGAAGGGGATACATGGTGAGTTGGAATCCACCAGGCGTAGACTTCAAAATTAATTTTGATGGGTCATCTGTCGTTGGGGTCAAGCGAGGTGGAGGGGTGGTCCGAGACTTTAGGGGGAGTGTTCTCATTGATTTTATGGAATATTATTGGTATGGTAGATCCATCCAAGAAGAGTTGAGGGATACATACATCGGTTTATATCTATGCAGTTAAAAGAACATCTCTCTCAATTGGGTGGAAACTAACTCCTTGATCATCTATGATTCAGTGCATCGATAAAGCTCTACAACCTTGCCAATATACTACATAATAATAAAAAGTAGATACATCCTTATATGCAGTAATTTTAGTGTGGTCTATACATGGCATGATGGAACCATGGGGGAGGATTATCATTCTTACTTAGCAGTGGAGGACAATGGTTCTAGTGTTATATTCTTCTCATCTACCAAAATTTTGAAACTGAAAGGGTTAAACGTAATTATAGGTGATAATAATGGTATATATTACATTAGGACCCCTAGTGTGTTGTGTATTTTTATCCATATTTGGGATACGTTCTTCGTTAATAAATATATAACAATATGGTGAGGTATAAAAAAAGTAACATTAAATGGATGGATGAATATGAATATATAAGTTAAATGGGATTACTCAACTACCAAAAGTTCTAATTTTACCATTTGGAAATAGAGTGTTATTTTTGTATAATGTTTTTTTAACCTTAAAGATAAATCATATAAATAAGTGTAAAAAGTTTTATAATAAGATAAAACTACCCTAACAATTGTCCTAATATTTTGGGATGATGTATTTTCAACCAATAAAATATATGCGTCTACATTATGGGTTTTTATGCCACATGGGTCTGATTATTAAATTAGTAAAATTTTATTTAATTTAAAAATATTTTTTTTAAATCTATCTTATTACGAAAAAAAATAATATGGTGTTATATAAGATATCTCTTCGACTATGAGTACTCATTATAAAACTATTATATTTACATATATCATGGTAATTGTTATATAGTTTTTAGGAAACAAATAACTAAATTTATTTATCTCCCAATGATGATGCAATAATATATTTTTTAAATTAATAATCAAATAAATGATACTAATATTATTAAAATTTTCTTAATTGGAAAAATTTTATGTCATCCTCAAATTTTTTAGGTGAATATAAAATTTTATGAGTCTAGTCAATTTTTTTTTGAATTTATCTCTATGTTTGGATTTTATTTATGTTCAATAAAATGAAATGTGCCAAAATTGATATAATTGATATTTTATAAAAATAATAATTTTTTAAATTATTTAAAAATACATAAAAAATATGTTAATTTTACAATGTGGATAAAATAAAGTAAAAGTGATCATAAATATTTTTGTTATGGGAAATTTAAATAATATAATTAAATTTTATAACTCTTTTATATTTAAAATGTTGTTACCATAATTAAAATTAAAATAGAAAATTTAAGGATAAACCTTAAATATAAGGTTTAAAATAATTTCAAGTAATTTATCAAAATTATCGAATAAGAGGATTGAAAAAAATTACTTATATTTTAATCAACATAACTCATGTTTGATTAATTTTCATTAAAAAATTAATTTACAATAATTTAATATTCTAGGAGTTTCCACGGGTGCACATTTGCTCTCCTATAAAAAGGTTCCAAATATTCAATAAACTATAACATCAAGAACCATTTGGTTCTAACAATATCTTCCCAAAAACCTTTCTAGAATTCCTCCATAAATTTTTGAGGACTTTTTAGGTAGAACACCTTTTTTAGAGGATTTAAGGTGTTCTTCAAAGGTGATCAACCACAGAAGAATTATCATTTTCTTTAAGGGATTCAATTTTATGACTTCTTCCATTAGTGTCTAACAATATTAACACATGATGATATATTGACTACAGTGTCCTAAATATGCTGATATTTTATTATATTAATATTATACATTAAATCCAAATCCACATCCATTAAATCTGAACATGATTAATTGTTTTTGTGTACGTGTGAACTATCACGTCAACAAACCGATATAATTTATTTTCCACAACAATATCTCAAGACTGGTCATAATGATGGAATTTATATTTGTATATTTTTTTCATGATATATTTATCATTATAAGAAAATAATATATCAATTATGATCTTAATTTCCTACCACAAAAAAATGATAACGTGGTTCGGGCAGACATGTGTTCTATCATCTCCATGAGGCAATTTGAATCATTTTTATTTACCACATAACATGTATGATATAAATATTAGTTTATTTAAATGATTATTATGATTTTAATGATATAATGATCATTCAATATTGATAAAAAATAATTACCTTATATTAATAATGATCAATAAAAAATAAAAATGTTAATTATGCGTACGTAAGGCCTACCGTCTCTATGATTATAACTTTGTTCATTTTTCATAACATAAATGAATGGTATGATTTTAAAAGGATAAATTATGTAAAAAAATTATTATTATGTCATGAATGTTATTATATAGATGATGTAATTTTGACCACATGGACTATTGAGGTCAGTCTAGGTTCATTTTCGACTCAAGTAGCAAATATTGCTTAAACGCCCGATATGAGCATAAATAATTATATATATTTTTTAACATGGTAATAAGTGATATAAACTGAAGAATAGACATAAAAAAGTATGTCAATAAATTATTAATTAACCTAATTTTATTATTCAGGAATATAAACAATGTACCCGACGATTCAGACTCCTGGTAAGAGACTCATCACAATCTCCTATCATTGATGAATAATTTAATGTCACACTTCACTTTCATTCATAGGTTGTATAATCGACCCCTTTTGACATAATATATCATGAACTAATATATTCTCATGATATTTAGTGTTTTATTTTTATTTATTCTTTAATTATTTTTTTCATTTATTTCTAAAGTGATATGGATACTATAACTAAAAAATTATTTTAAATATTTTAATTATTTATTCATCTAAATCATTCACATTAATGTCATTGGATTCAAAATGGTATTATTTATTTATCTAAATATAAATTAATTTTTTTATAATGTTAATTGTTTCCAAATGTTTAAAAGTGGTATGGGAATGTTTGATTTAAAAATATTCTTTTTAAATGTTTCAATTGTGTTTTAAAAATAGATTGATTATTTCATTTAATTTGAATGTTTTTTTAACACACACGCCATGATAGAAATTTATATCATTATATATTGTAATATGTATTTATCTTTACATGAAAATTTTACCATTTTATTTCAAAATAATGTGACTTTATTTATGAGTGTGTTACTTGTAATGATTAAATATGATTTAAGTGTGGAAATGTTACTATTTGTTTATGCCAATTTTATGTGTTATGATTATTTTCTGGATCATGGAAATTGTTTATGTATATCGGTGGTTACATGGTAAAACATGTGTGGGTTACACCATGTTTTCTCTCCAATGAATTGGGTAATGATACAGAGTTAAATGATAGTGTTTCTCTTTATAGATATAGGTAATACATTTTAATGGTAATTCTAAACGTAGCATTGAAGGTTAAACCCTATGTAGCTGTGAAAGATATAATGTATGTATGATATAATTTCCAAAAGTTACCATTATTATTTATAATTTATATGTGTTTTTTAGGAATCTTATTATTTAGTTAGGTATGTTAATGAGATTTTATTTTATGGGTAAAAAGTATGATTTCATGGATTTATAAGTATTCCTGGAATATTGTTTTCTTTCCTTATTTTATATTCCCTTATAGATATTTTTATTTACATTCCTAGTTTTTATTATGTTTTCATATAGTATAAAGATGGTTAAATGAAAGGTGGATGTTAAGATCAATGTTATGAATATTTTTATCAAGAAAAAGAAAACTTGTTTTATTTAAAAGAGATTCCATTTAAAAAAATGGGTAGCTAGTATATGTGTCTACTTTGTAATATTTGATGTATTATATAATAGTTATGGACTAATTCTATAAAAAACTAAAAATGAAATGATTCCCCATGTGAATTCATGATCTAACTGAAGATTATATAATGTTTAAGGATGAGGAATTATAACAACTTTATATTCTCAGAATCAAATAGAACACTATAAGTAATAATATCAGATTTGGTGTTGAACTCCAACAAGATGGGATAAATTTTAAGAGTGGAAGCTAATGGGAATTGATCTAATAAAATAGTTTAGAGATATGTTTTAAACCGTTAAACATAATATGAAATCCACACAACATAGACATAGATTTGATGCATACATTCATTAATGAAACCCAGATATATAGATCCTATATAAGGTGTTAATTTATTTATCATTGCGGAAGAATGGAAGGAGGTATGGGTATTGGTTAATGGTTAGTCTATGATACATAATCCACATTGAGATACTTGAACACATTGAATATTTTTCTTATCAACTAGAATTATTACTAAGTTTGTCTCAATGTTATGATGTGTTCCATGTGTCCATCATAATGAATTATTTATATTAACCAGAAGAAATTAATCCCATGGTGGTACCCTGGGAGATTGATATTTCATAGGAGGATCTACTGGTGAAGATATTAGATCATATGGAAGATTTTCTATGAAAGAAGATAAATCCCTTGGTCATTTTATTATGGTATTAATAAATCATTGAGGAGGAAACAGTGGAAATGGAAGATGTGGTGAAATAGAAGCACCCACATCTATTTTATTTTATAAAATAAAAATTTGCGGCAGAAATTTAAGGTAGTAGAATAATGTAATGAACCAAATATAAATAATTAAAATTAAACCCTAAATTAAAAAATTCCTTATTAGTAAAATTATTTTTAGAAAAATATATATATATTTCATTATTTATTTTTAAAAATTATAAAATATATCCATATTTTTTTAAATATTAATAGACCATTAATAATTATAACATCTGTTATCAAAGAAAATCTATTGTGTCTTAAATGATTAATATATATTAGGGATTATATTAAAATATAATTGATTAAAAATAAATAAGTGATGTCCTCTACAAGTAGTATGGTATGTTACGATGATCATTTTTTGGAGCTTCTGAGGGAGATGGAATCACATAGAATTTCCATTTTCCAAAATATAATATTAAATATAAAAAACATGATGATAATATTTTAATGGATAATTTCAAGCTTATATAAATACCCTACCAATCTTTGTTCACTGAACTGCACCCAGAATGTAGTACTCTCACATACCAAACCCTTATGTTGTATGCTACTATAATAAGGTGTCAACTTTCTAGAATATGAAATAATGAATTTTAATATTTTCTTTTTAACAAAAAATATTGTATTTAACCCTTAAAGATTTTAAATTATATATATAATGTGTCATATAATTATTTTTTTCAAAATTTGATTTTGATAAGAAGAAACAAAAATTGGTTTTTTGTGAAATATATTGTTTTAGTTAACACTATGTTTTTGATGAAATAAAACTTTTGAAATAAAATTTCTTTTAAAATAATATGCTTACTAAATAATATTTATTTATAAATGAAAAATAATAAAATTTAATGGTGAACAATTTAATTTTTATTAGAGTATGAATGATGTTTATCTCCTAAAAACCAGTATCATTCATTAAATTAGTATTTTAATCTAAAAGTTCCTAATCCTATATTTATGTAAATTTTCTTTAAATAAATAAATTTTTTTAAATAATCGTGTCTAAATTATGAAACGGTTATTTTTTTCATAATTTTCTGAGATAAAAAATTTTTGTATAAAAATTTAATATGATATAAATATACAACATTTATTATGACATTATAATATCCCAAAATTGATGTAATAAATTATTTATAAGGAAATACATTCCAAAAATGAATTTCATCATTAAAATAATATTTTTTGATGTTATTTTATTACCTGTAAAAAACAATAGTGAATCCTCAAAACCCAATATTATATTTTACATTCATAAAAACATTTCATTGTGAACATGAACAACTTACAATAGATGAATTGTTTTATTTTAATGATTTTAGGGCCTAAAAAATTAATATATTTAATACCACTCATATTTGGTAGAAACCATGGGAGAAAAATGATAATGATTGTGGTTTTTATTATTTTATCACGTAGATTCCAAAACAAATGATTAGAAATGAATAAAGAATTCATTACTTTTTTTATTAATTACCACACAATATAAATTACATATTTACATAAAAACCATCTAGCATGAAGTTTATCTCACTCTACCTTTACAATTCTCTCAAAAGAAATTCCTAGTATGTTAATAATTTTTTCTCATGATTTTAGATTCACCTTCTCAAGGTAAGGAGTTCCCTTCCTCTTCCTCCTTATTATAGTAATTTCTTTTTTACATTCATTTTTATTTATAATAATTTATGTTTTTATTTGTTTTTACCCATACATTTTTCTACCCTTGTTATTCCAATATATTGAAATACAACCTTTCACTTTCATTAACCCCTTCAATTAATGTTTATGTACACTTGTTATGTTGTCAAAAATCATATAGTGATTTTCAATGCCAAATATTCGTGTTTTGAATACCCATCCGAATTTCCACTCAACGGTATTCACCTAGCTGTACATATTCTTCATTTATTGGGGACTTCAATATATATAAGTTAAAATAATTAATCATTGGAATTAATGTTATGGAATATGTTCCTTTAATATATTATTTTTGTGGAGCACACATCCATGTATATAATATGAATGTAATAGATGGACTTGTAATTATATAACCCTCTAATGTATTGAGTAGTGCTTAATATCAATAAAATCCATACACGGTTTATGTGTATTCATCGTAACTGAATTATCTTCTTATTTATCTATGAGTAGCCTATATTTATTCTTATGATTTAATGTTGGTTTTTGTTTCCACATTCATATGATTAAATTAAGTTATCATCTTATATAATTCCTAAATGTTATTGATTATGGTTTACAACATTATATGTCATCCATTTATTCCTCTAGAATCACATGTGGTAGATTAAATCATGTTTCTATTTTATTATTAACTTATTGGGATTTATAGATCACATGTTTCTTATGTACATCCCCAGGTTATAAAGTGCAATTTTAGATGAATGGTGGAATTATAAGGGAACATTATAGAATTTGAAAAAAATTCATCATATCCATATTTCAAGTTATTATGATATGTACCTTGTTCTATTAATACACTTGGCCTATCGATATTTTGGGATTGTGTTATTTGTATCTATGTGTAACAAATATTGAAATAATTGTTTATAAAAATATGCACAACAAGAATTGGTCACTGTGCCAACGAACATATCACTATGGTTTGGGAAAACCATTGGGATATGATATTTTAGAAGAGTCCTTAACAATGGTTTTTTGGGAAAAGATCATTTATCTAAATGATTTTAAAAAACTATTGGGGATTCTAATCCAAATTCAAAGCATGATTATTCTTCCCCTCCCCCCATTGTGATATAAACCCTACCACTACCACCCAGCTTGATCCCTCCCCTCCTCCCTTGTAGATTCTCTAACCCTAACATATATATCTCCAATACTAGTAGTTGTGGGAACTCATCCAGATTCCTATCTCTATAACCACTGTAATACTACTATAATCTAGAACCAGTAGTGGTGTTTGCCTCTCCCCTCCTCCCTTACATATCAATTTCCAAACTCCAGCAGTAGTGAGATTATTTCCCTCCCAACTGGACAATCAATATCCTGCGTGATTTCATTTGATTATTATTCTATATTAAATCAGTGGTCTCAAAATCATTGAGGTATTTTATCATCTATCCATGTTTTATTTTTGGTATAAAACACCATCCACGATTGTAATTTTTTGGGAATTTCATTTATTTGGATCATGTGTTTGGATGGATGCATTTTATATTCCATTCTGGTATTTTTGTGACTATTTAGTCTATTTTTGTTCAATTTTTGATAGTTATACTAAATTTAGGATTGAGTAATTATTTTTTAATGCATCATTTTTGTTCCAGGTAGTTTAGTTCAATCATTATATTTATATTTTAAATTACTTCAACTGTAACATTATTAATTATAGAACATACCCTTGAAACATGAAATCATAAAATAAATTATTAGTGATTTTTTTTTGTTTTTACCTATTATGAATGAATGATGATTCAACATTCATATTTATTAGTATTTTATATACCAAACCCAACATGTGATGTTAGGAAATATATATTTAGTTGTCTTGTATCATGATATGTATAACTACAAAACATTGATAGATAATATATGTTTATCTAATCTAATTATTTTTTTGATTGTTTAATATTTTCATGGTTTTCTAGGTGATTATTATCATGATTAAAAATGAGTTGTTTTGGATTTATGCCATTTCATAATAAATGATTACATAAAAATAAAAAATTTAAAAAAATATTTTCAATCATTTTTAGTGATTTTGAAGAAAAATGATATTTTTTTGAAAAATGATATCGAGATAAAACACTCTTATAGAGTGGATATTTTTCGTTTTGGAATGAAATGGTTTTAATTATATAATATAAAATTTAATAATTTCATTGTGAAATAAAATAGGAGAATAGTGTTGTAAATGATCTGTAATAGGCATACCTATTATTGAATAAAGTTTTATTGAATTATTTTTACATGAAACTTGTTGAATTCACATCACCCTCACCAAATTACCTCACCAATGAGAAATAAAGTAAATAATATCAAAATCATGATTTCCTTTCTCTTATAATGGTTTGTATATTCTTCCTTAAATAAATTATTTTTTATGTACTAACATTTTATGCGTTGGTTTTTTGAAGGTAATACAGGTCTAGAACATCATTACATTGGGAGTTACTTGTCTCCAACAAAAATGATATCACGTAATTCAGATTTATAATGATAACAATAATTGTTTCCACTCATATAAAACTATATTATTCAAAAAATATATTATATCATAACACATCTTATGTGGTGTTGTGCTGACTTCTTACAAGGAATGTAATACTCGTATTATTTATAATATTATCTATGATCGAAATAAATCATTTTATATGATTAATAAATAAGATAAATGTAATATAATTATAGGATGAAGGATGAAAGGGGGGAGAAATGGTAGTCGAAGATGAAGACTGTGTAGAGCCTTCAACTTTGCTAATATGGTGATGGCGAATCTGTAGGAGTGTTACTTTGATCCGAAGGAGGTATTCAGTCCCCCTTCGAAATCAGTGTCTACAAGTGGAGGGAAGGGGAACACTACAAATTTGTTGATGAATGATGCAGCAAACCCTATGAAAAATCTTGATGGATCGGCTTCCCGGAACCTGTTCTTTTGCGATTCCAGGTATGAATCAGCTTCTCTCAGCAAAAGGATTAAAAAAATGGGTCTATTGCATTTATCGAAGCAAACCTAAAGATATTGGAAGATCGACTTGAAGAAAGCCGATTTCCCTTCTTGCCAGTCTATCTGGAACACAATATGTTGCACCTTTCAGGGCAGAGGATGTTTGATTCGACTCTCTCAGAGATGGGGATTTACATAATGGTGTCTAATTTCTATTGGAAGAGGTACCTTTCTGACTGTTTTCCCTTCGAAAGAAATACAGAATGCAGCCAGGAGCTTCGGACCAGTGTCGATGAAACCTGGATATATCATGTTTCATCAATGGGATCCTCTATCAAGTCCTCTTGAAATCAAGAACTCTTGTACCCAGACTTGGTTCCGGATAAGAGGCTTAAACTATTTTTTTTGGCATCCATCTGTTCTGGTAGAAGTTGCCTCTGCCATTTGCAGCCCGATTAAAGTAGACAAAGAAACTGAACAACCGAGGTATGGCCATTTTTCTCGTTTCCTATTTTAAATTTATTTAGAAAATGTGCTGAGAGATACAATATTTTTGGTGGCTGGTGAAATCAAGATGGAACTCCAAATCCAGTTTGAGTGGTTGCCTAGTTTTTGTAAGTCTTGCCTATGCATTGGTCATGCTCCTGCTCAATGTCGTCGTAATTTAAAATGTTGCCTAAGTAAATTACTGGGTCACTCCCACGATCAGTGTAAGAGGAAAGGTGCAGATGGTAGTAATAATGGCCCAAAAACAAAGGATCCTCTCAAGGGTACTCCATCTTTTGTTAAAGTTGTTCATCATGGTTTGAAAAAGGATGATGAGGCACAGCATGCTACTACTGCTGTTGCTATAGAGACTGCTAAAACTATAGAGTATGTGACATCTGGGATCCATGGTGATATGGGAATTATGAATAATTCATGGGATGATATTGCTGAGGATGAAGAGCATAAATCAAAACATTAAATTGAGGTTCAATACAAAGTTAATTAAGAGCTTGATCGTGTTGAAATGCTCCTATTTTTGGTAAGGGGAAGATGCAGATTATTGATGATAAAGGTTTCCAAATGGTTTCGCACAAGAAACCGACGGCCTTCTCAATTTCCCATGATAAGCTGCAAGTGAATAATGTGGTGGAGGATGATTCTTCATTGGATAAGATGGGAATTCAGGCAGGTACAATGGAGATTACTGTTCAATCTGCTAGATTGCATATTGCTCAAGGGGAGGACAGTCTGCATGAGACAGAGCCCCCTGATTATGTCAAGCAGGTTAGTAAAGGGAAACTGGAGAAACAAGGGAATCACGAAATCTTAATTGCTACTGAATCTATTAACTCACAAGGAGATCCATGGGATAAATGGCTCCACAAGACAGATTACACCCTGGTTAATGTGGAGCAAGATAATTTAAGAAATATGGAGCTGGACCATTCAGCGGTGGTGGAACAAAATATAGTGGATTCAGTGGCTGCGCATAAACCAACTACTAATTTCATCTCCACGTTAGATAAAATTAATAATCTTGAATTTTATTTACTTAATTTAGATGGTTTTAAGAGAGCGGGATGCAATAATAGAAGGCCCACTAGGATATCTGATGTTGAGGATGGTGTAGCTGATGACTTGGCCAGGGATGTGCAGGTCAAAAAAGGGGTGCAAGCAGGGCCCCATGAATCGAAGGAGCATCAATCCACTATTCTTCAGGATGCAATACTTGAAGATACTATGCATGGGGACTCCTCTTATAAGATTCATGTGATGGGTAATCAAATGGGGGGAGGTCGACATCCTACTGATCGGGGTGGAGCCAGGGGTCATGGTCGGCCTCGAAAATGGTAACATCTAGATGTGCACTTGTGTTTTGTTTAAGATGTGGTTTACTAGATGTAAACATATCATAATCTCTTGTGTACTGTTTCGATTTTCTTTTCAATAAAATTTAGAGCCATGGGTCCTGTACCCTTGGCTGAACCTTCTTAGTAAATAAGAGAAATGTCCAGTAGAAGTTGAGGGACATGGTGTGTGAAGTTCCAGTGGATAAATTTAGATCCTTTGATAGATTATATATTCCTTATTGTGGGGGTTATCATAAGATTTATTGATAGACCTTCTTATATATAGAATATATTATTTAAATAACAGACATAAGTATTTATGTTCTATAATAAATTTTTTAATAATTTAAGCATTTACCCTCGATGGATTTGGAGCATTTGTAGTTGTTGATATAAGGAAAATAAATATCATGGTTTTATTGTTATAGTATAATATATATATATATATATATATATATCGTATTTTTCTATATTTTATATTTTGATTCTCATATAGACTTATGTGTTAATTATTATTTCATATGAATTGATGATTTATTACTCCGTAAGATATGATTTGGATTAATCATAAATATTATTTAATTGATTTATGATATCACATAAAACTGTTTTCTTACACAATTGACAAAATTTGGATGTATGAAACTGATCAGATCTAAAGAGATTTTAAAAACAAAATGGATTGATTTTTAGATGTTTAATTTGACAGTCCTTAATATAGTGGTCACATATATTTCCTATGTAATAATTATGTTGGAAGAACTTGGTTGGCCCGTGAATAAGTCAGAAACCATATAAATAGATATGGTTTTCAAAAAAACAATTATGTGTGGTATCAAAATGGAGAGAAAATGAAATATCAAAATTCTTATGATCTAAATGGTAGCACAGTATTGGAGAAAAATTTAGATGGGTATTTAACATTTATTAATCATCATGATAAAGAAGGAATTCTATCCCAAGAGGAATTAGATATGAGAACACATGATGCATCTAATGAATATAATAATGTTTATAGGATGAAAAAATTTCATAATGCTACCAAAAATCTAGTATATCAAAAATGTGGTCAAATGAAGAATATAAAACTTTTAATCTAATTATTTCATGGGAATATGACGTATGTTTTTTATAGTACCTCCTTTTATTAAATTCATACCATTTTGAATAAATTTCTTCTAGATGGTGTAGAAATTCCCTCAAACCACTATATGGATTGGAATTTAGTTGAGGAATAATGATTAAAAAAATGATTGTTTGAAAGATTTCAGGTTATTCTATGAGGAAGTTGTTTAAGAGAATGATTATTTCAAATATGGGACATCCTCCTAAAAGCTAAAACCTTATAGAACACTATCATATGGGCCGCAAAAAATGGGGCTCCTTTTATTGACCCTCGAATTCCGTAATACCTTCATATAATATGGAATATGAATAAAGATTTTATGGAATGGTACTCAAAGAAAAATAATAATAATGAGTTGGTTCATCCTAAAACTAAATTTTAATTGATGGGATTCAATGATAAACATCCTCATTTCATAGCTAATGTGTTCTATATGAGAATGGGTCCTTCATTGTTTGCTTTTATTATTTTCAAGAATAATCAAACATCGCACAACACATGGATACTTATCATTCAGATTTATATCATTCCTTAATAGATGTTTATAAAAAAACATTCACTTTCATGAGTATACTTGTATCTATACCTTCTGATCCAGGTAATGATTTTGATGTATGAATGAAACCTTTAATAAAATAGTTGAAAAATAATTGGAATGTGGGTGTTCACACAATTGATTTATTTTCTAATGGAATATTTTTTATATGCGTGTTGCACTTATGTTAATGATAATGTTTTTCCTTCTTATGAAATATTGTATAGAGATATAATGAAGGGAAAAAATCATTTCTTGTTTGTATAAAATATAAATTGTCTGGAAGAATAAAATCAACCCAATGTTTCTTCTTTATAGCACATCAACAATTCTTCCCAATAGACCATCCATATTAGAATAATCGTGAGAGATTTTAAAATACCATTGATAATGAAAATCTACCTCAACATATTTCTCAAACTGATGTTCTTAATGAATTGAATGTTTTTAGTGTTTCACTCAGGAAGGGGTAGATGAAATATACAAAGAGAAACAATATTTCCACTAAAAAATATTACAACTATAAGAAGATGAGAATTTCCTTTGATATTCCTTATTGGTCAACCAATTTTTTAAATCATTACCTAGAAATAATTCACATTTGAAAGAAAATATGTGAAATATTTCAATCAATTATGAAAAATATATAATTAATGAAAAAATGGTTTTTCATCTTGGTGTGACTTGGTAGATTGGTGCATCAGACCAGAATTGCATCATTTGTTTATCAGTGAAAATAAATAAAAAGATCCATGAGCTCCATATGTGATGACACCCATAGGAAACACCTAATTTATATAAGTACTAGAGATTATTATCATTCTTTATTATTATTAAAGTAACATATCAAAACTAGTCCATAGAAAATTGTTGAAGATGAAATATTTGAAGACTAATGATTATCACAACCTTTTCCATTAGTTGATTTTAATATAAATATATCATCTTCAATCAAATAATGTTAGTGTGTCAGTTATTCGGATCTTTAATTTCATTAGATACCTTCTTTCTAATTGTTTTTCAAATTCATTCTCTCAATTACATGTTGGATGAGAGACCATTTATTTTGTGTAAGCTTGTGAAAACATTTCTTCTATACTTTTTTCACATTCATTATGTATCTATCTATCCATCTCCTAAAAAATACTTCTTGGAGGACTTATTTATTTTAATTTGATGTATCTAACAGAAAAGAATGTTCAAATTTAATTATTATGTCTACAATAGAAATCATCATAACAGTTCTATCATAAATGGTTACAGAGGTCATGAATTTATGGGTTTTAGAACAATTTATTCATCTCATTTTACTTCATGACAGATAAAATCATTAAGAAATGAAGAATAAAAATATGAGAAAATTGAACATAATTTTCCATCACATCAACAAACTTGAGAAATTCCTAGATCATAAACATTAGTGACATTAATCTTTGATGATCAGGATATAACACATCACACTATTTTGTTTTACTATGATTTGTTCGATGATTACATTAATAATGTAAATTGAACATGAGTTTCTTATTTCATCTAATTTAATTATATATGTATGTTATTTTTTTATTTTCTTAGTAGTGAACATAAACAAATGATAAATAGAAATATTAATTTTTTTATCATTGATAAGTAAAGAGACTCTACATAGAAAAGATTTATCTTCCTAGTTGAATGTTTGGTGAGAAATATTGAATTAATAAATTAATAAAATCACAATATAATTATGTTTTATATTCATTTATATTTCAAATATTTGGTTTTCTTACTAGATCTTCCTCTATGGAAATTAGAGATTGGGATTTTATTCCTACTTATTTGTCTCAAGAATTAAATACAATTATTATCTATGGTTATAGATTTATTATCACTTAATGAGGAAAGAACATGAGACCAAAACATTATTGTGTTATGTTAACTGTATACAAAATATTGTTATGAAGGAGGGTTAGATAGGAGACCATGATTTTCAAATTTATCTTACTATGGAGTCTTTGAGAAAATACTAATATTGGATTATTACAATCATGGTCAACTCACATTGATGAAATTCAAGAGGTTTGATTAAATTATGTTTCATGAAACATTTATTGATGATTGTGGATTTTGATTTATTGACAGGACTGACACTCATTACAACTACGAACCATATGTATTTTCATCAATGGAGAAGAATGGTATTTTGGTCAAAGAATATTTTTGACCTGAATTTTGTTTCATTATTTAATTAATCCCAAGAAATATTTTTTTGGACGATGATGATGGAATTAAAACCATCTATTTTCCTCAAATAATTTCAAAATTAAAATTGGACTTTTTCCATTTAATAAATAACTATGGGGTTATGAAAACAAACGTGTCGCATTCTACATTTATCAAGATTCATTTGACCCTTAATCCCTTCTTCTATATCTGCTTATTTAGTGTCACGTTCATTATCAACATGAGTAATTTAACTATGATTAGACATAGAGAAGTGGAATATACTCCCTCATTTATAACCCCAACAGACTACATAACAAAATGATCATGAATCTACTCTTTTGTAGAAGGAGGGCTATTGTACAGAGAAAGACTAGTGACATCATTTTCTATCTCATTGATGATAAGAATAACCCCACATGGAGATGAAGGATTTTCTTCAACAAACAAAGAAGTTGGTAAAATTATTATTAGACACATATAAATTATAATATATAGGAAAATGCTCTAGTGAAAACAAAAAAAATAGGGGATAACATGAAACATCTTTTGAAGTTTTTATTCACTATAGTTCACAAGGTGAATTTAATTTTTTAAAAATTTTATCAGGTATTAAGGATCATGCACAAAATAATCATTCTAGTTATTAATTAATTATAAAATGGAAAGGTGGTTTGTTATTGATTACTATATGATTGATAGAAATATACAATAACACTTCATGTTTGGTATTTTTACAAATTCTCTGTTTAAATAAATATATCGAGTTTACAAATAGTGTTTCTCATTATTTATTATATATATTAACATCAATAGAGTAATTAACATGAAATAATTTTTAATTTATCCCAAATCAATTTGATTTAAAAAATAAAGCTTAAATTTTTAAATCACATCATAAATTTTCTATACTCATCTATTATTCCCCAAAATATCAAAATAGGAAACCTACTATTTAATTATTGGATTTAAAAAGAAAATGCATATAACAATGTTATAATAAACCTTAAAGCAATGAAAATTTTGTGGCATTACCATTCCATAAAACATAATTGATTACTTTTCCACCATTAATTAATTTCAAAATGTTTTAAAAATATCCCACATCCCATTCTAAACATTTTACTTTGAACTTTTTTTTATATGATGTGTCCTCTATATTGATATTATTCGCACTAAATATAAATTTTTATGTTATATCAAAACATTTTCTATATTTGTTTTGACACAATGTATTTCTTAATTAAGTCATTACTGGTATAATTTATTGTTTTAGTTACACATTATTTATGTATTTATAATTAATTAAATATTTATATTTAAATGTTGTAAATGAAAAATACTCTTGAGAAAAGAAAAAAAATGTGACATAATGAGTGATATGGGAATACCTCTTCTAGTGAAAATTATGAGTATTTTATTTCAAAAATACATATCAATATCATATAATTCCCTGCTTTTTTTAATTTTTAATCAGGATCCACAACTGAGGAACTAGTTTTTCACTAACCAGCTAAGTATTTCCAATGCTCAGGATGGAGATTCAAGGGAGGTTGTATTATCTCTAGTGACTCTAGTCTATGTGCCCGATCATACACTATCCCTACCCCTAATGTAATATTTAGATAAATTTATAATATCATTGTGTTGATATAGACATCTTGGATATTTATGCAACCCATCTTTGAAAATAAAATTTCATCTGAGCATCCATGCCTCCTGTTCTAGTATCTACTGATGATTCCCACACCTCATCCAAATATTGCATTTTCACAACCGTCTATTCCAATATACTTTTCTTATATATCCTCTAACCTAGTATACAAAATTTATGTTTATTCTATAGTATCACCTAATCCTTATAACCATGAGGAGCATACACATAGACTAACTAAATCTATATCAGTTGGTGTTCCTTCAGTGCATATTGATTCAACGACACACACTGGTCTGACTACCTCTGGTATAGTTATAGGACCCTATTAATTTTTTTATTATAATTTATTTTGATTATGTGATGTATGGATATATTATTTTATTATATTTTTTAACTAATGGATCTACTGATAAGCGGCATGGGTGTACACACATGAATGTTGTCTTGAACCGCCACACCCACTAATAGTGGATTACAATGAATAAAATCAAATGGTTGGAAAATATTACAAGAATGTAGGATTTTTTTAGTGATGCTTGAAAAATACTCAAACATTATTCACATAATTCCACTCCCATGAAGATATCGTAAAAATATAATATAGGATAATTCTTGTGAAAAAATAGTGGAAATTTTATTCGATTTAATATTATATTATTATTGTATTTATTTTAATTTATAATTTTAGGCCAGCTTCATTGTAATATTTTAAATGGTGGTGCTGTGAGGCTATCAATACATGTGGAATTCTGTGAGCTTTCACGATTCTATAAGATTGAATTTTATATTGGATGGATTGGTTGAGTTGGAATGTATTTAGAGGCCACACTTGCCTTGGATGAATTCCTGGTAGAATATTAGTTTAAAATCATTATTCACTAGATAAGTAACGAGTTCAAGATATTAATAAAATGTGATGATTTTAAATAAAAATTATCATGATTTTTATTAATACTTAATTTTTTATTATTTAATTATAATGAATCTTCATGTAATTAAAAAGGTTGGTATGAAATATTTCCATACAATGGGGAGGACCATTTTGTTACATAATGAGATGAAGTACGTACAACACTAATTTACTTTGATGTAATTAATTTTTTATATATCTTAAATATATAGGGGTCAATTAGCTAAAAAATTCTATTTCAAAAAAAAACATCTAGTTGCATAAGTTATATGGCTAGGCCCTAACATATATTCAACATGTCAATGAGAAATTTCATAATATCTTTCACTACATTGATGTATAGGTATTCAAATACTTTAATTGTATTACGCTCACCATAATCATAATTGTATGAATTTTTCCTATATAAATCATCACACATAATAGTCTTGATAGATAAACACTAACCACTTGGATCCATCCATTCCATAAAGGGTAGTATGTATTATATAAATTATAATATATTATTTACTATAATTCCATTCATACATAAGTTGATATGTTTCAGTGGACATTAGATGTCATGAATTCTCTACCTATAATAATGAATGACATGTTAGAAACACTTTAGTACAAGGAAAAAGCATTAAAGATATCCCCCTAGATAGGTGCGTGTAATTTTCCACTCCTCCATCATTTTCAAATAGAACCAATTTAGTTCTTGGAATAAGATAGTTTTTTTGTGAGTTACCCTCTGGGGTTTCATAATTTATTTTTTTAATTCGCTAAGGGAGAGAGAGTTTGAGATTTAATCTAACATTTATGTTCTAATTCACTTGGGAAGAAAGGGATGGAGTAGTAATATAATATGAGGTTCCCCCTTATTGGTTCTTAATATTAATTTTGAGCTACTAATGTTGAAACAATTTAGTATAGTACATGAATCTACCTCAATGATAACCAATATAAATGTACATCATTTTCTACTAGTGATCATAGAGGATCATGATTAAAAACATGTATATGTAGGATATAATGAAACATTATTTTTAACAAAAAATCCATAATCAATAAAAAATTAATGTTCCATGTAATTATATCAAGTATATGATCATTAAATTATAGAGGACAGTTATCTTTATATGTTTCTTTTTTCATGTTTTATAAATCTATGAAATCTAACTAGCGAGTTTTAATAAATGTTTAAATTTGATAATTTTTTTATGATACCAATCATACCACCTTTATTGGGTAGGACATGTAAGGGAATAACCTACAAACTATTTGACATGTGTTAGAATTATCCTTATATCAATACATTTGATCATTTAGTTTTTTCAACATTTTAATAATTTAGATTGAGTCTACATTAACACTGAAAAATTGTGTTTTCCTCATCCAACATAATAATTTCAGGAATCGAATGAATATCTTAAACTCTGTTATATAATGCATATCTTCATTGCCTATAGTATAAATTAAGCATCATATTTATTTTCTTGTTATCCTTGGGTGAATAAATTTTACTACTAATAAGTAAGGGGTTATTATATATTCCTTCATATTTATGGTTTTTTATTTGGGATTGATATTTCTAATAATGAGGCCATCCAATTAGACTCATGTTAAAGTTTGGTTAGTTTATTGATTTATCTATTTTTAGAATCCATATGTATTATTTTAATAGATATTCTAGGTTTATCATCTCTACATGATGCTAAATCACTATAAGTGTTTAAATGTTTTGTTTCTTATCATAAGTTGAATTAAAATATCCTGTCATGTTTTTTATTTTTTAATAATTTAATATATTATTTAATTTTTAAAATTGTATTTTACATTTAAAATCAACACTATATTACTAAAATGTTTAATATAAAAGGAAATCATCATTAATAGATAACAAAAATGTTCAATTTATTATATAAAAATAATAAATTTTATTTAACATAACATTTTATAATTGGAATCTATTAAACCCATAATACATGTAATTCACATAGAATATATGAAATTATTTTTATCGAAACCTATATAATACAATAGATACACTAGGAGGAGGAGGAAGAATAGAATGAGAAATAATAAGGGAATGCACCAAATGATTTCACACTTTCTCCCAAGATAATGAAATGAAATACACCATACTATTTGTTATTCCCCCATGTAGTACTCCCTCTAATGAATTTTTTATAGAAACATTCCACATCCTCTTTCCCCCCATTGGGACCCACTATAGATTACCTATAATATTCAAAATTTCAAAATCCTATTCTAACTTTTACCACCACCTCATGGTCGACAGATAGCTACCCTCTATGGAATCATTTACCCCACCTGGAATGTTTATTATAGGATAAACTATGGGTATCATGGACTCTATCATGGAAACCTTTCAGAGAATAAATATTTTCCTAATGATTATGGAAAGAAACTAAATTCCATATTTTGAATACCTTATCCAACATATCTTCTTTATCAGGAAGACCCATCTATTTTTTTAATCCTTTTTTCCTTCATTTCCTTATTCCATTTAGAAAATATACATACCTTCAAAATAATTTGACCCCCCAAAAAGGTATTAGTCAATGATATATGAAAATAGATTTGGATAAATACACGTAAAAGTGAATGATTCACACTCCTTCAAGATTTTCCAACAAGTGAGATATGATTTGGGATACACGATCATCCAATTAGAGTGGAAACATTTTTTTTCTATTTTTAAGATCTACGTAATCCTTCCAGACTATAACCATCATGAATATAAGAACAATCCATAATATCTCATTATTATATCCCTTCAGATCTCTCATTACACAACTGAATATGATAGTTATAATGAAGTTTACATGTGCATATCCAAAAACCACGATGATTAATAAATTAAATATAATAGAGTGTTAGTTTATAAAACACAGTAAAATAATTTATATATTATTTCTTTTTTCTTTCATAATAATCATTGGAATTAGTTATATTATCGATTCACTAGAAGCATTTTTATTATTTTATTTAGAACGTTATAGTTCAGTTTCCAATTTTTTATTTACCAACAAACAATAATTAAATATTAATCCCCATGTGTCATATTAATCTACTGTTGTATTTATTGAATTCATAATGCTCCTTAAACCCTTGATCCCACTACTACTGATTTTCAAATATTTTTATTTATTAAAATTATTTCAAAAAGTGTCACTTAAACATTTCCCAAACATTATTCCACTCATTCAAGATAAGAATAATGGTATATATCCATCATAATTTCTATTCTCACTTTTATATTTTAGGAATGTTGGAACAATTATCAAAAACATCCTGCCTCAAATCCACCTAGAGTAAACACATTTGTTTGTATAGAACTTTTTTAGTACTAGATTTAGAATTGTAAGAGGTAGAAGAGAAGAATGATAAATGAAATTAGTAATATACAAGATAAATTCAGTCTACTAAAATTGATTCAATTTTAGAAATGAGTAAATGTAATATTTCTAAAAATAAAAATCAATTTCAGTTTAATCATGTTTAAATTGTCACATTTTCTTATTGGATGATTATCCCATATTGATGCTACCATGATCTCAGGATTATGTTTTCACTGTTAAATAATTTTATATAATTGTTATTAGAATTTGATATTGAATATATGTATTTAATTAATTTTATAAGATTAAAAGTAGAATAATAATGTAATTTTGGAGGGAGATTTTTAATATTGATAAATGTGTGCCTCATACAAAACAAATTTTCTTGAGTAGTAGGAGAAAAGATACAAGCATTGTAAATGAAGAGAAATAACATGGAATTATTTGTTTTATATTTTCAATTTCAATTTTTAATATTGATTTTGTATCTTAAAATTATATTTATAATTGTAATAGTCTAAATTGGAGGCCCTTTATGCTTAGTAACCCAATAAATTTAGAAAAACAATCACTTACATCATGTTTTGGGAGATGGCACCATGGAAGATTATGCTACCGACCAGTGAAGAGAATTATCTCGATGAGGTATTGACCCACTTTAGGTGAGGTTTCTACTTACACTGATTTGTATGGGGTATCATAGGATGTGGCTAATTCCAAAAAAGAAAAAAAAGGGTTTTAAAGGTGGATAAACAATGTAAAATGGAAAAAACTTAAATGTTGAATCTTATGGAAGCACTCTGTCATTAAATTCCAATAAGTACCACCACAACATGTAATTAAAAAATCTTATTGTGCACCATGTATTAGTCCTAGAGATGGGTAGGATAATGAAATTATTGTATATGTTTATGTAAAGATTGACCATGAAGAAGATGGAGGGGATGATGGTGATGAAGAGGGAGAATATGATTGTTTGGAAGAGGGTGGGGATGATTGGGGAGGAGAAGGCTCTGGATGACAATAAGGATGTGGATGAGTACAAGGTTGAGGATGCAGAAGAATATGAGGTTGAGGAAGATGGTGATGATAATGATGGTGATTATGTACATATTCACCCATTACATTTATTGAAAACTATGAACTTGGTTGTTCGATTATTTGTTTTGAATGAATATATGTGATATTGTGTGTGTCTGTTATCATTGGTTAAATGACTAAATTGATATCCAATGTTATCAATATTTATGAATTGGTTTGTTGTTATTTGTGGATTCCCTACTAGGATTACATGAACTATGTGTTGAGGATGATTTAATGGTTTCATTGTAGGATGAGGGTGTTCTATTTTGATTGGAGTAGTCATAATGCCATTTTTTCATTTTATTGAGTATATGATGATGTTTTTGATTTATTTTACTTACATGTGTAGTTAATGGGTAGTGGAGATTATACTACTGGATGTGGGGATGGGGGTATTTACCAATGGGTACTAAACTGTTGGTATAACTCTATTCAAATGGTTCACACTTATCTGTTGGAATATTAAAATACAAACCACTTTATACAAATGGTTTACTAGAAACTATTGGTATAGTGATATATATACATCCCAGATACCAATAGTTTTTTTAAAACAATGGGATATGAAATCCAAATGCTTTAAGGGTCTATCCCAATATATTCAAACCATTAATGATGATTAATAATTTAGGTATTGATTGGTTGTTATACTCTATCTATAAAATATAATTAGAACTTTTCCTCCAAATTACACATTCAGATGAAAAAGTTAGGCCTCTGGGCCATTGGGACTT
Source organism: Viscum album (assembly GCA_963277665.1). NCBI lineage: Eukaryota > Viridiplantae > Streptophyta > Magnoliopsida > Santalales > Viscaceae > Viscum > Viscum album. Next base: position 954,101,076 of record OY728133.1, on the reverse strand, counting down.
TTGGATATCAAATTTTTAAGGATCACATGTTATCTATTTCCCTAATGGGGGGCCTTAGTTCTTCATGTTTGTGGTGAACCCATCTATTGGAGATCATTAAGGTATAAAGGTAGTCTCTTGTGATCATTTGGACACAAAGGCTCATTTGTAGAGAATTTGGGACTCACCTTTTTAGTAACATGATCTATAATTTATATATAATAATATATGGGTGAAACGATATGAAATATAGTTGGAGTAGATGGATCCTAGTTGATGGGATGTCCTATGCTAGGGTGGGTTAATGGGCTTGGTCCCACAAGTAATTACAAGACTTTTACATACCGGGCAATTGGGCTATGCAATCTACGGCCTTCAATCCATGTAAGTGATCTATCTTATCCATGTTTAAATGGGGATTATCCATAATAAAATAAAATTTTTAGTAAGGGTTGGGCTAGTTAACAATAACCATTATACATTTTAAATAATGTTCCCATTTTAGGTGGTGAAGTAAATGGTTAACATACATAGGATATAATTATGAATTCTCCTAAAGATGAATGTCTTTAATAATTTTAATTTCAAACATGTAAATATTATTTGGAATAGAACATTGGTTTTGAATAGAAATTCTAAACATAAATATCATACAATGTTATTCAAAATATTGTGGTTGTATTGAATGGGATGCACTTATTAAAAAATTACATAGATAATAGATTAATTTTAATATTATGAGTATATTATTTTTAATTTATTCTTATATCTAGTGAATTTTTGGATGAGATCCAATAAAACATAGAGCGAAAGATTTTATTCGTGTCTATGTCTATGATTTGAGACGTTACTATTGGGATTATAGAATCATTCCATGCTTGAATTCTAACATTAATAATCCATTAAAATTTATTATATAGAAATAATATAATGGGTATGATTTATTTCATTTAAATATATATCATGAATACTGAGACAATACAACCTTAAAATACATCATTTTTTTAAAATATCATTATAAATCATATACAATAACCTATATTGTTAGTGTATTTAGATATTAGATACATTATTTAAATATTTTTAAAAAAATTAAATATCTCGAATAAATTATATTCACATAGGATATCCTTCTATAGATATCCATAAAATACCATTATATATGATGAGGAGAATAGAAACATAAGAAAGGGTGAGTTTAAATGTTCACTAAGTTTGAACATAAGATATATCCATTGAAGATCAAATGTGAGTATAAGATGAAAATGTGGGTATGAGAACATAAAATTTTTATATAAACATAACATTACAATTTCACACCCAATCAATCATGAATCATACATCCTAAATAATGACATAAGTCTTTTGAAATAACATGTAAATTGAAGTATGAGAATGTGTAACCATATGATAATTATTATATGTCATGGAATAAAATCATAAGATTGGAAAATAATTTTCAAATGTTGATTAATAATTTGGAACAAAACTAATATTATAAAATAACATACTTTGATATGTCTCATTATCATGACTATCATCACATTGTTTTAAGATTTCCCCTGCTTTATTGGATTCACTCAACGCTCTTATAAATATAGTGTATGATGTTCATGTTAAAACTGATCACATACGTATATCAACCATATCACAAATAAACAAATAAAATGTAATGAGTTTTTTAATAATTTACATAATCCATAAATAAATAATTCAATAAAAGTTAGTGAATTATTTAAAAAAAATATATCCATAGAGAATCATTATAAACATTAAAGGAGTTAAACCTTGATGAAACCCACGTTTGAAGGATTATAAACAGTTTAAATAAAAATGAATATCATTTAAATTTAAAAATAGTTTTTAGAAAAATAAATAATAAAATCATTATTTTATTAAAAATATAATATAAGAAAAGTCTTTGGAAAAATTTGTGGCAATTTTATTGGATTTAATATTATATTATTATAGTATTTATTTTAATTTATAATTTTAGGCTAGCTTCATTGTAATATTTTAAATGGTGATGTTGTGAGGCCATCAAAACATGTGGAATTCATTGAGATTTCGAAAGTCTATAAGAATGCATTTTATATTGGATGGATTGGTTGATTTGTAATGGATTTAGAGGCTACACTTTCCTTGGATGAATTTCTGGTATAATATTAGTTTAAAATCATTATTCATTGGATAAGTATCGAGTTCATGGTATTAATAAAATTTCATGATTTTAAATGAAAATTACCATGATTTTTATTAATACTTAATTTTGTATTATTGAATTTATTATGAATCTTCAGGAAAATAACAAGGTTTCTATGAAACATGTCAATACATTGGGGAGGACTACGATGTCACATAATGAGATAAAGTAGGTTCAACACTAATTTACTTTGATGTAATTAATTTTTTATATATCATAAAAATATAGGGGTCAATTAGCTTAAAAATTCTATTTCCAAAAAAGAACATCTAGTTGCATAAGTTATAAGGGTAGGCCCTAAAATATATTCAACATGTCAATGAGAAATTTCATCATATTTTCACTACATTGATGTATAGGTATTCTAATACCATAATAGTATTATCCTCATCATAATCATCATTGTATGAATTGGTCCTATATAAAGGATAGCGCATAACAAGATTGATAGATAAACACTAACCACTTGGATCTATCCATTCCTTGAAGGGTAGTAAGTATTATATAAATTATAATATATTATTTACTATAATTCCATTCATACATAAATTTATATGTTTTAGTGGACATTAGATGTTATGAATATTCTACCCATAATAATGCATGACATATTAGAACCACTTTAATTCATGGAAAAAAATTAAATATATCCACCTATATAGGTGTGTGTAATTTCCCACTCCTCCATCATTTTCAAATTGAACCAATTTAGTTCTTGGAATAAGATAGTTTGTTTCCGTGAGTTAATCTCTGGTGTTTCATAATTTGTTCTTTTAATTCTCTAAGGGAGAGAGAGTTATAGAGTTAATCTAGCATTTATGTTTCAATTCACTAGGGAATAAAGGCATGGGTTTGTCATATAATATGAGGTTCCCCCTTATAGGTTCTTAATACTAATTTTGAGCTACTAATGTTGAAACAATTTATTAGAGTACATTAATCTGCCTCATTGATAAACTATATAAATGTACGTCATTCTCTATTAGTGATCTTAGAGTATCATGATTAAAAACATGAATATGTAAAATCTAGAGAAACATTATTTTTAACTAAAAATCCATAATCAGTAAAAAATGAATATTCTATGTAAATATATCAAGAATATGATCATTAAATTATTGAGGACAATTATCTTTACATGTTTCTTTTTTCCTGCTTTCTAAATCAAAGAAATCACACTAAAAAGTTTTAAAAAATGTTTAAATTTTATAATTTTTTTATGATACCAATCATACCACCTTTATTGGGTACCACATGTAAGGGAATAACCTACAAACTATTTGACATGTCTTTGAATTATCCTTATATCAATACATTTGATCATTTAGTTTTTTAAACATATTGAATATTTAGATTGAGTCTACTTAAACACTGAACAATTGGGTTTTCCTCATCCCACATAATAATTTCTGGAAACAAATGAACATCTTAAACTCCTTTATATAATGCATATCTTTATTCCCTATAGCATAAATTAATCATCAAATTTATTTTCTTATTATCCATAGGTGAATAATTTCTCTATTAATTAGTAAGGGGTTTTTGTATATTCCTTCATATTTACGGTTTTGTATTTGGGATTGACATTTCTAATAATGAGTCCATCCAATTGGACTCATGTTAATGTTTAGTTAGTTTAGTAATTTATCTATTTTTATCATCCATATGTATTATTTTAAAAGATAGTCTAGGTTTATCATCTCTGCATAATGCTTAATCAGTATAAGTGTTTAAAAGTTTTGTTTCTTATCAAATGTTAAATTACAATATCCACTCATGTTTTTTATTTTTTTCATAACATAATATATTATTTAGATTTTAATTATAATAAGTCTGTAAAATTGCATGTTACATTTAAAATCAATATTAGATTACAATTTTTTTTTAATATAAATCGAAATCTCTATTCAAATAAAATAGACATGTTCAATTTATTATTTAAAAATAATAAATTTTATTAAACATAACATTTTATAATGGGAATCTATTAAAACCATCATACATCTAATGCACATAGAATATATGAAATTATTTTTATCGAAACCTATATAATACAATAGATATAATAAGAGGAGGAAGTAGAATAGAATGAGAAATAATAAGGGAATGCACCAAATGATTTCAAACTTTCTCCTAATACAATGAAATGAAATACATCATACTATTTGTTATTCCCCCATGTAGTACTCCCTCCAATGAATTTTTTATATAAATATTCCACATCCTCTATCCCCCCATGGGACCCACTATAGATTACCTGTAATATTCCAAATTTCACAATCCTATTCCTACTTTTACCACCACCGCATGGTCGACAGATAGCTACCCTCTAAGGAATATTTTACCCCACCTGGAATGTTCATTACAAGATAAACTATGGGTATCATGGACTCTATCATGGATCCCTATCAGGTAATAAATATTTTCCTAATGATTATAGAAAGGAACTAAATTCTATGTTTTGAATACCTTATCCAACATATATTGTTTATCAGAAAGCCCCATCTATTTTTTAATCCCTTTTCCATCATTTCCTTATTTCATTTTAAAAATATCCATACCTTAAAAATAATTCCACCCCAAAAAATGTATTGGTCCATGATATATGAAAATATATTTGGATAAATACTCATAAAATTGAAGGATTCATACTCCTTAAAGATTATCCAACAAGTGAGATATGATTTGGGATACATGATCATCTAATGAGAGTGGAAACATTTTCTTTCTATTTATAACATCTACGTAATACTACAAGACTCTAACCATCATGAAAATAAGAAGAATCCTTAATATCTCATTATTATATCCCTTCATATCTCCCCTGACACCACTAAATATGATAGTTCTAATGAAGTTTCAATGTGCACATCCCATAACCACGATGATTAATAAATTAAAAATAATATATTGTTACTTTCTAAAACAAATAAAAATAATTTGTAAATTATTTATTTTTCTTTCATAATAATCAATGGACTTATTTCTATTCTCGATTCTCTTGAAGCATTTAAAATTATGTGATTTAGAAGGTTATAGTTTATTTTCCCAATTTTTATTTTCAAACAAAAAATTCTTAAGGATTCATCCCCATGTGTCACATCAAACCTGTGTTATATTTATTAAATTCATAATTCTATATAAACCCCTTATCCCACTACTATAGATATAATAATATTTTTATTTATTAAAATTATTTAGGAAATTGTCACGTAAACATTTCCCAAACATTATTCCTCTCCTTCAAGATAAGATTAATGGAATATATCCATCAAAATGTCTCTCCACACTTTTCTTCTTTAGGAATGTTGGAAAAATTATCAAAACCATCCTACCTCAAATCCACCTAAAGTGAACACATTTTTTGTATAGAATTATGTTTAGTACTATAGTTACAATTTGAAGACGAAGAAGTGCAGAATGATAAAATAAATAAGTGAATATATAGGGGAAATTCACTCCACTGAATTGATTCAATTTTAGAAATGAGTAAATGGAATCTTACTAAAAATATAATTCAATTTCATTGGAATCATTTTTAAATCGTCACATTTTCATATTGGATGATTATCCCATGTCGATGCTACCATGATCTCATGATTATGTTTTCAATGTTAAATAATTTTATATTATTGCTATTATAATTGGATATTGAATATATATATATATATATATATATATTATTTTATATGATTAAAAGTAGAATAATAATGTAACTGTGGAGAGAGATTTTTAATATTGATCAATGTGTGGCTCAAAAAAACACGTTTTCTTGAGTAGAAGGAGAAAAGATACAAGCATTGTAAATGAAGAGACATAACAAGGAATTATTTGTTTTATATTTATGATTTCAATATTTAATATTGATTTTTTATCTTAACAATATATTTATAATTTCAATACTCTACTTTGGAGGACCTTTATGCTTAGGAACCCAATAAATTTGGACAAACAATCACTTACATCATGTTTTGGGTGATGAGTACCATGGAAGAGTAAGCTACTGACTAGTGAAGATTGTTATCCCGATGAGGTATTAACCCACTTAAAGTGAAGTTTCGACTTACACCGATTCGTATGGGGTATCATAGGACGAGGCTAATGCCAAAAAGGAAAAAATAGGCTTTAAAGGAGGAAGAACAATGTCAAATGGAAAAGAATAAAATGTTGAATCTTATAGAAGTACTCTGTCTTTAAATTCCAATATGTACCACCACAACATGTAAATAAATTGTTTTGTTGTGAACCATGTAGTAGTCCTAGTGAGGGGTAGGATGATGAAATTTTTGTCTATAGTTATGTAAAGAAGGACCATGAGGAAGATGGTGGGGATGATTGTGATGAAGAGGGAGAAGATGATTGTTTGGAAGAGGGTAGGGATGATGGGGGAGGAGAAGGGCTTGGATGATGATAAGGATGTGGATGAGTACAAGGATATGGATGAAGAAGATGATAAGGTTGAGGAAGATGGCGATGATGGTGATGGTGATGAGGGACATATTCACCCATTATATTTTAATTGATATTTAAGAACGTGGTTGTGTGATTATTTGTTTTGAATAAATATATGTGATATTGTGTGCATCTGTTTTAATTGGTTAAATGACTAACTTGATATCCTATGTTATCATTATTTATGAATTGGTTTGTTGTTATTAGTGGATGCCCTATTTTGATTACATGAACTATGTTTTGAGGATGATTTATTGGTTTCATTGTAGGATGACGATGTTCTATTTTGATTGCAGTAGTCATAATGTCATTCTTTTATCATTTTAGGGAGTATATTATGATGTTTCTGATTTATGGTACTTACATGTGTAGTTAATGGGTAGTGGGGATTCTACTAATGTATGTGGAAATGGGGGGTCTATAGAAATGGGTACTAAACTGTTGGTATAACTCTATTCAAATGGTTCTCACTGATCTGTTGGAATATTGAAATCCAAACCGCTGTATAAAAACGTTTTACTAGAAACTAATGGTATAATAATATATATACATCACAAATAACAATAGTTTTGAAACCAATGGGATAGGCCATCCAAACAGTTTTAGGGTCTATCCCAATACATTCAAACCATTCATGATGAGTAATAATTTATGTATTGATTGGTTGTTATACTCTATCATTAAAATAGAATTAGAACTATTCCACCAAATTACACATTCGGACAAAAAAGATAGTCCTCTAGGACATTGGGAGTTTTGGATATCAAAATTTTAAGGAACACATGTCCTCTATGGCACCAATGGGAGGCATCTTCATTTCATGTTGGTGATGAACCCATCTATTGGAGATCATTAAGGAATGAAGGTAGTCTCTTGTGATCATTTGGACATAAAGGCTCATTTGTAGAGAATTTAATACTCACATTTTTATTAACATGATCTATAATGTATATTTGATAATATATGGGTGAAATGATATGAAATATAGTTGGAGTAGATGGATCCAAGTAGATGGGATCTCCTATGCTAGTGTGGGTTAATGGGCTTGGTCCCTCAAGTATTTACAAGACTTTTAGCTGCTGGGAAATAGGTCCATGTAATCTATGGCCTTCAATCCATACATGTGTTCTCTCTCATCCAAGTTTAAATGGGGATTATCCATAATAAAATAATATTTTCAGTAAGGGTTGTGCTAGTTAACAATAACCATTATCCATTTTAAAGAATCTTCCCATTTTATGTGGTGATGTAAATGGTTAAAATACATAGGATATAATTATGAATATTCCTAAAGAGGAATGTCTTTAATAATGTTAATTTCAAACATCATAATATTATTTGGAAGTGAACATTGGTTTTGAATTGAAATTCGAAACATAAATATCATATGATGTTCTTTAAAATATTGGGGTTGTATTGAATGGGATGGACTTATTAAAAAATTGCATATATAATAGATTAATTTTCATATTCTTAGTATACTCTTTTTAATTCATTATTATATCTAGTGCATTTTTGGATGAGATCCAATAAAACATAGATTGAATGATTTTATTCATGTTTATGTCATTGATTTGTGACATTACTTTTGGGATTATAGAATCATTCCATTCATGAATTTAAAAATTAATAGTCTATTAAAATTTATTATATAGAAATAATATAATGGGTATGATTTATTTCATGTAAATATATATCATGAATAATGAAACAATACAACCTTAAAATATATAATTTTTTTTAAATATCATTAGAAATCATATAAAAGAACCTATAGCGTTAGTGTAATTAGATATTATATACATAATTAACATATTTTAAAAAAATAATTAAATACCTTGCATAAATTATATTCACATAGGATATCGTTCTATACATTTCCAAAAAATACAATTCTATATGACAAGGAGAATAGAAACATAAGAAATGGTTAGTTTATATGTTCATTAAGTTTGAACATATGATATATCCGTTGAAGATCATAAGTGAGAATAAGAAGAAAATGAGGGTATGAGAACATATAATTTTTATATAAACATAACATAAAAATTTCACACCAAATAAATCATGAATCATAAATCCTAAATAATGAACAAAGTATTTTGAAATAACATTTAAATTGAGGAATGAGAATGTGTAATCATATGATCATTATTATATTTCATGGAATAAAATCATATGATTGGAAAATAATATTGAAATTTTGATTAATAATTTAAAACAAAACTAATATTATAAAAAAATGTCCTTTTCTATGTCTTATTATCATGACTATCATCACTTTGTTTTCAGATTTCCCCTTGTGTATTGGATTCACTCATTGCTCTTATAAACATAGTGTATGAGGTTCATGTTATAAATGATCACATACTTAAATCAACCATATCACAAATGATCCTTTTAAAAGTAATGAGTTTTTTAATAATTTAAATAATATATAAATAAATAATTCAATAAATTTTAGTGAATGATTGAAACCAAATATATCCATACATAATCATTATAAACATTAAATGAGTTAAACCAAGATGAAACCCACTTTGGAAGGATCTAAAAAAATTTAAATAAGAAGGAATATCCTATAAATTTAAAAATAGTTTTTAGAAAAATAAATAAAAAAATCATTGTGTTAATAAAATGGAAAATTAAATAAAAATTAATTTGAAGAATCATTAAAACATAGAAACGAATATTTGTAATGAAAACCGAAGAAAAATGGTGGTTGAAAGAGATTACGTAGAAAGTGTTAACAAATATTATTTCCATACTTTCTTAAATTAAGTAAAATTCTGGAGACAATTTATTTACACAGTTATATAATTTTATATAATATATCTATAAAACATATGGTAGATATGAATATGATGGGGGTGTATTATACATCAAATAGAAGAGATAATTTTGGATACACCTATAAGAATCCTTTCAGTCAAATTATAAACCAAAGTGTGGTAAAATTGAAAGGAGACATGAAAACTATAAAATTACATGAAAATCATAATTTAAATGGGGTTATATATATAAATTTGATATAATTTCCACAATATATATTTTTGGAATTTAAATATCAATTTTTAATTTATATTGTAATATAAACCCATACTTTTTTTAAAAAAGTTTGGGGCCGAAGCCTCATTTATTATTAAATGAATGTAAAGACCAATTTAACTAGGTAGAGGGAGACACATTACATAGCTTTAAGGAATGGTAGGCATTTATCCCATTACATGGCCCGTAGGCCTAATTTTTCCCCCATGCCCATACTATGAATAATACTTCTACAGTACCTACACTCCTACAGTACCGCCGCTACAACAGTACCCTGCCGCTACTATAGTGACCTACCGCTACAACAGTGCCTCCAATTGCTATAGTGCCACCACTACTACATTAATCTACACTACTACTACAACACATGTGCCCAATGGGGTTTGAAACCCCATTTTACATGTAGGATTAAGGGGTGTTTACCACAAAGCCAAACCCCAACTACCAATATAAATCCATACTATTAATTCATACATTAATGAATATTCCTTAACCTCTATTATAATAAAGATTTATTTCTAAATAACTAATTTCATGACCATATTAATATCAATAACATTCTATAATCATCTAGTCATTTATTATAAATATATATTTATTTTTTATTTTTTATCGTTGAATGTTAGTTATTTTGATTGATTGATTATGTTTTGTAATAGCAATGTTTATTATCATTCATTGATAAAAATACACCAATAGAATATTATTAAATGTAGTACAACCATCAAGTTTAAATTATTTATTCTATCTTGTGATAATTTAAGTGATGTTTTGGGTATGGTTAAAAAGAATGGAATTCTTAAAACTATGATTTAGGTAACTTTCTAATAACAACAAGTTACATTCTAATGGAAATATATTTTTTACAACGGTTTAAAAAAATAATCATAATATATATTATATATTAATATAACATATTACCATTATTATTACATTGATATTCATTCATGATTCATGTGGTGAGGAAACTATAACATCATTCTTATAGGTGGTTGAACTAACATAAATAAAAACATGTCTGACTAATGAATGAGTAAGAGTATTGAGATGACCCATCAATAATTGTAATGATAATTTTATCATTTTAGTTTAATAATATATTCATCTCACATCAATCAACAACAAAAAACAAATAGGTTTAGTGTATATAAACATTATATATGTGACCAACATATCTATCAATATTTTCATCATCTCCAATATATATTTTATAGAGTTTATACCCCTATATCGATATAATTTGTAATAAAATAATTCATATCTTCATGACTGAAAATATTATAAAATGTGAGATCAAATTATTAGTAAGGATAAACATACCATATAACAAAAAAAATCATAATTAATAAAAATAAGATCTTATGGGTATGAAATCATTTTCAAAGATAATAGAGATTGTTTATTATAATCGTTCCCAATAAAATATATAACAAAAACCATGTTTCATAGAGTGAAGCATTTTTAGAACATAAAAAATGTGCAATTGGGTTATGTAGTCATTGGTCATTAGAAATTAAAAAATATATCATATTTATAATAATAATGTATAATATTTTGGCATAAATATAATCATATAAAATCATTTCTATTGTTATGTCACACTACCAAGACTATCAACACATTGTAGTAAAGTCCCTCGTTAGATTGAGTTCACACCCATTCCCTATAATCCTTAATGGGAAGATTACTATGGTTTATTAGGTTCATTTACCAATATATTACGTTTTATATCCTGATTAATAAATCTTTATCCGATGCATTGGAGGTGTAAAAAAGACCCACCCATAACATAATAATAAATCATACATATATGTGTGACATGAACATGAAAATAATCATAAATCCATCATAGTGTAATTAACCCATATGAAAGGAAAAGTATCCCTCAAAAAATTCATATATAAACATAGTAATAAAAGAAATAGCGATAAGGCTGATGCAATAATTATAAAATATCTTCAATTAAATGTGGAAACCATTAATATTTTTTAACATAGATGAAAAATATTTTTTTAAGACTATTATAAAATTAATTTTAAAAACATATGAAATAATTTTTTATTTTGATAACATATAATGAAAAATAATTCACATAATAATGAAAATATATTTTAAATAATAAAATCATGAAATCTGTAAAGGAGGATTTATAATAAATTATCGAAGTAAAATTGGGATAAGAGGTCCATGCATAAAATTTTAAAAAAATATACTTTTTTACTTTCAAATGAAGAATGTCAAAAAATGAACTTTTTAGAAAATGTTAAGAATATACGATTTTAGATTTTACAGTTAATATTTGACTACATAAGAAATTGAGTACCACCATTAATTCGAATGGATGACCTTCCACAAACCCAAGACACTATCTAGAGATGAGGGTCCAGGGACAAGAACCATGAATGAATTTCTATAATGAGTTTCCTTTGGCTAATGTACCTATAGACACACACCCTACCATCTCTATGGAGCAGTGTATGTGAATATAATGAAAATAATATAACATATAGAGATAAATCATGAATCAATAATCAATATGAAATATATCATAATGTAATCGAATATAACCAAACTACAATAAGGAAAAATACATTCACTATCAGAAATGAAGTCCCAACCTGATAGAAACTAAAATTAAATAAACATGATAGAGGCCTATTAATGTCCTCTATGCTCATCCAATAAACATTTTAAATGAATGAATGTTTCATTATGCTCTATCATAGTCACTGTTAGTCTTTACACTATCTGTATAGGACTTGGAATGTGTAGGAAATTCCCATGAATGGCTGATTGTATAGATTCCCAGCAGGACATTGCGAAACTGAGACTGATTAATAGAGAGGGACATCAACATTCATATAAACCCAAATAAAGAGGTCAATGAAACTAAAAGGAAAAAAATATATATGATCATAAAAATTGAAAATGATGGAGAATGGGGATCCCCATTTCATAGCCCTAATAAAGATATGAAATAAGATTTCTACCCTAAAATCTAGTCACTAATTCCCAACATCAAATTAAACCACACCATTATATCAATGTATGGTCCCAAACTTCATATCTATGATCCATAGATGAGGGAGTACCCATATATTGGGGAGGACGTTCACCCCACCAGTTTTTGAAAATCATGGAGTACTACTCCATTTGTTGGGAAACTATTCACTGTAATAAGGGTATCACAGAATGTAGTTATGTAATGAAATTGGAGAACCACACCCTATTATGATATTGGTGTACTGACCTCAGTATCTCATTAATATCATATAAAACCAATTCCTTGGTGTGATAGGGGAGTAATGAACTCGACCTATCAAAATGTACTGGGAACCATCGTGTTGGTGTGAGATGGTAGCACATCCCGTGAAATTTTATATAATGTATGGAGAACCCATGCCCTAGTGTGATAGGGGAGTATATACGCTATCATTTATTTGATAGAATTGATAACCCACACCCAATTATACCGGGATAGTTTTGACCTCAACATCTATATGTTGTTCCCGCCATTTCACATCAACTATCAAGAATATTCGAAATAAGATTCATGCTCATAAAATCACATCATTTATTTGGAAAGCCTCAATGATTTACACAATCACATTCTATGTGAAAAAATAATTAGGATAATTTATTTGTGGTCCAAAATCAATGTAATCTTTGCGGAGATATGATATGTAGATGATTCTATTAGAAGTAAACTACATATAGGGCCTTCAAATATTGTGTTGTATGTCTCTCCTACCTAGAATTGTTCTCTTTATACCTGGATTGGGAATCCATGTCTCCAGACATGGTGTTTAATTTAGTTCAAATCGTTTTTCTGATAACCCATGTTTATGGACATGCATATCCTGTCGTGCACATGTATCTTGGCCATGCTCACATACTCTGGTACACAACATGTCTATTTACATGGGTCCCTAGGTGTGTGCTGATATTAAATGAATTTACCACCATTGTAGGGTCACATAACCTATAGTCCCACTATGTATTAATGTGATATTTTACTCCACCCAAAAACCTAGCACCGTAAACAGGGGGTTACACGTCTTGTATTCAATCGAGATACATTTAATGTAATATAAATTTTCATAAACAGTCTATTCAGTTTCCATATCCTCACTCCTCAACATTTTTTAGTCTTGAAGACCACATGGAATAAGGTTAAAATCTTCCATCATTCATTTCCTAGTCAATGATGTTTGGAAAATAGAATATGTTGATCCATACAAAGTTCACCTCACATCTGTTGCGTAAATCACCGCATGTCGCAACCCGTTTCCACTTCTGATATGAAATCATGGAAGAAACACCTATATTTTATCCTAATCATTCTAAAAATCACTAATCTAATGTTCTTTCACACATAAAATTTGAATATGGGGGTCCAATTGTTCTCTAACCCTCTTGAAAATGTTTATCCATGGCCACAGAGGGAAATGATGATGAAAGTGAACATTAGGTTTGGAAAATTAAAAAGATCAATGGATAAAACATAATTGGGAAAGAGTTTTTGGAATTGGATCTTAGATCAAGGATATTCGGGGTGATATCTTCACATAAAATGACAAAAAATGAATAAAACAATTAAATTATTTAAATTGTCTCAATAAAAGTGTGTGAAAAGTTGATCAAGATTATATGATACAAATAAATCATTAATATTTTAATTATATAAGAAATTACAATTTATGATACCTGCATATGAAAATGATCGATCATTGGTTTAGAATTCATGATTGGGAAAAAGGAAGACATGATGCATATGATGCATCTCAGTCTACCTCAATATGATCACCATTCATCATCCTATACTGATTTTCCAACAAGTATTTCTCTAATCCTCATCTCAGATATGTCATTATTTTTTCAAATATACATTGGAATGTTATTATAAGGTGTTATTTTGAGAGAATTTTAATTACATCAATTAACTGAAAAACATTTATTTAATTAGATTAATTAGACAGACACACCAATAGCTTCCACCATAGGATGTCTTGCACTGACTAAACTTATATTGTAGGTAGGGTAAAAATGAATTCATGGAATGAAATGTGTTTTTAGATTTTAGATATAATGTTTTTTTCATGTGTTATTCCATTTTAATTAAAAAATAAGACATATTTGTTGTTAATATAGTTAAAATATTTGTGTTATTAATTCAGGGATCACTATACTAATAGAATATATCTCTTTCCAATCATCTTGATCCAAAAATATTCACTGAAATAATACATAGTCATACAATTAAAAACAAGGTCATTATAGAAAATGTAAATAAAATATTAATATAATATATCATTAATTTGGATATATTGACCATTATTTGTATATATAAACAATATATACATGGAAGAGACTAATTCCTAATAGATATTAGTAGGTAAGGTAAGCTTCTCTTGTAGGAAACCTTTCAGTTTAATTATTAACTAAAGAAAATTATAATGATAAAACATATTTTAACCATGTAATTAACAAAATAAGAATAAAATAGAAATTTTTTGTTATATATAATATATAATACCATGAAAAATAAATTTATACATTAAAATTATAAAATTCAATGTGATATTGGATATAAAACCCTTACAGATGTGGTCTCTTTTTAAACTATAACCCACAGAATGTGAGAACACAATATGATTGTAAAAATAAATTTAATTTAAATAAAATTTTATAAAATGATTTCATTGGTAGTATATAAAACAAGAATTTATATCATGTGGTGAATATAAATCAAATTTCAATAAAAGGAAGCTTTAATGATAATACTCACACATTGAAACATCCACTTCATTAGAAAAGATTTAAATTCCATTAAAATAAATTTTCGTTAATTTTCATTGTATATTATAACATTATTGATAATACTTTTACTTAATTAAATTAATTTGTCATTTTATTTTACACACATATTTAATTTTTATGGTTAAAATTAATATTTGGGTCCAAATGGATGTGTTGCCCAATGCAAGCATAGGTTTGGAGGATCCAAAGATTATTCCTTTTTCATGGATTCTCTCTCACCAAATTTTCTATGTGCATGTTTTATATTATTTATATATCTATGGTTCCTTGGAAATTTTATGCAACTCATTATTATTATTTTCACAAAATATTAAAAATCAATTTCAATGAATTTTTACCAAATGAAATGAATTTATTTTGTTGGGTAATATACTATTATATATTTTAATTAAGTAATTATTAAAGAAAATTAAATAAATAAATATTTAATATTATTACATGTATTCTAGTTTTCTTATTAATTCATTATGTAAAGATTATATCATAGCTCATGTAGGTGGTAATACTGAACTAAATAATACATTATATGGAATATTAAATAATAATGTTTATTATTTAGTAATAATATAAGTTTTACATTAGTATTATGATTAAAAATATTATAATTAATGTGATAATTCAAAAAAATAATAGTTAGATTATGAATATTAAAAATAATGATTTAGGAAATGGTACACATATGTGGAAGATTAAAATCACTTTTTTGAGTGCCTCTTCAAAATGATCAGTTTGGTAATCCATCTTAAAACTAGAAGTTCCATAACATAACAATGTATTGTTTGTATAAGGACCCATCCCTAAACATTACATAATCCTAAATTAAATGAATAATTCAAATTGATGATCTTTTCAGGTTTAGAGTTTTAGATAATTAGGCCACAACTATTATATACCAACTTGAAAATTACTTGTACACACTACTACTCAATATCCATTTTTTCGTAAAATAAAAACACTTAAAAAGAAACAAGTCTAGTAGCATGTTTTAGATAGCATGAATTTTCCATGATTCCATCGTTGACCCTATTTATCTTTATGTAATGTGGAAAAAATTTCAAAAACCTGGGATGAGAATAAAAAGTTCAGTATGGGTTATAAAATAATGAAGGAAACCATTATCCCATCACTAAATAAAAATTAGTTAAACCATACTTTTCAATTGTAACATACATTATGAAATCATAAGATTTATTAATAAGAGAGAGAAATAATAAACCATTAAGGTATGTTAGGGAATTCATTACATACTTAGATTATAGCTATCACGGGTACATCGGAAGTCTCATTTGAAATACCCATCACAGTATATCCCCTAAATCTATTATATGAAACATTAATGTTTACCTATTTCACGATACCCAGTGCATTGGAGAGCTATCTTGGGATCACCCGCCCTAGGTTTATCACGGGACCACCCATATATGTAAAAAATTCACAATAACCATAATGTAATCATAACACATAACACATGCATAACGGAAAGATAACATTTACACATTCCAATAACAATATATCAAATCATGATATTGAAATAAACAATTAATTATGAAATCATTTTAATAACCATTTATAACATTTAATAAAGAGATTTTTGAATCAATGTGTCCCATACCACATTGAAGCTTCTAAATGAATTATCCTTTGAAAAATTTAATTTCCATATAAATAAATCTTACAAACTATTTTTAAAACATGGACATTAATGAGAAATATTTAGTATAATAAATCTTTTAAACATTTAAAATAATATTTTAGTTAAAGAGTTTTTATCAAAAAGAGAGACGCTTGAAAACAAATAATTGAGAAAGAACATTTAATAAAAAAATTACAATATCAAGGGAATAAAGGGATTCATGATATAATAAGCCAATGGACATTATATACATCACATAAGAGTGAATTAGTGTATAACAAAAATAAAGTCTCAATGGAATGTATGTTGAGATGAAATCCCTTATAAATATTGTATTCTTAGATTAAGGATAAATCAATTGCCTAATAATGTGTGACAAATAAGAATACACTCAATATATGTGGATATTAAGTGTGAAAAATCAGAGGTTATTCACACATATTCATATCATGACATAATCCAGAAGTAGAAGTTTGACTCAATGAATTGAAATTAGATTAAGAAGTTCCCCTACAGAAATTTGACAGCCTAACAGGGGCACTCTAAAATTCATGAAAAAAATTAATGAGAGAGAAAAGGGTTTATCATCACATGGACATAAAATTTATGGCAATAAGGATATATACGAACATATCCAAACATATGAATATGTATATTAAAAGACATAACAAAAATAATTCTTTTAAAAAGATGAGACTGAAATGTTCCCTTTCCGATTTGGTATCTTATGAAACATACATCCAATGAAAGATAGATCATACAATGAAGATGTAAATACCCATTAATTAAATTGTATTACACAATTAATAAAATCATTGGCAGTACATAAACCAAAAAAAAAAAATAGTAGCAATATAGCCTGAATCTCATCGGAATAAAAAGTGATATGAAAACCCCTTACCACGTTATAATCAATCGAGTCATATGACCAAAAGTTAATAACCACAAAATGAATCAAAAAATAACATGAATATAAAGAGAATCGTGATAATATATATCCAATGTAATTACACAATACAAAACATTCAATAAATTAGTGGCGAACAATGGAAATCTCACGGAATTAAAAGTGAGATAAGAAACCCCTTACCTTGTGTCGTAATTGACTCGTTTGTTCCCTGTTCTTCTTGAATAATAAAATACAGTTAATTTATACAATCTTAAGAACCTTTTTTTACGTTTATTATTCCTTTTATATGACTTATTACCTTGTCATAAACATTATGTAATCATTTAAGTTAACAATGTTCGTTTTTTCTATATTTGGTACATGAGTCAAAAATGGAATAATTATAATTACAAGTTGTTCACATAGTCAAAAGTTAATTATATCCAGAATTATATTCATGATTTAGATATCATATATATCATATATATCAAGTATATACATTATTTTATAATAGTACATAACATTTGGAGATAAGAAATGAAATGCATCATTAATTGAGATGGTAAGCCGTACGTACGCATGAACACAATTTTCATTTCTAATTTGTATTTTAATTTGATGAAAACATAATGATACATAGTTATATTATAATTACTATATCATATCATATATAATTTTAATAAATCCATCCTTTATATGTCCCACGTATTGGAATAAATATTCATATCACATTGAGGGGGCGGTGGTCCGTATTTCATCAAATGAAATTATCCCATTTAATCATAATGGAATCCATAAATGTATGATATAAATTAAAAATACATAAGAATAAAGAAAATGTAAACATTTTATATATCATATATAAATACAGTTTCATCACAATGGACACCATATATTGTGGTAGGAGATAATTGAACAATCGTCATTTAATGAGGGGTTAGTTTTCCATCCAAAGAAATAATATGTTCTTTACCCATGAGATGGAGGTGTGTGTTAGTGTATTTCGAAAAAATCTCATAAAAAACATCCTACTATATTGAGTGTACAGTTTTTTTATAAAATAATGTAATAAAAATATTTTAGGGTTTGTAGAAGTAAAATAACAGAAAGGATGTTCAGAGAAACTATTACCTTTAATTTGGGTAACTCCCTTTGGTTTATACCAAAAGGACTTCCTGAAGTGACTTTTCCTCAGGAAAGGCTTCTAGGTGGAATAGAGGGATCTTGAGAGATTATTTTTGTAGAATTTGGATTAGCCTAGTGGATTTTTAGGTGTGATAAATGAGTTATATGTGAGGTCTTTTATAATGGGGAGGAGGGGCTCTTTAGGAATGTGTGAAATATTATTTTATTACATAATGATTTTCAGTTTCTAAAGGTCCAAAACACATTAAGGTTGAATATAAGACGACTCATGGTAGAAATAATATCATCCAATTATTATTGTACCAGTTTGTAATGTTATTTTAATATTTATAATCTTATTTATTGAAGTCATTTATTAATGAAGAAAATACTGCATCATTTTTGTGTCAAAAATCGTTTTATTTATTTGAAGGCTAAAAATTTAAAAAAATACAATAATGTAAGATATAGTTTTGGCCTTAAAATTAAAATTTATATTTTAAAAGATAACATATATAACCCCATGTAAAAATTAATTTACTAAAAGATATTTATTTGTGTCATTTTTTCCATTACTTTAAGTTAATAAAAATATTGTGTCATTATCAATCCAAAGTGGCTCCACAGGGTCCCAAAATCGATGCAAGCATGCCCATGGCCGGCCATAACTCATCCAATAAGGTTAAGACAAGTCTTAAGGTTATTTTGTATCATTATAATATTCTTCCTACATTGAATTACCCTATTTAACTTTAACCACCGTAAATAAAAGTCAAAAGATACTATTCCCAAAAAATTAGTTTCATCTTATTGAACCATATATTACTTACTAATAACAATCATGTTTGTCACATTTTAGAAATTCAATCCACATAAGCCGTAAAATTTTATTTAAATGATGTTTTCAGTTTTTAACTACTACTTAGTGGTTTCACTATTTATAAAAAAATTGATGTTTTTCCGAAAACTACTAAAAATTCAGCCTCATCCATATTCAATATTACGAATTCAAAAATAATGTATATTTTACCAAATTAAAATAATAGAAGTTTCATGAATTAATTTAAAATTAATTCCCGTTATCAAGAAAATAGCTTGTTTTTAAGAAACAATATCTATCAAAAGATTGACACTTGGTTATGCACAATTTCAAAGTGAAATTAATTCCAATGTCTAAAATTGTATTAAATGGTAAAAATATATTATAATTAAACATAAAAACCAATTAAAAATATAATATAACCATATAAATAAATTAGATTAAAAGGAACTTCTGAATTATAATACAGTATTTTTCACTATTCATTAAAAAAGGATTTTTTTAGAAAAATACAAAAAATTTACCAAAAATAAATTTCGATGTCCCAATTCTAAAGAAAATTTTTATTTTTTCAAATGGAAAATATAAAACTAAACAAAGATATATTTGAAGAGGGATCTCAATTAAAAGGAATTAAATCAACTATTTAATGTAAATCATGTTTAAAATTAAATTAATTCACATTTTAATCCTCTAAATATTACTGGATAAATGTAAAAACAATTAAAAGACACATATAATCATTTTATAGTTAGTTTTTTTCATTATCTCAATTACAACGGCTAGGTGTTAACTTCCATTTAAAATAATAATATTATATTATTAGTGTGCAATGTATGATTTCAAAGAAACTCATTGTTGTGTATAAGGTACTCCATCAAACATAGCGTCCCCTTTAATGTAGAATTAATATTTAGTTCACAAATATTAATAAATATGAAAAATTTCGTGTTCTTTATTTACCTGGGTTGTTACATCCTTCCCCCCTTTTGGTAAATGAGTCCTCACAATTTTAAAACTGGTCTTGGGAACCTTATTAAAATTCCCACATCAGATAATAGTGACTAAAACTATCACATTAATGGAAATAAATAAAAGTACAAGGTTCAACCGAGATAACCCATACTAAGATTCCATGTAGGAAAACATGGATATGGAAGAGAGAACAAGCAGTCAATATTTGAAAGAGAGTGATATAAAACATGATGGGGAGAAAGTTTTCCACTAGAAAATCCCAAACTTACAATGTGTTAAATGGCCTTTGATTACCCAATAAGAAAATTAATCCAACATCACTTTTGTTTTACATTCCTTTTCTTAATTTTGAGGAATTAATTAACTATATAGAATTAGAACATATCGAAATATACTTTCCATCAAGTAGAGTTTCATCCTTTGATAAGTTTCTATAAAATACTAATCTTATCTCCAAACAATGATCATTAAAAATGACTTTGTCACATCAAAAGAACAAGAATTATCTTATAAAGAATCACATAATCTACAAAATAAGAGCTTTATATTTAATTTTTCATTAGATATCTACTAAAAACAAAATGTTTAGTTCGAGATTAGATAATACCCAAAAATTATAATCATATACAAAATGAAAAACTACTCTTAATCTCCAAAATTTGTAAAAAAATTCCAAAAAATTAACCTATATCATTCTATAAACAACTATCCATAATACTCTTCAAAAGTAATTTAAACTATTATTGAATCCCAAATATCATAAGGATTTAATTACATTATCTTCAATGATAAATCTTAACATTTATCTCCAAATAACATTAGTTTCTCATAAAGTCTCATATTGAAAAGTAATTAACCTACTAACATATTATCCATGATACGTTAACAATTTTCATAAATAAAAAAAACAATCATAGGTCCATAATAAAAACATATATTATTCTGAACTAAAATTTCAACCATTATACTACAATTGACCAAATAATTTTCATATACTATGTGTATCCATTTGATAAAACATATGTTCCCATAATCAAATTATTCTTGTTCCATAAAATCATTTAAAAAAAATAATAAGTCATACTAACAAGGGACTTCATGTAGGCTAAGGGTAGGTGATGCTCCCTTGTCTCTGTTCGGTTGTGGGTTCGATTCCTGCGGCCTTACTAGATGTGAAGGGTTGTCACCCATCCTACGGGTTTTCCTTTTTATAACTCTCAAAATTAACCCAAACATATTTTAACATCAATGGATTCTTTATACCTATAATTTTCAACCCAATTCATTATAATGTCAACAAATTAATTCTTTAAGTCGTATATATTTTCATTTCTTTTATTTCACCACCATGTGATAAAATAAAACGATCCCCAAAATGAGAAACATCATACCTTGATCATGATGTCAATTTGGTTTCATCGTCATCTTGTTCACATAGGTAGAAGGTCCATGCATTGCAACAATGATTTAAAGATCCTTCAAAATGATTTGATTCCTTTATCCAAATACACCTTATACAACATGGGTCAGATGGGTGTTCACAGAAAAATAGTTTTGGAAAATAATCACGTATGATGTATAATTTCATAACATCTGATAAACATGTTTCTATAAAATAGTCAGACAAAATTTGAGTTGAAACATTCAATTAATGGTCCTTTTAAAATACAAAAGGTATGTACTGAGAGAGTATATTGTAATATCAAATATAAATAGGCTGCACATAGGTCTAATTCTTCTGCACCTTTTTTAGAATCATAATATGCTTCAAAATCTTGTGATAAGGTTAAATATTTGAAAATGGCTTGATAATATTTACCATTATTGAAAAGTTGAGAATATTTTGAAAATAGGATTTGTTTATATACAACCCATGATCCATGTGGATAATGAGTAATATTGGAGGTTCTTGATATCTCAAACAACATCTTGCAAGTGAGATGTTTTCTAGAAAAAGTTTCACAATCATCCGAACATGACTTTATAATAATTATTGGATTAAAGTCATCCAGAAGAGATTGGAATGTCGTTTGAGATCCTCCTACATTAATTTTTAACTGACTCTCCATGATCTAATAATGTTCTAAAACAAGGATTGAATGAATATTATAGACATATGGATTAACCATCTGTCTAACAAAAACTCATAATCACTAATGTTCTCTAAAACAACCTCTGATAACAACTATAAGGACCCAGCCTTAAACATTACATATTCCTAAATTAAATGAATAATTCACATTGAGGATAATTTCAGGTTTATAGTTTTAGAGAATTAGGCCATATCAATTACTTATCAACTTGAAAAATACATGTACCCACTACTACTCAGTATCCATTTTTTTCATAAAATAATTACTCTTAAAAAAACATGTCTACTTCCATGTTTTAGTCAACATGAATTCCTAGATCCCATCCTTGACCCAATTCACATTTTAGTCCAGTGGTAAAAATGTCAAAAACATGGGATGAGCATAAAATTATTAGTAAGGGTTATAAAATAAGGATGGAAAAAAATATCCCATCATTAAATAAAAATCAGTGAAAGCATACATTTCAAACATTACATATATTACAAAATCATACGATTTTTGAATAACACACACAAATCATATATCATAAAGGTAAATTATAGAACTCATAACATACTTACATTATAGCTATCAAAACAACATAGGGAGTCACATTTGGAATACCCATCAAAGTATATTCCCTAAATATATTTGTAGAAACATTAACTTTTACCTCCATCACATTACCCAATGCATTGGAGTGCTATCTCGGGCTCACCCGCCCTAGGTTTATCATGGAACCAACCATATACGTAAACAATT
The DNA here is from genome assembly GCA_963277665.1 of Viscum album. Taxonomy (NCBI): domain Eukaryota; kingdom Viridiplantae; phylum Streptophyta; class Magnoliopsida; order Santalales; family Viscaceae; genus Viscum; species Viscum album. The sequence goes on along the minus strand of OY728133.1, from coordinate 954,077,298 downwards.
CCCAATAACCATAACGTAATCATAACACATAACACATGAATAATGGAAAGAAAACATTTCCACATTCTAATCACAATATATCAAATCATGATTTAGAAACAAACAATGCTTTATCAAATCATTTTCAAAGCCATTTAAAACATTTAATAAAGAAATTTTTGAATCAATGTGTCCCAAACACCATTTAAGCATTTAAATGAATTAAAATTTGAAAACATTAATGTCTATATAAATATATCATAAAAACCACTTTGAAAACATGGAAATTAATGAGATATATTTAGAATACCATATCTTTTAATCATTTAAAATGATATTTTAGTTAAAGAGTTTTTATAAAATATAGAGATGATTGGATAAAAATAATTGAGGAATAACATTTAATCGGAACTATATAATATCATGAGAAAAATGGGAATCATTATATAATATTCGGAATGACATTATATACATCACATAAGAGTGAATTGGTGTATAACAACAATGAAGTCTAAATGGAATGTATGTTGAGACAAAATCCCTCATAAAAACTGAATCCTTTGATTAAGGATAAACCAATTACATAATAATGTGGGGAAAAATAAGATTACAATCAATATAAATGTATATTAAGTGTGAAATAGTAAGTGGTTATTCACACATATCCATAGAGCAACATAATCAAGAAGTAGAATTTGAACCCAATGAATTGAAATTCGGTGAAGTAGATCCCTTATCGAAACTTGACAGCCTAACAGCGTCACATTGAAATTCAGTAAATGAATTGATGAGAGAGAAAAGTTTATCTCATCACATGGACATTAAATTTACAGTAAGAAGGATATATAAGAACATATCCCAACATAAGAATTCATATATTAAAAGACATAACAGAATGAATTATTTTAAAAAGAGGAGGGTGAAAGGTTCTGTTACCGATTTGGTAACTTACGAAACATACATCCATTGAAAGATATATCATAAAATAAAGATGTAAATACCCATAAATATATGTATTTTAAACAATTAATACAATCATGAGTAGTACATAAAACAAAAAAAATTAAATAGTGGAAATATAGTATGAATCTCAAGGGAAAAAAGTGAGATGAAAACCCCTTACCACATTGTAATCAATCGAGTCCTATGAAAAAAGAAAATAAAAATGAAATGAATCACAAAATAACATGAATATAAAGATATTTTAAAGACCTATAAATTTCAAGGAATATTTCTTCTTAACTTCTTTGGAATTTTACATGACCGTGGCTCCTTACGACACCTGATTCCGAGGCCCGATGTGCCCAGAATAAATTTCCGAAGTTTAGCTCGGGTACGTTCAGTGAACGAACGAGCATGTATTTCTTACTTTGAAACCGGTGCTCGGAATAAAAATCTGAGGGCACCAATGAAACCGAAGTGCCAATATTTTCTTAGGAACACCTATTTCGGAGTTGCGTTTGTTCGGGTGTGGTTATTAAAATAATGGGTTATGTAATGAATAAAAATAAGATTTGTGCAACCAATTTTATTTTTATTTCTAAGTTGTCAAAACCTATACATGGTGGTTGGAGAGGGACCCACAACATCCTACTCCATTAGGTAGGATATTATTGGGGTGGGGACCACACAATACACACCTATTAAACATCATCAAACCCTCATTTTTGAGTAACGCACCCGCACCCCCCCCCCCACTTAATGCCATGTCAACTCTCGAAATTTTTTTAGTTAATTAAAATCCTCATTAATTGGTCAACACACGTTAATGAATTCATGGATTCTTTTTGAATATTGAAAGGGTTTGCAGGAGAAATAAAATTAAGCAACTCCTTATTTTATTGTGGTTTTCTCATTCGGTGAGAAGGATTGGGAGGAATTGATCAAGCCTTGGAATCCTCATCTTCATCCTTGAATAATGCGAAGAACGTCTACCTCCGACGAATGATGACGAAGAATGGTGATTCTTCGGAGATTGACGACGCGACGCTGTGTTCCGCGACACCGACGTTACTCTCCTCCGCAACGCCGTGTACCGCGACGCCGACGGCGCTTACAGAGCATCGTTCCGCGACGCCTTCTTCCGCGAAAACCTTTTTCTTCAACGAAACTCATTCAAAGACTTCTTTAGATAGGAGTTTAATCTTTATTCAAGTTTTATTTAACGAACTACGTTGATAATTGTTGGGTGATTTCTATCATTATAAAGGGAGGAGGTCGGACCGCACAAACATGGCCGACCCTCCTCCCCATTTGCTTTAATACTCATTGTGGCTCGAACGAAGGTGACGCGGTGCCATCGCACACCGCAGAAAGAAGAAGGAATGCGACGAAGAAGCATGGTGCCGTTGCACCATGCCGTTGAGGCCTAACGGAACCGTGATTGGAGTCGGGGTCGTAGAGGTGATTTGAAGACTCCGCATATTGTTTATTTGACATGCAGATTGACGGGTGATGATGGAACTGGCCGTAGAGGTGATTTGATGATTTCACAGTGAAGAGTAGAACTCGGGAGGACCACTGGAAAAGACGGAATGTAAAATAGACCACAAGAGTGCGTCTGGTGGTCCGTGGAGGACCCTAACGACGTGCCACGCTGGCGCCCGATGTGCCGTCGGGAGGGACCGTCGTGGCTTCAGCCGCGGCGGCAGGCTACAAGTCACGCAGCCGCGCGGGACCCGGGGGACACGCGGCGCCCAGCGCCGCGCTTGACTGGCAAGGAGCGGCCCCCACATGGGGGTTCTGCGGTTTCACACAAGGGTGGAAGGCCAACTGGGCCACCCTGGTCAGGCCGAGCCAACCCAGGGGGGGTTTCGGGCCGGGTCGGACCGGGCCCGAACCCCCTATTTTCGTGTAGTTTTGTTCAAACGCCCATAACATGGGTTACAAATCATTGATTGATGCACTGTCTATTGAGTTGAGATCCTTGGATCGAGGCGTTCATTTTGGTATATTACAGTCAAGGTTTCGGAAAACTTTGAGTATGGCCGGGTTGGTTTGAACCTGAAACCAACCGGGCCCTCGGAGAGGAAATGCTTATAACTTGAGCTCCGGACATCCGATTGATCTCTCGTTGACTTTGATGGATTCCTCTTGATGAGACGGAACTTTTGGTATACTTCTCTTAAGGTTTGGGCACAGTTGGAGAGTGGGCATGTTGGATTGAACCCGAAATCCAACCGGGCTCCTGGAACGGAAAAGCTGATAACTTTCAGACCAGACGACCGTTTGACGAACCGTCATTAGCGTTGGTGATCAAGTTGAGAAATGGTCCCTATGAGTGTTCGGGGGTACAGTTGAGATATGGTTGGGTTGGTTTGTACACGAATCCAACCGGGCCCCTGGGACAAAAAGGCTAATAACTCACAGACCGGGCTTCCGATTAACGTGACGTCTTTTGCATTGAGACCCCTATGACAAGGCGGTCATTTGACATACTTATTCTTGGGACTATGAGATAATTGGATTATTGACCTATAGCTCGTGGATCGGACCCTCCTGGAGACGAGCGTATGGAGTACGGAGACCGTGTAGCCGGCTGAGACCTGACGACTGCTTGACCGACTCGACTTGGAGTGAGTTGACTAGCCCAGTGGATGGAGCACTACTATGTTTGGGTGCAAACCCATGGCGGACGGAGTTCCTGGTAGCAGGCAGCAGACCCGCGGTACTCGACAGAAGGAGTACCTCTACAGGCTATTCGGGGGGGGGGGGGGGGGTTGGTGCACTACTGTGTTTGTGTGGCAGACCCCGGCGGGAAGCACTACTGTGTTTGGGTGGCTGTCCTGCGGTACTCAATAGGAATAGTACCTCAACAGTCTTAGGTTAGTGAGTAGTACCTCGGAGTCGTGACATGATCACTATACTTGAAAGAGATGAGGCTCTTCAGTAGTTATGGTTTCGATAATGAAAATCCTGGTTTGAGCTGCGTCTATGACCTTTGTGTTTCCTCATGATTGAGATAGGTCACATGATAACTTAAGTATATGTATGGGAATATACCTAGGTGGTGGTTATCTGTTGATTTCATAACCTTTGTGTTTCTTCAAGATTGAGTTGGGTTACTTGATAACTTAGGTATAAGTATGGTCTTATACCTAAGTAAGGGTTATCTGTTGATATCCTTCTTTGTGGATATCATTGTTAGATTTAGTGAGACATTGAGGGTCTCGGGGTCCCTACTGAGTATCGTATACTCACCCCTGCATGGGCTATGCCCGAACCTCATTGTGTTGGTTGCAGACGACGGACAGCGCTGGCGGAGGCCGAGTGTTCGAGGACTGGACGATACCAGGAGGTGGATCACTTGACGGGTCAGTACCCGGAGGTAGATGTAATGATGAGTCGGTACCCGGAGGTGGATCTCACGATGAGTCAGTACCCGGAGGAGACGGACAGACGTGGAGTACTAAGGAGGAAATATGTACCTACCCTTCAGGTAGGAAGCCAGAGGATGATCCAGGAGCTGCTTGTCACCTTCTAGCTATTGTCCTTTTGAGTTGTGGTTTACATTCAGTTGTAGCTGTACCTTTCTGTTGGGCTTGTATTTCCGGCCCCTTGTACTTTCAGCACGTTTTTTTACTACTTACTTAGTTTAGCTTCTACTTGTACTCTGTTTGTGTGTATTTTCATTTCATAAAGGCAATGAATTCCCTTTTTGTTGGCAATTATACCTTTGGTGCTAGAAACCATCCCCTGACCAATGGAAGGCAGGCTTGGGGTAGTCACGACATGGGCCTCGAGGACAGGTCGTGACAAATTGGTATTAGATGAGTCGGTTCTACCGTAGAAATTATAACTCTGATATTCCTTTTCTGTGAAGCAATAGTGTTAAGGGTACCGAGTTTGGTATTCAGTTCAGGGAGTCTCGTGTTGGTGCAGGCAGCCAACATATCCATAAACCAGGACCCTGAAAACTGATTTCCGACTTTGTGCACAAAAACACTGATTGCGTGTGTGTTTCCAAAAGATTTCCCTTAAAATAGCTCAAACCAGGTCATCTCACAAGGTATAAATCATTTGACCATGTCACGTCTGTTTCTTTCAGGATGTCATTCCATGGACGGTCTGCTAGAGTCCCGAGAGGTGTACGTACTGATAGCCTGCCGGGAGAATAGGCTTCGGTACAGGGCCCTCTTGCAGTCGAGGTACCAGTGGAGGCACCAGCGTTACTACCATACGTTGGACCACCGATTCCACCAGCCCCAGAAGCAGGCGATGCATGTCGCTTGATCGCGCTGCACGAGTTCCAATTCTAGAGGCCACTCAGGTTCTAGGGAGAGACAGACCCCCAGGTGGCTGAGGATCGGCTGGAGGCTGTGGTGAGAGTCTTTAGGATAGTGGGTACACCTGCAGACTTGATGGTAATCTTTGCTGCCAGCCTCCTTCAGGCAGCAGCTGAGAGAAGGTGGAGCCACTTGTTCCGGTTTTGTGATGGGATAACCATCACATGGGGATACTTCGAGACCTTCTTTAGGGTGGAGTTTATATCAGTGACTATACACCCCGAGCGTGTTCAGAAGATTCTGCCTATACCGCATGATTTTCCATCAGTAGTCGAGTCATCTATAGGCAGTAGACATATGATGCATAGGTCCAAGAGGACCAGACCAGCAGGTGGGTGACCTTGGGTTATATGATCAGTAGTGCGGGGCAACCAGGTTGGAGTCAGAGCCAGACGATCCAAAAGTGGACACTGTTATGCATGCGGCAGGAAGGGTCACATGGCACGTGACTGTCCGACTCCCCGCATAGATGATCTTCAGGCGTTGGAGGAGCCCGAGAGACAGAAGCAGCGGTGAGTGCTTGAGAAACAGCCAACCAGTGGACAAGGCAGTAGAGCTCTAGGAGCAGGTGGATAGGAGCAGAACTAGTGGATTTATTTTGTCCCTTATACTTCTAGTTCCTTGTTTCTATTGTATTTGTGTCTTTGTACTATGAGCTGCAATAATAAACGACACATATCTTAGTGACTCTTGCTTTCCTGTCCTTTTGTTTGGTTGATACTGAGAGGTCTCGGTTAAAACAAAACTATTTTCTTGACCCTCACTTTTGAGATTTCTTATGGAAGAGACCTAGTGACCTCACAATGATGCCGACAGTGTGACTCGACCCTTGGATGCGAGAGTAACAGTTGGATCTCTTGGTAGTAGCGTCAAGGCCTTACGATGTCATCCATGGAATGAATGCATCATTCATGTCAGGATTGACTATATTAGGCAATGAACGTGGTTCATCTAGGAGATGAGACTGAGTTTCTCCTCTCGGAAAAGGAGAAATTCTGATAATCTCTTACAGATCGTAAGTGGAGAAGGTGCAGATCATCCTGGAGCATATGAAGACTGCACAGTGTAGTAAGAGTCAGCGAACTGGTGCCAGTCTCAGAGACTTGGGCATGTAAAATTTTCAAGAAGAAGAAGTGTTAAGGAGATATGAGTCTGCGGAGTAGAAGACGTAGAGGCAAAGCTAGAAGAGCAGCATGAGGTGGTGTACATTTCAACATGCTACAACCACCCGCCTTAGTTGTCCCCGCCAGGCTCAGGGAGTTGGAGGGAAGGGGAAGAGTGTGGATGCATGTAGTCAAAGAGTGTGACCCGATGGCTCTAAAAATGATTCAAGGGATAGTCTATGTCCACTACTAGCTGTCGTAGTAATAGTCGTTGGTATGAATCATTCCTTCCTTCCAAGAATCTTGTCCAAGACCAAGAGTTTCTGGTAAGCTGTAGACTTGACCCTCACATCTGGAGATACCTTGGAAGAAGACTCGATAATAAAACTTATGCCGACAATGTGGTATGACCCTCGAGGAAAGAGTTTCAGTTGGAATCTCTTGGTGGAAGCGTCAGGGCCTTACGACGTTGGTCTCGGTATGGATTGGATTCATAGTTAATGCTCAGATTGACTGTATTAGGCAAAATGGTTGTGGTCTAACTACAACGTCGGGATGGGTTTTCCTTGGTCGGAAAAAATGAAACCCCATGCAGCACAGGATAAACTCGTTCATAGGAGGGTTTGGTTGATCAGTCTTGGGTCGACCAACCTTACCCTCATGGCAGCAATTGTTTTGTGTTTTAGTTCAAATCAGGAAATGGAGGCCTCTTGAGTTCAAGGATGACGACCACATCCTTATATGGGTCAAACCTCAATGAGGTTTACGGAGATGTGGCCAAGGTGGAAAGTTATCTCTGGGTTTCAACGGACCTTTCTAGGTCCTCAGTAGGGTAGGTGAGGTGGTTTACAGTTTGACCCATCGCCCTCAGTTGCACAGGGTGCACGACAACTTCCACGCATCTCAACTTGGGAGATACGTGCTTGAACTGACGCATATCATCGACCATGAGGAGCTGGACTTTTGCGATGGGGTGAATTTTGTGAGGTTCCAGTTGAGGTTGAGGATCAATAGGAGCAGGTCCTACGAGGAAGGTCGTTTCCTCTTGTGTGCTTTCGTTGGCAGGATGAGAATCTCCAGGTGAGCACATGGGAGCAGAAGGCTCAGATGCGTGCTCAGTATCACTTTTTTATCCTCAGTTTGTGTTATAGATTTATGAGGACGTAATGTCCTAATATGGGATTAATGTAAAGACCCAGAAATTTCAAGGAAAATATTTTTTTTAATTTCTTTGGAATTTTACAAGACTCTGGCTTTTGATGGAACCTGATTCCAAGGCCCAGTGTGCCCGGAATAAATTTTTGAAGTTTAGCTCGGGTACGTTCAGTGAACGAACGAGCGAGTTTTTCAAACATTGAAACATGTGCTTGGAATCGAAATCCAAGGGCACCAATGAAACCGCAGCGCTGGTATTTTCTTAGGAACACCTATTCTGGAGTTGCATTTTCTCGGGTGTGGTTATTAAAATAATTGGTTAAGTAATGAATAAAAATAAAATTTATGCAACCAATTTTATTTCTATTTTTATGTTATTAAAACCTAACCTTGGTTGTTGGAGAGGGACCCACAATATCCTACTCCAATAGGTAGGATATTAGTGGGGTTGGACCCACATGAGTCCCACCAATCAACTTCCTCAAACCCCCATTTTTTAGTAACGCACCCGCACCCCCAACATAATGCCAATTCAACTCTCAATTTTTTTTGTTTAATTAAACGCCTCATTAATTGGTCGACACACATTAATTAATTTGTGGATTCTTTTTGAAATTTGAAAGGGTTGGCATGAGAAATAAAATAAGACAACACCTTATTTTATTGTGGTTGTTTCATTGTGTGAGAAGGATTGGGAGGAATTACTCAAGCCTTAAAATCCTCATCTTCCTCCCTGAAGAACGCGAAGAACGCCGAACTCCGACGAAGGACGATGAAGAACGCTGATTATTTGGAGATCGACGATGTGACGCTATGTACCATGACAATGACGTTCCTCTCCTCCATGATGCTATGTACCGTGACACCGACAGTGCTTATGGATCATCGTTCCACGACGCCGTCCTCTACGACGACCTTTTTCCACAATAAACCTCGTTTGACGACTTCTTCAGGTAGGGGTTTAATCATCGTTGAAGTTTTATTTAATGAACTTCGTTGATAATTGTTTCCTTCTTGTTATCATTATAATGGGAGGAGGTCGGACCGCACAAACACAGCCGACCCTTCTCCGAATTTGATGTAATACTTGTTGTGGCTCTAACAAAGGTGACGCGGTGTCGTCGCACCACGCAGAAACAAGAAAGAAAACAACGAAGAAGTGGGGCGTCGTAGCGCCACACCGGTGAGGCCAAACGCAACCGAGGCTGGAGTCGGGGCCGTAGAGGCGGTTTTTAGACTCCCCAGATTGTTTATTTGTCGTACGGATTGACGGGTGTTGACGGAATGGGCCGCATAGGCGATTTGATGATTTCGCAATGAAAGGCAGCTCACGGGAGGTCGCTGGCAAAGACGGTAGGTAAAACGGACCACCGGAGCGCATCCTATGGTCCGCGGAGGACCCTGCCTACGCGCCACACCGGCAAGGCGGCGCCAGTGGTCGGAGGTGGGGGCCGGAACCGGCCGGACGCCAGGAGGCGGCGGCGCCCGGCACACCGCCAGGAGGGACCGCTGCAGATTCAGGCGACGGCTCCCGCGGCCGCGCGGGACCTAGGGTAGACGCGATGCCCAACGCCACGTCCAGCTGGCAAGGAGCGTCCCCCATGTTGGGGGGCCACAGTTTCACACAAGGGGAGCAGCAGCCCCCCCTTTCCACCTAGCCCGGCATGGCTGAGCTAGCCACGCGGGCCGCGCGAGCGCGCTAGGCCAACCGGGACGCCCAGGCCGGGCCGGGCCGCGCCGACCGGGCCAGGCCACACCCACTAGGTCAGGCCTCGCCCTATTGGGCTAGACCCGGACCCGGGTTGGGTCGACTCGGTTCGGGCTAACCCAGGGGGGTTTCGGGCCGGGTCAGACTGGGCCCAAACCCCCTATTTTCGGGTAGTTTCGTTCAAACGCCCATAACATAGGCTCCAGACCTCCGATCGACACATCGTCAGTTTCGTTGCGATCCTTGGATAGAGATGGCCATTTCGGTATATTACACTCACGAATTCAGAAAACTTTGAGTATGGCCGGGTTGGTTCGAACCTGAAACCAACCAGGCCCTCAGAGCAGAAACACTTATAACTTGAGCTCCGGAAGTCCGATTGATGTGCCGTCGACTTTGTTGGATTTCTATTGATGAGATAGAACTTTTGGAATACGTTTCCTGAGGGTTGGATGCAGTTGGATAGTGGCCGGGTTGGATTGAACCCAGAATCCAACCGGGACCCTCGAACGGAAAAGCTGATAACTTTCAGACCAGACGACCATTTGATGAACCGTCAGTGGTGTTGGTGATCACGTCGAGAAACGGTACCTATGATTATACCCTATGAGAGTTCGGGGTACAGTTGAGATATGGACGGTTTGGTTCATACACGAAACCAACCGGGCCCATGGGACAAAAAGGCTAATAACTCACAGACCGAGTGTTCGATTGACGCGCCGTCTGTTGCGTTGAGACCCCTATGATGAGGTGGTCCTTTGAGATACTTCTTCACGGGACATTGAGATACATGGAGTATCGACATGTAGCTCATGTAACAGACCCTCCCGGAGACGAGCGTATGGAGTACGAAGACCGTGTAGCTAGCAGAGACCTGACGACTGCTTGACCGAATCAACTTGGAGTGAGTCGAATAGCCCAGTGGAAAGAGCAGTACTATGTTTGGGTGCAGACCCACGACAGACGAAGTGCCTGGAAGTAGGCAGCAGACCCGCCATACTCGACAAAAGGATTACCTCTACAGGCTATTAGGGGGGGTTCACTACTGTGTTTCGGTGGCAGACCCTGGCGGGAAGCACTACTGTGTTTGGGTGGTTGTCCCGCGGTACTCAATAGGAGGAGTACCTCAACAGTCTTATGTTAGTGAGCAGTACCTCAGAGTCATGACATGATCATTGTACTCGACAGATAAAAGGCTCTTCAGTAGTTACAGTTTTGATAATGAAAATCTGGGTGTGAACTGAGTCTATGACCTTTGTGTTTCCTCATGATTGTGATGGGTCACTTGATAGCTTAAGTATATCTATGGGAATATAACTAGGTGGTGGTTATCCATTGATTTCATATCCTTTGTGTTTACTCATGATTAAGATAGGTTACTTGATATCTTAGGTATATGTATGGGCTTATACCTACGTAAGGGTTATCTGTTGAGATCTTTAATTTTGGTTATCCTTGTTGGATTTAGTGAGTCCTTGATGGTCTCGGGGTACCTACTGAGTATCGTATACTCACCCCTGCACGGTCTATGCCCGCACCTCGTTGTGTTGGTTGTTGAGGACTGACAGCACTGGCGGAGGCTGGCTGTTCAAGGACTAGACGGTACCCGGAGGTGGATCTCGCGACGAGTCGGTACCGAGAGGTATATCTCACGGTGAGTCGGTATCCGAAGGTGAATCTCACGATGAGTCGGTACCCGTAGGAAACGAATGGACGTGGAGTACTGGGGAGGACATCTGTACCTAACCTTCAGGTAGGAAGCCGGAGGACGATCCCGGAGCTGCTTGTCACCTTCTAGTTGTTGTCCTTTTGAGTTGTAATTTAATTTCAGCTGTAGCTGTATCTTTCCTTTGGGCTTGTATTTCCGACCCCTTTTACTTTCAGCATGTTTGTTTTACTTCTAACTTAGTGTAGCTTCTTCTTGTACTCTGTTTGTGCATGTTTTCATTTCATAAAGGCAATACCTTCCCTTTTTGTTGGGATTTACGCCTTTGGTGCTAGTCACCAGCCCCTGGCCTATGGAAGGCAGGCTTGGGGTTGTCACGGCACGGGCCTTGAGGATGGTTCGTGATAAATAATAATGACAATATATATCAATCGACATTACAAAATACACCACATTTATTAAAATAGTGGCGAATAATGGAAATCTCACAGAATTAAAAGTGAGACAAGAATCCTCTTACCTCATGTCTGACTTGACTCCTTTGTTCCTTATTATTCCCAAATAACAAAATAATGTTAATTTATACCAGATTAAGAACATTTTAAAAGTTTATTATTTCTCTTTTATCACTTATTACCATGTTATAAACATTATGAACTCATTTATGCTAAAAACATTTATTTTGTTGATATTTGGTACTTAAGTAAAAAAAGGGACTTCTAATAATTACAAGATGTTCGTATAGTCAAAATTTCATTATATACAGAATGATATTCATGATTTAGATATCATATATATCATATATATCTATTATATACATGTATTTATAATAGTAAATAACATTTGGTGGAAATAAATGAAATGCACCGTTTGTGGAGATGATAAGCCATACGTACGCATGAACGCAACATTAATTTATATTTAGTATTTTAATTGAATGAAAACATAATTATACATAGTAATATTATAATTCCAGTATAATATCATATATAATTTCAATAACTCCATCATTTATATGTCCCACGTATGGTACGAATGAGTCATATCACATTGAGCGGTGGTAGTCTGCACTTCCTCAAATGAAATTATCGCTTTAACTCATAATGGAAACCATAAAGTTATGATATAAATTAAAAATACATAAGCATAAAGAAAAAGAAAAAATAATATATACCATATATAAAATTAGTGTCATCATAATGGCCACCATATGATGTGGTAGGAGATAATTGAACAATCATCCTTTCGTGAGGTGTTAGTTTGACATCCACAGAGATAGTATGTTCTTTACCCATTATATGGAGGTGTGTGTGAGTGTAGTTTGAATCCTTCTCTTAAAAACATTCTAGTATATTGGGGATATATATTTTTTTATAAAATAATGAAATGAAATTAGTTTAGGTGTTTTAGTCATGAAATAAAAAAATGATAAGAGAAACGGTTAACTTTAGTTTGGGTAACTTCCTTGGGTTTTAAGCAAAAGGACATCTTGAAGTGAATTTTTTCCTAAGTTAAGGCTTCTATGTTGAATATAGGGATCTTTTGAGATTATTTTGGAAGGGTTTGGATGAGTAAAGGGGCTTGAGAGGTTTGATTAATGAGTTAGAAGTGAGTGCTTTTAATAAGGGGGAGGAGGGGTTCTTTAAGAATGTGTGAAAATATTATTTTATTATATAATGATTTTCGGTATCTATGGGTCCAAAACTCATTAAGGAAGAATATAAGATGGATGATGGTAGAAATAAAATCATCCAATAATAATTTTACATGTTTTGTATAGTATTTTAATATTTATAATCTTATTTATTTAAATAACTTATTAATGAGGTAAATACTGCATCATTTATGTGTCACAAATAATTTTTTTTTTATTTGATGTTGAAAATTAATAAACAAAATAACATTATGTTTTAAATAGTTTTATATTCCCAATTAATATTTATAGTCGAATGGATACCTTATATAACCCCATGTAAAAATTAATTTACAAAAAGATATTTGTTTGTGTTATTTTTGCCTTTACATTAAGACAATTAAAATAAAGCGTCATTATCACACCAAGTGGATCCATGGGGTCCCACAATCAACCCAATGATTCCAATGGTCTTCCATTAATTATAAAATAATTTTATGACAAGTGTTTAGGTAATTGTTTATATTACATAATATTCTTTTTACATTGAATTAACCTATTTACCTTTAACCACGATGAATAAAAGTAAAAAGTTAATATATACCAAAAAATATATTCATCTTATTGAACCACATTTTACTTACTAATAATAACCTTGTTTGTTAGATTTTTTAAATTCAATTCACAGAAGTGGAAGAATTTCATTTAGATGAAATGTTAGTTTTTAACTACAACTAAGTGGTGTCATTATTCATAAAAAATTAATGTTTTTCATAAAACATCCCAAAATTCAGCCCCATCTATATTTGATATGACAAATTCAAAAATTATGTATGTTTTACCATATTAAAAACATTAAATATGCATTAATTAATTTAAAATTAATTCCTGTTATCAAAACAAATAGCGTGTTTTTAAGAAACATTATCTATCAAAAGATTGACACTTGTTTATGACCAATTTCAAAGTGAAATTAATTCCAATTACCAAAATTGGATTAAATAGTGAAAATATAATCTAATAAAACTTTAATTTTAATTAATAAGATAATATAACCATATAAATTAATAAGATTAAAAGGCAGTTTTGAATTAAAATACAATATTTTTCACTATTCATTCAAAAAATTAATTTTATCATAAAAATACGAAAAAATTACCCAAAGTAAATTTTGATGTCTCGATTCTATAGAAGAATTTTTTTTGTTAAATGGATCATATAAAAGTGACCAAAACTAGATTTATAAAGGGTTATCCATTAATAGGTGGTAAATCAACCTTTTAAAGAAAATTATGTTTAAAATTAGATTCATTCACATTTTATGCCTCTAAATTTTATTGGATAAATCAAAAAACATTTAACAAACATATATAATAATTTTTTAGTTAGTTATATTCATTCATACCATTACAACAGATAGGTGTTATCAACCATTTAAAATAATAATATTATATTATTAGTATGCTACGTAAGATTTCAAAGAAACCCATTGTTAAATATCGAGTACGCCATAGAACATAGTGTCCCCTTTAAAGTAGAATTAATATTTATTTCACAAATATTAATAAATATGAATAATGTCGTGTTCATTATTTTTCAGGGATGTAACATTTATGGTGAAAATTAAATATTTACTAAATAAAAATTTAATGTAAATGTTTCTATTGAAATTAGTTGAGAGGGTCCTATTATATATTTGAGACGGAGGAATTTTGAAAATTATTTTTTAAACAAAATATATATATCATATTTAAGGTTATTTGGATAAAAATATAACAATTAATGAGAATACAATAATGGTAGGTTAAAAAATCCCTCATAAATCTATTTCTTGATTAGTTTATATGACAATTATTTAGCAATTTTCTTATTTTATCTGAAATTTAATTTATTGGCTTTCACTGTGGAGAACAAATTTTCCCAATATTACATATTCTTATTAACAAAAACGAAATTAAACTTAATGAAAAATTAAATATGTTTATTTTAATTATGAAAACTAATTTACTATAATTATTTTCTAAAAGTTTTATTAATAGTTTTTCTGTAAGTACACATAATGTAATAACATATATTTTTTAGAAAATACCATGTTTGAAGATTAAAAATGTATTTATATGATAAAATTAACGAAGTGTAATAATAAAATTAATCATTATTATTTTCATTATAATTATTATAAAATCATTTTTTTTATAATCGAAACATTAAATATAAAAAATATATCTTTAAAATTAAAAAAATATTATGCAATCAAAATAAATTTTAAATACCAAACATTATTATTTTTCAATTAATAGTTAATATATTACTGATTTAGTTACTTATTTATTTCTTGGATGTTACATATTAAATTTAAAAATATTTACATTATTTTTATCAGTATATTTTATTCATAAAATTAATCATGAGAAAAAAATTTAATTTTTTTATAAATATAGTTTCTTTACAATAAATGGTATTTTACAATGTGAATGAGAACCATTTTATTTAAAAAATATATAACTTTTTTTTATAAAAAAAATTTCAAAATATTTTAATCTATTTCATATTATATTTTAATAAGTAATAATTCACATATTTTGTGTTGTAAGTTTTACAATATATAAGATATAGTGTATTAATTTAAAGGTAAATTCCACCTAAAATCATTTAGTGTTAAGAATTTTCACCCTTATTATAATTTCACCCTAAAAAATTCCATTACTATAGTGAAAAAAATCATGTTCGTTTTCACTATTTAAACGTTCATGTTCCCACATAACTACCTTCGGCTTAAGAATACTCAAGAGAACATTAACAAAAAAATTGGTCATTTTTTGTTATAATTTATCTATACTATACATGATTTATACTGGTTTTTTCTAGTTACAAAGATCATGCACCTTTAGTAAAAACTATAACCTTAATATATGTGAGGATGTAGGTATTTAATTCCTAAAAATGACACATGGAAAATATATTTTCTGTGAGAGTGTTTTTGTGTAATTACAGGATGATAGGAAATTCCACCCAATGATCGAGGATTTCATAAGGGCTAATATATCTAGGGATCAACATTCCCTTCATACTAAATCTCATAACCACATTCCACAGTGATATTGAATGGGAAACCTTACCAAATAATTCAAACTAAAAATATCTTAGAGGAATATTGATGTAGTTGTTCTATGAATTATACATTGTTTACAATGCTTTTGACAGAGTAAAATATTCTTTATAATTTTATGGTAATAATCTGGTTCAAATATCATACACTCTCTTACTTTTGGTCTTCAGTTTCATATATGAAGATTATGGGGACCATGGGGTATTTGACTTCTATGGTTTTTATTATTCTCTCATATGCATTAATTGTGATGAAGGAAATCCAAAATGGAATTTTCTAATGAATATGTTTTAGGTTGATGTTTTACATGATCCTGTTGGTGTTTCATTGATATTAATTTTATGAAACCTGATTTAAAAATTGAGAAATATTACCATTAACACCATGATAATATTTAATGTTTTATTTAATTCTATTTAATCATTTTGATATTTATATTTATATGAAATTCAAAACATAAAGGAAACAAGGAATAAAATTAAAATATTTTAATTTAATATGATAATACTCATATAGCCATTATAATGGTAGGTTTGAATATAATAAAATAAATTATGAAAGTAATGGGATTGAAGGTTTATAAAATATAGAATCTTTAGAGACCAATTAATTTCAAATGATAATAAAAACTATTTTAAATTAATGGAATTATTTTCTTTAATTATTATTTTCATGAAAAAAAGAATATTGCCTATATAAATTTAAAAAAACCTGTGGATAATGATTTTAAATAAATTATCATATTAAATATTGACTAAAATTTTTAACATTCAACATCTGTGTTTTCTACTCAACAGATAACAAAAAATCTAAATTCATGATTAAAAAAAATATTTTTCTAAAAAAGTAGTTCTATTCCAGTTTTTGAGATTATTTGAAAACTAATTTTTCAATTAATTTGAAAATGTATTTGAAAAAAAATGAAGTTAATTTTTGAAATCTTCATGTCAAAATTTTCTTGGAAGAATATATGAAAATTTTCTAAGAAGGTAATTGTTTTCTTGAATACTAAAAATTATTGGGTTTTAGGAGGATTTTTAATCTTATTATAATGATTTTAAATAACATTAAAAAATTATGAGGTATATTTTAAAAAAAATTAGTTCAATAATATATCCATTATGTCTTTTTAGGTCATTGGAATAATGTTAATATCATATTTTTTATATGAAAATGATTTAATCATTTGAACATTTTCTCATTGAAACTCTACATTATCATCACATCTCTTGGAATGTTTTTAAATTATAATTTTCCACATATTTCAGTGGAATTTTGAATTATGGATTAAGTATTTAGAATTTTGAGAAATTTAAATTACCTATTATATTTAACATAACATTTATGAAAATATAAATATTAAAATAGTTAAAAATTATTTCTCATGATTAATGTAAAAATGCAGTTACTAATAGGTCAAACAAAAATGTTAAGGGTTTAAGATGAAAGAATATTTTTTAAAAACCCATTTAATGTTAATATTTATACATAAATGACCAATTTTGATACTTTTCATGTGAAAAAGTGGGTACAACATTGACCTTTTGTAATATGCAGTTGTGCCACTTACCTCACTTATTAAAGGCCACCCCCTCCTCTATCATTTTCACACTTCCAAAACCCATTTTTTTATAAAATATCGGCACAATTTACTTAATTAAATAACTAATATATTTTAATATAACTTCATTTTGTCATAAAATCTAAATTTTAGGCCATTGGTGAAATCTAAAATATGTATTTAGATGAAGAGGTAAAATCAATAATTAATCATTTTATTTTATTTTTTCCTCCGCCTCCTTAAATTATTATTAAATATTTATGATAAAATATATCTAGTATCTCATACATAATAATATATTATTATTTTAATGGAATAATATAAATCTATCACTTATTTAAACTAAAGAGTCATGAAATCATCATTTGGGTATATGGTGGTCAACTACGATGTGGAAAAATGTTATTAGTTTTCCATCACCACCTATAGAGGCTATATAATGATGCATTTATTTTTTATATATGAAATTTAGGATATTATTATTCTTTTTTTAATAATAATATCACATTATCCAAATTTTTTCACATTTTTTGAGTATGATAAATTTACTCATGCGTATAATCGACTCTTTCCTTATGATGCATTTAGTTTCGTTGATTCTTTAAAGGAAATGAAATAAAGATGGGTTTAATAAACATATTTTATATATATGAAATTAAAATTATTCAATAATGGAATTTTGTATTTTAAATTTATTAATTTTAACCATTCATTAAAATGGAATCAACGTTCATGCATATGTATGGGTTAAAGTCTCAAGGAATGGTATATATCATTTTCTCTCCCTACCATTTATGAATTTTAATAAATAAAACTACACTTAACATACATGATATTTGAATCAATGAAAAAATCCTTTATATTTTGGAACCACGATCAATTTAAGAAGAGATAATTAATAAAAAGAAAGAATACATAAAAATCAAACTATTTATTTTTTGAAACTTAATTTTAATAATTAATTATTAACAAATAGAAGAAAAATAATATTATTAACTCATATATTATAGGATATATATAATTTATTTCTATTTTATATTTAAAATAAATGTTTATATATTATGATATAGGTTTTAAATATTATGAATGATGTCGAGACAGAAGATATGGGATTTCTGTCTCACTTTTATTTTATGTCATACACATGCCATATCCACCACGTGCTTCTTTTACGTGATGTCAATAAATCATATTAATATATATAATGATTATTTTATTTATAAAATCTAGTATTTAAATATAAATTTTTGGATATCTCTTCCATGTTTTTTAATATTTAAAAGTCACCTAATGGTAAAAAATATTTTTCTCAAATTGCCTTTTCGGGGACCAATGTTATGTTATAAACATATCTTTATATATGAGGTGTATATAATACAAATTTGACATTTTATATCATGAGTATCATTATTATAATTATATTACATGTTTAATTTAATTTTATTATTTATGTGTATTTTAACTCTCTACTACCAATGTGGTATGAGTTTTATGTTAGATTCTCAGTTTTTATCAGCACTATTTATGATTGTTCATAGAATGATTAAAATATATGATATATATCTCAAGAAACTCATGTGTTTTCTAACCCTACCATTATTTATATATAAAGAAATTTCATCTTCATTTTGCACTCTTAATTTACTTAGGAGTTAAAAAATATAATTTTTTAAAAAAAACAGTCTTTATTTTTATCTTGAGTTGAAAACCCTGTTTTCCTAAAAAAAATTATAAGCATGAAATCAAAAATGTATTTAAAAATATTGAAATTTTTTATCAATATAATTTTTAACCGTTATTTATTTTATATATAATTTTTGGAAAGTAATCATAATTTCATTTTCCACACAATTCACATTTGGATTTTTCCAAAAATATAAAATGAATAATTGATTCACATTGTATGGCATGAACCAAATTACACACTATCATTACCCATATTTTAAATAATATATCATTTTTATATTTTCATTTATATTTTAAAATAAATGTATATATTTTTAAAAAATAGGATTTAAAATGTTTTTTTAAATTTGAAATGTTATTTTCCTCAAGAAATATTCAAAACAATTTTTTACGAATTCTTTAAATGATTTATAAGTTATTTTCAGTGAAAATTATATAGAATTGTTTTATTCTATGATATTATTTTCAATGTGTAATGTATATTTTCATCAATTAAGGTTTTAAATGATCATTGAAAATAATTTTCTATCAAATATCACTTCTGTTGAGGTCACATATGTATTACTGAATATATGATAAATGAACATAATTCATATTATTAATATGAATTTTTAATGTTTATGATGGAATGATGTTTGTAAACCAATTTCACTTCCATAAGTTATATAATTCGTAAATCATTTAAATCCAACCTTTATAAATAGTATATGATATTATGAATTTGTAAAAAAATTTATTTATCTATTTTCATTCACAACAGTTTGTTATATGATAATTCTTTTTTAAAAAAAATTATTTCCTGGGTTGTGATATGGTTGAGGTTTCCTGATCATGTCACTGACATGTGTATATTTTTCATTATATGATTTGTGAGACCAATATCTCCCTTTAATTAATTATAAAAGTATTTATATGTCATGAGATAGATATGAATAGAATGGAGGCTGATCTTTGTTCAATAAGTGACTTTTCTAGTATGATGGTTGTTGGAGTGAAGCACGAAAACTATCATGGTTTTGGGAGTGAACTCATTCCCCTATGATATCCCTAGATTTTATCCTTGAATACTAAGGATGTGATTTTATATGTTTATTTTTATTCTTCCATTATTAATCTTATGGATATGTTATGCTCTCATGCCTCAGGTTCAGTCACTTTCATATGATTTATTTCGGATGAACTACCAATCATTATTCCATGACTCCAGATTATGATCTATAATATATTGGGTATGTATTTCATATTCTATTCTATTATACTAATACCCTTATAACCATGTTATTTCTATGTATCACCCTTTTATCCAATTTTTTTTGATCCCACATTATTTGTATTTCAATTCCTCAGGTTATAAAGAAAGGTTTTATATAAAATTTTTATAAGTGGAGTACTATACAAGATTATATTTATTGGAGATATCAAAGATCCTTCATAAAAAATATAAATTGTAGCTAGTCTACAAAGGAACTACAACTTTTTTATCTTTATGTGAGTGTTCGTGTAATGTAATTAAAATTTATCTAATAAGATGTAATATTAATATATGAGAATTTTGGGTCATTATAATTTGTATTAAATTAATCTATTAGTTTATCGTTGTACCATACGATGGGAAAACGTTAGTGAGATACCTTGTAATATTTATAAGGATATGTCAATGTAAATATCTATGGATAATTTAAAAGATTCTTGAATGTATGAGATGATGTCATGGAAATTTTTTGATATATAGAGAATGTATATTCAATTAAATCAAACCCCTATATGGACACTTCAGGTGAATGTGGCTCAATAATAAAGATTCCTAGTTGTAATAATTTGGTAAATGGTGCAATGATATTGACCCAATCATCCCTTGGAAAACAATAACAAGCCTTTTTTCATGCCTAGATTTACAAACCCAGGGATATGGTTTCGAAATTCAAATGATATTTATGAACTATCCTGATGTACATAAATAATGATAGTGAATAAAATAGGTTAATCCTAAAATTTAATTGATTAATGAGATGGTATCATTATTTATACTTCTTCTTGGTAATTTTTTATGATTATATGGTTTTAGTTAATGAATATTATTACAGACACTATGCATTTTTATTTTATGCAATTATGGGAACATGATGGAATTGGATCCATGTTAAATGTTATATAAAATTTGTTGATGAGGAACGAAATGGTATGACAACTAGAGTGATGGATATTTTGATTATGAAAAATCAATCATCGAGATATATTATTGAAAACATTCACCATAAAAAACTCTCTAACTCATAGAAAATATAAGGGTATATTTCTGTGAGAGATCACGTGGTATAGGCAATAGAATAAATAATGGCCAGGTTTTTATATATCAAAAGTCTAAGAATAAGTACTCAATTGTATTCTATAAAAGAATATGAGTATTATTTGAGTGTGAAAAATAAATAAACAATAATGTAATTAGAGGAAAAAATGAACTGTTTATATAACACAATATATTTGAATAATTTTCTCCCTCCAATATCATCGACTGTTAAATATTTCATATGAGTAATGTATGTGATGATTGACAAAGAAATGGGAAGATTAATGTGTTTTTATATATTATGATTGATTTATTAAGGCATAATTTGAAAAATACTAATTAATGGTTTGAATAGGAATTGGGCTGATATAAGTGTTTCTATATTATAATTCAAAAATTATGTATTTGGTATCATGAAATATATAAGTAATATTTAATCGAATTTTTTCATTAATAAATTTTTGAAATATATTGATTGATGTTAATGACCTAGAAAAGAAAAATAATGAGAAGGTGATAATTTGATTATAGTGAGATTAGCCTTAATATGTTCATGATGCTATGAAAATTGTGTTTATTTTGGATAATGAGATATTTGATTTGAATAAGGTAATTGGGAATGTATTGATGACCTTAGAAAAAATTAATGAATTGCGGAAATTTTTATTATGTTCTCATTGATGGATTTTATAGAATTATTTTATTTTTGTAATATATTTAACATTATATTTTATTATTTATATAATAAGGAAGTATTTATGTTATCATTATGTGACTATGTTAATTCTAGTAATTACCATGATAATAAAAATATATGACTATTGTATTCACATATTTCCTGTCAGAAAATCAGGAGATACATTATGATATTTTGGAAATTAATGTTATCAAATTAGTGAACTTATTTATAAATACTGGTTATTGGATGTTTTATAAGGTTAACCATTACAGAATTGTTTAAGTTGAATTTTGGATGATGTTTTATGTATCATTGTCTTATTTCACCATATGAATATTTATTGATAACATATGATAAGAATTTTACTTTAGATAATAATTAAAGATAGAAAAAAATTAATTATAATATTTATGGATCATATTTAGTGATTTGGACATGAAAAATTCTATTCTTATAGTAAGATATGATGTCGAAATTGATAATGGAACAACCAAAGGATCAAATTTTTCTTATAAAATGGAATGAAATCTATTAAGTTTATATTATCATTAAATTCCCAAAAAAAATAATAAATGGATCTTGAAATATAGTTTCCCTATATTATCAAAATCTTAAATGAAATATATAACCATGTTCACAGCATTTTGGTTTACGTATTTTTCATAATTTTCATTCCACTATCCCTATAAAATGTCACTCTATATCGTATTTTGGTATCAGGTTACTCTTATATGTCCTTTTTTCACTCCACACCTATGATATCATATTTGGATACCTAGTATATGTTATTTGTAATGTCATTCACACATCATTTTCAATTTCTTCCAGAGGAAATTTTATTAATACATTTTACAATATGGGATTCCCACAATACTATTTTTAAAATATAAACATTTTATTATCGAGATGAAGATAAAACTGAGAGGATTAAATTATATAATGTGGTTTAGAATATTACAATATAAAATTATTTGGAATAATATTTTCAAATGAATTTAATATTTGTGATTTCATTCATTACATGCAACATCGACTTAAAAAATGAAAGATATTAAATTATTATTATTATTAAATATGATAGTTTTCACATATCCATTGTAATGGAATGTATGAATAGGTTGTACTAAATTATTAAATATATATATTATTCTTTTATATAAAATGAATTAATCTTAGGTGAACTACTAATTATAAATTAATATAAAAAATATTTGAAATAAATGAAATATTTCTCTCAAAAAATATATTTTCGAAAAAAATGTGTTTAAAAATAATAAGTGAATCAAATAAATTTTGGTTAATTATTAAAATAAGTATATTATATTATATATTAAATAAAATGTTTAACATTCACTATATTTTTTTCGAAAATACATAGGAATATATCCAATTTTATGCTTATGAACACTTTTTTGTAAGAAATAGTTATATCTCTATTAGCACACTTATTTTTTTAAAAACATATTTCGGCGTTTTCACACATTTATTTGGAAAAATAACATTAATTTTTTGAAAAATCATGTCCAAATTTTCTTTAGCGGGAGTTTTTATAATTTTATAAAGGAGATAAATTTTATAATGAATAGTGAAAAATAATAGTTTTCCTTATGAATTACTATTTATTTTGATGATTTTAGAACCATAAAAATATTTAAGACTAATTTAAAATAATATATTTCAATAGTATATCTAGTAATCAAATTTAGATCATTTGAATCATTTTCATATATAATTTCGTTTTTTTTGTTTTGATCATTTTTAGTTTGACTAACAACATTCTTATTATGTCTAGGGGAGTACAGTCTATAATATTATTGGAATTTAAATATCCATTGTTGGATCTATCATTCGTGGGATTAATAGATCAAAAGCTTCCAAATATGTAACAATTGTTTTCCTCGAATTAAATCCTTCAATACCTGAGGTATGTTATGCACATGTCTTCTTCTATGATGTGTATATACATCCCCATTGGAATGTTATATCATAAATATCCTTATTTTAATAATATTCTATGTTTCATTTTATATTATTTATTCATGGGGATTATGTTTCAATGTTACAAAAGTGGTAGGAGTTTTATGTCACAATATCATCATTTATCCAGATTATTTAATATTATTATAACAATGATGAAATAAAATGATATATCTCTCATGTAATTAATGAATTTGTTTTTCAATGATTATTTCATTAGAATAACCATTTTCCTTATTCTTATACTCTTTATATATTCAAGAGTAAAAAATGTTGTTTTTAATATAAATACTCAACAATTATCTCTTCGGTCTAAAAAAATTCTTCTTCTATAACTATTTTATACTACAAAATGTTTAATATAATGATTTTAAAATTATTAAACTGACTAAATGAAGAAAATTTTAACTATTTTATATTTTGTACATTTTTTAAAATGAATGATTATTTCAAATTCCAAATATTTCTATTATTCCTTTTACTAAATATCTAAAATTAAATTTTTTTAACGTATATATAATGAATGTAATTTCCCACAATCATAAATATTATTGTCATTTTTGAATACATTAAAATTTAATGGGTATTTAATAATAAAAAATTTCAATATTTTGAATGTTTTATAAATTATTTTCTAAGAGGATAGGTTATTTTCGAAATTTTTATAAAATAATTTTATTGTCTTCGTTATATGTTTATGTGGTTACATTCAATGAAATGGGATTTGAGAATGTTTTTTGTGTTAAAATGTGACTTTAAAAGTGGGAATAAAATTTTATTAAATTATTGTTTTATACGATCATTCAAAACCATTTTCCATATAAAGTGAGAACTATTGATGATACCTTTGACATAAAATAGATATGATCCTAGGATACAATTCTTATTATAAAATGAATTTTTTATGTTTATAATCTAATGATGATAATGAAACTAGTTTCATAACCATCAGTTATACAATGAGGATATTTTTACTAAACATGCTGCTTTTGATGGGTTGTGCTATGATGATATGATGAAATGGTATGAATATAGTCTATTTTAAACATGTTTTTATATGATTAAGTTTTAATGAAACAAATTTAATTTCATGTTTAATGATATTATTATGGTTTTAAGATGTTATAGAACTCATATATATTATTTACATTATGTGATGTATGGATACCCAATCCTTTTACAAACATTATTACATGATTTTATGTATAATTAACCATTTGATACAAACCAAGAATCAAAATTCCTCGTTCCTATGGAATAAAGGTTAGATAATTAGTTGACATGACACTAGAATAAATTATAATTTATTAAGATCCATATTGATATCTCAACTCCCGTTTTCACATATAATTATAGAAGATATCATGGGGAATACATAGACAAAAGGGATTTGTTAAAATTCCTAGTAACAGAATAATCATTGGAATGGATCATAAAACATGCAATAGAAATAATAATATTGTAACACAGAAGAATGGCTCATGAATAAACACATGTAAGAATATCATGTATAACATGGAATCACATGGTATTGGATAAATAGGAATATGTATGCAATACTTGTCATGACATAAACATTCATCCTGGCTAACTACTAAGACAATATCTTATGGTGGAAAATTACCCATAATAGAATAATTTTACCCCCAAATCCCATACATAATGTCTCACGAGTTGAAAAAATTACCCAATGCAATGGTTATATATCTTGGTTCACCCACCATAACATGATATTCTTATGTGTTCCACATAAATAATCAAATATAATTAGTAAATATAAGGGTAACTACTTGAATGAATTGGGTATTGAAAGCACTTAATAAGGAATAACCATAGGGAATAAAATAATAATATACATTAATTTATGGATTTAAGTCTTTTTAGTTCATTAATAAACATATAACATGAATATATAAAGAATAATAATCTCCATCTTTATTGAAAACATGAATAATAGTGGTTAGATAACATCTGAAATGTGTTAGTAATGTAATTTTTTGGGAAAATAAAAAAGAAGTTATTAAAGAAGAAAAAGGTATAATTGTTTACATAAATCCTAAAATGAACTAATTTAATTATCCATGACAAATTGAGTTATTCCAGAAAAACACGAGACAATTAAATTATTTTGTGTCTTTTACATTAAAAATTTTACGAAATGAAGAAGATCCCTTTAAACAGGCTTTCTTATTAGGAGTAATATAGTATGTGACTTTTTAAATTATGTATTTACACATAAGATAAAGATAAATTGACATATATATATATTTAGAACATATATACTTAATATGAAATAATTATATATGAATAATGAATATAAAAACTAAATAAAATAGAGATAATGTGTCACCCAAATGAAATTTGGAGGTTCAGAGAGATCTCTCAACATATGTCTTGATGTGTTATAAACAAGAACATAATTTTATAGATAATTGAATTCAATTGTGTATTTGATTTATTTAGAAACCATTCCTCTATTATTTTATTTATTTAATTCTATTTTTATATTTTAGAGCAATTTTATGGGTTATACAAATTAATTTTTCCATTCTATGTGTCTATATTTCCTAGTTTCATGGTCAGTTGACTATTTAATAATTATTAATGTTTAAAAAAAATGAAAATACTAATAAATAAGTGAAATAAAATTGTATTAATTAAATTCTAGAGGATTTTATGGTACCATAAATCATTGTTTACATGAGGATTGTTCATTTGATTGAATGTTAATTATAAACGTTTAGTTTTTTATTTCATTTTTCTCTGACCATCAGATATTAATATAATTTTACTATATATTATGTCTATTTATTATTTTAATAAATTATATAAGATATAATAAAATTGTAATATCTAATTTAACTATAATAATTTTTTTGAACAAATTTTAAGGTGATAATTGAAAATGAAAACTCATTGCTCAAGAAGAAGGTAAGCTTGTATAATTTGGGAAATAGATTATTTTCATTTAATAAGAGGGGATATAAATAGTTCTAGGGATATAATTTTATATTATAAATATATAAATTTAGTTTATACATGATAATTGATTTATTAGGTTATTATGGAGTAATTTGGTGGGGATATGGTAGAAGAGGAAAAGAAATTAAAAGGTATAGTTTGAAGATGTTACCTCTCAATTATGACTTCCTTACAAGACCCCATGAGGAACATGAAAATGGCCTTTGTTTAGATATCAAGCACTTGGACATAGGGATATTGGGTGTATTTTTTATAGATATTTTAAGGGTTAATGTCTTGGAAGGAGTGGATAAGGGCTTGTGATGTGTGTTATTTGTAAAG
Source organism: Viscum album (assembly GCA_963277665.1). Taxonomy (NCBI): domain Eukaryota; kingdom Viridiplantae; phylum Streptophyta; class Magnoliopsida; order Santalales; family Viscaceae; genus Viscum; species Viscum album. The sequence goes on along the minus strand of OY728133.1, from coordinate 954,050,167 downwards.
GGATGAGAGAGGTGTTTTCGTAATTTTTCAAGGGATTAAAATACAATAAGACAATTTTATAGAAAAATGATTAAAAATGAGCAAAAAATATATATGGGGTGACATTGTATACCATTTGTTATCCAATTTGACCTTGATTCAAATTTTTATTATTTTAAAATAATTTAATTGAACAATCATCCAATAATGATATAATGACCCATACTTTACATTCATGGTTATTACTTCAAAAATTAAAGCATTATTATTACAACATATAACCAAACCACCATAGGACCATATAGGTATAGTGTCTTTAGAAACTGGGAAACATAAATAACTGGTTCATAAAGAATCTACATTTTCTCCAATTTATTTCATCATATCTAGAATCCCTTTTTGGCATATCATACTTAATACCCTTTTTCCTGGCCTGGGGAAAAGAAAACATACAAAAGGCTGAGCTCAAATGCTCAGTAAGGGTAAACAAAATAAATATCAATCACATCATATTCATAAGAACATAACATTCTGGAAATCTTAACCTGCAAAAGAGATCATAATTTCGTAACATGGGATAGATCATAGTAGTGAAATGTAATCATAACATGAAACTATGTGTAATACACACATAATAATAGAGAATAATTTCTTAGTAGTCAAGACTCATTTCCAAGACTATCTTAGCGGACAAAGTCCATTTTTGAACTGAGTTCACTCCTCGTTTCAGTCATGTATCACTGAACCGGTTTAACTTGTCATTCCAGCCATTTCTATCTCATGAGATATAAATCTTTACCCAATGCATTGGATATATATATAGGTCCCACCCATCTCATAATTATACCATTCTTATGTGTGCCATAAGATCATAAATCATACATCATAGCATAACCCATGTAATAAAAATGGGATTCTTAAAAATCATGCCATCATAACATAATCCATATAAGATAAAAGGACATCATAAAAATAATTCCATCATAACATAATCCAATCAATGTAAAAATAGGTAAATAAATAGAACCCTATATTATATTATATGGAATATAATTTTTATAAAATTGTTGAACTCCATTCTTGAGGAAAATATCCTTTCTTCTTCAAAAACATTTTTCCTTTCATAACATGTCATAAAATTTTAAACTAAAAGTAGTTGATTAAAAATAAAATTTAAAACCTGTAAAGGAAGCTTCATGTAAATAATGTAATATGAAATCATAAAATCCATTCATGTCGTACAAGTTATAAAAAACATTTTTCTCATACATTGGCCGGAAAAGTCAAAAAGTACTTCGTACTAAAAACAACAAGAGATTCCTTTCATATCTTTTACTAAAAACACACCAATGGTTAAAATTGGATTTAAACAATCTTAGGAGTATAGAAATAATATTACATATTGAAGAAACATGGATGTGGATGATAAATATTCCCCGATAAATTCTAAAGTATAAACAACCTCGGATAAAAATGAGATTGTGAGATTTTCCCTTATGTTTGGTCTGATTTGCTTCGTATGTGTCCAAACCTCCTGTTTAATGATTTAAATAATGTTATTGACTTATTCTAGAAACGTAATCATTGTTATGATATCATATATGCTCATATTCTGAGCTTCTTATTAGTAATATTTCATTGTTACTTGTTATTCAGGTGTTTATTGCTTTTTGTTATTATGCGTGTTTTGTCGAATAAATTGTTATTCTTGTTTTTAGGATATAGATACCTCATTTGAATAATGTTATTATTGTAATATATATCTTATTTATTCATAAAATTTATTTATATAATCATTATGCAATGAAGATCATGTAGAACGAGTCACATCACATCATGGAGATGGTAGGCCGTACGTACGCACAAGCAATGATATCGTTCCCATGGTCATGGAATTGTATTAAAGTGTATGTATAATATTTTAGAATAAATATCACTTTAAAATAATCATATATAGTTATTCTTTACACCATTATACCCATCCACGTAAGGAGGTGATGGAAAATAGATTACACCACGTTGTGGAGACAGTATTCCGTACGTACGCACGTGCGGTGATTTCGTTTTCCATAAGATGGATAGAAGGTGAAATAGGGTTGTTTCATATTTATAATAACATATCAGTATATTAGTGATACTAATGTTATTATTTCATAATTAAACAACTAATTAAGAGGAAGTATAAGAAGAAATCAATTTGAAACAATCGGTAACTAACATTACCTCTTCTTTGAAGTGCATCTTCTTAACCTCCTCTTAGGGCACTAAAGATGATCTTTGAAGAAAAACAGGACCTCTAAGATGTTTATATGGAACTGGAGAAGAGAAATTGGCAGGGGTTGTTTGATCTTGAAGGCTCAAAGTGGTTTGAGTAGGAGAGGGAGGAGGTCCCCTTTTATAAGGGAGGAGAGGGGAACCTTAGGAAAAACATAAATTATTATTTTATTATAAAGTCATATTCGGTTTTGAATAGATCAAAATTTATTTATTTTGAAGATAAGGTGGGTATGGGTCAAAATACTCTCAATGAATAGATTTTAGACAAGTTTAGGTCACAATTTTAACCTTATCATTTAGATTTAACTCTAAGTTAAATTATTTTATTTTTACCGCGTCTTCTTGTTTTCTAACGCTATATGGTTAATAAACATACTATAATAAGACAAACGAACCCCATGTTGTTCATTTTTAATATATTTATCCTTATCTAAGTCATTTGGATGAACCATAGATATTTAGGAATAAAATAACAATTAATAATAAAATATTTTATTTAAAAACTATTTTATGTCAATTTTGACACTATTTGGTAATTGATTTTTGTGATAATCATAACAACATTATTAGTTCTAAAAAAGTTAATTAAATAAATACTAACATGTGAAATTAACCTATAAAATTAGTTTTATTCATAAATAGACTGAAATTACATTTAGTTCGGTATTTATAATATTAATTTTGTTAATATTTCCTTAATAAGGTAATTACTGCATTATCATTGTGTCATAAATAAATTTAAATATTTAATGTCTAAAAATTATAAATAAAATACCATTATGTAGTAAATGATTTTATCTTCTTAATGAATATTTATAGTAGATTTTATCTTATGTATAACCCTAAATTAAAAATGTTTTATTTATTAAACATTGATTTTAACTATTTTTACTCTTCATTAAATAAAATAATATTAAATGTCCTAATCTAATCAAAGTGGACCTAAATGGTCATATTTTATTCCTAAGGCTGGTTTTGGTCAAATTTAACTTATCCAATTGATTTAGGACATGTTTTAGGGTAATAATAATATCATTTTTACCCTTAATTACCGTATTTACTTTTAACTGTGGTAAAAAAAGAAAAAACATACTATTCACCAAAAATAATCTTTATCTTATTAAAAAAAATTACTCCTTGAAATTTACCGTTTCTCTCATATTTTCAAAATTCCACTCACAGAAGCAGTAATATTATGTTTTATTTAATTTTCAAATTCTCTTAGGAGGTGGGTAAAAGACGGTGAAAAGTTCAATAATATTATTTTATATCTAAAATTATTATAAAATGACTCCAATGAATTACTCTGAACTTATATAGGTATTGTGTATCAATTTTGACAAAAAATAAATTTAAATAAAATAAATATTTTTTAAATAAAAAGTCGATTTTTAAATAGTAACCCATTGTTTTAACTATTAATCAGAAATTGAAAGTTTTCAGAAAAATACCAAAAATTCACCCTATGATAATTTTGATATTCAAAATCAAAAAATGAAATACATTTTGAAAGTAAAAATTTATAAAATTTTAAAAAATTGGTATTACTATTCATATGGGCTAGTTTTAATTATATTTTAACAGCATATCGTAGTTTAGTGAATCTCGGTATTGCGTACAACACAAGCTATCGAGGAAGGTTGTGATTGCGTGTAAAGCAATATAAGCTAGTGTTGTGTATAATGAATGATTCCTTTGATGATGTATATAAAAAAAACAAAATATTTCTCAAAAAACTCTTGGGTGTTACATTCTACCCCCCTTAAAATGAATTTCGCCTTTGAAATTTGTCACTTTGTAACAAAATTATGATGATACCTCTCCCTTATAATATCCTCAAGCTCCCATGTAGCTTCTTATAATTGGTGGTTCCTCCATAAAACATTCACCAAGAGAGTGGTCTTGTTCCGTAGGACTTTTTCGCTACGATTCAGAATCTCTATCGGTTGTTCTTCATAAGAATGATCATGCTCCAGCGGTACAAATTCTGAGCTGAGTACATGTGAAGGATCATGTATGTAATTTCTCAGGAGAGATACATGGAACACATCATGAACTTGATAGAGATTAAGTGGAAGTTACAGTAGGTAAACTACCTTCCCAACACGATCCAGTATTTCGAAAGGACCGATATACCTAGGGCTCAGCTTTCGCTTCTTTCCAAATCTCATTACACTCTTCCAAGGAGATGCTCGTAAGGTCACTTTATCACCCACTTCAAACTCTAGGTCTTTTCTTCGGTTATCGGCATAAATGTTTTGTCGAATCTGAGCTTCTCTTATGTGTTATTGAATAGATCGGACCTTTTCTCCCATCTCATCAACAAGGTCAGGTGCTAATAGCTTTCTTTCTCCAACTTCATCCCAGAAAGTTGGAGTCCTACATTTCTTTCCATAGAGAGCTTCATAAGGATCAATCTGAATACTGGAGTGAAAGATATTATTATAAGAAAATTCTAACAAAGGTAGGTGTTGATCCCAACCAACTTTGAAATAGAGCAAGATCTTGACATATCTTATAGAGTTTGAATTATTCTCTCAGACTGAACTTCTGTCTGAGGATGATAAGAAGTGATGAAACTCAACTCTATATCCAAAGTATGATGAATACTTCACCAAAAACATTTAGGTAAACCTCGTATCTTGATCAGATATAATGGAAATTGGTAATCCTTTCAATCTTATAACATCCTTTACATGTATCCTGGAAAGCTGATCAAGAGGGATATCATCTCTAATAGCAATGAAGTGTGCTGACTTTGTAAGATGATCAACTATGACCCAGATAGAATTATTGCCATTGGATGTTTTAGGAAGTCCAGTGAAAAATTCAATAGTTAAGTTTTCCCATTTCTATTCGGGTAAGGGTAATGGTTGTAACATCCCCTTAAACGTCTGTCTCTCAACTTTAACTTGCTGAAAAACCATGCATCGAGAGACATATTCAGCAAATCTCTTTTCATTCCATCCCACCAGAAGTACTCTTTCAGGTCCCTATACATCTTCATGCTTCCAGGATGAATAGAGAATGAAGAACTATGAGCCTCATCCAGCATCTCCTTTTTTAATTCTAGTACGGGAGGAACACAATCCCGATTTCTAAACCTTTTTATCCCATCACAATCAAGGTTGAATTCAGGAACATTTCTCACCTTCTTTTGTAAATCTAAATCTTCTTTATGTGTCTCGTTAATCATCACATGTATAGATGGTTGAATTTTTAATTTGAGAAAGATAATATTTTTCCACTTCCATTATAATTCCATGATCCATCCTTTGTAAATCCATAAATATTGGATCTTTTTTGATCCTCGTCATGGATAAGCTTGCTTGGTCTTGTCGACTTAATTCGTCTGCCACCTTGTTTACATTCCCAGGGTGGTAAAGAATTGAGTAGTCATAATTGATAATCAGCTCCAACCATCTTCTTTGGCGCATATTCAGCTCCTTTTGTGTGAAAATATAATTTAATCTTTTATGATCATTATAAATATCACACCTTTCACCATAAAGACAATGCCACCAAATATTCAATGCAAATATTACCGTATCTAACTCCAAATAAAGAGTTGGGTAATTTTGCTCATGGATTTTCAACTTTCTTGAGGCATAATCTATAACCATATCATTTTTCATGAGAACACACCCCAATCCGTTCTTGGATCCATCTCTATAGATCACAAACCTTTCTCCACTACAATGAATTGTGAGCACAGGTGCACTGGATAACCTTCTTTTTAAATCCTTGAAATTGTCTTCACATTCCTCTGTCCAAACGAACATAACTCTTTTTCAAGTAAACCAGGTGAGTGGATTAGATAATCGTGAATAATATTTCACAAAACGTTGATAATATCCAGCCAAACCAAGAAATCTTTGGATCTCAGTTAATTTTTTTGGTCCCGAACATCTTTCGATAACCACTGTTTTTGATGGATCCACAAATATCCCTTATTTTGGGATTATGTGACCCAAAAATGAGACTTTTTGAAGACAAAATTCAAACTTGGTAAATTTGGAATAAAGCATCTCCTTTCTTAGGGTCCTTCATACAATTCTCAAGTGATCGTCATGTTCTTCCTTTATTTTTGAATAGACAGGAATATCGTCTATAAATACTACCACAAACTGATCAAGACAGTCTCTAAAGGATCTAGTCATTAGATCAATTAAGATAGAAGGGGAATTAGTAAGACCAAATGGCATCACTATAAATTCATTGTATCCATACCTTGTACGGAAAGCCGTCTTTGGTATATCATTCCTTTTGACCCTTAATTGATGATACCCTGAACGAAGATCAATCTTGGAAAAGTATTGAGCTACGCGTAGTTGTTCAAATAAGTCATCAATGCGTGGGAGATGATATTTTTTCTTTATAGTGATTTTGTTAAGTTCTCAATAATAAATACAGATTCTCATTGATCCATCTTTTTTCATTACAAATAGAACAGGTTATCCCCAAGGTGACAAACTAGGGCATATAAATCCCCTATCAAGATTATCTTAGAGTTTCTTCTTCAATTCCTGCAACTCAACGGGGACCATTCTATAAGGTGTCTTTGAAATGGGCATATCACCCGGTATGAGTTCAATTGAAAACCGAAATTCACGATTTGGTGGAAGACTTGAAAATTCCTTCAGAAAGACATCATCAAACTCTTGTACAATAGGTATATTCTTAATTGTGAGTTTCTCACCAACCATTTGAGATAAATAACCTTCATTTAGTGGAATCAAGACCCATAAGATGGAATTAATTTCCACTGGAAGGTTATGTTCATCCTTGCATCGATAGGGATCATAGATTGATCTGGAATATGAAATGTGACTTCTCTTCTTTGGAAATTGATATGAGCTCCATATAAAGAAAGCCAATCCCTGCCAAGAATCAAATCAACTTCCACTATAAAAAGAATCACAATATTTGCAGGAAGCACTTTACCACAAACTTCAATCGGAGAAGAATAATAAACATTTGATGAAACTGTTGTTCCATTAGGGGTTTTCACAACAAACTCAACATCTAATTTTTGAGTTAATACGTGGATACCCTTAAAAATTATTCATAAATAAAAGAGTGGGTTGATCCAGAATCAAATATATCAGAGTGGATGGTACGTTTAACTTTCACCACTTCGTTATCGTACTCCATATCGCTGATAGAAATTTTATGTGACATTCCTTTGTCTTTAACCATAAGAGTTTTTCGACGTCGATCAACATCAACAACCTTGGATTAGGGCATTGATAAGCATAATGCCCCATTTCCTTGCACTTGTAACATTGAAGTGTAGGAGGTGCACTCTATGTAGCCTTTTCCTTGTTTTTATCACTAGACATATTCTTCCTATCATTGCAGAATTCAAATGACCGATGACCTTTGTTTCCACATTTGAAACATTTACTTGTCCCTTTAAAAAAAATCCCTCCAAGTTTCTTTCCACACCTTGAGCATATGGGAAAAACCATCTTCTTTTCATTGTGGTCTTTGTATTTCCCTTTGAATTCCATTTTCCTCTTCTTATCAAATGCCTATGACTGAAGGGTTAGTCCAATATCCATCTCAACCTTGAGGTAACAAAGAAACATTTCCACATAACTATTGATGTACCTTAAGGCTAACACCCTTTGAAGACATGATTTTAAGCCACTAAGGAATCAATCGATCTTACTCTCAGGTTGTATAATAATCCCATAAGTGTATGTTGAAAATATTGTAAAATTTTCTTCTTAAGTACCAACAGATTTATCATCCTTTTTCTTCTATTAATGAAACTCCTTCACTATCTTTGTTCGAAGAATACGATGGAAATACTTATTGAAAAATAATTTATTGAACTCATCCCATTCCATGGACTCAATTTCATCTCTTTGCCTCGTATTCTTGATAAGATCCCACCATTTATCATCTTCACCTTCCGAAAGATATACTACTAAGATGACTTTATCATGTTCAGAACATTAAAGAACTAAAAATATCTTTTCAGTGGTACTGATTCATTGTTCAACCACTAATGGATCAGTAGACCCACTGAATGAAGGTGGGCACTTCCTCACGAAGGATTCAACAGAATGTAGCTCCTTATTTTTCTAGTTTAGAAGTACTGTATGATTTATAGGTTGAGGATGTTGTGTGAGCATGGCTACATGATTTTTCATTCCAACTCCCATAACGTTTGTTTTCTCAGGGGGACAATCATAGCATTTCCCATCGCATTCCGCATTAACACGGTTCCTTCGGTTTCCAACCATTGACTAAAACCATGAAGAATAGTGTGAGAAACACTAAATATAATTGGAAAACCACATAATCAAGAATAAAATTTCACACTTAAGGTCTTATCATAGGTTTTTCATGGCCATTTCTAAAACACTGAGATTTTGTCCTATGTCCTTAGGGTTCTTACTAAGGCTTTCACATCCTAGTTTCCAAAGGTGGACTATACCTTTCCTCTGATACCAACTATAACGACCCATAATTTACATACATGGTTATTACATCAAAAATTGAAGCATACTTATTGCAAAATATAACAAAACCACAGTAGGACCGTATAAGTATAGTGTCCTTAGAATCTGGGAAACATAAACAACTGGATTATAAAGAATCTACATTGTCTCCCATTTATTTCATCATATCTAGAATCCCTTTTTGGAAAATCCTACTTAATAGGCTTCTTCCTAACCTAGGGAAAAGAAAACATACAAAAGGGTGAGATCAAATGCTCAGTAAGGGTAAACAAAAGAAATATCAATCACATCATATTCATAAGAACATAACATTCTGGAAATATTAACCTGTAAAAGAGATCATAATTTCATAACATGGGATAAATCATAGCAGTGAAATGTAATTATAACATGAAAATTTTTGGCATACAAACATAATCATAGAGAATCATTACCTAGTATTCAAGACTCTTTTACAAGACTATCTTAATGGACAAAGTCCATTTCTGAACCAAGTTCACTCCTCGTTTCTGTCTTGTATCACTGAACGAGTTTAACTTTCCATTCCAGCCATGTCTATCTCATTAGATATAAATCATTACCCAATGAATTAGAGGGAGAAATAGGTCCCACCCATCTCATAGAGATATCATTTTTATGTGTTCCACAAGATCATAAATCATACATCATATCATAACCCATGTAATAAAAATGAGATTCTTAAATATCATGCCACCATAACATAATCTATATAAGATAAAAGGACATCATAAAAATAATTCCATCATAACATAATCAAATAAATGTAAAAATAGGGATATAAACATAAACCTATATTATCTTATATGGAAAATAATTTTGATAAAATTCTTGAACTCGATTCTTGAGGAAAATATACATTCTACTTCAAAAACATTTTTCCTTTCTTAACATGTCATAAAATTTTAAATTAAAAGAAGTTGATTTAAAATAAACTTGAATAATTTTAAAGGAATCATAATTGAAATAATGTTTTATGAAATCATAAATTCCATTCATGCCGTACAAGTTAAAAAAACATTTTTCTCGTACTTTGGATGGAAAAGTCAAAAAGTACCTCGTACTAAAAATGTGAAAAGATTCCTTTCGTATCTTTTACTAAAAACTCACCAATGGTAAAAATTGGATTTCAAAAATTGTAGGAGGATAGAAATAATATTACATATTGAGGAAACATGGATGTGGATGATAAATATTCCCCAGTAAATTCTAAAGTATAAGAAATCTCGGATAAAAATGAGATTGTGAGATTTTCCCTTACCTTAGGTCTAATTTTCTTTGTACGAGTCTGAACCTCCTGTATAATGATTTAAATATTATTATTGACTAATTCCAGAATCTTAATCATTGTTATGATATCATATATGGTCATATTATTATCTTATTATTAGTAATATTTCATTGTTACTTGTTATTCGGGTGTTTATTGCTTTTTGTTCTTATGCGTGTTTTGCCGAATAAATTCTTTTTCTTATTATTAGGTTATAGATCCATAATTTCCAGAATGGTATTAGTTTAATATATATAATATTTATTCATTCAATTTATTTATATAATCATTATTCAATGAAGATCATGTTGAACGAGTTGCATCATGTCGTGGAGACGGTAGGCCGTACGTACGCACAAGCTATGATATCATTTCCATGATCGTGTAATTGTATTGAAGTGTATGTATACTATTTTAGAATAAAAATCACTTGACAATAATCATATATAGTTATTCTTTACACCATTGTAACCATCCAAGTAAGGTGGCGGTGGAAAATAGAATACACCAAGGTGTGGAGATGATATTCTATACGTACGCACGCGCGGTGATTTCATTTTTCGTAGGATGGATAGAAGGTGAAATAGGTTTGCTTCATATTTATAATAAAATTTCATTATATGAGTGATACTGATGTTATTACTTCATATTTAAACAACTAATGAAGAGAAAGTAGAAGAATAAATAAATTTCAAACAATCGGTAATGGACATTACCTCTTCTTTGAAGCGCCTCTTCTTAACGTCCTATTAGGGAACCAAATATGGTCTTTGAAGAAGACCAAGACCTCTAGGATGTTTCTAGGGAAGTGGATAATATAAATTGGTATGGTTTGGAAGATATTTAATGCTCAATGTGGTGTGAGGAGGAGAGGGAGGAGGGTCACTTTTATAAGGGGGGAGAGGGGCACCTTAGAAAAAACTTAAAATATTATCTTATTATAAAGTCGTATTCGGTTTTTAATAGCTCCAAATTGATTTATTTTGAAGATAAGGTGGTTATGGGTCTAAATACTCTCAACCAAAATATTTTAGACAAGTTTAGGTTACTATTTTAACCTTATCTTTTAGATTTACCTCTATGTTAAATAATTTTACTTTTACCATGTCTTCTTGTTTTCTTACACTATATGGTTAATAAACATACTATAATAAGACAAAAAAACCACAAGCTGTTCATTATTAATATATATAAACTTATCTAAGTCATTTTTCCATCATTATATTTTTAGGAATAAAATAACAATTAATAATATAATATATTTTTTAAAAACTACTTTATGTCAATTTTGACAGTATTTGGTTATTGATTTTTGTGAAAATTATTAGAGCATTACTAGTTCGAGAAAAGTTAATTAAATAAATAATAACATGTCATATTAACCTATAAAGTTAGTTTTATTCATAAAAGGTCTCAAATTACATTTATTTGGGTATTTATAATATCAATTATGTTAATATTTCCTTAATAAGGTAATTACTGCATCACCATTGTGTCATAAATAAATTAAATTATATAATGTCTAAAAATTATAAATAAAATAACATTATGTATTAAATGTTTTTATATTTATAATTAATATTTATAGTTGAATTTATCTTATGTATAACACTATATTAAAAATGTTTTAGTTATTAAACATTGATTTTAACAATTTTAACTCTTCTTTAAATAAAATAATAATAAATGTCCTAATCTAATCCAAGTGGACCTAAAGGGTCATATTTTATTTCTAAGATTGTTTTTGGTCGAATTAAACTTATAAAATTGAATTAGGACATGCGTTATGGTAATAATAATATCATTTTTACCCTTAATTACCCTATTTACTTTTAACCGTTGTAAAAAAAGTAAAAAGTTACTATTCACCAAAAATTATTTTTTTCTTATTGAACCACATTTTACCTCATTATATAAACCGTGTATCTCATATTTTCAAAATTCCACTCACAGAATTGGTAAAATTATGTTGTATGTTAATTTTCAAATTCTCTTAGGAGGTGGGTAAAGGACGGTGACAAGTTCAATAAAATTTTGATATATCTAAAATTATTATAAAATGACTCCAATGAATTACTTTGAACTTATATAGGTATTATGTTTCAATTTTTACCTAAGATAAATTTCAATAAAATAAATAATTAGTTAAATAAAAAAGTCGGTTTTTAAATAGTAACCATGTGTTTTTACTATTCATCAAAAATTGAAAGTATTCATAAAAATAACAAAAATTCACCCTAGGATAATTTAGATATTCCAAATCCAAAAATGAAGTCCGTTTTGGAAGATAAAATTTATGAAATTTAAAAAAATGGGTATTACTATTCATAATGGCTAGTTTTAATAATATTTTAATAGAATATCGTTATTTAGTGAAACTCGGTATTGCGTACAAAGAAAGCTATCGAGGAAGGTAGTGATTGTGTGTAAAGCAAGACAAGCTAGTGTTGTGTGTAGTGAAAGATTCATTTTATGATCTATATAACATAAAAACAAAATATTTCGCATAAAAATCTAAGGTGTTATAGAAGTACACTTGTATTCAAATTTGGAACTATTAATTACATTGATATTTAAATCATAAAGAAAAAAACAAAAATTTGAACCAAACATTTTACCAAATTATAATGCAATATAGCTAGATTTAACCTAAATTTCTTACTTTATTATTACTAAATTTTAATGAAAAAGAACGTAAAATAGTTAAAAAACTAGTATCCAAAGGGTTAGTATATTAGGAATATTTGGACCATGGATAACGTTTACAGAATAAAATATTAACATTTATTCAATTACTTATTCCATTGATTCTTATTGGCACTCATGTTATCCTTTTACAGGTATTCACCTGTGGATATACATCAAAAGAATGGGTAATCCAAAATCCATGTAAATGTGTGAATATGAGACATGAATCATGGGTGAGTATAATCATCATCATCAAATAATAGTTAAAGGATCGTTATCTTAATCATTAAATGATACATTATATAAATTTATGTTAAATTGAAATGAATAAAAAAGAAACATCATGTCTGAGTGGTCTACTACCACACATATTTTACTTTATATCATGACATACCTCACCTTATCCAATGCATTAGAGCACTATATTATTCTGGGTGGACCCATCACATCACAATATTTACATGCTCTATATAAATCTAGGAACACCCAACACATCATAACATTTTCATTATCATGAAATATACATAGAACATATATCAATAATGGATAAATAATAACCCATTGAGATGGATCGATTTCTTTTCATAATGAACAAACTCATGAATAAACATTGGGGCTCCCAAAATAAAATGTAATAATATAATTGTTATAACAATCATCAATATAATGTGAGGATGAAATAATATTACAAAAATGTAAAAGATTTTTTTTAAAAGATGTGTTATTTTAAAAAAATCATTATCTTTTTCAGAAAATCATATTAGAAAACAACTATATCCCGGAAAAAAAAATCACAGAAAAAGAATTTATATTTATGAAACATTAATTTGAAATCTATATAAAAAATTAATGGAAATTGGGAAACCTTAAGAGAGAGATTCACATTCGAGAATGCCCTGTTATTAATTCTTACTTAATTATGTCCCTTTTACACCTCCTGAATTAAAAATATATATTTATTGAAAAGCTCATCTAGTAGTAAAATATATAAATTTTATAAATATATTTATCAATTATAATAATTTTATTATATTTAAAAAAAAATTATGAAATTGAAATGTTTTTATATCATGGCATACATAAAATGTATATGTTTTTCCTCAATTTCACTATTTAGACAAATATAAATTAAATATTAATATATTTAATTTCAAAATAAATCTATACATGCAATTATATATGAATATATTATATATATTCCATATTTTCCATCAATAATGGTGGTTATATTAATATTTTTGGAAATGTATCCACAGGTGGATAACTTATCATTAACGTGATGTTTCTGAAAGCGTCGGAATAGAGAGGGAGAAAATAATATATATTTTATATATGATTCATTCAGTAGATTAAAATATATAATTTAAGGGTAATTTATCACATAGTTAATTTTATATTATATTTTTTTAAACATAATATATAAATGAAGAAGGAGAAGAATGAAATGTGGAAAAGATAATGGAGACATACTATTTTCTATGTGTGGCTTCTCTTGCATGATACTATAACTCCCGTGGTGATTGGAGTATGTTTCTCTAAAATTTCCCTAAGTGTTCTTTCTAGACTCAGATATAGTATTTGTTTAGAGCATAGGCTCTTTATTGGGTGTGATGATAAAATTTATAAGGTGGGGGATATGGCTTATTTATACTTCATGATAGTGGTATTATTAGAAAAAAATATTAAATAAATTTATATATCAAATGTTAGACGTGTAATAGTTTGTTTATAAAATTATAAGTCATATATTAAGATGATATAAATATTTTTATACTTTAAGACACCTTTATAACTCAAATTTCATATTTATTAAAAATGAATGTGGGAATAAATAGAATTTGATATTTTAATGAATCAATTTCATCTTTTTGTTTTGGAAAGTTATTTTTTTGGAAATTATGTTTATTCTAATTTAATAAATTTATTTAAAATAAAATATAAAATATATGAACATGTTGTTCTAGAAATAATTAGTTCACAATCACATCATGAATTGTGTAATTTTAGTTACATATGTTTTGAGAAAACAATATGTTTTACTATTCATTGGAAAATTGTGTTATTTCATAAAATTTCAAAAACAAAATGACCATTATAAAATTTTGATGTTCATATTTAAAATTTTAAAAAAAATTTATGAATCTAGATTTCTAAATATGGGAAATTTAATTATTAATTAATATCATCACTAATTTTAAAAATAATTTTTTAAAATTATAACATATTTTTTACCTTGAAAATTTAATTAAGGTCAGGTAAAATTATCCTATCATCATAGGGAAAAAATATTAATTTATGATGTTATTTTCTACAAATGATTTTTTTATAATTATTATATCAATTATAAAATTTTAAATAAACACTTACATTTCATAAAAATACAAACACATAATTTATTTATTTTAAGACATTTATTTAATTATACTATGATATAATATTTTCATATATTCATTTATAAGATAAATAATATATATATATATATATACACATTATCATAGATGAGGTTACTATTTAATTTGTCAAAAAACTATTCTTAATGGTAAATTCATTATTCAAATGGTATGGAAACTATTCCATCAAGATACATTAAATAATTATTATAAATACGTTTTAATTTATTCATTCTACATTTATATTTTTTGTATTTTTTTATCAATGAAATTTAATTTTATTTATAAAATATGACATTAGTATAACATTGGAATTTCCTTGGACAAATGTTTTGGTCGTTGCATTATTCCCCTCTTTTAAAATTTCACCCATGAATTTTTTTTTACAAACTACGGGAAAAATAAGTGAGGGAATATCTCATTTGTCACCTCCTCTAGATCACATGTCACTTCTTCAATGATATGGATACTTTGTGAAACATTGACAAGGTGGGTTCTCACATTGTATAGAATCTTATCTCTCAATGAAAAAGACCTTACTAGATGTTCCTCATAAGAGTTATCTTCTTCCAGCTGTACTACCTCTATGTTCATCAAATTGGAGGGATATGGTATGTACTTTTCCAAGAGATATCTATGGAAAACATCATGAATGTGATATATATTTTTTGGAAGTACAAGATGATAGTCCAGTACACCTATGCGATCAAGTATCTATAATGTTCCAATGTACCTTAGTCTAAGCATCATTTTCTTTCTAAACCACAGGACTTTCTTCAATGGAGAAATTCGAAGGAAGAATTTGTCTCCAAAATCAATATCCATGTCCCTTCGATGGTTTTCATCATATGAAATTTTACCAACACTGAGCATAATTTATATGTTTTTTGAGGGATTGAAACATCTCTGTTATTTCAGGAAAAAAAATATGTCCAAGTATTTTTGTTTCACAAAATTCATCCCAATATGCTTGTGGTCTATATCAATATATATATATATATATATTCATATAAAGATATATGAATACTCAAGTGGAATCTATTTTTAATGAGAACACAACCC
This sequence comes from Viscum album, assembly GCA_963277665.1. Taxonomy (NCBI): domain Eukaryota; kingdom Viridiplantae; phylum Streptophyta; class Magnoliopsida; order Santalales; family Viscaceae; genus Viscum; species Viscum album. Next base: position 954,034,010 of record OY728133.1, on the reverse strand, counting down.
ATTTGAGATTCTGATCCCATCCAAAATTGAAATCCATTGAGAAATATTTGACCTTGTAGTTCAAGGTATAATTTTTCCAATTAGATTTGATATTGGTTTGGGTGTGATAAGACGTGATGAAATTCAACTCATTACCCAAGGAATAATGAATACTTCTATAGATTTTAGATGTGAACCTTAGATCATGAAAAGTGAATATTTAAAGTGGAATCCCATGCATCATCACCACATCATTCATATATATATATATATATATATGTGAATGTAGTTCAAGGGATATATCATCCAAAATTTAAATAAATTGAGTAGTCATGGAGAGACAGTCTACAACAACCCATACTAAATTGTTTTCTTTGGATGTCTTCAGTAGACCAGTGACAAAGTCCATAGTTACATTCTTACATTTACACATGGTTATATGTAGTGGTTACATCATCCCATTGTACTTTTTTAATTTTATATTTACTTAATGAAATATCAAGAAATGTGAGATATAGTCTCAAATATATTGATTAATGATGTTCAAACTGAAGTGTTCTTAGAGGTATTGGGACATCTGGTTACATCCAGTATGGATATAGAATGTTGTGAAATGTAAATTTTCTAATAATTCCATCTTTATTTCAGGTGATGAAGGTTCATAAAACCTCATTCAAAATAGAATCACACCATCAATATTGATACGGGACTCTTACAACTTCCATACATTTAATGAATTCATTTTTTTTAATGCTGATTCATCCCTTTTTTACTCCATAATCATCACATGGATAGTATTTTGTGAATTGATTTAAGAATGGTATGATGTATTCCCATCCATTATGATTTTTAAATATTTTTTTTTCATATTCAGGAATATAGTTTCTTTCTCAATTCAATTCATTGATAAATATGTAGTGTGTTATTTTAAGCTAAGAGTGTCAACTTCCTCGTTTTCCATCACAGGATGATACTAAATAGAAAATTATCATCCTTGATTAGATTTAACCCTATAAATTTACCCATTTTGAGCGCTAAATTTGTTAATATATATTTTATTCTCTTGTGATCAGTATATGTGTCACATTTCTCACCATAGAGGGAGTGACGAAAATCCATAAAGGATAACATCAATGATTCAAATTCTAGAGCATGTGATAAATACTTTTGATCAAGGATCATAAACTGTAGTGAGGCATAAGCTATCACAATATAATTTTTCATTAGTACACTACACAATCCTTTCTATGAATAATGACTATATATCCAAATAAAATTCTTCAATTGTTGAAAATGTGAGTACAGAGGCAAGGACTATCCTCCCCTTTATCTCATTGATTTATTCATCCCATTCTTCCATCGAGACATAATTCACAACTTTCTTTATTAACATTGTCAGTGGGCTATAAAATTACGATAAATTTCACACAAAACTTCAATAAAACCATTATAATCCATGAAAAATGTGCATTTCTATGACACTAGATGATGTAGTACATTTATAAATTTCCTTTTATATGGTCCCAAAAATTTCAATAGTTGTGATTAGTTTTCCAAATAATGTGATTGTTGTATCTAAAAGTCGCACTTACCAAAATGGGGTAAATTTTATTATTCCTCAATGTCAGAAAAACATCCTTAGATATTCTCTATATTCTTCCATTATTTGGGAGTAGATGAGATTATAGTTGATAAGCACTATGACAAAATTTTCAAAGTCATGTTTAAAGACACTATTAATAAAATCCATGAATAATTTAGGGGAATTAGTATGTCTAAAGGGAATCACTAGAAACTCTTAGGACCCATACATTTTTTAGAAGGATATCATTTGAATATATTCATTATTCACCTAAATATAATGCTATCAAGAATAAACACCTACCATAGGAAAGTATATATATCTGTATTTGTAATCAAACTATTCATCAATCCTTGCATGAGGATACTTGTTCTTTATGGATATCTTATTGAGCTCTCAATAGTCAATACACAGATGAATTGATCCTCCTTTTTCAATGCAATGTGAATTGGAGAACCCCAAGGATATAATCTCTGGTGTATGAATCCTTTTTCCAAATTCATAAGTAACTACTTCATTAACTCCTCTATTTTAATAGAGTATATCCTATAGGTAACTTTTGAGACAAGAGTGCTACCATGTATGATTCTTACTAATAAATCTTCCTCACATTATTTGGGATGTTCAAGTAACTATTTAGGAAATACCTCAATATATTCAATCATAATTATAATTTCCCCTAGGTTTATACATTCCTTTATCTCATCCACTTGAGTGAAATATGCCTCATCATAGGGAATCAACACCCACAAATATTAGAGGTCTTATAAATGATATTCATCTTCATCCATGCATTTAAAGGTGATTATTGGATGGTTCAAAATATTAATATATATTATCATTCCTCTATATTTTATGCATTCTCTATAAAATAAGACTCAATATATCCTCAATATAGCGTCGGATTTAGAACAAAAAGTATCAAAAAAATTCAATGGATGATTCATCCCACATATTCCAACAAAATAATATTCCAAATGCTAAGTTGAAATGATTATTCCAGTATGTTGTTTATAGATATCTCTACTTCAAGTCATTGTGGATTCGATTAAATAGTTATATCAAACATTAAAGATATAAATGAATTCAGAGAACCCTAATTAAATAATACTTTTTCGATTCTTGACTAAATACAATCTACACCTTTTTTGATGTAATTTTCTTTCTTTACATCAAAAATAGTGATGAAATGATCCTTCCATTTCTCTTGGGTCATATGTGGCTGATGATGTTGATTGCACTCAATGATTATAGGTTTAGTGAACTTTCTTGCATAGTTAACTTTCTCTCTAGAGTTGAATCATTGGACTAGGGTGGTGGTCTACATTCATCAATCATATTTGAAAGCTTCTTTATGTCACTATGATAGTCATGATCTTGAAGACATTCTATCCAACATGTTCAACATATACTAATCCCTTTGAGGTTGTTCTCATGATGTTTTCCCACATTTTTTACATGTACGTGGTTCAGATTACTTTACATATTTTTTCTTATATTTTCCAAATCGAAATCATTTTTTAATTTATTATAACAGTTTCCTTGGGACCATTCTCCAAACATAATCTCCATTTTCAGAAAACATCTTGAAACTACTTCATAACTCTCAATGTCTTGGAAAGGTGGAGGCATTAGGAATTTTATATTTAAACCACTAAATAATCTATCAATTTTACAACTATAATTGATAAAAAACATAAGGAATAACTTATAAGACTCATGATATATTCTTCATAATCGATGAAGGATTAATTTTTCTTTCACATTAGCTCAATGAATTCTCTCTCTATCCTTGTACAATTAGTTCTAGGGAAATACTTATTAAGAAACATAATCTTAATGTCTTCCCACTACATCTCTTCAAGTTTTTCCTTTGAACTCATGTTTCCCATCAATGGCACCATTGATCAATATATTAATCAAGAAGATAAATAGAAAGAGTCTCCTTCTCAATCATAAGAAAACAATGCACAAAAAATATCTTGTCTAATTTTTTTACCCTACTATTTCATGACTAGTTGTTTGGAATATCCACTAAATGTCTGTGTTTGTAGGTTCTTAAAAAACTTTATATCGAGTGTTTTGATCTTAGGGGAAGGTGAGAACTCCCCATAATTCAGTTTATTGTTCATATTAGAAGTTAATTGGGTTAGAATCACCATTAAATTTTTAACTCTACCTCCCATGCCATTGGGAACATCATTCGTGAAATTTTTTTATTTTACCTTAAAAAACGTATTGTTGTAGTTTATCGTTGTTCCAAACATTTTGTAAAAATGAAATGGTTTTAAAAAATAATATGTTAACAAGGAACAAATAAAAAAATTATTTTCTTTTTCAATTAATTATAAATGCATATCCACCATGATCCATATGATTATGATTTTTTCAAAAACCATACATCTACGGTGCTTAGTTATACTTAGTCACTTACATTATGGTTTTCACTAATGTTATCTAATCATAATTTCCAAATAAAATAAACCATTATCTGATAATAAATATAGAGACCCTATATTCTGACATGATTATTAAATCATTTGAATGATAAAAAAACATAAAAGCATTACACAAACAAGATCCATAGTTTAATATCCACGGAAAATTAGAAACATTAATAAATTTTACAAAATAAAACATAAAAATTTAATTAATTAATTATTCTCTAGCTTCTTATTAGCCCCCCGTTCACCTTAGCAGAAGTTTTCATCATAGGATATACAACTAAAGGAGGGGTGAGCTAAAAGACCACCAAGAGGTTGAATAAGAGAAAAAAAACAAGACTAATCACAATCATCCTCAATAAAATATAATGAAAGGATTACCATTATAATTAGGAAAAGAATCATTAGATAATTGTATAATTTGTTTCAAATCATAAAATGACACATCATGTATTAATGGTACACTACCACACATATTTAACATTATATAATTAGATACATCACATTACAAAATGAATTCGAGTTCTTTATAATTCTTAGATCACACGTCACATCATTTAATTTAAATGAAATATATTATCCTAGTCAAAACCATTATATAATAACATCTACATTATCATTAATTAAACATAAAACATTTATAAATCTGGGATATAAAATAACACATGGAATGGAATGAGGTTCATTTTTCAGAGAATAAATTCAATAATAAACATTTAGGTTCCAAAAAGTAATATGGTATAAAATTCGTGGTATAATAATCATCAATCATGAGTGAGGAAGAAACAAACTCATTAAAAGTGAAAGGCATGTTTTTAGAAAGAAGGGTGTTTTTTAAAAAAATATTTAATTTTTTAAAAAAAGCATATTTGAGGCATGTATATCCTAGCAATGAAAAGGGTATATGAAAGGAAATTATATTTAAGGAACACTAAAGGAATATAAATACTGATAATGGATAAAATGTGGGATAAACATAGGAAGATATTTCAGTTTGTAAATCCCCATACCTTAATTCCTTCTTAATTACACCACATTTGCACATCCTAAATAAAAAGTTCGCTAATTTTAAAACACTAATATAGAAGTAAATTATTTCATTTTTATAGAAATGTTTATAATTTATTCTTGTTAGTTTATATTTCTTAATTTATATTAATGAAAATGAATCATTTTGATTTCATGTTTTACTTAAAAAAATTTCATTTTGGATCGATTATTCTATTTTGTTAAATGTAAATTATACATTAGAAACATTAATTAAGGAATAAAATACTTTAACTAATTAAATATATATACATTATATATAATCCCATCTTTATATCCATTAAGGTGGTTATAAGAATCCTTTTGGAAATGTCTTAATAGGTGGTTAGTCATTCATCAATGGGACATTAACGAAAAATTGGGAAATGGGAGTAAGAAAATATAATATAAAATATATGATACATGAAGTATATTATCATCATTAATGAAATGTTAAATTAATCATAATTAATTTTAGAGTATGTGGGTTTTAATGGAATATTTAAAAGAAGAAGTAAAAGAAAACAATAGGGAAGAGTCAATGGAGATTTACTATTTCATCAATGTGGCTTTTCTTGAATGATACTATAACTCCCTTAGTGATTAGAGTGTATTGTTCTATAACGTCCATAATTATTCAAAGAGTATTGACAGAGAGGATTTTCATAGATAATAGCCTTTGTAATTGGTGGGAGGAGTGCTTATCCAAGAACAGGTAGATGGGTAACTTATATGTGTGGAGAGAGGTATTTTTAGAAGAAAATATTAAATAAATTAATATATCAATGATTTGATATGAAATAGTGATTTTTTTCCATATAAATAATATATTAATATAAAAAAAATTTATACTTTAAAACAAAATTATTATTTTGGATTATTGTTTTATTAAAAGAATACTATAATGATAGATAAATGGATATTTTAATGAATCAATTTCTGATTTAGGTATTTAAAATATCATTTTAGGTCTATAAATTAGAATTATATTATTTTAATGAATCAGTCTAAAAATGTAACATACAATATCCAAACATGATGTTATATAAATTATTATATCACTATTACATTATGAAAGATATTATTTTAGTTACACCCATTATGTGAGAACTGTATATTTTATAATTCATCTTCAAACTGAAGTATTACATAAAATTACTTAGTAAATAAGCCTTGTAAATTTTTTGACATTTGGATTTAAAAAATACACTCTATTTTATGAAAATAATTATCACAATATGAGAAAAAGAAATTAATCAAAATTTTCCTTAATTCACAAATTAAAAATTTTAAAATTATAAATGAATTTATATCATTTTCAAAATTAAATATGGTCTCATAAAATTATAAGAAAATAATATGAAAATAAAATATTAATGTATAAATCTATTTTAGGAAAATGAATTTTCTTACAAATTATTATATCAATTATACATTTTTGAATAAATATTTTTGTTTTAAAAAAAGTTCTACCTATAAATTTTCGATTTTAAAACATTTTTTTTATACAATGATATAATTATGTTATATTTTCATTTAAAATATGATTACATGTTATTAATATTTTAATAGTTGTGGATACAATTATATTTTCTGAATTAGTAATCCTAATGGTCATGAAACAATCTAATGGTCCAGGATACTATTCCATTTGGATACATTCCTTTGTTTCTATAAATTCATTTTATTTCAACATATCTTCATTTGTAAAGAATTTATAGTGTTCTATTTGTGATTTTATGTTATTTATATTGTATGCAATTTTTATAAAAAGATAATTTTACTTGGTAAGATTTTTTTTAACAATGCAAGTATTTTCTACAGTATTCTTGGGCCCCTTCACATGTACTGCTTGGTTTACTGATGAGTAATTTTTTTTACCTTTGGGTGTATTTGTGTGAAATTTGTAAATTTTGGGGGATAATGATAATGGTGATGGTTGGAAACAGTTTTCCAAAACTGTGTTCCCAAACCACAGAAACTATTAAACCTTGGATAATACGGATATTCATGGCTTGTGCATGGTTTTTTATGCCGTGTTTCCTATAAGGAGAAAATATTCACCCCAATTATATAAGAGCAAGGTTAGTAAAATCCATGAAGACTGAGCATAAAAAATGTCACATCGGAATTTTAATCCCGAAAAGAATTATAAATAAATTCTAAACCCCCGTCTATTACCCCAAAATTACCTAAATCAATTCATAATCATTTTATATCAATTACAAAGCCTCCCATACGGAATACAAGCCACTCCAAAATCCGTTCTTCATTGTTAGATGCCCTAATTTAAGATCTCCACCCCTCTCTATAAGAGGATATCATCCAAGTTTATTTACCATTACTCATGTTTTCACAACTCTTTATTTAAGGGACGTTAATCTCCATTTTGGTTTGATATATATATATATTGTTTTATGTATCTAGATATAGGATTATAGATATAGATCTATATTTAAGTGATCATGATTTTTAAATATTTGTTTATGTTATTGGTCTATATTTCATTCCATACATTACTCCACTGAATTTTGGGGATTTCCATCAGGGGATTTTTCATAACGAATAGAGTAAGGTGGTCAATTATTCCAATCCCATATTTCCAATATCAATTACATGAATTTGATAATAAAATTGATTGTTTTTTTGGAAATGGGAATTCCTAAATGGAATTAATTAATGAAGTCAACTAATTAATTACAGAACCAGGGATTTGGTTGATTAATTATTTTTTGAAATTTATAAAATTAAATGAGGAATTAATTTTCAATGTAGTCAAATTTTAGAATTGAGAAAATTAATCGGTGAATAAATCATCAAAGCATTGAAATGTTTAATTGGAGGATAATTAGTTGTTGGATTAATATTTGAATGTTGAAATGCAACTTCAGAATAAGTAATTAGTACTTAGTTATGGGATATTGATTTTGTTGGAGTGTATTAATTATTCATTAAGTTAATTAAGGGACTTCATATAGTTAATTAATTTTTTACATAATTAATGGATTATATGTGATTAATTAATTGATGAATTAATTAATGGGATATACATGATTAACAAATTGTTTTATTAATTAATGTAATAGATTCCATCAATTAATAAATTGATTAATTAATGGAAATTTCCATGATTAATTAATTATATGATCAAATTAATGGAATGAACTCTAAAATAGATATTATGGGTACGTCACTTAGATGTGATTACGTAGGGTTGGAGTAGCCCATTGGACAATCAGTATGTTAGTGAGGGATTACCCAAATGAACTTCATAGCATTTGTGGAGGAAGACCAAGAGAGCTTTAATTTTTATTAACCAATGGACCATGAGATAATTCAGGGGTAAAGCCTATGAGAGGTTCCACTCTAATTTCTACGGGACTGAGAGATATCTCGAACTTGGACTAGGGGATGAAATATGAGAGATTCTCCATTTTCACCACAATATATTATGCTTTATTTAGTCTCATTCACATTAGACCCTTGAGGATAGTGATATTTGTGAAAAATACTCTTCTGAAACTAATTTTATTTCAATTATTCATTTTATTAGATTTCAATTGTGAAAATTAATGGTCATAATTGAATTTAGATATATGATATAAATTGGTCATATTTTATACTTCATCATGGGATGAATTAGGTATTGAAGATCAAGTGTCCTTAGGAACCGAAGTATTTATGTGGAAAAATAAAGATTAATTAATAGAGTGATAAGTATATAAATATTCATTTAACTAATTTACTTATACCACTTAATACACTATTACTGACTATATATTATTTTATAAACTTTTGGTTGTAACCTACTAATATTAACTCACACCCTACAGAGGATATATGATTGGTACCCGAATAGACATTGTTTTTTTGGATACGTTATGGGGAATGTCCATTTTTTAGAATGATGATTTAGGATCAATCATGGATTAGGGAACTAGAAATGACTCATTTCCCTCTTGGGGGAGTTATAAATGTATTTGTTTTGGGAATCAATTTATACACTTGGCATATATAATGGCATGCTAAGTTTTTTTCTTTATTTTTCTTATTTTATTTTCTATTTTTGTTTTTTTGTGATATCGGTTCATTCAAGATATGATTATTATCTATTCAATTATTGTTTCTTATATAAAGATAGTGTATTAGTCTAATAATATAGAGTATATCATCCCCATGATTGAGATATCAGACCCTATATTCTATTTAGTGACCTCTGGCTTAGGTGGATGCACTCCTGAGGTCATATGGTGGTATGGCTCTAGACATCAGGGTCTAGAACTCCGGTGGGGAGGTTACAAAGTGGTATAAAATGATTTTTCTTTTCTTTTCATTTTTCAAACTACTTTGTAATGGTAGATAGTATACTATGATGAGTCGGTCCTTGGACATGAGCTAGTGAATGGGAGTTTCAAACTCATGAACAGGGGAAAACCCATTTACATAGGATTGTAATTTCTTTTTTGACATGTTTTGTTATAGTTAGATATTATTTACCCTTGTGCGACACACATTTTTGGATGTAATTATTATTTAATATATTTGATTATATTTCATGAATATTGGATCATGGACCACTAAGGTATGGTAATTTAGTATGCATGCGTCATTCTAGGAACTCAAGGTTATTTTGTGACATTCATCATTTTGTCTAGGCATGGGAAAAGGAGTTTTTGTTAGGTTATGGATAATTGAAATATTATAAATTCATGGGAAAATTAATTGAAAATGATGACTAATATGAAATTGAAAATGTTAAAATTACTCTAAATTTGAATAAATGGGTGCCCAATAGAATTGGGATTATGAGAATCTTTTTACCCTTGTCAAAAAATACAAAGGTTTAGGGTGGTTAAGGGTAGTGATAATGCCTCCGTTTTGACCACATGGTGAGGTTTGGGGAAAATACTTGTTGGTACTTGATGGGATTTTTCACTCATGTAAATGTGATAACATTTTATTATGAGTCTAATAAAAACCCTCTTGCATTGTAGAGATAAACATCCATGATGGAACTTGTTGAGAGAATATAGGAGGGTGTTTGTTGAAGATGATGCACAAGTAGCGGGACCTCAGACATAAATTCTATAATTTAAGGATGAATAAAAGTAATTATGAGAGAACTTCACTCCCTTCATGAAATTCATGTAATGATACCAATGGTGGATTAGTAATAAAATGATGGACCTGGCATGGGTGTTCAAGTTGTATCTCCCTATAACATTTACAATATTGGGTGGGATTTCATGAGATGACTTTGTGATTGAGTATATCTAGAATATACATGACCACATATAGTATACAAATAGAAACATAGTAAAATTAGTTTCATATATGTCATGGGATCTGGTGAAGTGATGGTGGGACATCCAGACTCAGGATGGATAGGTAGAGACTATAGAATGTAATAAATTTCAAGAGAACTTCTAAAAGAACATCAATACTATCAAACTGAGATAGGTGATATGGGATTAGTTAATTACATTAAATCAGGGTATTACGTTTGTAATTTACCATGTTTGTTTCTTTGTAGATTCATAGTTCTTTGTTCCATCGTCGGCTGGAGATTCTGATACTACAAAAAAGCTTTTTTAGAATGAACATAAAAGTGAGATTAACTTCAGGTATAATATCTATAGACCAACAATGTTTAAATAAATTTTGAATCAGGATATCATATTTGAGGGGAACCAGAATGAGGCATCATATGGTAGATAGGTGGTTTATTTTAGATGACAAGGAGGGGTGATTTCCGATAACATGAATCATCCTTATGAAAATTTCTCGACGAGTTGTGGCAATAAGAGTATCTAGGGTAAGGGACACAACACAAGGTCTGACACAAGTTCCCCCCCTGTTTGGTAAGTTGGGATAATTTTAGAATAATTTTCCCTTACTCGTAGTGTATTTTTGAGGCTATAGTAATACAAGACATCTAAAGAGGTTTGGTAGGAACCGTCGACAAATAGTTAGTATTGGAGGCTCTAGACCTAACAAAGGTGTAAGGATGTGACCTTTTGTAATATATTAGTCTAGCATCTGTTGTTATATATTATAAGCTAGAAGATATAGTGGATATGATACAACTATGACAGAGCACCCATATCTATAGAGTGGCATAGCTATGTGGAGCTATATTGTCTCACAATGAAGAGGGGTAGGATAATTACATCCCATTCTACCTACATTTATGGATAGAGATTAAGGGAAAATGATAGTGAGATATACTATTTTTGGAGCTTCTAGTCTGTTATTGACCTATTTGATAAAGATTCATCCCATTATTTTGTATCTAAATTTTTTTAATGTTTTGATCTCAGGGTTGGAGTTTGAGAGTTTATTTATGAGGATAGATATATCATTTTAGTATGGTCTAGAGACATCAATCTGTGTATGGGATGTCAACTTGAGTTCAGAGATTTCTTTTTTTCTAGGATCTCTATATTCTTAAAATTTCATTATTTAACCTAATTATAAGTATAAAATGGAAATTTACAAACCAATCGCTTAATGATTTATACAAAATAAGAGTATGTTTTACATCTCCTAAGAGTGAAAACTACATTCACCTTGGATAGTGGGATATATTGGCAGACCGATAAAGAAAAAATACCCTAAAACTAAGAGATGTAATATCCTAGGTTTCATGTATATTGCGGTATGATGGAGGGGTAATGAAGGATTCTATTCCATCCATGGTGGTTTGGGTTTTAGATGGATTTATTGAAAACATCTCATGGAATCCACCTGAGGGATATGCAAAACTTTCGATTGAACTCATGTTGGGGGATGAGCGAGTTTCAATAACACCATACAGAATGGAACCGATAGATGTTTAGGAGATCAAGAAAGAACTGGAGGTATTAGTTGATAATAGATATTTTTGACCAAGGATGTTGTCTTGGGGTCCACCAATTTTTTTTCTTAAGAAGGTGGATATGATTCTACAGGCAGACATTTATTACTGAATGTTTAAAGGGTTGTCTGTGAAGAATTTATATCCTATTACGCATATAGATGATATTTTTGACTAGTTAATGGATTACTATGTATTCTATAAGATTTATAACTTTTGATATATCACAGACTATTTTTAGAAGTATTTGTTTCCTTTATGAGTTTTTTTAATTCCTTATGGGTTGAAAAAATGAAACGATTGTGTTAATATCCATGATGAAGTAAATTTTCCTTTTGTAACATGATTAATCATTGGTTGTGTTTGTGGATGATATCATGGTGTACTACAAGACTAATGACAATCATTAAGAACACAATGAAATCATCATGAGTACACTAAGAGAGTTTTGGATATAAACAAAGTTATCTAAGTGTTTTTTTTTATTGAAAAGGTACACTCATTTGGTCACATTAACTCAATGAATGGTGTGTGAGTGGACCCTGAGAAAGTACATGCCATGTTATCTTGTGAGAATCCAAATAATTTTCACGACCCATCCTCGGGGCCCGTGTCGTGACTACCCCAAGCCCGCCTTCCATAGGCTAGGGGCTGGCGACTAGCACCAAGGCGTAAATCCCAATAAAAGGGAAGGAATTTCCTTTAAAAAGTAAACAAGCACCACAGAGTAAGCAAGAGGAAAAGTAAAAACTAAGTAAAAACTGTAACAAGCTGTGCTGAAAGTAAAAAGGGACGGAAATACAAGCCCAACTATAAAGTACAACTAAAAGGTAAAAACAACAACTGAAAAGAAAAGTCGTAGTGTCGAGCCGTCCTCTGGAAGTCCCACCTGAAGGGTGGGTGTAGGTAGCCTCCACTGCTCCCCGGGTCCACCTGACCGCTCTGAGTACGTCCTGCCCAGTGGTCCACCTACAGGTACTGTCCCACTCTGCATGCCTCCGCCACGATCAGCGTTGTCCGTCATCTGCAACCAACACAACGAAGTGCGGGCAAAGCCCATGCAGGGGTGAGTATAAGCTACTCAGTAGGGACCCCGAGACCCCCGAAGGTCTCCTGAAATCCAAAAAGGATAATCCATAAAGGAAAGATACAATCACGAAGTAACAACGGACACTGCTTAGGTATATGCCCATACATATACCTAAGTCATCAATTCCTGCTCGGCTCCAACATCCGATCTCAAGCACAACCCAGTCCACACAGGAAAGAAAAACGTAAACCCACACATGATAGCACAACACAATCCACAAAGGAGACTAAAAGTAATCCACATAGGATAGCTCAACACAATCCACAAAGGAGTGTTTACAGTAAATCCACACAGGATAGCTCAACACAATCCACAAAGGAGAGTAACACAGGATTCAGCTCACACATGTATACTTCTTGTATGACGATAAAGATGATCACTGATCCATCTAAGTCGTCGGACCCACAAGGTATCGATAGGTAACTAACCCCCGCAATGACCCACACAGGATCACGCCCACACAGTACATGTAGGCGCTGGCTCACACAGAACCGCTGAGTGCTGACCCACACAGGATCGGACCCACACTGGATTGGGCCCACACAGGACCTGTAGCACTGATCCACATAGGATCGCTGAGTGCAGTGGTCGTCGCAGTCCACTGAGGATCTCTGCACAGTCATCGTCGCAGTCCACTGAGGATCTCTGCACGGTCGTCGCTGTCGAAGTAGGAGTCGCAGCCAGCTCTAGGGTTCCCGCACACAGTAAGCTCGTTCGGGAGGGTCCGCTCCACGAGCCGAGAGGCTGATACATCACCTATCCCAAAGTCCGAAGTTGATGTATCCAAAATTTCTGTATCGTCAACAGGAACTCAACGTCGCAGACGGCGCGTCAATCGAATGCCCAGTCTGAGAGTTATTGGCTTTTTCGTCCCAGGGGCCAGGTTGGTTTTTAAGGCAAAACCAACCCGACCGTACTCCACCTGCATCCAAACCTCGGGCGGAGTGAGCCAAAAGATCTGTCTCACTTAGAGGAATTCAACAAAGTTGACGGCACGTCAATCGGGCGTCTGTAGCTCAAGATATGAGCGTTTCCGCTCCGAGGGCCCGGTTGGTTTCGTGTACGAACCAACCCGACCGAACCCAAAGTATTCTGAAACCATGAGTGCGATATACCGAAATGACCGTCTCGATCCAAGGATCGCGTTGCCGCTGACGGCACATCGTTCGGAGTCCCGTAGGTCATGTTAAATGCATTTGACCGAAAACGGTCCGAAGACGGGGGGTCCTGGCCCGGGAAGACCCGGCCCGACCCCCCCTGGGTCAGCCGGACCGGGTCGAACCGAACTGGGTCGACCCGACCCAGTCCGACCCGGTCCAGTCCGACCAGGGCGCAGCCCGGCCGGTCGGACCGGCCTGGCTCGGTTTGCCTGAGTGGCCGAACGGCCGGGCGCCGCGGGCCACTGTCCCCGTGGTATGGAGATGTCGTGGCCCCGCGTGGGCGGTGCTGGAGAACCACGGATGCGGCTTCTGCCGCGTCCCGTGCGGGCAAACCAGACCCGCGTGGCTGCGGGTCCGTTGGCCCCCACCGTGGCGGCTGAAGCCGCGGCGGCCTCGTCCGGTGGCGCGCCGGGGCGCCGCCGCCTCCGTCTGCCGGTGCCGCCAGAATCTTCCGCGGGCCACCAGTGTTACTCCAGTGGTCCGTTTTCCTTCCCGTCTGCGCCGGTGCTCCTCCCGGGTTCCGTTCGTCACTGCGGAATCATCAAAATTCCCTTGCGTCACGATTTTCCGTCGCCCGCCAAATCCGCACAACCACGAAGAACGGCGGAGGGTTGTTAGGCCGTGTTTGTTTGGCCCGCACCCTCCGCGTTAGATAAAAACAACGAGAGAAAAATAACTCAACACATGAAACAACAATTTTAATAAATTAAAATTGTTCATTTGAATCTGGTTCGTAAATTTTAAAGAAACATTCATGGGAATAAGGGCATCTCCAAAATAAAATCCCTACCTCGTCGAGCCGCACGTGCGGGTTCTTTGCGGATTGATTGTCGCGGAAGGAGGGGATCGTCACGTCGTCGCGGAAGGGCGTCGCATCATTGCGGAATCCGGCATTGCGTCGACGAACTCAGCGGACCAAGAAACAACATATTTAATTATAAATAATTAAATCAGTGTTTTGGTAAAAACCACAAAGGAGATTAAAAAGAAAATCCGAAACTCTTACCTCAACGGATGATCGATGGTTTTTATTGCGGATTAAAGAACGTCGCCGAAGAACGTCGCGGGAGAGGAAACGTCGGCGTCGCGGCACATGGCGTTGCGTCGTCGATTTCTACGGGTTCGGCGTTTTTCGCGTTCTTCGCGTTTTTCGCGAAGAAGGTGAAGGCACAAGAACTTCTGACGAAACCTCTCAACGAGTAATCCTCCAAATGTCTTGTTGGTATTATTTTATTATTACGCCAACAACGAAAATGAGGTAAGTAATGACCCATTAATTCGTAGAATTAATTCAACGAAATAAACCATCCAATTAATTCAATGAAATAAACTGCCCAAATAAATGGTGCGTTAAGAATCTATGAAAACGCGTCAGTTGACTTTCATAATGACGGGTTTTCGCGGGTGCGTTACTTATCGGAAAAGAAACGACGGGGATCGTTCGGGCCCCACCTCACAAATATCCTACCAAGAGGGTAGGATATTTTCGGATAAAACCCTATCCGTTCCAACTCAGTTCAATTGGCTTTCAAGTGGATTAAGTGAAATAAAATAGAGTTTGTCGTACAATTATTTTATTTCTTAACTTTAAGCCCGAAAATTAAAAACCACACCCGAGCAAACGCAACTCGAGAAGAGGCGTTTCTAAGCAAATACCGGCGCTGCGATTTCATCGGTGCCCTCAAAATTCAATTCCGGGAACCGGTTCAAAAGTTAGAAAAACCCGCTCGTCCGTTCACTGAACGTACCCGATCCAAACTTCGAAAAATGATTCCGGGCACACCGGGCCTCGGAATCAGGTGCCGTCAGAAACCGTGCTCTTGTAAAATTCCAAATAAAATTATGAAAAAAATTTCCTTGAAATTTACAGGTCTTTACATTACTCCCACCTCAGGGCTTTACGTCCCCGTAAAGATACATCATAAACTAGGGAAACAAATGTGGGTACTGAGCACGCATCTAATCCTCCCGCTCCAATGTGCTCTCCTGGAGGTTCCCGTGCTGCCATCTGATGTGCACAAGAGGAATCAATCGCCCATGTAGTAGCCGCTCCGGTCGACCCTCTATCTCTACTAGGACCTCCGCAAAAGTCGCCCCATCATCCACGTCTAGCTCCCCATGGTCAATGATGTGCGTCGGGTCGTGTATATATCTCCTCAGCTGTGATACGTGGAAGAAATCGTTCACCCGGTGCAACTGAGGTGGTAGAGCCAGGCGATAAGCCACCTCGCAAACCCTACTGAGGACTTGGAAGGGTCTGATGAAGCGTGGAGACAACTTGCCACCTCGGCCAAATCTCCGCAAACCACGTTGAGGTGAGACCCGCAAGAAGATGTGGTCGCCATCCTAGAACTCTAGTGGCCTCCGCCTCCTATCAGCATATGACATCTGCCGGCTTTGAGCTGTTCTCATCCGCTCCTGGATGACCTGGACCTTATCTGTCGTGGCCCAGACCATCTCTGGTCCCACGAGTGCTGACTCACCAAGGTCTGTCCAGCACAAAGGAGATCTGCAAGGTTTGTCGTACAACACCTCGTATGGTGCCATCCCGATGGTGGAGTGGTAGATGTTGTTGTACGCGAACTCCACCAAGGGTAGGTGGTCCTCCATGCTGCGACCAAAGTCGAGGACACATGCGCGGAGCATGTCCTCGAGAGTCTGAATGGTCCTCTCAGTCTGACCATCCGTCTGAGGGTGAAAGGCGGTGCTCAGATGTAGCCGCGTCCCGAACGACTCCTGTAACCCCTTCCAAAGCCGGGAAGTAAAATGAGTGTCCCGATCAGAGATGATAGTCTATGGAACACCGTGAAGCCGTACAATCTCCTAAACGTAGAGATGCCCCAAGATCTCCACTGAGCCCTGCTCTCGGATGGGTAAGAAGTGTGCCGACTTGGTGAGTCGGTCAACAATCACCCAAATGGAGTCATGACCTCTGAAAGGTCGTGGAATCCCATTCATGAAGTCCATAGATATCCTATCCCACTTCCACTCCGGGACCTCCAAGGGTTGTACCACGCCTGCTGGTACATGGTGCTCTGCCTTCACCTGCTGGCAGGTGAGGCATTGATAAATGAACTCTGCCACAACCTTCTTCATGCCCGGCCACCAGTGCTATCATCTGAGATCCCGGTACATCTTCGCCACTCCAGGATGGACCGCCAAAGGAGAAGTGTGAAACTCTCTCAGCACCTCCTCTCGTAAAGCGACTAGTACCAAGGTACGCCCTCTGAAAAGGACGTCGTGCTCTACTCCAAGGGAGAAACCATCAGGTGCTTGTCCCGAGGATATCTGTGCATTCCGTGTCTCACAGTCAGCATCCCCACGCTGTGCCTCTCTAACTCGCTGCAGTAGTGGAGGGGTGACTGTGAGAGACTAAAGGAAGGCTGCTCCATCTCTATCCACGAAGGATATCTGCAAGGCGGTTAGCTGCTCTGTCGCCTCCTCAAGTAGCTGGATGCCCATCCTCCTGCTGAGGGCATCAGCTACTACGTTCCCCTTCCCAGGAGTATAGACTATATCAAAGTCATAGTCCTATAGGAACTCGAGCCATCACCGATGTCTCAGGTTCAGGTCCTTCTGAGAGAAGATGTACCTGAGACTCTGGTGGTCAGAAAAGACTGTAAAGCGCTCACCCATTAGATAGTGCCGCCATGTATTCAGAGCAAAGACCACTGTTGCTAACTCCAGGTCATGGGTAGCGTAGTTCTTCTCATACGGCCTCAACTGACGTGATCCATAGGCAATCAAGACCCGCTCCTGCATCAGGACACACCCGATTCTGGTCCCTGATGCATCTCAGTAGACTACATAACCAACTCCCTCCTCAGGAAACCTCAAGATAGGTGCGCTGGTCAATCTCTGCCTCAGCTCCTGGATGCTCTGCTGACATCTGTCTGACCACACGAAGGGTTTCCCCTTCTTCATCAACGCTGAGAGTAGCGCCGCAACTCTGGAGAAGTCCGGCACAAAATCTCCGATATTATCTAGCTAGACCCAAGAAACTCTGCACCTCCGTCACGCTCCTGGGTGGCTCCCAAGCTAGCACTGCCTCGATCTTCGCTGGATCCACAACAACTCCTGCCTCAGAAATGACGTGCCCCAAGATGTGAACCTCGCGTAACCAGAATTGGCACTTCGAGATCTTTCCATAAAGCTGGTGCTCTCGGAGTGTGTCTAGCACAACCCGCAAGTGGTAGGCGTGCTCCTCCTCGGTGGTCGAGTACACCAAAATGTCTTCGATGAAGACCACAACAAATCGATTGAGGTATGGCCGGAAGATCATGTTCATGAGGCTCATGAACACTGCTGGAGTGTTGGTTATGCCGAAAGGCATAACCACGAACTCATAGTGGCCATACCGGCACCTGAAGGCCATCTTCTGCACGTCCTCGTCTCGAACTCTTAGCTGATGATAGCCTGACCCGAGGTCTATCTTCGAGAACCATCATTCTCCCTTGAGCTGATCGAAGAGGTCATCAATCCTCGGTAGTGGATACCTGTCCCTCACTATCACCTGATTCAGGCGACGATAGTCAACACACAGTCGCAAGCTCTCGTCCGCCTTCTTGAAGAACAATATCGGGGAAGCCCAGAGTGAAACACTGGGACGGATGAACCCCTTGCCCTGCAAGTCCTCAAACTGTACCCGCAGCTCTCGAAGCTCATCAGGGTCCATCCGATACGCTGGAGTGGATATCGGGGCTGTCCCGGGGTACAGTTCAATATAAAAGTCTACCTCTCTGCGAGGAGGTAGCCCTGGAATGTCGTCGGGGAAGACGTCCGCATACTGATCCACCACTGCAGGAAAACTAGGACTCTGCACGTCCACCACTCTTAGGATGAGGCTAGCCAACTGATGAGTGATGGGCTGTCCTCTCCTCTGCGGGAGTCCATCCTGTGCTGCTAAGGCTCCCTTCTCGTCGGTGAAGGTGAACCTTCTCCCGTCGGTGCGCACACATCGCACCTTGCGCCTAAAACAGTCAATCTGAGCATGGACTGTAGATAACGAATCCATTCCCAAGATGATGTCGTAAGGCCTCGACGCTGCTATAAGAAGATTCCAGCCGAATCTCTCGCCTCTTAGAGTAAGCTCACACTGCCGGCACCAGTGCGTAATCGTCGAGTCTGCTCTCGTAGGAGTCTCTAGCCGTAAGGATCGAGCCAACGGCTCTGTCGGAATCTCCAAGCTCCGAACAAGGGCAGCAGCTATGAAAGAGTGACTCGCTCCTGTGTCTATAAGAACTAAAAAAAGGGTGGAATAGACACAGATCGTATCTCGAATCATATCTGGCGCACTGTGGTCATAGGACTCTGCTGCCTGGAGATGTGCCTATCTCTTCCCGCCACCTCCTTGTGGTCGGGGCAGACCTCCTGGTGGTGGTGGTGGCAGAGGCTCAAAGCGTCTCCCACCACCTGCTGCTCGGCCAGCTCCTCTGCCTCATCCACCTCCTCCCTGCGGACCGCCATGGTCGACCCTCTGCCTCTGCCTGGGTGGCCCCTCCACCGTCTGCTGCTCCATGGTACGGCGGGTCGGGCAGTCACGAGCCATGTGGCCCTGCCCGCCGCACGCGTAGCACTGCCTGCCTCTCGGAAGACTGGCTCCGCGATGTGTTCCCCGCACTGCTGAGCCAGTGTCCTGAGGTCGTCTACGAGAGGGTCTGGTCTGCCTAGAACCCTGAGTCATCCGTCGGCTACCTGCTGCCGAAGACTCCTCTATCTTCCGCCATGCGGTGGGTCTCACTGTGGACTCGGCCAGAAAGATCTCGATCAGAAGGGCTCTCTCTAGCACTCCATCCTGGGTCGGGATGCTGAGGGAGATCAGCGATGCCCGGATCTCATGTCTCAATCCCTGCTTGAAGGTCTGGGCCCGGAAGAAGGGGTCCCGTACCTTGTCAGTCGAGTAGCGAGAAAGATCGGTGAACCTCGCCGCGTACTGGGCGACCATCAAGATTCCCTGACGCAGCTGAAGAAGCTCCTGAATGCGAACCGCACAGAGGGTGGCTGGGACGAATTCTGAGTGGAAGAGGCTCTCGAAGTCCGTCCAGATGAGAGAGGCCTCATCGTGCACCTGGAGCATCAAGCTCCACCATCGTCCCGCTGCTGCATGCAGTAGGCTCGCCACGAGGATCACTATGAGGTCTGCTGGTGTCCTCACTAGCCTGAAAACTCGAAGGACCACCTCCAGCCAGTCCTCGGCTGCCTGGGGGTCCGTCGACCCACGAAACCTGGGTGGTCGCTGGCACTGGAACTTGTGCAGAGCTCCAAGGCGTCGTGCATCGTCAGCGGTCGGCGATGGAAGCATCGGGGGCTCGGCGGGTAAAGTTACCGCCGGTGCCTCTGCTGTCAACGGGCCCTGTACCGAGGCCTCGTCGCTCGACGGGCTGTCGTCGCGCTCTACTCTCAAGAACCCTAGCTCGCTGCTGTCATCGGGCCATCCTGAAAAGAAACAAGTGCGCCACGGTCAGAACGATATACCTAGTGAGCTGACACAAGTAATCACAAAGAAAAACTTGAAACACACATGCAATCAATGTTTTCATGCATTAAGTCGGAAATCAGGAGTCAGGGTCCTGGTGTACGGATACGTCGGCCGCCGCACCAACACTGGGCTCCCTGGACTGATAACCACACCCAATACGCTAAACAATATTGCTTCACATAGAAGAAGATCAGAGTCTGCGGTAGAACCGACCACCACTAATACCAATTTTTCATGACCCGTCCTCGGGGCCCGTGTCGTTACTACCCCAAGCCCGCCTTCCATAGGCCAGAGGCTGGCGACTAGGACCAAGGCGTAAATCCCAACAAAAGGGAAGGAATTGCCATTGAAAAGTAAACAAGCACCACAGAGTAAGAAAGCGTAAAAGTAAACACTAAGTAAAAACTGTAACAAGCTGTGCTGAAAGTAAAAAGGGCTGGAAATACAAGCCCAACTGTAAAGTAAAACTGAAAGGGAAAAAAAGCAACTGAAAAGAAAAGCCACAGTGTCGAGCAGTCCTCTAGAAGTCCCACCTGAAGGGTGGGTACATATAGGCTCCACTGCTCCTCGGGTCCACCTGACCGCTCCGAGTACGTCCCTCCCAGTGGTCCACCTCCAGGTACCATCCTGCTCCGCACGCCTCCGCCACGATCAGCGTTGTCCGTCGTCTGCAACCAACACAACTAAGTGCGGGCAAGGCCCGTGTAGGGGTGAGTATAAGCTACACAGTAGGGACCCCGAGACCCCGGACGGTCTCCCGAAATCCACAAAGGATAATCCACAATGGAAAGATACAATCATGAAGTAACAACCGACACTGCTTAGGTATATGCCCATACATATACCTAAGTCATCAATTCCCGCTCAGCTCCAACGTCCGAGCTCAAGCACAACCCAGTCCACATAGGAAAGAAAAACGTAAACCCACACATGATAGCACAACAATATCCACAAAGGAGAGTAAAAGTAATACACATAGGATAGCTCAACACAATCCACAAAGGAGAGTAAACAGTAAATCCACATAGGATAGCTCAACACAATCCACAAAGGAGAGTAACACAGGATTCAGATCACACAGGTATACTTCTTGTATGACGATAAAGATGATCACTGATCCATCTAAGTCTTCGGACCCACAAAGGATCGATAGGTAACTAACCCCCACAATGACCAAGACAGGATCAGGCCCACACAGGACCTGTAGGCACTGGCTCACACAGAACCGTTGAGCGCTGACCCACACAGGATCGGACCCACACTGGTTCGGGCCCACATAGGACCTATAGCACTGATCCACGTAGGATCGCTGAGTGAAGTAGTCGTCACAGTCCACTGAGGATCTCTGCACAGTCGTCGTCGTAGTCCACTGAGGATCTCTGCACGGTCGTCACTGTCGAAGTAGCAGTCGCAGCCAGCTCTAGGGTTCCCGCACACAGCAAGCTCGTTCGGGAGGGTCCGCTCCACGAGCCGAGAGGCTGATACATCAACT
The DNA here is from genome assembly GCA_963277665.1 of Viscum album. Classification (NCBI taxonomy): domain Eukaryota; kingdom Viridiplantae; phylum Streptophyta; class Magnoliopsida; order Santalales; family Viscaceae; genus Viscum; species Viscum album. The sequence goes on along the minus strand of OY728133.1, from coordinate 954,011,903 downwards.
TTCACAAAGTCCGAAGTTGATGTATCCAAATGTTTTGTATCGTCAACAGGAACTCAACATCGCAGACGGCGTGTCAATCGGACGCCCGGTCTGAGAGTTATTGGCTTTTTCGTCTCAGGGGCCCGGTTGGTTTTTAAGGAAAAACCAACCCGACCGTACTCCACCTGCATCCAAACCTTGGGCGGAGTGATCCAAATGATCCATCTCACTTAGAGGAATTCAACAAAGCTGACGGCACGTCAATCAGGCGTCTGTAGCTCAAGATATGAGCGTTTCTGCTCTGAGGGCCCGGTTGGTTTCGTGTACGAACCTACTCGGCCGAACCCAAAGTATTCCAAAACCTTGAATGAGATATACCGAAACGACTGCCTCAATCCAAGGATCACGTTACCGCTAACAGCGCGCCATTCGGAGGCCCGTAGCCCATGTTACGGGCATTTGACCGAAAACGGTCCGAAGACGGGGGGTCCGGGCCCGGGCCGACCCCCCCTGGGTCGGCCGAACCGGGTCGACCCAACCCGGTCCGACCCGGTCCGGTCCGACCATGGCGCGGCCCGGTCGGTCCGACCAGCCGGGCTCGGTTCGGCCGAACGGCCGTGCGCCGCGGGGCGCTGCCCCCGCGGTCTTGAGATGCCACGGCCCCGCGTGGGCCGCGCTGGAGAACCGCGAACGCCGCTTTAGCCGCGGCGGCCTCATCCGGCGGCGCGTCGGGGCGCCGGCGACCCGCGCCGCCAGAATCTTCCGCGGGCCACCAGAGTTGCTTCGGTGGTCCGTTTTCATTCCCGTCTGTGCCGGTACTCCTCCCGGGTTCCATTCTTCACTTCGGAATCAACAAATTGCCCTTGCGTCACAATTTTCCTTCGCCCACCAAATCTGCACAACCATGAAGAACGACGGAGGGTTGTCGGGCCGTGTTCGTTGGCCCGCACCCTCCGCGTTAGATAAAAACAACGGGAAAAAAATAATTCAACACATGAAACAACAATTTTAATAAATTAAAAATTTTCATTTGAATCCGGTTCTTAAATTTTATAGAAACATTCACAGGAATAAGGGCATCTCCAAAATAAAATCCCTACCTCGTCGAGTCGCATGGGCGGGTTCTTCGCGGATTGATTGTCGCGGAAGGAGGGGATCGTCGCATCGTCGCGGAAGGGCGTCGCATCGTTGCGGAATCCGGCGTTGCGTCGACGAACTCAACAGACCAAGAAACAACAGATTTAATTATAAATAATTAAATCCGTGTTTTGGTAAAAATTACAAAGGAGAATAAAAATAAAATCTAAAACTCTTACCTCAACGGATGATCGAAGGTTTTTGTTGCGGATTAAGGAACGTCGCCGAAGAACGTCGCGGGAGAGGAAACGTCGGCATCGCGGAACAGGGCGTCGCGTCGTCGATTTCCGCGGGTTCAGAGTTCTTCGTCGGAGGCCGGCGTTCTTCACGTTCTTCGCGTTCTTCTGAAAGAAGGTGAAGGCACAAGAACTTCTGACAAAACCTCTCAACGAGTAATCCTCCAAATGTCTTGTTGGTCTTATTTTATTATTACGCCAACAACGAAAAAGAGGTAAGTAACGACCCATTAATTCGTAGAATTAATTCAACGAAATAAACCATCCAGTTAATTCAACGAAATAAACTGCCCAAATAAATGGTGCGTTAAGAATCTAAGAAAACACGTCAGTTGACTTTCATAATAACGGGTTTTCGCGGGTGCGTTACTTAGCGGAAAAGAAACGAGGAGGCTCGTGTGGGCCCCACCTCACAAATATCCTACCAAGAGGGTAGAATATTTTTGTATAAAACCCTATCCGTTCCAACTCAGTTCAAGTGGCTTTCAGGTGGCTTAAGTGAAATAAAATAGAGTTTGTCGTACAATTATTTTATTTCTTAACTTTAGGCCCGAAAATTTAAAACCACACCCGAGCAAACGCAACTCCGGAAGATGCGTTTCTAAGAAAATACCGGCGCTGCGATTTCATCGGTGCCCTCAAAATTCGATTCCAGGCACCAGTTCAAAAGATAGAAAAACTCGCTCGTCCGTTCACTGAACGTACCCGAGCCAAACATCAAAAAATGATTCCGGGCACACCGGGCCTCAGAATTCGGTGCCGTCAGAAACTGCGCTCTTGTAAAATTCCAAAGAAAATTAAGAAAAAAATTTCCTTGAAATTTACTGGTATTTACAATAATGATTTAGATAAACAATGATTTTGGAGTTAGTTGGATATTATATTTGGTTCATTCGGGACTTTTCCCGATTTGGAGTGCCACTTATCGGGTTGACCAAAATGGTTATAGAAACTAAATGATCTGCATAATATGATTTTTTTTCAATGATTAGATGAAGACATTGTCATTTGGATTGAAGTTGATCCTATATAAGCCTAGTGAGATGTATACATTGTATTGTGACACGTTTTGGATCAAGATCATAGCCATTTTGATATAGGTATATTGAGTTTTGGCATATGGGTATCAAAAGTTGAGGCTACATGGGAAGTAAAAACCTATGAATTCTCTCAAGATAGATATTGTAATTTTTTTTGATTCATTGGTGGATTTATAAGTGGGTGAATAGTTTTTTATCATACAAATCATAAGATGTTTAAATATAAATTTTCACACTAAGACTTTAAAAACCGACATCTGAGAAAGCATAAATATATGAATTCATTTTATTTTGATCTATAATATACAAACATGAATGGAAATAGTATTTATGAAACATTGAGATGGACAACTCAGAATCAAGATTTCTTGAGTCTTTTTTCAAGTCAAAGATAAATAATTTTTTGACTATAATGCATGTTGTGGTTTAGGGTAGTCTAAAGATGATGAATCTCATATACATTTAAGTGGAGTCTATGTCATGACCCGCCTTCACCAAAAGGATGGAAGGGTAAGCAGATTTCCAAGACCTTCTTTATTTATGTTGAAGGAGAGATAATGTCTCCTAAAACCCGCCTTTAATAGGTCCCAGAGTGGAGAATAGCACCAAGGGTATTGAATCACTAACAAGATGGAAGGAATTACCCTTTTTCGTTAATAGGATCAGAAGATAAGATGGTAAAATCCCCACAACACCATGACTGGAAGTATAAGTAAAGCCAAAGAACCATTCCCATATTCATGAAATAAAAGTAATAGATACAAGCCAGAAAACCCCAAAGGTAAAAAGGTACCAAGAAAAGGAAATCAACAACAGCGGCTGCCCCAAAGGTCCAAGCTAGTATAGTCTTGAATGATCCCTGAAGTCCTCCTAGAAACCTGAAAAAAGTTTTATATATACATAGGGTGAGCATACATGTACAATCTGTATGAAAACTAAAGACACTCGTGTACAAGTGGGGAGGCATACTAATGCCCTGGGAGAAAGGAGGCAACCAAACACATAACAAGGAAACTAACCACCCATGCCTCACCAAGGCACACTCCCCAAATAACGCAAGTCAAGTAAATTATAGTCATAGCACATCGATATTTGGGTAACCCACGCCACTTTCCCACTAGTTATTGAAGACATCCTACCCATCTAACCAATCCCGCCATTCATACCGTAGTCCCATTGCCAAACCCGCCGGCACACACCTGGGCCACAACCACACATCCTGACTTCAAAAACCTGGGCCACAACTGCTATCCCGCCCGTAGACACTTAGGCCACAAAAACCTCATGTAACCATGCCCGCAAACACCAAGGCCAGAACAACCACTGCCATGCTTGAAGACAACAGGGCTAGAAAGCTACCGTCATGCCTGAAGACACCTGGGCCTCATACAAAAGATACTTGGGAAACATCCTGCCTGTAAACACATGTGACAACCACCACAACTACCCCACCTGAAGATTCCTTGGCTATTAATGGACCTCAGGCCATCATAGCCTGCCTGAAGCATCTTGGGCTATTCGGGAAAGGGAGTAGAAAAGGAGATAATAACCAGCCGCTCATAAGAGTGTTTGGAAAAACACCCTCCCCAGGAAATGGGGTGTCCGGCACTATGTGCTCAACATGTGTGGGGCACGAATAAAAAACATAAAAGCTACAGATATATGTATAATTAACAAGCACTCAACCCATCCTCGGGTTTCCAATGCCAATCAAAGCACAATCACACTCGTCCGTATTCATAAGAAAACACTGCTCATAGCTGAGTCACAACTCATCCCCAGAACCAATTCACCATTTAATCTATTCTTTCTTTCATGTTCAAGTAATCTCATTTTAATAAATTTATGAACTACTGGGAAACTAAAATCATAAGAACACACCAAGGGAATGACATCCAACACGATATAAACATTCACACCCAGTTCTCTTACAAAGTCAGATCAACAAAGGGATAAGTGAGATCCCTGAAAGTACTGGAACCAAAGAAAACCCGGATACACAACCCCATGCCCCCGAAATCTAGGAACCAACAGTTTATCAACAATAAAGGATTCCACCCCAATTCATGATATAAGCCGAGTAACCACACAACCTAAAATTCACAACCAGAAAATGTACAACAACAGGGTATCCCATACCCACCAATATCGCCCCAGTAATCGGCCCGTGAATGAAACAACCAAACAGCTACCACCAACACAAGGCAGACCCATAAAGGTATGTTTAGATTTAAAAAATTTAACACACTCCATGGTTTCAATTCCCCTGTACCTTAACTGAGGTTATCACCGAAAAGGGTTGATCATGGTGCTTTCAATTTATTTAACCGAATGTACATAATTAACCAATTCTATGTTATGGTTAGTTAATTATCTAGGAGCACAGAGGTACATTAGTGAATAGAGAAATACCAATAATGGCCATGATTTTTAGTGAGCATATGCCCATACAATTCACAACACATAACAACATAAAGAGTACATCAGAACATCGATCACACCACTCCTCTTCATTTTTTTAAAGTCTGTTATTGTCTTCATTAATGTTTGGTTCATCCATTCCTACAGAAGAAGTATCGTACCCACCCCGTATGATACACAGAAAAGAGAGATTATGGTAAAAATCCCTTCTTGGTTGATCAAAGATCGAAGTTCCATATCCGCATCAGGAACATGGGATGCACGACTTGTAGGGATCTGGTATAAGTGAACCACTTGAATTGCGAAAAAAGGACTTCAAACACATATGGAAGAGAATGAGACTACCCAAGAAGAAGGAGAAGAAAATCTAGCATGATAAATAGATGAGATCACAATTTTACAGGATAAGAAATAAGAATGTGTTGGAAGTCGGATCGCGGTTCTTCTACGCGGTTGGGTGGTTACACACGACGAGATTAATTTTTATTTAATAGGGTGGTTTCTCTGGATTTTTAGATATTAATTGTGGGTTAGAAACAGCCTTGAAATGCTTAAAAATGTTAAAAAGGCCTAAAAGAGACGTTATGGGAAAGACTGTAGAAGGAAAACCTGACAAGGATGGATAACACCGATCGGTCGTGCCGATCGGTCACACCGACGAGGTGCGACCCCTTAGGATCCTAGAATTTAGAAAAGGGATGGTTCATGAGGGTCTGGGACATTGCATCAGATTCCTATCAATCTATTCTCACCCTTGAGAATCTAGAACTAGATCAGAAGGAAAGAGGGGGGGTCCGAACAACCACCCCGGAAGATATCTCTCAGGAGTGAACCTCTCTGACACAGGGACACCTTATCTCCTCAAAAATCATGGACTTACTACCTATGATTTCCCTATGAAACCATGCAATACAAAAGACTAAACCATCTAACTATGTGGGAGAGGGTTTTCCCTTCCTCCATGTCATGATACTATCCGCTTTGGGCATCACGGACTTGCCCACACGGGTTTAGGCGCATCCACATTAATGTGTCTTAACATGGAATCAGGTCCTCCCCTCCCCACATTTTTGGACACTTTACACACATCTATAGAAAAGGAAACCACACATTCCATAGTTGACAATATACATAATTACATAGTAAGAATGTACTGGCAGAATAGGATAAAAAACTCAAAACAACTTTGGATACTGGGCATGCATCTGTGCTTCCCTCTCCCAGGTACTCTCCTCAAGTCCACCATGCCTCCATAACACAAGAACCAACGTGATGGTTTGTCCACAAAGAACCTTCTCTTCACGACCCTTGATCATCACCGGTCACTCCACGAAGGTTCAATCATCTTCGATATCTAGCTCCCCACACTCAAGGATGTGTGAATCATCATGTAGATACTGTCGAAGACGGGACACATGGAAGACATCATGCACCCTTTGTAGGTGTGGTGGCAACGCCAGCTGATAAGCCACCTTGCTGACCCGGTGCAACACCTCGAAGGTTTTGACAAACCTGAGAGAGAGAAAAATTCCCCGACAAAACCTCCGCTGCCCACACTGAGGGGATACCATCAAGAATATGTGTTCCCTAACCTCGAACTCCAAGGGCCTTCTCCTATCATCTGCATATGACTTCTGTCGGTCCTAAGCCACCTTCATCCTATCCCGTAAAAGATTCACCTTCTTTGTCATGCTCTACACCACCTCCAGGACAAGAACACCTGCCTCCCTGACTTCTGTCCAGAACACGGGTGAGCGACACGACCTCCCGTACAAGACTTCGAACACATCCATGACAATGGTAGAGTGGTAGTTATTGTTATAGACAACTCTACCTGAGGAAAGTGTCACACCCATGATCCTCCAATGACCATGACTCATGCTGGTAGAATATCCTTCAAGGTCTCGATGGTTCGCTCTGTCTGCCCATCTTTCTAGGGGTGGAAGGCAGTGCTATGGCGTAGCTAGGTGCTAAAAACATGATGCAAACCCATCCAAACTCGTGAGGTAAATCATGCATCCATATCAGAGACTATGGACCATGGAACCCCATGAAACCGCACCACCTCGTCCACATACCTCTATTATAGAGCGTCCACTACACTTGACTCCTTGATTTTCCAGAAAGTGAGCTGATTCCATCAACCAGTCCACTACTACCCAGATGGCGTCACACCCTCCTTGAACCTTGGGTATCCCCATGAAGAAATCCATAAAGATGTAATCCCACTTCAACTCGGGAAAATAAAAGGGTTGCAACAACCCACCTAGAACACGGTGCTCAGCCTTCACCTGCTGACACACTAGGCACTTGGCCACAAACTCTTCCACCGCCCACTTTACCCTGGGCCACCAAAACTGTCCCCTTAGACCTTGGTACATCTTGGAAACTCTCAGGTGCACTGCTAAGGGTGAGTTGTGGAACTCAATAAGAACTCTCTCACACATCTCCTCTAGAACAAACATATTCCTCAGAAAAACCCCCGATTCTGACCATCCTTCGTCCACCCTTCCAGAGAATCCCCTTGGTTAACCTAGTCATGTATCACATCACCCTCTGTGTCTCCCCACTGAGACTCCTCCACCTAATGTGAAAGAAAAGACTGTACTGTCATCTGATATAGGAAACCTCTACCACCTTCCATCTATGAATCATGGTGTAGGGCATCCAACTCCTCCATCGCCCTCCAAGCGTCTGCCGAATCTCGGACCGCATCCTTCCACGACTTCCTGCTCAAAGAGTCATCCATCATGCTTCCTTTCCCTGAGGTGTAGGAAATCTCAAAATCGTAGTCTTGATGGAATTCCATCCACCTTCGCTGTCGTAGGTGCAGGTCCCACTGGGAGAAGATATACTTCAAGATTTTGTGGTCCATGAAGACCACAAAGTGCTCTATTATGAGGTAATACCACCACAACTTTAGTGCAAAAACGACCACTGCAAGCTCCAGATTGTGGGTGGAATAATTACGCTCATGGGGGCGTAGCTGTCTAGACCCATAAGAGATCACTCCTTGTCATTGCATCAGCACACACACGAGGCCTTGTCCTGAAGCATCACAGAATACTTCATATGATGACCCTTTTTCTCCAAACCTCAACACTGGGGCACTAACCAGCTTCTTCTTCAGATAGCTGAAGGCCACCTCGCACTAATCACTCCACACGAAAGCCTGGTCCTTTTTGGTCAAGGTTGTCAAATGTGCTGCAACTTGGGAGAAGTTGGGTAAGAACCTCCGATAGTAACCTTCCAGCCCAAGGAAACTAAGAAATTCTACCGCATTCTTAGGTGATGCTTAAGAAACAACCACCTCAACCTTCGATGGGTCTACCTCTACTCCCTGCTCGGACACTACATGCCCAAGGATGTGCACTTCTCGTGTCCAAAACATTCACTTCAAAAACTTCCCAAAGAGTTGGTTCTATCAGAGCACCTCCAAAAACGTCCTCAGGTGCTCAGTGTGATCCTCCTCTGATCTTGAATAGATCAGGATGTCATTGATGAACACTACTACGAACCGATCAAGATACACCCGAAAGAAGGAGTTCATCAGCCCCATGAATACAGCTGAAACATTTGTAACACCGAATGACATGACCACAATCTCAATGTGACCATATCTACACCTGAAGGCTATCTTCAGGATGTCTCCCTCCTTCACCCTCACATGGTGATATCTGGACCGCAGGTCGATCTTGGAGAACCAACCTGCTCCCCTCAGTTGGTCGAAGATATCATCTATCCTTGGGAGAGGGTAGCTATTCTTGACTTTCACCTGATTCATCCTCCTGTAGTCTATGAACAGCCTTAGACCACCACCCCCCTTCTTCGCAAACAACACAGGAGCACCCCACAATGACGCAGTTGGCCGAACAAAACCCTTCTTCATTAGATAGTCAATCTGGATCCACAACTCCTATATCTCTGAAGGTGTCATCCGTTAGGGATCCACTGAAATCGTACGAGCACCAGGCTGCAAGTCTATCCCAAACTGGACATCACGTCGAGGGGGTAGAGTCGTCACCTCCTCAGGGAAAACATCTATATACTAACTGATGATCACTGGTACCTCCACCATCTCTGCATCCGCTGACTCCACTGATAACTCATCTAACAAGGAGAGTAGGGGTACCTATATCCTGATGCCATTATGGCCACCCCACTCGCCGGTGAAAGTAACACATCAACCGCCTAAGTCTGAAAACATGACCCTATCGTCAGTCTGCATCCTTGACAAACATATATCAAGTCGGTCTGACCTCTGACTAGTGTGCTCATCACCAGGGGAACTAGAAGTATCTTGGTATCTAGACCCAAAACACAGGCCAAACAAGGTGTAACAAATGAGTGTGAATATCCTGTATCGAACAAGACGTATGCAAGGGTACTAAACAAATTGACCGTACCTAGAATGACCTACGGTCCTGCTAGAACATTTGCCTCTGTGGCGGGCAACTGCCTGCGCCTGGCTCATCTGCCTCTCGACTGTCGGCCACCTCCCCAACCACACCCTGGTCGGGGTCCCTGAGGAGCACCCTGGGGTGGCCTCCCCTATAACGTCTTCCCTTGGAGGAGTAGGAGGTTGCTTCCCCTGCTGTTGCTGCTGCTGCTAAAAGGGCCTAGCTAGAATCTACTGCTGAGGTGGGTGCTGAACCTGCCCACCACCGCCATACTACACTCTATCTGAGCACTAGTTACGAAGGTTTCCATGGCTCCCACAAACGTAGAATATCAGCCCTGGGATTGAAGAGAAAGAGAGAGGGCTGGGAGATCGGAACTGGAACTTCTTGGGCCTTCTCCGTACCAGTTGAAACCCAGAGGGCCCTCATGCTGGAGGCCTGCTGCTGATGGCCTTCCAATTCGATGATCCCAGCTGGATCCCCTCTCGTGATACACCTCCCATCTTGTGCATCCTCTCCACCACTTCAGCCTTCTTCTACTCCTCTATGTATGTCGGTAGGGTGAAGGGAGTAACGACGTACTGGAGGGAGGTCAGAGCACCTCCTCTAAACGTCTCACCCGAGACTCCTCATCCGGAAAGAGGTCCGAAGAAAAGAAAAGAAGATCCTTGAACTTGAACCCCATCCCCCTTGCTGACATACTTCCCAGTTGGAGGGAGAGTATCTCTTGCCTCTTCTCATATTTAATCATAGAAGAGAAGAATTATGCCCGAAACTCCTTCTCGAAATCATCTCATGCCACCTCAGCCTTTCTCCTCTCCCCCATGTAGAGCGTCCACCACTGACACATTGCTCCCCGCATCTGGATCACAGCTAGATGATCCCAGTACTCCATCGGAGCCCGGATCAAGCAGAAATCTATTACCAGTTCATCTAGCCAACTATCCGACTTCTTGTCAGAGGTGATGCCATCATACATTTCGAGGGTCTATCACTAGAAGGATAAAAGAAAATTCTTCCAATGGTCGTCCTCCTCCTCTCAATCATCCCTCTTCCGATCAGCCACTTCAACCACCTGGTCCTCGATCTCCCAAACCACACGTGGTCATCTCCCAGGTGCCATAGCTATAAGGTAAACAAGGAATGCCTAAGCCCAAGTAGTGAAAGAAAATTGTTCATAAATTTTCATAAACTTATTATTCATTTAAAACCCCAAACACCCATGAAACACTAGAACACAAGTCATTAAGATGAATGTACCTTTCCTAGGGTCTCTACCGCACAATTAGTGTAGCCTCACTTGGTTGTTCGGTAGGTCTAGAGTCCTTACATCAGATCACCAGGGGACCTAAAATCCCGTGTCCTAGCCGGTCTTCCCTGGCCTATTTCACACACCAAGGTCACCCAACATGTTTCCCTACCATATCATGAAATCCTCACTGTGTCTAACTCCAGAATTCTTACTATCTATCAACCTGCTTCCTCTGATACCATTCTCTCACGACCCGCCTTCACCAAAAGGTGGTAAGGGTCAGCATATTTCCTATCCCTTCCTTCGTTATGTTGAAGAGGAGATAATGACCCCTGAAACCCACCATCAATAGATCCTGGAGTAGTGACTAGCACCAAGTGAATAGAATCATTCACAAGATGGAATGTATTACCCTTTGTATTTAATAGGATCGGGAGATAAGATGGTAAAATCCCAAAAACACCAAGAATGGCAGTAAAAGTAAAGACAAAGAACCAATCCCATATGCATGATATAAAATTAAAAGATACAACCCACAAAACCCCAAAGGTAAAAAGGTACTAAGAAAAGGAAATCAACAACAGTGACTGCCCAAAGTTCTGAGCTAGTACTGTCCCGCATGATCCTTGAAGTCCTCCTAGAAACCATAAAATAGTTTTATATATATATGCAGGGTGAGCATACAAGTACACTCAGTAGGAAAACCAAAGAATCTCGTGCTCAAGTGGGGAGGCATACTAATGCCCTGTGAGAATGGAGGCAACCAAACACCAAGCAAGGAAACTAACCATGCAAGCCTCCCCAAGGCACACTCCCCAAATAATATCAAGTCAAGTAAAGTATAGTAATAGCACATCGATATTTGGATACCCCACACCACTTTCCCACTGGTAATTGAATACATTCTACGCATCGAACCAATCCCTCCATTCATACCGAAGTCCCACTACCAAACCCACCGGCACACACCTGGGCCACAACCACACATCTCACCCACAGACTCTTGGTCCACAACCTCTATCCTGCATTACAGACACCTCTTCCAAAACAATCATACATCACCATGCCCGCAAACACCTAGGCCAAAAGAACCACTACCATGCCCAACGAAACCTGGGCCAGAAAGCTAACGTCGCGCCTGGAGACACCTGGGCCTCATCCCAAAGATACTTGGGAAACAACCTGCCCGTAAACACTTGGTCCAACCACCACAACTACCCCGCCCAAAGATTCTTGGGCTAATAATGGACCTCAGGACATCACAGCGTACCCAAAGAGTCTTGGTAAATTCGAAAAATCTAGAAGAAAAGGAGCTAATAACCAGTCGCTCATAGGAGTTTTGGAAAAAACACCCTCTATATGAAATGGAGTGTTCGACACTAAGTTCCCAACTTGGGTGGGGTGTGAATAAGAAACATAAAAGCTACATACATATGTATAAGTAACAAGAACTCAACCCAACCTAGTGTTTAAAAATCCAATCCAAGCACAAGCACACTCGTCCCTATTCATAGGAAGCACATTGCTCACAGTCGAGTCACAACTCATCCCCTGAACCAATTCCCTCATTTATGCTATTCTTGATTTCATGTCCAAGTAATCTCATTTAAATAAAGTTCTGAACTACTGGGAAACTAACAGTATAATCATAAACCAAGGGAAATACAACCAACACGATTTAAACATTCACACCCAGTTCTCTTGAAAAGTCACAACAACAAAGGGATAAGTGAAATACCTTGAAGTACTAGAACCAAATCAAACCCTTAGACACAACCCCATGTCCCCAAAATCTAGGAGCCATAATTTTATCAACAATAGAGGATTCTACCCCAATTTGTGATATAAGGAGAGTAAACACACAACCTCAAATTCACAACCAGCGGAAGTACAACAACATGGGATCTCATCCCCACATGTATCACCCCAGAAATAGGCCCGTGAATGAAACAACCAAACTGCTACCACTAACACAAGGCAGGCCCATACATGTATTTTCATATTTAAAAGATTTAACACACTCTATGGTTTCAATTCCACTGTACTTTAACTATGTTTATCATAGAAAAGGGTTGATCCTGGTGTTTTCAATTTATTTAACCGAGTATACGTAATAAACCAATTCCATGTTACTATTATTTAATCATCCAGGAGCACAGAGGTTCATCATTGCCTTGAGAAAGACCACCAACGACCATGATTTTCGGTGAGCATAGGCCCATACAATTCACAACACATAACAACATAACTAGTACAATAGAACATCGATCACACCCCTCCCCTTCATTTTTTAAAAGTCTGTTATTATCTTCATTAATGTTTGGTTCATCCATTCCTACAGAAGCAGGAGCATACCCACCCTTCATGATACACATAAAGGAGATACAAAGGTAAAATTCCCTACATTGTTGATCAAAGATCGATGTTCCAACTCTGCGATAAGAACATGGAATGTGTGACTTGCAGGGCTCCCGTACAGATGTACCACTTGCCTTGGGTGCAAAGGACTTCAAATGCACAGGGAAGAGAAGAAGACTAGCCAAGAGGAAGGAGAAGAAAATCCAACATGATAAATAGATGAGATCCCAATGTTATGGGATTAGAAATTTTAATTCCTTGGAAGTCGGATCATGGTTCTTCCATGCGGTTGGGTGGTTACACATGATGGGATTAATTTTTATTTAATACGAAGGTTTCTCTGGATTTTTAAATATTAATTATGGGTTAAAAACGGCCTTGAAATGCTTCAATAGGTTAAAAATGCCTAAAAGAGGCGTTATAGGAAAGACAGTAGAAGGAAAACCCGATAAGGCTGGATAACACCAATCGATCGCACTGATCGGTCACACCGACGAGGTGCGACCCCTTAGGATCCTAGAATTTGGAAAATGGATGGATCGTGAGGGTTCAGGCCATTATAGTCTATACATTTTAGGTGGATTAGATATAAGTATTATGATGATATAAGGTTCTTGATCTAGAGAGGAAGCCGGGAATGTTGGGATTCACCTCTGTATTGGAACATATATAAGGATAAGATCATTTATGTCAATAATTGGGTTTTTGTTCCTATGAGAATTTGAAAGCTATTGATGTGAGAATTTCATGCCTCGAATAGGGAGGTACATCCACGTCTGAAAATAAAGTACCATAACCTATAATGAATATTTTCAAGGATGATAATGAAAAAGGAGTTACCATGGTTCATTACATGATGCTAATCATTTCAGTAGGTGAAGGCATAGAATCGACAACTTGGTATTTTTTTCAATTGTTTTCCATTAAAAATGGATGTTGGAAGAAGTTACCATGGAATTTTTGGTGGTTCTTCCATGTATTCTTCATAATAATGACACAATATAGGTGAATGTTGGTTGGTTAACAATGGTTGAACATTTATTACCTATATGAGAGAATTTCTTAGGGGAGTAGCTATTAGACATCTATATTTGAGAATTAGTCCATATATATAGGGTTCCACAAACTACAGACTCATATAATTACCCAAGAATTACTTCAAACTTCAACCAGGGATTACCGAAGGCACAAGGTACATAAATTTTAATTAATATGACTATCCAACAACAAACATATGGCCATTTAAAGCGTACTGTACTGGTTCTTGAGGATATGCCGAAAGAATGTTTCATTATCATTGGATGATCATTGGAGAAGAAACTATTGTTGGTATAGTTTTCCTATAAAACTATTAATTAGGCTAAGATACAGATTGAACCATATGGGCCTCTTTATAATAGGCCAATCAAGTGAACCCTATATTGGATGGAGGTTGGTGAGTCATAATTTGTATTTTCAAGCCTCATTCATGAGACACCATAGAATGTTCTTCTGATTGAGAAATGTATGACTATGAATTATTGAATATAGAAGTCATAGGCTGAAAAACATCAGTGAACCATATAGTTTAAAGAGGATGATCATGTATTTCTTCAAGTGTTTCATATATTTCATCACCATAATAATTGAGGATACAGAAAGATAGAACCTATGTCTGTTGGATGTTTTTGGTTATAGAGAAAATCTAGATGGTGACGTACCGATTATCTCTCTCATATAAATACAATTATATCCCTGATGTTTTCCATCTATCAATACATTGGTAATATCAGCTTGACCATTCTCATTTTATTGTGGTAGATGATGTTGAGATTGAGATAGATGCTTCCTTTGAGAAGTATCTGATACATGTGTTGGTTCATAGAGAGAATCTGCTGTTGGGAAATATTTTGTAGTTAGTACCTGCATTGTGACCACATCACCTTGTGTATGTGGAAACATGATAATGGGAAGAATATGTGTGAGCTCAGTGGTAGGAACGTTTTGACTTGGAATCATAGATATTCTTTGGGAGTGAAGCTCGAGGAAGAACTATTATAAGGTGGGGAGATTCTAATATCATAATATTTTTTAGAGGTGTCATGTGATCATTCACATGTACACTTATCCTTGTGTTAAGTACTTTTCATTTTCTTTTTTACCCTAGTTTTAATTAGGGTGAAATTTATAAATTTTGTATGAAGATGGGAATGTGAAAGGTTGTTGCATTGTTTTCCCATACTGTGTGCCCTAACACATCCACCGTGAAACATTGGAAAAGAGGATTTTTGTTGCTACAGTATGGTTTGATAAAACCGTGCACCCTAAAAGGAGAAACATTACATATTCCTTAGATATGAACATGATTTTCCAATTGATTTGTCTAAACCATGTGTCATGAGCTGCAAACCTTGTATGCAATATTTTAATCCCCCAAAAAAATTTAAACAATTTTTTGAACCCTAATCTAAAGCCTTGAAATTCCATAGCTCATCTATTAATTGTTTTCTCTCAAATCCAAATCCTCCTAGAGGGATTATAATAAATTCAAACCTTAATTTAACATGATTTTATGCCTTGACTAAAGCTTCTCACCACTCCCGGTAAGTGGATGGTGTCCCAATTTCATTCCCATTACTTATAATTTCTTATCTATTTTTATGGAAATTAATTATCTATTTTGGTTCTTTATATACTAAGATATGTTGATCTAGATTTATAATAGTAGTTTTAAATCATGATTTAAGATATGTTTACATGTTTTATGCATTTTATCAGACATGAATTTTGATAATAAATGGTAAAAATGGCATTCAGATATATGATATCACTTGAGGATAGAATATAATTTGGTATAGACTAGAGCAGGTATTG
The DNA here is from genome assembly GCA_963277665.1 of Viscum album. Taxonomy (NCBI): domain Eukaryota; kingdom Viridiplantae; phylum Streptophyta; class Magnoliopsida; order Santalales; family Viscaceae; genus Viscum; species Viscum album. The sequence continues at coordinate 953,996,227 of OY728133.1, read as the reverse complement.
AGGTTTGGGTGTCCCTAGGAACTTATGGGTTTATGAGGATAAATAAATAATAATTAATAATGTGATAATTGATTAATTATTAACATTACATATTTACTTATGTAACTACATACACTATAAATAACTGTATATAGTTTTAGAAATCATTGGTTGTGGCCAATTGAGTTTTACTCACAACCAAATCAGGAGGCATGATTAGTACTCGAATAAACATTTTGTTTTTACGATAGGTTAAGGGAAATGGACATGTGTTAGATGGATGGTTTGGTATGAAACATGGACGAGGAAACCATAAACAATTAGGGAGGTTCTGGATGGAGTTTTTAGTGTCTCTATCATGGGATTCAATTTAGACACATGGAACATACATTGTAATGACAAATTTTATACTTTAGTTTTAATATTTTATTTCCAGTTTTCCCCATCTTGTGATAATGGATCATTACAGATATGATTATATGTTATTTAGTTACTGTTTTTACATTATATTTGTATATTACTCAAATAAAAGTTCATATAGTCTTTCCATGAATAATATATAAAACATTCTCTTTTAGTCCAAAGCTTATGGCATACGGGGATCCACACTTCTAGTCATGTGGGGGTTTGGCTTGGCGCATTGTGGTATAGAACCCGGGTCGGGGCGTTTCACCTAAACATGTCATTTCAATTAGTATAATTCATTGATCACATTAAATATCTCAGATTATGTATATCTTATAATTTTTAATAATATTTTATTGGTTTTATAATTAATTTAATAATTATTGCATCAACATTTTGGAAGTCCTTAATATAGTTAAATTTTACCAAAAAATAATAAATGAATTACCATAATGAAGATACATCATTTATAAATTAAAAAACTAAATATAGTTTAACATATCTTCTAAATACCCACATTTTAAAAATTTTATATCTATTGAAAACAAATGTCTGACATCATTGACTATTATTTTGATAAAATATTATAAATATTTTAATCATATCCAAATGGAATAAAGTGGTCATATAAATGTAACATGAATTATAAAAGATAAAATTACTCATCAAATAAAATTTGGTAATGTTTTATTGTCAATTTATAGTTTGTATAATTTTATTAGTACATTTAATTACCCAATTTTCCTTTACTAGGGTAACAAAATTACAAAATTTTATATTGAATTTGTCCAGAAATAATAGGGTGCAATTAGAAAAATTCTTACCACCTGATAGAAAATATGGAATCCATATTTTTGACTAAAAAACATAGTTGTTTCAGAATTTTATTTAAATATAAACCGTAAAAATGTATTGAAAATATATTACTACTAAAAAATTTACCTTTCATGTATAAAATGATTTGTACAGAATTCTATTTTAAAATGAATTTAAAATAATACATTTATATTATTTATATAAGAGTTCTAATTATATATTAAGAGTACTCAGAAATATATTTTTAAATTTTAAAATCAATAAAAATAAAATATATTTTTCAATTTAAATCCGCATTTTTCGCTAATTATTAAAATTTCATATTTATTAGAAAAATAAATAAATCATACTATGAAATATTTAAAAATATTAATTTAGAAATAAAATTTATTTTTCTAAATAAAAATTATAGAGGATTAAAAGTTAATTTATTATATATTTTCAATGAGATCAATGTAATGATTTCTTAAAAAACGTATTTTTGAAAAATAAAATTACATGACTAAAAAATAATATTTTTTACCTAAACATGAAAATATTAATATATTTTATAATATGGTTATTCTTATTAATACCCTCTAATTTTATCATTTTTTTATTTTTCAGGTTAATATAGTAATATATTAACTATATATTGTAGTTTTTATAAAATCAGATGTTTTTGGAACAAAAGATACCGAAGATATTTACTTATTTAAAGTGAAATATTAAAAAAATATTTGGATGTTACATTATTCACCTCTTTTTAAATTTCACTCTTGAAAGATTATTTTACATACTAAGGTGAAAACAATTGTGGGTATTTCTCTTTCATTGTGTTATCTAGTTCCCATGTCTCATCTTCATATTTGTGGTTCTCATATAGTAAATTATCCATGTGTGTGGTATTGTTGTGTTGAACATTATATCTATTTTATAATTTCTTCACCATCTTCTCTTCATGAGATAGATAATTTTTCACCTATACCACTTTAAATTTATTTTATATAGAAGGATATGATATGTAAATCCTCAGCATTGATATTTTGAATACATCATGTACATTAGACAATTTGGGCTGAAGTTACAGTAAAAATACAACAACATCGATGGGATTATGAATATAAATGGGAACTCTATACCTAAGACTTAACATTGTATTGATTCCAAGTATCATGACTCTATTTCATAGAGATATGGATACAAATACCTTCTCTCTAACCTAAAATTATATTTCCCATTGATGATTTCCTACATTGATATTTTCTATCATTTGGAATCCCTGATGGGATACTTAATGGTATTTATATTTTCAACCATTTTCAGACCATTTAAGTTCCAATAATCATACATTCCCCAACTTCATTCTAACATTTATGTGCTCTAAATCTCTTCCCATAAATGATTTCATATAATGATATTTGGAAACTTGAGTGGAAACTATTGTTGTAAGAGAACAAAAATAATGTACGGTCGTGATCCATTCCTCCATTGAAGTCTATTGAGTATTCAATGATCATATCATATCCTATTTAAATGGACCACATAGACTAGAAATCAACTATAGTTTTATAATATGTAATAATGTTGATCTCACTATTTAGATCAATCATGTGGTAAATTTTTCCAAATCATAGAGGTATATCTATTGTATCAATCAGATACAATCAATAATGGAATGTCATATAGCATCCCCACATAATTAATTTATTTTTAAGATTGCTGATTGAGTTATAATTTTTTTGTAATTGAAAAAAAGTGAGTTTCTATAGTAAGATGATCTATAACAACCCATAAAAATTATTTCCACTTTATGTCTCTGGATGTCTAGTGGAAAAGTATATGGTGATGTTTTCCCATTTCTATATAGTTATAGTTAATTGGTATAACATCCCCAAATTCTTTTACAATTTATTATTTACTTGCTCACATATCATAAAAAATTATGTATTATCAATGAAATATTACTTCATATTTTACCACAAATAATGATTTTAGTGATCATGGTATAAATTTTTTCTCCTTGGGGGATGAATATGGTCATGTTCCCCAGTCCAGATTCATGTATCATAGAGAGGGGGAGGGGTTGAATTTGTGATTCATTTTTCATTTACATTTCATTACTTATGAAAATACATTCACCTCCTACTAAATATTTTTTTCTCCGATGAACACAATTCAACCACACATCCATAACAACACATTATGTTACGAGGTTGACTACTCAAAATGAGTTTCTACGTACATGGTATTGTTTGGAAATAAACAAATACCATACAATCTAGTAGAAAAAATTGGATTGATGTATAATAAAATAAGTAGGATGTTTTCTCACACTCATGTAGTACAATGATTACAATACAATTTTTCATGTGGTTCTTCTAGAAAAAATGATCTAATAAAATGATATGTTTCTTGTTGATCCACTTCTACAAACATGATCCTTCAAAACAATGCTTCTCATTCCTTCCCAGAAGCTGGTAATAGATTCTTGGGCTCTGTAATGATACATAGTCTGATACCCCAGTCCGAATTTCATGTTTTATTAGATTTCTTGTGATTATATTTTAATTTTATATCCACATTAACTAGATATTCAAAATATAAATGTTTACAAATCAATCTCAATAATATCCCTTTATGAAGCTCATAGCCTTTATGAAGCAACTTGCCATCCTAGAACTAAATGCCTTCGTGGTGCTTATTATGTAAATGTAGAATATACCCTTATCATGATGAACCCATTGTATAGATGCATTATAATTAGTCATGACTTTCATAGTATTTTAATGATGATTTCCATCCTATAGAATTCCATTTTCACATAGATCAAATACCTTCATGAAATAAATAAGATTCTAGATTTTCTCTTTTATTTTTGATCCCAAATAATGTCAGATTCACCTGATGTTTATGGGACCACCCATTTTTAATGATCCACAACATCCTATTCATTTTTAAATCACTCAAATATAAATTCCCAGTTATCTTTTATCTATGATGTTCATTTGATATTTGATGTCGTGGTTGAGCTCCTGGTCAAACCATTTCACACTCACGATGATCTTTTTCTCACAACTGATGATATAACTGTCCTAATATTCCTTCCATAATGAAACTCCTTGTATGAATTCATTCATAATGAATCTCATTCATTTACCACATTTTCATGAGATCTCAAAGGAGTTTCATATTTTCTGATTTTCACAATACTCAAAATTTTAGAAACTAAATTTTTTTCAATCATTGGAAATCTGGGCCACCCTAAAATATGGTTCTTATAAAATATCCAAAATATTTAAAATCTATAAAAAAATTTCATTTATTCCAATAAAATGAAAAAATGTTTGGTTGAAATTTTTCTCTCTCTTCGAGTCACATGGCTTCCATCACATGTTCTTTATACGACTTCTAGTATTTTTGAAATACAAACCCAAAATGAGTCATTAGAATTTACTATGGAAAGTTTTATAGATTCCCTATCTTCTAACATTATCATTAATTGCAAATAAAATTTACTATAACTATAATTGAGAATCTGATTTCGCGAACATGATGATTAGTGTGATCATCCACTTTTACAAATTCTGGAGATTTCCTTTCATCTCAAACATTCTTGGCATCAATGTACTATACATGAATTTGATACTCTTATTTATTTGATGTTTTCAAAAAATATCCCCATTTATATATATTTTTTCAACCAAGATTGATAAATCACTATACCTTTTATCCTCATGAAATGGATCACTAATCAACAATTTTATGCCTATGTGAGCTAACTCATTATAAAAAACAAGAATTATTGATAGAAAAACCCATGATTCCCTAATGTAGCGACTCATTTCTTCATAATCAATCATTCTCATACTTCTTCCATAGAATCATAACCTTCTTCAACATTCATGGAAATAAATAATTTTTTTTTTGTAAAGACTCAAAAAAAAGTTAGAATAGATCAGACACTTATATGATTTATTTACTGCTTACCCATTACTCTCCCTTAATGTATGTTCTGTAAGGATAGATTTAAGAAATAATTATCCCCCTTGACAACACCATAAAAGAGTAATAAGATATAGGGGACATGGACACATACCTTAAACATGATGTGAAAGTGGGTAGAAGCCCATGTTCAAACACATTTTTTAAAATGGTTCCTCTCGTAATGGTTTTTGAATATTCTAGAAACATGTTAAATTGACAGAATATACTCCATCTTCAACTAATTCTTCTCCACATGCTATTTTGATGATGTGGTACCTTATATCAATATGTTTTTAATAAAAATTTTCTACCAGATTCTTTGTAAGATTGATTTCACTTTGATTATCAAATCCTATGAGAAAAGTTGACTTCACTTCCACAAGTAAGTCATCCAACTGATTTTTCAGTCAAATAATTTGAGCAGCATCTTGAGTGGTAGGAACATAATCTGTTTCAGCTGTGCTAGGAGTTACTTAATTTTATTTCCCTATATTCCACCTATCATGACTTTTCCGCAGAATGAAAACTCCACCATATTTGGATCTTCTACCATCAAAATTTCATTCCCAATCATCATCTGAATACACAATCATGTAAATAATATCTATGATATAAGTTCCTAATAAAATCCTTCAAACTTTTATATATATGATAATTATTTTTCTAGAAATTAAATTTGATTTTGTCGAAGCACTATGGAATCTTCTGTATAATGTGACATCATTAACAATATCAGGTCTTGGGGAAGACAAATATAAAAAACATCGAATCATCTTTCTGAACACTTTAAAATATACATATTTTCCATCACTATCTTTAGAAAACAATCATCCCTCTGAAATTTTATTGAAAATCATTTATAATTTTCTATAGAAAACATCTTAAGATTTTATTCGAAATATTTTATTGCAAAATAAAAATTTATTTCATCATTTGTACAATTTGTAACACATGAATTTATTTCATTTTACTATCTTGATCATGCCATACAACTATTTATCTCTTCAGAAAATTGTTTTATTTTCTTTCATTATTTCGCGCAAAGATAATGTCAACCACTTAAACAATTACGATGAGAGAAAACTCATTAATTTCATTGATGTAATGATTTCTATAAACTATTAATTTATTAAAATTTTTCACTCATATGTAAGTATCCAAAATGAATTAACATTTCCTAATATCTTGTTTTAGCCCATACACGGATTTATTCCACATGAAAAAATGATTTTCATATTTCTTAACAACGATACCACATTGTTATTTATTGAAATCTTCATCACCATGATCCCCATTCAGAAATCCGGATTTCACATCCATTCGAAACCTTTTCTAGCATTGCTTTGCATCAATAGAAATAATTATTATGATTTTTCTAACATTCATACTATAAAAATTCTCATTAAAATAAACAAATTAAATATGTTAGTATCCTTTGCTATATAACATTTCCCTGATCCTTATCATTTCACATTCTTCATTTATTTTTTTCCAGAATAACCAGTTTTTACCAATTACAGTTTTTATCTATATAGGGTAAGACCTCTAATGTATCATTCTTTTATATATAATTATGTTCTTCATTAATAGCCTTAACCCCTCACATATTATGAACAACTTCATTCACATCCTTCAGCTAGGCATTCGAATACAAATAAGTGTTTCTAACAAATTTTGATGTTCTTTTTTTAACCTTATGATATTGATAACCAATAATGTTTTGAGTATCTACTTGCATCATTAGCCTATGATGATATATTTGAGTTTCATACTCATCACATGAAATATGTGACTCAGATTATTATTTTTGAGTAGAATTACCACTATTAATAGTGTTATTACAATTTTTAACAAAACGTTCTCTGTCCTGCTCAACAACAATATTAGTATATGTATCGTTTTGTTTATCAACATTTTAAAAATCAATCACATAAAATGAATCCACATAACATCTTTTTTAATTATATATATATATATATAGATGTATTTATGTCTTATTCTATATGGTGAAAATTTATGTAAAATTCCATCTTAACTTCTTTGATCCAACATTCTAATTTTTCCACTATTCTTTTTTTGATTCATACAATACCTAAAAACATCAGTGTTTCAAAAATAGAGTTCTTCCATAAAAAATTTCACATTGATAAATATATAAACTTGGATTATATAAACATTAGTTTTGAATATACATAGGATTACTCATATATTTCCTCCAATAGTAATGAGAACTATAAGGTTCATGAAACATAGTCCTCCCCATTTCCACAAGACATCAATTATTTATTTCAAAAACCCCATTTTGTTGAGGTATGTATGGAGAGAAAATATCATACCAAATTTTATAATTCAAAATAAAAATTTAAAATTATATAATCTTATACTCGCCACTATTATTTGTTCTCAAATTCTTCACTGAAATGTAATATACCTTCTCTTCTTTCCTCCAGAAACTCATAATCATTTTCTGAGAACATGAAATTTGTATCATGTACATAACACAAGTAATGTGAGTGAAATAAAAAATGAAAGTGGTGAAGTACTTATCTCATGTTATTAATTATTTCTCATTGGACCATAGTTCTGAGAATAAATAAGTTCTAGGGGATGTTTTTAAGAAATATAGCTTTCTTATGCACCAAATTTGTAATATTTCCTTTCTAAAAAATGATGCATCCCCAATAACATCTTCTCGATATATCAGAATTATACTAGTCAATTTCATGATTTAATAACTTTATCATGTTTATATAACACAAGTGTCCCATACTTTTATTCTATAACTTATTTTCATTGACCATTACCAAGTAATAATGGTTTTTCAATTCTCTATCATGGAACATGTTTCCCATTATATTTTGATCTCTTCTTACTATCATCAAATATTCCTCTAGATTCAGTATAAACCCATATTTTCTATAGAGAACATCATTAACCTCATAATCATATTTTAAAATTCTCAGTAGGTTATGTTTCATATCATCTCTATATACGTTTTTCTTATATTTCATCATTCTTTCCTAATGATGGCTAATCCAACACCTTTAATTTTTAATGATTCATAATTTTCATAGGTCACCATTACTTCTTTAAATTATTATTTTTATTTAAAAAAATTATTTCGATTTTCGTATGATAATAACACCCAATATGAAGAATATAAGTTCATTTCCCTTTTATTGCTCTCAATGTAGTTTCAACAACAAGAGACTATTCTTCTACATTTTATTTATTCACCACCATCTTCTGAGAATTATCATGACTGTTTTCATGTGCCAATAAAAAACCAGACCAACCTTAATACGATGTCTAGGTTTTTCACATGTTTCGTAAGAAATATATAGCAATTGGAACATATTATTAACATTCAAACTAAGCTTCTCAGATTTCATCCGAATATCCTTTTTTGAAGAATTTTTTAGGATTGAATCCCCCTCAAACCATTCCTTTAATGACATACGTAATAGAAATAATGGTTTTTGTTGAACTAAATCTTATTATATGTATTTTTAAATCCACGCCAATTCAATAAATATCCATAAAAAAGGAATTTTACTCTGGAATTTTCAAACTGACCAGTGTTGTGAGAATGTTTCTCTACAAATATCATAATAGATATTTTTTAGCAACAAACTTTGTATTTTTATATGATTCTTTCCTCTTAACCTCATATTTATTTTAACCCTTATTTAAATCAGTACTAATAGTATTTTTTCTAATTTTGGGTTATTTAGAAATTTTATAATTCTCCATGTTCTTAGTCCCTGCCATGTACATAACATTTATAGCTTTTTATTATCAGATACAATTTAAGATTTGTTATTGACCATTGAAGGTATAATTTTCATCCTTATTAGTTTAATACTTTCAAGAAAATTCTATAACATCTTGGATAGAGGTGTTGAAAATTATATCCCTCTTTTTATCATTTGAATGCTTTAGTCAGACATGTTCCAAATGTTTTTCTTTTTCCCACCATATTTACGTGTAAGTGTTCATTATAGGTATTTTATTTCTCAATAGAATCCTTCAGATCATCAATCTCGTTTAATATCAAAAAATTAACATCAAGAAATAATTCATGATTTTTTAGGATTTTTCATTTATCAAATTTGTACTTTCTTTTCAAGACCTATTATATTCATTAAAAATTCTTTCAACTCTTCTTTTAGATGAGATTCATGTTTAGTTTCTTCATGAGCAGAACTAAAGCATCAGAAATCGTAATTAATCAATATTAAAATAAATTTAAATTCTCTATATTACTCAAAGAAATATATTTTATATTTAAATAAACTATGTTCTTCAAATTCACCTATAGAAAAAATGATTCTTCCTGTAGATTTTAAGAAATTTTTATCCATCTCTATTGAAATTTGTATTATCTTTATCACCCTATTTCATCCACGCCCTTCATAGTCTTCATTTATTATCATAATTATCTTAATAATTCTATCCTTTATAAAAATTATAAATAATGTGGAAAAAAACTCCACATTCAAACAATTTCAAGGGGTTTTCCCTCTTTATTGTTTTGTCCCACTTCTCAATTTTTTTAAATTAGGATAAAATTTCATCATGTTTTTGACATACCTCATTCTCAGAGTCAGAGTCAGTTACATCATAATACATTATAGATTTTATATAATTTTTTTGGATATAATGAAATAAATTTATCTATTAGATTTAGTTTTACACTTTATAGCATTCTCACTTCTCATTTCATATGTTATAATTGTGCTATGCTAACAATCTGATGATAATGTTTCTGGGCCTTTGCCTTGATATGAAGATACTTTTCCATCAATTTCATGAAGACGATATCATAGGGAATTTTCATAAATGATAGAATCCTCTAACATTTCTGTAATATATCTCATTATGTCAGTAATTTCATTAACCTTGATCATGAAGTCTCCGACAGATTCAATGTCAACCATTTTCAAATCTTCATACTTCATCCTCTAGATTTTTTGTTTTTCCTTTTTAACATTTTAATTTGCATCATAGATGTTTTTTATCTTATCCCAAATACCTTTTTTGTGGAATGACATTTTAATCTTTAAAAAAATCCTTCAAAATGTGAAGAGAGAAAATAATTTTTACATCTTCCATCATTCTCATGTTTCCTCTTATTGAATTGTGTTAGAGAAAACTAATCATCAATATGGGGAATTCCATTTTTTTAGCTTCAAGAATATTATACGCAAGATACTCTTTCTATTATTCCACATATGTTAATTTTTTTCATCATATATTTGAATCTCTTTACTATTCATGAAATTCTAAATCATTATTATAACTTCACTTAAAAACATTATAAAATAATAAACTAAGGGAACCTTTTACTCTAATATGAATTGAATTTATTTTTCCAGATTCTAGTACAAATGAGAGGGGTGGGGGTGGAATTAGTGATATCATTTTCTATTATGTTACATTACATATAAAAAACCTTCAATTCATGTTATATATTTCATTGCCTACTGAAAACAATACATTAAAAAAACCATATGGACTAACTAATTTATAAGTTACACTACTAACCATGGGTTCTTGTTTCATTGGTAAGCCTATGAAACAATCATGTACCCCACAATCCACTAGAAAAAAAATTATTTGGTGTGGAAGACAATTAGAAGATTCTTCCATTACATTTTTGTAGAACCATGAAAACCATACAATGGTGTGTATGCTTTTTCTTTCACAAGATGATGTAATTCAATGTTATGGTGCTTCTTGATCCATGTCCACAGATAAGATACATAAAAAAGTTAATCTTTTTCCTACCCAGATGATGTTAATAACATCATGGACATTATAATGATATATACTTCAATAAATTGTCTAATTTTAGTGTTATCTAATACATGAGTTGATGTTCTTTGAGTTGTATTCCCACATAAACAGGGTATTGAAAAATATTTTCCATGAAGATCCCCCATGAAAATCCCCTATTCAAGCTCAAAACCTCTGTGATGCAATCTTCCCTTGTGGAACCAGCTACCTTCAGGAAGAACATTGAGTCAATGAACCATATCTCATCATAACGAATATCCCATTACATAAAAGCATTAGTACCAATCAAGACATTTTTAGACTTTTATTGATGGTCAAGATCACATAGAAGCCCAAATTTGTGGAGCTCCACTACCTTTATAAAATAAATACAATTGCATATTTTCTCTATTATTTTCAGTCCCAAATGAAGATGGGTTGTTTTATATTTATATTATCTACCATTAATTATTCTCCACCACCTCCACTTTATTTCTCGAATCACTAAAATGTATCTTCAAACCGCTCCACCACTACCTCTAGAGAATTTTGTGAAACTGTTTTATTGAGCACGATGAATAGCTCTATCATCCACTTATAAAATGAGAGCCTATTTACATTCTTATCAAACATACATAAAAATAACAGATGATACATGAATATGATATTATTCTATATCATCTTTGTCTAAATAGAAGTTCTATCAATGAACATTATTCAAAATATCCCTTTTTATCATTGGATTTTATAGTACACATAGTATTGACCTAAATCATATGGATCCTACGAAATATATTTTGAATAGGATTACTTCTCATTTTAGATAGATTTCCCCTTTTCTAAATTTACACATCATTTCTTTTAGTAATCTTTATCATCTCTGTATGAAATTTTTGAGAAATAATTCGAGAATGAATGATGATATTCCTACCCTTATGATTCCCATGTCATTCCATTGTATGTCTATAAAGGATGGAACCGTCTCAGTTCTCATCATTTATAGAATTTCATGATTCATTATACGTATATTATCTACCACATTATATTTATTAAAATGATGGTCGTTGATTGAGAAGTCGTAAGCCATGATGAGCTATAAGAATGTTCATTGGTTCATATTAAAATCCTTCTTATTAAATATACAATTGAGGCTATTTTTATCAGTATATATCAAACACTTATCCACATAGAGATAATGATGCCATATTTCCCATGTGAATATCAAAACAACCAACTCTAAATAAAGCATAGGATTGTTTTTTTAATTATCAAATCATTTTATTTGAGGTATAGGCTGTTACATTTTCATTTTGAATCAATAAAAATATTAATCCCTTATATGATGAATTATTGTACAACCCAAAGAGTTCCCAGCATGTGGGTACTATCTGTACTAGCACAATTATGATCCATTTTTGGATCACTTTTAAGTGGTCTTCACATTCACTAGTCATGAAAAACATTACTCTCTTATAATAAACACTGATAATGGGTTTGATTATTGTGTTCAGTTCCTCAAAAGTCATCACTATCACCACGATAGTCTAATGAAACTACAGATATCCATTACATATGATTTCCAAAGAAACTCATAATTTACCTTTTCATTAGGATGGTCAAGATATATCCATTTTCTTATGACAACATTTCATTGGAATAAACACCCTCTATCCTAGAATCACATATTTTTTTATTACAGTTTTCTCTTCTAAATTTATATAGCTTAATAGTCAAATTATTCTCATCAACTTCCTATAACATGGAGTATATCAAAATATAATTTATGAAGAATATTTAAACATTTACTGGTAATATCTAAATCATCTATTCATTATGTTCTGGAATATTTATATAGAATTACAGAGTTGGAAGTGTATCACTATGAACAAATAGTCCATAATTCATTCGAACTAATTTCATAGGAAAATATTCATTCTTCAATTTAATTGGGGAAATCAAGAATTACAGTTCGCCTTAATAAAATATGTTTCTCTCTTATTTGATCAATCGAGTTATATATCCAAGGAATATTTTACATGTCAAATAAATATAATTTTTAATCTCTAGATAATCAATGAAAAGTCACATTTATCCATCCTTAATCATTACAAAAAGGAGAAACGCACCTAACGTTCCGTAATCAATCATATAAAACCCTTCTCAATAATCTCTTATAACTACTTATTTATTTATTACAATTCCATGGTGTCCATCATATATGTATAATTTGGTATGGTCATAGATCCATGTATAATTTAAATTGTGAATTCAGACTCTCAGATAGGAGGAAGGCTATGATGTTCTTTAAGGAATAAATTTGTACAGTTCCTTAAAAATGGAATTCCTTAATGAATGATCACATCCTTTATCTTGATCATTTGTGGTATATATTATTTATCTTGAAGAAATAATATATTCACATGAGTCTAAATTTAAAAATAAGATTCACCTTACTCTGTACAGTAATATATATTTGGGGGAAACCTAGAAATATGAAGAGTGAAATACCTATCACCAAATATGATGACAGATTTGTATAAATATTGTCATTACATGCCCAATATAGCATCAAAATGAAGCAAATGATGTATGAAGTTATTTTGGGAGTTTCAATTAAAAATATTTGACTATGGTGGTGTTATATTCATTAGATTACATAATTATAAATTTTCTACCCTCAATTATAACTCAACCTACATAGATTTAGGTGGTTTTTGAATAGTTATTTTAAACATGAAATATGAAAAATAATTTATTATATAATAATAAATTATTATTTTATAAATTAATTAATGACAAACCAACGTACCTATCACCAAATTAATATCATGGTCCACCATAGCATTAGTGATACAATATTCCCATAACTTCCTCATTGGATGTTCCTGTTGTTGATTGTCTCTTTCAAATCATGGATTGTGGAATTGGATCACATAAGTATCATGTTTTATTATATTTAAAAAATGTACAATAAGTTTAGTATTGATTTGAGCCTTACTTTATTCCTCTTAAATAGTGGGCCACTTCAAATAAATTCAACAATGATTATCTTGATGCTCCATTCCTCTATATTTTGAGCATCTCCCACTTACACATAGACAGTTTTGGGGATACTTCTACACACACTTTTGAAGACTGGGATATTTATTTTTCATTCCTAATTATGATTTATATGCTTATCCTTTTATATAAATTTTCATATTCCCCTTTTTATTTCTAAGCCCATAATACCACTGAGAGTATCCAATTATTATATCAGCCTTCGGGACACAACTATCAATATACTCAATAAATTCAATTCCTTGAATCGTAAAAAATATCCATTTACATAGATTTAATCAACTAAATTTGATATGTAACTTACTTTTAGTAGTCACGATAAATTCAATGACTTTTTATTCAATAATGAATTTTTTTCATCATTTTCCCTTATATATTCAACTTCCCTTTCCATTAGATTAATGAACTCCCTCTCCATCCTAAGATTAAGTTCTTAAGAAATGTATTTTATGAAAAATAATTTTTTGAATCCTTATAAATCTATGTAATGAGTTAACTCTTTAGACATAGTATTTTTTAATTGTTTCCATCACTTATGTGATTCCTTATGTAATTGATATATCTCCAACATGACATTCCCTTCTTCTGAGCATTGTATTATAGACAATATCTTTTGAATTGAGTTTATTTGATTCAAGTTATTATTCATTACATGATAAAATTGATAATGTATTATAATAATGTTATGATTTTCTATTCAAATAATGATTCGAAACTAATTAGGGAAATCATCCCCTCACCTACGAGATTGGTTGATAGCATTAGATTTTTTATATACATCTACTGACTCGAAATTGAAAAAATAAAATTCATGGGGGTTGAATACATAGCTTATGAGAATTGAAAAAGAAAAATATGTACGTAGAAGAACAATAATTTAAATTAAATTTATATCTTAATTTATGATTAAATATTTTTTAATATTTGTTATCAATAGTGATACAGTTATCCCTCAGGTTCTTTGTAATTTTTTCTAGTCCAAATCCAAAAAAATAACTAGTCCATCCTATAATACCAACTATAGGGACCCATGAATTATAGACAAATAAATAAATGATTTTAGGTCTAATTACCAATTAAAAACTAAGCCTAATGAAATTGATAGTGTATTTTGTATTCTAGGTTCATAATTATAAAACATGAATGTTGAATAGGACATTATTTTATTAATCTTTATAATGATCTTCTTACACACATTAAGGTCCTTCAACTGCATAGGATTATCTATAAAAATACATAGAAAAAGGAACGAGCTACAAAAATCCATGTAATGGAATAAACATGGGAATATATAACAGAATATGAGTAATAAGGAATAACATGATAAAGTAATGGCATGTATTTTTTCTTATTTTTATAATTTTTAAATAATAAAATAATATACTAAACCCTTAAAATATTATTATTGAAAAATTTGGTATAATTCATTACAATGACGTTAAAATCCTCAATAAAACAAATAAAATTAAAACCAAATATTTTATTATATGTATAAAATGTCCTGGCCATCAATAGAATTATACAATGTCCTTTAATATATCAAAAAATATACATTTTAATATTTTTGATATCAATTATTTGATTTCTTTTTTAATTTGAATAATTACTGCATTAATGTTTTCGAATCTTTTAAAGTATTTATTCACCCCTGAAAATTAAACAAAATTACTATGTTGAGGATGAATATTTTATAATTTAATGGACGATTTGTATTTGAAAATATAATTTTGATAAATATATATTCAGAATGGTCTACTTTTCAAAACAATAGTGTGACATCTTTGACATTTCATTAAATAAATATTATAAAGGATATAATCATATCAAAATCACATAAAATGATCATATAACAGAACCTCGAATTATTGGGTTGAACGTTACTCATTGAAATAAATTTTGGTAACTGTTAGGGAGATTTTCAGGTCCTTTCATTTTAATTTTTACTATAAAGTACCAAATAAATCCTTATCATGGTAACACAATTATTGAAGATACTATTCATATTGTAAATAAACAAAATGGATATATTTTCAAAATTTGGATCTGATGATTCCAAATATGGAATAAATTTTTAATTTTTTTAAATAATAGAATATTAATTAAATTAATTACATATAAACTAGTAAAACACGACAGAAATTACTTTTTTAGAAAAATTCATTTTTTATGTATAATAAGTTTTTATAACAAAATTATGTATAAAATCATTTGAAAAACCAAAAATAGATTATTTAGAATTAAATTTTTTTAATTATATATCAATAAATGTCTCAAATATATTTATATATTATAAATTATTTAAAATAAAATAATTTTTACAATGTAAAAGGATATTTTTTCTTATTCATTAAATTTTCAGACATAGTAAATTCTTAAAAATTCTACATAAGATAATTTTGACATTATATATTCAATTTTTTTTTTATTTTTTTTAATAAATTTTTAAAAAGTGTCAATATTTATTATATTAACTGAACAATAAAATTATTTTTTGAAAATTATATATTGTTGTCGAATCAAATGAATTTACTAATAATGAAGTTCTTATTACCTAAGTATTAATAAATTAATATATATTTTATCATGGTAATTCATATTCATACATGAAAATTAAATGGATAGATTATAATCCTTATATAAAAATAATATTATGGGAATAATATACCATGATTGATTTAAACGTGATTTTTCATGAAACACGCGCTACTAAAGATGTAATCTTATTTATAGAAAAATATTTAATAAAAATATAAGGGTTTTAAATGATGGTTGACACATATATCACTCAAAAATGCATTGAATTATGATTTATATCTTATTATATCGATTAGCCTGGAATGTAGATTGAAACTACTTCAATAAGGGACTTTTTCCTCTATGATGGTCTTGGGAGTGAGTTTTCCATACTATGATGGGTTGGGAGTGAACACATTCCTTGATGATTTCCTTTTTAGTGAACCTAGAATCCTATAAAAATGATTTTCTATGATTATGTGAATGTCATAACTCAATATATTTTCCCTCTATTGCCCTCTCAAGGCTCATTTTTTGGGATTTCATTATGATTCATATATTATGAATTACCTCAAAACAAGCATGTACCCAAGTGGTATAAGATCTTGCGTGGCATCTAAAAGACCTTGGATCAAATCCGGGCATGGACTAATTTCTGGAGTGCTATAGCAGTACTATAGTAGGGCACTGTAGTAGTACTGTAGTAGTGGAGGAACTGTAGCGGCAACGACACTGTAGCGACATAGGCACTATAGAAGGAACTATAGCAGCGACGATACTATTGTAGTCCAGGTACTATAGTAGTACTATTCACTAAAGGGCCCTTTGGGAGAAAAAATTGTCTTTGATGCCTAGTTTCATGCCACTTTTCATTGGGCCTTTAGGCAATGTAATGGGTCTCCCTCTGCCCAGTGTAAAGAGGTCTTTGCTTTAAATAATAAAATGAGGCTTCAGCCCTAACCTTTAAAAAAATATACTACGAATTTCCTATCATTATTCCCAGAAAAATGATTATGATATTTTATACCTACAATATGGTTATTATATGTTATTCTCATGTTCTTTTACACTAATTCTCTTTTTATTCTTATGTATCTCCAATTATTTCCCTTATTAATCTTTTAAACACAACCTATCTTATGTTTCCATTCCCTATGAACAAACGTTTTATGTATGTTATGTCTATCAATATTAAAATGTGAGAATATATTTATTGGATATGTTTAAGATAACTCATAAAATAAATTGACATTGTGTATAGTCTAAAATGGAATTATACCATTATGATAATAATGAGTGCGTTTATTTATTTTAATTATTATTCATCTAAAATAGAGAAATATTAATGTATGACATGTTTCAGTCTTTACATGTCCTCAACTTTAAATACATATCCATGTACATATATAATACATGATTTAATAAGTTAATGTTGGTTAAATCCCATCTTTATTTTGATGGTGTTATGGGAGTACAATATTGGGGATCGTTAAAAATGATCTATTTTATGATGATGAAATTACATGGTTAATCTAGATTGATAAATAGAGGAATCCTGATTCATTATTGATGATCATATTTGAGAAATAATTTGAACCTGAAATGTTTCTTAGTGATTGTCATGTTATTATGGTACTTGTGAAAAATGCAAAACAAAGATCTAATGTTTATTTGATGATATATATAAGGTATATGATGAGTTCATGAAGGATGAATATAGAGATAATGTATGTTCTGTTAGAAGTAAAATTATCTATTAAAGTAGATGACTGATAGGAAAAAGAAGCTGAAGACTATAAAAATTAGAGATTTAATCACAGCCGTTAGAATGCTTGAAAGAAAATATTAATAATAAAATTATTCTTATGATAGAAATAATAGTAACTATATTTTTCACATGGGCATTTAATGATCCTATTAATGTGGTCAAAATAATTATATTTATTTTCAATAGTTTTTGGGATTGAGACTTAAAGAATTATAATTAATTCTCCTATTTAAATTCAATACGATGGAGGTAGATCTATAGTATTTGAGTTTACCAAAATATCAAATATGATCACTGGAAATTTATAACAATGGAATTCATTCACGATATTTATTCCACGGAAGAGAAACCCATCATGGAGAGAAATGATTAGAGAATGAATCATGAGATAAGAATATTATTTATTAGTTTCTGAAGAGATGGAGATATATAAAGAAGATTATTTTGATAGTAAATATTCCTTACACTATATCCACTCTCAGTATTATTCTTATGATATAAATATTCTTGAATATATTTTTTTTCTGTTTTTTTAAACATGTATACATTATTATATTTATGGAATCATATTAAAATAGATTTATATCTTAAATATTTTATTCTTCTATTTTTATAATTTTTTCTGTGATAATTAAGGTTTTGTGATCTACATTTCCTTCATGATGATTATATTTTTATATTTCAATAAATGATTGGTGGTGGGAGAGAATATTTAACATTTTTAATTATACTTTGTAATTAAAATTAGAAATGGATGATGATTCAAGTCTCCATTTCTGAAAAAATATTTTCCTAATTGTTGATGAAATGATAATTCACCCATGATATTTTAATTAACTATGGAGAAAACATAATTATAAATAGGTTCATCAAAATGCTTTCATTACATGAACTAAAATAGTTTTTCTTACTTGATGTTTGGATAGTAATATCCATTTTTATTCAATTATAATAACTAAAATACCTATAATTTCATATTCTAATTGTGACCCAACTTATAATTTTATTTATTAATCTTCACAATAACCATCATAGCATTGAATTAATTGTTTTTTATGAATTTATCCTTTTTTTAATTGATTCAATTACACATTTGTTTTTGTTTTTCGATGAATTAAATATCATGATTTACATAGAATTAGAAGGTTTTAGGGTTTATAAATAATTAAACATCATCAAGTGAATCCCTTTTATAAATTTATTGTTAGCATTTTTGCGTATGGAACATAAAGAAAAATAAAAATATTTAAACACATATGATTATGAAATAATTTTAAAAGAAAAAATTTATTAATTTTTTTTAAACTGAAAACAACATGTTTTTGTAGTTTAGAGTTCTATTTGGAGCTTTTAAAACCACTAATTAAATCACAAATTATTTACATCATTTAAATTTGATCATGAATGTTTTATTTCAAAAATTTAAAAAGAATGTAGTTCCATTATGAGAAGTAAAAAAGAAAATTCCAATGAATAATTTTGATGATCTAGAAGATAGATATTTAAAATAGAATATGAATATACCATTTCCCTAGATAAATGACTTGAGAGGCCTAAACATATTGAGTTTGAGAAGATTTTAGTTCCCAATAATCTATCATGTAAATAAATTTCCCTAACATCTATGAATTATGATTACATAATTTCATATCTCTCCATGATTTCATCCATAAATGGGTTTCCAATAGAGGATTCCGCTGAATAAATTTTAGTTTTTTTATTTCTATTCAAATTTTTTTTGAGGGTTGTGCTTGAAAGAGCTATGATTTTTGTCATTTCATTTTTCCCCAGGAATTGTTATAAAACTATATTAAAAATATTTACGAGGAAAAAAATAATATCTTGGTTGATTTATTCAACTAACATATGACTAAATTTCTTCAATGGAAATTTATAATTGAGAAGATTAAAAAAATGGTTTTCTAATTAATGTTAAATTTATTTCATGATAATTAGAATATTTTTAGATTATTTCGTGGATATTGTCTCCACAAATAATTATTTAAAAATATTTTAATTGATATATTCTATAATTCTCATACCCTATATAATAAAAAAAATTGAATAAGCCATGTGGTGGGAATTTTTTATACCAAGATGTTTTCAAACATAAACAATTATTTGATAGATTGCCACTATGGTATAAATGGTCACACTAAAAATAGATATAATAATTTGGGTAAGACCACTCAATATGATGAGAGTGCTCAATTTTAATAATTTATAGATATAATACACTGATATAATGATCTATTTTAAAAAACTATAATGAAAGAAAAAAATAAACCACTCTTTATATGGAGAGATGTATGAGTGATTAAAAAATATGCTACCTCTGGATACTAAGAATATAATAAAAGGTGTTTGTATCTCAATATGGGGCTGAGTCTAGATATTATCAAGTGAATTAAAAAATGGATTTTTACAGTATGTTTTGGGTGATATTGATTCATTATGAAAATATATAGATGCTATAATCCATGGTTTTTAACTCAAAGTAATCCAAATAGAAAGAAAAAATATTGATTGGGATTACTTTATGTTTTCCAATCCAAAAAAACCATATCGAAGGGAAAATGTGATTAATATTACTAGTAGATAAAGACATGAAATTTCATAATAACTAGTGGAATAATCATGGATCATTAAAATTGATGAATAACATAAATTTGGAAATACAAATATGGAAAAATTATAAAAAATTAACAACATCCAGATATTGTGATCTATCAAGAACAACATGGCCAGTCATCAACTGAAGTATCAAATTAATAATGGAAAATAAAGTGGGAAGTCATCAATAAAGGTAAAAAGATGTAGCGGTTCAAGAATGAGGAGGGTAGTCAAACTATTATGTAAAATTATGCCCCTCCAATCCCTTTTTACTGATGAGTTAAAATGTGTTTTGAAACTGGTTATTAAAAATTCTATTATATTCTTTGAACCATCACCATTAACGTTTCCTTATTGGAGGAATGAAATAGGACACCATACAATAAAAACATTCATAAATGTTCTTTACCTAACAAGATGGATTTAGGAGACTATACTATCATAAATATAAATTAGGAAAATATTGATACTATTAAAAAGAAATTACATCCAAAATTACAAGACCCTAGATGATTATTTTTCACATTCATAATAGGAGAAAGTGATCAAATATTTCTTCTTTTCATTTTTTTGGTCTGATAAAAGATACACCTTATTCTTTATATTAAAATATAATTCCTAGATATCTAAAAACATATATTTTCCTTCAATTTCATTATTGAGAAGTTTCTTATCCTTGTGGATGAGTGGATGATATATTAATGAATGTAGTAAGTTGAACACTTCCCCCAGATTATCTTTTTCTTGGAGTGGAGTGTCAAAAAAATGTTCTAATAATTTTTGGTAGACCTTTCCTTGATACTATTGTGGATGTCATAAATTTTTCAGAAGGTAAACAAACCCTTTATGTAGTTTAGGATCAACAATAATTCTTCTTATTTAATGAATATTCACTTATTCTGAGTGTAAAATTGATATATTTTACTGGGTATGTTTATAGAGTATTGATTGAAAAGGTAAAACATCACCTTTTTTGATGAATAAATTATTGAAATAATAGATGTTGATTTTCCAGGAAATATTATTAAATCCGAATACAAAAATAGCTTAATAGGATAGAGAGTGTTTAGATAAATCTTAAGGAAAATAATCACTAATAACCAAGATTCTATTATACATGAAAAAAACCGTTATCAATGAGAGAATCACACATGCAGTTACAAAACATTCAAAACCGACAATTTTTGAGTAAACACATTCACTTATTCCAAATATGAATTTATAATTGTACGTTATTTATCTGATGTATTGTAAGTGAGAATATGTGTGTTCTAAATATAGGTTTAGGGGTTCACTGGCCTGAAATAATAGAAAAATTATTGATTAAAACCTATTACAGATGGGATAATTATTCATATAATGAAATTTTTTTCTATAGTATTTCATAGAATCTATTAATGAATTGTTTTTGATGATTTCACACATATTATTTTGAAATTAATTTCATTTTTTTCTGGTGGGGACTAAAAATATTATGTTTTTTAGAATAATTTGAAAATTTAGGGTTAGAGTTTTTTAATTTGAATTTATATAATGTAATTTTAACAAAGTACTTAGTGATTATCAATAGGTTCTATTAGTTTTTAAAACATTTTTTTTGTTTTTAAAGAATATGTGTGTGGGGAAAACAAAATTACATTGTCGGTTATCTTGGAAAATTTTCTAGTCCGTTTTCTTAAATTTCTGTTCTTATTTATTAAAATCTAAAAATAATAATTTCATTGGACAACAACATTTTTACTTATTTAATGAATTATAAGAATCCATTCTTGTTTTCTGTGTACTCATCGATTTGAAATAGAATAACGAGGTATTCTCAATTAATAATGAAGTTTCATTCATTAATTAAAATTTACTCTAATTATCATAGATACAAATTTTATGGAAGGTGTATGAAAAAAATATAAATTTTAGTACCACATGAAAGGAGACCCCTAGTTTTTCATTTATTCATAGGTTTTTATTTGTTAATTAAATTTCTATAAAATTATTCCGTTACACATCTTATCTTACCCTGTCTCCCTTTCAAGTTGTTGAATGCTGAAATTTCCAAGAAAACATATATTTAACATCTATTCAATACAATTTGATGAAAAATGTCTTGAACAACCTATTTAATCCCCCTTAATAAATATAGCTTAATTATTACTGTTTAAACATCAAATAATGGATTCCTATATTTTATTGTTTTGTATTATAGGTGCGAAATGTTTTTGGTCACATTGATAGATAAAGTATAAAGTATATATTATTTAGAATAAATGTTAATGTGGAAATTTTATTCACACATAGTGATTAATTATTTTAATTTATTTATTTTAAATTCATTATCATATGTTCGATTGTTGATGTTGGAATAAGTTTTTAATTACAAAAAATATATAATGTTCATTGCTTCAAGCTATATTCATTTAAATGTTTTTGGACATTATATCTATCCACAGTTTATTTTGGTACAATAGTGCATGTGAAATATACTTTCACTGTTCTTGGAAATAATTTTTGAATTATAATGTGAAAGAATGCATCATTTCAAAAATTTAATTGGAAATTGATCATTTTGTGTGGATAAATATATTTATAACAATATTTTGACCCTATAATTTAAATAGTAACATCATAAAGAGAAATTTTTAATAATTTTATCTATTTAATATAGTCGGTTTCATAATAGGATTTTACATTAAGGACACTGTTTAGTTTATAAGTGTGAGGGATAGGTCTTCATATGGATTTTGATACATTACAATGTTTAAAACATCAAAAACCACATATATTTTAATGGAATTTTTATATTTTCATTATTCAATTATTAATTTCATGTTGTAAAAAATTTCTTACTTTTAGAGGATTTTTTATTAAAGATAGGGAGATTTATATTTATTACCTCATGGGATTTATTGATTAAATATATTTATTTTCCTTTAATTTTTTGGGAAAATTTTTGAGATTTGATTATATAATAATAATTAAAATTGAATATTATAATTAGAAATAAAATCATAATATATTCATCCTACTGGATTATGAAATGAAAATCTAAATCCACGTTGAATTATTTAATAATTTATTCTTATAATTTTTATTTATTTACTATTGGATGAGTTATTTATAAATGAAATAAACTCTAATTACGGTCCATCCAATGATTTGTATAATTATTAATATATTCTAAATTATTTTGTTATATTCTCTTAGATGTGAAGAACAAATTTTAATTTTTGAAGGATGTAAATCGAAGTGTGTATAATTTTCATTAAAATTTTAAAATTAAATCATTTTTAAATAGTAAATGACTTTTCTATGAAAAAATCATTTCAAATTGGAAAACATTATTGTATAAGAGATTTTTAATAGGGGATCATCTGATATTAAAATTAAATATTAGTGGTATCTTAGTTTTAGTTTTTATGAATGATTTTATACCCCTAAGTTTTACTAATAGATTTCATGAGGATATTCAATATGGTAAGTGGGGAGGATTTGATGAAGCCTTTATTTCATGAATTTTTTCATATTAATCAAAGATATTTATTATAGATTATAATTTTTTTCAAGTTACAACAAACTTAATCGTCAATAATATATTTTTTTAATTTGACATCATGTAAATTTTATGAAAAATGATGAATTTAACATTGTTAATTAAATGTTATTTGTATAAATTTTTAAATAATTTTATGAGATATTTTTATTCTTATCTTGGAAGAAATTTTTTTGATAAATTATCATTAATGTATTTTTGAAGTAGTTTTAAAAATATAATGTCCAATGATACATGATTATAATAAAAAAAATTAAGTAGGTAAATTTTTTATTTTTGGTTGGTAGTGCTGTTTTATTTTTGAGTAAATTAAAATTTTAAATATATTTTATTCTAAATTATTTAAATAAATTAATATTCATAATGTTATGTGAAAAATGCCATCTAATAAGATAATTTGGATAAATATTCATGTAATTAAATTTTCACAAGAGATTAAAAGTATTTTTGTATGATTATAAGGAAATGTTGTTTGTAGGTTAAATTCTCATTATATAATTAATAATCAATGAAAAGTAAAATAATTAACCATTTAATTGAATTTGTTTCCATTTATGTTAATGGTATTTTTTAACATTGATATTCTCATAAGATAGTGGAATTAGAGGTACACATTTAAGATAATTCCAATGTAGGAAATTTATCCTATATTGTTCTATCTAGAAGTTGAGTGTGGTAAAAAATTGATATTAAAGATGAATTGATTCTCTTGAGTCATAAATTTTCACACTCCTACGAATTGATCCATGGAATGACCATGAATCTGAATATCACCTAATGATGATGTCTATAATAAATAACTCATAGTGATTCTTGGATTTGAGCTCGATCATAACGAATACTCAAGAAGACAGTAAGGGGTAAGGAATTTTTGTGCTTCTTGATTTTATTTCAGAATTCTTATCTAATAATTTCGAGTGACACTGATATTGAATAAATTATAATCCATGAATAATAATGCGATTGTGATTGGAAATAAATATGTGATTCCACATATAGGGAAAATTTTGCTGACATGAATTGTACGAGTTATAGGTAAAAAAGATAACCAACTGATTTAACTATTAATGATAACGAAATGAGATAAAACAGAATCTATATTAACTATTAGGACCTCTCTGTGGATAGTTCTAGGTTTCATAAATAAGAGGACCTCATTGTCTCTTAATTCTAGAGTTTTGAATTTATTATCAAACACATCAATTTTTTTTGAAGAAATTCATATTTTAAATTACTATATATAGGATTTGTGTCAATGTTTTAAATAATAATCTGTGTTTCACCCTAAAATGGATAAAAGGAAACAAATTTATAAAAATAAATGGATTATATCATTTTTAAATGAACATGAAATGATGAATATCAATAAAAATTAATCAAGTTGAAGGGGGTTGAATTGTTTTTCTATCATATCAGTGTTAGCGTGGTTTGATGTTGATGATCCTTGAATATATATTATTTGAAAATAATGGACTATAGAGATCAATATAGGTTTATCAACAACCCTAGGATGTTTTACAATAGCTGAAAGTGTTTGGGAAATCAATGAAATAAATGATTGGGTTTAGTGATGAACAAGGTATCATAATATTTTTCGACAAGATGAGAAATTTGGGTCTAATGTTGAGATGATTATACAGAGAAGGTATGTGAAGTGCTCGACTATTTTTAATTAGGATTTACGAAAATATGTCTTCAGTGTTGAATCATCTATAATAATAGTTTACTACTAAGACATATTTATTTAAAACTCAAGATGACTATGACTGAATGTGGACTTAACTATGTTAGAAATAAAAAAAATAATAAATCTTTTCAGATAAAATAAAAAATGTAAAAAAAATTAGTTTATGGGGAATTTATTACTCACATAATAGTAGTTAAAATGGTTATATTGAACATGAAGCATTTCTAGGAGCATGACTGAGGGATTAAGAATCTATTCTGGCATATTATTTTCATTAATGTGTGGTAGAGTTGTATATTGTGAGCTTCATAAAAAATAAAATATGATACATTTACATTTTCCAGAGTGTAAATTGGTCCAATGTTTTATTTTAAGAGTGGGGAAATTATCACATAGATAATATTGTAGATAATGTTAATAGATAAGATAAATCTATTTAATCAAGATTTTTATAGATATAACTAGTGAAAACGTTGATTTCTAGAGAGAAACATCCATTCCTTATCTGCTCTTTATGTATTCATATTTTGAGATGAATCATGTTGAATATAATTTTGTTTTCATTTTTCTAAACATGAAAACATAATTTTATTTGTTGTATTTTGATTTTAATTGATTTATACCATTACTCTATTTTGAATTAAATTTTATTATAATGAAATATATATCATACTTACAAATATATATTTAATTCTTCTTTATTTTTAATCAAAATATTACCACTTATAGGTGTAAATCATTTATCCTGAATGTTTCATCCTGAAAACTAAATTAAAATTAATAATATTTTACTACCTTTTAATGTTACATGATAACACATAATGATACCAACATTAATGAATAATTATAATTAAAAAAATTTCCTCTACTAGGTAGTGTAAGTACAGGTTTCCTGGCCAATATTACATAAATATCCCAAATATTTTATGCTAATTCACATTTCAAAATAAACATCACTCCCATTCTTGTTTACATGGTCAATAAATTCAAAATTCATGAGAAATTACCCCAAATAATCAAATGCATCTTTCTAATTCATGAAATCTATGGATCTTGATTTGAGAGGTTGGTTTTCACTATTCTATTAGGACTCTTTGATATTGGGGTTGATAAATTTGTACTCATAAACTCTTGGGATGTATTTTTATAAAATATGTGTCTAACAAATATATTTTAAATAAATATGGTCAAGAACTATTTGAATAGAATATTTTAGGAATCATTATATATGGGAATTTTTAGTTTTGAAAATTTTAGATTGTCCAAGTGAGGATATCCTGAAGCATCAAGAAGTGGAGGTCATGGAGTGTGTTGTAATGATATCCAATATCAAAAATTCCTTTTCATGTTGATAGACATAATACTAGAGATTTGATGAAGATATCATGCTTAGTTTCATATTGGATATGATGGAGAGTGAATCCATTCCACATAAGATAGGTTGGATGCCTTCTATGATATAGTCACATGAATACACCACAACCAGGATAGTTGTTCCCTAAATGTAATTACCTCAATGGAAAGGATGAAATGATGGATCGACCATAATAATATGAGATAAATCATGACCACACAATAGAACCATCCATTCCAGCAAGGAACAATGACATGAGAGGGAATGAAATCATTAATGTGGGTTAGCTAGTGTATGGAAAAATAGAATTATGTAACAAAGGGGTCAGCGGAGAATAAGAAGTGGTCCCTAGAGATGGATTACACTATATATGATGTTAGTATAAGATCATATTACTCACTTTTGGAGAGTCCAAGGAACAATTATTTTGAATTTATTTCATGTTTTATATAGGAATGTATGATGTGGGACTAATGGTTTTCTGGCAACAAGGATTCCAAGGTTTCCACCGAAGAGATTACAATTCAGAGGCTTTTAGTGTCACTACTTTTTTTGGGTACCCATGTCCGAGAAGACATAGAAATGAAATAAAACCCTTATATTGTTCATTTTACACAACACATATGGGATTACCACATGGAGTGTCAAATTTGGATGAATCGTGGAAATTGGATTTTAATGTCTTCTAGGGGTCCATTCCAATGATGTAATGTATGTACCACATTTCTCATCGATAGGAGGGAGCCCATATCACAACTTGTTCCATTCAATATTCATAGATCATTATAAGAATTGTGAAAGTTTAAAGAAAGAGTTATTACAACTAGAGAAGTTGATATGGCCAATAATTTATGTCCATATTGTAGTTTTTGTGACCGAATCATTTTAAATTGAATTGACTTGAATGATTAAACATGGCGGAGAAGAAAAAATATCTATGAAGTTTTATGTGTTAAATGATTCTTCATGTTATAAAATACTACACCTCCATAGTCGAACAACATGTTGTGATATGTTATAGTCCTTCAGAACATGGAATAGTCATGTGTTTTATATAGTCCCTGAGAATTTATTTATTAATAAATATTTATAGATATTTTGGACGAATGTTGGATGACTTATAGGTTTTTTTTAAAAATATAATAACTCATCATTCCATGTCTCAGGTAGAGGATAAGTTAATCATTTTACATTAAATAATTTATATCAACCATAATTAAAAATTATAGGAGGACTCCATATGAATATCCTTCATAAATTAAAATATATAATATATATAACAGATCAAATGGATGAATTTTGTTTTTAATTTCATGAATAAATTAAGAAGGTTCTGTTCTAGTGACTCATTGGAAGAATAATGTTTGGGTATCAATTCAATATCATTCCACGATTATATAATGATATTGTTATCATTTAATATAGAAAACTCAGATTTATCTGTAACTATTCTTGAATGAAGAATAGTTTCAACATGTTATACTCATATTGGTGGAGAAACATGATTTTGGTACTACAAAAATCCACCAACATTGTTTGAATTAAAATTCATTTTTATTGATAAATGGATCTATATGTCTATAAATTGGTTGTAATTATTTCCCAGAGAAGTGAGAAAATGACGATGAATAAAATGGTCATTTCCTCTCGATGTGAGCCAATGAAATAATGATTGAGGGATTGACCCATGGGAGGTAGTGTGTTATACCTAAAATTATAGGGTAATGTTTCGATGAATTGGAGTGACCTAGCCCAAAACAAAAAGTTACGAGCCTAGATATTTTTTTACACCAGCACAATGTTAATATCATGACCCTTAACATTCCCTTTATGGTGATAAATGTAAATAAACATTCAATATTTCCACTCTATATATAAAAAAATATATCATGAAATATTATGAATATCTCGGTAATGAGCTTAAAAAGTAAACCATGGGCTTGGGAGGTCAATATCCTACAAGGGAAGTGATATATTTAATTTATTATGTGTTTTAATTAAAATTTATTGTTTATTACAAGATTCACCCCAACCCTCTAAGGTAAATCTCACTCCATGTTCCCTTGTATAAGGCTGAAAAAAGGTATCAATGGATGGGTTATTTTTCAATATTTTACATCCCTTAAAATGATATATTTTTCTCGTTTTTTATATCATACAAATTAATTTATCCTTTACATGATGTAATGAATTAAAAATATGTAAAAATTAGTTCCATATTTTTGGAATTTCTTATTGCATTTTCATGAGAGGTTACAGAAATGGAATTGTTCAATTGGAAATAGTTAGAGTTTCCTATAGAAATATTAAATAAAAAAGTTCAATTAATGATTCAATAAAAGTGTAATTAAAAGAGGATAATTAGGAATAATTCAATTAATAGTTGTATCATAGAATTATATCCAATTACAAGTTCATACAACATGATGTGTGTTTTGACATGGAAAATATCCAAGTGGGCAGTCCCTTTTATGAAAATTAAATAAGATGAAGAGTAAATAGATGTCATCACATAAGGTGTGTTCTATAGTTTAGGTAATATTTTCACACGATAATTCATTTTTAACACAAATCTGGGGAAATTATTTGAGGATTTTGACTCTCTATTAGAGTTTAAAAGAAGATATAATCTTTGTGATGATATGGAAAAAACATCAATTTTCTATATTCATGAATTTTCAAACATTTATTATCATTATTGATGGAGTATAATCCATGGAGATTAATAGTCGATGATAGATGATTTATTAATTGAAACCAAAATGATGAAAAATAAATAACATTATTTAAATTATAGTAAGATTAAAGTGTGAATTCTTTTAATGAACAATGTGACAATATTGAATTTAATTCATGAGAAGTCAAAAAAATGAAAGACTATAGGGAACCTATTAATAGAATATGTACATTCAATAATTACTGAATTAGGAGAATGGAAATGGGTTATGATATATTTATTCTCATAGATTATGTAGTGATCTAAAAAGTAGATACAAATAAAAGAAGAAAAGGCACTATGAGGATAGGATGAACTCATCAAATGTGAAGGTGAATAAAACATCAAAATGTATATCTGTTTGTGTCATAAGAATGCGAAGATTTTATCAGGAACATGGGAAATTATTTTAGTGAAATTATTGGTGATATATATAAAAAATATCCACCAATGTACTTATAATATGAAAAATTAAGTTGTTTGTTGGTTGAGAATAATGAGGTGTCAAAGATACTACCATGGATCCTCATCATGTGGCTATGACTAAACATATTATTCAAGAAATTGGTATATAATCCATCAAAGATAGATTGAGGTTCATGGATCAGTCCATGAATGTTTATAATGGTAATCCAACATAACTTAGAGGTGTTGTTATTCTGGATTCTGTGGAATAATGGTTTCAGAAGATAAATAGTATATTCTTGTTTTTATGAACACATATAACCATGAATAATGAGTTTGAAATGTATTTTATTGATTTTATTGATCATAGATGATTGGAATCAATTACTAATAGTTGATTTATTAAGAATATTGAATTGTATGGTTTATTGTTTGACATTAATGATCACTAATAATTATAGGTGATGGATCTTTCTACATCCAGTAGAGATAATAAAAGTTCTTCTATCTAAGGGTTTTCCCTTATTGTCATCATTTACCACAACACAATGTTGTAGGTGACATTATAAATATGATTCCTTGTTTTTTATTATTATTAGTTGTGATAAAGGGCTTCTAAAATTGGATTTCCAATGTTCTCTATATAAAACCTCATAAAAATAGAGAATTTGAATATTTTTTCACATTATTTATTTTAATTTTTTCATTAAATACATGTTAACACATCAATTATTTTAAATATCAAACGCGATAAAATATTTTTACGATTTTATTATATAATTGATGTGAAAATTGTTATTAATTAATATTTTATATCAATCATACAACAATGGATGTGAATAATTATTTTATTAAATTAATTTAAAATATATTTTTCCAACTATACAATAGAAGAAACATAAATTTAAACATGATATCATAACCACAAAAAAACTAGAATCAATTATGAGTACAATAGAATTATAAAAAAACAAGTAAGAACAAAATATTTATTTTTGAATTCAAAATAACATATAATTTAAAATCATTTTTAATTTAAAATATCTAATTTATAATTTTCTATATATATTACAAATAAACTATAAACTAATGAAATATATGAAATATTCCACCAATTATCATTGTAATTAATATAGTGCTTGTTATGTATAAGGAAAATGGTCATCAAAAATATTAAAATTAAAAATGAATCATTTACGGTGTATTCTCAATATCATTATATGATAAATTGAAGTAATTATTGTAATGAAATATATCATTTTGTAATTTTGTAACTATCATAATATAAATTATTTTAAACATATATCATATAACATAATATACACTTTCCATTACTCCATCATGAAGACTACAATTCAAATTCAAAACTTATTTTCAATTATAAACATCATTTTATGTAATTGAAACCAAAATGAAGTAATTATAAATGAGATGTTAACTTAAATTATTTTACATGTTTGATTATTTCACTCATCCTTCATATTGTCATTATCCTGTTGTCTCATGCCCTGTTTCAAAATTATATGTATGAAATAAAATTAAAATTATTTATAGTACTCAAATATTCAAATAATAGAACTGACATGATCAATAGGTTTCTAATATTTTATTCCATTTCACTATGTATAGTGGAAATCTAGTAAATTGACTTCTCTCTAGGATAATAACAAACAACATCCAATTGGCACAAAAAAATAAAACTATTATATGAAAAGTTATTTTGTTAAATGAAATGAAATTTTAAGAAATTTATGTTCCAAACCATTCAACATAAAGAATCATCCAACTATGAATGGAATTATTTGGAAATATTTTAGCAGTAAATACTATTATTTCTATATTATTAATTTTATTCATTATTGTTAAAAAAAATTTTGGGTCAATTATTCAATATACATATTTCGTATCATAATGAATAAAAACAATATAAAAATATCTAATACAAAAAAAAATAATTTTTCAAAAAATTTAATTAACTAAAAAATATATTATAGTCAAAATAAATGGAAAATACTAGCATTATGTTGATGACCTAAAATTCCCTAGTTACAAGGTCCCTGATATATCGATTTAATATCTTCGCATTCCATTGTCACAAAAAAATGTTAGCATCAAATTTACAGTTATAAACATCAAATAATAATGCAGAATATGATGATAATTTATTAAATCTTGAAGTTGAACTATCTGAGGTCATAGAAAAATGTAATTTTGGTTTTCTATATTGTGCTTATGTACCTTTAAATAATTCATATAAAAATATTTAAATATATTAATTTTAATCTGTTAATTCTAATATAACACAATAATTATGTAATTGATAAAATCAATAAATACAGTAGAGAAAAGTTTTATGAAAATTACATATGGAAAAATGTAAAAATGATAAATAATTTTTCCTACTATAGTGACATCATTTATAGGAAATAATACTCTCTCTAATATATTTATTACATCCTAAATGATGATCATAATATTCTATAACTCTTTTTACTGATATAATATTAATCAATATTATTATTTAATACTCTTAATATAACTCGAAAATAGATAAGAATCTATTGAGGGGGACTTGTAGGATTTGGATAACTTGGGGAGGTAGAGTAGTGAGATTATTTGGAGGTTGTGGAGGAGTAGGATATGAATCCTAAAACTATGTTTTAATGTCATAATATATCTATTCTATTGAAACTCTTATCCTATATATCATAATATCACTAATATCCTAAACATTTACATTTAAAGATTCAATTTTATTATTTTATACATTCTACGTTGAAGAAAAATCAAACTATCCAAATTTGTTTTTATATATAGACATGTCTTTAATCCTTAAACAGGTCATGATTATTTCAAATTTCACAATATAGAAGCTGAAATATCCTTAATATCCTCATGTATTAATGTATTATGTGTGCTTTCATACTTATGTAATTCCTATATTTAATATTTGAAAAAATCATTTGTGAATTCAATATAAAATATTTCAATTAACTTATATATCATATGACATTAAATAAGTACATACAGTCCTCGCTAATTCATCCTTATATTATTCCATAAAATATTTTCCCTGATTCTCCATTTGGTCCATTGTCCATTTTACATGTATATATAGTGAGTAAAGAGGGTCATTCTCTATAGATCTAAAATAACAAGATCTCTTTTAGATGAAAATTTACATCCTTCACATATTCTTCCAAAAATGTATAGCCTCTTTAAGATAATGTATGATGGTATAAGTTCTCATTTAGTTGAATAACCTGATGATATCTCAATATTTTGTATAAATTATTTATATAAAACAATAATATCATAATTATTATAAAAACCAACAAAAATATATCATTGCACTTACTAAATATTACTCTATTCATATATTTTTTAGAAATATCTTCCACAAATCTTAAACTTGAAAACGATAGATCAATTGGATTTAAAAGTCTTCTTTCCCCAAATAATGACATCTGATCTGAGGGTTGATTTGAAATGACTCCAAATCCTATTATCAAATGATTAAAATTTTACCCTGAATTCTCTAATGTTAGTCATATTATATTATATTTCACAAAATATAAGAAACATAAATTAGAAAAAATATTTCATTATATGTTAATTAATAAAAAATTATACATACCAATTTTTCCCATAAATTATTTAATTTAATTTTTTTAAAACTTCTATAATCACAAATAATATTTTTTATCCTTGGTAGATATTTTATGATAAAAAAGTATTAAATTATTTAAAATTATAAAACCTAGTAATATCCATATCATCAATACCAAATGGTATCCTCTTGTCCCAAATATGTAAAAATGATTTATTTAGTAAATATATTATACCATGATAAGGGTTGTACTAGGACGTTACAAATGTTATCAGAGCCAGTGTCCATTTGATGTGACATCGAAGATGTTGGGCCCTTTAGGGGGTGGGGGTAATAATCCATCATCAAAGAGGAGGCGCACAAATCTTCCCATTATATGGTTGCGTGGAAACATCTCCAATCATGAGGCCTTTTCCTTGGGGATTCCTGAGGGTCAGAGCCCAAGGAATACAAAACCCTGCTGGTTAGGCCCAAAGAAGACAATATCAAGATCATGGGATGGACTGAGCCATTACATCTCTAACAGTTTTTGAAGTAGGAGAATCATGTGTAAAAGTACAAGGAGGGTCTTCATCAGAAGAATTTGTATGATCCTCCATATAATCTAGAGGAATCTAAGATGTTTGATATGAAATTATGCGACAAATAAAAATAACTAATCAGTGTAACATACCATTAGTAAAGAAATATTAAAATCCAACTATTAAATACAAAAATAAATTAAAAAAATATGATATAATAAAAATAAAACTAATTTAAACCCATTTTGATTAATATTTTTTAATGTAGACAACATAAATGTTATCCGATGGTGAGTCGAAGGTGGCTTCGGTGAAACCCTAGTGATGTTTCCTCCTAGTAGGTGACGATGACAACCAACGCTCTGGCTCCTACCCACTTAGAAGGGGAGGCAACATCATCTTCCATCAAGAGAGCTGGGTTTCATTTTTGGAAGTTCTCCAACCCTAATTTTCTTCCTCCTATTCCGAAAGTGTTTGTAAGTCCCAAAGAATTGTCTCTTCATGATGGAATCATGATCCTCCAGATAATGACTTCTGAGTTCACAAAAACCTCTTCCCTACTAAACCTCACCCTAATTTCTCCATTTAAGTAGAGGAGACCTTCAGTCGACACATTTGATAGATTCATGTTTGCCTCATGTGACCTCTAATAAAGTGCAATAGTAGGGCTACATGACAGTCACCGCATCTTGATTTGGTTTGAATCGGAGGTGGACCTCACCAAAGCCTACTCAAGGGCCCCTCATAGCTGCAACAAGATTTGATTTTTCCTACTGCGCTGGTCCTTTGTCTTTCATATTGACTATGATTCTCCCTCTTTCGTAGTTTGGGTTAGCTTCCCTAACTATGAATTACCTTTTCAAAATCCATATATTATCATAATGTTGGGTAATATCATCCACAGGTTCTTATGCGCGGAGAGCCACATAGACGCACTGTGTCATCCGGTCAATCCCTGGGACTGTGTAGAAGTTGATGCATCTAGGTTACCTTTTGATTTTGTTTGTCTTACCATGGGAGAGGAATATAGATGCAAGTAAATGATTTTTTATGAAAATTAGACTGACTTTTGTTCTTCATGCAACCATCTGGGACACTCTCTAGAGGT
Source organism: Viscum album (assembly GCA_963277665.1). NCBI lineage: Eukaryota > Viridiplantae > Streptophyta > Magnoliopsida > Santalales > Viscaceae > Viscum > Viscum album. The sequence goes on along the minus strand of OY728133.1, from coordinate 953,960,383 downwards.
TTTCCAAAGGAGACCTTCAACCTAGAATAGGGAGACACATCGTGGGGGTTATCAGGTCTCAGAAAGAGGTATGAAATTTCAAAAGATAAAGAACCTCTGGTTTATAGGAGAGCTGGTCTAGAATAGACAGACCTTGGTTCTGCTGGTTGTGGTGGGGTTCAGTCACCGTGCCCGTTGGAGTAAGAAGTATTGGAGTGTGTTCAAAAGGTGTTTAAGGTAAGCGCTCATGGGCATGTTACGATTGAAGCGATGGTTTCCAAAGTTAACTCAATGGTTTCCGAAGTGTTTAGAAGGATGAGGAAAGACTGGGATGGGCCTTCCAGGCTATGTTTACGGAAGGAGTGCATTTACAATCATGGGGAGAATCATGTGGAACAACATACGAATGGAGCTATGGAGGTGAGAGTGAAACCGACATAAAGAGAGGGGGATATTTCTACCATGGAAGTGGCCAGCTCAGTTTGGACTAGAGATATTGGGGATCCTTCTCTCCTAGTGAGGCTTCTTGTTCAACTGAGCAATAGGTTCGATGGTCACTCTGAAGCAGGTTATATCACTAACCATGTGGAGTCTAAAGATTTTGTTGGGGGAATCCAAAAGAACCAAATTTATGAAGGGTGTGGTCGCGAGGAGGTCTCTATGCTGGTGGAGGATCTTCCTCGCCTGTAAATAAAAAAATTTCAAGGAATAGAACATGATCTCAGGATAGCGGAAGAGGGGGTGGGAAAGGAAACTACTGAAGATAATGGATTTTCGGTTAAATGCATTTTGGTGATCGAATGAAACACTATTGACCTGAGGAGGGGCAATGTCAATGGGTTCAAGGAACCTGTTTCAGATAATCGCTTTGACAAGAGGGTTATATTTCCATGGGTGATAAAGAAAACCTACATGGCATGGCCACCCGGTCCTTTAGTGATATTGTACAAGGTGTGGAAAAGAGGATGAGTGAAGATGTAGGAATGTTGTCGGCTAACCCAAGAAGAAAAACAAGGAAGGATTATTCTTACCTAATGCTTCTAATGAACACTAGAGCGTCATCTAAGTGAGATCATGGGGTGATCCTTGCTTTCAAAAAAGACATCATATCCAAATAGTATTGTCAGGGACAACCCTATTTAGATCAAATTAGGATTCAGAACTAATCATATCCAAGCAGTATTGGTAGGGACAACCCTCTTTGGATCAAATTTGGATTCAGAACCAAGGGGATAATCTCTGGAGGTTGTATAAGCCATCATTAGAATGGGTATATGCCACTGCAGATGAGGACTGAGGTGTCAGGTGCGGTGAAGACTATGGTTATTATGATTGGTAGTGGTTATGCAGGTATGTTCTTGTTGATTGATTTCATGCTCTTTGCTTGTGGTTTGTGTCAGTTGCGTTCTTGTTCTGTTTTCATTTTCCCCAATGTGACTCATGGTTTCTCACTTTTCCTAAAAGTGTTTGAAAATAAAAATTAATTTTCAACAGTTAACTTAAATTTTGACAAAATTATTAAGAGATTAAATGGCATAAACTATGGATAAATATTTTTTTTTCAAAAAATATAATTATATTTTTAAAATGATAAGAAAAATAAAACTAATAAAATATCCATTTATCATATTAATTATTGAAGTCCACTAAAATGTAAAATAGAATATTGAAAATATTAATTACATTATTAATTATTAGTTATCAATTATAAAATAATATTGAAAATATTCATAAAAAATAAAATAATATTGAAAAAATAAATCTTGGATTAATTAAAAAAATATATAAATCTAATAGATATATATATAGGTGAATAATTTGAAATTGATTTAATCGAAATTAAAAAAATGAAAAAATATGTTATCATATTAGTTATAATATATTTTTTATTATAGAAATAAAATGAAAATGTATAACATTTTATGAAAATTTTAAAAGTAAATAAGAATTGAATACATGTTACTTGAAGAATAAGAAAATTGCGAAAGGATTTTTCCCATATATCATTATCATTATCATTATAAAATGAACAAACCATGAATACAATGTGTTCATAAATATTCTACATTAATCATTCCATTGAAGTTGATATCTAATATAAACCAACATCACCATCCAGTTTTTCATCCACAAAAATACAGTGTTATCCTTGTTAAATGAGAAACCCCTACTTATTTTAATGAGATTGAGCATAGAAATTTTTTTCAGGTGTTTCCAGGATAAAAGGATTAGATAAGAATTTAAATATATTAAAAAAACTAGTATCCAATTAAATATTTTCATGTGTGACATAATCATGTATATAAAAGGGAATTTCCGAGAGTGGCCTTTTCAAACCCTCCACAATCAAGAACCCCCCTCCCCACAAAGAGGTCATACAGGGATGCCTCATCCAGGGAGGAGATGTTGTCAACCGAGATGACATGGCGTCCCGTGGGGTAACACCTCGATCAGTGATGGTTTTTCAAAACGTGTTGGTCGGTTTAGGGGGTATTGAGGCGGCCTTACCCCACCCCCTATCGCACGTCCCCAGATAGGACCAAGGTGGCCAACCTTGGGCTTGGGCCAGTTCCACATGGGATGAAGGGGACAAGAGGATCGCTGGCATATAATGCACGTTGCCTTTGGGAGGACTCGACCCTAGAACCTCGACAACAGGACGCCACCACCTTGAACCAACTCACCCAGTCCCCACAGGAAAACGTGTTGGTCGGTTTAGGGGGGGTATTGAGGAGGCCTTACCCCCGCAGGGATGAATCATTTTTTGGTCAAATACTATAACTCATAATTTAATGTAATGATCCTCATTAATTCATCCAGGGACACTATAACATGTAGTTAATTTGAATACTTGGGTTTTTTACATTGGAACATGAAACAATAATATCTTATCCAAACATAAATACACTATTATTCTTAACTAAAATTGTTTTGTCCTGATTATTAATATGAAATGAAAATCCTTATATTTAATAACGAAACAATGTTACATGATTTAAATGTGGGTCACACTCTATTCATATGAATGTTTATTGTCAATTTGATTTACCATGCATTATATTTTTAATCCATGGAAATTTTTTTTTGAAAACATATTCAAAAATAATATATACTTATTCATTAGATAATATTGTTTCAACAAAATAATATGAAATTATATATATGGTTGGGAATAATTTTTATTATTCAATATGTATAAATGTTCCTTATGTAACTATTCATTTTTCAATGACATTTTATTCAATCCAATATTCCCCTTTCACACAATAATTTACTTTTTCTGGGTGAGTTATGGTAAAAGACGTTGGGCTCCACTATAGATATGTTGCATTTCAAAATCCAGGATTCATCGTCATAAATATATATCATAATAATGGTGTCTTCAGAATGATATAGAATCATAATATATCAAATCAATATCAATATATAATTTTAAAAAGGATACATCAAAAATGGGAATATATGTCCACAATAATATATTTATTTCACAAAATGATCCATTAAATACACCATAATATCAAAAAATATGGGGCAAAATACATTTCATGATATCAATGTATTAAAATATTATCATTTATCAAAATATTCAAATACTTCAGATCAATTTCATCATTAGAAATTGAATTGATAAATATACACCATCATTATTGTCATTTTTATATGTATAGATAAATTGTGGTCAATAAAATTGGTATGAGATATTTCATAATGACATGATATTATTTAGATTTTGTTCCTATAGGTAGAAAATATTTTAGTGAATAGTTTTTTTATCATTTGAATAAAATTATTATAGAAAATTCCTATCATGGTGACACTAATAAAAAATAATTTTCTCCAAGTTGGATAGTGTATGAAAATCCTAAGACATTTACATTAATATGAAATTATTAGTGGAAGTTAAATCCAAATATATTTCCATTGAGATTGTGTTAAATCATGTATTCAACACATTTTTGTATTTTTTTAATATGAAAAAATGGACCAATTTAAATTGTATAGAGAATCTTCTCGTCATGGATGGAATCAATTTTATGTCTTACCTAGTATTATATAAAATATGGAAGATCAAAAATTAATTGTTGTTTCTTCATAATATATAAATCATTATGAATTTTTTAGTCTTTCTAAATGTGACAACAATGTTTCGGACCCCGTTAAAATACTAATCACCAAAAAAACAATTAATGAAATTTTAATTTTTTGGGAGTCGTTGAATGTATTTTTTAAACATTAATATGAGAAATTCATAAAACAATATTAATGAACCAATTAGTAGTTAATAATATGTTGTCATTTAGTAATAAATTAGCCAAATTATATTCTCCTTAATAATATATCCATAAAAATATACATATACTTCGATGTAATTTACAATGGACATTGACGTTGAATGAAGTTGAAAATGTTCGATTTTATAAGAATGATAAACTATATACCATCCTCTCATAAAAATCTAAAATATTCCATTAATAGTGACAAAATAGCATCAATATTATTTCTAATACGTTTTAGTTTATAAATACTTAAAATCAAGATGATATATTTCCTCTTCATACACGAAAAAATTGGGAATGTGGAAATATCTAATAAAAAAGGACATGAACTTTGATTTCAACTAAGAAATCGACATGGATTCATTCAATATGTTCATAACCCATGTCAGATCAATCTCACTTCATTTCCGAATATAGGAATCCATTTATCATTTTTTTCACTGGGGATAATATGCTTGATAAAAAAATTTTAAACAAGGTATCCACTGGTGTACATTCTATCTTATGATTTTTTGAATAATTTAAAATTGTAAATAAATATTTCAAATGCAGAATTATTTTGAGTAAAAATTTTCCATATACTGTTTATTTGTAATATATAAATTATCCAATGATTCGTCTTTCAAATAATACCATTATATCCTTCATTTAGGACACTCTGATATCTCTTTTTATTTATTCCCATATTGTACTTTGTCATCTATGTATGAAAGTATATTCTATTCCCCAAACTGACCGTGAATAATAATTTATTCACATTAGATTGTGAATCGATAAGATTCTTGTCTTTTAGAATAATTTCATTAAATATTTTGATAAACTCTACAAAAATCATATCACTCTATAAATTTTACTCCTTCAGGTAAATAAATCATAACACATTTGATAAAAATATAAATTATGAACAACCTGGAAAAACTGTATTTTTAGCACAACCACCTAGAGATTCAATTATTTATTCTTTCCCATGAAATTATACATTAATATCATGAACTAAATCATTAATTTGGTCAAACATATCCTACTGAAAATCTTTATCAATAATAGATATTTAATTATTCCCAGTTTCACCATGCCACATCCAACAAATCTTACAAGTATTTAAACATTGAACCATTAAATGATTGTTTATTTATATTCTTTTCAATATTTTCATATTTATACATTTTATTCGTTGAAAAAAATACATTCAACTTTTTGGAACATTTCATTTTGAAACTAAAAAACATCAACAACTTCTTCATCATCATCAGTTGTTCATTATGAAATAATATAATTTCCACTCATCATTATCTTTAAAAAAATATCTTGAATTGAAAATAATTATTATATTTTTAATTTTAATTTATAATATAATTATATAAATAATAATAATAAATGAAATAAATTATTTAAAATATAAAATAATTAAAACATATTTGAAAAATATTACTATCAGTTTTAACATAATTAATTATTATTCATTCATTAAGAAATAATAAATTATCATTCGATTAGTCTGATCATCTAAATATATATTGTCTATAATTCATATTCAATTTCCATAATCAAATATACCTAAAAATTCAATATCAAAATATAGAAAACATAATACCTTATACACACATTAATCCATAAAATAACATTATTTACAACATTAATTATTAAAATTATTGTTTAATCAATCCATATTCTCAAAAATAATAAATCCTTAATTAAAAATTAGAGTAGATGTGTGAATAATTAGCACTAAAATATAATTATATATGTTATAAAAACATTAGTGGGGATATATATCATTCAATAAATCAATCCAAAACCAATATTCATAAATTAAAATAGACATTGGATGAATTAAAAATCAAAACAACAATTGTAACCAAAGAATTTAATTTTTAAGTGGGAGAATGAGTAATCAATTATATTTGATGGATGATGTAAATAATATGAATTAATCTTTCAATGATCACTATGTGTGGAATACAATAGTTAATAAAAAATTATAGTGATTAGAGGCCAAAAGATCAATTAATTAATAGTTAAGGTAAATCATGTGCGAGAAACCCAACAACATTAATAAGAAGGAATATAAAAAAAATGACTCATACTAATGTTTCATAAAAATTATTAAGGGGTTTCACTTCAATTAGTTAAAAAAAGATGTTGAAAATATACACAACTTATTTGTCACATTTATTATTTTGTAAACAAAATTGAAAATTTATTTATAACTTCCGTTATAAATAACTGATTTGAAAAATCGGTTTCGAAAAATACTTGTTTACTATTCAGATAATGAAATTATAGAGAATATATAAGGAATTATATCTACGACGGAGTATTCTTCCTTGTTTTTTAATCTTATGTGGAATTTTCAATTATTGTAAAAAAGAGAACCTCAACGCTATAATGATTGAGAGTTTACAATAATTTGTGATACAATTGAGGTTGATCTTACTACTTTACAAACATATATATTAATGGTATGTATATAAACTATAGTAGAAACTACTAAAGATATACCAAATAGGAAAATATTTATATGATATATTTTATCTTATATCATTGTGTATAATATATTGATATTACAATGTATGATATATGTTATTCCATGGAATGAAACATGATGTGGATGAGAAATTACTTTATTAAAATATGGTGATATCATATAACAATTATCATTAAAAAACATAGTATACAACATAGGAAATCATAATAATAATATATGTGTAAAATATTGTATATCTATACCATGTAATTTAATGGTAAATAATTGAATTTAAATATTAAAATTAATCATTTCCAAATCTTCCACAAATATCATTAATCAATTGTAACATTTCATATAATTAAATATTTTAAATAACAGTTATTTAAATGTTACAAAGATTTGAAACAATGATCCCATATACTAATTTATTGTGAACATAAGAGTACATTATTTCATACTCAAGGAGAATCCCCACGGGATATATAATGAGGAAAACTCCATTGGGATATTTTTTTAGATATCACTAGATAGTTATTAATTATTATAAAACATTATTCCCTTTTCCCTATTTCTAATCGAGAGTAACAAAAATAACCTAGAGTTGTTCATAATACCACCCAAGCATTGGGAAACTCTTTTCATCTGAAGGATACATCAGAAAATTAAGAGCCCTTCGATAATTTTGTAGGGATATTTATCAATCACTTGATTAGGTATAACAATAGTATCCATCAACACTAAAATAACTATAAAATGATATTTTATTTCCAATAAGGTCATAGAAATTATTAAAAGTAAATTTTGATTTGGTAAATTATCTTACCAATACATATGTTTCTATCACTAAAATTTTGACTTAAACAATGTCCATTAATGTTACAGTGATAGGTAAAATTTATCTTCTATAATTATATTAATACACATATATAATATAATAATTAGTTAGAATTTTTAGATACATATTTTATTATTGATAATATTATTAGCAATAATTATCATCCCAAAAATAATTTTATTAATAGTGTCTATTTTTTTATTAGTATAATAAATACCAATCATGATATATATTGATATAATATTATTATTGATGTATATTATATTTTTTATAATTACTAAATATGGATTTTAAAAATAACATGCACAGATTCCAACCACATGGGTAAATGTAAACAAATGCTTCCTCATGAAATATGGAGTGATTGAATAAATTCCCAATTAATAACTTGATAAAAATAAATGACCCTTATTTAGTAATTTTTTCCACTATATTAATTAATTTATATTATTACAAATGGAAACAATGAAAAAAGGATCCCTTAAAATATAGAATTAAATGAATTTAGAAAATAAATGGATCCCGACAAAAAACAATTCCACATGCCATACATTTTATATAATCCATACATGTCTCGTAACAATTATATTAATTTTTTCATGCACCCTTAGTAGTATTGTTCAAAAAAAACATTTTGAAAGGAAATAAAAAAGAAATCAGTAAATTAATAAATAATGTACTAGTAGATTAAATTTATTCACTAGTATGTAATCCAAACAGTTAATAAACAAAAATATTCAATTAACTTTCATGTTTAGTTTCCATATTTATAATATGGGTGAGTTATTATATATGGAGAAGTAAAAATCACTCATAATTGAAAAAAAACTTTCTCTCTATTTAAGTGTTAACAATTGATTATTGAATTTTTTTCTAAGATGTTGAAGTAGAAAAAATTGAACAAACACCTTTATTTTTTTATTTTTATTAAAACTCATAAAATAGATCTTATATTTTCAATAAATGTTATCAAATAATGAATACTTATTTTTCTAAAAATATATTATGTTCTTCTAATTTAAAAAAAATTAAAAAAATTAAAAATAACATCAATTTTAATGGATAGTAGAAAATCACCACGGAATAAATAATCAAGGTGGATAAATATCACTATTTTCCCAATTATAAAGGCCCTAAATTAACTATAGTAACATGAGACTAATAGATCAAAAAATTAATAGATTATATTCTTAAATATATTAGAATTAAAGATAATTTTTATATATAAAAGGGGGAAATTATTTAATTATCGAATCAAATTTCAGAGAAACTACTGACTACAATTTTTGAATTGGTTAAATTAACCAAGTTCATATATATAATTATACAATAAATAATAGAAGGCCTAGAAAAATTTTGATAATATAATCATTAGAAAATATTTATAGTGGTTAAATTATTAAGCTAAAGGATTCATGTTACTGAAGTTCTTAGGATTGTGTGTAAGTATTATTTATAATAACTCTTATTCAAATCCTGACCTCTTTCTCAATATAAACATGTTTGATTAACCCATTTTGAAACATTATACTAAGTAAAAAACCATAAAAATCAAAATTATACATCATCATCTAGATTTTCCACAATTTATAAATCGAAAAATGGTTTTTACATATATAACTTATAAAAAGTGTTTTTGAATAAGTATATTTTTAATGAAATTTAATGAAAACTACTTATATCACTGGTCAGCTTTGAAAATTGAATTTGTAAATGCGTTTCCATATTTACATGAGAAGAATATATTTTTTTCTTTATTTAAATTGTTTCTTTAGTGAATTTAGTTTATAATTTTTGAAATAAAACTAATATATGTTACTTTTTACGTGATTATCAAAATTGAAATCTTCTCATGAGGATTATAGGTTTCCTTATAAGACAAGACTCCCACATCAGTTACTTGAACATAATATTAAATAATTTATGAATATAAGTATCATATAGGATGTTAAAAAAGGTACCCAAAAAAATATTTTTAGACCTTGATACTCTACTATTACTAGACATTATAATAGGATATGTAATTTTTTCCATGGAGATGTTTGATATACTAAATATTTCAATTACCTAATATATTAATCCATCTTACGATTAATTCTTGGTGTTTCTTATTGAACACTTTCGATTAATAATTCATATATGTGTTTGATGATGCCAAACAATTCTATTTCGTAGTGACATAATTGAAGATGAATAACTACTATAATGGCAGTCAAAATTCTCTACAATAATTGATTTTGATTCAATATCTGAGTTAAACCAATTATTTTCACTACACTAAAGATCATCATTATTTAAAATATATCATTAAGTTTCATTTATATAATTTCAAGGTTTTTCTTAATATTTAGTTCTGATTTATAATAAAAATTTAATGATAATTATCGAAATTATAAAAAACTATGGTACAAAAAGGAAATCTAAATAATGAGTGACAATTTAAATTATTCACAAAAAACAGTACCCAATACAGATTCTATATATTCAATAGTTATTTTGATATCCTAGATTCCTCCTAATGTTATATTTTTTAATATTCATTTTATGTCCTATATTTTCAAATTAATAAGTGTTTCCCAATACCATGAGATGGATTTGTGGTGTTATGGGTGTTTGGGGCGTAAAAGGGGATGAAAAATCAGTTTTCTGGTTTTGATGCCCAGTTTTCGAACGGTTTGTGCATGACCATTGAAACCTATGTAGAGCATCCCAAGTAATATTGAATCCTTGGATAGAGGATCATGCATGGTTGGTTCATGGTTATGCTAACCATGAAAAATTCCCAGGTAAACATGTGGACCATCCATTCTGAGATAGTAAGATGTGCATGGTTTGGAAAACCGTGCTAGTGAACTATACAACCTAGTAAAGTCGAGAAATATTAAAAAAATTCCTTTAGGGGATTTATAAACCCAAGGCGGAAATTTCCACTTCTACACATTTTCCAACACTAGTGATGAACAATATCTTACAAGTGTGATTCTCCTTCATCCATCTGTCGTTTGGAGTTTTGTCTATTGGTGATCGAAGTTCTAGGTATGTCTAATCTCTTCCTTAATTCCTTTTCTCTATTAGGGTTTGTACCTTTCTCTCATCTATATATGGAGCTCTAAAACCATTCTTCTCTAGTGAGATCTTAGATGAGGGTTCAATGGGTAGTTGAATCATTATTTGTCTCTTTGATTTAGAGTTCATTTATCAATAGATTTGTGGTATGTGGTCTACAGGTTATATTCAATAGTTTTTACATAGATTTATGAAAGTAGGGTTTTATACTGTTTCTCTTACGGATGTGTTCTTGGAACCATTGGAATGATTTGGTGTATTGGGTGTCTAAATAACAAATTTAACACCTAGTTATTCCCACCGAGTACATGGAGAATGAATCAACCAATCAAGGACAATCCAAGGGGTGTGTCGAACCATTAAAACAAAGATAATGAAAACAATCGGTGTGAAATGTACTTGTAAAAAGGAAAATTCCATGTCTACTAAGTAAAGTTGTAATTTTATTGACAAAGAGTGGATCATCGGATGAGGTGTCAATTTGAGGATATAAATAAGTGATCATTTATCTAGCCATAAAAACCGTCTAAGATTGGATTAATGGGAATGTGAAAAAGAATAATGTTTTGTACTTGTATATTCTATGTGATTAAGGCTTGGGAAATGGGAATTGTGTTAAATAGTAATCAGATATAAATGATAAATTTGTTAATATATATTTTTTATAATAATGACCCCAATTTTATATTATCAATTTTTTTATATTGATAATGTTATTAGCTATGATTGGTTTGTATTATGGTTATGTTCGACGAAGGGACCAATAATCTTGTGCAAATGCTTCGTAGAGTGGGGTATGGACATGAGGTTCTTTTCCCATGGGTCAAGTAGGACTGATGTCCTAAACACACCCCTCAATGAATATGTTAGGGATATGTATATATTTCTACTCCCCTAATGGTTTCATTGCACATAGATAGAGTGTTTTAGGTGAGGATGATGAGATTTTTTTGAAACACTTCTTCATGGAGGTAGAACATGATTTATTACCACACTCCATGTGATAATTGAACATGAAAAATTCATTGACACATAGAAAATGTGAACTAGGTACATAGTCTTTATATGTATTGAATCTGAATTTGATAGTGGATTAATATAATGAAATTACTATTACTACAAGTTGCTTGAATTTTCATTTATTAATTTGTCATTAAATAGTTTTTCATGCACTATCTATTTATGTGTATATTTTGTAGACACATTATGTGGTGGTATACTTATTTATACACACACCCTGCTCAGGCTATCGTCGGTTAATTGAGCATATTTCATGCTTTCTAGTCAGGACAAAGGAATGGGTCATATGCTATAGAGTTGGGTTGGGTACGAAACATTCATGTATTAGGTTATATACATCAAAACAATAATATTTTGTGAATTCAAATTCTATCATTTATTTTTGGGTTTTTAACTTTTATTTTTATTATGAAAATAAATCTTTACTATTTTTTTGGTTTGTACCCAGATTAGGAGATGATAATTTATGGAGATTTATAATTTAGATTCTACTATTTTGAATTTTTTGAATTTTTTTTTATTATAGCTTACTGTGGTAAAGAGGTTATAGTCTTCACATGTGAACATTACATCTTCAATGCTATTCAGAAACCTATGGAATCTATGGAGGTGGGCTTAAGGTCATGTGACAACCCAGTTCAGTGGACCAGGTTAGTGGATCCCAGGTCAAGGATGATACAAAGTCGTATCAGAGGTTGTCATTTTGGTGACATAAAATTTTTGATGGTAGATAGAAGTTTAGGAAAGTTTAATTCCTTGGAAATGAGCCCCTCTTTGGGAGTTTCATATCTAATTATGAGGGAAACCCCACTTTTAACCATGGTGGTAATTATTATTCTTATTGTGTGATGTTTCGACTTATGCTATTTCACCATTGGGTGATACACATGTTGTGTGAGGTAACAATTTTATTATGTCTTACACGTGACTATAATTTCTTGGGCTTGTGAATACATGAATCATTATAGGAACCTATGTATATATGTGAAATTCATCATTGTGGGAAAACATAGGATGGTTTTAGGGAACATAAAGGGTATGATTCATTTAGTTTTTCTTAAAATTAATGGAAATGATGTTTAAAAAATGATGATAATGGTTTCAATGGTTAGTATTGTAACTATGTGACTTCATTTCCCCATGTTAGTTGTGGTCTTGATAGGCATGTATGAGGATAGTGTTCTAGGTATGATGAGGTCATTTGGGTGGTGTAAGTAAAATGATTTGTTTGTGGGTAGTGATGAAACCTCTGATATTCTTCTAATAGAATTATGGTTTTATTTCTAGAACTCATGTTTGGAATTATAGAAAAAGATTCAACCATAATGGAATGTGTCTGTTGCGAGATATGTGTTTATTTACTAGATAAATCATCTTAAGGTAGATTAAGAGAATTTGGTAATTCAAGAAAATTGATAATAGAATTTCATTAATAACTTTTTCCATTTTATGCAGATTATGGAGTGAGACCGAGGGTGGGTTTCAACAAGTATGATTGAGTTAGCTAAGGAATTGCAGCTACATCACCCTCCTACCATTTCTTAAGTGAGTGGGCCAGTGGAAGATAAGTTCTAGACAGAGACTACTAAGACTATTCTTGAACATATGGATTATACTCTATAAAATAAAGTAATTTTGTAATCCTATATGCCTAGAGGTCAAGAAATGTATTGGTGGGACATCATGGTTCAAACAGAGCAGGCTGAAGGAATTATGTGGAATGATTTATAGGTCAGGTTCCTAGAAAAAAATCTATCTAGAATCATTCAGACAGGATAATGATGCATATATTATAAGCATGAAACAAGGAAAAATATATGTGGTTGATTATGCTACTCTCTTCACTGATCTCTTACGTTTCATCCCAGCAATGGAACAAAATGAGGTAGTTTTGGAAAACAAATTTTGGATGATTTTCGACACCAGCTCAGGTATTAGGTAATCATATTTCATATTAAATACATTTTCAAATGTAGTATATTAAGATGTTATCTTAGAGGGGAACTTGATGGGATCTTTTAGTGGTGAACATGGGGATCCAGATGGGTGGGTGAGTGGCGTGGATTTGGAAAACAAGATGAGAAAATTTGGAAATTTCCATCAAAGGGGAAATACAAAGAGAATTAAGAATAGAGGGTTTATATCATAGGGTGGTGAATTTGTATTTTGTTATTAGTGTGGCAGGCCATCACACATGCATGGCCAGTATCCCCATCCACCATTTGAGTGTTGATCATACGGTAAGCTCAGACATGCATCAACGTTCTCCAGGAACCTGCGACAGTCTAGAAATCATGGAGGCCAGAGACAGAGGTAGAGTGTCGACAAGGGATCAGAGAATTCATATCAGGATATAATTTTGAGCTCTTATAGTTTAACGGTAGGGGTGGTGGACGTGAAACTTCATAGAGATAGAATTCATAGAATCAAGGCAGTACGGTTATGGGTTCTCAGGTTGGGGCACAAGGTATAGGGGTAAGTCATTATCATGTAGTTTAGAATAAACATGATGGTGTAAATGAAATACTATCTACCATTTGAGGCACAATTATTGTTTATTCCACACATTCAAGATATTTAATTGATATAGTTTCTACAAATTCATTCATTTATGTAATTTTCATGGTTTTGTGGGCATAACTATGGAAAATTTAGGTGGTGTAATGTCAATTGATACTCCCTTAAGGATAAGAGGTGACAATATCAAGCTGTTTAAGGACTTTTCATTAGAGGTGAGATATAATATTTTATTTGGAACTTTTTCACAATTTATAGGTTAGTTTTTGACTTGAATACATGAATCTATTTCCTAGTGTTGTATCAATATAAAATCAATTGTTTCCAGTGTAGGGTGACATTCAGGTCTCTATAGGGAATCACCTATGTCTTTCATGGTTAGTGGGATATTCGAGCAGTCTATGCATGAACGATTTTTCAACATCTAGGAGAACATGAAACCCATGTAGCCAGGCATATGTTAGATAATGGGGAAAAAACTATCCTTCCCTCATGTTGTGGACCGATTTCATAATGTGTTTCCTATGGACTTCTCAGGGTTACCACCATCGAGACATGTTGGATTTATGATTGATCTATATGAAGGGGAAGAGCTAATTTCCATTCTTTCATACCTATTTGAAATAGTGTAACTCTTAGAACATAAATTTTTTAAATATTATTTGAAGTGTAAGGGGTTTATCCATTCGTGTAAATCACTGTTTGGATCATCCATTCTGTTTTCCAAGAAAGTAGATGGGTCTCTTAGGCAATGTGTTGACTATTAATAGATGAACCAGATTATGGTTATGAACTGATACCTACTCCCCAAAATTGATGATCTATTTGATCAACTATGGTGTGACATAGTGTTCTCAAATATTTATTTAAGATTAAGATACAATCAGTTGAGTGTAAGACAATTAGACATACCTTATAAAACCATTCAGAGAAGGTACAATTTTTATGAGTCTGTGATGATGTCGTTTGGGTTGACCAATGCATTATATGTGTTCATGGATTTGATGAACTTGATATTTCACCTATGTATGGATAAGTTCATTGTTGTCTTCATTGATGATGACTTGGTGTACTCCAGAACTGAAGATGATTATGACAAACACCTTGACATCGTCCTGAGTACACTACGATGGAATAATCTCTATGACAATCTATAAAAATGATTGTTCAAGACAGATAAGGTGTATTTATTGGGTCACATAATATCTTAATCTGGTTAATAGTAGAATCCAATGAAAGTGTAGGTTGTGGATTCTTGGGAGCATCCCAAGAACAGTTTTTATGTTTGGTGTTTTTTAAATTTAACCTATTATTATTGAAGGTTCATTATGGATTTATCATATTTTATTTTATAACTATCTGGATTAACCATGATGGGGGTTAAGTTTTTGTGGTAAAGGGAATGTGATTGTTCTTTTCAAGATCTAAAGATGTGATTGACTACCACACTAATTTCTACCTTACCTGAATCAAGAAAGGGAAAATCCTATTTTTTGAGGTGTCTGGTGTCAATCATAGGGTATTGATGATACAGGATGACTGACTTTTAGATTATGGGTCAAAAAAATTAAGGCCTCATGATAGAAATTACCCTACTCAGGATATTTAATTGGCCATTGTGGTTTATTCACTATTTTTTGGAGGCTTTAAATGTTAGGATAATGGTTCACTATGTTTAACGATCGAGAAAGCCTTAAATACATCATTTCATAGTGGGACATGATTCTTTCACAGCGATGGTGGGTTAATTATTTGTAATATATTTATTTTGAGTCTGTTTGTCCACTATAAAAAGTGAATAGTTTTGTTAATTCTCTTATCCAGAAGACTCAAAAACTGGGGGTTCAGAAATCTGACTCAGAGTGGAAATTGATGCACTAGTTTGCTAGGATAAATGTTCAGGTATAAGATAGACATGGGGAGATGACCTTTAAAATTATAAAAGATGAATCTGCACTACTGATTCGGGTCATGGAGAGTCATCTTGGGGACCTAGAGTATTTTTCTATGAAATAATGTCATAAGGGTGCAGATTCACCTTGTAGTAAGGCTATTTGTGATGATGGAACAATCAATTTTATTGTTTTTTTGTTGTACCGGTGTGAATGCGGGAAAAGTTGATGAGTGATGACCAAGACTCGAAATGGGCAGTGAAACATGATTTAACTAAGATGTACCATGGTCTTCATAGGTAGTACTAGTGGTTGAGAATGAAGAAAGGTGTCAAAAGTTTTTTAGCATGATTGCTTACATGTCAACATGTGATGGAGGATCATCAACTCCCAGGTGGGTTGTTATAGTCATTTCATATTCTTGAGTGGATGTATACTACTGGATTTTGTAGTGGGTATAATGATGACTACCTGGAAGAATCATACAATCAGGGTGTTTGTGTGCTGACTGACCAATGATTCTCATTTATATCCATTCCATGGGACATATATAGTTGATAAGCTGGGTGACAAAAATGATCAAGAGATAGTGTGGTCACACAACATTATAGGATCCATATATTTAGATCACAACCTATGTTTCACCTTGAACATCTGGTAGGGGTAATAGAGGGTTTTTGGCACCCATGTTTTTTGATTACGACATATCAGCTATAGAAGCACATGCAGTCGAATCGCACAATAGATGTATTAGATGATATAATGAGGTCATGTTTTCTTGATATTCTTGTTTGTGGTATTTCTTTTCCACATATTGAGTTCTACTAAAAAACTAGTTTTCAGATTGCACCTTTTGAAGAATGTTAAGGTTGACCTTGTAGTTCTTATTTGTGCTGGTTAGAACTGGGGAATATGAGCAATTGGGGCTGAATTTTTATCAGAGACTTAAAAAAAGGTTTGGGTGATTAAAAAGAATATGAAATAATCATAGATTAGGCTGAAGTCATATGAAGATCAGAGTCATAGACCAGTTGAGTTTTTTTTCGGAGAGAGTTTGTTTCTTTGGGTGTCACCAAGGATGGGTCACCATCGCATTGAAAATTAAGGCATGTTGGCACCGAGGAATGTAGGATCATTTTAGATCATTGATAGGATCACACCAGTGGGATAATGATTGGATCCTCAAAAATGATATAGTGTAATAAATGATGTTTTCTTGTCTCAATACTCTGAAAATATAATCCCAACCCATCTCACATGATAAAAATTGATGATGTAGAGCTAGATGATGATGAGTCCATTCAAGAAAATCTGGTTATTGCTTTGGACCATTGTCAGAAAGTCATGTCAGTCATGCATATGCCTTTGGTTCATGTTTTATGGAAGCATGTAAATTATTAGGAGGAAACATGGAACATATAATCCAATATATGGGCCCAGTGGACCGATCTCTTTCCTTTAGTGACTCATTGATGTGTGGGAAGAGATTATTGAGGGTGATCCATCATAATATGGGGAGGCTGTAAGATCCTAGATTCTTCCTTAAATATTTTTTTGTTTAAGCATGAGTTTAAGTACGTTCTTCTAAATTTAATAGTTGTTTCCAAAGAACATGATAAGGGATAGTGGTGTTCCTTGGGTACAGGACTTGGAAGAGGTGGAAACAGAGTTTTCTAAGCATGTTATATAGTTTGTATATGGGCAATGAAAATAGTGAGGAGCACATGGAGTAACTTTACAACCTATTATAGAGGCTAATGCATGGTTGACACATAGTTAATCTCACCATGAGGAATTCATAGGTAAATGTGTGGACCACTGTCTCTCAGATAGTATCATGCTAATATTTTGGAAATATATACAGGCTAGTAAAGTTGAGAAATTTACAAAAACTCAGTTATAGTATTTTTAACCCCATCTCGGGATTATCCTCAAATCCTCCTATAGTAACCCTAGTGTCAAACAAGACCAACAAAGACCTTCCATGTGTGAATATAAATCATCCCTATGACTTTTAGTGTGGTGTCAATTTAGAATCAATGATATGGGTAATTTAAATCTCCTCCCCACCTCCATTTCATGATTACGGTTTGTATCTTTCTCTCGTCTCATAAAAAATCTCTAAAACCCATATTTTTCAGTGAGATCTAGATTGAGGATTTAAAGGGGGGTTGAATCAGGATCTATGTCATTAATTAAGTGGGTGTTCATCAATAAATTAAAAGTATGTGGTCTAAAAGACAATTCTCATTGTTTTTACATAGCATTATGCATGTAGTGTTTTATTCTTGTACTCTTACTGTTATCGTCTTGGTGTTTTTGGAATGATGTGGTGTATTGGATGCCTAAATAAAAAATTGAACTAGTCATGATTCCAAAATAATTCATGAAGGGTGAATCGACAATGTATGACCACCCAAGGTGTTTGTCGATTGTTCCAAATATGGATAATGAAAAAATCAGTGTGAAATATACAAGTAAATTTGTAATTCCCATGGATAATAAGTAAATTGGTAAATTTGTTGACTAAGAAGTGATTATGGGAAGATGTGTAAAGTTGTCGATACAACGAAGGGATTGTATGGTTTGGAAAATAAATGGAAAAAATTGGATTAATTAGAATGTGATATGGAATAATATTTTGTACATAAATATACATATTTAGTTAGGCTTGGGAATGGGAATTGGGTTAAATGGTAAAGGGATATAAATTAAATATGTGTTAATGGATTGTGGATAATTAATTATTCCCATTTTAAATATTTAATGTTTGATTTCGTTGATGTTATTGAATATGCATGGTTTTTATTATAGTTATGTGTGGTGAATAGATAAATAATCATGTGTACATGGCATGGTAGAGTGGGGTGTAGACATGGGGTTCTATGCACATGGGAAAGTTGGACTGAGGCTCTAAATGCCAAACCATAATGCACATGTTTGGGATGGGGGTGCATTTATATTCCATTAATAGTTTCATTCCACTCAGACTGAGGCTTTAAGGTGAGGCTAATGACATAATTTTCACATGTTTTCTTTATATAGTTAGATCGTGATTTATTCCCGTACTCCTTGCAATTATTGAACATTCCAAGTCCATTTAACACAAGAAGAAGGATAACTGGGAACATAGTTTTTATATTTGTTGAATATGAATTATATAATAGATTAATTAAAGGGAAATACTATTACTAATGGCTACATTAATTTTATATTATTTAGTTGTAATTACTTTTTTCATTCATGCACTATATGTTGTACTAGTTAATTTGAGGACACTGTTGGTGGTGCCATATAGAGAAATACTCACACCCTGCCCAGGCCACTGTTTTGTACCCGAGAAGATTTCATACAAGATGGCTAGCACAAGGGAAAGTGTACTATGCTAGGGAGTTGTGTTGGGTACGTGGTATGCATGGATGTGCTTAAAAAAATTTAGTATGTAAAGTTTTCAGTATACCTATTTTTTTCTTTATTTTAGGTTCTTTCACGTAGTATTATAATATGACCTAACATATTTAATATTTGATGTGGTAGTACCAAGTTTGGGAGATGGTTATTTATGCACGTTCAGTGTACAGTTTGTAGTGATTAACCTATTTTATAATGTTTTTCAGTCGTGTCTTACTCTGATAGAGATGTTATACTCTACCCACATGACCTTTAGACCCTTTCTACTTGTAAGAAACATCTAGCATACGTGGATGCATGATTGAGGTCATGTTACAACCCGACTCAGGGTACATGGTTTGTGGATCCTAGGTTGGGGATTTTATAGTTATTAAAAACACATGAATCTCCTAATAATTTAGCAGAAATTAGGTAATTATTATAATATCCATTTTCAATGGATGATTTCCATTTTTTGATGAACCAGATCAAATTTATCTAGAGTCAATGTATGCAAGTGGTGTGGATCATAAATGGAAAATTCTATATTATTTGGGTAACCAATATAAAACCTGAAATGAATCATGATTATAGTTTTATAAAGAGGTACATGATAATTATCATGGGTGTATTACATCTTATTCTAGTAATTTTATTTAGTTTTTTCAGTTTTGTATCACATAATTTATATTCCAATTTCATTAATAAATCATTATACATCTTGGAAAAACCAATATTTTATATTATTCTCACATAGTGAATCCATAAAAAACATAATCTTCATTTCCATTGACGAGAATCACCAACATCCCAATTTAAGCCTCTATATACAAAATATTGAAAAAATACATGTACGAAAATATAAACTTGATAGATGTGTCAAGGCATTCAATATTTTTATTAGATCTTTATAATAGATACAATGTCATAAATCATTGATGAAAAGGGTTTGGAATCATAATAAATGAACGCTTTTGTAAAAAATAATTTCAACATGGAAATGGGAGTGAATGTGTACTTTCATATATAGTTTGGAACCAATAACTTTAATAATAGTCTAATAAAATAATAGAGATTTTAATATAAACATTACAAGTAGTGGTATAACAGAGGCATAAATAATCATTCACCATATATTAATGGATACCCAAAAAACAATAAGCCTCCCCATATAACATATATACAACAGAAATATATTTTTTCCTATATTAAAGGAACAAGTATAGAAACCAAAAGTAACATGATAACAACATTAATAACTAATAATTAACAATATAAGTACCAACTATAGTTGGGAAGTAAAAATATAGATTAATTTGATAAAAATATTCACTCGGAATCCACACTAAATTAGTATATCAATGATTCTTAATTAATATAAGTGAATATCTATATCAAATTAAAGGACACAAGAGTGATAATATAAACCTATCATCGATGAACCATATGGTACTCAATAAATCAAATCTCTAATGAAAATAATTTTTTGACTAAAACATGGAAAATGAATTAAATTTTATTTATTCCATTCCATAAAGAATAATTAGTATCCAAAAGATAAATAATTTTTTTAATATCATTGAATATTATAAAAAATCAATGGGAATTTATGATCCATAAGAAACATAATGATTGTTAACATAGGAGGTATTATTTTTTTGTGTTTATAATGGTATACATGTATCCTTGAATTTCCAATAAATATTATATTTAAATTAAAAAATAAAACATCATGGAAAAATTAAATTTATTCTATAACCAAAAAACAATTTTAAAAATAGGTCCATTATATTTTTAAAATAAATGATGTATAATCTAAATTCATTACTATAAAACCAAATAAAGTTGAGGAAAATTATATATTGATATTAATTTCACCAAATAAAATCATAAATTCTTTGAAATAGTCTAATAATTAGTTTCTATGCATCATCTCCATTAATATTTACCAACACTTATACTAGTCCTAAATTAATATTTCATTTTTGAAACACATATAATATTATATTAAATAATATTAAAAGGATTAATAGGTAAAGTCATTGTAAAAAACCATTAACATTTTAATGTAAATTTATATTTTTTAATAGGTCTCTCATGTTTTCTTATATTTTTACATGAAATTATTATACTTATATTATTTGTAGAGTAAACCTGAAGACAAGAGTTCTTACAAAATAAGATGAAAACATCATTAAATAAATAAACTATATCTATTTTTAAACTCCATACTTCTTTAGAAAACATAATAAATTTATCAAACAAAAAATATATATGTACTAACACATTTCCATGTCTGTATATATATATTGAAACTAACAGAAAATTATCATTAAATAAGAATACATTGAAACAAATTAGTAAGGAAGGTCCAAACATAATTTCAATCAAGTTACATAAATCCATTTTAAACATTTTACATGGTGGTTTATGTTACCTTGAATTACATTATGTGAAATTGTATGGTATATAATTATTATTTGTTAGAATGAATACTACAAAAAGTATCGACCTGAATATTTTTAATCAATTAATTTTATTTTTTTACCTTCTTTGAAAAAACTAGATACAATATGCAATATAAAATAAAACATTGAAATTATGTTGATAATGTTGTTGATAAAAAAAGATAAGAGAAATTTAATAATGAAACAAAATATTAATTTTTTACCATCTGAGAATGATTGAAAATTTATATTAGAAATTAAATGAACAAAAATTTGTGTGCATAAGATTTGTGTTTGACACAAAAAAAATTTCAATAAGGAAAACCAAAAATATAAAAACCATGATACGTAGTCTAAAATGAAAAATACATTAATAATATATAGTACTAGGAAGAGAAAAATAACGATGAGAAGGATCTAAAAATAATACACTAATAAATAATATCACGTTTTAATGAATATGTTTTATATATTAAATCCAAAAGTGTCTAATATATCATGAGAACTAAATCATTCTAGATCTAACCAGTTGGATTGAATGTTCAAAGAATAAGTAATAGATAAATAATAATAACCTAATCTAGAATAAAGACTACCCTAGATCAAATATAAGAAGAATAGATATATTCTCTACTAATTGTAGATAAAACATGCTTCCAAAACCCTTGTTGCAACTTTGTAGCTCGGATAGATGATAATTTCATATTGTGTAAGACAAAGCCTCCCCGATCACGTTATCTAAAAAATTATGAAACTCCCGTTATTTCTAAATCATTTCCTTTATAATGATCATTATATAGAGTCATTAGGAATCCCTATATGACTAGTATCTCTAAAAACTGCTTGCATATCCCATGTGGGGATAACCACCAACCATGCCATCTGTTGGCAATTCTTAAATTCATATTATGGTTATTTCATTGTCAATATGTCTAACCCAGTTTCATTTTTTTGAATCTTATGAAGATCTAAATATATATAATAGAAGAAATATGTGAACTAATTATACCTAAAACTTATATTTTTTGGAATGTAATTTATAATATGATTTTTTTCCAATCAAATTTCACCATCACTATTATAAAATTAAATATACCAGTACAAACTGAAACTGAGCTCAGGAATAAAATTATTCATGCACAAAAATTCCATGATTAATAATATAGATGAAAAAAAATCATACATATTAGTTGACAAACAAACATATTTCGACCATCTAGACTATAACACCCTATGTTTTTATTAAATATAATGTTTTCAAATAATTATTTTATTTATTTCGTTACACGAAATAATGAGTTTAGAAAAATCATGATGTAGTATTATAATATTATCATGACATTTCCATTGGATTTGTGGGAATGAATAAAAATAAAAAATTATATGAAAATTCATTTTTCACACAAGTATAAAAGGAATTCATCAGTTATAAATTTGTTAGAAATGAATATAAAAATCTATGTATAATAAAGAGGATATTTTTATAAGAATATGTTATTATGTACACTATATATTTTAAACCTAATAAATTTAATTGACCAATCTTAGTGAATTCAATTAAAGAAATTTATATATATTATATTAACTAAAATTTATTAACATTTAAAAAATATGTTTTTATTAATTAAATAATAAATAATCTAATATGATGTCGAAAAATTGATTTTTCTAAAAAATAGCACATACCCTCATTTTTCACTCATAATATGAAATTAAATTTTGTGATTTATTCATATTATATTACAAAAACATAATTATATATTTACAATAATGTGGTTAAAATTTGGTAATTATTTTCCATATTCTTTTCAATATGAATAATAATTACTGTAAAATTTATCACCTCGATAAATGGAACATTATGTACATCTTGATTAAAAGTATGTTGTATGGCCACGATTTTTTATCCTTATTCTTATATTATTTATCTTATTATAACATAAATACATAATTCATTAAATTTATCAGTTCAATTTACACTTAATCATGAAAATGACATATATAATATTTGAAATAGAGAAAGTCCCCAATTTTTAGTCTCTTGGTTTTAATTTTCTCTTATATATCCCCTAGTGATAGAAGAATCTAATGAATATAAATATATATTAGCAGTTTAAGAAAATATTTATTTGGATATTAATATATTTTTAATTTTTTAATATTTATATAATAACATTAATTTCAAAATTAATTCCAACAAAATATTTTTACAATTAATAATAATATATAATAAATTATTTTAAAAATAGTAAGAGTTATATATTTTGAATGAAATAATCTGAAACATGAATTTTACTGACCAATAATACATATTTTTTGGAGGGATATTTAAATTATTTTAATTTAATTCCAATTTAGTGGTTTTTTTAATGTTAAATTAAATTTAAAATGTTAAAAAATACATTAATGATATTTATTATGAATAATAATTCATTAAATCATAAAAAATCATAAAAATAAAAGATTAATAAAATATTTATATTATATGGTTTTAATCATTAGTAATAATCCATTTATGTGTTCGTTGTCATTTTAAAGTAACAACATTATCAGTTTGAGGGTTGAAAACATCAATATTACTCTTATTGTGAAAATGATTTATAATGGGTAAAAGTAGAAGATAAGGGTAAAAATGTGATCCATTTATGTCAAAATATTATTGTGTGAGATTAATTTGTATCCTAAAAATTTTATTTTTTACCATTTTAATTAAGAGAGATTTTTTCATTAGAATTATTTTAAAATAATTTAATATATTTTGAAATTACAACACTGGCCCTCCCCTTAGTAATAAAAGCGAACTCCCATTTACCAACATTACAAATCTAATATACTTATATATAAATTAAATTATACCAATTTATAATATCCAAATCATTCTCTAATTCATATATGATTTAGTACTACCAAAATACTAACCCATGTTCTCAATAGAGGACACCAAAAGGAGTTATTTCAATGAAGAGGTAATACCCAGAACTGATGGATTTTTTTTAACAAAAATTTAAATCATTAAAAACAAATATATTACTCATTAAATAAAAAAATAATTATCATAAATATAATAATTTTTCTTTAGATTATGAAAACTACATTATAATCTCTTTTCCACATAAAATGGGATGTGAAAGTATTGCTTGTGCGTACGTACGACGTATGTTTTTCAAATACCGATATAATTTATTTTTATCACCATTGTTTATTTAATTGTATTATTATTAGTTTAATGTTTATATATGATATTTATTACAATTTAAACTTCTATAATTATAATAAAAAACCTATATTCTTTACACCCAACCCTTTTGGAAACAATAATGTCGCACGAGCGTATATCCGGACTACCACCTCCATAAAGGGATGTGATTATATTTTCAATTATATTTATCTGGGATGGTAGTGTGGATGAATTTGATGAATATATATGATATATATGACATAATAAAGTTAAAAAGGTTAACTAATCTTTACCATTATCTTTTTTTATTAGTTCTAAATTGAAAATAGCATTCCAGTGCAAGTATGACGAACCATCTTCATGAATAGTGTAATACATTTTCTTGTCCCTGACTTTTATGGATGCCTATAAAAATATTAAAAATAAGTATGATATTTATATAATTATAAAAAACATTTATATTATGGAACTATGATCATTTTCTAAGTACATTAACTACCAAACCAAAACATACATGAAAATAGAAATTATCACTCGAAATAGTGATTTATAGAAAAAATAATATTTTTTTAAAAACTATAAAAAATAAATTCTATATGGGTTTATATATAATATTACTCTTCTATAATTATATATATAATAAAAAAATTATTATACATGAGGTTTAAAAACTTATTATGAATGTTGGACCCGATGTAAGGGGTTTTATGTTATTGTCCCACTTTTGATTGGGATTCATTATGATTGTGTTATGATGATGTAAAATCATCATCAAAATTGAAAAATATTGATAATGTTTCTTTTAATTTGGTTTTTTATTTAATATAAATGTTTCTTAAATTTTACTCACCCTTTGCACTCAAGAGAAAATAAATTTTTTTTTACGGAATGTGTAATTCACTTTCCTATTTTTTTTTAAAAAAATCACATTTATTTCCTGTTTTCTAAAAATTACTAAAAACGGTTTTTAATATTCCAATATAATTGTTTAATGGTATTATTTACCCCTATTTTAATTTTTACAAAAAAAAATTTAATGGAATATTCTTTTAATTTTTTTAAAAGGTTACACAGTGTCTTTATTAACAAACATATAGAAGGAATGTTTTTCAATATATTGGGCATGAATAGAATATTACAAACCTGGTCTTTATTTACATTAATATAATATTTATTTCATAATATTACCTTTAATGCACCTTGATAGGTTTATTATTAAAGTTTCAATCAGGATTAGGTACAATATATAACAATTTGACACAAGAAATACATCATCTTTATTAAAACCATTATTAACATTCTCAAACATAAAATTTCATGGGATAACCTGGGGACAAACATAAGAACTGTGTGATATATAAAGCACAAGAATAGAATAACCATGGTATAACATGAATAGAATAATAAATTTTAGGAAATAGGAATATCAATGATACACAAAAGGATTTAAAAGGATAAACATGAATAATGAGACATGATATATACTGATAATCATAAAGGCAAAATGGGAAATTTGGAAACAACTTAAAACACTACATCATAAATTATGGTCATGGATAAAAACCATACATCATAATGTCAAATATCACTTTCTGTAATCAGTCTCACCCATATACCTATATGACAAATAATGAGATTAATAATTACCCAATGCATTGCATAACTATATAATTCTCTGGGCACCCATTACATTCATTTGAAACTCATGCTTATATGTGTCACTTATATCATACAACATAGATTAATTCATCATCATTTTTATTTAATTATCATAGACTGTGAAATAAATTAATGTATGTTTGATGTAAAATAAATATATGTTCATAAAAGTGAATGACATTAATAATAAATGGGTGTGGTATTCATTATAAAATTATTTTTGGCATGAAATGTCTTATTGAAATTTCGACAACCTAACAACATCTCTTAAAAATCACATAAAATGGACCGATGATAGAAAAAGGGGTGTCTCATCATCTGTACACAGAAGGGGATGTAATAGAGACACATAAATACATATCAAAAAATTAGGAATTTTAAATAAAAGGCATAAGATAAATATAAACATGAATAATTAAGAGATGGTGAGTATCCTTTACCTCTGTGTGTGACACAAAATGCTTCAGAGTAGATTCTTGAGAACATGTATGAACCTTGGGAGTAAACTATATCGGGTATGGTTGAGTATTTATGTAGTAATATAATTTCTAGTGAAGAAAAATGATTTATCTGGTGGGTTTATATATGTAACTAATGGAGATTTTTTTTTTATTTCTTAAATTTTTTTTTAATATTTTTAAAAAAATAAAATAAACCATAAACCATCCCAAGTATTTTCCTATGAGTTCATCATAATGGGGGTGGTTTTAATTATTTTATAAGGAATTGTGATAAACATAAAATAATAACACCATTAATTATGTGGAAGTGAGTCACACTCTTAATGAAACATTTTTTTTATTATATATATTATTGGGTTTGGATGATTCCCCAATGCATTATAAAATTATGAAAATAAACATAAATAACACTATTTTAAATGGAAAACGTATATTTGGTTATGTATTCAATTTATAATATTTATTACATATCTTTTGGGTCATTATGATATGATAAGTCAAACCATATATTTATACCATATTTAATGTTTATCTGAAAATTATAATATCTCAAAAAACAATTAAAATTCACTATTGGATAATTTCAAATATCGGATTATAAAATTTATATGCATTTTATTTTATTAAATTCATATATATGTGTATTGCATCTTTTTAAATAATAATCCACTTTTACTAAGAATGGATTTGTTTTTTTGAAAATAACAATATTCAAACCCTTAAAAAAATAAATTTTACAATATTAAACTTTTATGATAATTCATATTTAATAAATATTTTTCAGTAAAAAAATTCTAATGTAAAATTTATTTCAAAAATAAATAAATAATAATTTCCAAAATTAAATATTAATATTACAAGAAAATATATTTTTTGGTTCATTCAGCAAGATAATTTAAAATGAATCACCAATAAAATGAAAATATATCAATTATTATATAAAATATTTTTTAATATTACAAGGTTCTTGAGTTAAATCCATTAAAAACCATCAAAATCTCCCTGATTTTGGTGATTGACAGTGAGACCCTCCAGGGGTGGTTCGACCAACATTTTTTTGGGATGTGATCTCGATGAGCCTAAACTTCTCCCATACATAGTTTTCTAATTCTTATAATTCTAGATATCTACTTCATATTTATCATGGTCAAATCCGAAATATTATATATCCAATATATGCTTCGATAAATGGGATTCGTAGGGTACGAACCTACTGTTCACAACAATCAATTCTGATGTATGAGTTTGTTGGATTTGTTATAATTTTAAATTCAGACTAATCATGTGACCTCAATTCAAAGTTTATATTTTAAATGATAAATATTATTAATGGTAATTTAAATATTATATTATATAATAAAACAAAATAAATTTAGGTGGGTTCTATAACAATATTGCATAATAATACATTAAATTAAATAAAAATTGGAATTTTATTAATAATATTTCACCACTCCGATCTGGTCATGGATCCTAAAGGGGATGATGTATCCTGGACTAATATTTTCATTCCTCCAAAACCACATGACAATAATTCAGTGATATATTTGGAGGAATAACATGTCTCCAACATCAATCTCAAGGTCTCATTGACGATTATCAAAATAGGACTTCATTCAAATCAGAGAATCCTTGATGTGATGTTGAATATTCATATCCTTATCCACCATTTTATGACCTAGAAAATTTCATTCCCCAACTATATCCCAACATGAAGGTGTTCTGTACCACTTCCCATAAGGGTATTCATATATTCACATTTCGATACTCGAGTAGAAACTATTATTATATGACAACATGACCAGAGGAACATGTTGACCACATCCTCATTTGAAGCCAATTGACAATGCTCTCAATACGTTATCATGTCTCTGGATAGCCAACATAGATTGGACATAATTTTTAAGGTGATAAGCCTTAATGAAGTTCAACATATTATTCAATGCATTTTGGATACACAACTATAACATTGAGGTAAATATTGGGTCTTGATTAAATACAATTGATAATGGTGTTCTAAGAATCCTCACCATTGACCTAGTGTATAAAATTGTTTGTTGATCAAGTGTGATGTATTCTTGAATCGTGATGAAGGGATAATCCTTTATATAAGGATCCACCACTACCCATATTTAATTTTTTCTCTCATGATATCTTTACAAGAAAAGATACAATTTTCATGGTGACATTATCTTCAATATATTTAGGTATAGGTAATTGTTTCATCATCCCCTTAAGTACTTTTCTATACCTTCATGACTTGCTGAAAGTCAATATATCTTGATGTATATTCCACGATATACTTTTTCATATTGTACAAAAAATAGTGTTATTAGATATATTTATAAATCATTGTGCTTATAGAATGTATAGGGAAGGTTGAGCTATGTGAATCATCCCAAAACTCATACATTAACTCTAGATTTGATGGTACCGAACGTCTTGTTCTAAATCCCACAAATCCTTCTCCATTAACATTAATCTCCTTGGAGTTCACTATTATTATAGTTTCTAGATTCTTCAGAACTCCCTCGTCATCTCATTGAGATACCATTATTCTTCCAAAAATAATAGTTTTTAAATCATTTGTGAAAGGATTGATGATGTTCCTTCCTTTATCATTCCGATCTACATCCTCTTAAAATCTATGAATATTGGGTCCTTCTCAATTATAAACAATGATTAAATCACATGATCCTTTTTATTTATAGTGCATTCTAAATCATTTTATTCCTCATAATGGCAGTGAATTGAAAATTTGTTGTACTTGATCAGGTCTAACTATATTCATTGGTTAAAATTTAGTTTTTTTTATAACAACATATATAGTTGAGGAATTTTTTATCCGTTTGTATTTCACACTTATCAAAAAAGAGAGAATTATTCCATATTTTTAAATCAAATATCACTATATCCAACTCTAGATAATGTGTTGGGTAGTTTTTTGTTATCATTAAGCATCATCAAATCATAATCTACAAAATTTAAATATTTATTTTGACAAACATCCCAATCCCTCCTTAGAAGTCTCACTGAATACTATAAAAACATCTCCACTTGTGGGTACTTTGAGTACATGTTATGTGATAGGCCAACGTTTCACCTCTTTGAAGCAGACATTAACTTGACCATTCAATGAAACAAGACTCCCTTCCAAGTCAGTTTGGATAGAGGGTATATAAATCATGATAAATTTCCAACCAGTCGAATATAATACACACATAATCCATGGAAACTAAATATATCTATAAAATATGTTTTCCTTATCCATTGATAAATTTAATATGTCATTGAAGAGTCCACTGATATCCAATTTTTTGTGATGATATTCTCTATGAATGATACTTCATTCAACCAGAACTCGATATTTTTATCACTTTCATAAACATCCACATTATTCAAGGTCATTTTCATTGTTCATAGATTCTTTTCATGGTCCTCCATTGTTTTGGAGAATATTATAATATAATCTATAATGAAAAAAAAATTAGTCGAGGAAATATATAAAAATTATATTAATTACTTACATTAATAGTTATAGATAATTAGTAATTCATAATGGAATTATTATTAAATCATAGTGTATGTACCTTGTACATAAGGTAGTCATGTTGATATCCTTCTTCCTCACCCAAAGATGGTAATACACAGACCATATATCCACTTGGGAGAATTATTATTACCTACATAACTTATCAAACAAGTAACCAATACAAGTAATTGGACATTTGTTCTTTATGATGATCTTTTTGTTCTCAAAGTAAAAAATTCAAATACCCATGGACCAATGATTATTCATGACAATGTGAATTGGTTCACCCCCTAGAGAAGAACATAGTTGTGTGAACCCTTTATCTATATTATTCTATAGTTGTCTACAAATTACCATAGGTTCAAAAATAGTTATTCTATATAAATTTTTAGACAATGTATACACCCAATGTGTAAACTAGAATGAAAATTCAACCTCTCGGCTATAAGGAATACCTAGAAATTCCATAGGGAACAAGTGATCATATTCCATCAGAATGGGCATGTCACAATGCATGATATTTTTATTATAGTAAATTATGTTTTCAAGATAAACATTCTTATAGGAAAATATTATTGATTCTTGTGATGATGGTGCTAATCTAGATTCATCCTCCCCCTTGAACTTTTACCGAATCATGATTTTATTTTTAATACAAAGATTGATTTACTTCTCATGGAAATTTAATTTTACATAATATATAGAAATTGAATACATACCAATTATTTCTTAAACATACACTAAAGGGTGTATGAAAATGTTTTCTATGAATTTGAACCATAATTTATTGAAATGGGAGGATTTATAAACATAGGATGAAAAAATTTCTCCTTTTTCCTTTTTTCATTGAGAACACTACTATGATGAATTATGGTGCTATTTGAATAGTTATACTAAACAATAGTGATATGAATTAATGTGTATAAGAATAAAAAAATTATTTTCATTATTATTAAATGAATAAATTTAATTCTACTCACCGATTTATTTTCAAGATCATCCACTGTGTATATGATTGAAAAATCTCAACCTTTCATCATTAGAGGTTGGTGGTTTTTTCAGAAAACCATTATATTGGTGTATAGGTTGGATAAATTCACTGGTTCCTTGTAGTTTAATTAATTATATATGAACTAAGAGTTCAGAATAATATTCCACTTCCACAATGTAGAAGTGGGGGTTTCCTATCAGTAATTGTTAGTTGGGTCCCCTTACTTCCCACACCTAGTTCTTTTCCTCACCACCTTAGGAAATTTCTCGGGAACTTCATCTGCATGCTAGAAAAGGGGGATGTTGAAATATCATGGAACCATTTTATTTCACCATTAGTCTTATGGAATTAAAATCCAATTTATAATTCTATTCTAAATGATACCCTAGAGATTTTAGAATCATCATTTTGACTTTCATTGAACATAAAACAAATTCTTCATAGATATCAATGTATCATATCATGAGGGCATTTCGTAGACATGGTTTTATCCCACTAAAAAAGTTTTCAAAATTGATTTTGAGGGTAACAACAATTCTATATTAATATCATAAAATATTTTTTATGTTTTCCTCATACATTCTGATTGATTAATAATATTTTAGATTGAGGGAAAGGAAATCTCTTTCTTTTATATGATGATGAGTGCAAGGAAAAATTTATCAAAAAACATTTTCAATAATTACTTCCACCCCATTACTTCAATATATACATTTGGATTATTGTTCTTGATCAATTTACAACAAAAATTATATTATCTCTCTATTTTATAAATATATAGTCAAACATTTTATTTTTCAGAACAATGAAGTATATAAAATATATTTTCAATTGAGTTGATCCATTGTACCATGATTAGAGGATAATATGATCTATTGAATTGTAGAGGACTTTATACCAAAATTCCATAATTAATTTTTGTTATTTATTAAGGGGATTTAGGATCTCCACATAATCCATGTTTTTTAGGATCATACATTATGAGAGAGAATATTAATACAATTTTATTGATTTCATCTCCTGTCAAGTTGGGCATCTTATTGGGGAAAGCTATCCCATTTCTCATTCCATTTATTTTTTTCTTGATTACAACTATTTAAATCCATTTGATAATGTAATGGTAAAATTTGGAATGTTTTTTAAATTTATTAGACACATAAATGTAGTATAATGAAATTAATTAGAAATTATAAATTTCACTTATTTCCTTAACTTATGAAATTTTAATATTCAATCAAATTTATCTAATATATATTATATAAAATATTATATAATAGTTATTTTTTAAATTTTTGATTTATTTTTAATGATATTATGAATTTAATAAAGCATTTTAATTAGTTTTTATATACTAATTTTGCATAAAGACCCATTTTCGGGCACCATTTCCCTATTAAGTTGATCTCAACGTGGTGTTTTTAGGATTTACAACTATATATATCTGTGATAGAGCCACATACACTTGTATTATCCAGAAATGGATATATTGGATTGATAAAACACATAATCTATACTCACCATAAGAGAGGGATGTTTTCTTATACACGATTTAATCTTTAGGTATTTCTCTGAATTTATCAAAACATAATCCCAAAACAATATTTTTTCCTTAGATAATAACTATAACTACACTTTTATTTATTTCTAATTAATATATGATTTAATAGATAGTATTAGACCTATTTAAACCCATAATATTAACATGTTTAGATTGTTTTGGGTATTAGGTAAATTACATAAACATTTAAATTAAAATAGAATCATCTTAATTGAAAATATCTATAACATGTGCATAATTAAAACTACATAGAATAACCTGGGGACATACATAAGAAAGTAGTGATAAATAATGCCTTTTAATGGAATAAAAATGTTATAACATGAATATAAAAATAAATATTATAAAATATGAATATATGTGTGGAATAAAAGGAGTAAAAATCATAACAATGAATAGTGATACATTATATAGAATGATAATCATAAAGGCAATAGTGTAAATGTTGAAACAACATAATCAAATGCATCATAAACATAGGTCAAGGATAAAAACTAATAAATAATGATAAAAAAAGTCCCATAAATGAATTAGGTTAACTCCCTATACATTTATGAAATCTCATTAGACTAAACATTACCTAATTAATTTGAGCGTTATATAATTCCAGACAAACCATTAATGTTCATTTCTATTAGATTATTAAGTCTGCCACATAGATCATACAAAATTGATGCATTATTGATTATATATTATTCCATGGACAAGGATTCAATATTAAATACATGTATGTTTCATTTTAAATAAGTATAAGTACCTAAATATTGGCACCCCCGATAGTAAATGGGTATGGTATTCAATATAGAATTGTTTTTGAATGGAAAATCATAGAGGAATTTGAACAGAATAATGGCATCACATAAAAAAAATAATAAAATGGGTTTGTGAAAAAAATATATGTCTATTATAATATATACATAAAATGGGATTTAATATGGAAAAATAATTTCATATCCGTTAATTAGGAATTAGAAATATAATTCCTATGATAAAAATAATCTTTAATAAAGAAGAGAATGCATGGATCCCTTACTTGAGTGTTTGAATCCAAATTCAAAGGAGGATATTATTGAGAACTTGGGGGATCTTTGGGAGGAATTTAGAGATGGGAGAAAAGATTAAGGACAATATACAATTAATTTTAGTGAAGGTAAATTTTTTATTGGTTGGGTTAATATATTGAATGAATCAGAAATTCTATATTATTTTTTCGAACATAGGTAATGGACTCTATATAACCAAAAAACATAACCACAAACCTTAACATTGTTTTCTCTCATAGTTTCTGCAAAATGGTAGTGGAATTATTATTTTATAAATTATATTTCCATACCTAATTAAATTATACACTTTTTATGTGGATGTGAGTCATACTCTTAAAAAGAGATTGTAAAACCTCAAAACATATTAATATTTTTAGAGGATTCAGAATGGCTTTGTATAATTAATTAAATAATAATTAAATAAAAAAAATTTAATAAAAAACATATATTTTGTATTGTTTAACCTTTATAGTATTTATTATATCACATTTGGGTCAATAAGATGTCATAATAAACACTATGTATTTATACCGCATTTAAATTTAAACTGAAATATCGACAGTCATTGAAAGGAATGAAAAAATCAATTTTGGATAATATTAACATTATAGTTACAAATGTAATATTGATTTTATCTAAATATTTTTCTAAATATGTTTTTTACTTTTAAAACAAGAATCAAAATTTATTTATAAATTCTTTGTTTTTTTACAGTTACACTTTTCAAACCCTAATAAAGATTACATTGAATCATCATAAAAATTTTATGATCATTTTTATTTAATAAAAATAATTTATTATAATATTATTTATTTTCTGAAAATAAATTCATGAAAATAAATTCCTCAATTCAATTTTAATATTTCCCAAAAATATAACTTTTTTACTGTATCAAAATAATTTATAATCTATCAATAAAAAATTTAAATATATAATTTTTCATATAAAATATAATTGTTAATATTACTAGGGTCTTGATACATATATCATTAATACAATTCACTTTCCCTATGACTGAGGTGAACTAATGTTAGAAATTCATGGGGTGGTTTAACAAACATAGTTTGGGTCATGATCTCGATGATTTTAACTACAGTTGAAATCAATTTTTCAAAAGATTTTGTAGCATAATCATTACATGGAATTTATGAAGAGATTAGACTAGATATTTTAACTCCCTATAAATCTCCATTAAATTTGCTTCAAAGGGTATCATCTTACTTATGATTCCTTCACATCCATTTTCAATTCCAATTGGTTTTTTTTATAAACCTACTATTAAACAAATCATGTTATCAATTTTCAATGATTATATTGTAAATTGTAATGATGCTCGATAAAAATTTAAATAGGATAAGATATAATAAAATTGGAGAAATTTATATGTTTACTATAACCATATTACTTAACAATACATTTAATTAATTCACATTTATAAATTTATTTATAACATTTCGGGTCATTACGCATAATTTCCCTTCTTCATGACCAATAAATATCTTTTTATTCTTTACTGATAAGTTTCAATGAAATATTCATTGAATTTTTTTTAAAAAATATATTTTATAATTTTTAGCGTTTTAAGTAGTGATATATAAATAAAAAGGTTGTTTTTCCCAAGATGTTTTTAATAATCTTTTGATTAATCAGTGAAAAAAATCAATATTTCATATGATTTACTAATTATATGATAAATGTATATTATGCAATAGGACTTATTTTAATTACTTATGTTTATAATGCAATTATTTTTGTCAAACCTATTCATATTCAAATGGTTACGATATGATGAAAATGTTGTGAAAGCCATTTGTTGTCGTTAGTTCTTATATAGTAAATTGATTTAAATTTTATGGGTCAAATATATATGATTTTCATTTTTTATTGGTGGGAAATATTTATCCCTCTAGTACATTGGGTGAGGATTCACATATCATTTGATAAAAAGGATGGGAATTTGTAGTAAATATAGTTCAATAAGGGAAATTATCTATAATGATAGTCATTTCTATGAATATTGACAAATTAAATGGTTTTTAGAGTAAAACCATTAAATATTATCATACTTGTAAAATATCCTTGGCAAATAAGTATCTTATTTCATAGGATTTTGTGTATGAAAAAATTCCTTGTATTCCTACATAATTCAGTAAAATCTCATGTTCTTTCATTTATTTTTAATTAATATCTTATAAACTACAATAATTTATGGAATGACTCATGATTTTGATATTTTAGATGTAGGGTATGTTGTTCCAATGTCAAAAACATTTTATCATAACATTTTTATCATATATTCTTATATGATCACTAATATCTACCTTGATTACACTTACACAGAATAAGACCACATCCACTCTTTTCAATTTTTTTCTAAATATGGGATGAATGGTTTTATGTTAGATATTTATAATATTGGTTAGTTAAAAATTTAAAACATGGATGGGAATAGATTATTGAAATCCCTGTTGATTAGTCTTAGTATGAGATTAAATCTAATTTTTTTGTCATGATGAAGAATGAAATAGGTTAATCCCTTGTTTTCAAAGAAGAATGTGTCATGATTTAGATATCCTATAAAATATATTTTTTATTTTTATTCAATTTCCCACTTTGATTATTGTTTCTAATACAATTATTTTGGTTTTAGTAAATGGACTAAGGATGAAGGAATTTTGTTGATGGGGAATTTGATGGACAATGAAATTTTTTTACTTCACAGTAACAAGATGTTGTGGGATATGGATTGGAAAATTTCATTGGATTTCAGAAAAAATTATAATCTACAAGAAACACTGATCATCAAAATGACTAAAAGAGGGATACAGATCTGTGAGGTGACAAACACCTTATTTTATTGGGTACATTGATCCACTAGTAACTGCGTAATGGATCAGTTCCACTGATAAGATATTTTTTATTCTCAAGTTTGTGGACTATGAAAATTCTATTTTGTTTCTATTAGTCGGAAGGATAAGTAGATCAATGGTGGACTATTCTTATGAAAATAGAGAAATAGGAAAAAGTATACACTATATAGTGGGTTGAGTTTATGTGATTAATTAATAATATGTATTTACTCATATAATTTTTATTAAAATGGAAAAAAATACCTTGAATCAGAATAGATGTATTATGAGTCCATTGGTATCTAAGAGGAATCTTTTAAAGGTTTAGTGATGTACGTGTTTACTATTATCATCCCTCCAGACTGTAATTTTAACTCATTCCTTGATATCTTAAAACTGTGTCTCTGAAGGGAAACACACAATAGGGATTTCAGAAATGTTTAATAGATCTTATGATTTTATATCAACGGGGGTATAGTGATAATATTTATCCCTCATTCTCATTTTTTAAATATAAAAATTCTGTAATTCAATGAATGATCTAACGAAAATTGGAGATATTATTATGGGATTTCCAATATGATCAAAATGTTGAATAAATCAATTAAAAATAGTACTAAGGTAAATGTAGAATATTTAAATATTGTAATTCAGGGTTATTGTGTAATCAAATGTCAATGTGATTGGAAGAAGCTAGTTCACAATGCGAGTAGATAGAAAGATTCATAGAATACACCACCAAATCTAGAGTATTCTAAATACTAAGAGTTTGAGAGTTAGAAAATACCATTTCCAAATCAAATCAATAACTATGATGATTGATGTTAGAAACCTCTTAATACCATATACAAATTGAAATTTCATGTGATCACTATTTCTAATGAGGGGTATAATAAATAAATGGTGAAATTTACACTTACCATCCACTCTAGAACTATTAATGTGTTATTTGATCAAAGATATACACAATATTTTATATATAAATAATTTTTATTGTAATTACAATACCTAGTCAAAAAATACATATTTCTTTTTCATTAAAAAACCTATAATTGTAGGTTGATCTCATCCCAATTATTTTATTTTTTAGTCATTGAGGTAAATGGTATTTTATTTTCTAAAAATCTTTTCATTCATTATCTAGTTTTATATTTTGTTATTTTTTTCATGGATAATTTTTCATTAAATAAACCCCATGTATATTTTTAGGAATGGAATTTTCATTTGATACATTAAACCATCTTATGATCTAAAATCATTGTGATGAAGAAATGAACTTCTAATGGAAATTATATTCAACATATGGGTCATGATTCCTATTCAAACATGTCATTTGTATTAGATTTTTTGGGTGTAATTAAAGATAGTATATGTTTATATTTAATAATATATTATTGATGTATTTAAATAATAATTTCATGTTATTAAACTAAACCATGAAGTTGAATTTCTGTTTAACTGATACCTGATGCAACACATATTTCAAATACATGATATAGAATAGAACAAACTGAAACACATGAGTTTATGACGTAACTATAAGAGTATCTTGGAAAGGGGTTCATATATCATTGTTCACCACATTGGATTACACATGTTTTTTATTAATAATAAACATGTATCAATTAAGCTATGCATCATTTATCGATAATGAAAAAATGTCCATATCTATAAAATGTTTTTTCTACCCTGTATTGATGACTTTTTTGACCAAAAATGTGGATCACATTAATTTCTATGATTGGTATTAATTTTTCATATCATATAATAATGCTCAAGTAGGATGATATTCCATGGAGAAAATTATGTTAATGGTATGGAAATAGTAAAGTTATAGTGAATATATATGGACTTACTAATGCCCCAATTATCTTCAAATATTTTGTTAGTAGAGTCCTTAGAACATGTTGATTATTTTTATGTAATATTTATAAGAGAAACTTTTATACAATAAATGTTCAAGGAAAAAAAATAAGTTCTTTATGTTTTTTATTAATACGCAATGCAAGGAAACAATTTATAAAAAAATTACCCAGAAACTTTTGACATTGCAATGATTATTCTGGGGTTATATAATATCAATTGGGGGAATATCCATAAACGTTCAAAAAAATGTCATTGAACATTATCCCTAACCAAACACTATGACTATGATTCATATTATTCATGGATTAAAAATAAATTGTCATCTCATTGCAGATAAGTATGAATAGCTTTCAAATATATTAATCATGTTAACTCCAAAGGGAGCATAATTCCCTTAGATGGATCAATGAGTGGATGTTATAAATAACTGAATAGAAGGATAGTCATTATCCAAGTTCTTATAGTACCGTATAGTACCTAAGAGGTTTCTATCACCAGTGATGCATCCATGAAGTGACCAGAATGAGTCCACAGGTATAATTATGTGGTTATAAATTATTTATCTGGTTAATTGATGCTCCATGAGTAAAATTACCGAACTCATTATTTAGTTTTATCTATGGTAATTTTTTCTGTAAAGTAATAGATGAATAATATTTATTAAAAATTGTGTAACATATATACTAATCAAAAAATAATAAATTATATTTTATCTCAAAATGTGATGAAATTTCTGCAATGATGTTAGTTGAATGTGGGAAATGATTATTAAAAATGAATACATTGCCTCCCTAGGAAAGAGAACAAGGTGGAATATTCTCTATATCAAAAGTAACATCCAAGATTATCTTTGATGAGGAATAAAAAATAAAATATTTCAATAATTTCAATGGAAGGATCTTGATATCATAAATGAATGGTTTAAATGTTATTGTTCTCAAATTAGAGTCAACCGTATATCTATGTGAATATTATTGTCGCATATAAGTAGATGTTGATCTTCAAAACAAGGTGATAAATTTATCCGAGTTCGTCTTTATTTGAGATGGAATAATATGAATTTAGAACCATTTTTGTGTACCATTGGTACCATGTTGGAAGAACAAACTATTGTATGAAGATTTTATTTCATCATTCTCTTTCCATAGTAGAATTATTAATATGTTCAACAATTTGAAATAGAATTTTTAGTTCAATGGCATAAAGAGAGATATTATAGTTTATGTTTGTCAATTCTTGTTACATAATTATTTTATGAGTGTGTGGAAAAATAAAAATGAGATTTTCTAACCAATACATATACTATTAAGGAAATGGAAAAAAAATCGTAGTGTATTTTTTCATCAATCTCCCAAAATCATCTACACGGGATTTTTCTATATGGGATGTAGTAAATTAGAGTATGTATTCATTGCACATTTTTTCTATTATATAATATTTATCTCTCGGTCAAATTAAGTGGTTACATATTAGGTAAGGGTTAATATTTCAAGGTTTACCACTATCCATTGTTTCTAATTAGGGTCAAAGGATTACATTGCTTTTTGGAGAAGTCTTCAGATGGATTTGGATAAAGAGTTATCTTTAAACAGTTTTTATCATCCCAAGACAGATGGTCCAAATGATGGAACCATTAAAATATTATAATACAAGTTGATTGTTTTTATAGTGAATATAAATTATTTTTTAATCAACATCATACATTGGTGGTATTGTGATAGAACAGTATCATTCATGAAAAAATATATATGGATTTTTATAAAGCCCACTAGGGTAGGATTGACAGAACTCAAAATATATGGAATTATTTTTGAGAAATAATGATACTAGTTCTTAATCTATATGATGTAATGAAAGATAAGACTATATACATTCAATTACACAAATGATCTGATCATTGTTAATAAAAAACCAATACTAATAATCTTTGGAATGATCTTTAGTCTAAATTTGGTGACAAGGTATTCTTTAAAGTAACTACCTAGAATAATGTAATGAGATTTCAAAGGAATTTAAATATAATACCCTTGAATATTGTTCCTCTTGAAATTATTTTTCATATTTTGACATTATCTTATTTATTGGTGATAATATCAAACCTCTATCATGTTTAGGATCAATTCTATGTATCTATTATATGATTCTATATATACTATAATTCACATGTACTAAACTCAAAGGTCATGCCAGTAAAAAAATATATTTTTTATAAGGAAAAAATATATTTTATTCAAGTCCATAGAGATAATTTTATATGAAATAACTTTTCACGACCCGACCCAACGGGGCTCGAGCCGCGACACCCCAAGCCCGCCTCCAGTAGGCCAGGGGCTGGAGACCAGCGCCGAGTAGGTTATCACACACATGGGAGGCATTAGCCCAAGGTACCTGTACACACGCACCCACAAACACCTCCATGCAACAGTGCATAGATAAAAAAACTGAAAAGTAAATGCATGCATACAATCTATCCCAAACTAGAGTGAAACAGCAAAAGAACAAGGGAAAAATAGGGCCCACCAAAAGGAAACTACAAAGCGCGTCCAACTTGCTCTATAGAAGGGGAATGCTGCCACAAACACCCGCCGGAAAGCTCCCTCGGCACAGCTCCGGTAAACACCCCGGTCAACACGCTCACTAAGCTCCGCCTGCTCCGGGTCCTCCTGGGACTCCGTCAAAAGGCCTGTGGTCTGCACAAGACACAAACATGTGTGGGCAAAGCCCGTGCATGGGTGAGTATAAACATACTCAGTAGGCACCCCAAAAACCCAAAACCCAAGGGAGAAACTGAAAGCCAATAGTCCACTCAACCCAGCCAGAGGGAACCCAGACGAGAGAGAAACTCCATCTCGTGACCATCCTCGGCTAAACACAACAAGTCAGCTCAGTTTAGCTCAGTTGTATGCCCATACATACACCTTGTACAATCCAGATATACACAGCTCACGCCACAAAGCCACAAGAGGTACCGACCTCATCACCAGCAACTGTCCACAACAAGGAGAGTACACCACGAACACTGTCATACAAGATGACACTCATCCGAGAGATACACTCCATCGGGTCCCAACCAAACATCTCAGACGCTCACCCGAGAGACCACGCTCATCAGACAACATCACTGAGGAAACCTCACTGAAACAACATAACCACCAAACTCCTCGGAGAGGGGATCACCGCTAGGGTCCTCTAGGGGATACCAAGACCTACTCCGGTATACGTAGCTCACAGATAGGGGATCACTCCCAGGGTCCGCTGGGGGATACCACGACCCGATCTGGCATACGTAGTTCTCACAGATGGGGGATCACACCCAGGATCCGCTGAGGGATACCACAACTCGATCTGGCATACGACAGAAGCTTCACACTCAGATAGAGGATCATCGTCCATAGAAAGATGGTCACGATGATACCGGAACCCTATCTGGTATAACTCGTGATGTAGGGGATCGAACCGACGATGCCGCAACCCTACCGAAACCACGCGCTGAGTAGGGGATCGCATAACCAACGATACCGTAACCCTAGTATAAACTACATGCTGAGTAGGGGATCGTAAACCCGACGATGCCACAACCCTACTGTGCACGACCCACTGCGTAGGGGATCATATTCCCGATGATGCCACAAACCCCACGGGGTTAACCTGCTAGATAGGGTATCGCCACCCGTAAATAAGCGGTCACAGCGATACCAAGAACCCGATCTAGGGTAAAGATGCTAGAGGATCCACTCCGGGCCCACCGGAGGGATACCACAACTCTAACAGTTTAAAAATCCCATCGAGAGGATCTAAAACCCATACGAAGGTTGTGATGCCACACGAACCCTCGTAGGAACGAACCAAGGTAGAACCCTCAACCACTGCTGGTCCAAACATCGCTAACCCGAGCGACCCGCCACAACGCCACACTGCGCACCTCCTAGGCCAAAACCGAGGCCACCATCACGTTCCACGCGGAAAAACACACAGGATAGGCTGTTTACTCGCTCGAAACGGAGCACCGGTGAAAAAGGCACTATTCACCGTAGCTAGCTCGTGCGGGGCCCACACAACGATCCCGAAACCCGTCGAGCGGATCACACTACGACGATCCCCTCGGAAAAACAAGCGGAATCGACTACTCGCTCGCCCAAAACGGACACCCGGTGAAAAAGGTACTTTTCACTGAAGGCTGGCTCGGGTGGGACCCATGCCTGGATTCCAAAACACATCGAACGGATTGCACCATTGTGCTCCTCTCGGAAAAACACACAGGATCGACTATTCATCCGCCAAAATCGGACTCCTGGTGCAAAAGCTGTGTTTCCCCGCAAACGCCAAAACCCGGCCTCGTGGGGCCCGCACCCTGTTCGTAGTCCCAACACCCGGAAACCATCCCAAAAAGTCCGTTGTACCATCAAGGTCTCAACGCCGCTGACGGCGCGTCAATCGGACACTCCGGGTAGAAGTTACAACGACCCGAAGTCGTAAAATAATAAAATAATATTATTTTATACGACGTTTCTAGCTCCCGTGCCATGATCCCGAATCTTTAAACCCTCAAATTGAGTTCAAAAGGTCCGTCTCGACGCAAGGAGCGCGTCGCCGCAAACGGCTCGCAAATCGGAGTTACGGTTTGCGAGTTACGGGGGTTTAAAGAACCCCCGGAACATTCTGGCCGGACCACCGCAGGGTCGCCGGAAACCACCGCGCCGCCGCCGGA
This sequence comes from Viscum album, assembly GCA_963277665.1. Classification (NCBI taxonomy): domain Eukaryota; kingdom Viridiplantae; phylum Streptophyta; class Magnoliopsida; order Santalales; family Viscaceae; genus Viscum; species Viscum album. Next base: position 953,916,645 of record OY728133.1, on the reverse strand, counting down.
CTCCGTCGTGCCGAAGCCGGAAACCACCGCGTTGCCGCCGCGCGGCCGCGTAACTCGCCGGAATCCGCCATGGCCACCGCGGGTCTCGCCGGAAAACCGGGTCTTTCGCCGGAAAACTTTTGGGAGCCACCGGGAGCACCCCGGTGCACCAAATTCAGATCTGAAACATGTTTCGGAAAGCTCGGGACCCGAACTATACAAATCTTATGAAAATTTGAAGAAAAACAACACAAAAACGGGATCCGGGATTTTCAAAACATAAAACGCCTACCTCGCGGGCGAAACGCCGACGATCCGCGCTCCAAAGCTTCCGTTACACGATCCTGGAACGCCCGCCGTCGAAATCCGAGCTCGACGGCACCTTGATCGCGCGATTCGGCTGCTGATTCTCCGTCGGAAGGGGAGGAGAAGGAGGAGGAACTCCTCCTCTGCGTTACACACGTCTAACAAGGGGGGTAGATATTTGTTTCCAACAAATATCTGCTTAACTCCCCGGCCCGACATGCCCCCGACCCCGCACCAGATGCGAACCAGGATAAGGTCACCGCTAGGGTAAACGCGCCGTTCTGAACGCAACGGCGGACTCAGATTTTCCATCTGAGACTCCGTTCAGAAGTTATTAGTGTCGACGCTCGCCCACTAACTTGCTTCTTATTTAAGGAAACGCACCTGGTGGTGTTTCTCACCGCAGGCCCGCGCCCGCAAGGATTACACCCCTCCTAGGGTAAACGGCACGTTCCGGACGCAACTGTGCACTCAGATTCCTATTCTGAGCTACCGTTTAGGAGATATCACACCTTCGCCACGTGCATAGTATAAAAAAACTTAATATTTTTATAAAATTAATTCCGGGCACACCGGGCCTCGGAATCGCACGCCGTCTTCGCGCCTAACTCTGAAATTATTCGTAGAAATATTCCAAAGTCTGAAAGGGCCAAAAACCCGAGTCGCTACATCCTCCCCCCTTATAACTTTTTGTCCCCGAAAAGTCCTAAGCACAAGGAAAGCAACTGGACTCGCAACTGGGTCTCACACACCAGTGAGCTCACCAACAAACAACCACTCAGGGTCTTACCAACGCCCTGAACAAAACTCGAGCAAGAAACAAAAGGAAAGAGTACAGTTAAACAGTGTTTGAAAAACTACTGCAGTAAGTAGAAAGATACAAGGCGTACCTCTATCCATCCGCGGTGCCTCTGGGTCAACAGCCTCCAGTGTAACATCCCAGGTAAATAATGAATAAAGAATTTTCATATTTATTAATATTTATGAATTAAATATCAATTTTATTTTAAAGGGGTTGCTATGTTCGATAGCGTACCCGATACGCAACGATGAGTTTCTTTGAAACATACGTAGCACACTGGTAATAAAATAATATTATTTTAAATGTTAGTTAACAAGTAGCCGTTGTACTGGCGGGAATGGATAGAAATAACTAAAATATGATTAGATATGTTTTTAAATGTTTATACATTTACCCAATAAAAGATAAAGGCTTAAAATACGGAAAGAGTTCAATTTTAGGGCATATATACTCTAATTTTCACTAAAGGTTCACTTATCACCTTTTAATGGTGAACCGTCATTAAATATAGTTTTGATCACTCTTATACTTTATTTTGGACCAAATATAACTCTTCTCTAGAATCGGGACATCAAAATTTACTTTGTGTAAATTTTTGGTACCTTTCTAATAAAGTTCATTTTTTATGAATAGTGTAAAATGTTGTATTTTAATTCAAAACCTCTTTTCAATCTAAATTATTTATATTATTAGATTATTATTTTAATTGGTTTTAAATTGAAATTAGAAAATATTTTTACCAGTTAATCCAATGGTGGTCATTGGAATCAATTTCACTTTGAAATTAGACTTAAACTAGTGTCAATCTTTTGATACTTATTGTTTCACAAAAACACGCTATTTTTCCTGACAGCGGGAATTAATTATTAAATTAATTAATTTGACTTATATGTTTTGAATTTTTTAAAATGGACTTCATTTTTGAATTCTGAATATCAAATATAGCTTCGGCTGAATTTTTGGTAATTTTCTGAAAAACATCAATTTTTGATGAATAGTGAAACCACTAAGTGGTAACCAAGCAAACTGATTTTTCAGTTAAATGAAAGTTTACCACTAATGTGTATTGAATTTTGAAAATCCGACATACATGGTTGTCATTAAGAAGTAAAATGTGGTTCAATGAGATTATAATAATTTTTGGTGAATAGTAACTTATTAAGTTCTTAATCGCGATTAGTGGTAATTAGGGTAGTTTAAGGTAAAAATAATGCTTTAATTATATGAAATGACCTAGACACATGTCCCAACCTTATTGGTTGTGTCATGGCCGACCAAGAAAAGCCATGAGTCAACTTGGGGTCCCCATGGAGACACTTTGGTTTGGAAATGACATAACTAACTTTTTATTAAATGTTAAAGTAAAAATGACACAAACAAGAGATGTTTTACGAAAACAAGTTTTACATGGGGTTATAAAGATCAGATTTTTGATTATAAATAGTCATTGGAAAGATAAAACGATTTCCTACATCATAGTATTTTTTTTATGATTTTTAGACATTAAATAAATTAAATTATTTATGACATAATAATGATGCAGTGATGACATCATTATTTGACGATTTAAATAAAATGGAACGATAATGTAAAATCTATGAACTACACATGTCTAAAACATATTGGATGAGTGGATTTCTAAGCCTTATCACCTTATCCAAGAATTATATCAATGTGTGACCTTTTGAAACCGAAACACATTTTCAAATAAAGTAATATTTCTTTACTTTCCAAAAGTGGCCCTCCTCTCCTCTTATAAAAGGCCCCCACCTCTACCTCATTTCACACACTCCTCAAGCCTTTGGCTCGTCCAACCCCTTCCCAATTACTCTCTCCACATCCCTCTCCTCATCCTAGAGGATTACATTTGGGCATAATCCTTTCAAAAGAAGCCTTTAGGCTCAAATCAAAAGGAGTTACACTTTTAAAGGTAATTCATTCACTCTTGTTCGTTTGTTTTATTTTGCTTCTACAACCCTATAAACTCTTTTTATTTACTTCTTTTGTAACAACACCAGTATCTTCAATATACTAGGATGTTGTTATAATATTTATTTGAGCTACACTCTCACACAACTACATCAAATGGTTAAAGAACATACGGTTTTCGTGGATGGCGAAATTCTGCCTCCCGAAACGATGATTGTTCAATACTCATTTAACACCTTCAAGGGTGGCCATTATGATGTCACTATTTTTATATATGATATATAATATGTTTATGTTTTCTTTAAGATTCTGTATTTTTCATTTTTGGCATACCTTTATGGTTTCCATTATGGGTAAACACGATATCTTCATTTAAGGAAGTGCAGACTACCGCCCCCTAAAAGTGATGTGATTCGTTAATGCCATATGTGGGACGTGTAAAGGATGGATTTAAAGTTATTATATATGATGATATACTTGAATTATAATATAACTCTATATCATTATTATTTCTTTCCATTAAAGTATGAGATAGAAATGAAAGTAGCGTTCATGCGTACGTACGGCGTACCGTCTCCATGAACGGTGCATTTCATTTCTTATCCCCAAATGTAATGTACTATTAAAATTACATGTATATAATGTATATATATAATTAATGATATATATAAATGATGAATATAATTCTGGAATTAAAATATACATACCTCTCATTTAGTTTTAATTCCACTAATATGACAAAGAAATGAATGTAGCGTTCATGCGTACGTACGGCTTACCGTCTCCATGAACGGTGCATTTCATTTCTTACCTCTAAATGATTATGTAATATTATAAATACATGTATATTCTGGATATATATGATATATATGATATCCAAATCAGGAATTTCATTCTGGATATAAAGAACTTTTGACCACACGAACAACATGTAATTGTAAGAAGTCAACTTTCGACTTAAGTACCAAATATTGACAAAACAAACATTATTAACTTAAATGGTTAAATAATGTTTATAACATGGAAATAAGTGATATAAAAGGAATAATGAACTTTAAAAAGGTTCTTAATCAAGTATAAATTAACTCAAGTTTATTATTCAGGACGTTAAAGAACGATCGAGTCAAGTCGGACCCAAGGTAAGGGACTTCGTCTCAATCTCCTTTCATTGAGTCATATTTCGTTTTATACACAACTTTCTTTTATATGGTGTATAAACCCTTTGAATTTTAATTTTATACAAAAGGAATCTTTTTCTACGAAGCGTTTTACTAAACGACAAAAAGGAATGTTTTTTTTAACGTACGCGGTGACAACGACTTTTTCCGCCGCCGCGAGTATTATTTTGGTCTTTGGCTTCCTCAACAAGCTGTAATGTTTTTAAAATAAAATAAATACCATATACTCTTTTATGTAATTTGGTATTGAAAATGGTTTTGATAAAGGATTCTATTATGTCAATATATTTATGATATATTGTGATTGAAATGTGGAAATGTTATCTTTCCTTTATATTGGTTTTATGTTTTATGATTTTATATTGGTACTTGGACATTTTAACGGGTGGTTACGTTATAAACCATATGATGGGTGGTACCGTGAATACCAGGATGGGTGGTTACGTTATAACCTCCAATGCATTGGGTGTGGAAGTCGGCCGTATGGATATTCCATTAAGTATGTATGGAAATTGGCCGTATGGATATTCCATTAAGTGATATGTGTGGAAGTCAACTGTATGGTTATTCCACTTAAGTATGTTTATGTCCCAAGTTACCTTTATATATTCTATGTGTTCTTTATATGGGTTTTATGGTAATCCTTTGGTTACAAAAAGGTAAGTAATGATACTTTATTCAGTGAAGATTTTTTTACTACTTCATGAAGGTGAAGGTATTACTTTGATATAGTATACATGGTTTACTTGATGTTTGAAAAACTAACAGTTTTCATTCGTTTTGTATTCCTTACTGAGCTTTTTATGCTCACCCCAAGTTTTTCGAAATGTTTTTCACAGGACTTAAAGTGGAATAAGGTCAAGGATGGGATCATGGGAATTTCATGCTATCTAAAACATGGAATCTAGACATCATTCTTTTTAAGAGTTTTTATTTTATGGAGAATTAGTAGAATTTTCTACTTTGTAATCTTTTAAGATGTAATATTTATGTTCTAATTCTCTAAAACTCTACACCTGAAAAGATCCTCAATGTGAATTATTCATTTAATTCAATATTAAGTAAGGTTTAAGGCTGGGGCCTTATAGTTGGTATCAAATGTCGGTTTAGACAACTTTAGGAGTTAGAAAAGTGTTAAATTATAATATGATTGAAATGATATAGCATTTACGGATTACCATGTTGCTTCGCCTAAGATATTTCTGTCTTCAGAATGGTTTTCCGCAGAGGAAACAAAGCAGCTATGTTGGGACGACATCAGGAGAAAGATAACCTTCCAAATCAGCAACCTGAGATGGTCGGAATCGGAACTGAACAGTTTGTTGCAGTGATGGCACAGTTGACTCAAGCTATAAATGGTGGTGGTATCCATGCATGAGATCAGCCAGATCAACCGCAGAGGAACATGTCAGTGGTGGAACATTTCATGAGGCAACATCCCCCATCATTTAGAGGATCATCTGACCCTGTGCAAGCTGAAGGGTGGATTAAAGCACTGGAGAAGATTTTTGATGTCATGAGGTGTTCAGAACATCAAAAGGTTAGTCTTGTTGTTTACCGTTTTGAAGGTGAAGCTGATCAGTGGTGGTCGATGGTGAAAAATATAAGGGATAGTGATGAGATTGAGGATCTTCACTGGGAAGAATTCAAAGGTATGTTTCTTGAGAAATATTTTCCTAAGGTGGTTCATCTTAGGATGGAAAAACAGTTCCTAGAATTGAGGTAGGAGGATGATTCAGTGGCTACTTATGAAGAAAAGTTCACTCGATTGGCAAGGTATGATCCAAACTTCATACGAGATCTTGATAGTAAAATAAACCATTTTTACTCAGGGTTAAAGACAAAGTATCGAAGGGATTTAGCTTCTCGTGAGTTCAAAAGTTATGAAAAACTTATTCGATGTACGGAGAAGGTGGAAATGGACTTTGTCGATGATCAGGTGTTCTATGACAAACAACAGAATAAGAGATCTAGTTGGCAGGAAAATGGGAAGAATTTATCAAAGAAGCAAGGAGGTAAGAAAACCAAATATCCATCCTGTGAGAAGTGTGGTAAAATGCATCCTGGAGAATGTTTATCCAAGTCTGGTAAGTGCTTTCGGTGTGGTAAGTCTGGTCATATTGCTCGTAACTGTAAGGAAGATGATCAAGCAGGAAATGAAAAGCCAACGGTAAGATGTTTTAAGTGTAATGAAATGGGTCATTATGCAGACAAGTGTCCGACAAGGAGCTTGAGTGATGGGAAGCAGTTAGACTACAAGCAGAAAGGGGAGGTAAAATCCTTTGCAACAACTTCAGCAGATGTTGGGCCATCGAATGAAGTGGTATCAGCTCCAGGGAGCTCAGTATTTTTCGAAGATTGACTTGAGGTCGGGGTACCATCAGTTGAAAGTAAAAGAAGCAGACGTTCTGAAGACTATGTTCCGTACTAGATATGGCCATTATGAATTTGTACTTATGCCTTTTGGGTTAACCAATGCACCTTCTGTATTCATGGTCCTTATGAATAAAAGTTTCCATGAGTTCTTGGATAAGTTTGTGTTTGTGTTTTGAGGTTTGTGAAGATGTTATGTGTGCCTTGTGATTCACAGTTGAAGAATGAGTTGTTTTTTCATCCTGGAAGTACTAAGATGTACAGAGATCTGTGGGAGTATTACTGGTGGGATGGAATGAAAAGAGACATTGCTGATTTTACTGTGAAGTGTTTGACATGTCAACAGGTTAAAGCAGAGCGGCAGGGATGCTTCAGCCTTTACCAGTGCCAGAGTGGAAATGGGAAAACATATCCATTGACTTTGTTGTGGGATTACCGAGGACATCTCGAGGTAATAATGCAATCTGGGTTATTGTTGATCGCTTGACCAAATCTTGTCATTTCCTTTCTATACGAGATACTTTCTATCTTGATCAACTTTCCCGTTTGTATCTTAAAGAGATAGTCAGGTTACATGGAGTTCCTCTCTCCATTGTATCGGATCGTGATACCAGGTTTACTTCTAACTTTTGGAAAGGCCTTCAGAAGTCGTTGGGTACTGAATTAAAATTTTAGTACAGCTTTTCATCCTCAATCAGATGGGCAGTCAGAACAAACAATTAAGACATTGGAGGATATTCTACGAGCTTGTTTGATGGATTATCAGGGAAGTTGGGACCAACATCTTTCTTTGGTTGAGTTTTCTTATAATAACAGTTTTCATTCCAGTATACAGATGGAACCATTTTAGGCATTATATGGGAAGCGGTGTCGAACTCCAGCTTTCTGGGATGAAGTTGGTGAAAGGAAGTTGATGGGACGAGAATTGGTAGAAGAGTTGGCAGAAAAAGTTCAGTTGATTCAGAAAACAAATGAGAATAGGCCAGAGCAGGCAGAAGAGTTATGCGGATAACCGGAGGAAGGATCTATCTTTCGAGGTAGGTGATCATGTTTTTCTCAAGGTTTCTCCTTGGAAAAGTGTGATGAGATTTGGTAAGAAAGGAAAGTTGAGTCCAAGGTTCATTGGACCATACGAAATTCTGGAAAGAGTTGGATCAGTTGCATACCGAGTGGCTTTACCTCCGAGTTTATCTCAGGTACACAATGTTTTTCACGTTTCGATGTTGAGAAAGTATATGCCAGATCCATCTCATGTTTTGAGTCCAAAGGTAGTTCAGCTGGAAGAGAACCTATCTTATGAGGAACAACCGGTCCAGATTCTAGACCACAGGGAGCAAGTGTTACGGAATAAGGTGATTCACCAGGTAAAGGTTTTGTGGAAAAACCCATGTGATTTAAGAGGCAACGTGGGAATCTGAAAATGTTATGAGGGATAAATACCCCCACTTATTTTGATAAGTGAATAAAATTGCGAGGACGCAATTCCCAAAATGGGGGAAGGATGTAACATCCCAGGTAAATAAAGAATAAAGAATTTTCATATTTATTAATATTTACGAATTAAATATCAATTTTATTTTAAATGGGTTGCTATGTTCGATAGCGTACCCGATACGCAACGATGAGTTTCTTTGAAACTTACGTAGCACACTGGTAATAAAATAATATTATTTTAAATGTTAGTTAACAAGTAGTCATTGTACTGGCGGGAATGGATAGAAATAACTAAAATATTATTAGATATGTTTTTAAATGTTTATACATTTACCCAATAAAAGATAAAGGCTTAAAATACGGAAAGAGTTCAATTTTAGGGCATATATACTCTAATTTTCACTAAAGGTTCACTTATCACCTTTTAATGGTGAACCGTCATTAAATATAGTTTTGATCACTCTTATACATTATTTTGGACCAAATATAACTCTTCTTTAGAATCGGGACATCAAAATTTACTTTGTCTAAATTTTTGGTACCTTTCTGATAAAGATCATTTTTTTATGAATAGTGTAAAATGTTGTATTTTAATTCAAAACCTCTTTTTAATTTAAATTATTTATATCATTAGATTATTATTTTAATTGGTTTTAAAGTGAAATTAGAAAATATTTTTACCAGTTAATCCAATGGTGGTCATTGGAATCAATTTCACTTTGAAATTGGACTTAAACTGGTGTCAATCTTTTGATACTTATTATTTCACAAAAACACGCTATTTGTCATGACAGCGGGAAGTAATTATTAAATTAATTAATTTGACTTATATGTTTTTAATTTTGTAAAATGGACTTCATTTTTGAATTCGGAATATCAAATATAGCTTAGGGTGAATTTTTGGTAATTTTCTGAAAAACTTCAATTTTTGACGAATAGTGAAACCACTGAGTGGTAACCAAGCAAACTGATTTTTCAGTTAAATGAAAGTTTACCACTAATGTGTACTGAATTTTGAAAATCCGACATACATGGTTGTCATTAAGAAGTAAAATGTGGTTCAATGAGATTATAATAATTTTTGGTGAATAGTAACTTATTAAGTTCTTAATCGCGATTAGTGGTAATTAGGGTAGTTTAAGGTATAAATAATGATTTAATAATATGAAATGACCTAGACACATGTCCCAACCTTATTGGTTGTGTCATGGCCGACCAAGAAAAGCCATGGGTCAACTTGGGGACCCCATGGAGACACTTTGGTTTGGAAATGACATAAATAACTTTTTATTAAATGTTAAAGTAAAAATGACACAAACAAGAGATGTTTTACAAAAACAATTTTTACATGGGGTTATAAAGATCAGATTTTTGATTATAAATATTCATTGGAAAGATAAAAAGATTTACTACATAATAGTATTTTTTTTATGATTTTTAGACATTAAATAAATTAAATTATTTATGACATAATAATGATGCAGCGATGACATCATTATTTGACGATTTAAATAAAATGGAAAGATAATGTAAAATATATGAACTACACATGTCCAAAACATATTGTATGAGTGGATTTAAAAGCCTTATCACCTTATCCACGAATTATATCAATGTGGGACCTTTTGAAACCAAAACACATTTTCAAATAATGTAATATTTCTTTACTTTCCAAAAGTTCCCTTCCTCTCCTCTTATAAAAGGCCCCCACCTCTACCTCATTTCACACACTCCTCAAGCCTTTGGCTCGGCCAACCCCTGCCCAATTAATCTCTTCACATCCCTCTCCTCATCCTAGAGGATTCCCTTTGGGCAGAATCCTTTCAAAGGAATCCTTTAGGCTCAAATCAAAAGGAGTTACACTTTTAAAGGTAATTCATTCTCTCTTGTTCATTTGTTTTATTTTGCTTCTACAACCCTCTAAACTCTATTTATTTACTTCTTTTGTAACAACACCAGTATCTTAAATATACTAGTATGTTGTTATAATATTTATTTGAGCTACACTCTCACACAACTACATCAAATGGTTAAAGAACATACGGTTTCCGTGGATGGCGAAATTCTGCCTCCCGAAACGATGATTGTTCAATACTCATTTAACACCTTCAAGGGTGGCCATTATTATGTCACTATTTTTATATATGATATATAATATGTTTATGTTTTCTTTAAGCTTCTGTATTTTTCATTTTTGGCATACCTTATGGTTTCCATTATGGGTAAACACGATATCTTCATTTAAGGAAGTGTGGACTACCGCTCCCTAAAAGTGATGTGATTCGTTAATGCCATATGTGGGACGTGTAAAGGATGGATTTAAAGTTATTATATATGATGTTATACTGGAATTATAATATACCTCTATATCATTATTATTTCTTTCCATTAAAGTATGAGATAGAAATGAAAGTAGCGTTCATGCGTACGTACGGCTTACTATCTCCATGAATGGTGCATTTCATTTCTTATCCCCAAATGTAATGTACTATTAAAATTACATGTATATAATGTATATATATAATTAATGATATATCTAAATGATTAATATAATTCTGGAATTAAAATATACATACCTCTCATTTAGTTTTAATTCCACTAATATGACAAAGAAATGAAAGTAGCGTTCATGCGTACGTACGGCTTACCGTCTCCATGAACGGTGCATTTCATTTCTTACCTCTAAATGATTATGTAATATTATAAATACATGTATATGCTGGATATATATGATATATATGATATCCAAATCAGGAATTTCATTCTGGATATATAGAACTTTTGACCACACGAACAACATGTAATTGTAAGAAGTCAACTTTCGACTTAAGAACCAAATATTGACAAAACAAACATTATTAACTTAAATGGTTACATAATGTTTATAACATGGAAATAAGTGATATAAAAGGAATAATGAACTTTAAAAAGGTTCTTAATCAAGTATAAATTAACTCAAGTTTATTATTCAGGATGTTAAAGAACGATCGAGTCAAGTCGGACCCAAGGTAAGGGACTTCGTCTCAATCTCCTTTCATTGAGGCATATTTCGTTTTATACACAACTTTCTTTTATACAGTGTATAAACCCTTTGACTTTTACTTTTATACAAAAGGAATCTTTTTCTACGAAGCGTTTTACTAAACGACAAAAAGGAATGTTTTTTTAACGTACGCGGTGACAACGACTTTTTCCGCCGCCGCGAGTATTATTTTGGTCTTTGGCTTCCTCAACAAGCCGTAATGTTTTTAAATTAAAATAAATACCATATACTCTTTTATGTATTTTGGTATTGAAAATGGTTTTGATAAAGGATTCTATTATGTCAATATATTTATGATATATTGTGATTGAAATGTGGAAATGTTATCTTTCCTTTATATTGGTTTTATGTTTTATGATTTTATATTGGTACTTGGACATTTTAACGGGTGGTTACGTTATAAAACATATGACGGGTGGTGCCGTGAATACCAGGACGGGTGGTTACGTTATAACCTCCAATGCATTGGGTATGGAAGTCGGCCGTATGGCTATTCCATTAAGTATGTATGGAAATTGGCCGTATTGCTATTCCATTAAGTGATATGTGTGGAAGTCAACCGTATGGTTATTCCACTTAAGTATGTTTATGTCCCAAGTGACCTTTATATATTCTATGTGTTCTTTATATGGGTTTTATGGTAATCCTTTGGTTACAAAAAGGTAAGTAATGATACTTTATTCAGTGAAGATTTTTTTTACTACTTCATGAAGGTGAAGGTATTATTTTGATATAGTATACATGGTTTACTTGATGTTTGAAAAACTAACAGTTTTCATTCTTTTTGTATTCCTTACTGAGCTTTTTATGCTCACCCCAAGTTTTTCGAAATGTTTTTCACAGGACTTAATGTGGAATAAGGTCAAGGATGGGATCAAGGGAATTTCATGCTATCTAAAATATGGAATCTAGACATTTTTCTTTTTAAGAGTTTTTATTTTATGGAGACTTAGTAGAAGTGTCTACTTTGTAATCTTTTAAGATGTAATAGTGATGTTCTAATTCTCTAAAACTCTAAACCTGAAAATATCCTCAATGTGAATTATTCATTTAATTCAATATTAAGTAAGGTTTAAGGCTGGGGCCTTATATCCAGGGCATGCAGCTGTCCTTGCCCTCGGCCACCAGCTCCCTGAGCTTGGCGTGGACCACCTGGGGGTGGGGGTGGTGGCAACTGGTACCACCTACCACCGCCTCCCGCTGCACCAGCTCCGCCGCCACGTCCGCCGCCCTGCGGACCTCCTTGCTTGAGATGCTGCCTCTGCCAAGGCAGCCCATCGACCGGCTCCCTCTCAGCAGCACGTCGGGTCGGACAATCTCTAGAAAGATGTCCCCGACCATCGCAAGCGTAACACCGCCTCTCCTGCGGCTGACCAAAACTGGCCTGCGAGCCCTGTGAGCCCTGAGGCTCAGATCCTCCATCCTGGGGTCGCCTCCTGTAACGTCGGCCACATCCAGACCCCTGAGTCTGACGTCGGCTACCAGATGTCGATCCGACCGACGAAGTCTCAGCTCTCACGTGCCCAGTACTAATAGGCGAGATCTGCTCGGCCAGAAAGCTCTCCACCACCAGTGCATGCTCCATCACTCCAGCATAGGTGGGCAGGCACAAGGAAACCACACCTACTCGGATATCCCTGCATAAGCCCTGCTCGAAGGTACGAGCCCTAATGAAAGGGTCTCGAACCATATCCAGGGAGTAGAGCGACAGGTCTGTAAACCTCGCTGAGTACTCCGACACAGTCATGCTCTCCTATCGAAGCTGCAGAAGCTCCTGGATCCGCACTGACCTCAGCGTCACCGGATAGAACTCTTCCCTGAAGAGCCGCTCAAACTCTGCCCACGTGAGCGTCTCCTCGTCATGGGACTGCATCACCAAACTCCACCATCTCCCGACCGAACCATGCAGAAGGCTCGCCGCTAGGACCACCATGTGATCAGGAGGTGTCCTCACTAGGCGGAAAACTCGAGTAACTGTCTCGAGCCAGTCATCAGCTGCCTAGGGGTCTGGATCACCCCAGAACCTCAGAGGTCGCTGCCTCTGGAACTCGTGCAGCGCACTCAGCCTGCGTGCAACCTCGTCATGCACCGCCGGCACAGCCAGCTACTCAACAGGTGGTGGCTCAACTGGCAGACCACCTGGAGGTGCAACCTCAGAACCTGCGCCCTGCTCCACAGCCACTACACGAGGCGGGTCATCAGCACAATCCTGTTGTGGAACCCTCGCTGGCTGTCGTCGTGGAGGCATCCTGAAATACATTCAAGACGCACCATAGTCAAAGAGTATATCTGGAGAGCTGACTCAAGAAGGACAAGGAAAACCCAAAAACCCAGTCCTATATGATGCATGTACCATTATGTCCCCGCGACCAGTGTACGAATGTCCCGAGTCGATAGTCAGGTTATCAGAGTCCTGGTGTATGGATACGTCGGCCGCCGCACCAACAATGGAGTCTCTGTCCTGAAAGCCGAACTCGAAACATCCTAACACTACCGCTATGCAACCAAAACCAAGCTCACAGCTAGACCAGCTACGCTCTGAGATCTCAAAGGTGGAACCTCCTCTGATACCACTCTGTCACGACCCGACCCAACGGGGCTCGAGCCGCGACACCCCAAGCCCGCCTCCAATAGGCCAGGGGCTGGCGACCAGCGCCGAGTAGGCTATCACACACATGGGAGGCATTAGCCCAAGGTACCTGTACACACACACCCACAAACACCTCCATGCAAAAGTGCAGAGATAAAGAAACTGAAAAGTAAATGCATGCATACAATCTATCCCAAACCAGAGTGCAACAGCAAAAGAACAAGGGAAAAACAGGGCCCACCAAAAGGAAACTACAAAGCGCGTCCAACCTGCTCTGAAGAAGGGGAACACTGCCACAAACACCCGCCGGAAAGCTCCCTCGGCACAGCTCCGGTAAACACCCCGGTCAACACGCTCACTAAGCTCCGCCTGCTCCGGGTCCTCCTGGGACTCCGTCAAAAGGCCTGTGGTCTGTACAAGACACAAACATGTGCGGGCAATGCCCGTGCAGGGGTGAGTATAAAAATTCTAAGTAGGCACCCCAAAAACCCAAAACCCAAGGGAGCAACTGAAAGGCAACCGTCTGCTCAACCCAGCCAGAGGGACCCCAGACGAGAGAGAAACTCCATCTCGTGACAATCCTCGGCTAAACACAACAAGTCAGCTCAGTTCAGCTCAGGTGTATGCCCATACATACACCTTGAACAATCCAGATATACACAGCTCACGCCAAAAAGCCACAAGAGGTACCGACCTCATCACCAGCAACTGTCCACAACAAGGAGAGTACACCACGAACACTGTCATACAAGATGACACTCATCCGAGAGATACACTCCATCGGGTCCCAACCAAACATCTCAGACGCTCACCCGAGAGACCACGCTCGTCGGACAACATCACTGAGGAAACCTCACTGAAACAACATAACCACCAAACTCCTCGGAGAGGGGATCACCGCTAGGGTCGGCTAGGGGATACCAAGACCCACTCCGGTATACGTAGCTCACAGATAGGGGATCACTCCCAGGGTCCGCTGGGGGATACCACGACCCGATCTGGCATACGTAGTTCTCATAGATGGGGGATCACACCCAGGATCCACTGGGGGATACCACAACCCGATCTGGCATACGACAGAAGCTTCACACTCAGATAGAGGTTCATCGTCCATAGAAAGATTGTCACAATGATACCGGAACCCTATCTGGTATAACTCGAGATGTAGGGGATTGAACCGACGATGCCGCAACCCTACCGAAACCACGCACTGAGTAGGGGATCGCATAACCAACGATACCATAACCCTTGTATAAACTACATGCTGAGTAGGGGATCGTAAACCCGACGATGCCACAACCCTACTGTGCACGGCCCACTGCGTAGGGGATCATTTTCCTGATGATGCCACAAACCCTACGGGGTTAACCTGCTAGATAGGGTATCACCGCTCGTAAATAAGCGGTCATAGCGATACCAAGAACCCGATCTATGGTAAAGATGCTAGAGGATCCACTCCGGGCCCACTGGAGGGATACCACAACTCTAACAGTTTAAACATCCCATCGAGAGGATCACAAACCCATACGAAGGTTGTGATGCCACACGAACCCTCGTAGGAATGAACCAAGGGGGAACCCTCAACCACTGCTGGTCCAAACGTCGCTAACCCGAGTGACCCGCCACAACGCCACACTGCGCACCTCCTAGGCCAAAACCGAGGCCACCATCGCGTTCCACGCGGAAAAACACGTAGGATAGGTTGTTTACTCGCTCGAAACGGAGCACCGGTGAAAAAGGCACTATTCACCATAGCTAGCTCGTGCGGGGCCCACACAACGATCCCGAAACCCGTCGAGCGGATCACACCACGACGATCCCCTCGGAAAAACAAGCGGAATCGACTACTCGCTCGCCCAAAACAGACACCCGGTGAAAAAGGTACTATTCACCGAAGGTCGGCTCGGGTGGGGCCCACGCCTGGATTCCAAAACTCATCGAACGGATTGCACCATTGCGATCCTCTCGGAAAAACACAGAGGATCGACTATTCATCCGCCAAAATCGGACTCCTGGTGCAAAAGCTGCGTTTCCCCGCAAACGCCAAAACCCGGCCTCGTGGGGCCCGCACCCCATTCGCAGTCCCAAAATCCGGAAGCCATCC
The DNA here is from genome assembly GCA_963277665.1 of Viscum album. Taxonomy (NCBI): domain Eukaryota; kingdom Viridiplantae; phylum Streptophyta; class Magnoliopsida; order Santalales; family Viscaceae; genus Viscum; species Viscum album. The sequence continues at coordinate 953,900,907 of OY728133.1, read as the reverse complement.
CAAAAAGTCCGCCGTACCATCAGGGTCTCAATGCCGTTGACGGCTCGTCAATCGGACGCTCCGGGTAGAAGTTACAACGACCTGAAGTCGTAAAATAATAAAATAATATTATTTTATACGACGTTTCTAGCTCCCGGGCCACGATCCCAAATCTTTAAACCCTCAAAGTGAGTTCAAAAGGTCTGTCTCGACGCAAGGAGCGCGTCGCCGCAAACGGCTCGCAAATCGGAGTTACGGTTTGCGAGTTACGGGGGTTTAAAGAACCCCTGGAACATTCTGGCCGGACCACCGCAGGGTCGGCGGAAACCACCGCGCTGCCGCCGGACTCCACCGCGCTGGAGTCGGAAACCACCGCGTCGCCGCAGTGCCTCCGTGGAACTCGCCGAAATCCGCCATGGCCGCCGCGGGTCTCGCCGGAAAACCGGGTTTTTCGCCGGAAAACTTCCGGGAGCCACCGGGAGCACCCCGGTGCTCCAAATTCAGATCCGAAACATGTTTCGGAAAGCTCAAGACCCGAACTATACAAATCTTATAAAAATTTGAAGAAAAACAACACAAAAACGGGATCCGGGATTTTCAAAACTTAAAACGCCTACTTCGCGGGCGAAACGCCGACGATCCGCGCTCCAAAGCTTCCGTTACACGATCCTGGAACGCCCGCCGTCGAAATCCGAGCTCGACGGCACCTTGATCGCGCGATTCGGCCGCCGATTCGCCGTCGGAAGGGGAGGAGAAGGAGGAGGAACTCCTCCTCTGCGTTACACACGTCTAACAAGGGGGGGGGGTAGATATTTGTTTCCAACAAATATCTGCTTAACTCCCCGGCCCGACACGCCCCCGACCCCGCACCAGATGCGAACCAGGATAAGGTCACCCCTAGGGTAAACGTGCCATTCTGAACGCAACGACGGACTCAGATTTTCCATCCGAGACTCCGTTCAGAAGTTATTAGAGCCGACGCTCACCCACTAACTTGTTACTTATTTACGGAAACGCCCCTGGTGGCGTTTCTCACCGCAGGCCCGCGCCCGCAAGGATTACACCCCGCCTAGGGTAAACGGCACGTTTTGGACGCAACCGTGCCCTCAAATTACCGTTCTGAGCTACCTTTTAGGAGATATCACACCCCCTCCAAGTGCATAGTATAAAAAAAACTTAGTATTTTTATAAAATTAATTCCGGGCACACCAGACCTCAGAATCGCACGCCGTCTTCGCGCCTAACTCTGGAATTATTCGTAGAAATACTCCAAAGTATGAAAGGGCCAAAAACCCAAGTCGCTACATAATTCTTATCACTTAGTTAATGTTTGTTGAATAAACCCCTAATTTGAGGACATCACTTTGAATGAATGTTATATGATAAAGAAGAAGTATCATATTTTATTAATATAAGAGTTACATAATTTTGAGTGTAAAATTAATTTAAGGGAATTTGATTTTAACTCCTATATAATTTAATAGATAAATTATTTCATATAAATTTAATTTTATAGATTTCTTGTGTTACACACAACAACGAGTATAGATGAAATGTGATATACTATTAAAATATTATAATCAACTGTATAGAAATTGTAAAAATATTTTTATTACATAATAAATAAAAAATATTTATTTCTTACAAATGTATATAATAAATAAGTTGTTATCAATTAATTATAAAAGAAAATATAAATCATTTTAAAATAAAGAAGCATTTTTCTTTAGAAAATGGATTTATATGTGCAACGTATATTAATCCTAATAAATTAATTAGATCACTCTTGTTGAATTATTTTAAGGATGCTTATATATTATATTTTAAATCCTATGTTTTAAATTTTATATAAATTTTTTTATTATTCATGATATAATAATGAAATCAAAATTTGTTTCTTAAAAATGTATTTTTTAATGTATTTTTTATTTCATTTTTCATGCATAGATTACAATTATATTTTTACAGTTAAGGCTATTGGATTATATAAAATTAATTTCATATTTAAATGTATTATTTTATATTTTTGGAAAATAGATTCCTTTTATTTTTGGTTAATATGAATGGTAAATGTAGTAAAATTAACCACCACGATGAAGAGTATGTCGAGTAAATCTAGGTTCAAACAAAGTTATAAGGCCAAAATATCTCTTATTAATTATAATTATATAATTCTAATTCTATAGTAACATTTTTTGTATAATAATTGATAATATTAATGGGATCTTTTCCCTAAAAAATTTCATTTTTAATAGTCAAATTATTGAATTTTACCAAATTTCATCCTATTTGTTTTCAATATATCTTATTTCTCTACATAGGTTGAAATGAATTTTATGAATAAGTATAATTATCAATTTTTATCATAATGAATTTAGATTATTGGTGATTCTTTTTGGTTTTAGAAATTATATAATGACCCTACATTCTTATGCAACACCGATGCATTATTTCTCCATTTAATAAAAATGACAATAAATGATTTCAAAAATATTAAAGGTGATAAAATTTAAAAGTTTTAAAAATTACCACAAATTTTATACGTCTATATGAATTATTTGTGTTGTCTGAAAGAATTATATTCCAATTACACCATTCTTGTGATGTATTTAATGTTGAATTAAATGTTTTGTGTAAAAAATTTAATTAATTGTATTTTATATTAAAAATTATTTATTATTTGATATAAAAATCAAAAAAATATATGATTCAAAAAAATGAATGGGAGTGGGTTTAAAAATTTAACCATGGTCCATTGATAAGTTTTTTATATAATAATAAAATTACTGACCCTTAAATTGAAAATATATTTAATATTATAGTTATTGTAAAATGAGTTAATAGGGGTTTAAAACATAACGATAAGGGTAAAATGTGATAAAAATGTCCCAATTTTACATTATGATATAACTTATAATCATACTAATATTATATTAAAAAATCAACAATTTTGGTCCATTTGGACATCAATATTAATTTATATTAATTTAATATTTTAGGAAAAAAAAGATTTCCCCTCCCATCAATTGAAAAAGGGTAGCCTACATCCTTTTTTCACAACTCACTTAGAAATTTTGAATAAAGAACCATAATCATATTTACATAATCTAGTGTTTTATGTACAAGAAAAAATTATTATATTTTAGGATCTTCATGTGGTCAACAGTTTTTGAAAAATAGCTCATAACTCATATATAATAAAACATATAATAAAAAATCGAAACTCCAAATTAGTATCCATTTTTAAACCATATAAAAAATATAAAACAAAAAATAATTAATTTTTATGAAAATATTCATTAATTTACACCATTCATCTTCTTTCACCTTATCCATCATTGAATTCAATGAAAAAATCTTTAAAGGCATGCGATGAGAACAAAATGATCTATTTGGGTTAAAAAAGATTAAAATCGTTAGTCTAGTGAAAAAAATAAAAACCCATTAAAACCATTTTTTAAATCCATAACTATTTACATATAAATTCAATTAAATTTGTTTTGAAAATAACATTAATATTAAATTTTGAAAACAATTTATTTTCACGAGATATCATTAGCATGCATATGAATGTCAAGCAGGTTCCCTAGGACATCATCATATATGACCATCAAATAACCCTTATAAAACCATTACAAATCACAATACAAAATTTACAAAATTCCAATAATATTTTATAGATATCAAAATCATTATCAAATTCATTGGATCTCTATCAGGGTTCACCCATCATATAAGATATTACAGGCATATCTGATGTTATTTGGGTTCCCCTGGTAAGAAATTTCCAAGAACAATATCATGTTCATTTTTTTTGATATTTCTACATTTAATCATAAAACCCTTCGAAAACAAGTATTGAATTAATTTAAAAAAAAATTCTACAACAAAATATCATTTAGTTTTAGAAATCCATTTTCAGTAAAAATAATTTGAGAAGAAGTGAAATATAATTCATAATTTATTAAATCATGAATGAATTAAAAGTAATATTGAAATAAAATAACAATAATATTGGAATGAAAAGTCAATTTCATTTTGTACGTTAAAATAATAAACCCCATTTATCATTTTGTAAAACGTAACATATAAAACATATAAAAATTTTACTTTACACGAGCCTTTTAAAACCATTGAAATAAAATTTACCCTATACATATTTTATCTCTAAAATTTTTTATTAAAAAATAGTTTTTATAACATGGATATAGAAGAGAAATAAATGGATATAAAACATTAAATGTTCTTTAAAAAAAATTTTGAATTGTAACAACATTTGAATCGAGATCTACATGATTAGTTAAGATAAAATAAAAATTTAAATAACATAATAATACATAAAATAATGACATACAATTTAAAATATTTTTTATATATACCTTATAAAATAATAAATGTTCATAACATTATATATTGTCTAAGCAAAGGAAAATTGAGTTGATTTCTCTTACATGTGCTTCAAGTTGTCATGTGTGTTCTTTATATTCCATTACATTAAAATTATGTCAATTAATTATATGAGTAAGACCCTATTTTTAGTATATTATTCATTTCATTTCATTTATTTTTATGGTATATATGATTAATTAATCAATTATTTTTATATCATATGTTTTTTTACTATATTCGATTTATGTGTCAAATACATTTTTGTAAGAAGAATATAGTCAATGTTGTAATTATTTAAACATTTAAATAATAATAATAATGATATAATTTTAATTTTTATACAATAATTAATCTTTTACGAACAATTATGTTATATCATTAGGAAAAATTAACATTGCAGTTATCATTGAGATTGTAGTCCACACACACACATGAGTTACATTTCCATTTTTCAACAATCAATATGAAAATGATGTAATTTATAATTTATAATTTATTCAAGATAATTATGTCATATATAACATATTATTCCTTTACACACACACACACACACACACACACACACACACATATATATATATATATATATCATCCATGTAGTGTCATGATGAATAGAGAGTCACTTCTGTTTGTGAAGGTGGTAGTCGATAAGTATATGAAAAATATTATCATTCTCCGGTGAGGGAAAACATAAGAAAGGGAATGATATATTATATGTTTATAATGATAAATATCTAATAAATCTCATAATTATTTAATATATATATATATATATATTAAATTTATCCTTATAACCATCCGTCTAAAATTATAATGACAAACGATTCACATCGCTTCTCGGGGCATCAGTCTACTGTACACAAGAGTAAGGGAATTATATCCCCTACATGATGGGATGTAAAAAATGTATATAAGATAAATTTAATAGAAAGGTATAATTAATTTATTAATATACAATATAAAAATTATGTATGAACATGAATCTTTTATTCATGTATGTTTTTCTTTTCTAGTTTTTTATAGAAAATGAGGATTTTCGGGATGTTTCAATACCAAAAGCCATGTACTTTTAAGTACACAACGTGTACATGGTTTTTGCGGGTGATTGTCTATTGTACATGTATCAACTGAGTACAGGGCTCTGTGGGGTGACCTGGAGACCGCCTAATGTGGAGGCTAAAAAAGGTATGTACACACCATGTACTTTTAAAGCACACGTTGTGTACTTTATTTTTTTCATTAAACGTAATGAGGTCATGTCGGAAAGATAGAAAACACTTCTTATTATCCTATTTCATCCAGGAGTGTCCATACAATCATAGATCTTCTTCGAGAAACCGACTCACCATCCGTTCTCTGAATTGACTGTCACCAATTATGTTGGATTCACATCAGTAGGTTCTCCTTTTTCTTGACCCATCATCTCTCGATTTCTCCTCTTTCAGGAGTTATACTTGGTCAAAATTTTTTAACAATTTTTTGTAGATCTATTGTATTCTAGGAAGATTCAAGTCCTCTTATTCGCGTATATCATTTGCACGACACAGAGGTAGGTGGTCTGTGCCTTTCTGTAGTCAGTCCTTGAGTTATATGTGAAAAAGTACCCAACAACTTGGTTCAGTGTATCACGTGTTTGTAGGTGTTAGCCTTATTATTTCCCTCTATACCTTTTTTGATTGGATATAGGTTATTTTTTTTATGATTAGGGTTAACTTTTCCATGTTATGGATATTTTACCCATGTTTTCTGGTTTTGACCATTTCATCTAGCTTTGCCTCTTAGGCTACTGCTTTGTTCTCTATTACTAGTATTGTAAGGAGGGAATGATTTTATTTAAAATGTAGTCAGATACTATAGAATATCTAGCCAGTAATTTCGTGAGGTTTACTTTGGATTCCGGATATTGTTTGTGCATGATTACCTTATAAAGGGTTGTGAGAATCTGGTGTAGTAGACCATAGGGAGAATGGATGTTGAGGGCTTCTTCAGAGTGTTTGTTTTACTATTACGTTGTGAGACCATAGGGGGGATGGGCTTTGTGTTCTATTAGAGAGTCTATAGTTTCCTCAATGTTGTCCACATGGGGAATTAGAAATTGAGTGATTCTTTATAGTGCATATTAGTCACTGATACATGACCATAGGGGGAATTGACGGTGAGTGCTTCCTCATAACGACTTTTCTAAAGCTGAACCAAAGCGGTTAGACTATGTGTACTTCCCAGAGGGTTACATGAGTTTTTATGGTTGAAATAGAGTGGTTAGGAAATGATTAATTCCTAGAGGGTGACATGGTTTTTATTTATTGATCTTTATATATAAAAATTAATGCAATTTAAATTGTTGGACTATTACTATGTGAAATTCATTTTTTAATGCATCATTTTGTTTATTGTCTGCCAAATATATTCACTGAATTTTAGAAACAGATCATTTTGTGGTTTCCTATTATGATTTTTCCCACACAGTACTTGGGTTAAGATTTTGGAGCCAAAAAGATTTTATTGTTGCATGTCTAAATAAGGTCAATATCCCTTATACATTAGGTACTTGATTGCTGGGGAGCTGGGGAGCATGGAACCAAACTGAGGCTTGTGATGCTGTGTAGCTATATACATGTTTTTATATTGTACATTGGTTTGGAAATCTATTCTTTTAGTGTGATTTTTTGGATTCATTCCTAGATATATGTATCATGCATCATTTATATATATGTACTCCATTTGTTATTACTTCTGCTGTTAATATATTTCATATTTTACAATTTCAAATATTTTTATTTATTTTACTTCTACTATGATACTATTCTAATGAGGTAATAGATTCCCCACTATCACACCCAAGGCCCTTTCTACTAGTCAGTTACCTCGAGCATTCATGGAAATATGCTTATGGACATGTGACCAACTGGGAATGGGCCGCCACTATGTGGCACCTGGAACATGGAATTGGAAAAGTAGTATTAGAGAAATTATTTTCTTCATGACATACCGTTTGGATCCTATAGTGAGGGATAGAAAGGAAATAGGTACTTGGTAATAAGTTCTGCAAGGGAGTAGCTAATCCATGTACAAGGAAAATCCAATTTACCTCATTATTGCAATTTCTCTGATTTTTAAAATTTTACAGTTGAGTTGGTTTCACCATTGGTGGATTCACATGTTTTGTGCAATTATCATCAATATTATTGAGGTTATATTTATGTTGTAACCCGATGAGATGAGTGTATTCCATCTCATTCATTATATAGTCACATGCTAGAGATCAAAGCTCATGCATTCTTGACTTTCCATTTAGGGTGCATTAGTGATTGCATGTTGTTGTGATAGAGGTTGTGTTAGATATTCATGTTATTGTGACAGATGTCGTGATAGAATACAAATTTTGTGAAAAGGAATTAGATCTGTAAGGTATTCTTTGATTGGATGCCATACATTGGTTCTGGATGTGTCGTGGGCCCTCATGGATCCGAATTTGGTGGATTATTGTATTTTTTTCTTGGAATAGGACATGTATAAGATTCCAAGATTTGATTCGTGGGGAGTATGGGCCCTCGTGAATCAAAAATTGGCACTTTATGTTTGTTTCAGTGTTCTTTTGGGTTTCTAGAGTAGTTTTTGAAGCTTACTACCTTAAAAATACACAGATTACACATCGTGTAATGATGAATACATTCCATGTGTCCTTGGGTTCGAGAAGGAATTGTTTTTCATTTCTACATGTAGTGTTCTATAGGTACACGTTTTGTAGACTCTAATCATATCGTTGGATGTGTAAAAAGAGACATAGTGTTGGGAAATCATGGTGGGACATGCCGTGTAATGTATGTACACATTTTTTTTGTGTAAACCATGTGTCCACCTTTGTGACCAATGACACAGATGGATAAATCATAGGTTATACACTCTGTGTCAAAATTGAACAAACCATATAGTGTGACCCTTGTATCCAGCCATGTAGTGAACAACCTAGGTTGGTGAAATCTTTCTTGTACACACCGTGTCTGGAACAAACATGCCATGTAGCATCAGCTGTGTAACTGGTTGTGTCAGAAACAACACATATCAAATATGTTCTCTTTGTACACACCTTGTCTAGAACTAACATGCCATGTATTCTTGATCTAAGGAAACCACATGGACTATCCATGTAGAAGTATACGAGCAAGGAAAGGGGATTCATGTACACACTATGTGTTAGCACAACACGTCCAATGTATGGGGTGTTACATGACCTGGGCTGGATGTCATGCAAGATTACATTCTCACCTTCTCTTTTAAAACTTCTATGTTTCAGTCACTGTCAATCTAGACCAAAGGTGTGCGCCTGACCTCGTAGATTCCTGCGACCCAGATGTTCTCTAGTTGTCCACTAGTTACAGGGCAATGATCAGACACTGGACATTGAAAATTAGAAAATTCCCGTAAATCCTCCAATTGTTCCAGTCTTGGAACCTGCCGTAATTCTAGACATCGATTTTAATGCTTAGTTTCGAGAGGCCTTTTTGAGGTTAATGTAGACCATTCAGGGAGCACCGTATCCTAACCTGTCAATTGCAGATTTGATGGGGGGTTTTCGGCAGCATCATCCTCCCATCTTCTCTAGAGAAAAAACCCCTCAGGCAGTAGAGTCATGGTTAGAATTCATTCCTTCTATCTTTGGGAAACTTGAGACACATCTAGAGAATAGGGTGAATATTTCTATGTATATGCTTTGGGATTATTCCAAGAGATGGTGGGATGCGATCTCACAGGAGGGATGCTAGTAGGTTATGGTTTGGGATGATTTCCATCATTCCTTATATGAATACTTCTACCCAGATACCATGATGGCCAATCGAGCCTCAGATTTCTTGAGTATGGAGTAGGGTAATATTTCTGTTATAGGGTATTTTTCTCACTTTAGAGAGTTGAAATGCTTTAGGCCTATTCCAGTAGGTGATGTGTCATTTATGGAAGATAAGTTTGAGGATTGTCTCAGGCATGACATATGATATCAGGTGAACATCTTTACGCTGACTTCCATCATGTCTATAGTCAACTAGGTGCTAACCATAGAGCGCAATATGTGGGATTCTAAAGTTGTGATCCAGGGCGGTCGTCATCCAGAGATGGTATCCCTCTTATTGATAGTAAGAATTGTTGCTAGGAGTCTACATCCAATGATCTGAGGAGATGAGATACATCTTCTAGTAGCTAGGTGGTATGCTACCAATGTGGGAAGAGTGGGAATATGAGGCCACATTGCCCGAGAGAACTAGTGGAGAGCTGATCATGAGGCAAGATGGGCCATCATCAGTATTTTTCTCAGTTTTTCTCACTGGAAGATTATGACATGGGTTCTTCTATGACTCCTCATTCAAGACCAGCACCACCATTTTTTCATCAGTTAGGTAAATGGAGCGCTTTTGGCTATTCATGATGATGGGATGGTCATGGATGTGGTAACCAGTTACCAGTCCTTCATTGATAATAAGGTTGATCAACTTAGGGTTGTCAGACAGGGTCACAGGGATGCAGTGCCGGCCAGACTTTCGTAGTGGAGCCAACCCAATAGGAGAAGGAGCCCGAACCCTCTAAAGTTCTAGGTATGATCCTAGTTTCCTCTGTCTTATCGTTTTCTCTTTTCGATACAGGGGATTTCCAAATATTTAAATCTATTTTTATTTTGGGGTGTGTTGGCCTCAGTATACTTTCTTCTGCTGATATATTGATGTTGAACACACCATTGGGGACAAGAACGTCTAGCATACGTTAGTTCAAGGCATTCTATCTCAAGGTTGGTGGGTGTCACTTACTATGGGAAATTTATCTCTTAGATATGACATGTTATGATGTCATTCTCGGAATAGATTGGTAAGTTTTCATCCCGCCAATTGTCGATTTCTATCGTTCTAGAGTGAGTATCACATCACCATAGGGAAGATCGTTTCTTCATAAGGGTGAGTGGGATGTCTAGTCGAGTAGATCAGCACCTGAGCATCCTGGGTTGGGGGGTGTTACAACCTAGATTTCTAGTCTTTATCTGGATGAATATGAGACTTCACAGATAGACTTTCTTCAAGTGGTGGATTGTTTCTAGGATGTATTTATAAAATAATTTTCTATTTTTCCTCCATATCTAGAGTAGGACATTTTTAATGAGCTCATGTATGGAGTGGCACCAGTGTCTATCCCTCCTTATAGGATGGCTACACCAAAGATGTAAGATTTCAAAAAGATGTTGGAAGAGTTGCAGGTAATGTTTTTCATCTAACATAGTACTTATCTTAGGGGTTCACCTGTCATGTTTGAAAAAAAGTCAGACGGTGCCCTTATACATTTTATGTATTATCAGAATCTAATCTATTTTATTGTAAAGAACTGCTATCCATTTCTGAGTATTGATGATCTCTTCAATCATCTTCAAGGAGTTCGGGTGTTCTCAAAGATTGACATGAGATCTGGTTATCTCTAATTGCTTGTTATTCTATCAGATATACCTCTTACAACCTTTCATAGTAGGTATCATCTATACAAGTATGTGGTTTTTCTATTCGGTCTCACAAACCCTCCTACAGTATTCATGGAACTAATAAACTGAGTGTTCCATCCATACTTGGATTCAATCGTGGTGGTCTTCATGGACGATATCTTGGTGTACTCTAACAATCAACCCGACCATGCCACACATCTTGAGATCATTTTGAGTAGACTGAGAGGGAATAATTTATATGATAATCTATCAAAATACCACTTTTGGATGAACCAGATTCACTTCATGGGTTGTGTTATCTCAGAGACAAGAGTATCGATAGACCCATAGAAAGTGAGAGTGGTAGTTTCCTAAGAGAAGCTAAAGAATTTCTATGAACTAAAATGTTTTCTAGGTCTGACTGGTTACTACAGGCGTTTAATATGGGACCTTTTGTGCATAGAAGAACAACTGACGGGCCTGAATAAGATGGTTGTGAAGTACTTATTGTCATATTCTTCCACGTCAACCATTCAAGAGCTAAAAGGATGGTTTAATTCAACACTGATACTAGTATTGCTAAATATAGGAAAGATCTATTCTATGTATTGTGATGGATCAGGTATCATTCTAAGAGAAGTGTGTATGTAGGTATAAGGTTTCATTGTGTACGGGTCTCAGCAGTTGAGGCCACATGAGAGAAATTACGTGACACACTAACTCAAGATGGCTGCACTTGTTCATGCATTACATTGTTGGAGACAAAACCTATTGGGAGATCTTTTTGGGGTTTTCACTAAGAAAGAAGTTTCAATTATATCTTCCCTCACCATGACCTGAATTTCAGATATAGAAGGTGGGTTGAGTACCTTCAGTCTTTTGAATTTGATCATGCCTACACACCTGGGATGGGAAATACAGTGGCTAATGAGTTGAGCAGGAGGACTCAGGTGCATGAAATTTAGAAGTCTATAAGTGATTGGATGTTAATGGATCTTTTCTTTGAAATGAATTTGGAGGTTCATGAGAGATAGGGGTAGACACTTCTATCTTTTGTAACTGTTACCTTTACTATTCTTGAATGAGGGCGAATGAGGTTTCTATCAGATTTAGAAAGACCATTCCTACGGGATAATGTTTTAGGATATGACCCTATTCATGGAAGGATAGTAGGTGAGGATGGGATCTTGAATTTTTAAGAACGCATGTGGGTGCCAACATACATACACATGGTGTTGTTGCAAGACATTCATTCCTCAGTTTGAGCAGTTCATCCTGGTGTTTCGAATAATTATTGTGATCTACACCATCAGTATTGGTGGCCTTGTACGAAGGGATATGTTGTTGGTTTCGTATTGAGGTGTTTTACTAGCCAACAGCTGAAGGTGGAGAATCAGCGACCAGTAGGTATTTTAAAGTAGTTACATATTCCTGAGTGTAAGTGGAACGATGCTGCGATGGACTTCGTGACTGGTTTTCTGAGGTCGCCTTGAGGGAATGATGATGAATATGTTTTCATTGACAGATTCACGATGGTCGATCAAATCTTTCCGATAAGGAGACGTTCTGTTTTGATGATCTTGGATGGTTTTACATTAGGGGGACTGTATGTTTACTTGGAGTTATTCACTCCATTATTTTAGATAGGGATGTTTTTTTTTCTTCTCAGTTCTGGAAAGGACATCAATGGGATTTTGGTACATAGGTACATCTGAGTACAACATACCATCCCCAAATAGATGGCCAGTTTCAGCATATGATTTATGAACTCAAGGAAATTATTTGATAATTTATCCTAGATTTTATTCATTCATGGGAGAAGAACATACCTCCTGAGGCGTTTTCCTACAATAATAGTTGTCAAGATACTATTCAAATGACAACTTTTGTGTAATTGTACGGCAGGCCATGTGACCACCCTTATGCTGGCTAGTGGTAGGAGATGCTTCTATGATGGGAATTCATCTTGTCCAGGAGTCCAATGAGCTAATAATGTTTATTCATAAGGGGATGGATACTGCACAGTCATGAAAGAAGTCTTATGCGGATTGACGGAGATGACCTATAGTGTTCGAGGTCGGGGATTTGGTGTTTCTCTATGTCACATCGAGGTTGGAAAACCAGACGATTACGAGATAGGGTAAGCTTTCTCAGAGGTACATCGGGCCATTTGAGGTGTTGAAGATAGTTTTTTAGGTTGCCTATCGGCTGCAGTTACCTAAGAGGTACTGGGCTATGGATGATTTCTTCCACGTTTCACAGGTTCGACTTTACTTCTCAGACTCATCTCATGTTTTCTAACCTGTGGAGGTTAAGTTAGAGGTGGATGCATCCTTGAAATATCATCCTCTCTGGATTGATTATCAATGTGTGAAGGTTCTCCATGGCTGGTATGTTCCTCAGGTATGAGTGCTACAGAAACATCAGTGAGTACAAGATAAGACATGGGAGAGGGAGGTTGATGTACGATCATTGTGATTGTAGCTGTTCAAGGATTCATATTCTATGCTGCATTATAAGGGATATCTGGGGACATATTTCTTTATGGGGGATTTTTTTAAGTACCCAGATCTTCTATTAACATACATTATTCTTTTCTAGTTGTTTATTTGAAAAAGAGGAGTTTCTAGAAATTTCAGGATTACATGCCTTGTACTTTTGGGTACACTATTTGTACCCAATTTCCAAGAGTGGCCATGTACTAGTTGTTTAACGGCCGAGTACATGGTCGTGGGTCGTGATGCAGAGACTTCCTAAAGCATAGGTCAGAAAAACAATGTACATGTCGTGTACTCTTAAAGAACAATCAGTGTACATTCTTTTTTCATCTAATGGTCTGAGGTTGCGTTTTACAGACAAAAAGAACTTCTTCTAGAACTATTTCATACAAGGGAATTCAAATGACCATAGATCTAATCGCAGCCCCCGAATCTTTATTCGTTATCTAAATCAACCATCATCGATTGCGTTGGAATCACATCTTTGAGTTCTCCTTTCATCTTGAACAGAATCTCTTGATTTATCCACTTTTGCGAGTTATTATCAGTTGAACATTTTTAATGTTTTCATAGATATACAACTTTATAAGGAAATTCAAGGCCTGAGATTCATGTATATCGAACTCATGATGGCTATGGAGCTAGTTTGTGCCTTTCTATAGTTATTCCTTGAGTTATATTTGAAAAAGTGACCAATACCCATGTTTAGTGTATTGCGAGTTTTTGTGTTTTAGACCTATTATTTCCTGATATGCCTTGTTTATTTGGATAGAGGATAATTTATTATGAATATATTTAACATTTCCATGCTATGTATGTTCTTCCGATGTTATCTTGTTTTGACCATTTGGTATAGATTTTCATGTTAGGCTGCTAGTTTGTGTTCCATGCCTTGTATTGTTAGGATGGAGTGATTTTATCTGAAATGCTATGAGATACTATAGACTGTTTACCCATGCAGTTCAAGAGGTTTACTTTGTCTTCCTCAAATCATTTGTGCTCGATTAACTTATATAGGGTTGTGGAATCCTAGTGTAGTTGACCATAGATACAATGGATGTGGAGGGATTCTCAAAAGTGTCTGTTTTACTATTCTGTTGAGAGACCATAGGGGGGATGGAAATTGTGCACACTAAAAGTGTCTTTAGTTACCTCAATATAGGACACGTGGTAAATTGGATGTTGAGTACTTCCTCAAAGTTCCTATTATTTACCGATACGAGACCACAGGGGTAATTGATGGTGATTGCTTCCTTAGAGAGTCTTTTCTAAAGCTGAACCAGAGGGGTTATACATTGTGTACTTCCCAGAGGGTTGATTATAGTTGTTTAGTTGAACCAGATGGGTTAGGCGATGAGTACATCCTAGATGGTTACCTACTATTTATTGGTTTCTTTTGATATATTAAGATGAATGTAGTTGAAATTGTATTGTTGTTACTATGTGTACTTCCTTGTTTACTGATTCATTTTGATTATTTTCTGCCATATGTACTCACTCACTGTTAGGCACCGATCATTTTGTGGTTTTCTACAAGGATTAGTCTCAACAATTCTTTGGTTCATTCCTTTGGGTAAAAAAGATTATATTTTTGAAGGTCTAGATAAGGACGAGTGCCCTTATACATCAGGTACCTAATTGCTGTAGAGCTGGGGAGCATGGGACCAAGATGAGGGTTGCGACGTTGTAGTGATATTTACTTGTTTTTATTTTGTACATTGTTTTAGTATTGTCTTCCATCATTGTGGCTGGTTTGGATACTTTCCTAGACATATGTATCATGAATCATTTATATATATATGTACTACATTAGTTATTACTACTCTTGTTTATTTATTGCTTATTTTTTTGCTTTAGCTAGTATTGTCTATTTTACATTTTCTGTGTTACTCTAACAATGAGGGAATAGTTTCCCCACTATCACACCTAAGGCCCTCTCTACTAGTCATTAGCCTCTGGCGTTCGGGGAAAATTTCTTGAGGCCATGTGACCAACCAGGAATGAGGCGCCTAAGAGCGGCACCAGAATCCTGGATGTTACAAAGTTTTATCAGATGAATTCTTTTCATCTTGACATACTGTTTGGATTATATAGCCTGGGAATGGAATGAAATAGGTACATGGTAATAAGAAATTCCAGGACTAGCTAAACTGTGTATAGTGAAAATCCAATTTACCTCATTTTTGAAATTTTTATGAATTTTCATTTTTTACAGACAAAATTAATTCACCATTGGGTGATTCACATGTTTTGTGATTTGATCATTAATATAATTGATGTTTTGTTTCTGTAGTAACTTGATGAGATGAGGGTAATCCATCTCATCCGTCATATAGACACTTGCTAGAGATCAAATTTCAAGCATTCTTACCATTTCATTTATGGTGAATTAGTGATTTCATGTTGTTATGATTGAGGTTGTGTTAGATAAGGATGCTATTGTGATTGATTCCTTGATAGAATACCAGATTTTTTATAAGGTATTGGTTGTGTATGGTATTGTTAGAATGGATTCCAAACATTGGTTCTTTAGGTGTTTTTTCCCTCATGGATCAAAATTTGGTGATCATTGTATTTCTTTTCCTTGAACACGACATGTATAAGATTCCAATATTGGATTAGTGCAGAGTATGGGCCATCACAGATAGGAATTTGTCATTTTAATGTTCATTTAACTGTTTTTATGGGCTTCTGGTGTTGTGTCTGAGCCTTACTGTTTGGAAAACCCCATAATACACGACGTGTAATAATGAATACCCGCCATGTGTCCTTCTATTCAGGAAGGAACTATTTTTCTTAAATACATGATGTGTTCTATATGTAAAACCTGTGTTTCCTCTAAAAATGACACTGGAAAAGTGTACAGAGACTCGGTGTTGGGAAATCATGGTGGGACACACATATACTAGATGTACATGATGTATTTTGAAGACCATTCTTCCACTCATGTGGCTAACAACACAGAAGGATAAAACATAGGTTAAACACGTTGTTTCATGCTTATACACACCATGTTGCGAGACTCTTGTATCTGGACATGTAATGAACTACATGTGTTGGTGAAATAATTCTAGTACACACCGTTTCAGGAACAAACTAGTCATGTGGTTTCACCCGTGTAACCAGCCATGTAACTAACAACATGAGTCGGTGATGTTTTTTTGGTACACACCATGTATGGAACAAACATGTTGTGTAGTCTTGATCTAGAAAAACCATGTATCCTAGACATGTATAAAAACTCAGGAATGGAAAGAGGATTCAAGTACACTCCATGTATTAGGACAACACACTGTGTGTATGTGGTGTTACAATACCTAGGCATGATGTCGTGAATGCTTTCTTTCTATTGTTCACTTATTACACTTATATGTTTATATACCTATTAATATTGATATAAGGTGTGTGATTGACCTTGCAGAGTCATACCACCGAGATTTCCTCTAGATATCTGCCAGTTATAGGGTAGTGATCAGACACCGGATGTGGCAGATCAGAAGCTACCAACAGATCTTCCAGTTGTGCTAGTCTTGGAAACAACTGTAATTCCGGACATAGGTGCTGACACACAGTGTCGAGAGGGCTTTGGAGGTTTATGTAGACCTACCAAGGAGCACTGCATCCTATCCCGCCTATGGTAGATTTGACGCTGGTTTTCCGGTAGCTGCATCCTCCGACCTTCATAGGGGAATGAGGACCCCGGGGTCCATATTCACTGTTAGAAGCTACGATTTGTATCTTTCAGCATCTAGAAACGCCTCCAAAGTGGAGGGTGAATATCACTACTTATATTATTTTTGATTCCACTTAGAGATGGTGCGAAGTTATCTAAGAGG
Organism: Viscum album; assembly: GCA_963277665.1. NCBI lineage: Eukaryota > Viridiplantae > Streptophyta > Magnoliopsida > Santalales > Viscaceae > Viscum > Viscum album. The sequence continues at coordinate 953,883,754 of OY728133.1, read as the reverse complement.
TGGGACGCTAGTAGGTTATGGCTTGGTATGTGTTTTAGAATTCCTTTTTAGAACTACTTATTCTCAGAGACCTAAAGGGCCAATCGAGCCCAAGAGTTCATGAGTTCGGAGAAGGGTACACTTCTTTTTATGGAGTATTATTATGTCTTCCCAGATCTGTAGTTCTTCATGCATATTCATTGAGGTGATGAGTTATTTTTGTCAAGGAATCCTAAGGGTGGTCTCCGGAACGACATCTGATCTCAGTTGAACATCTTCATAATGATTTCCAAAACATCTATAGTCAACCAGGAAATAATCACAAAGTACAATATGAGGGATTATGGTTTGTTGAGTCAGGGTGTCTTGGCATTCGGAGTTGGTTTCCCTCTTACAAACAAGAGGAACTATCATAGGGAGTCTATATGTGGAGATCCGAGGAGATGAGAGACATATTCCGGTAGCCATGTGGCGTGCTACCAGTGCGGGAAGAGCAGCATACAAGGACACATTTACCAAGATACCCATAGTAGTGCCAATAATGTGAAAAAATGGTCCATCTTCAGCATTTTTGTTTGTTTTTCTCACCGGAAGCTGGTGATAGGGGTTTTTCTATGACTCCTCATTTAGGAGAAGCACCACCAGTTACCCATCAGTTAGGGAATTGGAGCTCTTCCGACTGTTCATACCGAGGTAGATGTCACAACCATGGTAGCTGGTCACCAAGCCATCAAAGACAACATGGTGGATCATCTCAGGGTGGTCAGACAAGGTAACATGGCTATGGTGCAGGTCAGACTTTTGTAGTGGATCAGACCCATCCTGAGTACGATCTTAGACCCTCTACAGTTCAAGATTCGATCCTATTTGCCTCAGTCATAGCATATTCTCTTTTCTATATAGGGGATTATCATAGCATTATATCTATTGTTTTTGTGGATAGCCTTAGTCTCTATATACTTTCTTCTGCAGATATCTTGATTCCAGACAAACCGTTGGGGACAACAATGGCTTGTATACATCAGTGCATGGAGTGACCTCTCGAGGGTGGTGGGTGTCACTTTCTACGAGACCTTTATTTCCTAGATATTACAGGCTATGATATCATTCTCGGAATGGAATGGTTATTTTCCTTACAGGTAGTTGTTGATTTCTATTGTTGTAGGGTGAGTATAACATCACTGGATGGGAGATTGTTTCTTCATAAGGGTGAGTGAGATTTCCATGCGAGCAGTGTAGTATCAAAGAATCATGGGTTGGGAGTAGTTATAGACCATATTTCAAGTCAATATCTAGATGGCCATGGGACTTCACAAATTGAAATTCCTCCAGTGGTGGATCATTTTAGGGATGTCTTTCACATGGAAAGTTATGTTTTTCCATTAGATCAAGAGGTCGACTTTTCTATTGAGATTGTTCCATGAGTGGAAATAGTGTTGATACCTCTTTATAGGATGGCTGCACCTGAGTTGATGGTGCTCAAGAAGTAGTTAGAAGTGTTTCACGCAGTGGGTTTCATCTATCCCTAAACATTCCTTTGGGGTTCACCTATCCTATTTTCAAAAAAGGCAGACAATACCCTCAGACATTTTGTATTTTATCGAAAGATGAACCAGTTGATAGTCAAGAACCAATATCCCTTACTGAGGATTGATGAGCTATTTTATTAGTTCTGAGGAGAATGGGTGTTCTCGAAGATTAACTTGATATCTGGTTATCATTAGTTTCACTTTAGACCATAAGATAAACCTCTTACAAACATTCAGAGCAGATTTGGTCTATACATGTATATGGTTATGCCTTTCTGTCTCACGAACGCTCCTGAAGTTTTCATGGAACTTATGAACTGAGTGGTCCATCCATACATGGATTCGTTCGTGGTTGTTTTTGTGGATGATATCTTGATGTACTCTCACACTCAACATGAACATGCTAAAAATCATGAGATTGTTTTGAGTACAGTAAGAGAGAATCAGTTATATTCTATGCTCTCAAAATTCCACTTTTGGGTGGACCAGATTCATTTCACGGGTCATGTTATCTCAGAGACAAGAGTACCATTAAACCCAGATAAAGTGAGAGAAGTAGTTTTTTGGGAGCATTCGAAGAATGTATTTGATGAACAGATTTATATAGGGAATTTTGATTACTAATGTCATTTTATAAAGGAAATTTCATGCTTATCAGTTCCACTAAAGGGCATGACTAAGAATGGTGTGAAGTACTTGTGGTCATATTCTTGTGAGTAATCCTTTCATGATCTGAAAGGGATGTTGAATTTTGTAGTGATACTAGAATTTCTAGAGCCGAGAATGAGCTATACTATGTACTATGATTCCTCATGTATCGAGCGGGGAACTATTCATATGTAGGGAGAAGGAGTCATTTTGTACGGGTCTCAGTAGTTGAGGCCACATGAGAGAAATTAACTGTTGCAAGATATTGAGTTGGCTGTAGTAGTTCATGCCTTATACTGTTGGAGATACAACCTGTTTGGAGAGAATTTTTGGTTTTCACCAACCACAAAACTCTCAGGTATATCTTTACTCTACGTGAAATGAATTTGAGACTGTGAATGTGGGTTTATTACCTTTAGTATTTTGACTTTAGGCATTCCTATATGTCTGGGAAGGGAAATACAGAGGCTGATTCGTAGAGCAAGAGGACTCTGGTACCAGCCATTTAGGTGGCCAGCTGTGAGTGCCAACTTATGGTTCTATTATCTAAAATGAATTTTGTGGTGAACAATAGATAGGGTAAGATGTTTCTATCTTCTGTAGCTATTACCTCTACTCTTCATAATTGAGTGTTAATAAGGCATCTATCAGATATAGAAGGCATACTTTTATAGGAGAGTGTTTCATGAGAGGACCCTATTCATGGATAGATATTAGGTGAAGATGAGAACTTGTGTTTTCATGGAGATGTGTGGGTGCAAAAAATTATACGTGAGGATATGATGGGTTTACCGAGGTGATTTTACAATAGTTACCCATTCCGGAGTAGAGGTGGAACAGTGTCACGATGGAATTCATGATGGGTTTACCGAGGTTTCCTTGAGGGAGTGATGTAATATGGGTTGTCATTGATAGAATCAAGAAGGTTTCTCAATTCATGAAGATCAAGGAGACCTTCAATATTGATGACCATGAAAGGTCATTCATCTGGGATATTGTACGTTTAAATGGATTTCTAAACTCCATTGTTTCATACTGGGATGCTCTTTTTACTTCTCGAGTCTAGTAGGGACTTTAGAGGGCATTGGGTACATCGATACTTCTGGGTATACCATAGCATCTGCAAATAGATGGCATGTTTGTGCATCTGATTCAGGTGCTTGAGGACATGCCTCAAGCATGCATTCGAGATTTTAGAGGATCATGGGAAAAGCAACTACCTCTTGTGTCCATTGCCTACAATAATAGTTTTAAAGAAACTATTCAGATGGCACCTTTTGAGGATTTGTACAGTAGGTCATGCCGATCACCTTTATGATGGCTAGAGGTAGGAGAGACAGCTATACTGGGACCTCATCTGGTCAAGGGGACACAAATATAGATATAGTTGATAAGGAGGGCTACTACACAGTCAAGAAAGATTTCTTATGATTATAAATGGAGATGACCTATGGAGTTAGAGGTCGGGGATCCGGGTTTTCTATGTGTCACACCGAGGTTAGGACCCAAGAAGATTAAGAGATAGGGTATGTTTTCACTGAGGTACGTCATGTTGTTTGAGGTGTTGGAGAGAGTTGGGTTGGGTGCCATTTAGTTTCAGTTACCTCAAAGGAACCGGGCCATGCATCATTTCTCCCATGATTCTCATCTTCGATGTTACTTCTCATACCATCTCATGTTTTCCAACTAGAGGAGTTTGAGTTAGAGGTGGATGCATTCTTCAAATAAAATCCACTTCCGATTATTGACCGAAGTGCGTAGCTTCTCTATGTTCAGTCTATTCCTCTGGTATGAATGATATGATGGAATAGATGAGTACCACATGAGGGGTGGGATATGAAGGCCGATGTACGATCGTTGTGGCCGGAGCAATTCGATGATTTATCTTCTACGTTCCCATGTTAGGTAAATTCAGGAATTAATTTCATTAATTGAGGGGGGGGGGGAGTTTGTAAGAACCCAAATCTTCTTTTTAGGTATTTTTTTCTTTTTTGGAAATCTTTGAGAAAAAGAGGTGGTTCTGGAAATTTTAGGATTACATGTTCTATACTAGGTTACTGAGGGTGATCATGTACTAGTCATGTAATTGCTGTGTAAATGGTCATGTGCAGTGACATGGAGACTTCCTAAAGCTATGGTTATAAAATGAAATTACAAGCCATGTAATTTCAAATAACACACCATGTAATTTATTTTATTCATTAAATATACCGAGGTCACGTCTGACGGACAGAACACACTTCTTCTCAACCTATTTTGTCCAGGATCGTTTGTACGACCTCAGATTGTCTCCATGCCCCGGACTTGCTATCCACTCTCAGAATTGACCACTGTTGATTGTGTTGGAATCACATCGGAGGGTTCTCTTTTCTTATTGAACATCATCTCTTGATTAATCCTCTTTCACAATTGACTCTTAGTTGATCATTTCTACCATTTTGGTAGATTTATGACATTCTAGGTAGATTTAAGGCATGAAATTCACATATATCGATCTCATGATGTCGAGGTAGGTGGTTTTTTCCTTCTTGTAGTTAGTAATAGAGTTATATTAGAAAAAGTTCCAAATACCCTTGTTTGGGGTATTGCGTGTTAATGGGTGTTAGCCAAGTTATTTCTAGCTATGCCTTGTTTTTTTGGATTGAGGTTAAATGTATATGAATAAGGTTAACCTTGTCATGATATGGATGTTTTGAAATTGTTTTGCATGTTTTGACCATTTGGTCAAGCTTTCCCAGTTAGGATGCTATTTTGTTTTCCATGCCTATTATTATTATGATAGAGTGATTGTATCTGACTTTCTGTGAGATCTTGTCAACTATTTATCCAATTAGTACTTGGACATTACATTAGATACTACATATCATATGTGCACGATTAACTTAAACAGTGTAACTCCCCGACCCTAGTTACCCAGATTCAGTGCATTATTACATAACATTGGCATGATCACATGAAAGATCAAATCTCGAAAGACTGATTGGTTTAGTAGCCTTGGAAACACTAGATATATTCATAAGTTTTACATTAAATCATAAAGTGAAAAACTACTACGACAACATAATGTCTCCATATTCCACACTATTATCCCCTCATAATATCCCTGCAGGTCATTCATAACTTACTTCTTCACATCCTGGGAAAAATAAAACATAATAAAGGGGTGAGCTCAAATGCCCAGTAAGGATAACAATATAGAGGAACATTCAAAAATAAGCATAAACATTTAAGGCAATGCATTACTAAAACAAAAGCCTTTTAAACTTGAACTTCAACATAGTATGGCAAAAGTAAAATGAAATAATGCCATTTACTTGTTCACATGGATATTCTACTAATCGAATAACCACATGCAATATCAATAACCACTTTCATAATGTTGGAATTCATAATGCTAAACATTAATTTCTTTGTCAAGGCCTCACCCCAAGAACTAGGGGCTATCTATAACCGGAACCCAACCCGGAGTGCCTCTATTAACCGGACACCAACCTGGAGTGCCTCTAATAACTGGAGACCAAACCGGAGTTCCTCTAATAACCGGAGACCAAACCGGAGGGCTTACTTTTACCGGTCCCCAACCCGGAACATACTTGTCTAACACATTAATCTGAATGAAAGGTTGAAATATAACATAAACACTTGGATTAAAAATAACTTATAAAATGTCAATACTTTAAACAAAAACCATGAGTGACATAAGAATAACTTATCCACAGTCAAAAATATCACAAAACCTTCAATAAAATAGGGATGTTTTGTATCATTATAAATCAACTTCAAATAAGCTTAAAATCCATCAAAGGATGTTGACATAGATGAAATAAAAAACTAATTTAGAGAAATATCTCTCTTTTTTTAAAATCATTTAATAAAAAATTTTCTTTGAAAATATTCTTATAAACTTCTAAGGGAAGCTTCGACGATTTTATAACGGCGGAAAATAACCGCACCCGCCGTATAAGTTAAAAAAACATTCTTACCTTAATTCTGTCGAAAAGGTTAAAAAGCACCTTGTTTTGAAAACGACGGAAAGATTCCTTTATAAACCACTTATAAAAAGTCAAAAAAGGGTATAAATTACTTTAACACACATTCTTGTAAATAGTAAAAATGTTTTAAAATACATTTCGAAGAAACATGGATGTGGATGATAAAGAGATCCCAGTAGATTATTACATATAAACATCCTCGGATAATGAAGAGATTGTGAAATAACCTTTACAAATTTGGTAACTTATGAAACATACAACCCATGAAAGATTTATCATACAATTAATATGTAAATACACATAAATTAGATTGTATTACACAAAGAATATAATTATGGGCAGTACATACACCACCAAAAAGGTAATGGTGGCAATATGACATGAATCTCACGGGAATAAGGAGTGAGATGAAAACCCCTTACCTTGTACTTTTCCTTGGTTGGGGTAGGTTAACCTCCTGTAAAATGGTGAAATAATTGTTATTAAATTTTACAAGAATCATATACATTAATATGATGTCATATATGATCTTTTAATATTTATTTGATAATAATATCTTAGTATTATCGTTGTTTCGGGTGTTAACTTACTCATTTTCTTTTATATGTTTTGTTACGTAAGCCATGTTTGTAATGGATAGGTTGTATATTATTCATATCCAGAATGATATCAAGTCCTTAAACATTATTTTTAAATCATCAAATGATAATTACACTTGAATGGATACGATGGAGAATGAATCTCATCGCATTCGTGGAGACGGTAGTCCGTACGTACGCACGAGCGACAATATCATTCTTTTAATATTAAAATAATATATAAATGGATGGTATATCATATATACAGAATCATTAACATGTTATATTTGTTTTTAACATGAGTTACATATCATTATTATACCCATCCAAATCATAATATTTTGAATAACAATTACACCACGGCGTGGAGACGGTAAGTCGTAGGTATGCACGTATGGTGACATGTTATTCAAAGGGTGGATAGAATACTGAATGTGGTTGTAACATATTTATAATAACATCACAGTATATATATGATACTGGAGTTATTATTTTATTATGGAAACAACAAAGGAAGACGAAGTGGAAGAAGAAAGGAAGTTGGAAAAGGGTGGTGAAATCATTACCTCTTCTTCGGTTTCTTCCTTTTGATTTGATCAAAAGGGCTCCTTAGGGTGGCTTTATGATCAAAATAAGGCCTCTAAGTTGTAGTGAGGGAAGTTTAGAGAGTATGTGGGCAGAGTTTCGCCGAACCAGAAGGTTTTGAAGGTGTGAAGAAATGAGAATGAGGAGTGCCCTTTTATAAGAGGGGTGAGGGGCACCTTTGGAAAAGATAGAAATATTAGTTTATAATAAATTCATATTCGGTTTCTAATGGCTCCGAAGTTGATTATTTAAATTTTAAGGTGGGGATGGGTCGAAAACAACTCAACCAATAGAAATTAGACAGGTTTGGGTACTTATATTAACCTTATCTTTAAGTATTAACTCTAAGTTAATTAGTTTCACTTTTACAATGTCTCTTTATATTTTTATATAATATGGTTAATAAACATACTATATACATCCAAGAAACCCCCAAGTGGTCCATTAATGATGAACCTATCATGATAAAAGTCTCTTGGCCGAACCTTAGATTTTTAGGAATTTAATATCAATTAATAATATAATATTTGTTTTAAGAACTCTTTTATGTCAGTTTTGACACTATTCAATAGTCGATTTTTGTGAAACTCATAAAAGATTGATTACTTCGAACAAAGTCGATTAAATCAATCCTAATAAATCATATTATCCTTGAAATTTTTCTTAATTTATTAAAAGTTTCATATTATATTTATTTGGGTATTTATAATATCAATTATTTTAATTTTTCACTATTATAGTAATTAATCAATCATCATTGTATCATATATAAATTAAATTATTTAATGTCTAAAAATTATAAATAAAATATCATTATGTAGGAAATCTTTTTATCATTCTAATGAATAGTTATAATTTAAAATCAAACATATACAACTCTATGTAAATTTTTTTTTGCTAAAAGATATATGCTTGTGTCATTTTTGTATTCATTTTAACTTAATTAAAATAAAGTGTCCCTATCACCTACAAGTGGCACCATGGGGTCCCAAAATCGACCCAAAGATTCATATGGTAGAACATGTATCAACCAATAAGGCTATGACACGTTTTTAGGGTTATTTTATTATTATTATAATATTATTTTTAACCCTTATTTACTGGATTTACCCTTAACCATGGTAAATAAAATATTTACCATAGTAATTATTCAAAATGACTAAAAATAAAAGTTACCTATTTACACAATTTGAACATCCTGATTCCAAATATGGAATCATTTTTTCTAAATTCAAAACACATAAGTGGAAGAAATTAATTTAATATTAATTCTTGCTGTCAAAACAAAAAAGCGTGTTTTTAAGAGATAATAACTATCAAAAGATTGACACTTTTTTATGTTCGGTTTAATTGTAAAATTATGTCCAATGACCAAAATTATATTAAATGGTAAAAATATATTCTAAATATACTTTAAAAACACTAAAATTCATAATTTATCACTATTAATTATTTTGATTAAAAAAAAATTTTTTAATTAAAATTTAGTAATTTTCACTATTCATCAAAATATGAAAGTTATCCGGAAAGTACCAAAATTTCACCTTAGGATAAATTCGATACTCCGAATCCAAAAATGATGTCCATTTTGAGAGATAAAATTTCTAAAATTATAAAAGGTAGGTATTACTATTCATAACGGCTAGTTTGATTGGTTGTGGTGTGTTAGAAATCGAAGTTGCGTACAACACACGCTACTGTATTATTCAAAGGAAAGCGTACCGTGGAATCTTGGGATGTTTCATTTTAAATTTTTTGGTGTCCCCCATATAATCAAAATGTTTGAAATATTGTATTTAAAAAGGTTTCACTATTAAAATTTGATAAAAGTGCAATACTGAAAATGAATCTATTCTTGCATTATTTCTAAGAAACTCATAATATGGATTCTAAAATTATATGGATTATATAAAGTTTAAAATTTAGTTAATACTATTCATAACCTCTTTTGAATGGCTTTTTTTGGTAATTCATGGTGTGATTGAACTCGGTGTTGCGTGTAGTGGAAGTTATTGAATTATTTTGAAGAAATAACACACTATGAAATCTTGGGGTGTTACATTCTCCCCTACTTCAATAAATTGTGTCCTCACAATTTGAAATTGTTCTTCAAAAATAAAAGGTTGAAAATAGAAAATATATTTGTGGGAAAACCCACATCGGACATTGGGTTACTAAAATTTAGTCTTCATATGAGGAAAAGAGAAATGAAAGGGTCACCACCAAATTATGATCTCGATTAGGAGAACATTGGTGGAAATTAGAGACATATAATTGGAAGAAAACGTATATATTTATAGGTAGTGATTGAGGTCATCAATCACAAACAAGTATAAAATTGAGGTACTTAAACTCATCAATCTATGATGATTTGAAATACCATCGGTTCAACAAAACATAGGGTATTGGGATAACACATTTTTGATGTTTCAAAATATCTTAGTTGAAATCCCACATCGAAAAATGAATTAATGAGGCCTCTATTTAAAATAAAGAGTGGAAAGTATGAAGATTACCGAAAATAACACATACTAGGGTTCCATGTATGAAAATATGGATATGGAAGAGAAATCTAACCATCAATTATCTGATGGAGAGTGGTAGAGAACATGGCTATGAAAAGGCCAACAATCCCAAAGCCATAAATTAGTGATGATTTAAGGTACCATCTAGGACAACATTTTTGTTCTAAGTTCTGTTTATTAATGTTGAGGAATTTATTTATGAGATTGTTTAAGATCATAAGGAGATATACTTACTTTATAATTAGAGTTTTATCCATTAATAAATTTCTATCACAAACTCATCTTTCACACTAAAAGATAATAGAACGTAAAAAAAATTCTATTTATACTATTCGTACAAGGTTCCAAAATAAATGAATTTATAATTCATCTACCAGATCTTTTAAAAAAAACTACATTATTTAATCCAGGACATCTCGTGGGCCAGTGGTAGGTGATACACCCTTGTCGCCCTTCGGTTGCAGGTTCAAGTCTCACAGCCTTGCCGGATGCGACGGGTTGCTGCCCAACCTCCGGGCTGTCCTTTTATGGAAATCCAAAATAATCCAAACTAGAACTATCCAAAATACTTCTGTCCAAACTCACAGTCCAACATTTATAAGGAAGGTAAACATAATGTAGATCCTTTTTTACCCCATAATAGCATATGAATACCTTCATAATGTATTCTTTTAAGACACTGAAACATCATGAATTACCATATTCCTTATTGATTACATTCATGCTCCCTTATTCTATATAGAATGCTGGATATACTTCATCAATCCAAAAATGTTTTAAACCCCAACAATGATGGAATATACAAATCATTAATCAGTTCCAAGGTAGTCAAGAATATCCAATATAATTTATCCAAAACAATCATGTATTATTCCAAAATCACTACCACGGTATCAGAACTATATTATGGTTTATCATTCTCTCAACCATATATTTTCCAAAAATTTATCCTGCAATTGAGTCACTTTTCTTTGTTCCACACAATCTCAAGTCCTTAATGAAATAGTACTGCAATACAATCCTTATATACTCCATAATTATTATAATAAGTACATTGTTGAGACAAAACTCAATTGACATAATCAACATAAGAACTCTAATCATTCCTCTTCATATGTGGTAGTATCATATCTTGATTATTATCCAATAGCATCATTTGCGGCATAGTCTGATGATTGGGACATAGGTTCGCGTAGTGTCTAAACTCCTTGAAAATGAAGCATTGTACATTTGAAACCATTTTCTTACCCTTGCAGTCACGTACTTTGTGCCCTTTTCCTCCACACTTATAACAAACTCCCATTCCTTTCAGGCAAGTTCCAGGGAGTTTCTTTCCACAGTTATCACAAATGGGAAAATTTTTCTTTTCCCTCTTCCCTTTATCTATCTTTCTCTCTTCCATACTTTTCTTCTCTTGCTTCCCTTCAAAGCCATATGACTCAGTAAACTCTTTACTTATCTTATCAACACATGATATTATTTATTCATATGATGATAATACATGAAATACTATTTCTCTTGTAAATTCTGGCTTAAGACCATAAATTATATGATCCTTCTTTCTCTTTGTATCATGTGCATTGCTAGAGTTCTCATTTCATCTACTGGGTGCCATTTCTAAACAATGGCATACATTAGATTAGTTTATGAATAACAATACCTAATCCCAAACTTGTAAAACACATAACATAAATTAAATAGTTTATGGATATAATCCATAATCATAAAAATGTCTCCTTTGAGGAAGTATATACTCATAAACCCTTCATAATGATTTGTAAAGAAAATGAGAGTTATCCTAATCATATCCCCCGGGAGTGTCGTAACCAAGAGTGCAGCAAGGCCCGTTGTCATGCACCAGTTCCCATTCGAGTCTAGCTCAAAGCAGTGTTTTCGGATTTTACCCCTAGGTACATCTGTGCCAGAGCCGCCTCTACCTGCTTGTATCCAGACAGGGATTTATTGCTCGGAAAACTCACAAAATCTCTACAATACCAAAATTCTAGGAAGTTCTTCTATACTAATTCTCAAAATTCATCTTAAATCTATGTGCTCTAATAAGAGTTTATCTTAATCTAGCTTCCATGGTTTGTAGTAAAATCCTCTGATACCAACTGTAATGCCCCGACCCTAGTTACCCAGAGTCGGTGCATTATTACATTACATTGGCATGATCACAAGAAAGATCAAATCTCGAAAGACAGACTGGTTTAGTAGCCTTGGAAACACTAGATATATTCATAAGTTTTACATTACATCATAAAGTGAAAAACCACTACGACAACATAATGTCTCTATAGTCCACACTATTATCCCCTCATAATATCCCTACAGGTCATTCATAACTTACTTCTTCACATCCTGGAAAAAATAAAACATAAAAAAGGGGTGAGCTCAAATGCCCAGTAAGGATAACAATATAGAGGAACATTCAAAAATAAGAATAAACATTTAAGGAAATGCATTACTAAAACAAAAGCCTTTTAAACTTGAACTTCAACATAGTATGGAAAAAGTAAAATGAAATAATGCCATTTACTTGTTCACATGGATATTCTACTAATCGAATAATCACATGCAATATTAATAACCACTTTCATAATGTTGGAATGCATAATGCTAAACTTTAATTTCTTTGTCAAGGCCTCATCCCAAGACCTTGGGGCTATCTGTAACTGGAAGCCAACCAAGAGTGCCTCTAATAACCGGACACCATTCCGGAGTGCCTCTAATAACCGGAGACCAAACCGGAGTTCCTCTAATAACCGAAGACCAAACTGGAGGGCTTACTTTTACCGGTCCCCAAACCGGAACATACTTGTCTAACACATTCATCTGAATGAAAGGTTGAAATATAACATAAAAATTTGGATTAAAAATAACTTATAAAATGTCATTACTTTAAAAAAAAAACGATGAGTGACATAATAATAACTTATCCACAGTCAAAAATATCACAAAACCTTCAATAAAATAGGGATGTTTTGTATCATAATAAATCAACTTCAAATAATCTTAAAATCCATCAAAGGATGTTGACATAGATGAAATCAAAACTATTTTAGAGAAATATCTCTCTCTTTTTAAAATCATTTAATAAAAAATTTTCTTTGAAAATATTCTTATAAGCTTGTAAAGGAAGCTTCGACGATTTTATAACGGCGGAAAATAACCGCACCCGCCGTATATGTTAAAAAAACATTCTTACCTTAATTCTGTCGAAAAGGTTAAAAAGCACCTTGTTTAGAAAACGACGGAAAGATTCCTTTATAAACCACTTATAAAAAGTCAAACAATGGTATAAATGACTTTAACCCATATTCTTGTAAATAGTAAAAATGTTTTAAAATGCATTTTGAAGAAACATGGATGTGGATTATAAAGAGATCCCAGTAGATAAATATTGTTTCCTAATTTTATGTGTTATTTTTATACTCAAAAAATGTTTTATTTGATAAACATGATTATAATTAGAATGAGACCATTGGGTTTTGACTGTTATATGACCATCGGTCAATATGACCACTGTGAACAAAATGTTTTGATTATTGTCTCTATATATAAGTAATCATGGTTGATTATTATAGAAAGAAGATTCGATGGCCTCACCTAGTAGTCTTGGACCGATCGAAGCCCATCTAACAGAACTTGGGAAGGAGGTAGCACCATTGGGCTTTGCTCTGGACCAAACCCAATCCCAACTTCATCATGTGAAGCTAGAACGGAATCGCCTTCGCGAGAAGTTCAAACTGATAGAAATTACTACTCGAGCAATGTTGACCGAGCCGCCCCAAGATTCTATCACCCTAGCACACCTTACTCTTAGGTCCTATGCTGGTATTATAAGGGGTTATGTAACGAGACCGTAACTACCTTGTGTAATCCTTGTTTTAAATAAAAATTGGGATTTCTTCTTATGATGAAGTTTATGAATTTTGAAATGACCGAATAAATATAGTATGCATATTTTTGATGAATTTTAGAAAAATGATATTTTAAATATGTTTATGTAAACCCTAAATAATTAAAAATGTGTAATGATTTTCAAAAAATGGTCTTCTGCAATTATGTTTAGTACTAAATTTAGAGTTTAATAAGATCAACTTGATTTTTGATGAATAGTAAATTATGAATAGTGATTTTATGATTAGGATTAGTAATATGACCAAATGGATTAGTAATCTCACTTAAAGAAAGTTTTAAAATAATCTAGGCACCTTGATTAAGTAATGTGATTCAATAAAATAGTTAAATAACAGTTTCATTAATTATTATTCAAGTATTAGTTTTTTCGGGTGAATAGTGTTTTTTAATTAAAATTTTAATTAAAAATAATTAGAAAATTATTTTTATAAAAATGACTTTATTTTTGAACTTAGAGCATCGATATTATGTTATGGTAATTTTTGGGGTTTTTTCTGAAAAAAATGAATTTTCGATGAATAGTGTTTTTATTTAAAAATTAAATTAAAAATATTTAGAAAATTATTTTTATAAAATGGATTTCATTTTTGAAATCAGAGCATTGATATTTGGTTAATGTGAAATTTTGGGATCTTTATGAGAAAGTTGAATTTTCAGTGAATAGTAAAAATGCAGTTTTAGGGTTTCGGTATGTTTAATGACATCATAGCTGTGTCATGATGATGTCATGAGTAATCTTAAGGGGTGGCCGGCCAAGGGTGATGAATTATTGTTTTGGGGGCCCCATTTGGCCTAACTCCATGATAAATGCCAAGGGAGAGCACATGGGTTTGAGAAAAGCACATGTGAGGTGTCCTTTGGCCATTAATGCATTGTCCCCTCACTTTCCCTATAAATACCAAGCCCTCCTCTCATCCATTCGACTCCCCACTCATTCCCAACGAAGTTCTGGTCTCATTATCTCCCAAGGAGTCCTCCCGAGGTGCCCCCAAGCCCTCAAGGTCCAATCCTTTGAGTTTTAAGAGTTACGTTTTAAGGTAAGGGATCCGACCTCTCTCTTTCTTTTCAAGTAATCTCTTTTATGTCATTTCTTTTATACTCCATGTTCTTATGTTGGAGGATGTTCTTTTACATTCATCCTACTGCCCATTTCATGTTCATATGATGAGAGACCCTCCTTTATCTCATCAATTCGTTTTAAGAATGTTTAAGTGGCGCCGTTAGGCTGCCGAATTTTTAAGGGATTCTTTCACCTTCCTCGTTTTCAAGTTCTATTTTCATTCAAGTCTTTCATGTTTCTTTGTATTATGTTGGGGCATGATCTCTAAATTTATCATACTGATCTTTTATGATCATATGTTGAGAGACCCCATTTTATCTCTTCAATTCAATTTTTTTGAAGTTTTATGTGGTGCCGTTAGGCTACCGAATTTTTTTAAGGAATTCTTTCACCCTTCTCTTTTTCAAAGTTCTACTTTCATGTCAAGTCTTTCAAGTTAATTTCTATTATGTTGGGGTATGATCTCTATATCAATCATACTGATCTCTTATTTTCATATGATGAGAGACCCCATTTGATCTCTTCAATTCAGTATTTTGATGTTTTAGGTGGCGCCGTTAGGCTGCTGAATTTTTAAGTGGTTCTTCACCCTTCTCATTTTGAAGTTCTACATTCATGTGAATTATTTCAAGTTCCTTTTTGTTATGTTGGGGTATGATCTCTATATCTATCATACTGAACTCTTATGTTCACATGATGAGATACCCTATTTGATCTTTTCAAATCGTTTTTGTTGAAGTTTAAGTAACGTCGTTAGGATGTCGAACTTTCATAAGAGAAATCTAATTTTTGTCTTCCTTCCATGTTTTTCATTTCAAATGGTATGTCCTTGAAATTTCATTAACATGATCATGTATCCTTCTTATTCTGTCCATCTACTGTTTTATGGGTCATTTATGAATGTTTGACTCATTTTCCCTCTCTTTTTAATGTCTTCTAAAACCTCGTAACATAGCCGTTATGCTGCAGAATTTCCATCTCAAAATGTCTCTCTCTTTTTCTAAAGTTCTTTTATATTATTAAGTGAATACTCAAAGCTCTTTCTTCTAAAGGGGTATTCACATATATACCAAAATGTTTTATTTTAAATTATGGGATTTACATACATGAGACCCACCTTCCTTTTCTGTGGGTTTTAATGTGACGTAAAGATCATGTCTTTAAAGCAGTTTTTAAAATAATATGATTATGAAATGAAACCCATTTATTTTATGCTATGTGGGTTATTTATGAAATTTTTGATGATGATATATGTGGCTCACATGATAATAAAGGCAAATTTAAGGGTGCGCCCTGATAGCGCTCCAATGCATTGGGTAATGATGTAACCACTAGAGATTACAATTTTCATGATACCCTGGTGAATAACCTTGGTAATTTTCAAATGACACCTTGGGGATGGACCTTGGTGATATGTTCATGATTGTCTATGTTAAATGATGTAGCCACATCTTCAAGTCATGAAAAAGTTTTATTTTTATTATGATATGCCTCATGATTTCATTTTCGTGCATTAAAGTTCTTTTCATGACTTTATTGATGTATCTCAAGTTCATATGTAAAATGTTTCTCTTGTTTCCCTTGCTGGGCCTTCTGCTCACCCTTCCTTTTGATGTATGTCCCCAGGTTATGAGATGCAGTAATGAGCCTAGGGTGAACATGAGGAGAAGCCTTTCAAGTGTTTAAGAAGAATGTTTTTTTTGTTTCATGTTTTATGTTTCCATGTTTAAAGTTCCTAGTTTCCAAGACACTAAACCTTAAAGATCCTCGGTTTTGTAAAATGTAATGAAAGATTATGTGATAAAGAGGCGGGATGCTATAGTTGGTATCAAAGGATGGTTTAGTTATTTGTGGAAATTAGGATATGAAAACTTTAGGAAGAACCCTATAGAAAAGTTTAAATATAGGAAATCTTCCTGGTATTTTGGTGAGTATTGAGTAAGGGGTTGCCAAGCAAATACATCCCTGTCTGGATACGAGCAGGTAGAGGTGGCTCTGGCACAGATGTACATAGGGGTAAAACCCGAAAATACCGCTTTGAGCTAGACTCGAACGGGAACTGGTACACGACAACGGGCCTTGTTGCACTCTTGGTTACGACACTCCCGGGGGATATGCTTTGGTAAATTCATAAGCTTAGTATGAACCATTACTAAAGGAACAAAGATAAAATAAAATAAAGATTCACATAAGAATATATGATCATAGATAAACTAGATTGGAACCTAGGGGATCACAAGTTAGGGTATACTTTTCTACTACAAGTTATCCTTATATGATTTAATCTCCTTTTCATGATTATTGGTTAAGTATTTAAGCCTCTAATTATAATTTCTCTTCTTAGTTAATGGTGGGAGATGGAAGAACATGTCCTAATAACCAATGTGATAGGAAATGCAATGATTTCCATATTAATATGAAAGAGATGATTAGGGGATTAAACTCTGATTATTATTTTGGAAGATGTTCACTATTTTGGGGACCCTATATGATCGAGGTAAATAGACTACTACGGTATTTTCTTTGAAGAGTAGTGTTGACTTATATTTTGAAGAATCGATGAATTTAAGGTGGAATTATAGTAATTTAGGTTACTTATGGAAATTATTAACCTATCTTGGGGTAAATATGTGTAGGTCAGTTACTTTTTCATAAGATGTTAGGATTGGTTGATGTTGTTTGGAGATGAATGATAAAGTTTACCTTGGAAGACTATGTTATCAAATCCTTCTTGTAGTTGGGATTCAATATTAGTTTGGTTTATTTTGAGGATTTTTAAGGACAGTTATTTATGGAATGGACTATGATGAACTTTGGGTAGTACCATGGAACTTTTAAGATTTAAAAGTAGTTTCCATTCCTATGGGATTATTTCTTTTTGAAGAGTTGTTTTACCTTACCCTTTCTGTTTTTGGGATAATGTTTACAGATTGAAGAAATAGATAGTTAATCTTTTGTGGATTATGAAGATGATTCTTGTGTTTTGATGAGACCAAGTAGTTTTGAATGCACATAATTTGGAGAAAAGATTTGTTTTGGGTAGAAACTTATTAAAGGATGAAACTCTACATGAAGATAAGTATATTTCCTTATGTTTTTGTTCTATGTTGTAAATGAATTCCACAAAATTATGAAAAGGAACGTAAAACAAAAACGTTGTTGGTTTACGTTTCCTACTAGGTAATCAAAGACCGTTTAAACACATCATAAGTTTGGGATTTTCTCATGGTTAACTTTCTCCTAATCATGTTCTCTATCACTCTCCCTCAGAACTTGACCCTTTGTTTTCTCCTCCATGTCCATGTTTTCCTACATGGAACCCTAGTGTGGGTTAACTCGGGTGACCTTTGTACTTCCCTTTCATTCTTTTAAAGTAATAGTTTTACTGACTCCTTTTCCGATGTGGGACTTTCAATGAAATTTCAAAACCCAATTTTTTTTAAAAAAAATTGCGAGGACGCAATTTCTTAAGGGGGGAAGATTGTAACGAGCCGGAATTTTAAATAAATATTGTTTCCTAATTTTATGTGTTATTTTTATACTCAAAAAATGTTTTATTTGATAAACATGATTATAATTAGAATGAGACCATTGGGTTTTGACTGTTATATGACCATCGGTCAATATGACCACTGTGAACAAAATGTTTTGATTATTGTCTCTATATATAAGTAATCATGGTTGATTATTATAGAAAGAAGATTCGATGGCCTCACCTAGTAGTCTTGGACCGATCGAAGCCCATCTAACAGAACTTGGGAAGGAGGTAGCACCATTGGGCTTTGCTCTGGACCAAACCCAAGCCCAACTTCATCATGTGAAGCTAGAACGGAATCGCCTTCGCGAGAAGTTCAAACTGATAGAAATTACTACTCGAGCAATGTTGACCGAGCCGCCCCAAGATTCTATCACCCTAGCACACCTTACTCTTAGGTCCTATGCTGGTATTATAAGGGGTTATGTAACGAGACCGTAACTACCTTGTGTAATCCTTGTTTTAAATAAAAATTGGGATTTCTTCTTATGATGAAGTTTATGAATTTTGAAATGACCGAATAAATATAGTATGCATATTTTTGATGAATTTTAGAAAAATGATATTTTAAATATGTTTATGTAAACCCTAAATAATTAAAAATGTGTAATGATTTTCAAAAAATGGTCTCCTGCAATTATGTTTAGTACTAAATTTAGAGTTTAATAAGATCAACTTGATTTTTGATGAATAGTAAATTATGAATAGTGATTTTATGATTAGGATTAGTAATATGACCAAATGGATTAGTAATCTCACTTAAAGAAAGTTTTAAAATAATCTAGGCACCATGATTAAGTAATGTGATTCAATAAAATAGTTAAATAACGGTTTCATTAATTATTATTCAAGTATTAGTTTTTTCGGGTGAATAGTGTTTTTTAATTAAAATTTTAATTAAAAATAATTAGAAAATTATTTTTATAAAAATGACTTTATTTTTGAACTTAGAGCATCGATATTATGTTATGGTAATTTTTGGGGTTTTTTCTGAAAAAAATGAATTTTCGATGAATAGTGTTTTTATTTAAAAATTAAATTAAAAATATTTAGAAAATTATTTTTATAAAATGGATTTCATTTTTGAAATCAGAGCATTGATATTTGGTTAATGTGAAATTTTGGGATCTTTATGAGAAAGTTGAATTTTCAGTGAATAGTAAAAATGCAGTTTTAGGGTTTCGGTATGTTTAATGACATCATAGCTGTGTCATGATGATGTCATGAGTAATTTTAAGGGGTGGCCGGCCAAGGGTGATGAATTATTGTTTTGGGGGCCCCATTTGGCCTAACTCCATGATAAATGCCAAGGGAGAGCACATGGGTTTGAGAAAAGCACATGTGAGGTGTCCTTTGGCCATTAATGCATTGTCCCCTCACTTTCCCTATAAATACAAATCCCTCCTCTCATCCATTCGACTCCCCACTCATTCCCAACAAAGTTCTGGTCTCATTATCTCCCAAGGAGTCCTCCCGAGGTTCCCCCAAGCCCTCAAGGTCCAATCCTTTGAGTTTTAAGAGTTACGTTTTAAGGTAAGGGATCCGACCTCTCTCTTTCTTTTCAAGTAATCTCTTTTATGTCATTTCTTTTATACTCCATGTTCTTATGTTGGAGGATGTTCTTTTACATTCATCCTACTGCCCATTTCATGTTCATATGATGAGAGACCCTCCTTTCTCTCATCAATTCGTTTTAAGAATGTTTAAGTGGCGCCGTTAGGCTGCCGAATTTTTAAGGGATTCTTTCACCTTCCTCGTTTTCAAGTTCTATTTTCATTCAAGTCTTTCATGTTTCTTTGTATTATGTTGGGGCATGATCTCTAAATTTATCATACTGATCATTTATGATCATATGATGAGAGACCCCATTTTATCTCTTCAATTCAATTTTTTTGAAGTTTTATGTGGTGCCGTTAGGCTGCCGAATTTTTTTAAGGAATTCTTTCACCCTTCTCTTTTTCAAAGATCTACTTTCATGTCAAGTCTTTCAAGTTAATTTCTATTATGTTGGGGTATGATCTCTATATCAATCATACTGATCTCTTATTTTCATATGATGAGAGACCCCATTTGATCTCTTCAATTCAGTATTTTGATGTTTTAGGTGGCGCCGTTAGGCTGCTGAATTTTTAAGTGGTTCTTCACCCTTCTCATTTTGAAGTTCTACTTTCATGTGAATTATTTCAAGTTCCTTTTTGTTATGTTGGGGTATGATCTCTATATCTATCATACTGAACTCTTATGTTCACATGATTAGATACCCTATTTGATCTTTTCAAATCGTTTTTGTTGAAGTTTAAGTAACGTCGTTAGGATGTCGAACTTTCATAAGAGAAATCTAATTTTTGTCTTCCTTCCATGTTTTTCATTTCAAATGGTATGTCCTTGAAATTTCATTAACATGATCATGTATCCTTCTTATTCTGTCCATCTACTGTTTTATGGGTCATTTATGAATGTTTGACTCATTTTCCCTCTCTTTTTAAAGTCTTCTAAAACATCGTAACATAGCCGTTATGCTGCAGAATTTCCATCTCAAAATGTCTCTCTCTTTTTCTAAAGTTCTTTTATATTATTAAGTGAATACTCAAAGCTCTTTCTTCTAAAGGGGTATTCACATATATACCAAAATGTTTTATTTTAAATTATGGGATTTACATACATGAGACCCACCTTCCTTTTCTGTGGGTTTTAATGTGACGTAAAGATCATGTCTTTAAAGCAGTTTTTAAAATAATATGATTATGAAATGAAACCCATTTATTTTATGCTATGTGGGTTATTTATGAAATTTTTGATGATGATATATGTGGCTCACATGATAATAAAGGCAAATTTAAGGGTGCGCCCTGATAGCGCTCCAATGCATTGGGTAATGATGTAACCACTAGAGATTACAATTTTCATGATACCCTGGTGAATAACCTTGGTAATTTTCAAATGACACCTTGGGGATGGACCTTGGTGATATGTTCATGATTGTCTATGTTAAATGATGTAGCCACATCTTCAAGTTATGAAAAAGTTTTATTTTTATTATGATATGCCTCATGATTTCATTTTCGTGCATTAAAGTTCTTTTCATGACTTTATTGATGTATCTCAAGTTCATATGTAAAATGTTTCTCTTGTTTCCCTTGCTGGGCCTTCTGCTCACCCTTCCTTTTGATGTATGTCCCCAGGTTATGAGATGCAGTAATGAGCCTAGGGTGAACATGAGGAGAAGCCTTTCAAGTGTTTAAGAAGAATGTTTTTTTTGTTTCATGTTTTATGTTTCCATGTTTAAAGTTCCTAGTTTCCAAGACACTAAACCTTAAAGATCCTCGGTTTTGTAAAATGTAATGAAAGATTATGTGATAAAGAGGCGGGATGATATAAACAACCTCAGATAATGAAGAGATTGTGAAATAACCCTTACCAATTTGGTAACTTATGAAACATACAACCCATTAAAGAGGTATAATACAATGAATATGTAAATACACATAAATTAGATTGTATTACACAAAGAATATAATTATGGACAGTACATACACCACACAAAAGGTAATGGTGGCAATATGGAATGAATCTCACGGGAATAAGGAGTGAGATGAAAACCCCTTACCTTGTAATTTTCTTTGGTTGGTGTAGGTTAACATCATGTATAATGGTGAAATAATTGTTATTAAATTTTACAAGAATCATATACATTAATATGATATCATATATGATCTTTTAATATTGATTTGATAATAATATCTTAGTATTATCGTTGTTTCGGGTGTTAACTTACTCATTTTCTTTTATATGTTTTGTTACGTAAGCCATGTTTGTAATGTATAGGTTGTATGTTATTCATTTCCAGAATGATATCAAGTCCTTAAACATAATTTTTAAATCATCAAATGATAATTATACTTGAATGGATACGATGGAGAATGAATCTCATCGCATTCGTGGAGACGGTAGTCCGTACGTACGCACGAGCGACAATATCATTTTTTTAATATTAAAATAATATATAAATAGATGGTATATCATATATACAGAATCATTAAAATGATATATTTATTATTTACATGAGTAACATATCATTATTATACCAATCCAAATAATAATATATTGAATAACTATTACACCACGACGTGGAGACGGTAAGCCGTACGTACGCACGTATGGTGACATGTTATTCAATGGGTGTATAGAATACTGAATATGGTTGTACCATACTTATAATAACATCACAATATATATATGATAGTGGAGTTATTATTTTTTAATGGTAACAACAAAGGAAGAAGAAGTGGAAGAAGAAAGGAACTTGGAAAAGGGTTGTGAAATCATGACCTCTTCTTCGGTTTCTTCCTTTTGATTTGATCAAAAGGTCTCCTTAGGTTGGCTTTCTCATAAAAATAAGGCCTCTAGGTTGTAGTTAGGGAAGATGGGAGAGCATTTGGGCAGAGTTTTTCCGAACCAAAAGGTTTTTAAGGTGTGAAGAAATGAGAATGAAGAGTGCCCTTTTATAAGAGGGGTGAGGGGCACCTTTGGAAAAGCTAGAAATATTAGTTTATAATAAATTTATATTCGGTTTCTAATGGCTCCAAAGTTTATTATTTAAATGTTAAGGTGGGTATGGGTCGAATAAAACTCAAAAAATAGAATTTAGACAGGTTTGGGTACTTATATTAACATTATCTTTAAGTATTAACTCTATGTTAATTAGTTTCACTTTTACAATGTCTCTTTGTATTTTTATATAATATGGTTAATAGACTTACTATATACATACAAGAGACCACAAAGTGGTCCATTAATGTTGAAAATATCATTATATAAGTCTCTTGGCCGAATCATAGATTTTTTGGAATTTAATATCAATTAATAATATAATATTTGTTTTAAGAACTCTTTTATGTCAATTTTGACACTATTCAATAGTTGATTTTTGTGAAACTCATAAAAGATTGATTAATTCAAGAAAAGTCAATTAAATCAATTCTAATATATCATATTATCCTAGAAAATTAGTTTAATTTATTAAAAGTTTCATATTATATTTATTTGGGTATTTATAATATCAATTATTTTAATTTTCCACTATTATAGTAATTAATCCATCATCATTGTATCGTATATAAATTAAATTATTTAATGTCTAAAAATTATAAATAAAATATAATTATGTAGGAAATCATTTTATATTTCTAATTAATATTTATAATCTAAAATCCAACATATATAACCCTATGTAAAAATTGTGTTTCTAAAAGATATATGCTTGTGTCATTTTTGTATTCATTTTAACTTAATTTAAATAAAGTGTCTCTATCACCTACAAGTGGCGCCATGGGGTCCCAAAATCTACCCAAAGATGCCTATGGTCGAACATGTATCAACCAATAAGGCTAGGACACGTTTTCAGTGTAAGTTAGTATTATTATAATATTATTTTTTAACTCTTATTTACCGGATTTACCCTTAACAATGGTAAATAAAATATTTACCATAGTAATTATTCAAAATGTCTAAAAATTAAAGTTAACTATTTACACAATTTGAACATCCTGATTCCAAATATGGAATCCATTTTTCTAAATTCAAAACACAGATGTGGCTGAAAATAATTTAAAATTAATTCCCGCTGTTAAAACAAAAAGCGTGTTTTTAAGAGATAATAACTATCAGAAGATTGACACTTGTTTATGTTCGGTTTAATTGTAAAATTATGTACAATGACCAAAATTAAATTAAATTGTAAAAATATATTCTAAATATACTTTAAAACCTCTCAAATTTATAATTTATCACTATTAATTATTTTGATTAAAAAGTTGTTTTTAATTAAAATTTAGTAATTTTCACTATTCATCAAAATATGAAAGTTATCCGATGTAAAGACCCGTAAAATTCAAGGAAATTTTTTTCTTAATTTTCTTTAGAATTTTACAAGAGCGCGGTTTCAGACGACACCTGATTCCGAGGCCTGGAGTGCCCGGAATCAATTTTCGAAGTTTGGCTCGGGTACGTTCAGTGAACGAACGAGCGGGTTTTCCTAACTTTTGATCCGGTGCTCGGAATTGAAATCCGAGAGCACCGATGAATTGGCAGCACCGATATTCGCTTAAAGAGACCTTTTCGGAAGTTGCGTTTGTTGCAGGTTGAAAGTTAGTTTTGGGGTTTTTAGTTTGAGTTAAATAAAATTTGTGAAGAACAAATTTTATTATAACTTGATAAAACCTACCAAAGGGGGTTGGAAGTGGGACCCACACCCACTTAACCTCCCTTGGGAGGATTAAGTGTGGTGGGGCCCACACAAACCCTAAACCTTTCATTTTCTCTCAACTCCCTTAACGCCTCAATAAATGACTTGAGTTACTTATTTAATTATGGGAGTTAATCCTTTTGAATTTCAAACATTTGAAATTCTAGTGTGTTATGTGTTAATAAAATAAGATGTTGTCTTTTTTTTATTTTGGGTTATTTGTATGTCTTCTTGAGAGGTGGAGAGATTTTCCTTCTTCTTCTTCAACTCTGACGAAGAACTCGAAGAACGTTCATCTTGACGAAGAACGCTCAAGCTCCGACGAAGAACGCCGCACCTCCATTCTTCGTTTACCGTGTCAACGAAAGGTGACGCCACTTCTTCCTCGGACAACCTTCGTCGGCGTACAAGTTTCTCCAACGACGTGTCTCTTCGAACGCATCCCTTCGTCATCGGATTTGACGAACGGCTACCGCGACGCCCGACCTCCGCGACGTCGTCTTCCGCGGAACGTTGACAATCTTCGAACCTTATACCCGAGGTAGGGGTTGTTGATTATTGTTTAATTATTCTATTATTGATCATGAATTTTAGAAAGTCTAACGTGTGGCTTTGGATTATTTAATGATGCGTTATTGCTTAACGTGAGGGGGCCGGACCGCATGAACACGGCCGAACCCCCTCCATCGTTCTTGTTGTTTATTCTTGCGGGTGGAAGCAAAGTGGCGTGGTGCCGTCGCACCACGCGGATAATCGTACAATTATTTTACGTGGCGCCGTCGCGCCACGCCGAGGAAGAATCTTCAAGAACGCGACGCCGTCGCGCCGCGTTGAAAGGAATCAAGGCACGGCGAAGGGGGCGCGGTGCCGTCGAACCGCGCCGGACGACGAACACCGCGGCCGGTTCCGGGCCGCGGCGGGACGAGGAGACCGCGGCCGGTTCCGGGCCACGGCGGGAAGAGAAGACCGGCGGCCGGGCCGCCGGCGTCGGAAGCCGAAGAGGGGACCGGAATTTCCGGTCCCGTTGGAGAAAACCGGCCGGCCAGCTGGCCGGCCGGATAACGTTAAACCGGGGGAATTAATCCCCCGGCCAGCGCATAAAACCCCCCCTCTTAAAGGGGGGCGATTTTCATATAAAGGGGGGGGGGGGCAGCAGCCCCCCGGTTTTATTTCCAGCCGGCCCCCACGTGCGGGGGCCGTTTCTTGCAAATGGCGCGGCACAAAGGCCGCGCCGCCTTTCAATCAGCGGGGGCTTAGCCCCCGCGTGCAGCCACCTCGCGGCGCCAAGCCGCCGCGGTCCCCCGCGCCGCCGCGCCGCCGCGGTCCCCCGCGCCGCCGCGCCGCCGCGGCCCCCTGCGCCGCCGCGCCGCCGCGGCCCCCCGCGCCGCCGCGCCGCCGCCGGCCGCCGCGCCGGACCGCCCCAGGGGGGGGGGGGGGGGGTCGGGCCGGGTCGGCCCGGACCCGGACCCCCCCGTTTCGAACCAGTTCCGGTCTCTTGGCCATATCTTGAGCCTCGGAACTCCGATTGACGAACCGTCTGCGGAAACGCGATCCTTGGATCGAGACGGTCGTTTCGGTATATCGCACTCAAGGTTTCGGATTACTTTGAGTTCAGCCGGGTTGGTTCGTTCACGAAACCAACCGGGCCTTCGGAGCGGAAACGCTCATATCTTGAGCTACGAACGTCTGATTGACGCGCCGTCAGTCGCGTTGTGTTCCTCTTAGTGATACGGATCTTTTGGCATACTACGCCCGAGGTTTGGACGCAGGTGGAGTATGGTCGGGTTGGTTTTGCCTTAAAAACCAACAGGGCCCCGGAGACGAAAATGCCAATAACTCTCAGACCGGGCGTCCGATCGACGCGCCGTCTGTTGCGTTGAGTTCCTGTTGACGTTACGGAACTTTTGGATACATCATCTCAGGTATTTGTGACAGTTGATGTATCAGCCTCTCGGCTCGTGGAGCGGACCCTCCGAACGAGCTTGCTGTGTGCGAGAACCCTAGTGCTGGCTGCGACTGTTACTATGACTACTACTGCTACGACAGCTACTGTGACTGCGACGACGACAGTACAGAGATCATGTGTGGATTCGACGACGACGACTACAGTACTCAGCGATCCTACGTGGATCAGTGCTACAAGTCCTGTGTGGGCCCGATCCTGTGTGGGTCCTTGCGCTCAGCGGTTCTGTGTGAGCCAGCGCCTACAGGTCCTGTGTGGGCCCGATCCTGTGTGGGTCATTGCGGGGGTTAGTTACCTATCGATCCTTCGTGGGTCCGACGACTTAGATGGATCAGTGATCATCTTTATCGTCCTTGAAGAAGTATACCTGTGTGAGCTGAATCCTATTGCTTTCCTGTGTGGATTATGTTGTGCAATCCTGTGTGGAATACGTTTTGCATTCCTGTGTGGATTATGTTGTGAAATCCTGTGTGGAATACGTTTTGCTTTCCTGTGTGGAATACGTTTACTATCCTGTGTGGACTGAGTTGTACTTGGGCTCGGAGGTTGGAGCGTATTTGAATTGATGACTTAGGTATATGTATGGGCATATACCTAAGCAGTGTCGGTTGTTACTTCGTGATTGTACCTTTCTTCGTGGTTTATCCTTTGTGGATTTTGAGAGACCTTCAGGGGTCTCGGGGTCCCTACTGAGTAGCTTATACTAACCCCTGCACGGGCTTTGCCCGCACTACGTTGTGTTGGTTGCAGACGACGGACAGCGTTGACCTTAGCTGAGGCTTGCAGAGCGGGACGGTACCCGGAGGTGGACCACTGGGCGGGACATTCTCGGAGCGGACGGCGGGACCCGTGGAGCAGAGGAGCTATCTGTACCCACCCTTCAGGTGGGATTTCCAGTGGACAGCTCGGAGTAGCGGCTTTTACTTTTCAGTTGCTGTTTTCCCTTTCGAGTTGTACTTTACTTTCAGTTTGGGTTTGTATACTGGCCCATTTACTTTTCCGCACTTTCAGTTGTACTCTGCTTTTGTTTAGTATTTACTTTCCGCTTGTTTACTCTGTGGTGTGTGTTTACTTTACAAAGGCAATGCCTTCCCTTTTTACGGGGATTTACGCCTTGGTGCTAGTCGCCAGCCCCTGGCCTATGGAAGGCAGGCTTGGGGTAGTCACGGCACGGACCCCAAGGGCGGGTCGTGACAAATTGGTATCAGAGGAGTTCGGTTCTACCGTGAACTCTGATCTTTTCTATGTGAAGCAATAATGTTTAGCGTATTGAGTGTGGTTATCAGTCCAGGGAGTCCAGTGTTGGTGTGGCGGCCGACGTATCCGTACACCAGGACCCTGACTTCTGATTTCCTACTTAATGCACGAAAACATTGATTGCGTGTGTGTTTCAAAGTTTTCTTTGTGATTACTTATATCAGCTCACCAGGTATACTGTTCTGACCGTGGTGCACCTGTTTCCTTTTCAGGATGGCCCCACGACGACATCCAGCTAGGGTTCCGAGAGTCGAGCGTGACGACAGCCCACCGAGCGACGAGGCGTCGGTGCAGGGCCCTTTGCCAGTAGTGGCACCGGCGGTAGCTTTACCCGCCGAGCCCCCGATGCTTCCAGCAGCAGCCGCTGACGATGCACGTCGCCTCAGCGCACT
This sequence comes from Viscum album, assembly GCA_963277665.1. Lineage (NCBI taxonomy): Eukaryota > Viridiplantae > Streptophyta > Magnoliopsida > Santalales > Viscaceae > Viscum > Viscum album. The sequence continues at coordinate 953,855,543 of OY728133.1, read as the reverse complement.
GCATGAGTTTCAGCGCCAGCGACCGCCCAGGTTTCGCGGGGAGACGGATCCCCAGGCAGCAGAGGACTGGCTGGAGGCAGTGGTTCGAGTGTTTAGGCTAGTGAGGACACCAGCAGACCTCATGGTGATCCTCGCTGCGAGCCTACTACACGCAGCAGCAGGACGATGGTGGAGCTTGATGCTCCAGGTGCACGATGAGGCATCCCTACTTTGGACGGACTTTGAGAGCCTCTTCCGCTCGGAGTTCGTCCCAGCCACCCTTCATGCGGTGCGTATCCAGGAGCTTCTACAGCTGCGGCAGGGCAGCATGACGGTCGCTCAGTACTCGACGAGATTTACCGATCTCTCGCGCTACTCGACCGACATGGTACGGGACCCATTCTTCCGGGCCCGGACCTTCGAGCAGGGTTTGAGACACGAGATCAGGGCATCGCTGATCTCCCTCAGCATACCGACTCAGACAGGAGTACTGGAGCGGGCTCTTCTGATCGAGAGCTTCCTTGCTGAGTCTACACCAGCACAGCGACCCACCGCAGGGCGGCACGTGGCAGAGTCATCTGCAGAAGGCAGTCGACGGATGACTCAGGGGTCCAGACCGACCAGACCTTCGGGCAGACGACCTCAGGACACTGGCTCAGTAGTGCGGGGCACACAGCGCGGAGCCAGTCTTACGAGAGGCAGACAGTGCTACTCGTGCGGCGGGCAGGGCCACATGGCTCGTGACTGCCCGACCCGCCGTGCCGAGGAGCAGCAGACGGTTGAGGGACCACCGAGGCAGAGGCAGAGGGTCGACCGTGGCGGTCCGCAGGGAGGAGGCGGACGAGGCAGAGGAGCTGGACGAGCAGCCGGTGGTGGCCGACGCTTTGAGGCTCTCCCACCACCACCACGAGGAGGTCCACCCCGACCACAGGGAGCTGGCGGGCAGCGACAGGCACAGCTCCAGGCAGCAGAGGCCTACGACCACGGCGCACCCGAGATGATTCGAGGTACTATCTGTGTCTACTCCTCCCTTGCTGCAGTTCTTATAGACACAGGAGCGAGTCACTATTTCATAGCCGCTGCCCTTGTTCGGAGCTCGGAGATTCCGACAGAGCCGTTGGCTCGATCCTTACGGCTAGAGACTCCTACGGGAGCAGACTCGACGATTACGCACTGGTGCCGGCAGTGTGAGCTTACTCTAGGAGGCGAGAGCTTCGGCTGGGATCTTCTTGTAGCAGCATCGAGGCCTTACGACGTCATCTTGGGCATGGATTGGCTATCTACGGTCCATGCACAGATTGACTGTTTTAGGCGCAAGGTGCAATGTGTACGCACCGACGGGAGCAGGTTCACCTTCACCGGCGAGAAGGGAGCCTTAGCAGCACAGGATGGACTTCCGCGGAGGAGAGGACAGCCCATCACTCATCAGTTGGCTAGCCTCATCCTTGGAGCAGTTGACGTGCGGAGTCCTGGTTTTCCTGCAGTGGTGGTTCAGTTTGCGGACATTTTTTCCGACGACGTTCCAGGGCTACCTCCTCGCAGAGAGGTAGACTTTTATATTGACTTGTACCCCAGGACAGCCCCGATATCCACTCCAGCATATCGGATGGCCCCCGCCGAGCTTCGAGAGCTACGGGTACAGTTGGAGGACTTGCAGGGCAAGGGGTTCATCCGACCCAGTGTTTCACCCTGGGCTTCCCCGATATTGTTCGCCAAGAAGGCGGACGGGAGCTTGCGACTTTGTGTTGACTATCGTCGCCTGAACCAGGTAATAGTGAGGAACAAGTATCCGCTACCGAGGATTGATGACCTCTTGATCAGCTCAATGGAGCACGGTGGTTCTCGAAGATAGACCTCAGGTCAGGCTATCATCAGCTCAGATTCAGAGACGAGGATGTGTAGAAGACGGCCTTCAGATGTCGGTATGGCCACTATGAGTTCTTGGTTATGCCTTTCGGTGTAACCAATGCTCCAGCAGTGTTCATGGCTCTCATGAACAGGATCTTTCAGCCATACCTCGATCGGTTTGTCGTGGTCTTCATCGACGACATTCTGATTTACTCTACGACAGAGGAGGAGCACGCCTATCACTTGCGAGTTGTTCTTGACACACTCCGAGAGCACCATCTTTACGGTAAGCTCTCAAAGTGCCAGTTCTGGATATGTGAGGTCCACTTTTTGGGACACGTTATCTCTGAGGCGGGAGTTGCAGTGGATCCCGCGAAGATTGAGGCTGTGTTAGCTTGGGAGCCACCCAGGAGCGTGACTGAGGTTCAGAGTTTCTTGGGACTAGCTGGATACTATCGGAGATTCGTGCCAGACTTCTCTAGAGTTGCGGCATCACTCACAGCTTTGACGAAGAAGGGGAAACCCTTCGTGTGGTCAGACAGATGTCATCAGAGCTTCCTAGAGCTGAGACAGAGATTGACTAGTGCACCTATCTTGAGGTTGCCTGAAGAGGGAGTAGGGTACGTAGTCTACTGCGATGCATCAGTGACCGGACTCGGATGTGTTCTGATGCAGGAGCGGGCCGTGATCGCCTATGGATCACGTCATTTGAGGCCGCATGAGCAGAACTATGCTACCCATGACCTGGAGTTAGCAGGAGTGGTCTTCGCTCTGAAGACATGGCGACACTATCTGATGGGCGAGCGCTTTACAGTCTTTTCCGATCATCAGAGTCTCAGGTATATCTTCTCACAGAAGGACCTGAACCTGAGACAGCGACGATGGCTCGAGTTCGTCCATGACTATGACTTTGAGATAGTCTATACTCCTGAGAAGGGGAACGTAGTAGCCGATGCCCTCAGCAGGAGGACGGGCATTCGGCTACTTGAGGAGGCGACGGAGCAGCTAGCCTCTTTGCAGATATCCTTCGTGGATAGAGATGGAGCAGCCTTTCTTCAGTCTCTCACAATCACTCCTCCACTACTACATCGAGTCAAGGAGGCACAGCGTGAGGACGCTGACTGTGAGACACGGCGTGCACAGATATCCTCGGGACAGGCACCTGATGGTTTCTCCCTTGGAGCAGAGCACAACATCCTTTTCAGAGGACGTACCATGGTACCAGTCGCCTTGCGAGAGGAAGTGCTGAAAGAGTTTCACACCTCTCCTTTGGCGGTACATCCTGGAGTGGAGAAGATGTACCAGGACCTCAGACGACAACACTGGTGGCCGGGCATGAAGAAGGCTGTAGCAGAGTTCGTTTCTCGATGCCTCACCTGTCAGCAGGTGAAGGCAGAGCATCAGGTACCAGCGGGATTGGTACAGCCCTTGGAGGTTCCGGAGTGGAAGTGGGACGGCATATCTATGGACTTCGTGACTGGTCTTCCACGCACTTCCAGAGGTCACGACTCCATCTGGGTGATTGTTGACCGACTCACCAAGTCGGCACACTTCTTACCCATCAGAGAGCAGGGCTCAGTAGAGAGCTTGGGACGTCTCTACGTTCAGGAGATTGTGCGGCTCCACGGCGTGCCATCATCTATCGTCTCCGATCGAGATGCCCGCTTTACTTCCCGGCTTTGGAAGGGGTTACAGGAGGCGTTCGGGACGCAGCTACGTCTTAGCACAGCTTTTCACCCTCATACGGATGGTCAGATGGAGAGGACCATTCAGACACTCGAGGACATGCTCCGCGCATGTGTCCTCGACTTTGGTCGTAGCTGGGAGAACCACCTACCCTTGGTGGAGTTTGCGTACAACAACAGCTACCACTCTACCATCGGGATGGCACCGTACGAGGCGTTGTACGGCCGACCTTGTAGATCTCCTTTGTGCTGGACAGACCCTGGAGAGTCAGCACTGGTGGGACCGGAGATGGTCCAGGCCACGACAGAGAAGGTCCAGGTCATCCAGGAGCAGATGAGGACAGCTCAGAGCCGGCAGAAGTCTTATGCTGACAGGAGGCGGAGGCCACTAGAGTTCAAGGATGGCGACCACGTCTTCTTGCGGGTCTCACCTCGACGTGGTATTCGGAGATTTGGCCGAGGCGGCAAGTTATCTCCGCGCTTCATCGGACCCTTCCAGGTCCTCAGCAGGGTTGGCGAGGTGGCTTATCGTCTGGCTCTACCACCTCAGTTGCACCGGGTGCACGACGTCTTCCACGTATCTCAGCTGAGGAGATACGTGCACGACCCGACGCACATCATTGATCATGGGGAGCTTGACGTTGACGATGGGGCGACTTTTACGGAGGTCCCGGTGGAGATAGAGGATCGACAGGAGCGGGTCCTGCATGGGCGATCGATTCCTCTTGTGCGCATCAGATGGCAGCACGGGAATCTCCAGGAGAGCACATGGGAGCGGGAGGCTCAGATGCGTGCTCAGTACCCTCATTTGTTTCCCTAGTTTTTGATGTATCTTTACGGGGACGTAAAGCCCTGAGGTGGGAGTAATGTAAAGACCCGTAAAATTCAAGGAAAAGTTTTTTCTTAATTTTCTTTAGAATTTTACAAGAGCGCGGTTTCAGACGGCACCTGATTCTGAGACCCGGAGTGCCCGGAATCAATTTCCGAAGTTTGGCTCGGGTACGTTCAGTGAACGAACGAGCGGGTTTTCCTAACTTTTGATCCGGTGCTCGGAATTGAAATCCGAGAGCACCGATGAATTCGCAGCACCGATATTCTCTTAAAGAGACCTTTTTGGAAGTTGCGTTTGTTGCAGGTTGAAAGTTAGTTTTGGGGTTTTTAGTTTGAGTTAAATAAAATTTTTGAAGAACAAATTTTATTATAACTTGATAAAACCTACCAAAGGGGGTTGGAAGTGGGACCCACACCCACTTAACCTCCCTTGGGAGGATTAAGTGTGGTGGGGCCCACACGAACCCCTAAACCTTTCATTTTCTCTCAACTCCCTTAACGCCTCAATAAATGACTTGAGTTACTTATTTAATTATGGGAGTTAATCCTTTTGAATTTCAAACATTTGAAATTCTAGTGTGTTATGTGTTAATAAAATAAGATGTTGTCTTTTTTTTTATTTTGGGTTATTTGTTTGTCTTCTTGAGAGGTGGAGAGCTTTTCCTTCTTCTTCTTCAACTCTGACGAAGAACTCGAAGAACGTTCATCTTGACGAAGAACGCTCAAGCTCCGACGAAGAACGCCGCACCTCCATTCTTCGTTTACCGTGTCAACGAAAGGGGATGCCACTTCTTCCTCGGACAACCTTCGTCGGCGTACAAGTTTCACCAACGACGTGTCTCTTCGAACGCATCCCTTCGTCATCGGATTTGACGAACGGCTACCGCAACGCCCGACCTCCGCGACGTCGTCTTCCGCGGAACGTTGACAATCTTCGAACCTTATACCCGAGGTAGGGGTTGTTGATTATTGTTTAGTTATTCTATTTTTGATCATGAATTTTAGCAAGTCTAACGTGTGGCTTTGGATTATTTAAAGATGCGTTATTGCTTAACGTGAGGGGGCTGGACCGCATGAACACGGCCGAACCCCTCCATCGTTCTTGTTGTTTATTCTTGCGGGTGGAAGCAAAGTGGCGTGGTGCCGTCGCACCACGCGGATAATCGTACAATTATTTTACGCGGCGCCATCGCGCCACGCCGAGGAAGAATCTTCAAGAACGCGACGCCGTCGCGCCGCGTTGAAAGGAATCAAGGCACGACGAAGGGGGCGCGGTGCCGTCGCACCACGCCAGACGACGAACACCGCGGCCGGTTCCAGGCCGCGGCGGGACGAGGAGACCGCGGACGGTTCCGGGCCGCGGCGGGAAGAGAAGACCGGCGGCCGGGCCGCCGGCGTCGGAAGCCGAAGAGGGGACCGGAATTTCCTGTCCCTTTGGAGAAAACCGCCCGGCCAGCTGGCCGGCCGGATAACGTTAAACCGGGGGAATTAATCCCCCAGCCAGCGCATAAAAACCCCCCTCTTAAAGGGGGGCGGTTTTCATATAAAGGGGGGGGGGGGCAGCCCCCCGGTTTTATTTCCAGCCGGCCCCCACGTGCGGGGGCCGTTTCTTGCAAATGGCGCGGCACAAAGGCCGCGCCGCCTTTCAATCAGCGGGGGCTTAGCCCCCGCGTGCAGCCACCTCGCAGCGCCAAGCCGCCGCGGTCCCCCGCGCCGCCGCGGCCCCCCGCGCCGCCGCGCCGCCGGCCGGACCGCCCCAGGGGGGGGTCGGGCCGGGTCGGCCCGGACCCGGACCCCCCCGTTTCGAACCAGTTCCGGTCTCTCGACCATATCTTGAGCCTCGGACCTCCGATTGATGAACCGTCTGCGGAAACGCGATCCTTGGATCGAGACGGTCGTTTCGGTATATCGCACTCATGGTTTCGGATTACTTTGAGTTCGGCCGGGTTGGTTCGTTCACGAAACCAACTGGGCCTTCGGAGCGGAAACACTCATATCTTGAGCTACGAACATCCGATTGACGCGCCGTCAGTCGCGTTGTGTTCCTCTTAGTGAGACGGATCTTTTGGCATACTCCGCCCGAGGTTTGGACGCAGGTGGAGTATGGTCGGGTTGGTTTTTCCTTAAAAACCAACCGGGCCCCGGAGACGAAAATGCCAATAACTCTCAGACCGGGCGTCCGATCGACGCGCCGTCTGTTGCGTTTAGTTCCTGTTGACGTTATGGAACTTTTGGATACATCAACTCAGGTCTTTGTGATAGTTGATGTATCAGCCTCTCGGCTCGTGGAGCGGACCCTCCGAACGAGCTTGCTGTGTGCGGGAACCCTAGTGCTGGCTGCGACTGTTACTATGACTACTACTGCTACGACAGCTACTGTGACTGCGACGACGACAGTACAAAGATCCTGTGTGGATTCGACGACGACGACTACAGCACTCAGCGATCCTACGTGGATCAGTGCTACAGGTCCTGTGTGGGCCCGATCCTGTGTGGGTCCTTGCGCTCAGCGGTTCTGTGTGAGCCAGCGCCTACAGGTCCTGTGTGGGCCCGATCCTGTGTGGGTCATTGCGGGGGTTAGTTACCTATCGATCCTTCGTTGGTCCGACGACTTAGATGGATCAGTGATCATCTTTATCGTCCTTGAAGAAGTATACCTGTGTGAGCTGAATCCTATTGCTTTCCTGTGTGGATTATGTTGTGCAATCCTGTGTGGAATACGTTTTGCTTTCCTGTGTGGATTATGTTGTGCAATCCTGTGTGGAATACGTTTTTCTTTCCTGTGTGGAATACGTTTACTATCCTGTGTGGACTGAGTTGTACTTGAGCTCGGAGGTTGGAGCGTATTTGAATTGATGACTTAGGTATATGTATGGGCATATACCTAAGCAGTGTCGGTTGTTACTTCGTGATTGTACCTTTCTTCGTGGTTTATCCTTTGTGGATTTTGAGAGACCTTCAGGGGTCTCGGGGTCCCTAATGAGTAGCTTATACTCACCCCTGCACGGGCTTTGCCCGTACTACGTTGTGTTGGTTGCAGACGACGGACAGCGTTGACCATAGCTGAGGCTTGCAGAGCGGGACGGTACCCGGAGGTGGACCACTGGGCGGGACGTGCTCGGAGCGAACGGCGGGACCCGTGGAGCAGAGGAGCTATCTGTACCCACCCTTCAGGTGGGATTTCCAGTGGACAGCTCGGAGTAGCGACTTTTACTTTTCAGTTGCTGTTTTCCCTTTAGAGTTGTACTTTACTTTCAGTTTGGGTTTGTATACTGGCCCATTTACTTTTCCGCACTTTCAGTTGTACTCTGCTTTTGTTTAGTATTTACTTTCCGCTTGTTTACTCTGTGGTGTGTGTTTACTTTAAAAAGGAAATGCCTTCCCTTTTTACGGGGATTTACGCCTTGGTGCTAGTCGCCAGCCCCTGGCCTATGGAAGGCGGGCTTGGGGGAGTCACGGCACGGACCCCAAGGGCGGGTCGTGACATCCGAAAAGTACCAAAATTTCACCTTAGGCTAATTTCGATACTCCGAATCCAAAAATGATGTCCATTTTGAGAGATAAAATTTATAAAATTTTAAAAGGTAGGTATTACTATTATAACGGCTAGTTTGATTGGTTGTGGTGTGTTAGAACTCGAAGTTGTGTACAACACACGCTACTGTTTTATTCAAAGGAAAGCGTACCGTGGAAGCTTGGGATGTTTCATTTTAAGTTTTTTGATGTCCCCCATTTAATCAAAAAGTTTAAAATATTGTATTTAAAATGTTTTCTCTATTAAAAGTTGATAAAAGTGAAATACTGAAAATGAATCTGTTCTTGCATTATGTCTAAGAAACTCATAATATGGATTCTAAAATTATAAGGATTATATAAAGTTTAAAATATAGTTAATACTATTCATAACCTCTTTTGAATTTCTTTTTTTGGGTAAGTCATGGTGTGATTTAACTCGGTGTTGCGTGTAGTACAAGTTATTGAATTAATTTGAAGAAATAACATACTATGAAATCTTGGGGTGTTACAAACAGTGTGTGGGAACCTGGTGTAGTTGACCATATGAAGAATGGACGCTGAGGGATTATATAGATTGTTTGTTTTTCGATTTTGTTGCAAGACCGTCGGGGGTGTAATTTGAGCTCCCTCTGAGTGTATGTGGATTCCATGATATGGGCCACTGGGGGTATTGGACATTGATTTATTCTTCAGAGTGCCTATTAGTTACCGATATGTTACCACATGGGGAATTGATGATGAGTGCTTCATCAGAGAGTCTTTGATAAAGATGAACAACATGGGTTATACTATGTGTACTTCCCAGAAGGATTCCTATGGTTGTTTGGTTGACCTATTGGGGTTAGGATATGTATACATTCTAGAGGGTTGCCTGTTTTTTGATTAGTTTCTCTTAATATATGAAAATGAATGCAATGGAAATTATGGGGTTTTTACTATGTATACTTGTTTGTTTGTTGCTTTTTTTTGATTATTTGCTACTGTATATATTCACTGACTGTTAGAGACAGATCTTTGGGTGGTTGCAAACTGGGATTTTCCTCACAACATGTTTGGATCATGATATTGGGAACAAAAAGATTATATTTTTCTAGGTCTAAAGAAGGGAATGCGCCCTTATAATTCAGGTAGTTGATTGTTGTGGAGATGGGGAGCATGGGACCAAGCTGAGGCTTGCGATGCTGTGTAGCTGTTTACTTGTTTTAATTTTTTTACTTTGGTTTAGTACTGTATTTCAGCAATTTGACTAGTTTTGATGCATTCCAAAACATATGTATCATGCATCATTTATATATATATGTAATCAATTTATTATTACTTTTGATATTTATTTATTTCATGGTATACTACATCCGCTATTATTATCTATTTTACTTCTGCTATGTCACTCTGCCAAGGAGCGAATAGTTTACCCACTATCACTCCCAAGTCCCTCGCCTCTAGTCGGTAGCCTCTAGCATTCAGGGAAATTTGCTTGAGGCCATGTGACTAATTGGGTACAGGGGGCCTCTAGGAGGCACATGCAACCAGGATGTTACACATTATATCTATCATCATACCCAATCTTGTGAAGTGTTTATGGAAAACGTATCACATTGTTTCTCAAGGCGGTAGTCTTCCATATACATGAGCGATATAATGATTTCCCATTTGAGGTAATAAAATATGGATATATGATAGTCCATTAACTAAATTACATTTCAGTATAAAGGATATACAGGTGTTGACATGAAATCCTGAGGGTGTAAAAATACAAAGAGGTGGAAGAAGAATGAAATAAATAATGCATAGTTAGAAATTTTTCAATCTCTTAGAACAAAACTTTTGGTTTATACCGAAAGTACTAGAATATATTTATGAACAAGAAAATGATTATAGGGTGATGTTATTGAAGTATCTAGGTTATTTGGGATGATAATTTCCTAACCATATAAATTTAATGGTGTATGGAATAGAGGACAGTGGGTGACCTTTTATAAATTTTGTGTGTGGTACACATGTATTTTTTATGATAAAAAGGTGTACCCACGTTTTTCAATTTCAAAATTGAAAAAAATTGAGTATTAAGGAGAATTATAAATTATATGGTATAAATATTTTCATAAATTATATTATTGAATTTTTTTAATGTAATATAACCCTTTCTGTTTTATTTAAACCCCCAGTACTATCAATTTAACCTCAAGCATGGTAATTAATTTGTATTATTTTCACTATTCATTAATGTCAAAAAGCTAGTGGACGTTATTATAAAATATAAATTAAACTAATTAAACATATTTAATATAATTTACAACCTTCAATTCCCTCAGGTGGAATAATTAAATTTAAATCAAAACCTACTGACGTGACTAAAAAGTGTGTTTTGAAGAAGTGTATTTATTAAGAAAAATATTATTTTATATTATCTAAATGATTAATAATAATAGATATATGTTTATAAGATATTATTAGTTAAAATATAACATATAAATATGGTCTGAAACATTTAAAATTTGGAACTATATTAAACTATTAAAATGGATAACCAATATTAATTTTGAAATAATTTTTAGAGAAACAAGTTTTTAATCCAGGAAAAAGAATATAAAAAATTAAAATGCTATGTTTCTTAAAAATTAAATAATTGGATTAAATATAAATAAAAAATACATACAATAAATCTAAAAATATAAAAAACATAATCGTAATTTTAAATTACTTAGTTTATTGAAATGAAATTACTTTTTTACAAAAAATAGTAATTTCACTATTTAAAAAAAATTAATTTTTTTTAAAAAAATCATAATATTTCACCTAATGTAAATTTTGAAATTATATTTAAAAATGTATATTCAACTTTTAAGATAAAAAATATAAATTTTTTAAGTAGATCCTTATAATATAATTTATTAAAATAATATATTTTCATTTTGAATAAAAAATGTAAAAATATTTTTATAATAAATAAAACTATAATAACAAACATTAAAGTGAAATATTGTATATTTCCAATGGTTTTTATATTTATAGTATCAAAAATCTTATAATGTCTCATATGTGCTTCTATATCTAGATGATATAATATTTGGTCTTCCCAAAAGTCCTTCCCTAGTCTTCTTTGTTGGAGGTATAAATGTATCATTATCAAGAATATGTAATCTCTGTAACCGATATCATTTTTAAAAAATCATTTTACATCAATTAAATGATTTATAGGATTAATAAAATAAAAAATTATGTATCCTAAATATTCTAACATGTTATTATTATTTTCAAATCACCATTACACAACATATTTACCATCTAATGGGTAGTGAAATTATCGCTCATGCACACGATCAATAATCTATCTCAACGTAGCGATACAATTAATTTTTAATCACAATATTTTATGAATACGAGTTATGAAACATTAAATATTTTAATTTTATATTTATTTTAAATTTATAATTATGTAATGATAATATCATTTCCACATATTCCCAAACTATCATTTTTGCAAATAAAATTGTCACTCATTAGTATATGTAGACGACCACCTCCACGTTGTAATGTGATTAGATTTTAAATTTAATTTAATTTTTATAGTAATGAAGATGAATTTTTTGAATATATATGAAATATAACATATAATAATTTTGAAATAGAGAATTAATATTTTCCAGTCATTCATTCTTTTTGTTGAAAAATGAATAAAACATTCAATGATACGTATGACTTGCAGTCTCTAACAACAGTGTTATTCATTTTTCTATCCCTAAATTTTATGGATGAATATAAATACAAATGTATATATATAATGAAAAAATATTATATTTAAAACATTATTAACAGTCAATGTATGATGGAAATTTTATTAATGTATAAGGACCAAAACTTACATAAAAAATTGAAATTATTACCCGAAATAATGATTACAATGAAAAATTGTTTATAAAATGATGATAAAAGTACAATAGTTAATCATATGTTTTTTTTGTTAAATATGAGTATTTTTTTGTAAAAATTATTCTATAAATCTAACATTTTTATATAGTAATCCCAAAAACATCTGAATGATGCCAGGTAAGATACTATGGGGTTTATGTTAGAGTTTCATTGTTTTTTATTATTTTTTTGAATTATGTGTTCATAAATAATTTTTTATCAACCTCCTAATATAATCATAAAAAGTTTTCTCCTCTGGTAATTTAACTATATCATGTGGTCTCCATTCATTTTAATATAATTTTTAGCTTAATAGGTCAAAAATATGTTATCAATTAATATAAATTTAATTTAATTTTTTTGAAGTTTTTTTACAATATATACATGTTTTGAAAAAATATTCAGAATTAGTATTTAAATATACTCACAAGATTTTTTAAATTAATGAGAACCCGTTTCTTAATTTTTATAAAACATTTTGAATTGAATATTCCAGTCATTTGTAAAATTATTTAATTCGTTTTCTTTCAGAAAAAAGTATCAAAGGAATGTTTCTAAATGTATTAAGGATGGATAAAATTTACCACCTATATGGTCTATCAATGTTTTGAACCCTCATTTATATTTTATCATGGTTATTTTCAAAATATATTTTCCATTTTATTTTTTAATGTTTCATATTTTAAAATGGAATGTCCATTTTCCTCTAGAAATTTTTAAGGATGATTTGATTTATAAACCTCAAAACATTCAATATTTTTAATGAATTTATTGGATTATTATCCAACAATACAACCAGTAATATTTTTCATGATTTTTTTAATGATTGTGATGAAATGATTTTTAATAAACATGTTCCTTTTACAAAATTTATTCTATGATGAAGTCTTTTTAAAACCATTTAAATTTCATGTGATCAAATATGATATATAACTTACGATATTATGGAATATATATATAAATGATTTTCATTTTGTAAAGAGTGCAATATATTTCTATCTTCAATTCATTGGAAATATATTTTTATATCATGTGATAAGTAATACTAGAATGTGTAGTTTTGCGAGTTCAGTAAGCCATTTTTTCCACCATGATAGTCTTGTGAGTGAAATTTAACCACTACGATTGTTTGGTAAGTGAACCCTTTAATTTTTGATTTCATTAGATAATTACCTTTGAAACAAAGGAAATGTTTTTATTTAATTATTTTTATGAAATTATTCCCTATTTTATGTTCATATTATTCTCTCATAGGATATTTTATTTTAACCCTTTATCATTTAGACCTTATAAACTTATAATATTTATTACATGACTTGATATTATTATATTTGATATAATTTTTAAGGTCTTTAAATGATAATATCTTGTAATCATAAACTGTTTATCATCTAATTCTTATATGATCAATGATATATCACTATATTACCCTCAAGGATAAAAAAATCATATTTATTTGGTTTCATATATTAGGATACGAAGAAAAGGATTACATATGCAGTGTCTAAAAAGGTTGATAGGTATGAAGATCTATGTGGAAGACTATTTAGAAGTATTATAAACTAGTTTTTTAGGTTATTATGTTTTCCAAGATAATTTTACTATATGATTTTGAGGTGGATCATTAGTTTATGTAAACGATATTAATCAACATAGTTGAAATACTAATATATGAAAATTTCAGGTCACTATATAGCATTCCAAGATATAGATACCTGTTCAAAAGAGATCTACATCAATTATGTTGACTTTCTAAAATCATATATCCTACCATATCTAAATAAATATATCCAAAATCATTCATATAACATTTACATAACATAATATCATATCAGATGTACCTTAATGATATGAAAAATATACTTCACTAAACATTAAAGTAATATATATTTATTTGATTGGAAATAGTTGAACGCACCACCTAAATGATATATTTATATTATATTACATTACATTTCACACATAAAAAAACTAACTATAGATGAGTATATATTTTAAAACATATCATAAATATTCTTAGAAATAAATGGTGGGTAACTACAACAAATATTTAAATGTTAATCAAGAGGGGATCTAAACTCTTTTTCATTATAAATTTTTACATCTAAATAATATTATAATTATATACCAATTAATATTACCATAATTTCATGTAATTTATATCACATGATATTATAATGAAACTAATATATTTTATTAGCCCCATGGTTACATAGTAAATGTTTAAAAAATATCTTTATCGAATTTTTCAATTCTAGAAGCATCATCTCTAAAAATGAAAATATCATCAACATAAGGTTTAGGAAATAATAATATCAAAGAAAATATATATAGATAATTACACCTAATTTCATGTCCAATGATCATAGGAAATCGAATATATAAAGGGGACTTAACAAAGGAATCAGTGATATGAATTTTAATTGAACACTTCAAAATTATTAAAAAAATCATCTATAAGAATAATAAGTATGGAATCAATATATCATATCCCAATTTGTTTAAAAAATTGTTTTTTTTTCATTTGTTATATTTACAAAAAACATTAAAACAATATTGATTAAAATATCATTTGTCTTGAAAAAGATATTGAAAACCCTATTAATTGAAAATCAATTTTTATAACATAAATATTTTTGTAAAGGTTTTAAATTACTGGGATAAATAATTTTGAAATGTGTGTATAAATTTTTGAAAACCACATTATAAAACCTGGGTTTTTGAATATAACATATCTCGGACTAAAGAGTGAAATGATGGTGTATTTTCATAAAATCATTTAATAAAACATTTAATATATTAGAGAGTGTAAAAACTATACAAATAGTTGAAAATTTTCTTTAATAAACTATGTAGAATAACATTAAAGGGGTTTTATACAATTTTCAATAGTCTCATATGATGTAAATTCTACTATAAACAATCCCAAAGTAATTAGAATGCGATGTAAACCATTGAAATGACCATATTGTTGATGTGAGAGTAAATCCACAAATATATAATGTCCATCAAATTTAAATCAAAAAAAAAAATTAAAATTAACGAAATACATGGAAAAAATGAGATTATACACATAATCATAGAATTTCAGTGACAATGATTAAGTAATCTAACCCAAATAAAAAACTTGGTTATGAAATTATTTTCCACATTGTAACACTTAATTAAATACCTTTAGATTAGATAACACATATTAAACTTAAAATAGCATGAATAATTAATTAATTGTGATCTTACATGTAAATGTGGTAGTTTTTACACCATATATAACAAATTCATTGTATATAAATAAAATATGTCTCAAATAATGGAAATTGAGATGATCTTCATTACTATTTTCTAACTATTAAATTATAAACCAAAATTACGATATAAATTACAAAGATACGCAAAATACCATGAAGATAAATTTATTAATGATTTAAAATATATTTTTTGGTAATATATACATTATGAAAAAGAATTAATTTGTGAATATGTTGTGTGCCTCATGGTAAGAAACATGAGATAAGAATCCCATGCCATGTGATTTTTTTTCAGTGATAATATTTTAATATCTAGTATAATGGTTATGAAAAAGTCACAAACATATTCCATATCAGTAACCATATTTATAATATCATATATTATCATGTTATATTAACGTATTACTCATTTGTTAAAAATCATTAATTATTTTCCCTAATCCAAATATTAATTCCCCATTTTGTTAAGTAAAGTTTGACGTTTTACATATTGTTCATAGAAATTAGATCATGATTTAACAATATATAGAATGTAAATGGCTATTTAAATATCATATATATTTTATAAAAATGTTTTTATAATATACTAAAAAAAATTTCATTTGAAATGATAAGCACCATTCATGGAGATAGTAGTCTGAATGTACACAAAATGACACATTCATTTTTTTCCTTATTAAATAGATGAAAATAAATTTATATAAATGTATATTATAATTATAGTATAATATATATGTCATTTATTTTTCATATTTTTATTAATACTACCATTTAATTATAATGATTTACAGTGTGAACGAATAACATTGTTTGGAGGAGGTGGTAGTACACACTTCCACAAATGATGTTTTCATATCCCCACACAATTGAAAGAATTATAGTAAGTTTTATATAAATATTAATGAATCATAATAAAATAATAAATATCATAAATTTCAATTATAAATAATTTATCCATCATAATTTCCAACCACTAGAGGTCGTAAGGGAAAAATGAAGGTTACCATTTTGTATAGCAGTAGTTCACCGTACAAATAGATGGTATGTTTGCTGCCCATTAAATTAATGTATCAGTTAGTGTAGAGAGAAACCATGGAATAAAAAATAAAACTATATTTATGATTATTATTTTATTATATAATCATGTAATATAAAAATTAATATGGAATTGAAGGAAATAAAGTTACATTGACTACTGATGAATGTCACAACATTTTCATGTATCTCCATTTGATTTATACCAAAAGATATCCCTGGATGTTTTTAACCCAATGTTGTGGATTCAATAAAGAATATTGGTTGTTTGAGAGATTATTTGAGATTTATTTGGAAAGAAAAATCATTTTATAGGTATTAATATATGGAATGGGTGAGTGACTTTTTATAGTGGAGGTGGGGTTGCATTCTTGTAATATTAAAAAAAAAGAATTCCCCCATGTTTTTCTCATTTCATGTGGCTCCAAAATAGAAAAATCATATAAAAGGGTGTATATCATCAATATATGAACATTTAATGTATTTTATACCAGATTACAGATCTCTTCGCCGTTCTGTTTATGGGTTAGTCACTTTTAGTTAATTTTTGTCACAGTAGAAATAATTAATTTTATTCCGTTTCACTAAACTATTTATTAAAAAACTAAGTATATTTTATAGAAGTTATAAATTATTCTGATTCTAAATAATGAATTAAATTTTCAAAATTTCCATTGATTTAGTGGAAAAAATAAATTTAAATTTAATCCTGAAGACGAGATGAGAAAGTGTGTTTTTTAATTTAGTAAATATCACAAAATGACTCCATAGGTTATATTTATTTCTATGTTTTGTGTTTCATTTTATTCATGTTATTGAATAAAAGTATTTTTTATAAATTTTCGAGTTACATTCTAACAAACTTAAATACATTACATGATTTCAATTTTAACTCATTATTTGGAATTTTTCTCTTGATATTTCAAAGGATTAAATCCCTCATCATGTAAACATTTTGTAAAATTCCCTCTTGAAAATAGGGAATGTGATGTAAAAAATTTCATATTGGGTAACATATAACTATTTATCTATGTAGGAAATCATTAGCTGAATGCAGTGATATTTATATAGTGGAGATTAATAAATATTTATATATAGAGATTTAGGTAACAAATAAAAAACGTGTGAATTTCCAATTGAATGGTAAGGGCCTCAATGACATAAATTGATGATGATTTAAATATCCACTAGTTGAACAACAATTATTTTTTTGGATAATTTTTAAGGATATATTTCGTAATGTTCATGAATAATTTTATTATCCATGAATATTAGGAAATACGAAATCCTTATAAGTTTCACTTTTATAAGAACCATTCCATCTTTTGGGTGTTCTTTAATCAAGTTCTAAATGATCCCTTACACCATTAAATGTATATCTAGAATAACTTTTTTCTTTATGGAGCTCAACATTTTTTTTGGATGATAACATCATATAAAACATATCTTTACAGTTTTTTTAACTTTTTACCAAAAAATATATTGTTAAGATATTAATCCCTTACCTTAAATGTATGAGTATTGGTTCATAATTAATATTAATTCATGAAATTGTTTATATAAAAAATTGAAATGTTAACTAGGAAATTGGTTAGGTTAGTTGTCGGCATTAAACCCTTATCATTCATCATTCATGGGGTTTTTTTTTGTGGACATTCCTGAATTAATGGTTGTCAACTGACATATATGTTTACATTTTTCAAAAACCATATTAATATAATTTCTAAAATAAATATGATGGAAATTATTTAAATTTAATCACTAAATAACATTTTATCTTTGGTTTATAATAGAAAATTAATAAAAAAAGGAATCATCAACTTATTTCTACATAGGTTCTTCATATTTCAATAGAATATACCCAATATAATTTGAATTGATTTTAAATAATTACACCTTATCTTTAATCTAAAACATAATACAAATAACCTATGAAATTAATTTTCATTATCTATTTAAATACATAAAAATGGGCTCTGTAGAAAATGGGAAATATCCATAGAATAATCCATGGGATTTTCAAAATAGGTGTTTTGTAAGGCCTATTATCATGTACCATGTCGCACTCGAGTCAGACCCAAAACACCTCTTAAGAGTTATTACACCTAAGAATATGTATTCCAGAACCACATCAACAGGTAGTGTCTAATCGAGGATGTATTACAATATACACATACATAATTTGTTCCATACCAAAAATAATGGATGTTCTTTAATGCTTATACTCAATGTCTATCTTAGTATTCTATTCCCATAATATATATTTTCAAAAATCAATTCCCCTAGGATTCTTGTAAACATCATCTGATTCCAATTTTTGTGACCTCACCCTAATGTTGGATCTGGTGTAAACTACCAATAATATAGAATCATTATAAGGAATCAAATCATGATGGATAAATTGGTGTAGTAGTATGGGTAAACAAGATATAAAACTGATTCTTCTATAAAAACTGAATACAATAATGAAAACATCTGTATTTTTATTTTTAGGGTAAATATCTTCCATCTACAAGCAATTTTCATATCTTTCATAGTACACATATTATATTCTCAGGGAATTGAAACATAATAATGGTGAGAAAAAATTATCTTTAAGGTCCACGTATAGTAGATCAAATAATGAATCAATTAAAATATTCCATATGGTAGGGTAAATAAATTGGAACACATGCCCCATAATCAATGAAGTGAGATTAAAAATGAATTTTTGATAACATGAAATAAAAAATCCCATGGATAATAATAACATATTCTAAAGTAAGTATATTCATAAATATTGTATTCCATGTTTCCTCTGTACATGGTACAATAATCATCTAAACCATTAAAAATTTGGTTTAGAATTCTACAATCAAGCCATTTTAGAAAATAGTTTAAAAATAATGTGATTTTTAAAGAAACTCAAATGTTTTTTTCCAACAGATTTCAAATCATGAGAATAGATATACATAGAGGGGCTATTCATAACAGGGTCCCCCCATGTCATAATTTTTCAAAAAATTCCATAAAAATTATATAATAAATTAAATTAATAAACAATTTTCCTTATGAAATATCTGTATGGAATAATGATGAAAAAGTTATCAAAACTTTCCAAAAATAATCAAATAGCTCTCAAATTGACTGCCATTTGTGAAAAAGGTATATGCTTCATTAAATAATCATATTAGTAAAAATTGATAAAGATATTTAGGGTACATTCAATATTAAATGATTATCAGAAATTAAATATTTAAATGGGAACTTACAAAGGAATCCGGGAAGTGAATGTTAATAAAATAATCTTAAAAATTAATTACAAAAAATATATAATACGACTAAGCATGGTATCAATACAAAATCTATCAATTAGAGAAAAATAAGGGATTTTTCATTCCTTAAATAGAAGGAAAAAATTAAAAAATTCATGAGGAAAATATATTTTGTTTGGATAAACATTTTGAAAAAACATTTCATTTAAAATAACTTCTAAAATCTTAAAATAATATTTAAAGGGTGAAAATTCCATTGAAATTAATTTTTAAAAGTTTTAATACATTTTTTAATACCTTATTAGAAAATTGGGTTTTGAAAAGAAATGAGAACCTTGACTAAAGAGATAAATGATGTCATGTTTTCTAAAAATAATTTTCTAAAACATATCGAGTTCTAATGTGTGTAAACATGGTAATAATACATTAAAAGGTCAACAATAACATGATTAGGATAAAATTAAATGGTTTACAAAACAATTATCAATAATTTACACTAATAGAAATTCATGTATAATTGATCCATAAAAATCATATTGTCAAGTAAAACCTTTAAAATATAATATTGTTTATGTGGGATTAAATCGATAAATATATTATGTTTTTCAAAATTTAAATAAAAATTAATGATGTACATAAAAAATAGATATTAAAAATCAGTTATTCACATAATTTTCAACCTTAACCACAATAAGGATGTAATTAATCCCAGTGAAAATAAATTGTGTTATGAAATTTATGTCCACCTCATAATGATTAATTAAAATCATATTAGATGAAATAATTAAAATTTAATCTAAAAATATAAATGAGAACTAATGAATAAATATTTTATATGTAAAATGGTTACTATGTAAAACATTTATAAGAAATTATATTCCCAAAAATATAGTATGTCTCATAGAATCTAAATTGAGATAGAATCCCTCACTCCATTGTATCTTTTGAATTATAAACCCCATGAATGAAATAAATTAATTTGAAAGTATAAATACCATTATAATAAATTTATTAATAATATAAAATAAAATATGTTTATTATATACATCACAAAAAATATTTATGTGGTCAAAAAGGTTTATGCCACACAGATTGAAAAGTTAGACAAGAATATCATACAATGAATTTCCTCCTGTGAATATATACTTTATTCATTAGTATAATTGTTTTAAACCTCTCAATAACTAAAAAAATTACCATACTCTAATTTATAATATCGTATATTATCATCTTATAATATCTAATTACACAGTAGTTAATTATCATTCATTATTTTCACTATTTCCTATGTTTATTACCAAACTTATCAAGTTTGTTTTTACTTGTTAATTGTTTTAATTATTAAATAGATCATCATTTCATCATCTCCAAAATTTATTAAAAGATTTTAATATCATATATATCCCTTATATATGTATTTTTAATAATCCATAAAATTTTTAGAGAAGAAATGAAATGCACCATTCATGTAGATGGTACACCATACATAAACAAGAACGTTACATTCATTTCTTTTCTCTATTAAAATAATTAATATTAAATAATATAAATGTATATTAAATTAAATTATCATATGTATTTAATATTTTTCACATATTTTTATTTAATCCATACTTTATATGTTCTATGTACAGCGTGAACAAATCACATCTCTTTGTGGAGGTGACAGTCCACATTTCCACAAACGATGTTATCGTATTCTCAGAAAACAATAATTTTATATGATAATTATAGAATATTGAGTACATAATAAATATCGTATGTATCACATATAAATTAATTTTTTTATCAAAATTATTTACCATTAGATGTGGTAATGTAAAAACAACAACATCGTTTTGCGAGGCGGTAGTTTGTTGTACACAGAAAGAGTATGTTCGTTATCCACTAGATGGATGTTTTTGTATGTGTACGTATAAATAAAATATTAAAAATAACTTAATATATTTTTTATATGGTGTTTATTATATAAAAATGGAAAAAAATAAATTACAGGGTGGATTAGGAAATAAAATGAAATTCATTATTGAAGAATGTTACCTCATTTTCAGGTAACTCTTTTTGGTTTATACCAGAAGGCTTACTTCTAAAGATTTATTCACAATATGAGGAATCTGGGAATATGGCAGGGATTTTGGGAGACTGTATTATCACTTTTTTTGAATTTAAATTTTTTTTAGTAGTGTGAATAAGTGGGAGGGATGAGTTTCATATTTTAGTAGAGGAAGAGTGGCATTCGTTTAAATTTAGGAAAACAGAATTCCACCAATGTTTTTCCCATGTCAAATGAAACCAATATTGATCCAAATATGATAAAATGTATAATAGTATATAAATATGAACATATAATCGATATTTGATAATATATAGGTAATTTTGGATCTTATGATTATGTTTTAGTCTTCTGTTAAGATATTTTTCATCTTAATTATTTTAATTAATTTTAACCAATTTCAATTATCTTTTTTGTAAAAAAACTAATTTGACCACATTAGTCTTTATAAATTATTCTGATTCCAAATATGGAAATAATTTTTCTAAATTTTAATTGCATAATTGGGATAAATTATTTTAAATATAAATGTACATATGATATGGAAAATAATGATTTAAAAGGTAAACTCTTCAAATGTTTGAGAAGTTTTTAAATCAAATGTAAATATAAAATTAATTAAAATGAACTAAATTGGATAAATTTATATATAATTGATATGATTTAACATTAAAATTAATTTTTATTGTTATTTATCTATATAATGATAATCGACAACAAAATAGTTATGAATAATAAATCAATATTTTCATTATTCATTAAAAATTAAGCATCGAAAAAATAATATCAAAATTTTCGAGAATAAAATTTTATTGTTAATATTTAAAATATTATGTTTATTTTTTAATTTTAAATTTATAAAGTTATCCAAATGAATATTTAAAATTTGTTCCCCATTAAAAAGTTGTGAAATTGCCTTTGTAAAATTATGGCTTTTCTTTGTGTAATTTTGGGTTTCTTTTTATCTAATTGCTTATAAAATATATTTAATGAATTTAAAATATATATTATTTAATATATAATATATATATTCTAAAAATCATTCAATAATTGTATTAAATTTAATTTATTAAAATAAAGCACCCTTGTGAGCACAAAACCATTTTCTTTATATTCAATGGGATTTAGTATTCATTTGTAATAAATTGATTACTAATGAATTAATTTTATATTTGTGGAAACCATATATTTTCATATTTTTTTATTCCAAATAATTTCTAATATTATAATAGATATGTTATGATTTAGTCTATTAAATAAGAATGTTTTAATAACATATTATTGTTTGGTAAACCATGGTCTTGAGTGTAACATATGCTATCGAAGAAATTAATTTTTTCGTTTGATGCAAGATAACCTATAATTTCATGTATTAAATAAAATAGGATATATTAAATTTATTTAAAATATTAAATTTAAAATAAACTTTCACTATTTCATATTCCATTGTCTGTTTGGTTTTGTGTGTCATACAAGCTATCAAATAGAAGATACTCTTTTAGAGTATTCGTGGTGTTACAATATACACATCAATATTATCATGAATTCATATAAATAATTGATCACATGATTTGATGACAAGAAATGCAACCCCATATATTGGCATGATGTAAGGTATATTAGGTGTTTCGTGAATGACATGTGGTTAATGGATAAATCAATAAAGGGTTTTACCTTCTATATTTATGTATGTTAATATCATAACACATTGATATAAATAAAAATGTCACATAAATTCCAAGGGAATGGTGTAACACTATTTATTTTAGACATCCAAATAAAGTCTAATGAAGCATATTGACTGATGATTCATAAGTGAGACCTTATTGAAAAAATATCGCGATAAATGGATAATGTTACACATTGTGGATTTATTTTTGGTTGTTTATTTTGTGACGTCATGTTTTTTCCCTTTACTTCCTTGACCTGCTATAAATTGTAATCCTTGAAATTAAGAATATGGGCCTAATTCCCACGTGATATAATCTTGGATGTTCACATACAATGTTTCTACATTGATATCGATTAAATTATTTTTTAATTAAATTACTACAATCAATATTTTTATAAAGTTTGATGAATATTTTTATTCATGTTTTATGGATCACATATATTAAAAAATATTTATTCACTAAATAATGAATAAAATTTGTTATTTTAGTTTATAAAACATTTAATAAATATTTTTTTTATAGTTTAAAATTTTTTTATGAATAAAATGTTTACTTATTTATTTAATAAATTTTGAATATTTCAAATAGACGAAGACTGCTTCTTGAGAAAAATATTAAATTAAGAGGTGATAAAATAATACTATTTTTCAAAATTTATTTCTTGCATCATAAAATAATAATAATATTATTATTTTTATATTTAATCAGTTTAAATGATGATTATAATATTATTTTATGGTTGATATTCAATTAAATAATATTTTGGCCTAGAATAATGTTTTATATAAGGATGGTATTGTATACTATGTAGTGTTAATCAAAAATTAAGAAAAGATAATCAGTGTTCCCAATAGATATATCAATCTATCTATCTCTCCTTGAATTCTTCCTATCATACTCTTAAGAATGAGAAGAACTCGTTGAAACCTAAAGGGTATTGGAGTGGTGGAGATGAATAATGTAAGTCATTTGATTCACATTGGGTGCACCCAAGAAATCAATAGGTGTTTCATAGAGATCATAAGGGCATGTTTGGGTCACTAATATATGTATTCTACATGTTAATACTTACAACAAAATGGAGGAAATCCAAAAGGGTTTTTATAATATGAACAACCAAATCAACAAAAGTATCCAAGGATCGATTTATCATTTCACCAAAATATAAATTAATAAATTATTAATTTAATTCTAAATATCCTATGTCAAATGTTCAATAAACTCAAAATTAAAAGAAATTTTACTTTCATACCCTAAAATTTTGATTTCATTGTTCTTTACACCTATATGTAATTTCGATGTGGTTGTCATAAAATTTATAATTCATTCTTTTATTCATGTTCATTATCTACTATTAGGGTTGAATATTATAATTCAAATTATAGATTATTTTTTATGATATAATTAACTTTATTGAACATATAATATTCATCCCCATATAATTCTTAACTATCATAAAGGATGAATAACATATAAATAAATACAAGACGTCCAATCAGGATGTGTGAAATATTTTTCTGGTAACACTGGGTTACATGGCATGTAGTTGGAGTACACAGCCTTTACTAAGTACACAATATCAAGATGTGTCGCAGGACACATGACATGAAAAATAGTTACTAGACATGGTAAATTTATTTCACAGCATTTATAGACTGATCCAGTATAGAAAAAGGTTTTTTTATGATCTGGGTAGAGAGTGTACATTTCTTGAAGTCTACATTGATTAGAGAGGAAATTTACACAATTCCTGTGGTCATTTTACATTGTCAAACTATGTCAGACTAAAAACCTAGATAATTAATGATATATATAATTTGTATGCACTGTAAATGGTGTGCACTTCATCATTTTCCATGTATAAAAAACACACTTATACATTTAGAGAGGTAATATGACACACGTCATGAGTGATACAAGGAAGGTAGACGAATTTCATGCTTCATGTAGTTGTAAAAAATGAAATTGATGTGTTCTTTTACATCATTCATGAACATTCTAAAGAGTGATAAACATAGTGTAGATTGATTTTACTCTATAATTAGTCTAGATCAGGCACACATTAATTCCCTATGTGTTTAACCTAATAACATGAATACTATGATACACATCATGTAAATTGTTGATGAACACCATTTAGTATTCTAATTATGTATAGAATTAAAATAAAATAAATTTATTATTAAATTATTAAAATATTATTTTATTTACTGGACCATTTCATGATGTATAATTTAAATTTTTTTAATGAATTTTACATTCTTAGTAAATTAATTACTATAAATATGTGATTATTGGTACTCGTAATTGTTTCACATGAACTTCATCAAGATGGGTACCTCAAAATATATCCGGATGGTTGTTATGATTAAAGAGAATTAATTATTTTCAATTCAAATATATTTATAAAAAATAATGGGTAAAAAATTAGTGTTAACATGATTTAATTTTGTGTGTTCATTTCATGTACATTTATTCATGATCAGCTCAAATACCTATACATGTATTGGTTGTATTAATTTGGGTTTGTACATGGAATAGATTTTCATATATTAAATTAAATTCGATGGATAAAAACAAGTATTCCACTTAATAACTCATTATTTATTACCAAAAATTACTCTTAATTATACCACAATGATCAAGAATTATAGTGTCTTTGTGAATTGGGTACATTAAATTACAACTGAAAACATAGAATACAACAACATTATTGAATACTCATTTAACATGCTTTCATTTAAAACTACATGAGATAGACTAAAGAAATAAATAAAAATGGGTTGATCTATAAATCCTTACAACGGAAAAAATATGGGATAAGGTAAAAAATGTCAGAATATAAGCAATTAAAGGTAAATAAAAAAGTATGAATGAAAAGCATGAATAATAAGACATGATATATCATGATAACATAATGAAACATGGAAAATGTTGAAACATCATAGTGCACTAGATCATAGGTAATGGATAACATATAAAACATCATAATTGAAAAATTACATTATGGTAATCATGTTTACTTTGTTTCCCATCATGACATATCATGATACTAAACATTACCTAATGAATTGGAGAACTATATAATTTAGGGCACAATCATCACATTCATTTATATATCATGCTTATTTGTGCCAAAAAAATCATAATACATGGATTCATTCATCGTAATATTTTATTCCATGATCAAGTAGTGTGGAAAACATACATGTAATTAAAAAATTTATGATTTATTAGTGTATAAAAAAGAATACCCATGATAGGTTATGGTTATGGAATTCACTACAAAATGGTTTTGGAATGAAAAATAAATGTGAAATTTCATCAACCAAATGATGTAACAGAAAATTTCATAAAATGGGTTGATTATAAGTAAAGCGCTATCTAATCATTTTGAAATCAAATGGGAAGTAATTGGAAAATGTAAAAACCTATCACATCAATAATAATTGGAAATAAATCTCATATGACAATAAAAAACACAATTAATGATGAAGAAGGAGGAACTCATATGAAATATGGAATCGTAATGGGTCAATGTGGGAGAGATTAATGAGAGACAAAGGGGTATATCATCATTTATACAACACAAAGGTTTTATAGGGGAGGTGTAAAAACATTTCTTATAATTTGGCATATAAAATAAAAGGTCATAAAATAAGGGTGAATCATGAGTAGATATGAGAAGGGGAGGATCCCATACATTAAGAGTATGAACCCAAAATAATGAAGGGTTCTTATTGAGATATTAGGGGAACATTAAGAGGATTTTTGAGAGATGTTTTAAGGGTAATCATGTGAACCAATAATTTCACTTTTAAATCTATAATAACCAATAGTTATTGAAAATGTAGAGTATTCGGTAGTGATCACTTTTGAAAACTATTAAAAAATAACATTTATCTTTATATAATGTATATGATAATTTAAATTTAATAATAATAATATAATAATATATATATATATATATTTATTTCAAAAATCTATTAATCTCTGAAAATAAATTCCTTAATTGAATTGAAAAATTCCAAAAACCTTATTTTTTTTTATAGTTTCAACATAAAAAATATATGCATTATTCAATATAGAATAAATTACATATAAATATGGTAGTGTCTAGAGACATATCCCTTTAGTACCCCAGTATATACCCTATGAATATATAGTGGTACAGTGAGGCCTTCATGAGATCATTCATTATGCATGATTTCAGACGTGATCTTGATGAGCTTGAACTTATCCCCTAAATGATTTCACTCATGATTTTTTTGTTATATCTCAAAATGGTCTTGGCCAAGAAAAATACCAATGATTCTATATACCTATAATGTTCAAATAAATGGTCTTTATAGGGTCTAATCCTACTATATGAGGACATCACTTCCTTTATCTGAGTCAATTCAATTTTTTCAAATCCATATATTTATACTAATCATGTGATCACTATTTAACAGGTATATAATCCATGATAAAAATACTAAATATTTTTTTTAATCCCAATGGATATTTAGAAAATAAGTGAATGTGTTTTCTATATGAAATTTATAGAATAAAACATTAAATCAAAAGGGAATTTTATATATAATAACATGGGTCATTACAATATACCCCCTTGAGAAATTTCACACTTAATATTTTCATTTCACCACCAAAAAACTTATAAGGGTAATTCTATTCCATAACTTCCTATTGTTCCTACATTTCTTCTAAAAACATGTGGTTTCTCCACAACACATTGAAAAGGTGAATAATCTATTTTAGTAGAACATTTTCTCTATGATCTATGATCTTCATCAGCTTCTCTTTAACTAGAAGATCATTTTACAAAGGAACAACCTAAACATTGAGTACATGGGAGGGGTCAAGTATGTACTTACACAATAGTGGTACATGGAATACATCATGAAATAGAGATAGGTAAGGTGTGAGTTCAAGTAAATAGGCCACCATTATGATGCAATCAAGGATCTCAATCTAGTTAATGCATCCTGGAGAATTATTTCCCTTCTTACAAAATATAATCACTTTCTTCCATTGATATATTCATAAGAATATCATTTCTCCAAAATCAATCTCAATGAAACATTGGTGATTGTAAAAAAATATTCTATCGACTATAAGTATCTTAGATATGCTTCTTAATGGTCTTAACAATTTTGCACCATCTCCTCAGTCATTTCACAACCTATCAATGTTCATTCCCTAAAATCATCCCAATATTCTGGTTTCCTATACCTCTTCCCATAATGGTAATCATAGGAATCCATTTTTATTATTGAGTGAAAACTATTGTTGTACGAGAACATAACCAGTGGAAGATGTTGATCCCATCATCCTTTAATGTCAATAAATATTTCTTTCAACATGTCCTAATGTGTATTGACAGTTCGATCTGATTGGCTATTATTTGGATGGGTTTATGGTGTTCTAATGAGAAACATAGTGTTTAAGGAATTATTATGTATTTTCCATGGCATTGAGGTGAATACTGGATCTTGAACAGATATAATAAATATTTCCACCCCATACACCCTAACCACTTCCCAGATGTATATTTATAAACATAGATCCAGTGTGATTCCATAATGATGTGTATTTTCATGGTATGATGATCCAAAAAAAATAACACAACATTATTCCCTATTGATGTATTTTGAAGAAAACCGAAAAAGGATATGGTGATTTTTTCTAATTCCTTATAGTTATGGGTAATTGTTGAAACATACCATTTGATTTTACCATTTCTTATTTCACTTACAAACATACAAGACAAATTGATGTATATTCAATGATCTCAGTATTGATTTTTTCACACATATAGTGCTCTCAGTGATCTCAATACCACTTTGTACTACCCACGTGAATTAAGAAGGATGAGCTATGTGAATCGTCCTATAGCTCTTGCATTAGCATAGAGTTTTTTGGTAAAAATATTCATTACCCAAATCTTACAAAACATTCATCATTAACATTGAAATCTGAGGATTTCAATTTTATTTATAGCTTCAAATCTCTTGTGAATTCCCACATAGACTCTTTCAATATCCTTTGACATATCTAAATGATATTTTTGAGAGATAATTTATGAATAAATAAATGATTTTTCCTTACTTTGTGATTCCTAAGACTATCCCATCATAATATAATAATATTGGATCCCTCTCAATTCCTGTTAATGATATAATATCATCGTCATTTTTCTTTATAGCATATACCATTTATTTGAATTCAAAATATAGTTATGGGTAGATCACTCATAGTCGTTGATCATGTCTAACCATCTTCATTGGCACATATTAAAAACATGTTGTGTGAATACATACTCGAGGTTTTTATGATCCATATATATTTCAAAACTCCACCAAAGAGTTAATTCTGAAAAAAATTCAAAGAAATGATCCCTGATAGAAAATCCAAATCATGTGTTTGGTATTTTTTATCATGAATCTTCAATTACATTGAACCATAGATAATAAAATTTTATTTTAAAATTAACAAAGAATACAATACCATTTTTAAAATATCCTTAAATATCATGAAGATTTCTCTACATGGGGTAGTGTAAGAATAGGGGTAGTGATTATCCCCCTTTTCAACACCTTGAAGATAACTTCAAATTAATCATTCTAGGACACTAATACTCACATCTGAGTTATCTTTTTAAGAGAGTTTTACAATTTAGATAAAGTTATCTCAAATGAATGATAATACCCATTTAACACAAGTAAACAATAGATATCATTCATATATTTTAGCCTCATCCATTATTTTGTTTCCCTTTTAATGGTCCATAGATATCCCATCACATGTAATGATTTTTCCCAAGAAGGTACTTCCTTCAGGTATAAATGACATTCTCTATACATGAAAAAAATCAACTTCTTTTCCCCGATCTTCATCAAAGAAAAAAAATATACTCACCCTCCTCTTTATTTTTTTAATGATAGAATATAATCTAAAAATACTCCAAAAAATTGTTAACATAATATCTAAAGTCTATACCAATCAAGTCAATGATGGTTGATGGAGAATTTGTGAGCCCTAAAGTCATCAGTATGAATGCATAGTTCTGATTCCCCATATAAAAAACATTCATGGGTATATCATCCTTCTTCATCCTAACTTGGTAATAACCCAACCATAGATTCACCCTGGAGAATTATTTTCCTCCACATACATAACAAAAAAAGTAATCAATAATAGTTAGATAAAACTTGTTCTTTATCATTATCTTGTTGATCTCATGGAAATCAATTAAAAGTCACATTTACCCATCATTATTCATCAAGAAGAGGATTGATTCAACTAAATGTGAAGAATTTGGGAATATGAACCCTTTTTGTAGATTCTCCTCTAGTGGTTTATTTATCTGCTGAAGTTCCACAATATCCATTAAATAGTGATTATTGGATAATGGTGAGACCCAAGGTATATGATCAATTGAAAATTCAGCTGTCGTCTATCTGGAAGACCATGAAATTCGTTGGGAAACACATCAGTTTATTCCCACAGAATATTAATGTCATTAAGAATGGTTCTTTAATTATAATAAATTAATTTAGAAATATGTAATTACTCATAGTGCAATAATATCAATGATTTAGATGATGATGTTAATAATGAATCATCATCATCATAATTTTTTAGAATCTGAGGACCATTCACATTACAAAGAGTTATTTCCTTATCATGATAATTTTTGATGAGTCTATATAGGAAAAGAAAATCCATGACAATAATTTCATCAAATTCCAGCAAATATAGTATGAAAAGGATTTCTTAGAAATTCACCCCACATGCATTGAAAGAGATATTTGTATACCTGGGAGGAAATAACTTCTTCATTTTTTATTTTCACTAAATGATCTACTTCATGACTTGTTATTGTGTCTGTATTGATCAAAAAATGCTTCATGATATGATGGAATTTGTCGAACTAGAATAAAAAAAATACATTCCCTGTTCTTGAATGAATAACTCATATACATGTCACCATTTCATTATCGAGATTCCACTCTAGAGTTGTGACAAAAAAAGCTTACCCATGTTTCCTGGTAGGTTTTTGGTTTTCATCAAAAACCCTTTGCTTAGTGAAATGGTTTTCAATGTGCCTAGACTTCTTTTAATTGTTGAAATGAATAAT